>CP141154.1:17270000-18520000 GCA_035233585.1 Antiaris toxicaria | reverse complement strand
GCCCCATTGATGGTCATACCTTAATGCGTGCAGAACAATGAGGAGAGGGGGAGTGACCTACCAACCTACCTCACAGTCAAACTTCAACTTTTAACTACTGCACCTTCAGGGTAGCGCCTTTAAAGCTTTAACTACTGCACCTTCGAGGTAGCACCACAATGAGGTGAAGGCTTTTAACTACCGCACCTTCGGGGTAGCACTACACTGAGGTGGAGATCTTAAACATAGAACCTCACCTTATAAGGAGGCCTGTACGCCAACATTTAAATCTTCAATCTTATTATCTTTCTTATCTTTATCTTTCTTTACTTGAACTTATCATTCTTTCTAATTTCATGAACTTGTTAAAATGTCACATCACAAATGCACTATGATCATTTCATAAAATCAAATCATTAAATAATCCTATTGCAAGTCAGTTCATGAGTGGATAAATAAATGTCTGTACTTACAGTGCTTGAGCTAGTGTAAGCTTAGTCGAGTCCTTTATGGTTCCTTTCCCGTCACTAGTCTGGTTTCCTATCATCGGAATAACCAATAATTATTTCCATTGCTTATTTCATACTTAAAACTTAGCATAACATAAAAATTCCATGTTTTATTTCTTAATAATGAACTTAGATGTCTAATGTCCTATTTTTAGCTTTTTCGCCAACTTTTAGAAAAATAACCTTTATGCTTTGAACTTTTGGCAAAATTACTATTTTGCTCCTTAGCTGGATTTTTTTACTTAAACCTCAGATTTGGTCTTTAAAATCCTAATTAGAACCTTTGAATCACATTTAAAACCCTAATGGTTTATTTTGATCATTTCCTAAAGTTTTTGCCAAAATGATCCATTTGTCCCTAACGGGATTTTCTTACTTTTCTTCGACTTAACACTTGATTTTAGCCTTTAAAATCTTAATTAAGGCCTTAGGTTACTATTCTGAGCCTTAACATCCCTTTTTCTAACTTTTGGCAAAATGACCATTTTGTCCTAGTGAGATTTTTCTTCGTTTCTTTGACTTAAATCTTAATTTTGGCCTTTAGAACCTATATTAAGGCCTTAGATTACTATTCTAAGCCTTAACGCCCTTTTTTCTAACTTTTGACAAAATGACCATTTTGTCCCTAGTAGGATTTTTCTTCTTAAATCTACTTTTCTTTGTCTTAAAACTTAATTTTAGCCTTTAGAATCTTAATTAAGCTATTTTAAGGCCATAACGGTCCTTTTCTAACATTTCTAAAATTTTTGGTCAAAATGACCGTTTTGCTCATAACGAGTCTTTGAACTATGACATTTTCACTTTAGCGGTTTAACGGGATTTTCTAAGCCCAACAATCATAAAGTCAACTTTTCGAGGCCTTATTAGGTTTTTGCAATGTTAATCACTGCAATTCCTTGGTTACTATTCATCCGACCCTCGAGTGGTACTATTCCAACCCTAGGTCGTAAATCTTCTTTTTCTTATGTTTCGGGACTCAGAATGGATGTTTCACTAATCCTTAAAATGCCCGTCGTCCTTTCCCAGGCCTAAGTCACCATGGGAGCTCAGGTTTTCAAACTCCGGCCACATTTTACCCCTCATTTTCCAAAATACCCTTCTCATTGTTTTAAAAATTTCGACAGCATTTCAACTTAAATTTTAGGTTCCAAGCATTTAGGTAATGCCTCAAAACCATCTAACCTACCATGTACTAAACTAGAAACCTAATTTTACGTAAAAAGTATAAACTTTTTATGTAAAATTTTCACATAAACCCTAATTGTTTCTACTGATAATTCGGTTCGTTTTTATCTACTTTCACATTTGGTTTTTATCCACATTTCTAATACACATATTCCTCACAAAAATTCCATTTCCTCACACTTTTATAGCCCACGGTTTTCATGAACTAATGCATGAAAAATTGAAGTTTCAATCTTCAAAATTTTTCCTAATCACATAACATACCACATACTATCTTTTAAATCATTAAACCATCAAAATCATGCTTAAAATTTCATTCATTCCTCCACATGCACCTACTGTTTCCACATGAAAAACATGCATAAAAATTTTGTTTCATGCTTCCAATTTCTTTCTAACTCATTCACATATCGCGTACCATCTTTTGAATCCATAAATCATCAAAGATCAAGCTTAGAATTTCATTCATCCTTCCATAAGAAAACCCATGGTTTTAATTGAAACAAAGGCATCAAAACTGTGTTTTTGAACTTCTGTTGCATTCTCTAACTCAAACATATGTCCACCTAGCTTTCTAGAACACAAACCAACCAAGATATCAACTTAAGAACTCAACACAATTCCACATGCTTCCACACGGATTTTCTCACCAAAAACTCAAGAAAAGTGTGAGAAATGAAGTCTTACATCACAACTAAGATCCACTTAAGCTTGGGAAGGAATTTGGGTGAGAAAACTTGAAAAAAACTTGGCCTAAGGTGGGAGAATAAGTTACGATAGCAAGGCAGCTTGGTCTGCATTTTTTTTTTTTTTTTTTTGCTGTTTTTCCACTATTTTTGCACCTTATATCCATGTGTCCATGGCAGCCAAAAGAGAGGACCAAATTGCAATTCTTTTTGGGCAATTTCCAACACTTAGGGGGGTATTTTTGAAACTTTTTAGGGGTTGGTTTGTAATTTACAAATTTATTTCTGATTTTTATCCTACAAACCGACTCTAATCCTCATCAATTTCCCAAATTTTCTTCAAAATTTTCATGTAATTTTGGCACCATCTTGGCCATTGATTCAAGATCACTTTGAACCTAAACTGTCACGGCCCAAAATTTAGACACGTGACACGGCAGCCAAATCATAATATCAACCGAGATTTAAGGAAAAACATTTATTATGAAAAACGGGTCGACATTATAATTTAACTAAGCCTAATTATTTATAAAGCAGTATCATAACCACATAATAAAATAAAGGATAAAATAAATGCTTTTTAATGTGGAAATCAAACACAAAATTGGTTTTCAAAAGAAATTACAAACCATAAAAATATTCCCAAGCATAAAATTTAAATAACGTGAAATAAAGTCCAAACTTAATGTCTCATTACATCAGAACGAGAAACATAAAGAAGAAGATGGAGAAAACGGATAGCATCATCTTCGGTAGTAACGGATATCTCAATGATTTTCGGAACTGCTACCTCCCGCACCTGGAAGTAGTCATTTCGAAATCACAAAGAAAAAAGGACGTGAGCGCTGGCTCAGTAGGACAGAAACAAAGGTGGGTTAACAGATAACATTTAAATATATGGCATAATATCCGTTTCCAAAAATAATCAACAATTTAAAAAAAAAACATTTTTAATGCAAGTTTTATTCTGCTGAGGACTTAGCGTAGCTGCAATATACGTGCCCCAATATTAAAATAATAAATCATTAAAACAACCATCATATTATGAGTGAGGACTTGTCGTAGCTAAAATATACGTGCCATGTATTTGAATTATCCTAGATCATCTCGTTACGGTCTAAATAGGCCGAACGGCCCTGCGCAGGTTTAGGCACCTTCCCCCATGGCGTCAACTTTGGGACACACGCATCATTTACAATGATCGTGAACTAAAGCTCAATTATGTTCACCGGATTATTCAAAAGATGGTATTTACCAAGTTATATTATGCCATTAATCAAAACACTCTTTAAAATATACATTTATTACAAAATACGTTACATGCGTTTATTTCATCAAAAATAGTATAATAATTTCATAAATCGAAAACAGCATGCCATCAATAAAACAAGGGAATTTAAAACACTTGACTACTCCCAGAAAAGGCTTGAACGTCCTACCTCGATTATCGCACAGGCGTTACGATAACGTGATCCACAAATCCAGCAAGAACATCAAATAAGTCCTATAATCACAACATATGATTAGTCTAGGTCTAGACATAATCATCCAATCATTTTAGTGTGCCACAAAAGATTTCAAAACGTGTAATAAACATTTGGGATTTAAAATTTTTGAAAAAAACTATAAGTTAAGATATTTCTGGTCATGAGCAGACTGACCTAGGCTGATTGTAAAATCAATATCAATTCATTTTTAATACCAAAAATTCTAAATTTTTAATATGTTAAACTAGACATCCGTAGCTTTAATTCCATATAATTTTTATAATTTTTGGACATCGTTTGGTCATTCAACTAGGCCAAAAACCGAGGGTTGTTTTCAGGCATAAAAATCTGGGTTTCAATTTCGGTTCAAAACCTGGCAGTTCTGTCCGCCTATCTTAGAAAAATATTTTTACTAGGCAAATGGATGAGTTTGGTTCTGAAATTTTTCCGGAATTTAGGGGACATCTTGAATTTAATTTTAGGCTCAAGAATCACTCAAAAATCGTTTTTAAAACTCAAGTTATGGCTGACACAAATTTACTGTTCATATGGTAATTTTCCAGATTTCCGTTTTTCTGTGTCCGAATTTCGATTAGCCTCAAACCAATTCAATTTTCATCCAATGATCACGAAATTTTGCGGAAAACCTTATTTATATGTCATTAACACAACCCATGAATCAAATTGACAAAATCATAAAATCTTACACATATGATAATAGGGTTTTTGAAAAGGGGATCAATGAGGCAAAATTTTAGGGTTTGAGAGAAAAATCACACCTTGTTTGTGCTGCCCTATTTTTTATGCTTGGTCTCCCTTTTGGCTGAATTTGTGTGAGTATTGGAGTCTTCAAAACAGTATGGAAATAGTGGAGAAAACCATATAAATTTCGGATTTAAAATCAAAAGGAGAAGGAAGGAAAAAGTTTGATTTCTCACCTTGTTTTTGTCTCAAAAGTTGTTGAATCTTTGAGCTGTCTTTTGGTAGGTTTTATTTGCTGTTTTGGGTGTGTTTTGGGAGAGAAAATTCAGAGAGCGAAGAGGGGGAAAGCTGGTCGAAATTTTGAGGGGGAAAGGAGGGGTGAATGAGAGTTAAAAGAGGGTTTTTATACTAGGTTTTTCTTTCCCTTTCTCTTCCTTGTTTGGCTGAAAATTTTAAGGGGCAAAAGGGAAAGTTTTTGTGCTGTTTTGAGGCTAGGGTTTTCTCTCTTATTTCCCCTTAAGTGGCCGAAAATTATCCCTTAGTTTTTAAGGAAAAATAATTTGAATTTTAATTGAGTTTTAACCTAGCTTTTAATTCAAATAAAATCTCCTTTATTTCCTACACTTTATGGCCGAATTTCTTCTTTATATCTAAGGAATGAAATTTGAATTTGAATCCTTCTTGGATTTGTGGAATTTAAATTTTAATTTAAAATCCCAAATGATGGCCGAATGTTTTAGGGTTTCTTTTTGAAGTTCAAATTGTTGACTTTTTGAGTGGAATATGACTAGGAAACCAACCTAGGGTTTCCAAAAGATTTTTAAATTAATTTTTGACACACTAATTTTATTTAAATTATATATTGACCCTTAAATAAAATTTAAGGCGTCACATAAACCCTTGGATCTTCTTAATTCTTTCTGCCCCATTTTATTTATTCATTTATGACATCACCATGATGTCATCTTTCCTTACTTTATCAGTCCAAATTTGACCAAAAGTCAAACCGGATGAAATTTCACCGAAATCACGTAAGCGGGTTTCTGAGACCGTCTGTATGATCGATTTGCCTTAAATCACTTCCGTTTAGCCAAAAATCACTGCCGTAGGTTTTTTGTCTTTTTCCTACCATTGGTTTACCATAGGTATCCTTCTAGGTTTTTCGATACCAAAAGGGCACCATTCGTCCTATTTCAGTTCGGTAAAATTTTCTATCACCAAATTCCTTTCCTTTAACATTGTTAGAATATTTTATTGTATTCTGAACAATATTAAATCATACATTTTACATTTTAAAATACTAAAATTATTATATACACACAATATACATGTTTTCCGAAAATGATGAAATTTCTCGGTCGTTACAGAAATTATGGATCTATAATTTTAAGCTCTAATAAATTTGATAATAAATCAAAATCTTTGATTAATTTATCAACTTTATTAATTTCAATGTTACTCCACTAAAAACTTAAAACTACACTCTTGAAATTATAAATATAAAATTATTCAAAGAATAGAGTCGTCTATTTGATATAACCATTAAACATAGACTGATCCTACATAAATAATTCATAATAAGAGTTAAGTAAAATCCGTTAACCTCTCTAATTACTTCTTTATCGTTAAGTACTATTGATTTCGTAATAAATGATAAATTCATGAAATTAATCATGAATTGAGTGCTCATACCATTCAAGCTCCGAATCAACACACAAGCGAATTATTTATCTACTTTTTAAATAAGAAGGAATGGATTCTATCTTGCAATATTAACATTTTCAGCTACTTACTTCATCATATCTCTAAAATATAAGGAATAAGATTATAAACTCAAATCCGTATCGAGTAAATTAAAATACATGATTCCATAAATAGAAGTGTGATAATAAATTAGGGTTAAGATTATTTTATATATAATCATTAGTTAACTTGATTAGATTCTACTATACTTAACAAAAATTTTTAGCGGTTCATATCTTATCATATCCCGATCTTACATAATCATATTATGTATAGTACATTCATTAAATATCTCACAACATTAATGATTCAGATAAGACCGTATCATTCTCAATGGTAATGACACACACTAGTGATATTCAATTAAAGATTTCATACTTTAATTAGTTAATCAATTAAATAATTGATTAATTATCACATACCATTTTAATTTTCATCCTTAAACATTATCCTCTAGTATATAACACTGATATATAATAGGTAAGGTAAGGTCATATAAATACTTATGAAATTTTAATGATATTCATACATGCATATAATAATAACAAAAAATCAAATTTATTTATTCAAAATAAATAATATCCAAAAACATTACGTACTTTTGAGCATAAATCCCAACGGTAACAAACACAAACCATGAACAACCATGGGTGAAACAAAACTATGATCATACACATGAAGTTTCATGTCTTGAAGCATAACGATCATGTTCATGGTTATGGAGTTTTGTGAAACTATTCTTAGTGAAATCCAAAATGGTGTATATCAAAAATCGGATTTCAAACCAACAAAAAGACACTTTAGGGCTCATTTAAATGCCGTTTTGGATTTTTTTTTTTGTTGGAAAAAAGTTGTTTTGGAAAATATATTTTAAAAAAAAATATTTAGAGTGAAAAAAAGAAAAATTATAAAAGATTTTTTAGAAAAAATTATTAATATGGATATTACTTTATTTCTCTCGAAATTTTATACAATTTACAAAAAATCTTATTTAGACTTATATATGTAAAATTATGGACTTTTAAAGTTTGGAATTTATTGTAGTATTTTAGATATGTAAATAGTAAAAAGTGATGGTGAAATGAAAAAAAAAAGTACCAAAAAAATAGTTTTGGTGACCCTTTTTTTTTTTTTGGTTCCAAACAGCCCCTTAGTAAGTATACTTGATGTTTTGTGAGACAACTGTTAGGATTAATGTCCTAAAGCGAAAATTTATTTATGGATTTTTAGACATAAATCTGTCAATAAATATAATTTATTTATTTCATATATCAATTATCTTAAATATTTTTATTAGTATAGATTTGTAATAAGTAAATATTATCGAGATTATCAGTATAATAACTTTGACATTATGTATAAGAAAATATACAGAAAGATATAATATTAAAGTAATAATACAAATATAGTGTCCATAGACAGACACGAAGCAAAGGTGGGAACTTTAACTTTGGTCAGATTGTAATGTTCATCTACTATTACTTTGGTGGAATAGTTTATCTTGATTATTGGAATGTGTTTTTCCAAGTAGAAATATTGATATATATGAAGGGTTTATCATATGATATAATTAGACCTTAAGTGATATTGATTTATATAATAATTCGGACTAGAATGAATCAATTCACTTTTATGCATTTTCTTGTAGGCATCTTAATTTTGAGTAGATAAATAATTTATATCTGTATAATGTATCTTTTGATTTATCCAAGCATTAGACATCATAGGATGGTAACTTTTACTTGATAAGTTAGATATGCATTATATAGAAGATAACAACACTATTTATAGATACATAATTCATAGCTCTTTCATAAGAGTTAATGATATTCTCTTAAAGTGTCATTTGAGAAATAATTAAACTTAAGGGATATTGATCGTTCTGTAATTTATTTACTTTTATGATTTTACATCTATTAAGTATTTCATATAAAGGATTCGATAAATATGAAATGATGGAAACTTTAATTGTAAAATAATTAAGAATGTAAATCAAAATTTTAACCTTAATTACAATTATGAATATTCTATGGGAATTCTAAATGATAACATCTATCAAAGATAAAAACATTTTTAATGAACTTTTATAATTTATAAAAAAAATTCAAAAAGTTCAACCTTGAACTTATAATAAAGTTATTATAGAATTTAATAAGATAGATAAATTAATTAAGGTTAAATTATTTATCTAATATTATTTTAGTTTTAATTTATATATCATTGTGTCCCCGTACTAGCTCATAAATTCCAATAAACATCACAAAATAATTCGTAGTAATTTGACGCTATGCCAAAAGTGCCTTGGATGGGACATTAAGAAGCTAGAAACGCCTCCTCCCTCCCTTGGGTATAGGCATGGACCACGGGGATAGCCCAATCAGGGAGTACGCCAATATGGCCAATGATATAATTTCAGGTTGTTTCGGATAATTTCAAGAAGAATTTATTTTAATAGTATTAAAATATATTTAAAATTTAAATAATTATTATTTGAGATGAGTTGATAGTTTTTGAGATATAAAATTTAAATTAAATTTGATATATTCAAGAATAATAATTATTTGAATTTTTTTAAAATAGACAAGATAATATCTTAGGTTAGATATTATTTGAAATTGAAATGATATATATATTTAAATAGATTATTATTTATAAATATAGATAACTTTTTATTTTAAATTCAAAATTTAAATCTAACAGATAATAACAGTAAAAAAAAATTAATAAAACATTTATAGGTAATTATAAATATTTGATTGGTGGAGCAAATTTTTGACTACTACTATCTAACCTGTTTGCTTTTTTTTTTTTTTTTTTTTGTTGGGGTGTGGGGGCGCGGGAATAGTCTCTATGTGGGGGGAAAGGAGTATTGGTCCTAGACTCGAAATTCTACCACATATACCTCTATGTGGAATAGTTATGGTATGCAAGATTAGGTGCCGGTGATCATAATTTGGAAGCTAGTTTGATCATTTAAAACTAATTGCTAACAATGTGAAAATTAATTATTATATATAATAACATGATGAGTTTTGTTTGATCCTATTAGTACGAAAAATTTTGAAAATCCACCGTGTTAGATTGGTTGTTGTGCTAAATTTTTTTTTTTTTTCCTAATTTTTCCTTCAACAACTAATCGAAACAAATCTACCTTCCTTCTTTGAACAAACAAATATGAAAAAAAATAAAAAAAATAAAAAACCTCAAAGGTGGATGCATTTAAATAAAAACTAGAGTCTCATTAAGTAAATGATATTTTAATTGATGTAACGTGATATTACAATTGATAATTTTATATAGATTTTGTCGATCTGTTTATTTCATTGTCATTATTATTATTTTTATGAAATACTTCGTTTCTCACTGTACTTATAAAACAATAAACATGATAATTATTGGAATTGGAATGTATGAATATGTAAACAAGTTTTTTTTTTTTTTAATAAAAAAGGTTGACAATAAAACAAACATTTTTTTGGGAACGATAAAAAAAATGGTGTTTTATTGAAACCACAAGAGCATATTTGTCTACTATTCTCTTTTTTTTTTTTAATTTACAGTTTTTTTAAGTGAATAAACTCTTAATTTTCAGTTACCGTACGATAATATTCCCCCGATTGGTGTGTTGGTTGTTGTGGTGTGGCCTTTTGTCGTAGTCATCTGGGTCTTAGCATGACCTGTGTGTGTCCCTAACGTGCGCTCTGTGCTATGCAAAAAACACTACCAGGTGAAGACTTAACGGAAGTGCCAGAAATACTCTCATTTTTTCATTTTTCAAAAAACAAACAAATAAACAAATAGTCTCATTTCCATTTGGGACTTGGAAGCATTATCCAATATATACGTGTGTGCGTATATATATACAGATATAAATATATATATATATATGCACACACGCACTTACTCCGTTGTTGTCTAGCACCGTCGGATGTCCGCTCTGAGAGAGAGGGAGGAAGAGAGAGAAAAAGAGAGAGGAGAATGTGACAAAAGATCAGCTACCTATTTTTCATTCAATATTTTAGAATGGTCTACCATTTGTTACGACTGCTGGACATCCAATATTTCCTGTACATATATACTAATTGGAAAGCACAAAAAAGGAAAAACACAAACATAAACAAAAAATAATTAAAAAAATCGCCATGTAACGGTTCCTGTTAAAGTGTTTTTCGTCTTGTTATAGATAGAATATATATATATATATTTATATACAATTAAAACAGCAAGGAGAGAGATTTGCCAAAGTTGGCTTTTTGGATTTTCAAACACTTGCCATTCTGAGCTCAACCTTTTCACGTGAACTTTATATCCTGCTTCCCAATAAGTTCAACGTGGAATTCATTTAGCTGGTTAGACATATTAAGGAAGAGAGCGCGAGGCTCAATGATGTCTTAACTTTAAGCGAATTCTTTGAAATTAGGCTAGAGAACATAAACATTTTTCCAAAATAATTATACTTGAAATAAAATAAAATAATAGATATTTTCATTTTAAATTCTAGAACCTTGATATTCTACAAATATTTTATATATTTTGTAAAATTACATTGACACCGCAAGGATATTTTTTTTTTAATTTAACTTTCTGAAAATACTTTATCATGCTGTGCAACTGAGGAGCCTCATATCTTCGTTAGGTTTGCTTCCACACAAGGCTTTTGTCTTTACAATATGTACATATTTTAATTATTTGTTTTATATAAATTCTAAAAACAAAATTCTTGGCATGGAAGTTCCCAAGCAAAATAAAAGGAGAATAAGAAATGAAAAAAAGTGAGTTGTTTTAAATTTATTCCTAGTAACCCAGCGCATGATTGTGCATTGTTGTTATTTCTATTCTGTCCTAATTTTTTTTTTAATTTTTAATAAAGACAAGTATGATATTACTATTAAATTACGTCTACAACTATAATATGATGTTACAAACTCAGATACAAATGTACAGCCAATTTAAAAAAAATAAAAATAAAATTTAGTCAACCAATCCACTTTGTAGTGTGAGGTTTTTTATTTAATTTACAAACACATATGAGAGTTACAATATTCTTGAAAAATTAATTCAAACAGTAAAACATCTCGGTAAAACACAAACGGGATTGTTGTTATTTGTATTATAAATAGAATGACCACGTTAAGGAAAAAAAATATTGTCTTGACGTTACTTTGCATGGTACAAACATAGTAATACAAAATTCTAAAATTAACCATATATTGTTAAATATTGTGTTCATATCCTTCATAATCAATCTTTTTTTTATTTCAAATTTACCCTTTAACAAGGACTTCCAAGAAACCTACAAATTCAATAACGAAAAACATTCATTCCTTTCTACCTTAAAAAAAAAAAGAAAAAAAGTCCTTTCTTAGAGGTAAAAACATATTCCTCCAATGCATAACTTTCTATCCATGTGTTGAGTTTTCTCTCAAGTCCAATTCTTCGTCATAAGATGGAATGTCAACATTTCAAATCTAAAAGACAGTTTTCAAAATAGGTAAAAGTTATTCACTTCGAGTTGAATAAAGATGCCCTCCAAAAATAGAAGGCAGATTTCGTAACCCGTCAAAATACAAGTCTATTGTTTAATTTTAAAAAAAAATACCAGTATACATTACGAGTCAGATAGAAAAAGAAGAGAGGCAAAAAGACATCAATCTGAGTTTTACGGAACAAGAATCACGTGGGAAATAGAACTTAATGTCCCTTCCAAATGAAAAATACAACTCACAGCTGGTCCCAATTTAGTTTGAAGGTAACATAACATATATATATAATAATATATATTCCTTTTTAATATGGAATTGAAGTAATATATATTTATATACCGCGAGTTCCATTACATCAATACAAAATTGGTAGAGTTGAGAGCCTAAACCCTTTAAATCCTAGTCCCTCCACTGCCACCTCAAGTCGGTAATGGAAATGCTCCAAGTACATCCCCGTTCGAGAGCAAAAAAAAAAAAATATATATAGCATTAAACGATAACGCTCAATACAGACACTAACTATGCTGTTCGCATAACATGAGAACTTATATTGGCAATGACCATAGGCCTACATTATGATACGTAATATATAACAACACACACATATATATATATATAAGTGCCATGCCACCAATAAAACCTGAAAAGTAGTTTCTTTGTGATCTCCACGTTCCAATGAGTACAAGTCTAAGAAAGAGGAGCCCTTTGAGGAGCACCCTTTCTCCTGCTGCCTAAGAGAATCCCAGGAAAGAAGCCACTGCCCTTTTTCTTCTTCTTCGTCGTCGTGGTGGCGTCAATGGCAGCCGGGTCCTGTGAAACTACCGAATTGTTGGTGGCCTCGTGGGTGGATCCTGATGAAGACGTGTTCTTCAATGGATCGTCAACAATTGGACCATCGTCATCAGTGACCTCGGAACCATCCATCCTCAACCCCTCAAATTGGGAAATCGTGAAATCAGATTCATCGAACCGGTAGATTATCGTGCTCAAATCTTCTCCTTGGTTTACTAAGCAGTCAACCTGCGTTACATTTTGCAATGGACTGATTAATGTTACAACCAAAATAATTTGTGCAGTAAGGAAACTTTTCAAGACATATATATATATAATTAAAATAACTAGAAAGAGCTATATTTAAGCACAATGTCGTGTTAAACGCAAACCCCAAGTAAAGTATTAGCATAATTTAGTAAGACGAGCATAAAAACTATAACCTCATGTCGCTAGAACGCTAGAAACAACAAACTACCTACTTAGACCAAAAGTAACAAAAACAAAACTTATGATAAGAAATGTATTTTTATCCTAATTATTAAAAGATATTGTTATTTTAGTACGTAGGTTAAATTTTTAGTGATATGATCTTTAAGTATGTACGTTAAAAAATTAAAATAAGGCATAAAGCTTAAAAGTTGATGTAATGACTAAAATAATAATATCTACTAAAAATACAAAAATAAGTATCTACCTAAGTTTTCCAAAGAAGAATGCCAAGAAGCTCAAAAATTGTATTGTAGGATATGAAAAATATACTATTGATATAGTTGAAAATGAACAGATTGTTTAATAATTGTGTTATGAGATTAAACAAAAGTATACTAATAATAATTTAATTGTATTTTTATATACTGGTTGGGTTAAACGGGTAGTTGTAATTTTGTTAAAACCATATATAACCACATGGCGAAAACACTTAATTACAGGAATATTGGTGAAAAGATTACAAGGGACTGGTACCTGAGATGTAAATTAAACAAGTCCAAATTACACTGTTATAGGCCAGATGATAAAAAAAGTGGAATTTCAGGGGGGGGTGGGTTGGGGAAGAAGTTAAAGTAGACCTTGCATGAGAGAGAACAGAAGTGGAATGGCTCTTGGAGAATCCTCTCACAAGTGAAGCAAATGTTGGCAGGACCTTTGACACTCCTGGACTGAGGCCTCTGCTTCAGGAATATCACTTTGGCACCATTTATGGTATAGGGCTGCCAAACAAACAACCATAATTATTATCCTCAAGTCGGGTTGGCAAGAAGACCACCATGTCTTGAACCCGCCCTATTGTCATCGCTAACATGCACATATAATCATATGTTATATTTAAGTTCAAAGTAGTTCGTATACCTGAATAAATGAACAGTCAATGAGCTTCTCAAGATCGGCCAATCGAACAACATCATGGTAAACATATCGTCTGACCTGTCACACATGGGATAAAAACCCTCAATTAAATTGTGAATATTGTTCAATTAATATTATTATTATTTTCTTCTGAATTCCAACTCTACACTTAATAATAAAGTCAAATACTGTTGAAATACCGATAAATTATACATTGCAACTAAGTTCAATTAATTGATAACTACGCCAACGCCCATTAATTAGTAAATAAGATGTGGAAAGATGGTCATTAAAAAAGTTACCATATCACTACAATAGGATTTTTTGTTGGGTACTTTCTTATGGATATTAACTGGGCCAGGATACCAATATTGGAAATTTAGGTAAAAAGGTTAATAAGTGAGTAAGTAAACAAAGCTTTCATGGGGAAGAAATAAATTTAACCGAGACTGGGAAGTAAATTGTGTCGATGTTGGGTTTCTTTTGGAAAAAATAAATAAATGAAAATTCGGGTCAAACTTTCGCTTTCTTTGAAAGCAACAGCTGAGGAACCTTTTGAATAGGGGAAATGGATAAAATAATGAAATCTACTATTAATAGGAAAGAATCCAAAATCCAAAACAAAAGTGAACCTCTCAACCATATACACACCGAATGAAACACAAAAACATAAAAGCAAAAATAAAAATTGAAAATTTCTCCTGAGAGAATGAACAAACAACAAATAAGACAAATTCTTGTAAGGATTGTACCAGAACCATCAAGAACAGCCAATTTCCCTTTCTTTTTTTTCCCCCCTTCTTCTTCCTTTTTTCTTGGCACCAGTAAAGGAGACGGCTTTGGGGGAAACGAAGAACCCAAAAGAAAAAAAAAAATCTGAAAAACTCTAAAATGGGAAGATGAGAGAAATTCCCAAGATACTTGGATAGAGAACTAATTCACTCGAAAATTGATTAAAAGATTGAAACGAGAGGGGCAGAAGAATTCAAAGAACTCCAAAATACACACTTGAGAATTAAGGTTGAAAAGGTAAAAAGCAGAATCAAAGTGGATTAAATGTCGGTCGTTCTTAGTCATTCTCGTTCGTTCTGAAGTCGTTTTACTAATAATAACTTTTAGAAAAATGTTTAATCAGTAAAAGAAAGCGATAAGTCATTTTACAAACAAAACAACAAAAGAAAGAAAGAAGCAAAAGAAATGAACATAGAGGCTTGGAAATTAGTACAATTGGAAGAGATGAGGGCGGGAGAGAGAGAGGGAGAGAGAGAGAGAGAGAGAGAGGTACCTGAAGAAGAGGGTGAGGGGTGTGAGAAGGAAGGCAGTGGGGGCAAAGAGTAAGGCAACAGTGCAAGCAAAAGACGTTCTTCTCGTTCTTCCTGCGATTTTGGTGGACCCCACAACCACCAAAGAATGTCTCAGCCATCAGACCGTCTAGCCATGCAGGCTTCATACTCGTATCCCTGCCTGAATCATCATATACTTCTCTCACCATCTCTCTCCCTCTCTCTCTCTCTCTCTCTCTACTTTTTTTTTTCTCTCTTTCTCTCCTAGTTTCTTTCTTCTGGATATATATTTATATATGCTTACATAGACAGTGAGAGCGCAAAACTCAGACCTAGAGAGAAGCGATTTTCTTTTCTTTTCTTTTCTCTCACAGCTAGCTGTATTATGTGACAGTAGTAGCAGTAGTACACTGTAAGGGTGTGGGAGAAATATATTTACGAGTTTTTTTTTCCTTTTTTTTTTTTTTGGTAATTTTATTTTATTTTTCTTTCTTCTCTACAAGTGCGCTTTCAAAACCCCAAAGTTCTCTTTTTAATGGCAGAGGAGGTTCAGAATTATTGTCACTTCGACAAGAGACTTTCTGTCCTTTTTGGGGACCGTAAAGAGAGAGAGAGAGAGAGAGAGAATAAAAGGAAAACCCTAAAACTAAAACATAAAAATACCGCGATAAAGTAACAATAAATACAATTTTCGTCGTGAAATATATGTAGGAATATTCTCCTGTCCGGAGGTCTAACCATTGTAATTTTTTAATAATGGTTTGTTAATAATTAATTGAGCTATTTATAATTTTATCTTTCTCGTTTGAATACTAAGGGTTCGTTTGGTGAATGCATTGTATTTGCATTGCGTTTGAATGTAATGTATTGAATGTAATTTATATTTGGAAGAAAAGCATTAGCATTGCATTTGAATATAATGTGTGTTTGGAAGAAAAGTATTTGAATTATATTTTAATAATAAATATGTGATGTGATGGGTAAAAGTAGAGAGAAAAAAAAGAGGGAGAGAGAATAAATGATGTAATTAATAAAAATAATAGAAAAAGTGAAATAATAAATAGTGATTGTGTTAAATTTAAAATGTGATATGATTGGTATTTGAATGAAATGTTTTTGTATTTGGGGGAAAATTGCATTGCATTTAAATGCAATGCCAAAAAAATTTGTGTCCCAAACGCCTACTAAACATCTATTAATGAGGGAAAGTTTTTTAATTTTAAGAGGAAAAATTTTTTATTTTAAAAAATGTGATGATATTTAGATATATATAAAATGTTAATAAAAAGTTATTTGGAATAATAATGATATTAAAATTATATATTATAAGAAAATTAAAAAATAACTTTTTTTAAATTATTATAGAAAAATATTTTAAAAAGTTTCTTTCTATTTTTAAAACGAAAAAAATAATAAAAAATTTGAAATACTGACTTTTTTGTAAAATATTTTGTTATTTTAAAAATGATTTTTTTTATTGAAACTCAATCTTAATATATATATATAATATGATATTATTTAATAACTATTATTGTAAAAGATAATTATTATAAAATAAATATTAAAATAAAATCAATTAATTATTATAATAATTATAGTTAAAACTTAAATAAGCTTATTATATATATAATCATTTCTAATTATATCCAAAAATTCTAACCTAATTTGTAAAATATTCTCTTAAAATTCTAGAAAGAAAATGTGAGAACAAAAACAAGATAAAAATGAGAGAGAAAAAGTGTATAGACAATTGTTAGGTGTACCCTAAGCGAGAAAAACATTTCAATATATTTCGTTTATTTTATGAACTAATTAATAAAATATTTTAGAGGCTATTCATGACATTATTATAAATCCTCAATGTATTTACATCTTAAAGTAAATGTACGTAAATATGACTCATTAACTGCTTGTGTTAATTGCTAAAATGTTGCATACAATGATCTTTTGTATATGAAAAGACAATGTTCTAGAGTAAGTATTCTAAATCTATGATCCGTAGTCTATGAGGTTAAAGTGAGCATCTAACTCATATTAAGACTATTGTGTTGTCTAAAGCTAATTTGAAGGACGGTTTGTCTTGATTATCCGGAGCTTTGACTCTCAAATAGAGACATAGATATATTACTTAGTAGTAATATATTGGATTAAGATTAAAATGTGATTGATCTACACGGTCCGCTAGGAATGGATTGACCTACTTTTGACGTTCATTATGCAACAACTTTAATCTTGAGTATATGAACAGCTCCGTGTATATGGTTAGTGTGCTTTGATGTTCCAAAAACTAGGGCATATCAGAGGTAGTAAGCTAATAGACCAGTTCGTTGGGTATGCAATATAGATATGATGGAGGGTTTGTTTACAGATAAGGAATTATAACTCTTATACAGAGTTAAGGTTATCCTCTTAAAGGCATTATGCTAGAATGGTGAGAATAGATAAGGTTTTGGGTCGTTTTCTTTGTAGACGGCTTATTATTCATATATGATGGATAATCATTCTCTTATCGGGTGTATAATGGATCTTTAAGATAGCGTGATCAAAAGAATAAACGGACTTTGACCTAAGTTGATCATGGATATCATATGAGAGTTTTGCATTAATGACAAGGTCATTCGATGGTGTCTTTTCTAATGCTTGCGTAATTTGTAATATAATTAGAAGTTCAGTTTCAGGTTTATAGTGGAATGATCCTGAAATTAGTGATCATGTGATTAAATTATTTGATATAGAATAATGATTACATGTATTCACGGGAGCCCGATTATATATATCTAATTAGTCCCTCTGCTATCTCCTATAATTCCTTAAAAATGGTAGTTGATCAGGGTATTCTTATGTGCCTTGATTGTTTTGCATTTAATGATGAGAAAAATCCGGATCACCCTCCACAAGGGTATAGGCGTTTTTTCTCTGTGTGCTGTGTTAGGAAATGCCCTAAGCATTAGAGACATTTTGATATATTTATTTTGAACTGGATAATAAAATTATATATAGAGGTTATTCATTACATTGCTATCTGTCATCGTTTTATTTACATGTTAAAGTAAATGTAAGCAAATATGGCTCCCTGACTGTTTATGTTAAACTGTTAGAACGTTGCATGCAATAGACTTTTGTATGCGAGAAGACAATGTTCTAAAGTAAACGGTCTAAACTATGGTCTGTAGTCTATGGGGTTAGACTGAGCATCTAACTCATGTTAAGACTATTATGTTGTCTAAAGCCTCGGAGGGGACGGTTTGTCTTAACTGTCTGGAGCATAAACTCCCAAGTAAAGACATAGATATGTTGCTTGGTGGTGACATATTAGACCGGGACTAAAGCGTGATTGATCTACGAAGTCCGCTTTGAGTGGATCGATCTGCTTTTGACGTTCATTGTGCAATAACCTTAATCCTGAGTAGATGGACAGCTTCATGTATATGACTTGTGTACTTTGATGTTCTAATGGCTAAAGCGTCTTAGAGGTAGTAAGCTTATAGACCGATTCGTTGGGTGCATGACTTGTATACGATGAAGGGTTCATCTACAGATATCGAAATCATAGCTCTGATAAGGAGTTAAGGGTATCTTCTTAAAGGCATTGTACTGAATGTGAAAATAGACAAGGCCTTGGGTCGTCTGCTGGGCGGATGAGTTCTTATTCACATATGGTGAATAATCATTTTCTTTATTGGATAGTATAATGGAACTTTAAGATAGCCTGATAAGTAGGATTAAACGGACTTTGGCCTAAGGCTGATCATGGATATAATATGAGGGTTCTGCATACATGACAAGGTCATAGGACGATAGCTTGTCACAAGCTTACGTAATATGGTATATAATTGGGAGTTCGGTTTCAGGTTTATAGTGGTGTGACTCTGAAATTAGTGATCATATGATTGAGTTGTTCGGTAAAGAATGATGATCATATGGATTTGCGGGGGCCTGATTATATATGTCCAATTAGTCCCTCTACTAGCTCCATATAATTCCTTAACGTTTGGCAATTTGATTTGTATATGCTATTAGCTAGTTTATTATGCATGGATGGTGTTGACGTAGGATTAGGATGATCAACAAGATTCTCTCCGGTTAGATTCAGATTTTGTTTTGGATAATAGAGTACACAATTATTCGAACTCTAAATAAAGTTGCCATGATTTTATTTGAGATTGGATTGGAGTTGTAGAAAATTATCCATGAGAACAAGAATTTGAAATACAACTGTTTTGTGGAATTTGAAATTTGAAATTTGAAATTTGAATTTGAAATTTGAAATTCAAATTTTGAATCACAGTCCAAGTGGGATTCGAATTTGTTGTGGTAAATTGACAAAGAATGAAATTCGAATTTGAGTTGGATATAGAGAGGAAAATCTTGTTAAAATCCTACTTGAATTTTGAATCCAAATCCTAACCAAATATGGACGAAAATTTTGAGGATTATCCCCAATGGATTTTCAGATTTTTGTGGATAAGGTTCAAGGAAAAATTCAAGTTTCAATCCCAGTTGAATTTAGATTCTCCCCTCCCTGATAATGGCCGAATTTTTGGAGTAAATCTCCTAGGAGATTTTCGGTTATTTTGGAAAAGGATGAGATAAGATTCAAGCTTGAAAATCCTAGTGGAATTTTGATGCTCCTTTATCCAAAAGTAGCCGAAATTTTGGTGGGGATTTTCCCCTTGGATTTTCGGATTTTTTGGTTGAAAAAGGGAGATAAAATTCTAGTTAAAATCTTGTTTAGATTTAGATTAGAATTATCCTAAAGTGGCCGAATTAATTGTTGGGATTTTCCCCTTGGAAAATTTGGATTTTGTGCTTGTAGATAAGGGAGAATATCTTCTCCTAATCCAATTCGAATTCAGAGAATCACCTCATGCAGGTCTATAAATAGAGGTCCTGCCACTCCAGTGCCAAAAAAAAGACCACAGACTCTCAGATGAGCAGACTTATTGTTGCATAACTCACTGTGATAATAAGTTCTTTAGAGATCTGGGTAGTCAGAAGAAGACTAGCAGTGCTAGCATACCGATCGAGGTTCAGAGTGCCCACACACTCAGCCATTCGGGAATTGAAGAATAGTAGAGAAGGCTAGTTAGTTGAAACCCTCCGGTCATTCTCCTCCTGCAGATTAGCGTCCTTGAGGTATGAGTTTTAATTGTTGTTGGTTTATTATATATGGCATCATGAGATATTTAACAATCTAAAAATTTTTATTGTTCCGCTGCGCCACTCTGATACGTTTTTACCGATTTATTTTCCTACAATTGGTATCAGAGCTAGGTTGTGACTATGCCATGTACATAAATTAGACAATTACTTAGTCTTTTTATTTATGTATGGATTTGATATTTAGAAAGTGGCATTTTAGGTTTCCTTTATGTTGTTATAATGTATTATGTATAAAGTATGTGGTTATTTTAATTCTGAATTATTATAAGCATACTTGTTTTTACCGGTTATGGTTCCATAGAATTTAGAAAAATTGTATCTAGGAATTTTTTATGTAACCATGAGAGCAGTTTATTAGCACTGTAATTTTCCATGGATTTTAATTTTTGTCTCTTAGAATTATTATGGTTAGAATTTTTGTTCAACAGAAACGGTTTAGGAAATTTTATGTAATTATTCTTAGAGAAGATTGAAGATTGAAGACCATAATTTATTTTTCCCAAAAGTAAAATTTGATTTAAAGGTTGAAATTTTGAATATGTGGAAACTTTCAATTTAATTGGGATTCAAATTAATTTTTGGAGATAGTAATGGGTAAATTGGAATATGACACGAAAATCGAGACACAACCCTCGGGATAGGCCGTCGGGCCTTGGTGGGCCTGCAGCCTCTGCCCTCGAGCAGGATGGGCTACAGCAGCCCCTGTGCAGGCCATAACCACCCACGGCCGCAGGCTTGGCCTGCAGCCGAGGGTGACCGTGGCCTCCCCAAGGCTGGCCGCAGCCTGGGCGTGCAGCCTTGGCCTGCAGCCCGGCAGGGCTGCACATGGGCGACCGTGGGCTGCCAGCCCCCCCCCTGCGGGGCTGGGGGCTGCCCACGGCGGCTGCCACCTCCGGGGGCGGTGGTGCGACGGTTCAAAAAATTTTGATTTTTAAATTTGAGATTTAATTTTAAATCATGTTTAAAAATATGTAATTGAAAATTTGAAAATTTTCAAATTACATATTATTATACATGATGTTTAAAATTGTTTAAAAATTTGAATTTGAAATTTAAATTTGAAATTCGAATTTGGAATTTGAATTTGAAATTTAAATTTTTGGAATTTAAATTTTAAATGATTCATGGGATGAGAAATAAATGGAGAGGCTACATGAAGACGGATACAAGAAGACGGAACAAAATTCAAGACCCAAAGAATGTTTTGGATGGAATTTTATAATCTTTATTTTCTTTGTTCTAGGATGGAACCATGGCTTGGTTCTTCTATCAATTATTTTTTCTGTGATATGTCATGGATGTATAAATATGTATTGATGGATGTTTTGTATGCATATTTGATAACATGTCATATAGGATAGGTGAGTGCCGCTCATACTATATAGATCATACATATTTGTCAAAACTTGCATGTTTTTCAAAATATTGAGTGAGAGAGAGTTTCAAACAAAACCCATGGCCTCCATTGTTGATCCATATGTGAAAGCATGGTAACGCCTCGCGTCAGTTCTGCCCTGACCACACCCCTCGGTAGGTGTTTACCGCCGCCGGTATACTAGATTCGATCTCCTATGTGGAAAACGTGTTCGGATATGATCCTGTTTATGATCACCCCTTGGTGGCTTGGTAGGACGTGGATCGGGCTACGTAAACAATGGTTATACACTCAAGACTCGTTTAGTCATTAACCTTCCCTAGAAGCTCTGTTAACTAAACTGGTGGCCAAATAAGCGGTTATTAATATATGGCTTAACCTTGGAGGATTTAAGGCAACATATATTAATTGGACGGAGTCCATGTTCCAGCTATTTGTTTCATGACCACCCCTCGGTGGCTTGGGGCAATAGGTGCTGAGAATTACCGTTGCAATGCTACATGTTTTTCAAGTTTCATGTAGGAACATACTTGTATGTTTTATTTGCTAAATTATCTGTATATTTGCTTGGGCTTTGTAATGATGTCTAGTATAATTTTATTTCAGTTTAAAATGTCATCGACACCCCTCATTTCAATACTTACTGAGAATAAACTAAATGGCGATAATTATAAGGATTGGAAAAGAAATCTGTTAATAGTTCTCAGCTGTGAGAGACACAAGTTCGTACTGGATGAACCATGCCCACCAGGACCAAAACCTAACACACTGCTTGAGGAGGTCCTGGTTGCCTATACTCGTTGGAGAGAATCCAATGATATAACTCGATGCTACATGTTTGCTAGCATGACGAGTGCTTTACAAAAGCAGCATAAGACTTATCAGGTTGCTAGGGAGATCATGGACAATTTGGAGGACATGTTTGGATGCCAAGAAAAATTGGCTCGACAGTCCGCTATCACCAGCATTATGAACTCTAAGCAAAAGGCAGGTACTCCGGTGAAGGACCATATGATCACTCTAATGGGATTCTTCGCTGAGGCTACTGAGAACGGTGCTGAGTTGGACTACAACACTCAGATCGAGATGGTGTTCAAAACTCTGTCTAAAGATTTTGTAGGGTTTAAGGCCGCATACAATCTGGCGACAAGTGAGTTAGGACTAACCGAGTTCATGAAACAACTACAAGCTTATGAGCGGATGATCAGAGATAGGGATGCGGTCCAACCCAAAGGAGAGGCCAATTTGGCGGAATCTTCCAAACCCTCTCGGAAGAGGAAGAGGCCAAACCAGAAGCAAGCGGCTTCCAATTCTTCTAATCCTCCTGTCTCAGATAGGAAGAAGAAGAACAACAACAAGAAGCCCAAGGACCCTAAAAAGTCCAAGTGCTTTCGCTGTGGGAAGGTAGGTCACTTTAAGAAGGCTTGCCGAGAATTCCTAGCCGCCAAGGGCAAGGAAGGTAAGGAACTTCACTACTTAGAAGCATGTTTGGTGGAAGAATCGAAAGACACTTGGGTCATTGATTCGAGTGCCACTAATCATGTTTGTGTTTCTATGCAAGGGTTCATGGAAACGAGAAGTCTACATGATAGGAGCCTCTCGTTGCGGACTGGAAATGGTAGCTTGGTGGTGGCTGAGGCAGTGGGAGATATTTACCTTTACTTTGATCAATTTAGGTTTATTTTATTGAAAGACTGGTTTTATGTTCCTAATTTTAAGAGGAACCTTATATCGGTAGTTTATTTAATAAATGATTCTTATTCAGTTTCTTTTAGTAAAAGAGTTGATATTCGTATAAATAAGTCTTTTATCTATTTTGGATGGATGGAAACCTATATTTGATCAAACCAAAGATGTACTTACTGCTTGACACTGAATTAATAAATAACTCTAAAAGGTTGAAAGTTTCTCACTCTAACAAGGCGTATCTTTGGCATTTAAGACTTGGTCATATTAATCAGGATAGGATTCAAAGATTGGTGAAAGACGGTCCTCTGGAATCTGTGGAGGAGGTACGTCTTCCTCAATGTGAGTCTTGTCTAGAGGGTAAGATGACTAAGAGGTCTTTTGGAGCTAAGGGTACAAGGGCTCAAGAGCTCTTAGAAATTATGCACACTGACGTATGTGGCCCCATCAACGTCACAGCACGAGGAGGGTTCGAGTATTATGTCTCCTTTATAGATGATTACTCAAGGTATGGATATGTGTATCTGATGCACCGCAAGAGCGAAACCTTTAACAAGTTCAAAGAGTATCGTGCGGAAGTGGAAAAGCAATTAGATAAATCTATAAAGATACTTCGATCTGATCGAGGTGGCGAATACCTCTCCGATGAATTTCTAAGACATCTTGTAGAGAACGGGATATTATCCCAATTGACTGCACCTGGTACTCCACAACAGAATGGTGTAGCTGAAAGGAGTAACAGGACCTTGTTGGATATGGTACGGTCCATGATGAGTTATTCAACGCTGCCATTATCATTTTGGGGATATGCTTTACAAACAACGTGCTATATTCTGAACCAGGTTCCAAGCAAATCAATTCTCAAAACTCCGTATGAATTATGGCGTGGCAGGAAGCCCTCCCTTGGACATATGAGAATATGGGGCTGCCCGGCACATGTACTGGATGGGGATGCGAAGAAATTGGAACCAAGATCAGAATTGTGCATATTTGTAGGGTATCCAAAGGGAACTAAATGAGGTCTGTTCTATAACCTGAAGGAACAAAAAGTCATTGTCTCAACCCATGCGACATTCTTGGAGGAAAGTCACATGAATGACTTTAAGTCTCGAAGCAAAGTAGTGCTAGAGGAGTTATCGGGTGAAAGAACTGCTCCACAGATTTCGGTCTTGGACGCAAGTCCGAGTTTCGATGAAAGACCTGTAGACGATCAACAATTTAGGGTGCCTCATCGTAGTGGGAGGGTTTTGAAGAATCCTAATTTCTTCATGTATGATGCTGAGGTATACCAGGCCGAGACTCATGAGCATGAGGATGATCCGGTCACCTATGATGAAGCTATAAATGATGTTGATTCTAAATCTAAGAAACAGGCTATGAACAATGAGATGGATTCTATGAAATCCAACTCTGTTTGGGAACTTGTAGATTTGCCGGATGGGATAAAACCCATTGGATGCAAATGGGTTTACAAAAGAAAGAAGGATGTGGAAGGGAGAGTGGAAACTTTCAAAGTTAGACTAGTTGCAAAGGGATACACGCAAAAGGATGGAATCGATAACGATGAAACATTTTCAGCTATTGCTATGCTGAAGTCTATCCGTATTCTTCTGTCCGTTGCTGCGGCTCTCGATTATGAGATCTAGCAAACGGATATCAAGACGGCATTCTTGAATGGCCATCTTGAAGAGTGTATCTATATAATACAGCCCAAAGGGTTCGTAGCTAAAGGCCAAGAAAGAAAAATCTGCAAGTTGCTTAGATCTATTTATGGATTAAAGCACGCATCCCGCTCATGGAACCAGAGGTTTGATCAAGCGATTAAGACATTTAGTTTTGAGCAGAACGTTGATGAACCCTGTATTTATAAACGTATTAAGGATGGAAAAGTGGTCTTTCTGATACTCTATGTCGATGATATACTACTCATTGGGAATGATATAGGAAACTTATCATCGGTCAAGCTTTGGTTACACCAATAGTTTGATATGAAGGACTTGGGAGAAGCTAATTATGTTCTAGGCATTCGTCTCTTCAGAGATCGAAAGAACAAAATGATAACGCTATCCTAAGCTTCATACATAGATAAAATAATTGACAAATATGTAGTACAAGAGGCAAAGAAAGGTACACAACCTTCTATTGCCGGTCTAACTCTTTCATTGGATGACTGACCCAAGACATCGGAAGAAAGAGAGCATATGAGTAAGGTCTCTTATGCATCCACTGTGGGTAGCCTTATGTGTGCTATGCTTTGTACTTACCCAGACATATGTTTTGCAGTAGGTATGATGAGTCGATATTAAGCGAATCCTAGAACCAAGCACTGGCAAGCAGTAAAGCATATACTCAAGTATCTTAAGAGAATGAAGGATTATATACTGGTGTATTTTGGAGGGGACCTGATACCCGTAGGATACACGGACTGAGTCTTCCAGACTTGCGAGGATTTGAGGAAGTCGACATTAGAGGGCATATGGAGACAGGATAAGTATATGTATGTAAGATTGCGTCCGAAGACAACATTGCCGATCCCTCTACTAAGACTTTGGTGGCTAGAAGCTTTGAAAGGCACGTAAAGGCACGTAAAGGCGATGGGGATACGTAACATGGCACATCTGCTGGTTTAGGGCAAGTGGGAGATTGTTAGGAAATGCCCTAAGCATTAGAGAAATTTTGATGTATTTATTTTGAACTGGATAATAAAATTATATATAGAGGTTATTCATTACATTGCTATCTGTTATCGTTTTATTTACATGTTAAAGTAAATGTAAGCAAATATTTCTCCCTGACTGCTTATGTTAAACTGTTAGAACGTTGCATGCAATGGACTTTTGTATGCGAGAAGACAATGTTCTAAAGTAAACGGTCTAAACTATGGTCTATAGTCTATGGGGTTAGACTGAGCATCTAACTCATGTTAAGACTATTATGTTGTCTAAAGCCTCGGAGGGGACGGTTTGTCTTGACTGTCTGGAGCATAAACTCCCAAGTAGAGACATAGATATGTTGCTTGGTGGTGACATATTAGACCGGGACTAAAGCGTGATTGATCTACGAAGTCCACTTTGAATGGATCGATCTGCTTTTGACGTTCATTGTGCAGTAACCTTAATCCTGAGTAGATAGACAGCTTCATGTATATGACTTGTGTACTTTGATGTTCCAATGGCTAAAGCGTCTTAGAGGTAGTAAGCTTATAGACCGTTTCGTTGGGTGCATGACTTGTATACGATGAAGGGTTCATCTACAGATATCGGAATCATAGCTCTAATGAGGAGTTAAGGGTATCCTCTTAAAGGCATTATACTGAATGTGAAAATGGACAAGGCCTTGGGTCGTCTGCTGGGCGGATGATTTCTTATTCACATATGGTGAATAATCATTTTCTTTATTGGATAGTATAATGGAACTTTAAGATAGCCTGATAAGTAGGATTAAACGGACTTTGGCCTAAGGCTGATCATGGATATAATATGAGGGTTCTGCATACATGACAAGGTCATAGGACGATAGCTTGTCACAAGCTTACGTAATATGGTATATAATTGGGAGTTCGGTTTCAGGTTTATAGTGGTGTGACTCTGAAATTAGTGATCATATGATTGAGTTGTTCGGTAAAGAATGATGATCATATGGATTTGCGGGAGCCCGATTATATATGTCCAATTAGTCCCTCTACTAGCTCCACATAATTCCTTAGCGTTTGGCAAATTGATTTGTGTATGCTATTAGCTAGTTTATTATGCATGGATGGTGTTGACATAGGATTAGGATGGTCGATAAGATTCTCTCCGGTTGGATTCAGATTTTGTTTTGGATAATAGAGTACACAATTATTCGAACTCCAAATAAAGTTGCCATGATTTTATTTGAGATTGGATTGGAGTTGTAGAAAATTATCCATGAGAACAAGAATTTGAAATATAACTGTTTTGTAGATTTTGAAATTTGAATTTTGAAATTTGAAATTTGAATTTTGAATTTGAGATTTGAATTTGAAATTTGAATTTGAAATTCGAATTTGAAATTTAAAATTTGAAATTTGAAATTTGAAATTCAAATTTTGAATCACAGTCCAAGTGGGATTCAAATTTGTTGTGGTAAATCCACAAGGAATAAAATTCGAATTTGAGTTGGATATGAAGAGGAAAATCTTGTTAGAATCCTACTTGAATTTTGAATCTAAATCCTAACCAAATATAGACGAAAATTTTGAGGATTATCCTCAATGGATTTTCGGATTTTTGTGGATAAGGTTCAGGGAAAAATTCAAGTTTCAATCCCAGTTGAATTTAGATTCTCTCCTCCCTGATAATGGCCGAATTTTTGGAGTAAATCTCCTAGGAGATTTTCGGTTATTTTGGATAAGGATGGGATAAGATTCAAGCTTGAAAATCCTAATGGAATTTTGATTCTCCCTTATCCAAAAGTGATCGAAATTTTAGTGGGGATTTTCCCCTTGGATTTTCGGATTTTTTGGTTGAAAAAGGGAGATAAAATTCTAGTTAAAATCTTGTTTAGATTTAGATTGGAATTATCCTAAAGTGGCTGAATTAATTGTTGGGATTTTCCCCTTGGAAAATTTGGATTTTGTGCTTGTAGATAAGGGAGAATATCTTCTCCTAATCCAATTCGAATTCAGAGAATCACCTCATGCAGGTCTATAAATAGAGGTCCTGCCACTCCAGTTCCAAAAAAAAGACCACAGACTCTCAGGTAAGCAGGCTTATTGTTGCATAACTCACCATGACAATAAGTTCTTTAGAGATCTGGGTGGTCGGAAGAAGACTAGCAGTACTAGCATGCAGATCGAGGTTCAAAGTGCCCACACACTCAGCCATTCAAGAATTAGAGAATAGTTGAGAAGGCTAGTTAGTTAAAGCCCTCCGGTCATTCTCCTCCTGTAGATTGGCGTCCTTGAGATATGAGTTTTAATTGTTGTTGGTTTATTATATATGGCATCATGAGATATTTAACAATCTAAAAATTTTTATTGTTCCGCTGTGTCACTCTGATACGTTTTTATCGATTTATTTTCCTACATGCTGGAGGGGCAAAATTATAATTTTGTATTGTTCAATAAATAGGATAAATATTTAATTAATATTTATTTTAAAAGATATGATTTGAAATTTAAATTAATTATATTTACATTTGAAATTCAAATATGTAATTAATTTGAATTTTGAAAATCTTGTCTTAAAATAAATATATGAAATTTAAAAGATTATTTTATTTGAATTTGAATTAAACAAAATCTTGTCCTTGCACATTTAAAGGTGGCGTGCACTTTGGATAAGGGTGGAAAATAAGATTTTCTCCTAATTTGAATTTGAATTCTATTTTAGATAAGAAATTACATAATAATTTGAATTTCAAATAAAGTTGTCATGATTTTATTTGAATTTAAATTGGAGTTGTGAAAAATTATGCATGTGTATAAAATTCAAAGATTTATAGAGTTTGAAATTTGAATCAAAATTTGAATCACAAATCCTAGGGAGGCCGAAATTTGTTGTGGATAAATCCACATAAGGAATTCGGTTTTTCTAGTTGATAAGGGAGAAGAAAAATCTTGTTTGAATCCTATTTGAATTTTGAATCTCCTCACACAAGCATAACCAAATTTTTGTGGGGTTTTCTCCTAAGTAAGAAACGGTTTTTATGTGGATAAAGGAGAGGAAAAATCTTGTTTTAAATCCTGTTTGAATTTTGAATCCTCCTTTCCCTAGTGTAACCAAATTTTTCCAAGCTTTTGGCCTAAGGGAGAGTCGGCCTTGGGGGTTTGAATGGGAGAGAAAAATCTTTTCTTGGTCCAATTCAAAATTTAAAGAGTCACTTCATGCAATATTATAAATAGGGGTTATTCTACTCTTATTTTATTTATACCACAGACTCTCAGGTGAGCAGGCTTATTGTTGTATAAACCACGTGACAATAAGTTCTTAGAAATCTAAATGGTTGGAAAGAGACAAACTGCGTTGAGTACCGATCAAGGAAATGGGTGCTCACATACTCAACCGTCTTGAAATTGGAGAATAGCAAAGAATGCTAGTTGGTTGAAGCCCTTTTTGGTATTGTCCTCTTATGTTTCTGACGTTGACTCCAGCATTTAAGGCATTTTCTCCAAAAGACATATTTAATTGTTGATAATTTATTATAATGGCAACATGAGTTTTAACAATCTTCGAAAAATTTTTCTAAAATTTCGCTATGCATATTTTTCTTTTTTTTTCCAACAACAATGTCTTCAAGCCTCTCCCAAAATACCTTTTTATAGGCATAATTTGTATTATTCCACCTAACTTCTACATAAACTTTTCAAACTTACTATAGTAATTGATGCGTACATAACATAGACTTTCAACATATAAATTTTTCACATCAATTTAACACATTAGGAAAATAAAGTGCTAAAATTAAATATTTTCAAAATAAAATGCTATATGTAAACTTATTAGAAATATTTAATTTTAAACTTATTTAATATACAATTACAAAAAGAAAATGATAAGATAAAATAAAGCAAAATTAAATAAAGATTTCACAAAATTTATAAAAAATTTAAATTTAAGTGCACAAAACAAAATAAATTAAAACAAATAAAAAACAACTACAATTATCAAGGACAAGCCAATTTTTCTGCATAAAAAAGGTAGTAAAATAACTCTATTTCATAGAGTTATCACACCCCTAAACTTAAGATTTTGCTTATCTTCGAGCAAAAGGAAAGAAAAGAAAGAAAGAAGAAAAGAAAAGAAAAAAAAAATGTTGTATTAGTAATGGTGATTTTCAAAAATTTCCTTATATATTGCTTTAAAAGATATAGCCTATAAAAAGACATAAATTTTAATTAAAAATTCGAATTTAATTTAAAAGTACGTCTACTTACAATTGAATATTCTCTGTGTGTGTGTAGAATTTTTTTTTATTTAATTGTGTGTAATTTAGATGAGTTTGTGAGGAATAAAATGATCGATCTCGGATAATTATCAAATCTAATACGTTCATTTTTCATTTTTCTCTCCACTAATTGGATAAACACATAATCAAGAGTCATTAGGACTTTATTAGGCTTGTAATGCAGGCTGACGTAAAGCTAAGATATAGGATAATAATGTTATTCAGATCACTCTTCAACACATTAATCATTTTAAGATTAGCTGTACAGCTTTTTATTTATATCCAAGTAATATCCCTAAACTTATTTATAACTTTCAATTGTCAAAAATAAATTTTTTTTGGTTTTTTTTTTTTCTAAAGTGACTACATCTCCAAACTTATTATGATAAACATAGGGTATAGTACTTTTTTTTTTTGTATTTTGTAATTCCAACCTTCTTTTCAGATTTCAGCATAACTTAAAATAATTTTTAAAATGATCAACATGCTTAAGGGTTAAATATTAGACATTTTATTTAAAAGGCTAGACTAAAAATGTTAATGACAAAGAAAAAGTTATATAAAAAAATGCTCAAAATGGGTAATTTAGGGATAAAAATATTTCAAAATTAGCTTGAAAAGCTCAAATACTCTAAAAATTACCTAAATCATTTGCTTAGTATTTGTATTGTTTGGGATTTTACCTCGAGAGAAAATCAAACTAATTGTAGGACATATGAAATTAGAAATATTTCATATTCATAAAATTTTCTCTAAACAAACATGCAACTCATAAATCAAAAATCAGTGCTCAAATGTTAAATATCATAACTAAGTTAGACAATTCAAAACTTTAAATTTAAATTTGTTAAAAATTTATATTTTTCCTAAAAGACTATATAAAATAAAGCAACTAAAAGTTTTCATCACTGGATTTGTGGGAAATTACCCTTTTTTTTTCTTTTTTTTTTAATTTTTTTTAATTTTTTTTAATTGTTTTAAAACAAAGGTAAAACAATAATATAAGAAAACAATCATTACTATAAGATGTGCATTAAAAGTACTAAAAGTAACTTTTTACTCAACCATCTTAAAAATAATGAATTTAGTAGTTTTACTATTTTTTTTAAATAAACACAAGAAACTGAACAAAAATTCAAGAAATTTCAAAATAAAAAATAATCAAGTTATTCCCTCCCCGTAACCTATTTAAAACATTGTCTCAAATGTTTAATGTTAACAAGTGAAGAGTAAATGATCTCACCTGGTCTAGTATTATTGAAAGCAAAAACTCATAAACTGAAACTAAGAACGAAAATCAAATGTTATGAGAGTAAAACTAAAAAGTTGAGGAATGTTACAACCGGAACATTAGATCCAACCCGCGTTTCTTGTTGTTGGTTTTGGAAAACTTTTTTTATAATAAACGTAGCAGAAGGGGTCGAGTATCAGATAGTATATATCAAAATTTTTTGTCAAAACATTTGATCTACAAACTATAGATATGTTAATTTAAGTTAACAATAAATTAGATATATCTTTGGAAATGATTAGGACAGAGCGATTCATTGATCTAAGAATCTATGATGACCCCCCATCTTCCTTACCAAGCTTTTGGTACCAATTACAATAACGGGTGTGCACTAGTAAGAAATTGATCAACCTAAAAAATCACAAAACCAAATTAGAATATAATTCTTTTCAAGAAACTCACAACTGCAAGAAGGTCTCAGACTTAACAATTTTCTCAAAATACTAAATCAAGAGCTCTTTCTTAATTATTGTGTTTTGTGTTCTATTAGGAGTCCTATTTATAAATGTCTCCTAATTCCTTATTTTGAATTCTAATTATATCTCCTTTTAATTTAAATTTAATTCCTAATTAGATTTAAACATGGAGACAAAATTTTCTCTCTACTTAGACCAAAAAACTAAAAATTCTTAAGGGATTTTTCCCTTAATTTTTGAAAATCCCCAGTGTTCGAATTTCCAAGGGAGAAAATTCCCCTAGAAAATTTTGAAATTTCAATGGAAAAATGATACAAACCTCGCTAAGAATAACGAGACCCGCCAAGATTAAGAACTCAAGATTGTCCTAAAATCAAAATTTTTTGGATGTAAGACCTCAACCCATTGCTTAAACAAAAACAAGAAACTTCATATATTTGACCTCAATCTGTTGGTAAATGCGAAATAAGAACCTCGATATAAGAAAGATGTCACAAACGGTAGTAGAAATCCGTTTGATAAGTCGATGGTAAACGCCACGGAAAATTCTGATAAGTTCGAATAGTTATTCAAAGAACCAAAGAGAAATAAAACTCTCAAATTTTGATGAAAAACTAATTTGTTCCCCATTGAACTAAAAAGGACGCCTATTAATAGGCTGAACATTACAAAAAGTTTCCTAAAATAATTATCTTAATTAAGGCTAAAATTTGGTAATTAAAAACTCCTACTTGCGAAAAAGAATCAATCAACCTCTTAATCAGCTGATCTCATGCCTAAACAGAAAAGGAAAGTTGGGAGTTTTAAATGGCTTTGTAATCAGCCATTCACATGCCCACAAAAGTTAAAAGACCTAGACAAAAAAAAAAAAGGAAAATAGTTATCTTGGCATGCAAGCCTTTCAATTCAAACCAAAATATGCCTAAACAAAGGCCAATTGCTTGTTGAAAGTAAACCAATACACGCCAATTTGCTTGGTGAGATGAGACTTGGCTTTGATTGGGACCTTCTAAACTTGGACCATGCTCAATGGGTCTCCACAAATTTGCTTAAGCCCAAATTTCTTACATTAACCCGTTAAGTGGATCTTTGTATTTCTTTGCTCGAGCCATCTTAACTGGACCAACGGGAACTTGAATTAATTTCTTTGAAGTCTTACTTTGATTTGCATCAAAAAATCCCTTGAAATTTTCTAATTTTTCTCCCCAAAATCTTTGGCAATTTCTTCGATTTTTATTTAAATTTGAGAATCAAAGATTATCCCTTTTAAATTCAAAGATATTCTAATTCAAATTAATTTTTAGATTAATATATTCCAAATCAAAATTTAAAATAATTAATTTAAATAATTCAAATCATATTTGAATTAAAATTCAAAAAATATTTATCCAATAAATAATTCAACCTTTGAATTAAATATTAATAACAATTCAAAACTATATTTATTTGAAATTTGAATAAATATTCTAGAAAATTAAATTTTCATATTTATTCAAAATTTAAAATAAATAATCTTGAGAGGAGATTGAAATTAAATAATTAATAATTAATTCTTAATTCTTAATTACGAATTAATTAATGTTCGTAATCAATACCATATTCCAGAGGTATTTTTAAAGACAATAAAGTGGACAGATTGACCCATAATTTCAAGCTACAATAAAATAAACAATTTACTAAACACTTTAATTTATTCAAATCTATTTTATTTAATTTCAAAATTACTCCATTAAAAACTTGGAATTAAAATCTTGATAATTATGGATATTTATTTACATCATTATTTAATCTTCTCCAATATACACCTGTATATTTTTAGCAATGTATTCTGAGGAAGAAATAGAAACCTGTTCTCGACCTTTGATGGAGCACCTTCCATATTATAGTTAAGAATGTGAAAAAAAAAAAATATGTGAAAATAAAATAGAAAATTAACACATAAAGAAAATAAAAGAAAGATAAAGAAAAGATAACTTGTATTACCTCCCAAAAAGTGCTTGATTTATAGTCATCAGTTTGTCTTCAAAGAAATCTTGGATTGCCACGATCGACTGTCGGAAGCAAAAGATAGTATTCTAACCCGATGAGAGGGAGAGTTTTAAGTATGTTGATTCTTCCCGCCAATCAAAAAGAATGATGATTAGCTCATTAAAAGTAAAGAAGCTGATGGCCAGTGGCTGTATTGAATACCTGGCATATGTGGTGGACGTAATGAAGGAAAAGAAACTGCAACCAAAAGATGTTCCAGTCGTCAATGAATTCAGTGATATTTTTCCTGAAGAGCTACCCGGAGTACCTCCAGAACAGGAAATATCATTTGAGATTGATCTTATACCAAGAATTGCCCCAATCTCCAAGGCACCTTACTGCATGGCACTAGTAGAACTGAAAGAACTATAGGTGCAATTAAAGGAGCTACTTGATAAAAGATTTATCCGACCAAGCTACTTACCATGGGGAGCTCTAGTTCTATTCGTCAAGAAGAAAGATGGAACTCTCCACATGTGCATTGGCTATTGAGAATTTAACAAGTTCACTATCAAAAATAGGTACCCGTTACCTAGGATTGATGACTTGTTCAATCAACTGAAAGGCACAGCAGTATTCTCAAAGATTGATTTACGTTTAGGATATCATCAGTTAAGAATTAAGGAGAGTGATGTCTACAAAATGGCATTTAGAACCCGCTACGGTCATTATGAATTTTTAGTAATGCCGTTTGGGTTAACCAATGCTCCAGCCGTATTCATCGACTTAATGAATAGAGTCTTTAAGGAATTCTTAGATAAGTTTGTCATTGTATTTATCGATGACATAGTTATATATTCAAAGACTCAAGAAGAACATGAAGAACATTGAGGATTGTTCTTCACACTGTAAGAAAGCATCAACTATATGCGAAATTCTCTAAGTGTGAATTTTGGCTGGACCGGGTACATTTTCTTGGACATGTGGTGTCGAAGGAAGGAGTTGCTATAAATCCTGCTAAGGTGGAAGCAATCAATGAATGACCTGCTCCTAAGAACGTGACGAAGATACAAAGCTTCTTAGAATTAGTAGGCTATTATAGAAGATTTGTGGAAGGATTTGTACGATTAACTGCACCTCTCACTGCCCTTACGTGAAAAGAAAAGAAATATGAATAGACAGAAGAGTATGAAAGAGGCTTTTAAAAATTAAAGAAATGGTTAACAAGTGCACCAATCCTTACGTTACCCATCGAAGGAGATAAGTTTGTTATCTACAGTGAAGCCTCAAAAGTGGGCTTGGGAGCTGTTCTAATGCAGAATGGCAAGGTGATTGCATATGCATTACGCTACTTAAAGGATCACGAGAGGAATTATCCCACTCATGACCTAGAACTTGTTGCAGTAGTGTTCGCACTCAAAATTTGATGACACTATTTATATGGAGCTCAGTGTCAGATCTTTATTGACCATCAGAGCCTGAAGTACTTTTTCATGCAAAAAGAGTTAAACATGTGGCAAAGAAGATGACTAGATTTGGTAAAGGACTACAATTGTGAAATCTTTTAATATCCCGAAAAAGCGAACTGAGTAGCCAATGCCTTGAGCAGGAAATCGACTATTCCATAACAGTTGCCGATAGAGGAGTTACCAAAATCATTGCAGCAAGAAATTAACTCCCTCGAATTGGAGTTAATATCTAAAAAACTATCTACACTTTAATTGGAGTTGTCATTGTTCGAGGATATCAAAGAAGCCCAGAAGCAGAATCCCAACTTATAAAGCTGCTAGAAGAGGTTTCCAACCATAAGAAGTCATAAGCAAGCATTTCCAATGATGGAATGCTTTTGTATCAAGGGAGAATCTATGTTCCGGCCAATGATGGAATTAGAAGGCGAATCATAGTAGAAGTTCATGAAACACCGTATTTAGTTCATCCTGGAGCCAGTAAAATATATCAATACTTGACGATACAGTCTTGGTGGAAAAGAATGAAAAATGATATTGCGAAATTTATGAGTAAATGCCTGACTTACCAAAAAATCAAGGCCGAACATAGACATCCTGGAGGAAAATTGGAACCTCTGGAAATTCCTGAATGGAAGTGAGAGCATATTACCATAGATTTCGTGGTAGGGCTACCTAAAATCCAAGAGGGTTATGACGCTATTTGGGTGATCGTGGATAGATTGACAAAGACAGCATGATTCATAGCCATGAAGACGATGTTTACACTCGATAAATTGGTACATCTTTATGTGACCAATGTCATTCGGTTATATAGAGTCCCAAAGTCCATAATCTTTGACCGAGATATAAGGTTCACTTCAATATTTTGAAAGTGTGTATAAGAAGCTATGGGTACGAAGCTGTGACTCAGCATAGCTTTTCACCCTTAAACAAATGGACAATTTGAACGAACTATCTAGACATTGGAAGATATGCTTGGAGCCTACATAATAGATTTCTTCGGGTTTGGAATTGTTAGGAAATGCCCTAAGCATTAGAGACATTTTGATATATTTATTTTGAACTGGATAATAAAATTATATATAGAGGTTATTCATTACATTGCTATCTGTCCTCATTTTATTTACATGTTAAAGTAAATGTAAGTAAATATGGCTCCATGACTGCTTGTGTTAAAACTGTTAGAACGTTGCATGCAATGGACTTTTATATGCGAAAAGACAATGTTCTAAAGTAAGCGATCCAAACTATGGTCTGTAGTCTATGGGGTTAGACCGAGCATCTAACTCATGTTAAGACTATTATATTGTTTAAAGCCTTGGAGGGGATGGTTTGTCTTAATTGTCTAGAGCGTAGACTCTCAAGTAGAGACATAGATATGTTGCTTGGTGGTGCCACATTAGACCGGGACTAAAGCGTGATTGATCTACGAAGTCCGCTTTGAGTGGATCGATCTACTTTTGACGTTCATTGTGCAGTAACCTTAATCCTGAGTAGATGGACAGTTTCATGTATATGACTTGTGCACTTTGATGTTCCAATGGCTAAAACATCTCAGAGGTAGTAAGCTTATAGACCGGTTTTTAGGTGCATGACTTGTATACGATGAAGGGTTCGTTTATAGATATTGGAATCATAGCTCTAAGGCGTTAAGGGTATCTTCTTAAAGGCATTATACTGAATGTGAAAATGGACAAGACCTTGGGTCGTCTGCTGGGTGGATGACTTCTTATTCACATATGGTGAATAATCATTTTCTTATTCGGTAGTATAATGGAACTTTAAGATAGCCTGATCAGTAGGATTAAATGGACTTTGACCTAAGGCTGATCATGGATATCATATGAGAGTTCTGCATATATGACAAGGTCATTGAATGGTAGCTTATCACAGGCTTACGTAATACGGTATATAATTGGGAGTTCAGTTTCAGGTTTATAGTGGTGTGACTCTGAAATTAGTGATCATATGATTGAATTGTTTGGTAAAGAGTGATGATCATATGGATTTGCAAGTGCCCGATTATATATGTCCAATTGATCCCCCTACTAGCTCCACATAATTCCTTAACGTTTGGCAAATTGATTTGTGTATGCTATTGGCTAGTTGATTACGCATGGATGGTGTTGACATAGGATTAGGATGGTGGACAAGATTCTCTCCGGTTGGATTCAGATTTTGTTTTGGATAATAGAGTACACAATTATTCAAACTCCAAATAAAGTTGCCATGATTTTATTTGAGATTGGATTGGAGTTGTAGAAAATTATCTATGAGAACAAGAATTTGAAATACAACTGTTTTGTGGATTTTGAAATTTGAAATTTGAAATTTAAATTTGAAATTTGAATTTGAAATTTGAAATTCAAATCTTGAATCACAATCCAAGTAGGATTCGAATTTCTTGTGATAAATCCACAAGGAATGGAATTCGAATTTGAGTTAGATATAGAGAGGAAAATCTTGTTAGAATCCTACTTAAATTTTGAATCCAAATCCTAACAATAATGGACGAAAATTTCGAGGATTATCCTCATGGAATTTTCAGATTTTTTGTGCATAAGGTTCAAGGAAAAATTCAAGTTTCAATCCCAATTGAATTTGGATTCTCTCCTACTTGATTATGGCCAAAATTTTGAGGAAGATACCATAGGAGATTTTCGGTTATTTTGGATAAGAATGAGATAAGATTCAAGCTAGAAAATCCTAGTGGAATTTTGATTCTTCCCTTACTTTTTGTGGCCGAAAATATTTGTGAAAATCCTCTAGGATTTTCGGATTTTTTGGTTGAAAAAAGGGAGATAAAATTCTAGTTAAAATCTTGTTTAGATTTAAATTGGATAATCCTAAAGTGGCCGAAATTTTGTTGGGATTTTCCCCTTGGAAAATTCAGATTTTTTGGTTGTGGATAAGGGAGAATATCTTCTCCTACTCCAATTTGAATTCAGAGAATCACCTCATGCAAGTCTATAAATAGAGGTCCTGCTGCTCCAGTTCTCTTAGACCACAAACTCTCAGGTGAGCAGGCTTATTGTTGCATAACTCATCATGACAATAAGTTCTTTAGAGATCTAGGTGGTCGAGAAGACTAGCAGTGCTAGCATACCTATCGAGGTTCAAAGTGCCCGCACATTCAGCCATTCGGGAATTGGAGAATAGTAGAGAAGGCTAGTTGGTTGAAGCCCTCTGGTCATTCTCCTCCTGCAGATTGGCGTCCTTGAGGCATGAGTTTAAATTGTTGTCGATTTATTGTATATGGCTTCATGAGATATTTAACGATCTTGAAAAATTTTTATTGTTTCGCTGCGCCACTCTGATATGTTTTTATCGATTTGTTTCCTTCAGGAATGAGAAACTACCTTTAGTAGAATTCTCATACAATAATAGTTACTAAGCTTCCATAGGGATGGCACTTTACGAGGCTCTATATGGACGAAAATGCAAATCGCCCATTCACTAGTATGATCTACATAAAAAGCAGCTACATAAGACTGATTTCATACAGGAGACTTCAGATGCAGTTGTGAAGATCCAAAAGAGAATGAAGATCACCCAAAGCCGATAGAAGAGCTATGCGGACAAACAATGAAGATTCCTAGAGTTCAACGAAGGAGACTTCGTATTTCTCAAGATATTGCCAATAAAGGCTGTAATGCTATTCGATAAAAAGGGAAAGTTGAGTCCAAGATACATTGGGCCATTTGAAATTATCAAACGCATTGGGAAGATGGCTTATAAGTTAGCATTACCTCCAGATTTGTCAGCTGTGCATAACGTCTTCCATGTCTCTATGCTGAGGAAGTATGTGCCAGACCCATCACATGTGTTGAAGCATGAACCAATACAAGTTTAAGAAGACCTAACCTATGAGGAACAATCTGTACAAATTTTAGCCCATGAAGAGAAGACATTAAGGAATAAGACGATCCTACTAGTCAATGTGCTATGGAGAAATCACAGTATCAAAGAGGCTACGTGGGAATGTAAAGATGAAATAAAAGCTTTGTACCCCCACTTGTTCTAATTTTCAAGGACGAAAATTTTCTAAGGTGGGGTGAATGTGATAACCAAGAAATTTCATCGTTCTCAAAAAACATGTACATTATATGTATACAATGATTTTTATATTTAAAATTTAAAATATATGATTTAATATTATTTAGAACGTAATAAAATGTTCTAACAATGTTAAAGGAAAGGAATTTGGTGATAGAAAATTTTACCGAACCGAAATAAGACAAATGGTGCCCTTTCGGTATCAAAAATCTTAGACGATTACCAAAATCCACAAAAAGACGAAATACTTACGAGATGGATTTTTGGCCAAACAGAAGTGATTTAAGGCAAACCGATCGCATAGATGGCCTCAGAAACCCGCCGGTACGATTTTAGGAAATTTTCATTCAGTTTGACTTTTGATCAAACTTTGACCGAGAATTAATAAGTGATGTCATTCCATAATGTCACCCTATAATGTCATAAATGAAGATGAAAATTAGGGTGGAAAGAAATAAGTGATCCAAGGGATGAGTTTTAAAGTAAGTTTGATCTAAGGGTGGTAAAGATGCAAAAATAGCATGCAAATTTTGGAAAATTTGAGGAAAAAAGAACAAGCTAGAGTCAGTGATGAGTGAAGAAAATAAAAAAAAGTTTAATTGCAAATAAGCCCTCAAAAAGTTTCTAAAAAACCCCTAAAGTGTTGCTAATTTGCCCAATTTTCTTTCCCATTTGGTCCCTCCTTTTTTCAGTCATAAACACACGGTTTTCATGCTTGAAAACCAGAGGAAAAAAAAAAAACTCAACCTTCTTACACCCTACTGCCGTGAGCTTCACCACCCTCCTCCAAGCCATTTGCTTTAAAAATTTCCCACCAAAACTTATTCCAAAGTCACCCCAAGGTCAAGTGATCAAGACTAGTGAGATGAGCTTCCATTTGCAAGTTTTTTCTTGAAAATCTTTTGTTGAAACTGTGGGAAGCATGTGAGAATTGATGATGGATTTCAAGCTTTGGTTTTGTTAGTTTTTGTCTTAGAAAGCAAGGTTAGCATGTGATTGAGACAAGTAAGGAATTAGAGTTTGAAAAACCAAGTTTGATGTATGTTTTAGCAAGAAAAACCGTGGGCTGCATACAATGTTGGACTGATGAATTTTAAGTTTTTATTTTGTTTGATTTTGCTTTAAAAAGTTAGGTTGTTAGGTGAGTAGAGCAAGAAATGAAATGGAGCTTGAAAAAAAAAATTTGATGCATGATTTTTAAAAGAAAATCCGTGGACATTCAAGGGGTGTTGAGTGAAAAATTTTAGCATGTTTTGGGTAGTTTGTTGATTCAAGAAGATTGGTATTGATATGTGATTGTTAGGAAGAATTTAAAAGTAAAAAAATTCAATTTTTATACTTGAAAACCAAAGAAATCCGTGGGCTATGATCAAGTATGAAATGGAATTTTCATGAGGAAAAAATGTGAGTTGAAATGTGGATAAAATCCGAGGGTGAGAGTAGACAAAAAATGAACCGAAATGTCATTAGAAACAACTAGGTTTATAAGGAGATTTTTACGTAAAAAATTTGTGTTTTTACATAAAAATTAGGCTTCTGGTTTAGTACGTGGTAGGTATTGAGGTTTTGAGGCGTTACCTAAACACCGGGAATCTAAAAATTAAGCAGAAACGCTGTCGAAATTTTTATAATGACCCGAAGGGTAAAATAGAGTCGGAGTTTAAAAACTCGAGCCTCTTCGATGACCTAAGCCGGGGAAAGGATGACAGACGTTTTCAGTATTAGTAAACCGTCCATTCGAAGCCCCGAAACATAAGAAAAAGAGGATTAATAATCGAGGGTCGGAATTGTACCACCTGAGGGTCAGGTGAATTGTAAACTGAGAATTTATAGCAATTAATACTGTAAAAGCATGGTAAGGTCTAGGAAAAATTATTTTATGATTTTTGGGTTTAGAAAATCCCATTAAAATGCTAAAGTAACAATGTTACGATCCAAAGACCCATAAGGCGCAAAATGGTCATTTTGATCAAAAATTTCAGAAATGCTAGAAAAAGACCGTTTGGGCCTTAGAATGGCCTAATTAAAATTCTAAAGGCCAAAATTAAGATTTAAGTCGAAGAAATGAAGAAAAATCTCACTAGGAACGAAATGGTCATTTTGTCAAAAGTTAGGGGCAAAATGGTCATTTTGTCAAAAGTTTGAAAAAGGGACGTTAAGGCCTAAACGGTATCCTAAGGCCTTAATTAAAGTTTTAATGGCCAAAATCACGATTTGAGTATAAGAAAAATGGGAAAAGTCCACTAAGGAAAAAATGGTCATTTTGTCAAAAGTTGGAGACGAAATGATCATTTTTCCAAAAGTTGACAGAAGAGTCAAAAATGAAATCTTAGATCCCTAAATGCATCGTTAGGGACCTAGACATAGAATTTTTATGTTTTTACAATGTTTTAAGTATGAAATGAATATTGAAAATAACCGTTAATTATTTCGGTTATAGGGATCTAATCTAGAGGCGACGAAAGAACGTGGGTGGACCCCAGGAAGGAAACGCTAGCAAAATACTTGCAAGTTCAGACATCTTACTGTCTTTAACATGAATTTAATTAATATATCTACATGTTATATGCAATATGTAAAGTATGTATTTAGGTGCTATATACACAATAGTGTGTTAAATAAAATACACACAATAAAACAAAGAAATGTAAAGTGTTCCAGACCAAGAGAAATGATAATATCACCTGGTCGGAGTCAAATGAAAGACGGTAATGAAATCACTTTTTGAGATACCAGCCTCCCGTAAGGTAGAGGTTATCCATGTTATGTTATGTTAATGTTATGTAGACTGTTGAGGATTGGCCAATGATTCACTCCCTAGAGTCCCTCTCTGTCATACGTGCACTATGGCACGACCAACATGGGGTCCAAAACTAGAACATAATGCAAGATAAAGACCTGAAATTTAAATGTTACCCATAATTGAGCATAATGTATACTAACATTAAATTTAATGCTCAAGTTATGGTCTACGGTTTATGTTACTAGTCTTTATGTTTGAACTTACTGAGCCTGTAACTCATAAGTTTATTCATATTACAAGTAAGCAACTTGTATGATAGTAGATTTTGGATGGACGAGAGGCAGGATCTGCATGTGCCAAAGAGACTGGGCGAGGGAAATGGTCCTACTACAAGTTTTCCACTAAGCAGTGTTAAATGGAGTTGAAATGATATTTTATGATGTAAATTAAGATATGACAATGTAAAACATTTACTAAGTAAATGTTTTACGATGTTCACTTTCCAAGTTCAGTTTTAAAAAACATTTTAAATAAGAAAAAAAAAATTCCCTATTTTCACGTTAAAATCAAAGTTTAAAATAAATATGTTAAATAAAGAAAGTAAGTTAAAAAATAAGTTACCGACGACCCATGAAGTAGCAGACTATCGCAGTTGGCTTCAGAGCTCGACTATGATAGCACAATTAGCCTCCACGTAGGGCGGGGTGTCACATATCCATTGTCCTCTCGATAGTTATGTTTGATTGGAATCTCTCTAACTGAAGTTCAGATAGTTCCTCTAGCCAAGATTGTGCAGTTTAAAGAAAGAGTTATTGTATGTCCTAAGGCATCACATTGCTCCTCATAAGCCCCTCTTATTTCACTATAAGCAAGGCAATCTTTAGCTAGATTATCCATCCCTCTACAAACGAACCATGACTCTTGTGATTCTACCCTTGCGACCATGTGGATTCCTTTATTTTCTTTCGTTTTAAGGCCTTCAATTTGTTGTGTCAAAGACTTGATTTGGGCCTTAAGGTTATCCTTTTCCTTTAGTTGGTAGATTATAGTAAGTCAAGATCGACTAGTGCTGTCAATAGTACTTGGTCCAGTCCATGTGTGGGCTTTCTCATCTAGCTTATTGAAATACTCAAAAGCCTATTTGGGGTCTTTTTGGAGATTCTCTCTGTTGCACATCATCTCCACAAACTGGCACTCTCGAATTATGAGTTCTTCATAAAAATAACCGACGAGGTGCCAACTTTCATATTCATGGTGAGGATAACGATTTAACAGATCTTTGAACTATTCCTAAACTTGATAGAACGTTTCATTGTCCCTTTGAGTGGAGGTTGAGATCTACCGCTTCAAATCATTGGTCTTATGGTGTGGAAAATACATGTTGAAAAATGCAGTTTTCATCTCTTCCCATGTTCCAATCGAACTCTTTTTTTTATTTTTTATTTTTTATATTTTTTTAACAAAGAAAATTGTTTACGAAAACAACAACAATGTAAAACTGCAAATCGCTAGCCCTAAGAGTGCTTCCAGGAAAGATTGTTAGGGTAAGACCTCCTTAAAAACTAATCTCCTAGACATAGCAATGTTTCCAGAAAACATTGGTAGCATAGAACACTAACAGAACCTAGCCTCTTAGGAAAAACTCCTTTAATTTGTACTTTTCAACATTTCCACACAATTGCTTGCAAAATTTATTAAATTTTATGATGTGTTTTATGAAATGCTAAATGTTAGATATTAGTACACTAAGTTAATGATATTCAAAAACTTAAGATTACACAAATTATGAGACCTAATTAAAATTGATAATCTGAAAACAAACCTAAAAATTAAAACTAGTTATTAATTTTTTTAAAGAAAAAGAAAATAAAAAAGCAAAATAAAATAAAATTGTACGTATCTCTTTTGACTTAAAATCTACTAATCAATCCTGCTTAAAACACCTCCTCAGTCAATTAATTAAAATTAATCAAAAATTTGATTACGCCTAAATTGTGATAAAACAAAACGGTTAATTGTAGTGCAATAAGGACAGTCGATCCCATGAAAAAGTGATAAAACAAACAAGAGAGATTAGTAGAAAGTCTTAAAGAAATAAGTAATCAAACAAAGAAAAGAAAGAAATATTTTTGTGATTTTTATCAATTTAATTAAAAAAATATAATTTAAAATAGAGAAAATTCATTAATTAAAAGTGATAAGACATTGAGAATCTCCTATATGCTTTTTTCACCTATTTGGATTTAATTTGTAAATTGACCTAATTGAAAGTTTCACATCCCAAACAATCAATCGAAAGATAAAATTTGAAGAACTTATGAATTTAAATGTATTTGAGTAAATAAAATTCCCATGTTAAGAACTAGGAAAAATTATTTTATAAGAAACCTAAAAGTGACAACATAACACGAGGCGATATTAAAGTAAAAGACTGCTCATAAAATAATATCTATCAGTATATTATATCACGTAACAATCACATAAAAAAAGCTTAACTAAATTTATATAAAAGTTGACAACAAAATATATTCATATGAGAATTAAATAAGATGACAGAAAATTATTTACTTAAATGTATAAAACTTACTAACTATGAGAGAATCAAAACTTAAACAAGCTCACTACATATACAAGATTATCTGTAGTCTCAACCAAGAATTCTAGCCTAACTTGCAAAACATTCTCACAAAATTCTTGAGAGAAAATGCAAGAATAAAAGCAAGATAAAAAAAGAGTGTATATACAATGTCTTTAAGCCTCCCTTAAAATACCTTTTTATAGGCATAATTTTACACTATTCCACCTAATCTTCACATAAATTTTCAAACTTGTTACATTAGTTAATTCGCACAGAACATAAACTTTTCAAACTTGCAACAATAGCTACAACAGTATGTATATATACTTTGCTACAGTAGTTATAGTAGTTAGCACACAATTTGTTATATTAGCTACAGTGTATTTTTTTTAAGATCGTAAAAACTCATGTTGTCATTTACAATAAATTATACAACAATCATTATACCTTTGGGACAAAACACTAGGAACGTTAAAGGATGTGACCAAGAGACTTCAACTAACTAGCTTTCTTTACTATTATTCAATTCCCAGATAGTGAAGTGTGTGGACACTCGGTTTCTCGATTGATACTCTGCATGACTTGTCTCCTTCTGACCACCCAAATCTCTAAGAATTTATTATTATTAGTAAAAGTTATAATTATAAATTCACTTACTCGAGAGTCCGTAGTTTAAAGAAAATAGAAGCCCAAATGGTTCTATTTATAAAATTACATTAGGTGGCTTTCAAAATTTAAATAAAACTCCAGAAAAGATTTTTTTCTGTCTTCCCATTCACCAAGGTCGATTCTCCTTAGGGTATTACCCTTACAAAATTCAACCACTCACAAGTTTAGGGAATTCAAAATTCAAATAGGATTCCAGAAGAGATTTTTCTCTTTCCTCCCATAGGTGTGGCCGAATTTTTCCTTGGGAAATCCCCAAAAAGTTTTTTAGACTATGTTTGGAAGATTCAAAATTTGATTCAAATTTCAAACTCTATAAATCTTACGATTTTATCTGCATGGATAATGTTTCAAAACTCCAGTTTAAATTCAAAATAAAATCATGATAACATTATTTGAATTAAACAATTATGTAGTAATTATCCAAAATAAAATCAAATTAGTAGAAAATCTTGTCTTTCAAATCCTTAAGAAAACCATCCCCTTTAATAGTGCAAGAATAAGATTTCGTTTAATTCAAATTTAAATAAGATAATATTTCAATTTAAAATATTTATATAAAAAAGATTTTTAAAATTTAAATTAATCTCATATTCATCTTTTTAAAGACAAATACAATTAATTTAAATTTCAAATCTTACCTTCCATAATAAATATTTATACAAATTAAATATATATCCCATTAATTGAATAAAACCAAAATTACAATCAATTACCATCCGTTAAGGAATTATTTAGAGCTAGTTTGGGAATCAATTAGACATATATAATGTGGGATCCAATAATCCATATAACTATTATTCTATATCAAATAAACCAATTACATAATTATTAGTTTCAAAGTTACATTACTAAATCTGAAACTGCACTCCTAATTATACATCAAATTTATGCAAACCAGTGAATAATCATGGTCCAATGATCTTGTCATATATACAACACTTTCATATTTATCCATGATCAATCTTAAATTAAAATCTGTTTAAACTATTGATCACGCTATATTAAAAATCCATTATACACCCAATTAAGAAAATGAGTATTTATCATATGAGAATAAAAAGTCATTTGCCAAACAAATGACTTAAGGCCTTTTCCCTTTTCACATGTAGTATAATGACTTTAAAAAGATAACATTTACTTTTCATTAAAGCTATAATTTCATATCTGTAAGCAAATCTTTCATTATATACAAGTTATGTATCCAATAAATTAATCTATAAGCTTACTACCTATAAGATGTTTTAACCTTTGGAACATCAACATATATAAGTCATACATATGAAGCGACTCACTTACTTAGAATTAAAGTTATTGCATAATAAATACCGAAAGTGAATTAATCCACTCAAGTGAACAACATAGATTAATTACACTTTAGTCTCAATTCAATATGTCACTACTAAGCAACATATCTATGTCTCTACTCGAGAATCAACTGCTCTAGATAGTCAAGACAAACCGTCTCCCTTATTTGCTTTAGATGACGTAATAGCCTTAACATAAGTTAAATGCTCACTCTAACTTCATAGACTACGAATTATGGATTTAGACTATTTACTTTAGAAGCTGTCCTCTCGCATATAAAAGACCATTATATGCAATGTTTTAACAATTTAACAATAAGAAGTCAAAGAGCCATATTTGCTTATATTTACTTTAATATGTAAATAAGATGATGATAAATAGCAATGTAATGAATAACCTTCAATATATTATTAATCAGTTCAAAAATAAATGAAATACAGTAAAAATTTCTTTTCTGCTTAGGGCACTCCTAACATATGTTGCATAATAAACTTGGTTTTTATAGTTTTCTAACATGAATAGTAACACCCAATGAGGTCCATTTCCAATATATAAATTTTTCATATCAATTTGACACTGCATAAAAATAAAATGCTACAATTAGATATTTTCAAAATAAAATATTATAGGTAAACTTATTAGAAATATTTAATTTTAAGTTTATTTAATATACTATTACTAAAAGAAAAAATAAGATAGAATAAAGTAAAATTAAACAAAGATTTCACGAAATTTATAAAAAAATTTAAATTAAAGTACAAAAAACAAAATAAATAAAAAAAACTAAAATTCTCAAGGATAAACCAATTTTTATGCATTAAAAAGTAGTAAAATAACTCTATTTATAGAGTTATCAGTGGGTGGTTCGTGCTTGCCAATGCTGGAAACCCACTACCATTACCATCCCTGAATTATCATCAGAATCTGGGTATACTAAGAACAACCGCTCTCCTCAAATGGTCACGAGCCACTCCACATCCCCTACAATGGCGACCCCCTAAAGCATTGATTTCCTTTGCCTTTCCTTCAACAGACGAAAACCCATCATCACCACCCTCCACGAAAGTCGATAAAAAAAGCCAGTCACGAGCAAGGATGAAAATATTGATATTTGTGGAAATATCAATACTTACATTTTACAGAAATATGGATATCTGTGGAAATTAATGTAAAATATGGAAATTGATTCTAAAACATTGAATTTTTTAACGAAACTTTAAGAAACTTTAAAATAACTAATATTACATACATGAGTTGAGTCTCTTTATGAAAATACTAAGTATTTGATTAATATGCATGGTAAGAAGTGATTATAAAATAATAATGATACATATAAATTGATAAATTAAGTAAAATTATCAAAAGCCAACACAATAAAAATACTTTGTATCTAACATAATAAAGTTGGCTTTAAAGCAAAATAAGTGAATAAATAAAAAGGTAGACTAATGGTGTACAAAATTATAAAAATGAAGAATAATTTTATTTAGACTTTTCTTAAATTGTAAGTTCAAACTTTGAACCTATATTTAAATAATAAATTCAAATTTTTATGATAGAAACTTTATAAAAAAAGTTTGGAAAATCAATTTAAAATGGAGTGTTAAAAAACTAATAACAATATTTTATAGATATTTTGTTGAAATATCCACTATATATTATCATTTTACTTTATATATAGAAATTGATATTTCTGTAAAATATTGATATTTACAAAAATTTTTATGAAAATTTCTTGGATATTTTACAAAAAAGATACTGCACTACTATTTCTATATCTGTACTTTCAAAATATAGAAATTTCTACAGAATATCCAAGAAAATGTCAATTTTTCAATCCTTAGACGTGAGCCCCTCCACCTCTCCCTACGATGGCAGCTCCCTAAGGCATTGATCTCTTTTACCTCTCCCTCGATGGAAGGGGACCCACCACCACTACCCTCCACTAAAGTTGTCAAAGAAAGCCAACCGTGAGCCCTTCCGCCTCCCGCTGCGACGGCGACTACTGGAGGCATCAATCTCCTCTGCACCTCTCTTGACAAATGAAAACCCACCGCTATCACCCTCTATGATAGTCACCGGAGAAAGTCAATTGTGAGCCCTTCTGCCTCCTTTTGCGATGGCGACCTCTACCCCTACCTCAACAGATGGAAACCCATTACCATCGCCCTCTTGAATTGTCACCAGAATCTTGGAAACTTGCTTTGAGGGGTTTTTTTTTTTTAAATACAGTAATCAAGCATTATTATAGTGTAATTGAGTCTATGCATAAGATTAAATATTGGCATTTGGATCTTATCCTATCAAAGAGGCAAAACAACTTAACTCAATATAGAATTGCCAAATAAATAAATAAATAGGAAATTGAAAAATAAACCCCCTAATATACATATATTGGATTTTTTTTTTCCCTTCACTTATTGGTTTCTTTGAATTTGGACCAGTTACAAAATTTTTCAATTGTCTTTTTTTTTAATTTATTATAAAATGAGTAAAATGTCCTCTCTTTCTTTTCACATCACATATCTATGTTCACTCTCTCTTAATATCTATTCTCACTCGCTTCTTTCCCTCTCTCCCTCTTCTTTCACGTCTTTCACCGTCTCTCTCCGCCCACTATTTTTTCCTCTCTATTCTCTAGATTCTACGTCAGTTTCAAATCGATGAGGAAAGCTTAGGACATTGGTTTAGAACTGAAGCAAAAATGTAACAGCATCAAAAGGTTATTAGCGTGCATTTCCTATGGAAAGTCGGGGGAAAATTTTCTCTCCTCTGGTTGTTTAAAGGCAGCGCCCAAAAATACAAATATCATAGATTTTTACAGATTCAAAGTCCAAATTTGGCGGTACCAATACACAAGCGCACACACACACACACACATATATCGAAAGCTAAAGAAAAAATAAAATTAATGTATAAAAGTCTAGTTCTCCTATATAATTACTATATATATTATGTTAAGAATGACAATAAATTTTTGTCATTTGTTCAATTTGTAATAAATTGCATCCATTCTCTTCCCTATTGTCTATTACAACATCCAAGCCTTGAAGTGTTGGTTTCTTAAACCAGATTTAAAAAAAAATATATATATGAAAACGTGGTATCGATCGAATTACATAAATCAAAAATTAATATAGTCATTATTTCATGTTAATTCAATCGTTAATAAACTAAATAGAAGAAAAAGAATTCAATCATTATATGATTAGATTGTTAATCTTGAACTTTTCTACACTATCTTGAACTTTTAAATTTTCAAGAATACCATGACTCTTTCTCAACTTTTCTCCAGATCAATGTGAACTTGAACATGTGGGCGTTTTAATGGGTTTCTCAACACATGAGATGAATGAATAGGAAGGTCACCTATAATTATCACTCATTTTTCTCAAAAGTACGTAATTTCTCTCAAAATAGGTTTTCTCTCCTTTTCAATTATTTAGTATCATGATATTTCTGATACGTACTGATATCTCCTTTTTATTAGAGAGATAAAAAGATATTTTCTTTATTTTTTTATTTTTAAATTTAAAAAAATATCTCAATACCATAGTTAATAAGATTTTAAAATCTCACTCTCTTTCCTCAAAACGAGACAACATTATTTTTCCATTATCTCCTTCTTTTTTTTTTAATTAATTCTGAGGAGGTGGAAACCATCACCTCCTCCTCCCGTTTATATATATATATATATGTAACCGCGTGTTTGTGTGTTTAGGAAACATCCTCCACACCTTTGTTTTTTTAATGAAGTAATATAAATAATAATTAAAAAAAAAGAGATACAAGGGATATAAGAGTGGAAAAGAATATCTCTCTTTTTATCCATAAAATTAATTATAATATTAATTAATAAAATTAATTAATATGTATATTTAGAATTTTTATTCTAAATCAATAATTATAACCTAACATGATATATATATAGCTCACATTAATCTTGTGGAGCCGTTGAAAGGAACTGCAGACATTATAATTTTAAGTTCCAATAATTTTTGACTATTAATTAATACCTTGATTAATATATCAAAATTATTAATTCCAAATTACTCTACTATAAATTTAGAATTGTATTCTTAAAATTATAAAATAATTATGTTCATGGAATTTTAGTTATCCATTGCTATATTCACTATATATAAATTAATCCTTCATAAACAGTTCATAATTAAAATTAGGAGTTTTCCATTAATCTCTTTAATTTATAAATTTCTCCATAAGTACTATTGATCCTCTAATGAATAATATAATTTATAATTCAATTATAAAATTAAGCGCTCTTATCATTTAAGCTTCGAATCAATATATATGGGAACTGTCCATCTACTTCATTGTGACGAAATGGATTTAATATTCCTGGCTATTTATTTTACTATGCTCACAATATAACAAGACTTTAACACTATTCATATATGTCATTACTTAATATGTCAAAGAACATAATATCATAAATAGGAGTCTATTATTTACTCATAATTAAGATTGATTCATATATGACCATTATTAATTAACATTAAATGCTCTATTTAACAATGGAATGTATTAGAGATTTATAATTAATCACGTTTCAGTTCTATGTAATTATATTATATACAATGCTTTTATTCTAATAATCTCATTATTAACAATCAAGGATAAAATTGTTTCTTTTAGAATGTAATGGACTGTATTAGTAATTTTAAATTAAAGATCTCAACTTTAATTTATAATTATGAACAAAATTTAGACTATTTTACTTTAAACATTATGTTTGCATATAACACTTATATACGATATTTAAAGTTATATATAAAATAATAGGGATTTTTGATATTTATAAAACATCACATGCATGCAAAATATATATTTAGAAAAATTCCTCATTTCATTAATAAGTAGCAAAATGTTTACATCTTATTTGATTTGTAGGCACATACCCCAACAATCTCCCACTTACCCTAAAGTAAATGAGACATGTCTCTAAGTCCTATATTCTTAAGATGTTTCTCAAAACAACCAGTTGGTAATGTCTTGGTAAATAGATCAGCAATATGGTTCATAGATATGATCTTTTCAACTAAGACATCTCCTCTAGAAACAATCTCTCTCACTAGGTAGAATTGTCACTTTATATGCTTTCCTTTGCAGTGGTTCCCTAGCTCCTTGGCCTTGGCTACTGCTATACTGTTATCACAATAGAATCTTATAGGCTCGTGTTTGTTTGGAACAACTTCCAACTCCTTCAGAAATTCGCGAAGTCGAATTGCTTCCTTAACTATTTCACAAGCTGCTACATTCTCAGCCTCTAGATTTGAGACAAAAATACAAGATTGCTTGATACTCTTCTATATAATGGCTTCATTTCCCAAAGTGAACATTGCCCCTGAGGTGGACTTATGAGAGTTCCCTATCTGATTGAAAATCAAAATCAGTATATCTAGTAGGAATCAAATTCCCATGAAAGTATACTAGCATATAGTTTCTCATCCTCCTCAGATATTTAAGCATGTGTTTGACTGCAAACTAATGATCTAATCTTGGGTTTGACTAGTGTTTGCTAACCATCCCCATTGCAAATCATATGTCAGGTCTAGTACGCAGCATTGCATACATTAGGCTACTAATCGCCGATGCATAGCATCTTATATTCTCTTTCTTTTGAGGTGTCTTTAGACACTGCTCCTTGGAAAGATGAACTCCATGTCAAGTGGGTAAATTTCCTTTCTTAGAGTTTTGCATCGAAAATCTGACAAGCACCTTGTCAATATAGGATGCTTAAGATAATGCCAAAAGCCTATTCTTACAATCCTGGATAATTTAGATCCCAAGAATGTAATTGGCTTCTCCCAAATCCTTCATTTGGAATTGACTCGCTAGCTAGTTCTTTACTTTGGATAATGATTCCATGTCATTCTTAATGAGTAGAATGTCATCTATATATAGAACCAAGAAGACCACTTTGTCTTGTTGAATTTACTTATAGACACTAGGTTCACCAAGATTTTGCTCAAAACCATATGATTTTATGGCTTAGTTAAATCTAATGTTCCAAGACCTAAAAGCTTGCTTCAGTCCATAAATGGACCTTTGTGATTTGCAGACTTTCTGCTCTTGACCTTTTACCATGAAACCGTCTAATTGGACCATATAAATGGTTTCTTCAATATGGCCATTTAGAAACACCATGTTGACATCCATTTGCCATATCTCATAGTGTTAATGAGATGCAGTGGATAAGAGGATGTGGATGAACTTTAGCATGGTTACAGGAGAAAAAGTATCCTCATAGTCTACTCTTTCCTTTTAGGTAAAACCCTTTGCAATCAATCTTGCTTCAGACATTTCAACTTTTCCATCAACTCCTCTTTTTCTCTTATAGATCCATTTGCAACCAATAAGCTTAATGCCTTCTGGTAGATCTATAAGCTCTTGGACAAAATTAGAGTACATAGACTTCATTTTGAGTTCCATGGCTTCTTGCCATTTTTCTCGATCAATATCATCCATTGCCATCCTATATGATAATGGATCAACTTCACTGTCATCGGTGACTACAACCTTTGCTTCTCTATTTACATGATATCGGATGGGTAATCTTATTTCCCTCCCATTGTGACATAGTGGCAGTGGTGTCTGATCATGGTCAGTAGTCTCCCTCTTTTTTCATCCAACAACTTTGTCGGTGTGGGGCTAATTTGATCAACTAGCAACTATTTCAGAACTATCTTGCTTCTGTACTTGAAATATATTATATAGTTATGGTCAAGAAAGGTAGTGTTTATTGATACAAACGCTTTGTTATCCTGAGGACTATAAAAAATACCTCATCTTATTCTTTTTGGATAGCTTACAAACATACAGACTTCTGAGTAAGGTTCCAATTTCCTAGTCTTTCTAAGCGAATATATCTTAAACTAGGTTTACTACCATTCCACAACTCTAGGGGTGTTTTAAGGATTGACTTAGATGGGACTAAGTTTAGAATGTATACTGCTATTTGTAATGCATATCCCCAGAATAAAGTGGGTAAAAAAGAATAACTTAACATTGATCTTATCATGTTAAGCGAGGTACGGTTCCTTTTTTCAGCTATACCATTTTGTTATGGTGTGCTAGGTGCAATAAGTTGAGATATTATTCCATTCTTAATCAAATAGTCCGTAAATTCATAATTCCAATATATTCTTCCTTGATTTGATCAAAGAGTTCTGATTGATTTGTCAAGTTGCTTTTCAGCTTTGGTAGGGAATTCTTTGAACTTTTCAAAGGCTTTGGATTTCTTTTGCATCAAGTATGTATGTCCAAATGTCAAATGGTCATCAATATATGTGATGAAGTATTCATAGCCCCCCCTTACTTTGACATTCAAAGGACCATATATATCAGTATGTATGATTTCAAGGGGCGTCTTTGTTGTTTTACCTTTTGCCAAAAATGGCCTCTTGGTCATTTTTCCTTCTAGACAGGATTCACAGACTGATAAAGTGCCAACCTTGGCTTGCTTAAAGGACCATCATTTGCTAGTATTTCAATCCTATCTATGTTTATATGACCTAGCTTTAGATGCCACAAGTATTTTTCATCTTTATTAGAAATCTTTCTTCTTTGAGGGGTAGGTTCAGCAACTTTAAACATTTCAGTTTGTAGCATTTTGTTGAAAATGAGTTTAACAAAATAAACACCATCATCAATAAAACTAGAACAAATATGAATTCTGTTCTTGGATAAAGAAATTGAGTCAATATCAAATGAAATTGAAACAAATTGTTCATGCAATCTGGAGACCGAGATCAAATTCCATTTGAAATCCGAAATAAACATTATTCAAAAATAAATATTTATTATTTGCAAAAGACAGTTACATTGTCTCTACTGCCTTCATTGAGATCTTTACCCCATTGCCCACTCTCATTTGGTAAGATCCCTCTTCAAGACCCCTAGACGTTTTTAGCATCTACAAAGAAGTTCAAACATGGTTAAATGCTCTTGAATCAATTATCCAGGTAGAGAAATCATTCTCAGCTAAACATGTTTCCATGACCAGTAAATTTGATTTACCTTGCTTTTTCTTTTTCAGCTCATCGAGGTACTTTTTGTAGTTTTTTTTTCCAATGGCCATCTTGGTTGCAGTGGAAACATTTTTCCTTTGGCTTTGAAGTAGCCTTATTTTACTTGTTTTCTGGATCTTCTTCTTCCTTTTACCCTTGTTGTTCCCTTAATTCTTTTTCTTCCTATTTCCTTTTGAAGAAAAAGGTCTTCCCTCAGCTGCATTAGCTTTGACAACATTTGCCTTATCTTCCTTATCACCTATAAGGAACTCAAATTGCTGTAGCTCATTCAAGCGCTCAGTCAAGTTATTATTTTTTTGATTCATCAAATAACTTGTCCTGAATGGAAGCAAAGTAGGAGAAAGTGCCTCAAGTATCATGCCAACCTAGGTCTTCTCATCAATTTGAGCCCTATTGATTTCAACCTCATTCAGGCAAAGAATCATCTTAAGCAAATGCTCACGTACAGAAGAATTATTCTTCATACAGCTGATCATAACAACTTTAACAGCAGCGTGCTAGGTTGAATCAGATGGATGTCCAAACATCCCTTAAAGAAAGCCCATGATCTCTCTAGTAGTAGTAAGGTGTTCGTGCTGAGTCCTCAACATTTCATTCATTACTGCTAATAGGTAGCGACGGGCCTTGTTATTGGCGTTGACCTAGCAATCATATCACTCAGTTATTGCCCTAGTGGCATTGGTCGAAGGCTTTAGAGGACAATCCTCCACAAGGACAAAATGAAAATATTCACGGATTGAGAGTATATTCATGTTGCTTTTCTATTTGACAAAGTTTTCACCAAGTGTGAAAATTGGGTTTGACATTTTTTTTGCTAAAAATAAAGAATTTAGCTGACTTAAGATTTTGCATAAATATTATAACTAAATTCAAGGCATGTAAATGTGATGCATGCATGCTGATATGGAATAAATACATATTTAATTGCCTAAAGAAATTTAATCACCACAATCAAGTACAACCGTAGGGTAGGTCATATAATTGCTAATTAAAGTGAGACTATCTCAGTTAATAAATACTATCCAAAATATCTCATACTTCTAATATTCATTAATTTTCTTTTGTTTAGGTCAAGTGGAATAATTAACAATTTAATTATCTTTTCATGAGTGTAACCTACTGTTTTAGATCTTTAAGACTTAAATAAGAAGTTGTAGTTGTAGGATAGGTCAATTGTAAAACATGCCTCTAAGATCCTATCTCTATGAAAGCCAACCTTGTTATTATAATTAATGAACACCTTTTATAGGAAGAACAAAGTCAAAGCATCTCGGGACCTTACTAATTATTCCTGATGTTGCACTAACGGTGGAGACTTGTAGTTTATATTGTCATATTACTCACTGCTACTCATTATTTGCAAATGGTGTATTTTATTCTATAAAACAACTTTTGTTTTATAATTCTTAGTGAATTTACACAATTTTAAATCACTTAGCTCATATAATTTTAAACAACTCTAAAATTATATTAAGTTATTTGTGACAATTTTAAAATTTAACTTTTAAATTTATAAATTTCACATTTGACTTTTTTTTTTTTTTTTTGTAAAACCATTTGCTAATTTATTTAATTTAACAACTTTAAATTTAATCTCATTAAATTTGATAACTTTGAATTTAATCTGATTAAATTCAACACTTTAGCACATTTAATTAATTTGAATTACTAAAATAATTTTAGAATAATAAAAAAAATTAATATGCTTGATGCATGTCATACATATGATATAGATAGACACTTTCTATCCTAGGATGACATATAAGATACATGGCAATAAAATTATTATTAGGCATAATAAAAATAAAAACATGCAAATGAAATGGAAAAACTTGGCTGTGTTCCATGGACCTAAGAATTACAACCCAAAGAAAAAAAAAAAATTCTTATTGCAATTCTCCATCTTTAAGTCTACTCCATCTTCATGTCTTCTACTTTGTGAATCTCCAAAACAAAAGAAATTTTGGGTTGTTTAAAAATTTGGGCCTTTTTTTTTTAATTAGCCTAGAAAAAGGATTCGGGTCAGTTGGAAAAACCAGCCCAGTCAAGGAATTTGGGTTGGCCTTCTTTGCCAGCCCAGAGAAGGCCCTGTGGGCCTGGGCCTGGCAGCAACCAAGGCTGCTGCCTCTTGCAACATCTAGGCTGAGCCTAGATAAGGCCCTTTGGGCTTGGGCCTCTTAGCAACCAAGCATTGCGGCCTCTTGCAGCAGCCTCAAGGCTGCTATTCCTGCAGCAGCGACTATTGCCTTCTATCAGTAACCATCAATGGTGATGGTTGCTGGTGATGGATTCCTTCCCTTTTTTTAAAATAAAAAAATTAATTTGGAACTTTTATTAAAAAAAATTTACATAGATGATAATCCGCTCACAATTAATAAATAACAAAATTACATATTGATTCCTAGTTTACAATTGATCTAATCAAAGTAAAAACTAAATAAATAAATAAATAAAAACTATTTCCATAGAACTAGAAAAATTTACGACCAATTCATTCACATAGTATACATCATCACACAAAAAAAATACATCATATGCAAAAGGTGCTCACCCACATAATCATTCATGAATGATCGCATAATCATGTGTTAAATTAGCATAAAATAAAGACTGTTCTGATACCAATTGTTGGTTTCTCAATTTGGATTTAAAAAAAAAATTATGCGGAAACATGGTATCGATCTGTGACATCCCCTGCCTTGCGTAGGGAATCCCACTCCTTCTTACGTCATACTTCCGTTTTTTTTTTTTTTTTTATAACCATCTTGTAGTAAATTTGTAGAAACTTTTTTTTTAAAAAAAAAACCCATAGTCATCTATATATTTAGTTGTATAAAACTTTTGAAACCGTAATACTGTAGCTTGACAACCATCTCTTACTATTTATACAACTTTAGCAAAATACTGTCTTAGAACTACTTATAGTTTAACATATAGGTTCAGTCTATACTATATCATACATATTCTTTTTCTTTCCCTTTTTCCTTGAGTTGTGGATAAGCTTGACAAGTCCATAACCTTTCTTACAACACCAGCATTCCGTCCTTCATCCCAATCCATTCAGTGATGCTCAGGTTACAGGCTGCTTACCTTGATTACCTGAACACGAACAAATGGGTGAGCAAATGCCCAGTAAGTTCAAACATGAAAATTAAATCATACAGTTCAGTCATTCAGTTCAGTCATTCAGTTCAGTCATGTTATGTATTTATTATGCTCAGTCTTATCTATCATTTGTTGTTTTGGGCCCTTTTTGTGTCGTACTTTGCGTGCAATACAGAGAGGCCAGTGAGTGACCCTAGCTCTCCCTCATAATAGTCTAGTCCAGTCATAAAATAACCTCACACTTTCGGGAGACTGGTACACCAAAAATTTCATCTTTGTATTATCATCTTGTTTACTGTTTACTTATTGATATCATGTATTATATCATGAATAGATTACTTAATCAGTCAATATATGATTTCTGGTCATAAATCACATGTCTGAATCCTAAGAAAATAGATTCAAATCAGTTTCAAGCAATTCAAAGCTATTTAGCTCACATTATTAGGTACATGGCCGTGTACTAGAATTTTGGGTGTGTTCAGAAATCCCTCCTAATACACACCCGTGTAACATGCATACACGCCCGTGTAATGTTAATGCATGCCCATGTTAAATTCCATGACGCCGTGTACTTGCCCGTGTAACATACATACACGCCCATGTTAAATTCTATGAGGCCGTGTACTTGCCAGTGTAACATATATACATGCCCGTGTCAAGTTTCAAGAAGCCATGTACTTGCCCGTATAACATACATACACGTTCATGTTAAGTTCCATGAAGCCGTGTACTTGCCCGTGTACCAATCGGGTTAACTTTATTGTAAATGTCATAATCAACACGGTCAGTTACACGACTGTGTCGATGCCCGTGTAGTCATTACACCACCAACATGGTTGGTTACACATTCATGTCTGTGACCGTGTACTCATTATGCCACTAACACGGTTGGTGACACGGTCACGTCTGTGACTGTGTACTCATACAGAAATTGAATTCCAATGTGAAACCAAGAATACAAACACCAGTTTGCTAATATTTCATTATCTTTCTATGAACAATATATGTTTTAATTAAAAACACATCCATACATATCATTCACAGTAATTTTAACATAAACTAACATTATACATTTGTTCATGTACAGACATAACAAATGTCCGAACTTACTAGAAATCTGCTAAGATTTCCTTGGTTTGATTCCTTCATTCCGTCTTCTTGTTTTTTAGTCGTTGTCCTATGACGAAACAATTCGACATTAAGTAGAATGTTCATAGGTCAATACTAGAACATTTCAACACTTTTCTTTCTCTTTTCAACATCTTTACTTACAAACAATTCATGTCCAACTTTCAACATCATTTTACTAAAGTTCTATAAAGGTTCCCATCTCTCCATTCACATCAACATAATGAACCCTAAGCAAACAAAATCATTTTCAAATCCCAACCTTACAAATATTTCAAAACCAAGCATAAAAACATACTTTTCACTTGATTTTCACCAAAGCAACTATAATCAACTCAACCCTATTTTTGTTCCTCAATTCCATAAACATGAAAACATTTGAAAAACAACATTAGAGCTTGATTTTGAATTACTTATTGGTGTAAGGACTGCCTCGATCATGCACTTTAATTTTCAATTTAAGGAGAAATTGAAGAATAATTTGATGCATTTTAGTGCAATTTTTAAAGTACACGGTCAGGTACACGGTCGTGTAAGTGGCCGTGTACCACTCAGAATGTGTATGTGTGTGTAGCCATGTAAGTATACATGGCCGTGTAGTAGAACACGGTCAGGTACACGGTCGTGTAAGAGGCCGTGTACCGCTCAGGTTGTGAATGTGTGAAAAGCTATGTAACTGAACATGGTCGTGTATAGAGACACGGTCAAGAACACGGCCGTGTACCCCTCAGGTTAATGAACGTGTAAAAAGCCGTGTTTTGAAACAAGGCCGTGTTGAAAACTTCAGCTAGTACACGCCCGTATCCGGTGTATACACGCCCGTGTTACCTTATACATGCCCGTGTTAAAGGCCGTGTTGAAGGCCGTGTAATAAGCAGAAAGTCGTTACACAAACCCTCAAATTGCATGAAACCTAATTTTTATGCAATGAGTAATTAACTTGGAAAATATAGTATATTTCCCCATTGAATAGACTAAACAAATACGGTACTGTTTAAGTACTATTCATACAGTGAAAAGGGCGACCGATAGCGAACCCGATCCACCCTATTATGTGTATAAATGAATGAGACAGACAATGTCAGGAAACTAGTCTGGACGACTATTTCTTGACACAAGACTGGTAAATAGATCACCAGAACGCTCGAACCGAACATCTGAGAACAATAATGAGAGGTAGCCCTAGTAAGGGTACGATATCGAGAAAATGGTCTAGATGACGTCTTCTCATCTAAAGACTGACAAAATTAGAGTTGGAGCACTCAGACCAGTCAGTTAAGTAGAAAACGGTGGATGACGAATAGAGAGAAACACAGTGTCAAGTTATTGGTTAAGACAGCCTTAATTTGACCTAAAACTGATACATGAACGGTTACCAGACTCGATCTGGTCAATTGAGCACAAAAAAAGATTTTTAGTTTGAGAGATACACAGTATCAGGATGAGGGTCAAGACAACCTTTACTCGCCTCGAAACTGATATATTTGGGCTCAGAACGCCCAAATTAGTTAATCGGGCACCTGTCACGTTTTTCGAGGTGGGGTCACACAGATCTCAAAAACTGGTCTAAATGACCTCTGATGGATGTAAAACTGATAAAAATGAAATCAGCACATCCAAATTAGTCAAGAGAGACTGTGTCTGAAATTTCGCCCGGGAACACCTCGGTTTGCATATGAAAGGACAACACAGTGTAGACACAACCAAAGTATAAGACATGAACGGTAATTTAGACTGATAATGGGCTCTTAGACAGTAGAAAACAACTAAGAATTTATAGTACAAAAATTGAATTCAGAAAACCAATTTTCATCCGAAAATTGGAACACTGCTGAGAAAGGATCGAACACCGTAGTATAAAAGTAGACTATGATAAGAAGCCAATACAGATAAAATTGGCCTTAAATTTCCATGCCCCTTAGCTGCAAAAGCAGCTGTAATCTGCTGCACACATAGCCCAAAAGGTGGCCATTAAAATAATTCTCTAGCCATGACACACTTGAATATTTTATTCAAGGGTTTTTGAAAAACCTTTATTGTTTTCTTTTCCCATTCCCTTTTCTTAAGCTGCCGCCCCCACCATAACCACCCTCCTTCCAAGATTCCACATTCCACTCCACTTTCTTTGTCCTCGCCGTCGAAGCTGAGAAAGCCACGCTCGAAATCTCCACTTTCTTCGTCCTCGCGGTTGAAGCCGAATAAGCCATGCCATTTCCTCATCAATTTTTTTTTTTCTTTTCGGCTTTCTCTTCCATCCATTTTTGGGCATTTTCCATTTTCCATTCTCCATTCATGCATCAAATCCGTCGGTTCTCTCTCTAAAAATCACACCTCCAAACTTCTCTATTCTCACCTTTGCAATCAAACTAACGGTCCTTCTCACCATTTGGTGGCATTTTCTCCAATAAGGCCGACACGAAGAGGAACTTTCGAAGGGATCCGAGCAACTTGAAAGTGTAATCATTCTCACTCTTCTTTCTTGTCTCAAGTGGTGCATTGTGATTTATAGAAGTGCGTGGTGGTGTGTTGTGATTTGTGGAGGTGTAGTGTGGTGTGTATGTGTTAAAAAAAAATAATGTAAAAAAAAAATGGCCTAAGTTCGGTGTTGGATAAGAGGCCATGGCTGTAATTTTTGGGTTGAGCAGAGGAATTTTTGAGGATAGAGTAAGGTGAAATCGGTGTTTTGAAGGAGAAATTCAAGAAGATTTATTTTTGGGTTGTTCACCATGCCTTTTAAGAGTAAAGGAAGGAAAGGTAAGAATATAATAGAGGTTGAGGAGCCAGCATCAACGCAACAACAAGCTCATTCTGAAGAGGAGTTGGAGGAGACAAATGAGATAGAAAAATTTACCTCTGCTGGAGCACGAACCAGATTTTATTCTAGTTTCAATACCAGGGTTCTCTTTATGGAGAAAGGCTTCCAATTCAAGCTCAGTAAAACGTTGGGATACCCAGATTTTGTCCATACCGTGGTACAGGCACATAATTGGGTCACATTCGGCCAACATCAACCTGCAGCAAAAATACAGTTAATCCGTGAGTTCTACGCTAATTATAATGAGGAAACACCAGATTTTGTCTATGTTCGTGGGCAACAAGTTTGGATTTCTTCTGCTGCAATCAACCGCCTATATAATCTGGATGACAATGAGAACGACTTCCAAGACTTTGCAGACAACTTGGATGATGCACAATTGGAGGAAATTCTTCAGTCTTTGTGTGTAGAAGGCACAGCCTAGAAGAAAAGTCGTGAATCATTGACATTTCCCAGGCGATGTCTCAAGAATGAGCAGCGAGTTTGGTTCCACTTTTTAAAGAATCGGCTAATGCCCTCGACTCATGACCATGTGGTGCACAAGATTAGAGCAATTTTGCTTGTTCTCCAATTGCGTTGATAGGATCAACCTCCAATATTCCTGCAGGTCTCCTTGCGTTGAGTCTCTCGGTGGGCCACTGATAATTATTATTGGCCATTCTCTCTAAAATCTCATACGCTTCATTGTAGGATTTAGCCAAAAGAGCACCATTAGCAGAAGCATCTACTATAGTTTGAGTTTGTGCATTCAGCCCATTATAGAAAGTCTCTATTTGAATCCAATGAAGGATCCCATAGTGAGGACATTTCCTTAGCAACTCCTTAAACCTTTCCCAAGCTTCATGCAAAGATTCACCATCAGCTTGTTGAAATGACGTGATGTCGTTTCTGAGCTTAGCATTCTTGGCTAGTGGGAAGTATTTCATCAAGAACTTCTCTGCCAAATCATCCCAAGTAGCCACAGAGCCCGGTGCCAAAGAATTAAGCCAAGCTCTCGCTCTATCCCTCAGAGAATAGGGAAATAGCTTCAACCTTAACACATCTTCTGTCACCCCAGGAATCTTGAAAGAATCACTCACTTCCATGAAAAGCCTGAGATGCAAATGAGGATCTTCAGTTGCCATGCTACTGAATTGGCCCACATATTGCAACATCTGAAACATCACCGGTTTAATTTCAAATTGAGTGGCTTTAATTTCTGGCCTAACAATCCCTGGGTTGAGCCCTTGCAGAATAGGCACAGCATACTCCCGAATTGCCCTGTTTCTGTCATCCATCACAGCTTGTTGTTGAATAGGGTCGTTACCATAAACAGGCTGTCCATTATTGGCTGCTGCTTCCTCTGCCATAACTTCAACAGCTGCTAGTCCTTGTTGTTCCCTTCTCCTAGCTCAAAATGTCCTTTCAATTTTAGGATCCAAAGGCAACAACTCACGGGCCTGAGGATTGTTCATACAAAAGACCAAGTATCCTGCCAAAAACCACAACTCAAAAGAATAATAAAAAAAAATGAAACGAAATACTTCTACAAAAATTTTTAAGATATTAGTTCCCCGGCAACGGCGCCAAAAACTTGTTGCTTCCTTAAAATGCTACGCAAGCGCACGTGTCGCATACAAGTAATACAGTGTACAAGAGTACGGATATCGTTCCCACGAGGACTATATCATAAAAATGTGTTGTAGAAGCTATAGAGTTCAATTTAAATGAATTGTAAACAAAGAGGTTTTGACAAGATTGCTAGTAAAAATGGATTGTAAAATTACTAAAAAATAAAAAGTACTCTTAACAAAGAACTAAAGTAGTGATCAGAATGAAGAAAACAATGGAACAGAGATTTTGGTTGTAAAACAATAATGTGGATAAGCTAGGTTTACTAATTTCCTCAGGATGCAAATCTGTTAATAAAATGCTACCGAAATGCTACAGCAATCGATATACCCTGTCAACTAAGAACATGTGAGAGCAAGGATTTTTCCAAATCTCTTTGCAGAATGATCCTTCTAACTTACTTCAGCATATTCCTATATGAGATCAGCTAAAAGAATGCAAACAGAAGCGTAGGTTCTTTTGGGTCGTACATGATGAATAATATATTCCTATACCATCCATAGATCTACAAATTCCTTCAAGACCATACATGCATCATTCATGAGATCCAATTTAAATCAACCTTTCCAGAATTAATCCAAATCTGATATTCTATAAATTGATGGCCAGTCAAGAATAGAAATACGCATTAACACACATGAATGAACAAAAAACAATTGATTTCCATAATAAATTCAGCAATTAGTTAACAGTTCACATCCATGGTTCCATTAGCAAACCCAGCTAAAGAAAATTAGTTCATACTGGCCCGGTGGGGTTACTTCGCTTGTTGGGGTGTGAAAACAATTTTTTTCGAAGTAAAATAGTGTGTGTAGCCCGGTAAGCTACCACACCAAACAAGCCTTAGTAGCCTGGTAGGCTACTACCCCAAACAAGCCATAGTGGCCCGGTGGGCTATTATACCAAACAAGCCTTAGTAGCCCGGTAGGCTACCACTCCCCAACAAGCGAAGTAACCCGGTCGGTTACTACACTAAGTTCACATATGGTAACTCGATAGACTACTTAGTTACCAACACGCGAGTTAACCGGTCAGTTGACTGAGCGGTAAACCAGTCAAGGACCGCGTTTCGAACAACACAGTGAGGAACGATGATTAATCTGTCAAGTAGACGATTGATCGAACACGATACGAGTTAGACACCAAATCCCCATAATAGGCCAATAGGGTACCGACGGGTCTCGGTACCCCATAGAAATGCAAGTTATAGTCACTAACATTAATAGTGACTCAACGAGAGTATTAATGAGAAACGTTATTGATGACAGGTGGTAACCTGTGAATTGATAAAGGCATGATTTCAAGTTACTTGCAATTAGGTAAGTACAACTCCACCTATGGCATGAACGAAAATGCTTTTAAATGATATTTTACAGTATGTTAAAATGTGTATGCCATCACACGATGTTGCACCCCATGTTTAAGAGCATGTAGTTTCACAATCAAATAGATTGATGAAAAAGCAAGTTAGATGCCATACGTCCCTACCATGTAGGATTTGGGACAGCTTAGAGAAGCATATGGCTAGAAAAGATAAACAAGATGGAAAATAGTAAGCGTGTCGTACGGGACTTTTCAAATGAAGAGATTTTAAGTTAAAGCAGAAAGTTGAGCATCCGTTGATGGCTCTTCGGCTATTTTACCACGGGCGTTACTGATGGTCTGTGCACGCATGGTACTAACACATGGGCCCTAAATAGATAAGAAAAGAAAAGAGAAGTTAAAGCATAAATGAACATAACCGGATCATGTATTAGTTATAGTTCACCATGCTTCTATATGCATTCAGTACACGATGTTTCTGTGATGCACATATTATATGAAGTTTTATAGTCATTGATATGACATGTGATATATGGTATGTGATATGTTAAAGTGGTATATGTGATATATGACTGCTTATATGTCTTTAAGTATGTACTATGTTTAAACATGTTTTACGGTAAACATGTTGTACTTACTGAGCGTAAAGCTCATGTAGTGTGTTCATGCTGTAGGTAAGCGTCCTACGGCTTAAATCCCAATGGGCGATAGTGGCAGCAGAGGCGGATGTGAAGGCAAGGTTATGGAGACACCGTGAGTTTATCTTCCGCAAATTTGAGTATCAGTATTTTGAATAGTAATGGTTAAACAGTACTTTGAATAGTAATTGTCAGACAGTATGTTTGAATAGTAATCGTTAAATGGTATTTTTGAATAGTAATCATAAACCGTATTTTTGAATAGTAATCGTTAAATTGTATTTTTGAATAATAATCATAAATAGTATTTTGAATAGTAATCATTAAATAGTATTTTTGAATAGTTATCGGTATACGTACGTGTACAGTAAATACGTACATGTAAAAAAAATCCCTAATTTTATGATATCTAGTTAAGTATAAATTACTAGAAAATATAAGAAAAGCAAGCAAGTCAGTTTTTTAAGTGACGGTCTGGGCCACTGAGGGCACAGGGCGTCACAGTGGGTATCAGAGCGGTTTCCTGCCATCCTACCTCACATCACCGTACACCTGCCTCGTCTGTTCAAGTAAGTTAGCTTTTGTTTTTCAAAATTTAGTATATGAGTCGATGATTAATTTATAATAGGAGAATGGCCGCACCGGTTGACCCTCAGTAAGTGTAAGAGGATCGAAAAGCAAGTGTAGCTTTCGCCACTATGCGACCACACACATACGACGGCAGTAACCCATACGAACTTCCCTATTAGATTCATCATATGGAGACAATCTTCGAAGGGTGCCATATTCCACCCCGTCTATAGGTGGTAATGGCCAATAGCCGATTGCGAGGACCAGTAATGACATGGTGGAACGATCGATGCAGGATCAGGGGTCCAGCGATGCAGTGGGATGAGTTCTGCCAAGATCTTCGCAACTCCAACGACCAAGCTAAAGATGCAGACATCTGGGATGACATGTATGAGAGGAGATATCAGGTCCTCTCTGACATTTGGGACATTTACGAGGGAGAGACCATGGCACACTACTGTCAGCGATTTTTGGACTCCATGTTGCTGAGCATTCCCTTAGACAAGCCATTTGCAGAGGTAAACGACTTGCTTTGGAGAGGGATTCCATAGTACATGAGGGACCTCGTCCACTACCCTTCACCACATGAGAACCTGAGGTGCCTAGTCCGAGACATAGTGGACACTGAGCGAGTGGCGCTCAACCCCAACCTGGCAAACACCGCACCATAGCCAGCAGTACCTAAAGACAATAGAGACCCGATGGAGGACCACGAACCAACCCCTCTGTCTCTCGGACACCATATGGATGAAAATGGTGATGAGGCTATCCCCGATGCCCAACCTAACGATGAGGAGGAGGAGTGTGACAACCGGGAAATTCTGGCATTCTCAGAAGAAAAAGTACAATTGTATATGTGTGACAACTTGTACTGTTTAAAGAGTGAAATAGATAAATTTATATTGTTTAGAATATATTAAAATGTTCTGACAATGCTGATGGATAAAAATTCGGTGTTGAGAAATTTTACCGAAGCAAAACGGGTGAAACGGTGTCAAAACGACATTAAAAACCCTAATCGGTGCTTACGGTGCACTAAAAGATGAAAAGCTTCCGGGATTGATTTTGATCAAACGGAAGCAGTATAAATTGATCCGACTACACCAGAGACCTTAGGAACCCGTCGGAACGATTCCAGGAAAATTTTGGCTCAATCCGACATTGGTCAAAAATAGTTGAATTAATATGAATAGTGAAGTCAAAGTCAAACTTTTTACTTTGCATTTATGACATCATTTAAAGCATTTATTAAATGTGTAAAAAATGGTAGTTGGTGGCATTAATGGCTAAGATCAATTTGCTTTATGATCTAAAGGCCTAGATTTGGCCAAAATTAGCCAAATTAATTTTGGCAAAAAAGTGGAAAGAAAAGGCATGAAAAGTGTTGAAATTCCATTGGTTGGAAGCCAAATTAATTGGTTTTTCTAGCTAAATGAGTCGGCAATTTTGGAACAAAAGGAACCCGTAGCAAATTCAAAGGAAAACAAGCCAAAAATTTTCTAAGTGTTGGCAAGAGAGAACCGTGAACAACCAAAGGAGAACCAAGCCAAAATTTCAAACCTTTTTCACAAAAGTGGTAGCAAACTCATCATTGAAGTCAAGGGAAGCAAGAAATCAAGGTAGCCATCTTTGGTTTGCATTTTTTCTTGAATTTTCATTAAAAAATCCGTGGGTTTGTTGGCTTGAAGGATGAGAAATTTTGTGGTTGATTTGGTATATGGGTTTTGCTTATGGTTTGATTAAAAGAAAAACCATGTATTTTATTTAACGAAAAACAAAGTTTTGGTTGGTTTTTCAATGGTAAATCCGTGGCTTACCTTGTGTGGTTGTTCATGGATTGTTGTTAATTAAGTGTTATGATGTTTTAAATCATGTTTTGGTTATATGGAAAGCATGATTTGCATGGTTAGAAAGCTTGGAAAAAATTTTGGTATCTAAATTTCCTAATATGGCCATATGGTGTAGTTAGGGTTTGGTGAACATTTTTGCATGATTAACTTGATGTTCGGATAGTTTAAATCATGCATTGAATTATGAAAATGTTGGTTATGAGGTTGAAAGCATGAAACAAAATGTTATGCATGTTTTTACCTAAAGTGGCCGTGGGGTATGAATGGTTAAAAACTCTAAGAATTGTGTTGTAAAATGCATGGAAAATGGCTTGAAAATGTGCTAGGTAATAGCCTTTGAATAGCCTAAAAATTTGGTTGAAGATTTTGGAAAGTTTTGACTAGGTATTGAGTATGAAAACCGTGGCTAAACCTAAGGGTAAAATTGAAAGAATTTTGTTGAATTGTGGTTCAAAATGTGAATTAGAAAATGTGTGAGCTTTTATGTAAAAGTTTGGGAAACTTTTACATAAAATAGGACTTTGGTATAGTATGTGGCAGGTACATATGGTTCGAGGCGTACCTAACGCCGGTAGCCTTAAATTTACGCCGAAATGCTGTCAAAATTTTGAAAAACGGCATTTAGGGCAAAAAGGGAATTAAGAATAAAAGTTTAGGGTCAGGTCAGAAACCCGAGTCCCTTGAGGAAAAATGAATAACAGAAACCTAAGTGGTGGTTCATAAATAGTAACCCGTCCCCTTAAAAATGTAAAACGCTAGTGAAACTGAAAAACGGACCCGGGGAGGGGGGGTGTTTTTGGGAAACGAAGTAAATGTTCGAGTCGGGTACGGAAAATCCGAGCCTCGGAGACCTAAATCGGGAAATCTAGATGAACGTTTTAAATACTCGTAAAACCTCCATTTGGGGCTCCGAAACGAGAGAAAATCACTAAACCGACGTAAAGGTCGGAATAGTGCTTTCCGAGGGTCGGGAAGTTGAAAAATGGAAATAAAATAGAAATGAACCTGGTAATGAATGAGAAAAGAGTCAGAAAAGTTCCTGAGAGCCAAAAGTACAGTCTAGATCGAGAAAATCCCGTCAGGGGCATAATTGTAATTTTACCAAAATACAGGGGCAAAATCGTAATTTTTCAAAAGTTAAGAAAAATGGGGAAAATGATAAATAAAGCCTAAAAAGTTATAAATAGGTTTTATTTAAGCTTTTTAATATAAATAAATAAAAGTTATAAATGGAAATGAAATTAAGAGACAAGATTTTGTCTGTAGGATCCTAAAATCGACTCACAAGGAGAGCGATTAAAGATGCAGGAAGGAAAAGGAGAAGAAACAGATAAGGTAAGTTCAGACATTTACTTATCTGCAACATGTAGTATTATTATTGCTAACTTTGATATACTAACTATAAGTTATGTACGTATGTGCTACGGGCACTATTATAGAAGAGAGAGAGAAACGCAATGTGCTACGGGCACTATTGAAAATGGGACACATAATAAATTGTGCTTCGGGTACTAAAGCGAGGTTAATGAAACTCACTCACATGAAATTAAAATGTGAACCATTCCTAACCACAGGGCAATATGAAGTCATCGGGTTAGAACTTTAAAAAGTCGGTAATGAAACCACTTTTGGCGTACCAGCCTTCCGTACGGAGAGGTAAACTTTGCCTTTGGGGCTATGATGATGAGATTAAGGCTGTGGAGGTCAGTACTAATGTACCCCTCCTAGTTATGCGCACTAAAATGGTACGGCCAACATGAGCTCAAAACTAGAACATAAATAAAGATAATTACCTAAAACTGAAACTATGCCATAATTGAGCATAAGACAGTTTCGTGAGAGTACTAACACCGTGGTTGATGTACTGTTGATATACTGTATTGTGGTCAAGTTACTATTCATGATGAATAGTGGTCAAAGTTGCTATTTATGATGAATAGTACTATTCATAGAAATTCTATTTCTTGCATGTTTGAACTTACTGAGCCTGTAGCTCACCATTTTTGCTTATGTTGTAGGTAAGCAACCAGCTCACTAACTTTGTATGGCTGGATGGTGGACGGAATAGCGAGTGTCAAATGGGATGGGAAGCCTAGGGATATGGTTTTTTCTGCTGAGCGTTAACAAAGAGAGGAAAAAGGAACAGTTCTTTTGTAATAATATGTATTTTGTGAAAGTACTGTATTATGTAAATTACTTTGTACTTGTAAACAAAGTGATTAGTGGAGAATGTTTTACATGATGTTTTAAAAAAAAATCCCCTAAAAATGTCATGTTTTAAAGAGAGATAGATTAGCCGGCGACCCATGAGAGTACAATCTATCGTAGTTAGCTATGAAGCTTAACTGTAATAGTATTGTATGATCTCTACGAAGGGCGGGCCGTCACAGTTGGTATCAGAGAAGTGTTAACCATATCCTGATTTGACACTTCGCATATCATGCACCGCAATCCAAGTAAGTAGTTTACTTAAGTTGAGTCAATTATTTTCTTATATGAAAATAATTATCTTATAGGTAGCAAAATGACTAGACCTCCTTATATGAGACGGCCGCTACCACGACCAAGAGGATTGTTGCGGGTATGGACGAGACCTATTGTGAGGCCGTCTATTTCCCAACGTCCGGCACTTAGACTCCCAGTGCCAGAGAGGCCTGCAGTACCAGCACCAGTCCCTGTAGATGTAGTACATCTTCGACCGGTACTTCATCCACCTATAGTAGTAGACATTCCAGTTGTTGGTGGATGCCAACATATTGGTGTGAGAGTTTCAGCTCGAGCGGTACAAGCATTTAGAGCTAGTAGTCCCCCTATGTTTGATGGTGGACGACAGTCAATGGAGACAAAGAATTAGCTCCATGCAATAGAGAGGATTATGGTGATGTGTGATATTGATCAAGAGATGTGGATCCAGTTGGCAATAAGTATGTTTCAAGGAGATGCTCGATTATTCTGGGATTATTGTGATCAAGAGATTTTGTTGGGATTCAGTTGGGCTGAGTTCTGTCGGTGATTGGCTGATCAGTTTCTGCCTAAGGATCCGACACCGAATCCTACACCTCCAGAGAGACGAAAGGTAGTTACACCCACGTATCCTGGATTTGATGAGGTTAGGGACTATATTCTCCAGACAGAGAGGATGGTCACGTTGTCTGGTGAGACAGTTATGTCTTACGCAGCACAATTTGAGAAGAATATTAGGAGGAGATGTCCATTGCCCAACCTCACAGAAGCGAACTGTTGTGAGCTTTTCTGGAAAGGTTTACCTATGGAGTTGAGACAGAGGGTGATTAAGCTATATCTTCCTACGCTCCAAGAGTTTGTAGTGACGATCAGGACGATCGAGAAGGAGATTTTGATTGAGCATCTATCACAGAGTCGACGAGAGACACTGTGTCAAGATGAGATGATGGCACGCATCTTTGGGTCGAGAAGGATAATGAACGATCATGAGGCCGGACCGTCTAGACCATGAGGAGATGATGACTTAGGACAGGGAACATTGCCTAGGGGTGGTGATGACTCAGATGATCCGTATGACGATGAGGATCCAGACGAATATCCTCTAGTCCCAGACGCAAGAGATGTGTGACCAGTAGATGTATTCATGTACATAAGTAGCTTATAGAGAAAAGCTCTTTTGTATAGACCTGTGGCCAGGATGTATATGATGACCGATGTACAAATGACTGGTGATGGTTATGTATGATATATAAACATTTTGCTATGAATGAAATATCAAAATGATTATATATTGTACGATGATGTGTTAAGATGATGTGGCTTTACATTACCCTGAATTTCGTAAATTTATATGATTTTACGAATGTGGTCATGGAAAAGCTAACGGTGAATTGTTGTGCCATAATAGGATAATAGGCAAAATGGTGGATTTGTGAAATCAACCAGAGAGACAAGAACGATGTCCAAATCTCATGGAAAGAATAGAGCAGATACAAGCTTTACTAAAAGATCAGATGTAAGAAAATGCTAATCTAAGACAACGAGTAGAGGATTTAGAACAGAGGTAAGGTTCTGAAGGCACCCAAGTGGAACAGGAAGCTGAGGTAGATCCGGTTATTCCTCCAGCTGCTGTACATGAGAGAGTTCCTGAACCTCCACCGGTAGTAAATCTGGAACCCCTCTATGAAAGATTCAGGCGATGAGGCCGCCAGAATTTGAAGGTTCTACTAATCCTCTAGAGGCTGAAGACTGGTTGTCATCATTGCAAGTGATCCTGGAATTCATGAATTTAACTGACCAGGGGAAGGTCGCATGTGCGTCTTTTGTGTTAAGGAAAGATCTTCGTTTTTGGTGGGACACTGTGCGATTGAGAAGAAATGTGTCTACCATGAGTTGGACAGAATTTCTGGAAGAATTTAACCAGAAATACTATGATCCTGCATCTATGAGACTACAGCAGAAAGAGTTCTCAGAATTGTCGGTGAGTGAAGTTTGCCGAAAGTTCGATTAGTTATCCTGCTTATATCCCTATGTAGTCCCTACTGAGAGGGAGAAAATACAGAAAATGATTAGGATATTCAGGCCAGAAATTACGGCATTGGTAGATAGTGGACAGATACCACCTACTTCTATAGCAGATTGTGTTAGTCATGCCATGAGAGCTGAGTTTCATGTAGCCCGACAGAAGGAGGAAAGAGAGAAGAATTGGGAGGCCAAGAAGAAGGAGAGGGCTTTGGCTAAGTCTACACAAGCTGGTCAATCTAGCAAGCCTAATCAGAATGCTAAACTAGGCCAGGGAAATAATCAAGGATCCCAGCAAAACAAGAAGAAAGGCAATTTTACTGGAAATCACCAGACAAATAATCGAAACCAGCAGCGAAGAATAGCTGGTAATGCGGAATCCAATGTACCAAATTGTCCTATATACGGGAAGAGACATTCTGGGCAATGCAAATTTAGGCCACTTGTTTGTTATGAATATGGAAAGGAAGGTCATTATGCCAGAAACTGTCCAAGCAACAGTCAGGGTGTACAAGGTACTTCCCAACCGCACCAGACACGCCCATAAGCTCATTCCCTTCAGGCCATGGTTGAAGAGTCTCTAGTAAGGCCGCAACGCCAGGAGCGTGTGCCACGTGCTGATGCTCGTGTAATGGCCTACACCAAGGAGGATGCAGAGGTAGGAACATCAAATGTGGTGACAGGTCAACTTCCTGTCGCCAGTCATGTAGCCTCTGTACTATTTGATTTCGGTGCTACATATTCTTTTGTTTCTAATGAATTTGCTGACAAGATAGGACATCCTAAGGACTATATGGGAAAAATATTTAAGACAGCTTTACCCTCTGGGGAAGTATTGTTGTCCAATTACTGACTACCTCATGTACCAGTATATGTGGTAAATAGGGAGCTATATGCTGAGTTGATCGTAATGAAGATCGTGGATTATGATGTGATTCTAGGCATGGATTTCCTAGGGAAATATCAAGCTATGATCGACTGCCGAAATCAAAAAATAGTATTCCAACCCGAAGAAGAAGAGAGTTTTGAATACGTCAATACTTCTCGAAAACCCGAGAAGATGATGATCAGTTCGCTGAAAGCAAGTAAGCTGATGGCCAGTGATTGTATGGGATATCTGGCATATGTGATGGATACTACAGAGGAACAAAAGCTTCAACTTGAAGATGTTCCTGTTGTTAATGAATTTCTTGACGTATTTCCGGAAGAGTTACCAGGGATACCTCCAGATTGAGAAATCTCATTCGAAATTGAGTTGATGCCTGGAACGACACCTATTTCTAAAGCACCATACCGCATGGCTCCAGTGGAGTTAAAGGAGCTGCAGGAACAATTAAAGGAGCTTTTGGACAAGGGATTCATCAGACCGAGTTATTCTCTATAGGGTGCACCTATGTTGTTCGTCAAGAAAAAAGATGGAACGTTCCGTTTGTGCATTCATTACCGGGAGTTGAATAAGGTTACGATCAAAAATAGGTATCTGTTACCTAGAATTGATGACTTATTCGACCAGTTAAAAGGTGCAGTGGTATTTTCCAAAATCAACTTACGATCAGGATATCACCAGCTGAGAATTAAAGAAAGTGATATTCCTAAGACGGCGTTTAGGATTCGTTATGGTCATTATGAGTTCCTTGTGATGCCATTCGGATTAATAAATGCGCCAGCAGCGTTCATGGACTTGATGAACAGAATCTTTAAAGAGTATTTGGATAAGTTTGTCATTGTATTCATTGATGACATTCTTATATACTCAAAGACTCATGAGGAGCACAAGGAGCATCTGAGGATCGTATTGCATACGATAAGGAAGCATCAACTGTATGCCAAATTCTCAAAATGCGAGTTTTGGCTGGATAGAGTACATTTCCTTGGACATGTTGTATCCCAGGAAGGTATTACTGTAGATCTGACGAAGGTAGATGTAATTAACTAATGGCCTACACCCAAGAGTGTGACGAAAATACACAGTTTCTTGGGATTAGCTAGTTATTATCGGAGGTTTGTAGAGGGATTCGCGTGTTTAGCTACACCTCTTACCGCTCTTACACGCAAGGAAAGAAAGTATGAGTGGACTATGGAATGCGAAAGAAGCTTCCAAGAGTTAAAGAGATGGTTGACAAGCGCACCAATCCTTACGCTTCCCACTGAAGGGGAGAAGTTTGTGATCTATAGTGATGCATCTAAAATAGGATTGGGAGCAGTCCTGATGTAAGGCGGCAAGGTGATTGCCTACACTTCGCGTCAATTAAAGGATCATGAAAAAAAATTATCCTACGCATGACCTTGAACTTGCTGCAGTAGTGTTTGCACTTAAAATTTGGTGACACTATCTCTATGGAGTCCAGTGTCAGATTTTTACTGATCACCAAAGCCTGAAGTATTTCTTCATGCAAAAGGAGCTCAATATGCGACAAAGAAGATGGTTAGAACTAGTAAAGGATTATGATTGTGAAATCCTATATCATCCAGGGAAGGCCAACCGAGTAGCAGGTGCTTTAAGTAGAAAGTCTACCATATCGCACTAGCTACCGATAAAAAGGCTTCCGAAACCATTACAGCAAGAGATAAATTCTTTGAACTTGGAGCTGATATCCGGAAGATTGGCTGCACTCCAAGTGGAATCATCATTGTTTGAGGATATCAAGGAAGCTTAAAGACGAGATCCAAGAATGACAAATTCTCAAGAAGGAACTTCCAAAGATGGAATGATCCTCTATCAAGGAAGAATTAATGTTCCAGCTGATGAGAAACTTAGAAGAAGGATCATGTCAGAAGCCCATGAGACACCATATTTGGTTCATTCCAGAGCTAGTAAGATGTATTAGGACTTGAAATTACAGTTCTAGTGGAAAGGGATGAAGAACGATATAGCGAAATTCGTGAGCAGATGCATGACCTGTCAGAGAATCAAAGCTAAACATAAACATCCAGCTGGAAGATTGGAACCACTAGAGATTCCCAAATGGAAATAGGAACACATTACGATAGATTTTGTAATGGGACTACCAAAAACCCGAGAAGGTTATGATACCATCTGAGTTATTGTGGACAGACTGACCAAGACGACATGGTTTATAGCTGTCAAGATGACTTTTTCGTTAGAAAAGTTTGCTTAGTTGTATATAGCTCATGTCGTCAGATTACATGGAGTACCAAAATCCATTGTATCAGATCGAGATGCACGATTCACTTCGAATTTCTGGAAGTGTGTGCGAGAAGCCATGGGTACTGAATTAAGACTCAGTACGGCATTTCATCCGCAAACAGACGGACAGTCAGAGTGGACCATTCAGACATTAGAAGACATGCTTCGAGCTTGTGTAATGGATTTTGTGGGAATTTGGAACGAGAAGTTACCACTACTTGAATTCTCGTATAATAATATTTACCAAGCTTCCATAGGAATGGCACCTTATGAGGCTCTTTATGGATGGAAATGAAGATCACCGATACATTGGTATGACTTGCGAGAGAAACAGCTATATAAGATGGATTTTATACGAGAAATTTTCGATGCCATTGCAAGAATTCAGCGTCAAATGAAAATTGCGCAAAGTCGACAAAAGAGTTATGTGGATAAGAGGCGAAGATCCTTGCAGTTTAATGAAGGAGACTTCGTGTTTCTAAAGGTATTGCCTATGAAGGGGATTATGCGTTTCAGTAAGAAGGAAAACTGAGTCCAAGATATATCGGACCTTATGAAATTATCGAACGCATTGGAAAGGTCGCTTATAAGTTAGCGTTACCTCCTGAATTGTCAGCAGTGCATAATGTATTTCATGTGTTGATGCTGAGAAAGTATGTACCAGATCCGTCCCATGTGTTGAAGCATGAACCTATTCAGATCCACGAGGATTTGACATATGAAGAACAACCTATTCTAGTACTGGCTCGTGAAGAGAAAGTACTGAGGAATAAGATAACCCCACTAGTGAAGATTTTGTGGAAAAATCACAACATTGAAGAAGTTACGTGGGAACGAGAAACAGAGATGAGGAGTTTATATCCCTACTTATTCTAATTTTTGAGGACAAAAATTTTATAAGGAAGGGTGAATGTGACAACCGAGAAATTCTAGCATTCTCGGTAGAAAAAGTACAATTATATATGTGTGACAACTTGTACTGTTTAAAGAGTGAAATAGATAAATTTATATTGTTTAGAATGTATTAAAATGTTCTGACAATGCTGATGGATAAAAATTCGGTGTTGAGAAATTTTGCCGAAGCAAAACGGGTGAAACGGTGTCAAAATGACATTAAAAACCCTAATCGGTGCTTATGGTGCACTAAAAGATGAAAAACTTTCGGGATTAGTTTTGATCAAATGGAAGCAGTATAAATTGATCCAACTGTACCAGAGACCTCAAGAACCCGCCAGGACGATTCTAGGAAAAGTTTGGCTCAATCCGACATTGGTTAAAAAGTAGTCGAATTAATATGAATAGTTAAGTCAAAGTCAAACTTTTTACTTTGCATTTATGACATCATTTAAAGCATTTATTAAATGTGTAAAAAATGGTGGTTAGTGGCATTAATGGCTAAGATCAATTTGCTTTATGATCTAAAGGCTTAGATTTGACCAAAATTAGCTAAATTAATTTTGGCAAAAATGTGGAAAGAAAAGGCATGAAAAGTGTTGAAATTCCATTGGATGGAAGCCAAATTAATTGGTTTTTCTAGCTAAATGAGTAGGCAATTTTGGAACAAAAGGAAGCAGTAGCAAATTCAAAGGAAAACAAGCCAAAAATTTTCTAAGTGTTGGCAAGAGAGAACCGTGAGCAACCAAAGGAGAACCAAGCCAAAATTTCAAACCTTCTTCACAAAAGTGGTAGCAAACTCATCATTGAAGTCAAGGGAAGCAAGAAATCAAGGTAACCATCTTTGGTTTGCATTTTTTCATTGAAATTTTATTGAAAAATCCGTGGGTTTGTTGGCTTGAAGGATGAGAAATTTTGTGGTTGATTTGGTATATGGGTTTTGCTTATGGTTTGATTAGAAGAAAAACCATATATTTTATTTAAAGAAAAACAAAGTTTTGGTTGGTTTTTCAGTGGTAAATCCATGGCTTACCTTGTGTGGTTGTTCATGGATTGTTGTTAATTAAGTGTTGTGATGTTTTAAATCATGTTTTGGTTATATGGAAAGCATGATTTGCATGGTTAGAAAGCTTGGAAAAAATTTTGGTATCTAAATTTCCTAATATGGCCGTGTGGTGTAGTTAGGGTTTGGTGAACATTTTTGCATGCTTAACTTGATGTTTGGATAGTTTAAATCATGCATTGAATTATGGAAATGTTGGTTATGAGGTTGAAAGCATGAAACAAAATGTTATGTATGTTTTTACCTAAAGTAGCCGTGGGGTGTGAATGGTTAAAAACTCTAAGAATTGTGTTGTAAAATGCATGGAAAATGGCTTGAAAATGTGCTAGGTAATAGCCTTCGAATAGCCTAAAAATTTGGTTGAAGATTTTGGAAAGTTTTGACTAGGTTTTGAGTATGAAAACCGTGGCTAAACCTAAGGGAAAAATTGAAAGAATTTTGTTGAATTGTGGTTCAAAATGTGAATTGGAAAATGTGTGAGCTTTTATGTAAAAGTTTGGGAAACTTTTACATAAAATAGGACTTTGGTATAGTACGTGGCAGGTACATATGGTTCGAGGCATACCTAACGCCGGTAGTCTTAAATTTACGCTGAAATGCTGTTGAAATTTCGAAAAACGGCATTTAGGACAAAAAGGGAATTGAGAATAAAAGTTTAGGGTCAGGTCAGAAACCCGAGTCCCTTGAGGAAAATTAAATAAGGGAAACCTAAAGGGTAGTTCATGAATAGTAACCTGTCCCCTTAAAAATGTAAAACCCGAGTGAAACTGAAAAACAGACCCCGAGGAAGGGGGCGTTTTTGGGAAACAAAGTAAAGGTTCGAGTCGGGTACGGAAAATCCGAGTCTCGGAGACCTAAATCGGGAAAGTCTAGATGAACGTTTTAAATATTAGTAAAACGTCCATTTGAGGCTCCGAAACGAGAGAAAATCACTAAACCGACGTAAGGGTCGGAATAGTGCTTCTCGAGGGTCGGGAAGGTGAAAAATAGAAATAAAATAGAAACGAACCCGGCAATGAATGAGAAAAGAGTCAGAAAAGTTCCTGAGAGCCAAAAGTACAGTCTAGATCGAGAAAATCCCGTCAGGGGCATAATTGTAATTTTGTCAAAATACAGGAGCAAAATCGTAATTTTTCAAAAGTTGAGAAAAATGGAGAAAATGATAAATAAAACCTAAAAAGTTATAAATAGGTTTTATTTAAGCTTTTTAATAAAAAAAATAAAAGCTATAAATGGAAATGAAATTGACAGACAAGGTTTTGTCTGTAGGATCTCAAAATCAACCCACAAGGAGAGCGATTAAAGATCTAGGAAGGAAAAAGAGAAGAAACGGATAAGGTAAGTTCAGACATTTACTTGCCTGCAACATGTAGTATTATTATTGTTAACTTTGATGTCCTAACTATAAGTTAGGTACATCTGTGCTACGGGCACTATTATAGAAGAGAGAGAGAAACGCAATGTGCTACGGACACTATTAAAAATGAGACACATAATAAATTGTGCTTCGGACACTAGAGCGAGGTTAATGAAGCTCACTCACATGAAATTAAAATGTGAACCATTCCTAACCACGGGGCAATATGAAGTCACCGGGTTAGAACTTTAAAAAGTCGGTAATGAAACTACTTTTGGCGTACCAGCCTTCCGTACGGGGAGGTAAACTTTGCCTTCGGGGCTATGATGATGAGATTAAGGCTGTGGAGGTTAGCACTAATGTACCGCTTCCAGTCATGTACAACTTTGCCTTCGGGGCTATGATGATAAGATTAAGGCTGTGGAGGTCAACACTAATGTACCACTCCCAGTCATGCGCACTAAAATGGTACGGCCAACATGAGCTCAAAACCAGAACATAAATAAAGATAATTACCTAAAACTGAAACTATGCCATAATTGATCATAAGACAGTTTCGTGAGAGTACTAACACCGTGGTTGATGTACTGTTGATATACTGTGTTGTGGTCAAAGTTACTATTTATGATGAATAGTGGTCAAAGTTACTATTGATGATGAATAATACTATTCATAGAAATTCTATTTCTTGCATGTTTGAACTTACTGAGCCTGTAACTCGCCATTTTTGCTTATGTTGCAGGTAAGCAACCAGCTCATTAGCTTTGTATGGCTGGATGGTGGACGGGATAGCGAGTGTCAAATGGGATAGGAAGCCTAGGGATATGGTTCTGCAGAGTTTTTCTGCTGAGCGTTAACAAAAAAGGAAAAAGGAACAGTTCTTTTGTAATAATATGTATTTTGTGAAAGTACTGTATTATGTAAATTACTTTGTACTTGTAAACAAAGCGATTAGTAAAGAATGTTTTACATGATGTTTTAAAAAAAAAAACCCCCAAAAATGTCATGTTTGAAAGATAGATAGATTAGCCAGCGACCCATGAGAGTACAATCTATCGCAGTTAGCTATGAAGCTTAACTGTAATAGTATTGTATGATCTCTACGAAGGGCGGGCCGCCACAAGGAGATCCCCGATCACATCAGTGACGATGAGGGAGTAAAAATGTATGAGCCCCAAGTCATCATCGCCAGTGATGATGAAGTTGTTTTTGCTTGGGAAGACGAGGATGAAGACCCCGAGGAGTTTCCCCTGAGTGAAAGCGAGAATGAGGAAATGTCCGACGCAGAGTCAGGATTGTCCTCTGAATAGTAGTATCCTTTTTCACGGAAGTTTTTTTTGTTATGTATTTATTTAGACGGAAACAGTAACTTTCCCCGTCTGACTCAGCTTAATGTACTTAATGGGATCGTATTTTGGGAAGTGTGTGTCACTCTCACCAAATTTAAAATATATATATATGTTTTATGAGATGTTTTATGAAAAGTAGTATCATTTTGCCCTGAGGGCCTAAATATGATTTTTCTACGAGCATGATCAAGTATGGTAAAAAGTATAGGACAGTTCCTGGCACTCAGACGATGTCCCAATACGACGCGATAGTTGTATTGAACATCATAAGAATAAGAAAAGAAAGGAAAGATATAATATGTATATATCTATGATGCTTAAAATGAAGTTGTTTAGTAAAAAGAAAAATGATGTGTAAATACGAATCCTAAGTACAAAATTTGAGAAGCTTATGTTCTCTTTTTCCATTATGTGATAGGGTTACATAGGTTACAATGGCAAGGACAAGAGCCCAAACAAACTAAGCTACGCGAGACGACGAGCTACTGGCACGTCTCGCAACGATGCAGGAAATGATGGTAAATCAACAATGGGAGCTTAACCAGCTCAAAAAACAAATGAACCAACAACAATAAGCACCACAACCCGTGGAGGTACTAGTCCAAGCCGCACTAGCAGCCCCCAACGCTCTCAGGGAGCAAGCGGCCCCACCAGCCCAAGCAATGCTAGCACCACCGGCTGTGGCTGTTCCTGCAGCAGCCAATGTTATTATACCAGCCTATAGAGAGGGTGACTTATATGAGCGGTTTAGGCGCATGAAGGTGCCTGAATTTGAAGGAACTATGAACCCTATTGAAGCCGATGATTGGCTAACTGATGTTCAGGTCATTCTAGACCTTGTGGGACTAACCAAAGGAGAAAAAGTTATATGCGCATCCCTAGCCCTACGGAAAGGAGCACGCCAGTGGTGTAAGACCGTGGCTATCATAAGGAACATCAATGAAATGAACTGGGCTGACTTCATTGTCGAGTTCAGATAAATGTACTTCAACGACGAAGCCTTAGCAGTCCAATAGGATGAATTTAACAATTTGTGCTGAGGAGGCATGACGGTCATGGAGGCCGTAAGAAAATTTGAATAGCTAGCCCGACTTTGCCCCGACCTAGTGCCGACTGAGAAGGAAAAGGTCAAGAGGATGCTGAAAATGTTTCAGACGAATATAGTGGTCCAAGTCTGCAGTGGTAGCCATGGGCCAATAACCATGGCTGAATGTGTCAGTAGAGCCATCCAGGCTGAGTATTGGCTAGCCCAAGACAAAGAGAGGAGGGCGCAGATCTTCAAGGCAAGGAGAGAAGAGAAGAATCAACCAAAGCCGACCAAGGGCAGGCAGCACTCTGAATTTCAGCACAGAGGGCAGAGTACGAGAAACAACCAACACAACCGGCCATCCAACAACAACAATAAGAGGAAAGGGAATCTAGGCAATCAAGGCCATCAAAGGAACTTTCCTCAGAAGAAAAATATCTGAGGAGGAAACGGAAATCAACACCTGCTTTGTCCAAAATACAGAAGGAACCATCTGGGAGAATGTCGCCAGGGCACCCGTGGCTGTTACATATATGGCAAGAAAGCCACTTCGCTAAACACTGCCGCTTGAACCCATAAAATCAGCAAGGTCAAGCCCGCCCTACTAGCGGACAGTTGCATGCCGCCCAGGGAAGGATTGAAGGCCCAGCGATCAGCCAAGGTAAATTGGGAGCTCCAGAGCCGCAGGGGAGGATTTATGCCTTTACTCGTGAGGATGCAGAGGCGGGAACCTCGATTATGGTGATAGGTCAGCTTTCTGTCGCCAACTCCACTGCACTAGTTTTGTTTGATGTCGGCACTACGCATTCTTTTACATTATCAGAATTTGCTAGGAGGTTAGGCAAGAACTTAGATAAGATGAACCAGACTTTTCGAATTACCCTTCCCTCTAGGGAAGTTTTGTTGTCTAGCTATTAGATACGTCACGTACCAATAATTATCAGCAGGCACGAGCTGAGTGTGGACCTAATCGTCATCGAGACGTGCGACTATGAAGTGATTATAGGAATGGATTTCCTCGCCAAATACCACGCCAATATAGACTACCAGAGAGGGGAGGTGACCTTCCACCCGAGCGGACACGAAAAATTTGTCTACAAGGGCTTATCGTCGATGTAACCAAAGACGATGATATCAGCAATGAAGGCTCACCAGCTACTATCTAGTGGATGCACTGGTTTTCTCGTACATATAATGGATACGACCCAGGAAGCGGAAACCAGACCGGACAACATACCAGTACTAAAGGAGTTCACAGAAGTATTCCCCAAAGATCTTCCAGGACTTCCGCCGGATCGGGAGATATCGTTCGAAATCGAACTGTTACCAGGAGCGGCACCCGTATCCAAGGCCCCCTACAGAATGGCCTCGACAGAATTGAAGGAGCTTCAAACTCAGTTAAAGGAGCTGATAGACAATGGTTTCATTCGATAGAGCTGCTCGCCATGGGGAGCACCAGTCTTATTTGTAAAGAAGAAAGACAGAACGTTGCGAATGTGCATAGACTATCGGGAGCTGAACAAGATCACGATCAAGAACAAGTATCTGTTGCCACGGATCGATGATTTGTTCAACCAGCTACGAGGTGCTGCCATATTTTCCAAGATTGACCTACGTTCCGGGTACCACCAATTGCGGATCTGAGATGCAAACATCCCCAAGACGGCATTCCAAACATGATACAGACATTATGAGTTCCTCGTTATGTCGTTCAGGCTGACAAATGCACCTGCCGCTTTCATGGATCTGATAAACCGAGTATTCAAGGAGTTCCTGGACAATTTTGTCATTGTGTTTATCGATGACATACTTGTATATTCTAAAATAAAGGAAGAGCATGCGGAGCATTTGAGAGCCGTACTACTCAAGCTTAATGAGCATCAACTGTATGCCAAATTCTCTAAGTACGAATTTTAGCTGGAGAAGGTTCATTTTCTCGGTCACGTGGTCTCCCATGAGGGAGTGCCCATGGACCCAGCAAAGGTAGAAGCAGTTAACAATTGGCCGACTTTGAAGAATGTAATAGAAATTCACAGCTTCTTAGGTTTAGTGGGATACTACCGACGCTTTGTGGAAGGATTCTTGAAGCTAGCCGCACTACTTATGGCGCTAACCAAGAAGGAAAAGAAGTACGAGTGGTCTAACAAGTGCGAAAAGAGCTTTCAGGAGTTAAAAAGCTGACTCACGAGCGCTCCAATCCTGACCATACCAGATGCTGAATAAGGGAATTTTATAATTTACAGCGACGCATCCAAGACTGGACCAGGAGCCATGTTAATGCAAGGTGGTAGAGTAGTCGCATACGCCTCGCGACAACTCAAGAATCACGAAAGGAACTACCCAACGCATGACCTGGAGCTTGCAGCGGTGGTCTTTACACTCAAAATATGGAGGCATTACCTATATGGTGTCAAGTGTGAGATCTACACGGATCACAAGAGCCTCAAATACATTTTCACGCAGAAGGAGCTTAATATGAGGCAACGAAGATGGCTGGAGCTAGTAAAGGATTATGACTATGAAATCCTATATTACCCAGGAAAAACCAGAAGCACTGCAAAAGGAGCTACGGAGCAGCGAGATTGAGATGTTAACAGGAAGGTTGTCCGAAATGACCCTCTAGTCAATGCTCATAGAGGAAATCAAGGCCGGCCAGGACCTCGATTCGTCCTTGCATAAGCTCAAAAGGGAGGCAATGTAGGACCAGAATTCAGAGTTTCAGGTCTCTAAGGATGACATACTCTATTTCAGAAATAAAGTTTGTGTTCCAAAGGATGAAGAACTCAAGAAGCGGATCCTGTCAGAAGCGCATGACACGCCGTACTCGATACATCTAGGAGCAAATAAGATGTACCAAGACTTGAAAGGAAGTTTTTGGTGGCCAAACATGAAGAATGACGTCGCCGAGTTCGTAGCAAGGTGCCTCACCTGCCAGAAAATTAAAGCAGAACATTTGTGACCGGGAGGAGAGCTGCAGAAGATCGAGCTATCAGAGTGGAAATGGGAGCAAATTATCATGGATTTCATGGCCGGATTGCCTAGGACCTCAACCGGGAACGATGCCATCTGGGTAATTATGGATCGACTAACGAAGTCAGCTCGATTCTTAGCCATTAAGTTGAGCTACTCGGTAGAGAGGTTAGCAGAAATGTACTTTGCTCAAGTAGTAAGATTGCATGGAGTACCCAAATCAATCATCTCAGATCGCGATGGACGCTTCACTTCAAGGTTTTGGCAGAGCGCTCAAGCTGCAATGGGAACCAAATTGAAGTTCAGCACTGCTTTCCATCCTCAGACTAACGGTCAGTCTGAGAGGACTATACAAATGTTAGAGGACATGTTGACAGCGTGTGTATTCTATTCAAGGGGAATTGGGATCAGAAGCTACCATTGATAGAGTTCTCGTACAATAATAGCTATCATTCCTCTATTGGGATGGCTCCATACGAGGTACTTTATGGAAGAAGATGCCGATCTCCGATTCACTGGCACGAGACCGAAGAAAAATAGCTTACCAGTACCGACTTCGTCAAGGATACAACAAAAGCTATGAAGCTTATACGAGAGAGACTAGATACAGCACATAGCCGCCAGAAGAGTTATACAGATAGACGACGAAGACCTCTCGAATTTCAAGAAGGAGACTCAGTTTTCCTCAAAGTGGCACCCATGAAAGGGGTGATGCGCTTTAGGAAGAAAGGGAAGCTCAGTCCTAGATATATAGGACCTTTCGAGATCCTCGAAAGGTTTGGGAAGGTAGCCTACTGATTAGCGCTTCCTCCAGAACTAGCTTCCGTACACAATGTTTTCCACGTTTTGATGTTGAAGAAGTACGTGCCAGATAGTTTCTACATACTAAGGCAAGAGCCAGTTAAAGTCCATGCAAATCTAACCTATGAAGAAAGACCTGTGCAGATTTAAGCCAGGAAAATAAGGTTCTTAGGAATAAAGTGATTCCGCTTGTTAAAGTATTATGGCAGAATCATAACCTCGAAAAAGCTACATGAGAACGGGAAGAGGATATGAAAAGAGACTTCCTGGATTTATTCTAATTTTCGAGGACGAAAATTTTTGTAAGAGGGGTAGATTGTAAGGACTACCTCGATCATATACTTTAATTTTCAATTTAATGAGAAATTGAAGAATAATTTGATGCATTTTAGTGCAATTTTTAAAGTACATGGTCAGTATACAACCGTGTAAGTGGCCGTGTACCACTCAGACTGTGTACGTGTGTGTAGCCATGTAAGTATACATAGTCGTGTAGTAGAACGCCGTCAAGTACATGGCTGTGTAAGAGGCTGTGTACCGCTTGGGTTGTGAACGTGCGAGAAACCATGTAACTGAACATGGCCATGTACAGAGACACGGTCAAGAACACGGCCGTGTACCCCTCGGGTTAATGAACGTGTAAAAAGCCGTGTTTTGAAACATGGTCATGTTGAAAAATTTAGCTAGTACATGCCTGTGTCCGGTGTATACACGCTCGTGTTACCTTGTACATGCTCGTGTTACCTTATACATGCCCGTGTTGAAGGCCGTGTAATGAGCAGAAAGCCGTTACACAGACCCTCAAATTGCATGAAACCTAATTACTATGCAATGAGTAATTAAGTTGGAAAATATAGTATATTTCCCCATTAAATAGACCAAACAGATACGGTGCTGTTTAAATACTATTCATGCAGTGAAAGGGGCAACCGACAGCGAACCCGGTCTAGCCTATTATGTGTATAAATGAATGAGACATGTAGTATCAGGAAACTGGTTCGGACAACCATTTCTTGACACAAGACTGGTAAATAGATCACCAAAACGCTCGGATCGAACATCTGAGCACAATAACGAGAGGTAGCCCTAGCAAGGGTATGATATCGAGAAAATGGTCTAGATGACCTCTTCTTATCTAGAGACTGACAAAATCAGAGTCGGAGCACTCAGACCAGTTAGTTAAGTAGAAAACGATAGATGATGAATAGAGAGAAACGCAATATCAAGTTATTGGCTAAGACGGCCTTAATTTGACCTAAAACTGATGCACGAACGGTTAGTAGACTCGATCTGGTCGATGGAGCACAAAACAAGATTTTTAGTTTGAGAGATATGCAGTATCAGGATGAGGGTCAAGATGACCTTTACTCACCCCGAAACTGATATATTTGGGCTCAGAAAGCCCAAATTAGTCAATCGGGCATCTGACATGTTTTTCGAGGTAGGGTCACACAGATCCTGAAAATTGGTCTAGATGACCTTTGATGGACGTAAAACTGATAAAAATGAAATCAGCACGTCCAAATTAGTCAAGAGAGACTGTGTCTGAAATTTCTCTTGAGAATGTCTCGGTTTGCGTGCGAAAGGACAACATAGTGTAGACACAACCACAATATAGGATGTAAATAGTAATTTAGACTGATAATGGGCTCTTAGATAGTAGAAAACAACCAGGAATTTACAGTACAAAAATTGGATTCAGAAAACCAATTTTCGGATGAAAATTGGAACACTACCGAGAAAGGACCGAACATCGCAGTATAAAATTAGACTGTGATGAGAAGCCAATACAGATAAAATTGGCCTTAAATTTCCATGCCCCTTAGCTACAAAAGTAGCTGTAATCTACTGCACACATAGTCCAAAAGTTGGCCATTAAAATAATTCTCTAGCCATGACACACTTGAATATTTTATTCAAGGGTTTTTGAAAAAGTAGTCAACAACAATTGTTTATTCCTCCTTCCTTCCAATGAGTAGCCACGCCCACTTTGGTCTGAAATTGGGCAGCATATTTATCCCAAGATTTGGCTAATTTGATAGACAATTAAGTAGGATTAAGTCTAAGTGAGTTGATCAATTTTGCCTATAAAAGGCACCCTTTACACAAGTGATTTGTTTCCTTTCTTTTTGGCTTCCAAAATGCTTTTCATTTTCCTTTCTCCTCTTAGCTGCAGCCGAAACCCTTAAGCCTCCAAACCCTCACCTTTTCAAGCTTTAAATCATACCACAACTTACCAAAAATCAAACCTCACAAGCTTGTGCTAAGAGGATTCGAATCCAAGTCGTTCTAAGGCACCAAGGGTAAGTCTTCAAAACCGATCCTTGTAGTTTTTAGTTTCTGTTTTGATTTGGTTTTTAAAAGAAATTTTTGGTATTTGTTCTAGTAAAAACAGACCCTATTCTCTTGGATTCCCATGACCATTTTTGGTTCCTCAAGCCTAATTGAAACTATACTTGGTTCAAGGCACGAAGGTAAACCAAAAACCTTAGCTTGTGTTAGTTTGTTTTAAGCTTTGATTAAGGCCATTTATTTGTATTTATTTATGCAAATGGTTTATAATAAATTTATGTTAAGCCCTTAGATTATCATTTTTAAGTTCATGTGGTTATGGTTATGTTTATGTTATTTTTTTCTGTATGGTTATGTGCGAATGGGAGCATGAACGTTTTAGTGGCTGGACACAAATCTGTCCTTAAGGAGAGGCCACAGATTTTAGCCATACCCCCTTAGGTTCCGAATTTGGGATTTAGTAAAACACAGTATTTTAAGGAAATTTTGATACGGTCGTTTTTGTATCAAATATGCCTCGACCAAAAATGAGCCTAAGATAGGTTTTTAGAGTGTTTTTCACTCGGTGTCCAAAACTAGGAACAAAAATCCGAACCCAGTATTTAGTCTCGGGTTTTGCTAGAAATGGACTACTTAGAGTCCCAAACGGTTCTTAGACTCAACATGAAAGTTGTAGATCTCATTGAGACCTTGAAAACTGCCCACTTGTGTCAAAATTTTGGCCATTTCAGTCCTCAAACCGAGCCTTTTTTACAGAGATGTAAAACTGAGATTTTTACAAAAAATAGGGCACCAAGCCCACGGTTAAAATTGGGAGCCGTCAGAGTTAGATTTAGACTCTGAGACGAACACAAGATTTGTTCATCTTGTCGAGGACGAAAACTTTCATGTTTGACAAAATTTCAAACAAAGTCGTTTAGACCAAGTTTCAAAATAGTGTTCAAAAGTGGTTCAAAAACCACCTTTAAAATGCAAGTTTTAAAAATATAATTTATGCACTTCAAAATAAAAATATGTTTTTAACACTTGAAAATATGATCAAGGTTTTCATAAAAACATCCCCCACCTTCTAATGGGGTAAATAAGGGGTGGTTTTAAATTAAGGAATTTTTCCAAGATTTTTACAAGCCAACCCAAACAATTTTTTTCGAAGTAAAATAGTGTGTGTAGCCCGGTAAGCTACTACACCAAACAAGCCTTAGTAGCCCGGTAGGCTACTACCCTAAACAAGCCATAGTGGCCCGGTGGGCCATTACACCAAACAAGTCTTAGTAGCCCGATAGGCTATCACACCCCAACAAGTGAAGTAACCCGGTCGGTTACTACACTAAGTTCATGTATAGTAACTAGATAGACTACTTAGTTACCAACACGCGAGTTAACCGGTCAGTTGACTGAGCGATAAACCAGTCAAGGACTGCATTTCGAACAACACAGTGAGGAACAATGATTAATCTGTCAAGTAGACGATTGATCGAACACAATACGAGTTAGACACCAAATCCCTATAATAGGCTAATAGGGTACCGACGGGTCTTGGTACCCCATAGAAATGCAAGTTATAGTCACTAACGTTAATAGTAACTCAACGAGAGTATTAATGAGAAACGTTATTGATGACAGGTGGTAACCTGTGAATTGATAAAGACTTGATTTCAAGTTGCTTGCAATTAGGCGAGTACAACTCCGCCTATGGCATGAACGAAAATTCTTTTAAATGATATTTTACAGTATGTTAAAATGTGTATGCCATGCACACGATGTTGCACCCCATGTTTAAGAGCGTGTAATTTCACAATTAAGTAGATTGATGAAAAAGCAAGTTAGATGCCATACGTCGTTACCATGTAGAATTTGGGACAACTTAGAGAAGCATGTAGCTAGAAAAGATAAACAAGACAGAAAATAATAAGCATGTCATACCGGACTTTTCAAATGAAGAGGTTTTAAGTTAAAGCAGAAAGTTGAGCATCCGTTGATTGCTCTCCGGCTATTTTACTACCGGCGTTACCGATGGTCTGTGCACGCAAGGTACTGACACATGAGCCCTAAATAGACAAGAAAAGAAAAGAAAAGTTGAAGCATAAATGAACATAACCATGTATTAGTTATAGTTCACCATGCTTCTAGATGCATTCAGTACACGATATTTCTGTGATGCACATGTTATGTGAAGTTTTGTAGTCATTGATATGACATGTGATATATGGTATGTGATATGTGATATGTGAAAGTGGTATATGTGATATATGAGTGCTTATATGTTTTTAAGTATGTACTATGTTTAAACATGTTTTACGGTAAACATATTGTACTTGCTGGGCGTAAAGCTCATGTAGTGTGTTTATGCTGTAGGTAAGCGTCCTACGGCTTAAATCTCAATGGGCGATGGTGGCAGCGGAGGCGGATGTGAGTGCAAGGTTATGGAGACACCGCGAGTTTATCTTCCGCAAATTTGAGTATTAGTATTTTGAATAGTAATAGTTAAACAGTACTTTGAATAGTAATTGTCAGACAGTATGTTTGAATAGTAACCGTTAAACGATATTTTTGAATAGTAGCCGTAAACCATATTTTTGAATAGTAATCGTTAAATGGTATTTTTAAATAGTAATCGTAAATAGTATTTTGAATAGTAATCATTAAATAGTATTTTTAAATAGTAATCGGTATACGTACGTGTACAGTAAATACGTACATGTAAAAAAAAATCCCTAATTTTATGATATCTAGTTAAGTATAAATTACTAGAAAATATAAGAAAAGCAAGCAAGTCAGTTTTTTAAGTGACGGTCCGGGCCACTAAGGGCACGGGGCGTCACACTTGGCCCTTAGTATGGAATTCCCTTAAATTTGAAGCTTGATTCACTTTTTCTCACAAATTTTGCAAGATTTTTTAAAATTTTTAGAAGCTTGGGAATGTGAGGAAGATGAAATGTAGAGAAATTCTATGTTTTTGGCTATATATGGACGTGAATAACAGATGGAAAAAGTTATACAAAATCTTGGGGGCCTTTTTGTAATTTTCTAAAATTTTATGGTCAAAATATAATTTTTGTGGGAGCATTTTTGCAAACTATTTGGAGCTTTCCCAGTTGGTTTTCTAGCTCTCCCCCCTTTCTACACGTGCATGAGCCATGCAGCTAAAGCAACATTAATTGTTGCTTAATTCTTTCTAAAATTTTGATCAAAAATTTGCCAAAATTCACCAAAATTACTCCATCATTGGATCAAAGTAAAGTTTGATCTCACCCCTTGAATTCTCATGATGATAAGCAAATATTATTTGTTTATACTAAGCTTGTTCTAATCACAGTCTAATTTTTATCTATCAAAAATTTGACCGAAAAGTCAAACTGGTCAAATTTTTCAGTTTTCCTTTCGGAATGCTACCAAAGCCTTCCGTTTCATTCATACTGTTTAAAACACTCCATAAACCCTAGATATTTCATTATTTCCTATCCCGGGTCTACGGTTAGAACATTTCCAGTCTCAGTAAATTTCTGTTTTTCGATACCGAAAGTGCACTGGCTGAAGCATTTCGGTCCGACAATCATTACAATCATTGTCTTCTCACTACAACGTTATCATAAAAAATTTATAAACTCTAATTAATTATTCGAATACCATTTATACATTTCTATCATATCAGTACATATCTATTCATATTATACATTAATTCTGAGAACAGTAAAAGTCTCGGCTGTCACACGATCTAATTACATAAATCAAAAATTAATACAATCATTATTTCATGTTAATTTAATCATTAATAAAGTAAATAGAAGGAAAAGAATTTGACTGTCGTACGATTAGGTTGTTAATCTTAAACTCCTCCATACCGTCTTAAGCTTTTAAATTTCAAAGAATACTATAGTCTTTTCTTAACATTTTTCTGGATTAACGTGAACTCGAATGTACGGGTGCTCAATTGGGTTTCTTAACACATAAAATGGATGAATGAGAAGGTCACCTATGGTTATTACTCACTTTTTTCAAAAGTATGTGATCTCTTTCAAAACAGTTTTTCTCCCGTTTTCAATTTTCCTGTGTCGTGATCTTTTTAATACATACTGATATTACCCTTTTATTAAAGAGATAAAAAGATATTTTCTTTATTTTTTATATTTAAATTAAAAAATATATCCTACTACCACACTTAGTAAGATTTTAAAATCCCACTCTCTTTCCTCAAAATGAGCAAACATTATCCTTCCATTATCTTTTTTTTTAAAATTAATTCCGCGGAGGAGGATGGTGGACAAGATTCTCTCCGGTTGAATTCATAATTTGTTTTGGATAATAGAGTACACAATTATTTGAACTCCAAATAAAGTTGCCATGATTTTATTTGAGATTGGATTGGAGTTGTAGAAAATTATCCATGAGGGCAAAATTTGAAATACAACTTTTTTGTGGATTTTGAAATTTGAAATTTGAAATTTGAAATTTAAATTTTGAATTTGAAATTTGAAATTTGAATTTGAAATTTAAATTTGAAATTTGAATTTGAAATTTGAATTTTGAATTTTGAAATTCAAATTTTGAATCACAGTCCAAGTGGAATTCAAATTCTTTATGAATAATTCCACAGGGTTAGAATTCGAATTTGAGTTGGATTATGGAGAGGAAAATCTTGTTTGAATCCTACTTGAATTTTGAGTCATAATCTATCTAAAAAAATCGAGTTTGTTAAGTAGGATGACTCCTAGGAGAATTCGGATTCTTAATAGATAAGGATGCAGGGAAAATTCAAGTTTAAATCCCAGTTGAATTTGGATTTTCTCCCTCCCTAAAGTGCACGAAATTTTATGGATAAATCTAAGGAGATTTTTTGGTTTTTGTGGATAAGGGTGAGATTAAATTCAAGCGAAAAAATCATGTTTGAATTTTGATTCTTCCCCTCACAAAAGTGGCCGAAAATTCAAGGATAATCCTAAGGGAGATTTTCGATTTTTTAGTGAATAAGGGTGAGATAAAATTCAAGTTAGAAAATCCTATTTGAATTTTTATTCTCCTCACATTAAAGTGGCCGAATCTAGCCTTGTTTATGGCCTAGGGAGATTCAGTTATTATGGATAAATGAGGAGATTAAATTCAAGTTAAAATCTTGTTTGAATTTGGATTGCAAAAATCTCAAGGTTGGCCGAATTTCTCATGATTGTGGCCTATGGGATTTTTGAATTTTATTAATGGATAAGGGAGAAAATCTTCTCCTAATCCAATTCGAATTCAAGGGATCACCTCATGTAAGTCTATAAATAGAGGTCCTGCCACTCCAGTTCTCTTAGACTACAGACTCTCAGGTGAGCAGGTTTATTGTTACACAACTCATTGTGACAATAAGTTCTTTAAAGATCTGGGTGGTCGGAAGAAGACTAGCAGTGCTAGCATATCGGTCGAGGAACCGAGTGCCCACACACTCTGCTATCCAAGAATTGGAGAATAGTAGAAAAGGCTAGTTGGTTGAAGCCCTCCAATCATTCTCCTCCTACAGTATTGGCGTTCTCTTGAGGTATGAGTTATATTATTATTGGTTTATTGTATATGGCATCACGAGATATTTAACGATCTTAAAAAATTTTTGTTATTCCACTGTGCCGCTCTGATGCATTTTTACCAATTTTAATTTTACAATTGGTATCAGAGCCATCTCGTGACTATGCCATGTACATAAATTAGACAATTAGTTAGTCTTTTTATTTATGTATAGATTTGATATTTAGAGAGTGGCATTTTATAATTCCTTTATGTTGTTATCATGTATTATGTATATAGTATGTGGTTATTTTAATTTTTTAAATTATTAGAAGCATGCTTGTCTTATGCCAATTATGATTTCTTAGAATTTAGAAAATTATATCTAGGATTTTTTTATGTAACCATGGGAGCGGTTTATCATCACCGTAATATTCCCATGGATTTTAATTTTTTGTCTCTTAGAATTATTATGATTAGAATTTTTGTATGCCGGAACGGTTTAAGAAATTTTATGTAATTATTCTTGGAGGAGATTGAAGTTTGAAGACCATAATTTATTTTTTCTAAAAGTTAAATTTAATTTAAAAATTGAAATTTTATTTATGCAGAAAATTTTGATTTAATTAGGATTCAAATTAATTTTTCGAGATCTTAATGGGAAAATTGGAATATGGCATGAAAATCGAGGCACGACCCCTCGGGATAGGCCATCGGCCTTGGTGGGGCTGCAGCCCCTATCCAGGCCAAGACCACCCACGACCACAGGCTTTGCCTGCAGCCAGGGGTGGCTGTGGCCTGGACAGCCCGACGCGTGCAGCCCATGGCTGCAGGTGCTGCCTGCAGCCAGCTGGACTGCACCCGACCTGTGGCCGTGGGCTACCAGCCCCCTCAGGGGGCTGGGGGCTGCCCACGGCGGCTGCGGGCCTTCGGGGGCCCATGGGCTGACGGGTTGAAAAACGAAAATTTTGATTTTTAAATTTGAGATTTAATTTTAAAATCATGTTTAAAAATATGTAATTAAAAATTTAAAGTTTTTTAAAAGTACATATTATTGCATATGATATTTAAATTGTTTAAAATTTGATTTTGAGATTTAAATTTAAAATTCGAATTTGAAGTTTGAATTTGAAATTTAAATTTTTGGAATTTAAATTTTAAATGATTATTGGGATGATAAATAAATGGAGAGGTTACATAAAGATGGATAAAAGAAGACGAAATAAAATTCAAGGCACAAAAAATACTTTGGATGGAATTTTGTAATCTTTATTTTCTTTGTTCTAGGATGGAACCATGACTTGGTTATTTTTTCATCAATTATTTTTTCTATGATATGTCATGGATGTATAAATATGTATTGATAGATGTTATGTATGCATATTTGATAACATGTTATATAAGATATGTGAATGCCACTCATACTATATTGGTCATACATATTTCTCAAAACTTGAATGTTTTTCAAAATATTGAGTAGGAGAGGGTTTCAAACAAAACCCACGTCCTCCATTGTTGATCCATATGTGAAAGCATGGTGACACCTCGCGTCAGTTTTGCCCTGACCATACCCCTCGATAGGTGTTTATCGTCGCCGGTATACTAGGTTGGATCTCTTATGTGGAAAACGTGTTCGGGCATGATCCTACTCATGACCACCCCTCGGTGGCTTGGTAGGACGTGGATCGGGCTACGTAAACAATGGTTATACACTCAAGACTCGTTTAGTTATTAACCTTCCCTAGAAGCTCTGTTAACTAAACTAGTGGCCAAAATAAACAGTTATTAATATATGTCTTAATCTTGAAGGATTTAAGGCAACATATATTAATTGGACGGTGTCCATGTTCTGACTATTTGTCTCATGACCACCCCTCGGTGGCTTAGGCCAATAGGTGCTGAGAATTACTGTTGCAATGCTACATTTTTTTTTTCAAGTTTCATGTAGGAATATACTTGTATGTTTTATTTGTTAAATTATCTCTATATTTGCTTGGGCTTTGTAATGATGTCTAGTATAATTTTATTTCAGTTCAAGATGTCACAAACACCCCTCATTTCAATACTTATTGAAAATAAGCTGAATGGTGATAATTATAAAGATTGGAAAAGAAATCTACTGATAGTTCTCAACTGCAAGAGACACAAGTTCGTGCTGGATGAACCATGCCCACCTGGGCCTAAACCTAACACATCACTTGAGGAGGTCCCGATTGCCTATACTCGTTGGAGAGAATCCAATGAGATAGGTCAGTGCTACATTCTTGCTAGCATGATGAGTGGTTTACAAAAGCAGCATGAGACTTATCAAGTTACTAGAGAGATCATGGAAAATCTGGAGGATATGTTCAGAGGCCAAGAAAAATTGGCTTGACAGTCTGCTATTACCAGCATTATGAACTCTAAGCAAAAGGCAGGTACTCTGGTGAAGGACCATATGATCACTCTAATGGGATATTTTGCTGAGGCTGCCGAGAATGGTGCTGAGCTGGACTACAACACCCAGATCAAGATGGTGTTTAAAACTCTGTTTAAAGATTTTGTGGGGTTTAAGGTCGCATACAATCTGGCGACAAGGGAATTAGGACTCATCAAGCTCATGAAGCAACTCCAAGCTTATGAGCGGATGATCAGGGATGGGGATGCGGTCCAACCCAAAGGAGAGGCCAATTTAGCGGAATCTTCCAAACCCTCACGGAAAAGGAAGAGGCCAAATAAGAAGCAAATAGCTTCCAGTCCTTCTAATCCTCTTGTCTTAGATGGGAAGAAGAAGAAGAAGAACAAGAAGCCTAGGTAACCTAAAATATCCAAGTGCTTCCACTGTGGAAAGGTAGGTCACTTTAAGAAGGCTTGCCGGGAATTCCTAGGCACCAAGGGTAAGGAAGGTAAGGAACTTCACTATTTAGAAGTTTGTTTAGTGGAAAAATCGAAAGACACTTGGGTCATTGATTCGGACACCACTAATCATGTTTGTGTTTCTACGCAGGGGTTCGTGGAAACGAGAAGTCTACATAATAGGAGCCTCTCGTTACGGACTGGAGACAGTAACTTGGTGTTGGCTGAGGCAGTGAGAGACGTTTATCTTTACTTTGATGAATTTAGGTTTATATTATTGAAAGACTGTTTTTATGTTCCTAATTTTAGGAGGAACCTTATATCGATAGCTTGTTTAATAAAAGATTCTTATTCAGTTTCTTTTAGTAAAAGAGTCTATATTCGTAAAAATAAGTCTTTTATCTGTTCTGGTTGGATGGATGGAACCCTATATTTGATCAAACCAAAGATGTACTCACTGCTTGACACCAAATTAATAAATAACTCTAAAAGGTTGAAAGTTTCCTCACTCTAACAAGGCGTATTTTAAGCATTTAAGACTTGGTCATATTAATCAGGATAGGATTCAAAGGTTAGTGAAAGACAGTCCTCTAGAATCTCTGGAGGAGGTACGTCTTCCTCAATGTGAGTCTTGTCTTGAGGGTAAGATGACTAAGAGGTCTTTTGGAGCTAAGGAAACTAGGGCTCAGGAACTCTTAGAAATTATGCACACTGACGTATGTGGCGCCATTAACGTCATAGCACGAGGAGGGTTCGAGTATTATGTCTCCTTTATAGACGATTACTCAAGATATAGATATGTATACATGATGCACCACAAGAGTGAAACCTTTGATAAGTTAAAAGAGTATCGCGCGGAAGTGTAAAAGCAATTGAGTAAATCCATAAAGACACTTCGATCTGATCGAGGTAATGAATACCTCTCTGATGAATTTTTAGGACATCTTGTAGAGAATGGGATATTATCCCAATTGAATGCACCTAGTACTCCACAATCGAATGGTATAGCCGAAAGGAGAAACATGACCTTATTGGATATGGTACGATCCATGATGAGTTATTCAACGCTGCCGTTATCATTTTGGGAATATGCATTACAAACGACGTACTATATTCTGAACCAGGTTCCAAGCAAGTCAATTCCTAGGACTCTGTATGAATTATGGCATGGCAGGAAGCCTTCTCTTGGACATATGAGAATACGGAGCTGCCCGGCACATGTACTAGATGGGGATACAAAGAAGTTGGAACCAAGATCAGAATTGTGCATGTTTGTAGGATATCCGAAGGGAACTAAGGGAGGTCTGTTCTATAACCCGAAGGAACAAAAAGTCATTGTTTCAACCCATGCGACATTCTTGGAGGAAAGTTACATGAATGACTTTAAGTCTCGAAGCAAAGTGGTGCTAGAGGAGTTATCGGGTGAAAGAACTACTCCACAGGTTTCGGTCTTGGACGCAAGTCTGAGTTTCGGTGAAAGACCCGCAGACTATCAATAATTTAGGGTGCCTCGTCATAGTGAGAGGGTTTCGAAAAAGCCTAATTTCTTCATGTATGATACTGAGGTATACCAGGCCGAGGCTCATGAGCATGAGAATGATCTGGTCACTTATGATGAAGCTATAAATGATGTTGATTCTAAATCTTGGAAATAGGTCATGAACAATGAGATGGATTCTATGAAATCGAACTCTGTTTGAGAACTTGTAGATCTGTCAGATGGGATAAAACCCATTGGATGCAAGTGGGTCTACAAAAGAAAGAAGGATACAGAAGAGAGAGTAGAAACTTTCAAAGCCAGACTGGTTGCAAAGGGGTACACGCAAAAGGCTGGAATCGATTAGGATGAAACCTTTTCGCCTGTTGCTATGCTGAGGTCTATCCGTATTCTTCTGTCTGTTGTTGCAGCTCTCAATTACGAGATCTGGCAAACAGACGTCAAGACGGCATTCTTGAATGGCCATCTTGAGAAATGTATCTGCATGATACAGCCCGAAGGGTTCGTGGCAAAAGACCAAGAAATAAAAGTTTGTAAGTTGCTTAGATCCATTTATGGATTAAAGCAAGCATCCTGCTCATGAAACCAGAGATTTAATCAAGCAATCAAGACATTCGGTTTTAAGCAGAACGTTGATGAACCCTGTGTTTACAAACGTATTAAGGATGGTAAACGTTGATGAACCCTGTGTTTATAAACATTCGGTCTATGTCGATGATATACTGCCCATTGGGAATGATGTAGGGAATTTATCATCGGTCAAGCTCTGGCTACACCAACAGTTTGACATGAAGAACTTGGGAGAAGTTAATTATGTTCTACGCATTCGTCTTTTCAGAGATCAAAAGAACAAAATGATAGCATTATTCCTGGCTTCATACATAGATAAAATAATTGACAAATATGCAATGCAAGAGGCAAAGAAAGGTTCACAACCTTCCATTACCAGTCTAACTCTTTCATTAGATGACTGTCCTAAGACATCGGAAGAAAGAGAGTGTATGAGTAAGGTCCCTTATGCATCCGCTGTGGGTGGTCTTATATACGCTATGCTTTACACTCGCCCGGACATACGTTTTGCAGTAGGTATGGTGAGTCGATATCAAGGGAATCCTGGAACCAAGCACTGGCAAGCAGTAAAGCATATACTTAAGTATATTAAGAGAACGAGGGATTATATGTTGGTGTATTCTGGAGGGGACCTAACATCCATAGGATACACAGACTGAGTCTTCCAGACTTGCAAGGATTCGAGGAAGTCGGCATCAGGATCAATGTTCTTGATCAGAGAGGGCACGTGGAGACAGAATTAGTGGATGTATGTAAGATCGCATCTGAGGACAACATTGCCAATGCCTTTACTAAGACTTTGGAGGCTAGAAGCTTTGAAAGGCATGTAGAGGTGATAGGGATGCGTAACATGGCACATCTACTGGCTTAGGGCAAGTGGGAGATTATTAGGAAATGCCCTAAGTATTAGAGACATTTTCTGTATTTTGAACTGGATAATAAAATTATAATATAGAGGTTATTCATTACATTGCAGTTTGTCCTTATTCTATTTACATGTTAGAGTAAATATAAGTAAATATAGCTCATTGAGTGCTTGTGGTAAAACCGTTGGAACATTGCATACAATGGACTTTTGTATGCAAGAAGACAATGTTCTAAAGTAAACAGTCTAAACTAAGGTCTGTAGTCTATGGGATTAGACCGAGCATCTAACTTATGTTAAGACTATTATGTTGTCTAAAGCTATGGTAGGGACGGTTTGTCTTGACTGTCCGGAGCATTGACTCTCAAGTAGAGACATAGATATATTGCTTGGTGGTGACATATTAGACCAGGACTAAAGTGTGATTGATCTACGTAGTCCGCTATGAGTGGATCAATCTACTTTTGATGTTTATTATACAATAACCTTAATCCTGAGTAAATGAACTACTTCATGTATATGACTTGTGTACTTTGATGTTCCAATGGCTAAAGCGTCTCAGAGGTAGTAAGCTTATAGACCGGTTCGTTGGGTGCATGACTTGTATACGATGAAAGATTTATTTACAGATATCAGAATCATAGCTCTAAGGTGTTAAAAGTATCCTCTTAATGGCATTATACTGGATGTGAAAATAGACAGGGCCTTGGGTCGTCTGCTGGGCAGATGACTTCTTATTCATATATGATGAATAATCATTTTCTTATTCGGTAGTATAATGAAACTTTAAGATAGCCTGATCAGTAGAATTAAACAGACTTTGACCTAAGGCTGATCATGGATATCATATGAGGGTTCTGCATACATGACAAGGTCATTGGACATTAGTTTGTCACAGGCTTTCGTAATACAGTATACAATTGGGAGTTCAGTTTCAGGTTTATAGTAGTGTGATTCTGAAATTAGTGATCATATGATTGAGTTGTTTGGTACAGAATGATGATCATATGGATTCACGGGAGCACGATTATATATGTCTAATTGGTCCCTCTACTGGCTCCACATAATTCCTTAACGGTTGGCAAATTGATTTGTGTATGTTTATTGGCTAGTTGATTATGCGTGGATGGTGTTGACATAGGATTAGGATGGTGGACAAGATTCTCTCCGGTTAAATTCATAATATGTTTTGGATAATAGAGTACACAATTATTCGAACTCCAAATAAAGTTGCCATGATTTTATTTGAGATTGGATTGGAGTTGTAGAAAATTATCCATGAGGGCAAAATTTGAAATACAACTTTTTTGTGGATTTTGAAATTTGAAATTTGAAATTTGAAATTTAAATTTTGAATTTGAAATTTGAAATTTGAATTTGAAATTTAAATTTGAAATTCGAATTTGAATTTTGAATTTTGAATTTTGAAATTCAAATTTTGAATCACAGTCCAAGTGGAATTCAAATTCTTTATGAATAATTCCACAGGGTTAGAATTCGAATTTGAGTTGGATTATGGAGAGGAAAATCTTGTTTGAATCCTACTTGAATTTTGAGTCCTAATCTATCCAGAAAAACCGAGTTTGTTAGGGAGGATGAATTCTAGGAGAATTCGGATTCTTAATGGATAAGGATGCAAGGAAAATTCAAGTTTCAATCCCAGTTGAATTTGGATTCTCTCTCTCCCTAAGGTGCACGAAATATTGTGGATAAATCTAAGGAGATTTTTTGGTTTTTGTGGATAAGGGTGAGATTAAATTCAAGCTAGAAAATCCTGTTTGAATTTTGATTCTTCCCCTCACAAAAGTGGCCGAAAATTCAAGGATAATCCTAAGGGAGATTTTCGGTTTTTTAGTGGATAAGGGTGAGATAAAATTCAAGTTAGAAAATCCTATTTGAATTTTGATTCTCCTCACATTAAAGTGGCTGAATCTAGCCTTGTTTATAGCCTAGGGAAATTCGGTTATTATGGATAAATGAGAAGATTAAATTCAAGTTAAAATCCTGTTTGAATTTGGATTGTAAAAATCCCAAGGTTGGCCGAATCTTCCCATGATTGTGGCCTATGGGATTTTCGAATTTTATTAATGGATAAGAGAGAAAATCTTCTCTTAATTCAATTCGAATACAAGGGATCACCTCATACAAGTCTAAAAATAGAGGTCCTACCACTCCAATTCTCTTAGACCACAAACTTTCAGGTGAGCAGGCTTATTGTTACATAAATCACCCTGACAATAAGTTCTTTAGAGATCTAGGTGGTCGGAAGAAGACTAGCAGTACTAGCATACCGGTCGAGGAACTGAGTGCCTACATACTCTGCCATCCGGGAATTGGAGAATAGTAGAGAAGGCTAGTTGGTTGAAGCCCTCCAGTCATTCTCCTCCTGTAGTATTGGTGTCCTCTTGAGGTATGAGTTTTATTGTTGTTGGTTTATTGTATATGGTATCACGAGATATTTAACGATCTTAAAAAATTTTTATTGTTCCGCTGCGCCGCTCTGATGCGTTTTTACCGATTTTAATCCTACAAGTATTGGTGGAGCAACTATGAGTATATATATTATTTTAGTTTCAGTCATTTACATTATTGCTTTAATTCTTTTATGGGATATTCTCTATGATGTCATCACTTTCTCATTTTACAATTACTTTAATGTTACTTATTTTAAATTAGTACTAGTATCTTACTGAGCTAGTAGCTCATGTTTAGTGTTTCCTTCTTCCCTAACCACCCCCCACAAAAAGAGGTGCCAATAATAGTGCTGATTAAAAGTTTTGCTCCAAGGCCACTGCGATTCAATGATGATCCATTTGTACTTTATTTTCAACTTATTTATCATTCTTAGGCATTTATAGCTAAACTCTCTCTCTCTAGATTGGGTTCCACGTCTATTTTGTCTTTTATTTTTCTATGGATATTATTTTGTGTGTTGGGTTTGTTGACCCTTGGTGATACCAGAGTGGATTCTCACTAAACCTGTTTTATGGATGTTTTCAAAATTACAGAAAATCTACTGTAACAATTAAAAAACTACGTGACGACTTTCATAAACTAAGATAAACCTAAGAAGCATGCAAATGAGATTAAAGAGCAACTTGTCTAATAGAAAGTGGCTTATATGGCATTTTCCAAAACTGCGTGGACGAATTTATAAATAAAACATCTTTTCCTTTAATCTGTTTTAAAACCCTCATAATTTTGTGAACAACTGCGTATTTGTTTTAATTAAACCACCCCACCTCACCATACTCGGTATTGAAGTTGTGACAATAATAAAATCAAATCATAGATCAAGTTTCAAACAACTGGTTAACGTTCCAAAATAAATATACTTTATTTTAAGACTTAATTTTTCACTGCTTGTCCTATATTTTCGGGATTTAATGTTTAAGTGGGTACATAAAATATGCCACTTCTTTGTGTGGATTTCTAATCCAAACAAGATGAACTATATTGCTTTTTAAGATGATAAATTAATATAAATTTTTAATTACAATCAAATCACATTTCTACTTATACATTATTCCAAGGTGCTAGTAAGAATTGTCTAGGCATCAACTTCTCCATTTTGTTGGAGAGAAAAAGCTACATGGGCACTTCTTCCAATTTGATGACCAACTAATGTAGGAGGTATGAAAGCGAAGCTATCACGTCTTCCAAGTCATAAGAGCTATTGTACAAGACCTTAAGACAAACTATTAATATGTTTACTAAAAAAGTTCGACTAAATTTATTCCGACCTGAAGTGAAAGGTTATGGTGTTAGCTCTTCTTTATGTAAGTGTACAAAATTATACTAACCCTCAAAATTCACTTTAGAGAAGATGACGTCTCATACATGATATTATCATAATTTCATTATTGGTCACGGTAAGAAGAATGCGCTACTGCTGTGTCGTTGAATTTAATAATGTTTAAGCTTAGGTTGCTTCTTTTTAGGCCTTGCTTAGGGCTGAAAATGCAGTTGGTTGTTGCAGTTTCGACTCAGCCCATTACTGAACCGCAGTTTAAATTTCGCCAAAATCTTGAACCGAAATTGCCCGCCCAAGGAGTGGAATCACGGCCAACCCCCACGATAAAGTCGGTCGATTTCATGGTTTGGTTCGATTCTGGGGCACCCAACAGCAACGCTTTTTTTTTTTTTTTTAATTTATCTACCGAGAACAAAAGTAATTTTCCCTTGTTATGCCCCTTCTTCCCTGTTTGTAGTAAGTTCTAAAATCATTTTCTGGCAATTTCTAGATGACTGAATATAAGAAGAATAAATTAAGAGCATTCAAACACAGTCATAAGAGTCCATAAATCATAAGCAACAATCAAAGTATCAAACATTCACAATAACACATTAGTAAGCAAGCAAACAAAGCACCAAATACATGCACTTGAAGCAGGGAAACAAGAGAACCGATCACGACCAAGCAAAGTTTAGGAGGAGAACCAAACACAAAGTCATAGACTGACAACAGTCAAATAAATCGAAGGAAACATAAGTCTCAAAAAGAAGAAATCATCCTAAATCCCAATCCAAGCTAGATACTTTCATAGCAAACGTTTTTATACATTAAAAATCTTCGGACACACTGTATAGTTAAAAATATAATATCGATTATCCTTAAATATAAATAATTAATTAACTTAAAGTTGCTAACTCAAAGCAATGTAGTTTATTTCATTAGATTGTTAGTTAGTAACTAGCTTACTCAATATTTCCTTTGACCGTATATCCTGAGTTGAATTGGTAGGTTGATTTGTAATACATGCACTTGAAGTAGGGAAACAAGAGAACCATTATCTGCACATAACAATATAAAAAAAATTAGGTTTTATAAATAAGAGTTCAGAATAATGTCAAACAAAAACACTTAAAGATAACTAATAATGCAGCATTATTACCTTACACAACTTCATAACTCTCAATTTCATTCATATATTGACGAACAACTATAGGCTCATATTCATCATCCTGTGCATTCAACCGATTTTGCAAACAGATTAAAGCGTTAATCATCTTAGGAGATAATGAACTCCTAAAGGAATCAAGAAGGCAGCCACCAATAAAGAAATTGGACTCTGAAGCAACTATAGATATGGGGACTAAAAGGACATCTTCTACAATTTGGAATTAAACTTTATACCTAGGTGAATTAACCTTCCACCAATGCAAAATATTAAAGTTCTCAATATGGTCATATGCTTACGAGGCTCGGCTGAATACTTATTTGCATTATCTCTTTGAATATTTGCACTGTTGCCTCCAAAATTTTGCGTGAAGTCATTCTTCATCATTGAGGACTTAAGGATTGAGGACTTTGACAATGTGACGCCCCCTGATTCCGATCACCCGTAACGGTCATGACCCGACTCTATGACCGACCAAGATGGCTCGTGGGCCGAATTCGGGTCGTCAGTTTTAAACTCTTTTTCTCATAACTCTTAATTATCAGGGCCTAAAATTTCACCCATAAATTTTTTTTAATACATACTTTCACTTAAGAAAACTAAGTAAGAAAGCCATGTAAAATACAATACTAACTTTTATATGTCTTTATGAAGTACAACATAATATACAACATATAATATATATATATGTATTGTATATTTCGTTTTCAAACACATTCTCTTCAATTCATTAACTTTAAAAGCTCAACGGAAAACTTATGGTAGGACCAAGTCCACGATAAATTCCTTATCCCCTTGACACACGCACATCATGCTGCCATCCAGAAATCTACTGGACAGGTTTCTTACCTACAACATGAACAAACTGGTGAGCTAACAGGCTCAGTAAGTTCAAACATACTTAGTAAAAATCATACAGATTCAAAAACACTGAAAACTCAATTTCTTATGAATAGTACTGCTCACCATGAATAGTCCTGCTCACCATGAATAGTGACTTTGACCTTTGACTGATGAATAGTAACAGTTACCCTAACTGATTACTATTCACTTTACCCTAACGAGATACTATTCATATTTCTCTGACTGGATACTATTCATATATCCTAACCGAAATCACTACACTTAGTGTAAACTTCGATTATGCTCAATTATAATTTTCATCATTTTATTGATTGTTCGTTCTCTATTTACTTTATAGTATAGAGCTCTGTATATGGCAGTATCGATAATGATCTTGCGCGCTAAGTAGGAGGGCCTAGGGAGCGACCCTAGAGCATCGGCCTCCACAGCCCTTATATCCCTGTAGGACTTGAAAAACCTCCACCACTATGTTGGAGGGGCGGTACGCCTTAATAGTTTCATTACCATCTTTCAATTATAGTCTTGATCAAGTGATATTAATCATTACCTCCAGGTCACTATCCTCCATTGCCCGTAGGCCTTACATATTTTCTTTATCTGGGATATGTTGTACTAACTAATCCCTAATTGTCCTTAAGACTTTATATCTAGAGTACATCTAGTACAAATAAAATAACACAGTATATCATGTTGTAGGCACGAAAATGCTTAACTTACCAATATTGTGTTAGTGTCCGCTTCCGGAACTCCTCCGCAGTTTTATCTCTAGTTTGGGTTCCTATAGACATAATATTGTCTGTCAATATTTTCTATTAATTATCACTTTATATATGTTTATTTTGTGATAAATTTTTCAACACAATTCAACTTGTAACATGGTACACGGCCTTCAACACGCCCGTGTTCATGACCATGTACCTTTTGGTTTCTTACTACATGGCCGTGTTGTTTACTATCTAGCCGTGTAACTATACACGGCTTGATACATGCCCGTGTTCGAGCCCGTGTACCTCTCAAGTTGTAAATTCTTTTTCCCATACCCGGCCATGTTATTTACTATTTGGCCGTGTAACTGTACATGGCTTGATACATGCCCGTGTTCAAGCCCGTGTACCTCTCGGATTGTAAAATTCTTCATGTACACGGCCGTGTATTTCTTCTACATGCCCATGTTTTTCAAACTTTTCAGATTTTTAATTCTAAAATCTTTATTTTGAGTCCTAGAATTTTATCTAAATCATTATAGGTCCTTTCGAGTTCTTTTACCACTTTTTGGTACTAAAAACCCTAATTGTTCATTTTTCGATCCTCGATTACTATTCATCAGTCACTTAGGGTCGTTTCTCATTTTTCGAAGCCTCAAATAGCCATTTCACTACTCTTAAAATGCTTTTCATCCCGTCCCCGGCCCTCGGTCCTCGAGAGGCTCGGGTTTCTTATCCCGACCTAAATTTTTCCCTCGTTTCCCAAAATACCCCTAACATGAATTTTTTTTCCTGTTTTAGGCATTTTAGTCTTTTAGGGTCGGTTTACTATTCCTTTTGGATTGGTTTTTTCATTTCTAACCCTAATCCACCGAGGGGTCCCGGTTTCCTCCTCGAGTCTAATATTTTTACCCCTAGTTTTCCCGAAATTCCCTTATGCCGATTTTAGAAATTTCAACAGCATTTCTGCTTATATTTTAAGGTTTCCTGGTGTTAGGTACGCCTCAGAACCTTTGTACCTGCCACGTACTATACCAGAGGCCTATTTTATACAAAGTTTCCAAACTTTGTATAAAATTTTTTCACATAATTCAATATTCAAGAATCAACACAAAATAATAATATTTTTTTTCCCAAACTAGCCTCGGTTTACATGTTAATCATCACCAAATAATTTTTCATCACAACATATCATTCTTAGGTTTTCTAATGTATAATTCAACATCAAAACCTAAAAAAATATTCATTCTAACCCTAGCATAGCCACGGATTTTCATGCATAAACACATAGAAAATCTTGTTTTCTTTCCTACGGTTTTTATCAACATTTTTCAACACTAAAATTTTTCATTTCCTAGTGTTCATAACCCATGGATTTTAGCATGAAATTTCATCAAAATTTTCTTATTTCTTGATTCTAATTCATGCTTGATTCATCATATAATTAAATGAATATAAACACTAAACCGAATCATCAATTCTCATACATTTTTCACACCATTAAAGCCACGGTTTTTCAAGGGAAACATGCAAAATTTTTGCTTGTTTCAAAACCCTAAATCATGCTTTAAACCCTTGAACACCAAACCAATCATATAACCAACTAAACAACAATTTTTTTCATTGTTTTTCCACATATCAAACCCACTGATTTTCTATAGAAAATCAAGGAAAAATACTTCAATTTAGAAACTCACCTTAACTAGTTGTTGACTTGATACTAGAAATACAATGCAAGCTAAGTTTGGTGTGAAATTTTCAACAAAATTTTGGCTTAAAAGGGGGGGTTTGCTCACGGATTTGGGTTGCAAGAAAAAAGGCAAGAGTTTAGCTTAATTTTCCATCCTTTTGAATGGATTTTGATGCCTATTTATAGGCAAAACTCAAGGACTTTTTAGCAAATTTTTCTAACAATTTGCTAATTGTTCAAGGATTAAAAAGTAATGATTTTGGGGCAAAAATCAAATCCTTTTCTTTCTTCCTTTCCACATGGCCGAATGGCCTTCTAGGAATTTTTTTAAAAAATTTTCAAAGTGATTTTTGGCATGATCTTGTACATTGATCAAAAAGCAAAGTGATCTTAGCCATACACCTTTCAAAATTTCTTTCCAAAACAAAGAAAATAAATTGGCTTTATGACATAATCATGATGATGCCATCCTACTATTCATATTAATTCACTAATTAATTCGTGGTCAAATTTTGACCGGAAGCCGATCCGAACGGAACTTTACCGAAATTGCGTAGGGGGGTTCCGGGCGCCTCCGATGCGATCAGTTTATCTTATTTTGCTTCCATTTGATCAGACTTCTCTACCATAAATTTCTATCATTTTAGTGCATTTCAATGCACTCTCTAGGGTTTTTGACTCTGATTTCGAACCGTCTCACCCAATTATGTCCGGTAGGATTTTTCATCCCCGAACTCACTTACTTTAACACTGCCAGAATATTTTTATTCATTCAAATTATTATATACATACAATTTTAACTTACTTCGAGAATCTAAAATTCCCGGTTATGACAGACAAAATGTTTGATATGGATGACAATGAGGAGGATCACCGACATGGTTGTGGTTGAACCACTTGAAGTTTAGGAGGACAAAGAAGAGGAGTAGTATTGTTGTATTCCTTGAACATGTTAGGAAATGCCCTAAGCATTAGAGAAATTTTGATGTATTTATTTTGAATTAGATAATAAAATTATATATAGAGGTTATTCATTATATTGCTATCTGTCCTCATTTTATTTACATGTTAAAGTAAATGTAAGCAAATATGGTTCCCTAACTGCTTGTGTTAAAACTGTTAGAATATTGCATACAATGGACTCTTGTATGCGAGAAGACAATATTCTAAAGTAAGCGGTCTAAACTAAGGTCTGTAGTCTATGGGGTTAGACTGAACATCTAACTCACGTTAAGACTATTATGTTGTCTAAAGCCTTGGAGGGGATGGTTTGTCTTGACTGTCTGGAGCATAGACTCCCAAGTAGAGACATAGATATGTTGCTTGGTGGTGATATATTAGACCGGAACTAAAGCGTGATTGATCTATGAAGTCCACTTTGAGTGGATTGATCTGCTTTTGACGTTCATTGTGCAGTAACCTTAATGCTGAGTAGATGAATAGCTTCATGTATATGACTTGTGTACTTTGATGTTCCAATGGCTAAAGCATCTCAGAGGAAGTAAGCTTATAGACCAGTTCATTGGGTGCATGACTTGTATACGATGAAGGGTTTGTTTACAAATATCGGAATCATAGCTCTAATAAGGAGTTAAGGGTATCCTCTTAAAGACATTATACTGAATGTGAAAATGGACAAGGCCTTGGGTCGTCTGCTAGGTGGATGACTTCTTATTCACATATGGTGAATAATCATTTTCTTTATTTGGTAGTATAATGGAACTCTAAGATAGCCTGATCAATAGGATTGAACGGACTTTGACCTAAGGCTGATCATGGATATCATATGAGGGTTATACATACATGACAAGGTCATTGGACGATAGCTTGTCACAGGCTTACGTAATACGATATATAATTGGGAGTTCAATTTCAGGTTTATAGTGGTGTGACTCTGAAATTAGTGATCATATGATTGAGTTGTTCGGTAAAGAATGATGATCATATGGATTCGCGGGAGCCCGATTATATATGTCCAATTGGTCCTTCTACTAGTTCCACATAATTCCTTAACGTTTGGCAAATTAATTTGTGTATGCTATTGGCTAGTTGATTATACATGGATGGTGTTGACATAGGATTAGGATGGTGGATAAGATTATCTCCGGTTGAATTCAGATTTTGTGTCAGATAATAGAGTACACAATTATTTGAACTCCAAATAAAGTTGCCATGATTTTATTTGAGATTGGATTGGGTTGTAGAAAATTATCCATGAGAACAAGAATTTGAAATACAACTGTTTTGTGGATTTTGAAATTTGAAATTTAAATTTTGAATTTTGAATTTTGAATTTTGAATTTTGAATTTCAAATTCGAATTTGAATTCGAAATCCGAATTTGAAATTTGAAGTTCAAATTTTGAATCACAATCCAAGTAGGATTCGAATTTCTTATGGTAAATCCACAAGGAATGAAATTCGAATTTGAGTTGGATATGGAGAGGAAAATCTTGTTAGAACCCTACTTGAATTTTGAATCCAAATCCTAACAATAATGGACGAAAATTTTGAGGATTATCCTCATGGAATTTTTGGATTTTTTGTGGATAAGGTTCAAGGAAAAATTCAAGTTTCAATCCCAGTTGAATTTGGATTCTCTCCTCCCTGATTATGGCTGAAATTTTGAGGAAGATATCCTAGGAGATTTTCGGTTATTTTCGATAAGGATGAGGTAAGATTCAAGCTAGAAAATCCTAGTAGAATTTTGATTCTTCCCTTACCTTTTGTGGCCGAAAATTTTATGGAATTATCCTAGTGAATTTTCGGATTTTTCTAGTGGATAATGGAGAGATAAAATTCAAGTTAAAATCTTGTTTAGATTTGAATTGGATAATCCTAAAGTGGCCGAAATTTTGTTGGGATTTTCCCTTTGGAAAATTCAGATTTTTTGGTTGTGGATAAGGGAGAATGTCTTCTCCTAATCCAATTTGAATTCAGAGAATTACCTCATGCAAGTCTATATATAGAGGTCCTGCCACTTCAGTTCTCTAAGACCACAGACTCTCAGGTAAGTAGGCTTATTGTTGCACAACTCACCGTGACAATAAGTTCTTTAGAGATCTGGGTGGTCGGAAGAAGACTAGCAGTGCTAGTATATCGATCGAGATTCAGAGTACCAACACACTCAGTCATTCGGGAACTAGAGAATAGTAGAGAAGGCTAGTTGGTTGAAGCCCTCCAGTCATTCTCCTCCTGCAAGATTGGCGTCCTTGAGGTATGAGTTTAAATTATTGTTGGTTTATTGTATATGGCATCATGAGATGTTTAACGATTTTGAAAAATTTTTATTGTTCCGCTGCGCCACTCTGATACGTTTTTATCGATTTTATATCCTATAATTGGTATCAGAGCCATTTCATGACTATGCCATGTATATAAATTAGACAATTAATTAGTCTTTTTATTTATGTATGGATTTGATATTTAGAGAGTGGCATTCTAGGATTCCTTTATGTTGTTATCATGGATTATGTATAAAGTATGTGGTTTTTTTTTTGAATTATTATAAGCATGCTTGTTTTTTGCCAGTTATGGTTCCTTAGAATTTAGAAAAATTGTATCTAAGAATTTTCATGTAACCATGAGAGCAGTTTATTAACATTGTAATTTTCCCATGGATTTTAATTTTTGTCTCTTAGAATTATTATGATTAGAATTTTGTACACCGGAAACGGTTTAGAAATTTTTTATGTAATTATTCTTAGAGGAGATTAAAGTTTGAAGACCGTTTTTTTCCAAAAGTTAAATTTAATTCAAAGGTTGAAATTTTGATTGTGTGGAAAATTTCAATTTAATTGGGATTCAAATTAATTTTTGGAGATCCTAATGATTAAATTGGAATATGACATGAAAATCAAGACACGACCCCTCGGGATAGACCATCGGGCCTTGATGGGGCTGCAGCCCCTGCCCTCGGGCAGGATGGGGCTGCGGCAGCCCCTTGACAGGCCATGACCACCCACGGCCACAGGCTTGGCCTACCGCCGGGCGTGGCCGTGACCCACCCAAGGCTGGCCGCAGCCTGGGCGTGCAGCCTGTGGCTGCAGGCACTACCAGTAGTCTGCCGGCTGCTGCGCCCAGCCTAGGCGTGCAGCCTGGGGCTGCACAAGGGGCGGCCGTGGGCTGCCAGCCCCCCAGGGGCTGGGGGCTGCCCACGGCAGCTGCCGGCTTCCGAGGGCGGTTGGGGGCGACGATTCGAAAATCGAAAAATTTTGATTTTTAAATTTGAGATTTAATTTTTAAATCATGTTTAAAAGATATGTAATTGAAAATTTGAAATTTTTGAAATTACATATTATTACACATGATGTTTAAAATTGTTTAAAATTTGAATTTGAAATTTAAATTTGAAATTCGAATTTGGAATTTGAATTTGAAATTTAAATTTTTAGAATTTAAATTTTAAATAATTCTTGGGATAAGAAATAATTGAAGAGGTTATATAAAGATGGATACAAGAAAACGGAATAAAATTCAAGACCCAAAGAATGCTTTAGATGGAATTTTGTAATCTTTATTTTCTTTGTTTAAGGATGGAACCATGGCTTGGATATTCTGTCAATTATTTTTTTTGTGATATGTCATGGATGTATAAATATGCATTGATGGATGTATTATATGCATATTTGATAATATGTCATATAGGATAGGTGAGTGCCGCTCATACTATATTGATCATACATATTTGTCAAAACTTGCATGTTTTTCAAAATATTAAGTGGGAGAGGGTTTCAAACAAAACACACGGCCTCCATTTTTGATCCATATGTGAAAGCATGGTAATGCCTCGCGTCAGTTCTGCCCTGACCACACCCCTCGGTAGGTGTTTACCGCCGTCGGTATACTAGATTGGATCTCCTATATGGAAAACGTGTTCGAGTACGATCCTATTCATGACCACCCCTCAGTGGCTTAGTCGGACGTGGATCGGGCTATGTAAACAATGGTTATACACTCAAAACTTGTTTAGTTATTAACCTTCCCTAGAAGCTCTATTAACTAAACTAGTAGCTAAAATAAGCGGTTATTAATATATGTCTTAACTTTGGAGGATTTAAGGCAACATATATTAATTGGACGGGGTCCATGTTCTGACTATTTGTTTCATGACCACCCCTCGGTGGCTTGGGGCAATAGGTGCTGAGAATTATTGTTGCAATGCTACATGTTTTTCAAGTTTCATGTTGGAACATACTTGTATGTTTTATTTGCTAAATCATCTATATATTTGCTTGGGCTTAGTAATGATGTCTAGTATAATTTTATTTCAGTTCAAAATGTTATGGACACACCTCATTTCAATACTTACTAAGAATAAACTGAATGGCGATAATTATAAAGATTGGAAAAGAAATCTGTCGATAGTTCTCAGCTGCGAGAGACACAAGTTCGTACTAGACGAACCATGCCCACCAGGGCCCAAACCTGACACACCGCTTGAGGAGGTCCCGGTTGTCTATACTCGTTGGAGAGAATCCATTGAGATAGCTCGATGCTACATTCTTGCTAGCATGACGAGTGCTTTACAAAAGCAGCATGAGACTTATCAAGTTGTTGGGGAGATCATGGAAAATCTGGAGGACATGTTTGGAGGTCAATAAAAGTTAGCTCGCCAGTCTGCTATAACCAGCATTATGAACTCTACGCAAAAGGCAGGCCTTCCAGTGAAGGACCATATGATCACTTTAATGGGATTCTTCGCTGAGGCTGCCGAGAACGGTGCTAAATTGGACTACAACACCCAGATCGAGATGGTGTTCAAAACTCTGTTTAAAGATTTTATGGGGTTTAAGGCCGTATATAATCTGGCGACAAGGGAGTTAGGACTAACCGAGCTTATGAAGCAACTCCAAGCTTATGAGCGGATGATCAGGGATGGGGATGCGGTCCAACCCAAAGGAGAGGCCAATTTGGTGAAATCTTCCAAACTCTCACGGAAGAGGAAGAGGCCAAATCAGAAGCAAGCGGCTTCCAGTTCTTCTAATCCTCCTGTCTCAGATGAGAAGAAGAAGAAGAATAAGAACAAGAAGCCCAGGGACCCTAAAAAGTCCAAATGCTTCCACTTTGGGAAGGTAGGTCACTTCAAGAAGGCTTACCGGGAAATCCTAGCCGCCAAGGGCAAGGAAGGTAAGGAACTTCACTATTTGGAAGCATGTTTGGTGGAAGAATCAAAAGACACTTGGGTCATTGATTCGGGCGCCACTAATCATGTTTGTGTTTCTATGCAGGGGTTCGTAGAAATGAGAAGTCTACATGATATGAGCCTTTCGTTGTGGACTAGAGACGGCAAGTTGGTGGTGGCTGAGGCAGTGGAAGATATTTATCTTTACTTTGATGAATTTAGGTTTATTTTATTGAAAGACTATTTTTATGTTCTTAATTTTCGGAGGAACCTCATATCGATAGCTTGTTTAATAAAGGATTCTTATTCAGTTTCTTTTAGTAAAAGAGTTGATATCATAGAAATAAGTCTTTTATCTATTCTGGATGGATGGATGGAAACCTATATTTGATCAAACCAAAGATGTACTCACTGCTTGGCACTAAATTAATAGATAACTCTAAAAGGTTGAAAATTTCTCACTCTAACAAGGCATATCTTTGGCATTTACGACTTGGTCATATTAATTAAAATAGGATTCAAAGATTGATGAAAGATGGTCCTCTAGAATCTCTGGATGAGATACGTCTTCCTCAATGTGAGTCTTGTCTAGAGGGAAAGATGACTAAAAGCTCTTTTAGAGCTAAGGGTACTAGGGCTCAGGAGCTCTTAGAAATTATGCACACTAATGTATGTGACCCCACAAACGTCACAGCATGAGGAGGGTTCAAGTATTATGTCTCCTTTATAGACGATTACTCGAGGTATGGATATGTGTATCTGATGCACCGCAAGAGCGAAACCTTTGACAAGTTCAAAGAGTATTGTGCGGAAATGGAAAAGCAATTCGATAAATCTATAAAGACACTTCGATCTGATCGAGATGGTGAATACCTCTCTGACGAATTTCTAGGACATCTTGTAGAGAATGGGATATTATCCTAATTGACTGCACCTGGTACTCCACAATAGAATGGTGTAGCCGAAAGGAGAAACAGGACCTTGTTGGATATGGTACGGTCCATGATGAGTTATTTAATGCTGCCGCTATCATTTTAGGGATATGCTTTACAAACGGCGTGCTATATTCTAAACCAGGTTCCAAGCAAATCAATTCCCAGAACTCCGTATGAATTGTGGCTTGGCAGGAAGCTCTCCCTTGGACATATGAGAATATGGGGTTGCCCGGCCATGTACTGGATGGGGATGTAAAGAAGTTGGAACTAAGATCAGAATTGTGTATGTTCATAGGGTATCCAAAGGGAACTAAAGGAGGTCTGTTCTATAACCCGAAGGAACAAAATGTCATTGTTTCAACCCATGCGACATTCTTAGAGGAAAGTCACATGAATAACTTTAAGCCTCGAAGCAAAGTGGTGCTAAAGGAGTTATCAAGTGAAAGAACAGCTCCACAAGTTTCGGTCTTGGACACAAGTCTGAGTTCTGGTGAAAGACCTGCAGACGATCAACAATTTAGGGTGCCTCGTCGTAGTAGGAGGGTTTCGAAGAAACCTAATTTCTTCATGTATGATGCTGAGGTATACTAGGTCGAGGCTCATGAGCATGAGGATAATCCAGTCACCTATGATGAAGTTATAAATGATGTTGATTCTTAATCTTGGAAACATGCTATGAACATTGAGATGGATTCTATGAAATCCAACTCTATTTGGGAACTTGTAGATTTGTCGGATGGGATAAAACCTATTGGATGCAAATAGGTCTACAAAAGAAAGAAGGATGTGGAAGGGAGAGTGGAAACTTTCAAAGCTAGATTGGTTGCAAAGGGGTACACGCAAAAGGCTAGAATCGATTACGATGAAACCTTTTCACCTGTTGCTATGCTAAAGTCTATCCGTATTCTTCTGTCCATTGCTACGGCTCTCGATTATGAGATCTGGCAAATGGACGTCAAGACGGCATTCTTGAATGACCATCTTGAGGAGTGTATCTACATGATACAGCTCGAAGGGTTCGTAGCGAAAGGCCAAGAAAGGAAAGTCTGTAAGGTGCTTAGATCCATTTATGGATTAAAGTAAGCATCTCGCTCATGGAACCAGAGATTTGATCAAGAGATCAAGACTTTCGGTTTTGAGTAGAACGTTGATGAACCCTGTGTTTATAAACGTATTAAGGATGGAAAAGTGGTCTCTCTGATACTCTATGTCGATGATATACTGCTCATTGGGAATGATGTAGGGAAATTATCATCGGTCAAGCTTTGGTTACACCAATAGTTTGACATGAAGGACTTGGGAGAAGCTAATTATGTTCTAGGCATTCGTCTCTTCAGAGATTGAAAGAACAAAATGATAGCGTTATCCCAAGCTTCATACATAGATAAAATAATTGACAAATATGCAATGCAAGAGGCAAAGAAAGGTACACAACCTTCTATTACTGGTCTAACTCTTTTATTGGATGGCTGTCCAAAGACATCGGAAGAAAGAGAGTGTATGAGTAGGGTCTCTTATGCATCCGCTGTGTGTAGCCTTATGTACGCTATGCTTTGCATTCGCCCGGACATATGTTTTGTAGTAGGTATGGTGAGTTGATATCGAGCGAATCCTAGAACCAAGCACTGGCAAGCAGTAAAGCATATACTCAAGTATCTTAAGAGAACGAGGGATTATATGCTGGTGTATTCTGGAGGGGACCTAAAACCCGTAGGATACACAGACTTAAACTTCCAGACTTGTAAGGATTCGAGGAAATCAATATCTGGATCAGTGTTCTTACTTTGAAGAGGTGCCATTGTATGGAGGAGTGTGAAGCAGGGCTGCACAGCTGACTCTACTATGGAGCCTGAGTATATGGCTGTGGCTGAGGCATCTAAAGAAGCGGTTTAGCTCCGCAAGTTCTTTAGAGACCTTGAGGTCATTCCGGGTGTTGACAAGCTAATCACACTTTACTGTGATAACACTGAGGCTATTGCCAACATAAGTGAATCTCGACACTACAAGAGGACCAAGCACATAGATCGAAGATATCATATTATTAGAGGGTATGTGGAGACAGGACAAGTAGATGTATGTAAGATCGCGTCCGAGGACAACATTGCTGATCCCTTTACTAAGACTATGGTGGCTAGAAGTTTTGAGAGGCATGTAGAGGCGATGGGGATGCGTAACATGGCATATTTGCTAGCTTAGGGCAAGTGGGAGATTGTTAGGAAATGCCCTAAGCATTAGAGATATTTTTGATGTATTTATTTTGAATTGGATAATAAAATTATATATAGAGGTTATTCATTATTTTGCTATCTGTCCTCATTTTATTTACATGTTAAAGTAATTGTAAGCAAATATGGTTTCCTGACTGCTTGTGTTAAAATTGTTAGAACGTTGCATACAATGGACTTTTGTATGCGAAAAGACAATGTTCTAAAGTAAGCGGTCTAAACTAAGGTCTGTAGTCTATGGGGTTAGTCCGAGCATCTAACTCATATTAAGACTATTATATTGTCTAAAACCTTGGAGGGGACGGTTTGTCTTGACTGTCTGGGGCATAGACTCCCAAGTAAAGACATAGATATGTTGCTTGGTAGTGACATATTAGACCGGGACTAAAGCATGATTGATCTATGAAGTCCGCTTTGAATGGATTGATCTGCTTTTGACGTTCATTGTGCAGTAACCTTAATCCTGAGTAGATGAATAGCTTCATGTATATGACTTGTGTACTTTGATGTTCTAATAGCTAAAGCGTCTCAGAGGTAGTAAGCTTATAGACCGGTTCGTTAGGTATATGACTTATATACGATGAAGGATTTGTTTACAGATATCGGAATCATAGCTCTAATAAGGAGTTAAGGGTATACTCTTAAAGGCATTATACTCAACGTGAAAATGGACAAAGTCTTGGGTCGTCTGCTGGGTGGATGACTTCTTATTCACATATAGTGAATAATCATTTTCTTTATTTAGTAGTATAATAAAACTTTAAGATAGCCTGATCAGTAGGATTGAACGGACTTTGACCTAAGGCTGATCATGAATATCATATGAGGGTCCTGCATACATGACAAGGTCATTAGACGATAGCTTGTCACAGGCTTACGTAATACGGTATATAATTAGGAGTTCAGTTTCAGGTTTATAGTGGTGTGACTCTGAAATTAGTGATCATATGATTGAATTGTTCGGTAAAGAATGATGATCATATGGATTCACGGGAGCTCGATTATATATGTCCAATTGGTCCTTCTACTAGCTCGACATAATTCCATAACGTTTGGCAAATTGATTTGTGTATGCTATTGGGTAATTGATTATGCATGGATGGTGTTGACATAGGATTAGGATGGTGGACAAGATTCTCTCAGGTTGAATTCATATTTTATTTTAGATAATAAACTACACAATTATTCGAACTCCAAATAAAGTTGCCATGATTTTATTTGAAATTGGATTGGAGTTGTAGAAAATTATCCATGAGAACAACAATTTGAAATACAACTGTTTTGTGGTTTTGAAATTTGAATTTTAAAATTTGAATTTTGAAATTTGAATTTTGAAATTTGAATTTGAAATTCGAATTTGAAATTCAAATTTTGAATCACAATCCAAGTAAGATTCGAATTTCTTGTGGTAAATCCACAAGGAATGAAATTCGAATTTGAGTTGGATATGGAGAGGAAAATCTAGTTAGAATCCTACTTGAATTTTGAATCCAAATCCTAACAATAATGGACGAAAATTTTGAGGATTATCCTCATGGAATTTTCAGATTTTTTGTAGATAAGGTTTAAGGAAAAATTTAAGTTTCAATCCCAGTTGAATTTGGATTCTCTCCTCCCTGATTATGGCCTAAATTTTGAGGAAGATATCCTAGGAGATTTTCGGTTATTTTGGATAAGAATGAGATAAGATTCAAGCTAGAAAATCTTAGTGGAATTTTGATTCTTCCCTTACCTTTTGTGGCCAAAAATTTTATGGATTTATCCTAGTGAATTTTTGGATTTTTCTAGTGGATAATGGGGAGATAAAATTCAAGTTAAAATCTTGTTTAGATTTGAATTGGATAATCCTAAAGTGGCCGAAATTTTGTTAGGATTTTCCCCTTGGAAAAATTCGGATTTTTTGGCTATGGATAAAGGAGAATATCTTCTCCTAATCCAATTCGAATTCAGAGAATCACCTCATGCAAGTCTATAAATAGAGGTCCTGCCACTCCAGTTCTCTAAGACCACAGACTCTCAGGTGAGCAAGCTTATTGTTGCATAACTTACCGTGACAATAAGTTCTTTAGAGATCTGAGTGGTCGGAAGAAGATTAGCAGTGCTAGTATACCGATCGAGGTTCAGAGTGCCCACACACTCAGCCATTCGGGAATTGGAGAATAGTAGAGAAGGCTAGTTGGTTGAAGCCCTCCGGTTATTCTCCTCCTGCAAGATTGGTATCCTTGAGGTATGAGTTTAAATTGTTGTTGATTTATTATATATGGCATCATGAGATATTTAACGATCTTGAAAATTTTTATTGTTCCGCTGCACCTCTCCAATACGATTTTATCGATTTTATATCCTATAGAACAACCTGCGCAATGTGTCTTCAGCAGCCCTCATCAAACTACTGGCAATCAATTTGCCATAAATATTTGAAGCAATGTGTTAGGCATACCCTCTTCTATCTCGGATCGAAGACCATTCCAAAAAATATCAATTTATTTATCTTCTCCATATCACTCCAATATTTGTTGAACTTTTAATTCATGTTTACAGCCATAGTTCCCAAAAGAGGATCGTCCTCATTTTCCAATGCATTCAATTATTGTTTAATTTCAAGTATTCGTGAAAAAATACATCAGATGTAACAAAAAAGGAACTACTAAACTTGTTTGTCAAATCACAAAAGATCCTTAAGAACAAAACAAATCTCTGCATTTTCCCAATCTTGCTCATTCGTAGGGACCCTTCATCTTCTTGTTGTCCACCATCTTGTCAAAATATTTTATAACTTTCATCCAGGAAATAAGATCAAAAACTGTCACAAACTTTAGACTTGTCTCAAGCATTAATTAGGTTGAATTCCACCTAGTTACAGTATTTGTATATATACTTATAATATCTGACTATGCATAATAAGAAAGAAAAGAGATTTATCTCAATCTTGATGGCATCAAAGCAGGTACGGATCCTCTAATCCTTTTTCTTTTCCTTCTAGCATCATTGCCATTTTTCCCAGCCTTCACAGCCAAAGCCTATAAACTTCCATTGACGTAAGAGACTACCACCACTTGTTTTTTGCTAACGTTTCAACTAGGGTTTTAGATCTGCCTCCGCTGCCATTTTTTTATCATCGCTATCCCAGATCATCGCTCACTGTCGTTCAACGTTCACAGTTTATCTCGCCCACTCAGTCCTTGTCGCAATTGCTATCGAGGCCCTCCGGTTTCACTTGCGGTGGTTTCAGACCTTTGCTCATGCTGACGCTGCCCTCTAGTTTTGTAGTCATTGTCGTCATTTGGTTTCGACCGTCGCTAGTCTCTGGTTGCGCTGGCGTTTGCATTTCTGATGCAATCAGCTCCTCGTGCTAGGGTTCCGGTCAACACCACTGCCTTCTCTTCATGATTCGCACTAAGGTTCTGATCTGATTCTCCCTGGTTGTGACGCCTCTACCTCTGGCTACCGTGGTCGCCATTGCCTTTGACCACCACAATGCCTTTTCCTCCACCTCTGCCTCTGGTCGCTGTGCCGCCATCTCATTTTGGGTGTCTAGAGGCGTTCTAATCTTTTTTGTGCTGAGTTCATTTGGCCTTTTTTTTTTTTTTTTTTACTACAGTGTTTGAGTTTTAATCTCTGCCTCCCATACCATTTTTTTTTTTGGGAAATGCAAAATATTGACTTTAAAAATCCTTCTGCTCTATAACTCAAATGGTTAATTTTTCTACCACATTAAATGTCTCTTCCAAAGATCCTAAATGCCGGATTATTGATTCTGGTACCTTTTATCATATGACTGGTTTATATCACTTGTTTTCTGGTTACATCCTAAATGTTGGAGGCTTTGGATCTTTAATATAGAACATTGTTTTGCCTATGATGCCATGATAAAAAGGATCATCTGTATGATCTAGTCTAGTATGGTTAATCAAAAGTAATTCATCTGGTCAAGTCTAACACAATTATTACTTTCACACCAATCACAGAAGAACACGGACACTCAAAATGTAACCTAATTATGGGTATTGACAGATAAAATTTATCTCTTAGTGCTTCCAACTACTATTATAAATAGACAATTTAGAGTGCTGTTTAAGATTGATCATAAGAGGTATGAATGACGGCTTTTAATTTATAGGCTAAAGAGATTAATCAGTTGGTAATCTTTAGCAATTAATTGTTTTAACACTTTTGCGATTGGAAGGAGAATACAACGAGTTTAATTGAAGAAACATTAAAGGTGTGCTCATAAACACATTAATCCGTTGGGGGAAGAGTAGCAAAAAGACCTGTTTGTTGAGGATTTTCTTGGTGTGATTCTTAAGAAAAACTCCGTCAGAATTACAATTCAACTCTACAAGAAGTATGTACACCATGTAATAATGTGTGTACATAGCAACATGAGTTTGAATCTTGGGAGTTTAAACTTTTTTTTTTCCCTTTGTCTGTTGTTACATATTCCAGTGCCGAATTTTTGAATAATTGGCATCAAAGCCACCCGCTCATGATCGTGATATGTACATAAACTATTGATCTAATTTTTCTATTTTATGCATTGAATTGTGATTTTAGAAAGATGATACTCTAGGGTTCCTCTTATGTTGTTATTAAGGATATGTATGGTGACTGAATGACTATTAATTATTTTGTATAATTTTAAATTTGATGAAAAAAATACCCAGGTATATTTTGAAGCGTCTTCTGCTATCGATCAATTCATGATCTAGAATATTTTAGGATTCACAACGATAGATTCACGTTACTCCATTGCCACGAGCATGCTCTTCATGCTCTAAGTCACGATTTTTCATTAACACAATTATCACATTTTTAATTGCTCACGATGTCTGTTACTGTAAAATTCAAATATATGTAATAACTCCAAAAACTCCATAGCCCAAAAACCACTTCTTATGAAACGTGGAGGCGGGGGAGAGAGAGTCCGGGAGGAGAGAGTCAAATGTCGTGCATTAGGAAAAATGACTTCCCATTTGTTGAAGCGCATCGTTCATAACTTGTGTATTAAAAAGAATCGATAAACATATTAAACCTCACCCACGACCATATCTGAAGTAAGGGATTAAGCTAAAACTAAAATAATGATTGGAATGCGAAATTCATAAGGGCACACATCACAAGTAGACTACTAATATCATCTTTGTATGTAGAACTTAAGAAAAATATGTAAAAACTAGTAAGAATACAAGAACCAAAAAGGGTAACCTCACAAACTCTTCAACACTCGGGAAAAACTTACGTTGAAAAGAAAAGAAAGAATAAAAACAAGAATAGAAAAAGCTTGTACTATTTTCAAGAAAAAGCCGCGGGCCAAAAAATGTGTGATGCCCAGAATTCTCACATACTTGTTGGCCAATGCATTGCATCCTTTCATGATATTATGCATCTTGAATCATATGTTTGAGTGACTATTGAAAAGCATTAATCATGCTAACGATGTGCACGTACAACCTAAAAGTGCATGCAGTGTTAAAATGGTTCATACTTATTGATGATTGGCTCAAGGTTTCCTAAAGGTTGCTCCGATAAAGGGAACAATGAAGAAGAATAGTGCACATATTGAATTTGCGAAATTGTAAGTGGTCAAATGAATTCTATAGTTCAAGTACGATTGTAAGACACATTTTGATGAGAATGTTTCCTTTGGTGAGATTGGACAAGACTATTGTTGGATTTATAGATTAAAGAAACTTCATTAAGGTACGAAGCCACTTATAATAAATTTTGTTTAGAATCAAGTATGAGATGATATGTGTTTTGGAATTGTTTCACTTTAGAAACCCTAAACCTGTATGATTTTTAATGCTTAGTTGGTTGGATCTAATTAGGTCTAATTTGGGTTTTTAAGTAGCTTATAAACTTTATTATTGCATGTTGGAGTGTGTTAAGAAAGGTTTTAGAGGATCTGATTGAGTTTCTTATAACCAATGGTGTAAGATTCGAATATAGGCCTTCTAGCATTCCGGTATCTTCCTTGTGAGTGCATACACTAAATTCGGTATGTAAAATGAATGACCAAGACATAGTTTTCATTTGAGATTTTTTATGAATGTTTAATATGTAATTAAAGAGGTGTCTAAGCTGCTAAGATGACACTCTAATCAAATGGATGGGCAAGTACTTCATCATGAAGAAAGCCAAGGTGCTAAATTGGTTCTTTTAATTGTCAAAGCGATTAGGTGAATTCAATTCAGCACCTAAACCTTTAAGTCCAATTCTTCCTCTGCTCAAACTCCATTTCAAGTTAGGGAATTTGGAGACAAGAGAATTCTTGGGTGGTGTAATCAATTTTGGGTGGTGAATCACAAGAACACTCAAATTAGACCAAGGTAAGGCCTGATTCGGTTAGGCTCATTTTACAGATGATTACCTATGTTATTCTTTGAAATTTTGACATAAAATTTAAAATATATAACCTTTCATATGTTAGATTCATATCTGTGAAAGGGTTTGAGCAAATTCAGTTGGAATTCAAGTTTTGATACACGTTTTGGGGAGACTGCCAGTTTCTGGTGAGAATTTACTACCGCTGAGGTTGCAGTAATTTTACCCATGCTAGAGTTCTCTTGTGGAGCTGAAATTTGAGAATATGTTGACCTATATGTTGGCCCCACAACCGTAAAATATCTTTTATAAACTCACTGTGATTTGAGAGTTATGCCCCGGTGACCGAAGCTACCTCTGGGCAGTGAAACCTGTAATTCTTTAAATGGGAGAAAATTATTGTTTCGGGTTTGTAATTGATTTCCATACAAAATGAACTCTGATTAAGCTGATTTTTGGATATGGTGTTTCTATATGATTTATTATTATTCCTGTGAAAGTGTTTTGTAAAATTCTATTTGGTCTGAAAGTTATTAGTATGTTACTGCAGCATGTTCTGTGTCCTGGATTTGTTGAGTACTGTTTCAGGATTATGAATACTTTCAATAGTAAACGACCTTCGTTTGAGGTCAAATTTTGCTATGTTGTTATTCATGGTGTTATCCAGTAGTCCATAGAACAGTTTTGGCAAACTCTAAATAATCCATTATTTAAAATGATTTCTTTTGAGCTTTCCTAGGTGATTTTAAACTGGAATTTGGATTTCAAATTTCATAATTGAGGTTAACAATACAAGTATAGAACATAGCTAAATTGGTTTTTCCAAATGGACCTGAATTGATAGGGATTCTAACTTCGGGAATCTTGCGCGAAATGTGGGAATTGTTTCTTTAATTACTTCCAGGTTATTTAGCATTCGGGGAAGCTTGGATTTAAGTTGAGATTCTGTCAAATTTCCTAGAAGTATCTAAGAAGGCCAACAATGTACTTGGGTTATTCTTGTATTATAATTAATACTTACTCTATAAGTCTAGAAATAGTCATACCAAATTTTGCAGAGGGTGGGAGTCCCGTATCCCCTAGAAGGAAGATTGAGCGTCATACACAGTACCAAAGAGTGAGGCAAGTAGAATTTCACCTGCATCACCATGATTACTTTGTATTCAAAATGTGAACTAATATGTGGAAGTTAGTGTATTGCATCATATGTTGATTGTATTGTGACTGTGGTCTCATGCAAGCATGTAAGAAAACATTGATTGATATGAATTTGATTATACTAATGACCTGGGACAGGACTTTATGCGTCTAGGATGCAATATTAGGTGTCTGGTATGCAATATGAAGAATTTAGCATCTTGGACCCAATGATCTTACAGTTTAAGCAACTGGGACGCAATGATGTGAAACATTAAGCTTCTGGGACGCAATGTTAGGCATATGGGATACCATATGAGAAAGATTAAGCATCTGGGAAGCCAATGATTAAGCATTTGGGATACACCTCTATCCTGTCCAAAAAGCCCCATATGTGTGCATAAGATAAAAGTGAGAATGAAAAGTGAATTGAATAATATTAAGTGAAGATTTCAACTCATGAGCTCACACATATTCTTAGAGGTGTACAAAAAACTCAATCACCCAACAAACCTACCTAATCTATCCAACCTAATCTTAATTGGGTGGGTTGATTTGCTACATTTAGTTGATTGGATGGGTAAAAAAAATTTTTCACCCATTCAATCTTTATTAGGTGGGTTAAAAAAATTCCAAAAACACACCCAACCCATCCAATATTCATTTACATATATTTTTTTTTTTTTGCTAAATGATATTCATCTCTAAGTGTTTTTTAAATTATTTGAATATATACAATGCATTACTTGATATTCAATATGGATGTAATTTTTGATATTTTTGTTAAAAATGTCGTTAATTACTTTAGTATCCTTATATTTCTTTAGTTATTCTTACAACTTATATATATTTTATATTCGACTATTAATGAGATTATATTATTTTATACAGAGTTTATGATAAAATTTATTTGAAAATTATCATGAGTTTAATTCTATTTTTTCCCTTAAATTTCATTTATTGTTAAATTTTTAGTATTATTTATTATTATTTTTTAATAAAACACACAACCCGTCGAATCCACCCAATCTATCCGATTTTAATTGAGTAGTTGATTTTTTACAGGCGGATAAAAAATATTTTCAACCCACATAATAAAGATAATTGCATTATTATGATTGAAAAACCTATGTTCACTCCTTCTCTCGTTATTGCATTGTTATGCATTATTCTACTCATGGGCTTTTGCTCGCACATTTTGTAGTGATGTAGATAAGGACACTTCCTAGCATTAGCTAAGGACTAGATGGTTGGCTGGCATGTTCCCAATGCTCGTGACCTTGTGTACAGGGGCTAGTTGACCTGTATTTTGAGACCCTTATTATGTATATAGTTTTGATTATCATTGTGGCTGTGTTTAGTACTTCTGTACTTGTTTGTGCCCATTTTGAGATATATATTATATTGTATATATTTGACCAGCCAGATGGGTTTTATGAGACATTTTATAACATCATTCTGGAGATAGTTTCAAAAGTTCGAACTTGCCTTTATCTTTATACTTAAATCATATAACTTATTATGAATAATGCAAGGTGAAGGTAAGAAGTAACACTACTTAGTATGGCTATGTGGGTGTTTTAGAGTCCTATTAGATGGGTATTACAAAATGATCTTGAAATAATTAAGCTAAATATCCATTTTTTAGGCATCATTTTAGAATGTCTTTTTTTTTTTTAACGTTATTAACTAGATATCTATTTTTAAATAACAAATGTCTGTTATACCCATTTTTCATTTTTATTATTTTTGAAATCATTTATCTTTTATCCGGATTCTTTTTTTCTCTTTTTTTGTTTTCTTGACGTTATTGATGAATTTTTTTTTTATGACAAATGTGAATTACTTGTAATAAATCCAAATCTGATTTTTCTTAATTTGTTTAAATTTTGAAATGATCTTGAATTAATAATCTCATTTGTATTTTTTTCATTGTACAATTTTTTTCCCTTTTAATGGATTCTTTTTTTTTTTCTCTTTTTTTGTTTTCTTGACGTTATTGATGAATATTTTTTATGATAAATGTGAATTACTTGTAATTAATCCAAATCTGATTTTTCTTAATTTGTTTTAATTTTGAAATGATCTTGGATTAATAACCCCATCTGTATTTTTTTCGTTGTACATTTCCTTTTTTTTTTTTCTCCCTTTTAAAAGGGGAATGATCATTTTAATTAAAAAGGGATACAAATACCAATATCAAAGATAAAACAACCCGATCGTACAATAGATACAACTTCGACTAAGACCAATTCTATCAATTAAATCTGATGAAACTTAGTGAGGATATAAGTCGAGACCTAATAAAGGGAAAATTCCTCAAATTTCTCAACAATGCTATAATCGAGAGTGAACAAAAATCTTTTTAAAAGCACATCTTCAATTAATAACATAGTCCAATGGATTGAGAGACAATCATTCACATCACAGTGGTCGCAACAAACTCCGTCATGTTATAATTCTAATGAAACTAATACATAGATACCATAGAAAAACAATTTGAATAGAACACAAATACAAAGATAAACCGGAGGTGAGGAGACAACCTCCGTTATTACAAAACCAAAATAAAAACTTGAAAACAAAGCATGATTAGAATATAATATCATTCATAAAATTCTCACCCATACAGTACAACCACTCTGTCACATCTTAGAACTCGAAAGACATCTATCTGACTTGAGTGGAGTTAAGAGGTCACTGCACTAACCATCAAATCACCAAGGCCTCGTTGGATCTCAACATGTCAGTCAACAAACCGCCGATCACCCTCATTAGCCATGACATCGTCAGATTAGAATCATAGCAATTTTGCAAAGGAAAACCCTAGTATTTAAGAAGTTTGAGAGCAAAAGAGAGAGTGCTTTTGCCCTTTCATTGTTCATCTCTCATCCTTCAAGTTTTGTGTTTTGTATTCTGGTATAGAACACTCAGAGTCTTTTTTTTTTTTTTTTTATTGCTTGAACATGCCTTTTTTTTATTCAATATTTCATGAATATTTTTTTCACGTTTGCAGTTTATGAGAATATATATATATTTATATATATTGCTTTATGTGATCATAGTATTTTTCTTCACGTTATTCTAATCCTTACCCACGTTTGTAGTTCAATAAAAAAAAAAAATTTTCATAAACGTGCTTCATCTAGCTAGTATATGGAATTTAACATAATATGTTTCTCCTTCGCTTTGTTTTTTTAAGTGGGGATTTTCATTGTGTCTTTGTTTTGTTTGTTGGTTTGTAGTTATAAATAATTATCATAAAGAAACAATCTTTATTACAATGTTCGTATTTACTTATTGTACATTTCATTTAGCTGTTTATATGATAATAAACATAAATGTAATATCTTTATAACAATGATCGTTTTATACATCTTTATATAGTTACTATCTCTTTATTGTAATGAAGGTGGTTTATGTGTTTTTTATTTGCCTTTTTTTTTTTTTTTTTGGTAATCAGTTGTTTTTCGGTCCTTATTTATAATAAATCAAATAGAAATGTAAATATTTCCTTTTAAATACAATTTGGTTACTAATTCTTTAAAATCAAGTATAAGGCTCATTCATCTGGCATGTTACATTACCATTTTGTGTTTCCATTTTTTTTTTTTTTGTTTATTCTTTATTCTAATGAACGGTAATGTTATTTTTATAAATATTATTTTAAATATTTATGTAAATAAAAAAGACATTTTTCAAATCATCACTTTCGATTAGATATTTACATAAATAATTTATCTTTTTTTGGTATTTCCAACCCAAAAAAATTAAATTAATTAAGTCAACTATTAGAGGAAAATTCTATAGCTGATTTGTTTTATGGCCAATGACTAACTAGGGATCATACGCGAGACGACTCCTAGTAATACAAAAATAGTAAAATAAAATGCAGAAAATATACACAATGGCAAACATTATAAAGATTCCCCATAATCTCTGAACCATGTCCTCCGTACATGCACCCAATGCTTTCACTACGTATAGAATAATGATTATAAGAGAGCTTGTGAGCTTGATCCGAGATTTGAGCTTGCTGAGGGTATGCGTGAATATGTGTCTGGGATGCCTTGGAAGCGTAAAGGAGCCTTATACCTCCTCTCCTCTTTCGATTTAGAGAAGACTTGATGTTTATATAATTCGCATACTTCTCTGTGTGCTTTCCAATTTAAAAACAAAAATAATAATAATAAATTTGCATACGTCTCTTAGTACATCTACTGTTTAAATTTCGTATCTTTGATAAGTATATCCTATCTTGAATATGATTCGTACTTCTTGAATTCTTTAAATTCCTTATCATGTGGGGAAAATAATTCCAATAATTATTTCTCAAATAATTTGTCCATCTTGATCTGGATGACGACTCATTTTGGACTTTAAGATGAGTCGATATGTATTTTCTAATTATGTGTGTTGACACAGTATCTGACCTTCACATATAAACAATTTTACATTGATGAGGTTCTGTTTTCACACTTAAATAATCACCAATGGAGACGTCATTTTAATAAGGAATTGAAGCAAAGAACTTATTTACATGACCTTTTTAAATCTTGTTTCATGCGTGTATATACATTGTATATCACATGTGTGTTAAACAGTAAAACAAATTAAAAATTATAGTTGATCCAACTATGGCCAACACTATCATCAACCTATATAATGTCACTAACAAATACTTGTCAACGACAATATAATGGAAGAGAGTAAGAGCATTTCTTCACACGCATCAGGGACACGTTAACAAAATGATATATTTGGTAAAATGTAGACAAGTCATATCTGTGACATCCATTCACTCAATGCATCAAACCAAATCAATACAATCCATCTAAAAAATTTCAGACATCCAAATACTATTAAATTAAATTTGAATGGTAATTTAATTAATCCAATTGAATTGGATTGAATATTAAATCTTAATTTTGAAAATCTAATAAATCCAATTCAATCTATATATTTATATTTTATATAAAAAACTAAATTTATATTTTATAATATATATGTAAATTTAAAGAATATCTAATTTAGCTATTATCTTTTTTTTTTTACAAACACTTTTTTTTAACCCTTAACTCTTTTTTCTGATTTTTGTTTTTTGTTTTTTGGTTTTCGTTTTATTTTCTCGTTTCTAAATTTTTGTAAATATCTTAACTAAAATTTAATAACTCAAAATATATTGGGAAATCAAAAGAAACTTCTCCTTAACAAGCTTTTCAAGCCGATTGTGATATAATATCTATTTTTGTGATTATCTTTTTCCTTAATGTTTTGTTTTAGTTTGTTATTATATATTGAATGAATAATGAAGAATTAAATTAATACCTACAAAATACACTATCTTTTTTATTTTGTTTTAATAAGCTTATATAAAAATATATATCTACTCTAATCCAATCTAATCCAACAGAGTTTGAACTAGATAAAATAAAACAGATTAGATTAATTGAATTTAAAAAGGTTTTTTTTTTTTTAATAATTGAATTGAATGATAAATGGTAAAAGAGAGTTTGTTTTGATTCAACGCCCACCCCTACTTTCTCCCACATAGCAATCCCTGAAAGGCACAATGTTATAAATAGAATGTTTTCAACTACAGAAATGAATTTCTCTTTAGCAGCTCCGTCTGGTACCGCGTGCCCATTTTCAGTCAGCTTTGTCCACACATCAAGATAGTTTGTGTGCTTTTAGTGTTTTTTGTTCATGTATTTCCATCTTTTTTCCAACTAGCAAGCATGGACAGAAACAATGAGGCAAGACTTGTAACTACCTTATCCCATTAATGATTCTTTTGCCGCAGAATCGATGTTTTCTTCTCTTTCTTTATGGTTATTATTATTTTTTTAAATGTATGTACAAAAACTCTATAAGATTAAAATTTCCATACTTTTAACATACATCCATCGCTCTTTTTTTTTTTTTTCCTGCCCTTTTTATTGCTGACGTTGATACTAATATTTCTGCAACATGGATTTTTTTTTTTTTTTGGTTGGCTACATGAAGCAATAAAATATATCATAATAATTAAAAAAAAAATCAGACTATTTACCACTGATGTTATATTCAACTCGCTCGATGTCTTTCCAAGCTCTTCCTGCAGACAGAATAAGCACTACTAGCACCGCAAAGCTTTAATGCATAACAAGCATATACTAAATCTTAGCCAAGCAAGCTACAACTCAACGTCAATATGACATGACACTAGGCTAAAACACCTTTCTTTTTTTAATATCTGTGATGTCCAAGACTTTGCCTCCATTGTAGGAAAATAAATCGATAAAAACGTATCAGAGTGGCGCAGCGGAATAATAAAAATTTTTCAGATCGTTAAATATCTCATGATGCTATATGCAATAAACCAACAACAATTAAAACTCATACCTCAAGGACGCCAATGTGTAGGAGGAGAATGACCGGAGGGCTTCAACCAACTAGCATTCTCTACTATTCTCCAATTCCTAAATAGCTGAGTGTGTGGGCACTCTGAACCTCGATCGGTATGCTAGCGTTGCTAGTCTTCTTCCGACCACCCAGATCTCTAAAGAACTTATTGTCACGGTGAGTTATGCAACAATAAGCCTGCTCACCTGAGAGTTTGTGGTCTAAGAAAACTGGAGTGGCAGGACCTCTATTTATAGACCTATATGAGGTGATTCTCTGAATTCGAATTGGATTAGGAGAAGATATTCTCCCTTATCCACAAGCACAAAATCCAAATTTTCCAAGGGGAAAATCCCAACAATAAATTCGGCCACTTTAAGATAAATCAAATCCAAATCTAAACAAGATTTTAACTAGAATTTTATCTTCCTTTTTCAACCAAAAAATCTGAAAATTCAAAGAAGAAAATCTCCTCAAAATTCAAGTAGGATTCTAACAAGATTTTCCTCTCCATATCCAACTCAAATTCGAATTTCATTCCTTGTGGATTTACCACAACAAATTTGAATCTCACTTGGACTGTGATTCAAAATTTGAATTTCAAATTTCAAATTAGAATTTCAAATTTAAATTTCAAATTTCAAATTTCAAATTCAAATTTCAAATTTCAAATTCAAAATCCACAAAACAGTTACATTTCAAATTCTTGTTCTCATGGATAATTTTCTACAACTCCAATCCAATCTCAAATAAAATCATGACAACTTTATTTGGAGTTCGAATAATTGTGTACTCTATTATCCAAAACAAAATCTGAATCCAACCGGAGAAAATCTTGTCTACCATCCTAATCCTATGTCAACACCATCCATGCATAATAAACTAGCCAATAGCATACACAAATCAATTTGCCAAACGTTAATGAATTATATGGAGCTAGTAGAGGGACTGATTGGACATATATAATCGGGCCCCCGCAAATCCATATGATCATCATTCTTTACCAAACAACTCAATCATATGATCACTAATTTCAGAGTCACACCACTATAAACCTGAAACTGAACTCCCAATTATATACCGTATTACGTAAGCCTGTGACAAGCTATCGTCCAATGACCTTATCATGTATGCAGAACCCTCATATGATATCCATGATCAGCCGTAGGCCAAAGTCCATTTAATCCTACTGATCAGGCTATCTTAAAGTTCCATTATACTACCGAATTAAGAAAATGATTATTCACCATATGTGAATAAGAAGTCATCCGCCCAGCAGACGACCCAAGGCCTTGTCCATTTTCACATTCAGTATAATGCCTTTAAGAGGATACCTTTAACTCCTCATTAGAGCTATGATTCCGATATCTGTAAACGAACCCTTCATCGTATACAAGTCATGCACCCAACGAACCTGTCTATAAGCTTACTACCTCTGAGACGCTTTAGCCATTAGAACATCAAAGTACACAAGTCATATACATGAAGCTGTCCTTTTACTCAGGATTAAGGTTACTGCACAATGAACGTCAAAAGCAGATCGATCCATTCAAAGCGGACTTCGTAGATCAATCACGCTTTAGTCCAGGTCTAGTATGTCACCACCAAGCAACATATCTATGTCTCTACTTGGGAGTCCAGCTCCAGACAGTCAAGACAAACCGTTCCCTCCAAAGCTTTAGACAACATAATAGTTTTAACATGAGTTAGATGCTCGGTCAAACCCCATAGACTACAGACTATAGTTTAGACTGCTTACTTTAGAACATTGTCTTCTCGCATACAAAAGTCCATTGCATACAACGTTCTAACAGTTTAACACAAGCAGTCAGGGAGCCATATTTGCTTACATTTACTTTAACATGTAAATAAAACGAGGACAGATAGCAATGTAATGAATAACCTCTATATATAATTTTATTATCCAGTTCAAAATAAATACATCAAAATGTCTCTAATGCTTAGGGCATTTCCTAAGAATCTCCCACTTTCCCTAAGCCAGCAAATGTGCCATGTTATGCATCCCCATCGCCTCTACGTGCCTCTCAAAGCTTCCAGTCACCAAAGTCTTAGTAGAGGGATCGGTAATGTTACATACATCCACTAATCCTATCTCCACGTGCCCTCTAACGTCGACTTCCTCGAATCCTTGCAAGTCTGGAAGACTCAGTCCATGTATCCTACGGGTGTTAGGTCCCCTCCAGAATACACCAGCATATAATCCCTCGTTCTCTTAAGATACTTGAGTATATGCTTTACTGCTTGCCAGTGCTTGGTTCCAGGATTCGCTTGATATCAACTCACCATACCTACTGCAAAACATATATACGGGCGAGCGCAAATCATAGCGTACATAACACTACCCACAGCAGATACATAAGGGACCTTACTCATACGCTCTCTTTCTTCTGATGTCTTGGGACAGTCATCCAATGAAAGAGTTAGACCGGCAATAGAAGGTTGTGAACCTTTCTTTGCCTCTTGCATTGCATATTTGTCAATTATTTTATCTATGTATGAAGTTTGGGACAATGCTATCATTTTGTTCTTTCGATCTCTGAAGAGATGAATGCTTAGAATATAATTAGCTTCTCCTAAGTCCTTCATGTCAGTGTAACCAAAACTTAATCGATGATAAGTTCCCTACATCATTCCCAATGAGTAGTATATCATCGACATAGAGTATCAGAAAGACTACTTTTCTATCCTTAATACGTTTATAAACACAGGGTTCATCAATGTTCTGCTCAAACCAAATGTCTTAATCGCTTGATCAAACCTCTGGTTCCATAAGCGGGATGCTTGCTTTAATCCATAAATGGATCTAAGCAACTTGCAGACTTTCCTTTCTTGGCCTTTCACTACGAACCCTTCAGGCTGTATCATATAGATACACTCTTCAAGATGACCACTCAAGAATGCCGTCTTGACATCCATTTGCCTGATCTCGTAATCGAGAGCCGTAGCAACGGACAGAAGAATACAAATAGACTTCAGCATAGCAACAGGCGAAAAGGTTTCATCATAATCGATTCTAGCCTTTTACGTGTACCCCTTTGCAACTAGTCTAACTTTGAAAGTTTCCACTCTCCCTTCCGCATCCTTCTTTCTTTTGTAGACCCATTTGCATCCAATGAGTTTTATCCCATCCGAAAAATCTACAAGTTTCCAAACAGAGTTAGATTTCATAGAATCCATCTCATTGTTCATAGCCTGTTTCCAAGATTTAGAATCAACATCATTTATAGCTTCATCATAGGTGATCGGATTATCCTCATGCTCATGAGCCTCGGCCTGGTATACCTCAGCATCATACATGAAGAAATTAGGTTTCTTCGAAACCCTCCTACTACGACGAGGCACCCTAAATTGTTGATCGTCTGTAGGTCCTTCACCGGAACTTGGACTTGCGTCCAAGACCAAAATCTGTGGAGCAGTTCTTTCACCCGATAACTCCTCTAGCACTACTTTGCTTCGAGGCTTAAAGTCATTCATGTGACTTTCCTCTAAGAATGTCGTATGGGTTGAGACAATGACTTTTTGTTCCTTCGGGTTATAGAACAGACCTCCTTTAGTACCCTTTGGATACCTTACAAACATGTACAATTCTGATCTTGGTTCCAACTTCTTCGCATCCCCATCCAGTACATGCGTCGGGCAGCCCCATATTCTCATGTGTCCAAGGGAGGGCTTCCTGCCACGCCACAATTTATACGGAGTTTTGGAAATTGATTTGCTTGGAACCTGGTTCAGAATATAGCATGCAGTTTGTAAAGCATATCCCCAAAATGATAATGGCAGTGTTGAATAACTCATCATGGACCGTACCATATCCAACAAGGTCCTGTTTCTCCTTCGGCTACACCATTCTGTTGTGGAGTACTAGGTGCAGTCAATTGGGATAATATCCCGTTCTCTACAAGATATCCTAGAAATTCATCGGAGAGGTATTTGCCACCTCGATCAGATTGAAGTGTCTTTATGGATTTATCCAATTGCTTTTCCACTTCCACATGATACTCTTTGAACTTGTCAAAGGTTTCGCTCTTGCGGTGCATCAGATACACATATCCATACCTCGAGTAATCATCTATAAAAGAGGCATAATACTCAAACCCTCCTCATGCTGTGACGTTCATGGGGCCACATACGTCAGTGTGCACAATTTCTAAGAGCTCCTGAGCCCTTGTACCCTTAGCTCCAAAAGACCTCTTAGTCATCTTTCCCTCTAAACAAGACTCACATTGGGGAAGACATACCTCCTCCAGAGATTCCAAAGGACCGTCTTTCACCAATCTTTAAATCCTATCCTGATTAATATGGCCAAGTCTTAAATGCCAAAAATACGCCTTGTTAGAATGAGAAACTTTCCACCTTTTTGAGTTATCTATTAGTTCAGTGTCAAGTAGTGAGTACATCTTTGGTTTGATCAAATATAGGTTTCCATCCATCCATTCAGAACAGATAAAAGACTTATTTCTACGAATATCAACTCTTTTACTAAAAGAAACTGAATAAGAATCCTTTATTAAACAAGCTACCGGTATAAGGTTCCTCCTAAAATTAGGAACATAAAAACAGTCTTTCAATAAAATAAACCTAAATTGATCAAAGTAAAAGTAAATATCTCCCACTGCCTCAGCCACCACCAAGCTGCCGTCTCCAGTTCGCAACGAGAGGCTCCTATCATGTAGACTTCTCGTTTCCACGAACCCCTGCATAGAAACACAAACATGATTAGTGGCGCCCGAATCAATGACCCAAGCATCTTTTGATTCTTCCACCAAACACGCTTCTAAGTAGTGAAGCTCCTTATCTTCCTTGCCCTTGGCAGCTAGGATTTCCCGGCAAGCCTTCTTAAAATGACCTACCTTCCCACAGCGGAAGCACTTGGATTTTTTAGGGTCCCTGGGCTTCTTGTTCTTCTTCCCATTCGAGACAGGAGGATTAGAAGAACTAGAAGCCACTTGCTTCTGGTTTGGCCTCTTCCTCTTCCGTGAGGATTCGGAAGATTCCGCCAAATTAGCCTCTCCTATGGGTTGGACCGCATCCCCATCCCTGATCATCCACTCATAAGCTTGGAGTTGCTTCATGAGCTCGGTTAGTCCTAACTCCCTTGTCGCCAAATTGTATGCGGCCTTAAACCCCACAAAATCTTTAGACAGAGTTTTGAACACCATCTCAATCTGGGTGTTGTAGTCCAATTCAGCACCATTCTCGGCAGGCTCAGCGAAGAATCCCATTAGAGTGATCATATGGTCCTTCACCGGAGTACCTGCCTTTTGCTTAGAGTTCATAATACTGGTGATAGCGAACTATCGAGCCAATTTTTCTTGGCCTCCGAACATGTCCTCCAGATTGTCCATGATCTCCCTAGCAACCTGATAAGTTTCATGCTGCTTTTGTAAAGCACTCGTCATGCTAGCAAGCATATAGCATCGAGCTATATCATTGGATTCTCTCTAACGAGTATAGGCAACCGGGACCTCCTCAAGTGGTGTGTCAGGTTTTGGCCCTGGTGGGCATGGTTCGTCTAGTACGAACTTGTGTCTCTCGCAGCTGAGAACTATCAATGGATTTCTTTTCCAGTCTTTATAATTATCGCCATTCAGCTTATTCTCAGTAAGTATTGAAATAAGGGGTGTTGGTGACATTTTGAACTGAAATAAAATTATACTAGACATCATTACAAAGCCCAAGCAAATGCACAGATAATTTAGCAAATAAAACATACAAGTATGTTCCTACATGAAACTTGAAAAACATGTAGCATTGCAACGGTAATTCTCAGCACCTATTGCCCCAAGCCACCGAGGGGTGGTCATGAAAACAAATAGCCGGAACATGGACCCCGTCCAATTAATATATGTTGCCTTAAATCCTCCAAGGTTAAGACATATATTAATAACCGCTTATTTGGCCACCAGTTTAGTTAACAGAGTTTCTAGGGAAGGTTAATAACTAAATGAGTCTTAAGTGTATAACCATTGTTTACGTAGCCCGATCCACATCCTACCAAGCCACCGAGAGGTGGTCATGAATAGGATCATACCCGAACACGTTTTCCACATAGGAGATCCAATCTAGTATACCGGCAGCGGTAAACACCTACCAAGGGGTGTGGTCAGGGCAGAACTGACGCGAGCCGTTACCATGCTTTCACATATGGATCAACAATGGCGGCCGTGGGTTTTGTTTGAAACCCTTTCCCACTCAATATTTTGAAAAACATGCAAGTTTTGACAAATTATGTATGATCAATATAGTATGAGTGGCACTCAGCTATCCTATATGACATGTTATCAAATATGCATATAAAACATCCATCAATACATATTTATATATCCATGACATATCACAGAAAAAATAATTGACAGAATAACCAAGCCATGGTTCCATCCTAGAACAAAGAAAATAAAGATTACAAAATTCCATCTAAAGCATTCTTTGGGTCTTGAATTTTGTTCCGTCTTCTTGTATCCATCATTATGTAGCCTCTCCATTTATTTCTCATCCCAAGAATCATTTAAAATTTAAATCTCCAAAAATTTAAATTTCAAATTCAAATTCCGAATTCGAATTTCAAATTTAAATTTCAAATTCAAATTTTAAACAATTTCAAATTTTCAATTACATATTTTTAAACATGATTTAAAATTAAATCTCAAATTTAAAAATCAAAATTTTTCGATTTTTGAATCGTCGCACCACCGCCCCTAGAGGCGGCAACTGCCATGGGCAGCCCCCAGCCCCTGGGGGGCTGGCAGCCCACGGCCGGCGTATGTGCAGCCTTGCCGGGCTGCAGGCCAAGCCTGTAACGCCAGGCTGCACGCCCAGGCTGCAGCCAGTCTTGGGGAGACCACGGCCACCCTCGGCTGCAGGCTAAGCCTGCGGCCGTGGGTGGTTATGGCCTGCACAGCGGCTGCCGCAGCCCCATCTTGCCCAATGGTAGGGGCTACAGCCCCACCAAGGCTCGACGGCCTATCCCGAGGGGTCGTGTCTCGATTTTCGTGTCATATTCCAATTTACCTATTAGGATCTCTAAAAATTAATTTGAATCCCAATTAAATTGAAACTTTCCACACAATCAAAATTTCAACCTTTAAATCAAATTTAACTTTTGGAAAAAATAAATTACGGTCTTCAATCTTCAATCTCCTCCAAAAATAATTACATAAAAATTTCCTAAACCGTTTCCGGTGTACAAAAATTCTAACCATAATAATTCTAAGAGACAAAAATTAAAATCCATGGGAAAATTACAGTGCTAATAAACTGCTCACATGGTTACATAAAAATTCCTAGATACAATTTTTTCTAAATTCTAAGGAACCATAACCTGCATAAACAAGCATGCTTATAATAATAGTATTTTTTAAGTAGTAATCACTAAATAGTACTTTTAAGTAGTAATCACTGAATAGTATTTTTGAATAGTAATCGGTATACGTACGTATACAGTAAATACGTACATGTAAAAAGAAAAAAAAATCCCTAATTTTTGTAGGAAAATAAATCGGTAAAAACGTATCAGAATGGCGCAGCGGAACAATAAAAATTTTTAGATCATTAAATAACTCATGATGCCATATACAATAAACCAACAACAATTTAAACTCATACTTCAAGGACGCCAATGTGCAGGAGGAGAATGACCGGAGGGCTTCAACCAACTAGCCTTCTCTACTATTCTCCAATTCCCGAATGGCTGAGTGTGTGGGCACTCTGAACCTTGATCGGTATGCTAGCACTGCTAGTCTTCTTCCGACCACCCAGATTTCTAAAGAACTTATTGTCACGGTGAGTTATGTAACAATAAGCCTGCTCACCTGAGAGTCTGTGATTTAAGGGAACTGGTGTGGCAGAACCTCTATTTATAGACCTGCAGGAGGTGATTCTCTGAATTCGAATTGGATTAGGAGAAGATATTCTCCCTTATCCACAAGCACAAAATCCGAATTTTCCAAGGGGAAAATCCCAACAATAAATTCGGCTACTTTAGGATAAATCCAATCCAAATCTAAACAAGATTTTAACTAGAATTTTATCTCCCTTTTTCAACCAAAAAATCTGAAAATTCAAACGAGAAAATCTCCTCAAAAATTCGGCCACTTTTAGATAAGGGAGAATCAAAATTCCACTAGGATTTTCAAGCTTGAATCTTATCTCATCCTTATCCAAAATAACCGAAAATCTCCTAGGAGATTCACTCCAAAAATTCGGCCATTATCTGGGAGGAGAGAATTCAAATTCAACTGGGATTAAAACTTGAATTTTTCCTTGAACCTTATCCACAAAAAATCCAAAAATCCATTGAGGATAATCTTCAAAATTTTCGTCCAACTTTAGTTAGGATTTAGATTCAAAATTCAAGTAGGATTCTAACAAGATTTTCCTCTCCATATCCAACTCAAATTCGAATTTCATTCGTTGTAGATTTACCACAACAAATTCGAATCCCACTTGGACTGTGATTCAAAATTTGAATTTCAAATTTCAAATTCGAATTTCAAATTCAAATTTCAAATTTCAAATTTCAAATTTCAAATTTCAAATTTAAATTTCAAATTCAAATTTCAAATTCAAATTTCAAATTCAAATTTCAAAATTCAAATTTCAAATTTCAAATTTCAAAATCCACAAAACAGTTGTATTTCAAATTCTTGTTCTCATGGATAATTTTCTACAACTCCAATCCAATCTCAAATAAAATCATGGCAACTTTATTTGGAGTTCGAATAATTGTGTACTCTATTATCCAAAACAAAATCTGAATCCAACCGGAGAGAATCTTGTCTACCATCCTAATCCTATGTCAACACCATCCATGCATAATAAACTAGTCAATAGCATACACAAATCAATTTGCCAAACGTTAATGAATTATATGGAGCTAGTAGAGGGATTGATTGGACATATATAATCGGGCCCCCGCAAATCCATATGATCATCATTCTTTACCAAACAACTCAATCATATGATCACTAATTTCAGAGTCACACCACTATAAACCTGAAACTGAACTCCCAATTATATACCGTATTACGTAAGCCTGTGACAAGCTATCGTCCAATGACCTTGTCATGTATGCAGAACCCTCATATGATATCCATGATCAGCCTTAGGCCAAAGTCCGTTTAATCCTACTGATCAGGCTATCTTAAAGTTCCATTATACTACCGAATTAAGAAAATGATTATTCACCATATGTGAATAAGAAGTCATCCGCCCAGCAGACGACCCAAGGCCTTGTCCATTTTCACATTCAGTATAATGCCTTTAAGAGGATACCTTTAACTCCTCATTATAGTTATGATTCCGATATCTGTAAACGAACCCTTCATCATATACAAGTCATGCACCCAACGAACCGGTCTATAAGCTTACTATCTCTGAGACGCTTTAGCCATTGGAACATCAAAGTACACAAGTCATATACATGAAGCTCCTTTTACTCAAGATTAAGGTTACTGCACAATGAACGTCAAAAGCAGATCGATCCATTCAAAGCGGACTTCGTAGATCAATCACGCTTTAGTCCCGGTCTAATATGTCACCACCAAGCAACATATCTATGTCTCTACTTGGGAGTCCAGCTCCAGACAGTCAAGACAAACCGTCCCCTCCAAGGCTTTAGACAATATAATAGTCTTAACATGAGTTAGATGCTTGATCTAACCCCATAGATTACAGACCATAGTTTAGACTGCTTACTTTAGAACATTGTCTTCTCGCATATAAAAGTCCATTGCATGCAACGTTCTAACAGTTTAACACAAGCAGTCAGGGAGCCATATTTGCTTACATTTACTTTAACATGTAAATAAAACGAGGACAGATAGCAATATAATGAATAACCTCTATATATAATTTTATTATCCAGTTCAAAATAAATACATCAAATTGTCTCTAATGCTTAGGGCATTTCCTAACAGTCTCCACTAACCCACTAGATCCGTACAAAACACCCCCTCCACATGGATTGAGTGACTCTTGGGCCTTTGCACTGCAAGTGTGGCCCCAAGGGGTTGGTAAGGCTCCATTTGAATCGAATCTTAAACCTAATACTTATTAAGGTACTAAGTCCAAGTGATTCACCACGAAGTCAACCCCTTCAGGTTTTGTCTATAACACATGATCAACCAATTTACACATATTGTGATTATCTCAATCACCGTAGCCATGCAGGGCTCCAATAAAGTCTATCAACCAATAAAAAGTTCACCATGACATGCCACGAAATACTGAAGACTGAAGCTAAGTGACCTCTCTTCAAGCTTATGAACATTGCACCAATGCAGACATAGGTCAACTAACATTGATTAAAAACAAAAACATAAAACATTAAAAAAAAAAAAGACAAACAAACAATGTAGCCACTATCTCAAAAACTAAATTTATTCACTTGTTGTCTCTGTTTGAATTCTGTTTACCAACATTCTCATTTCAACGAGAATGGAAAGCAAATAAATTTACTTCCCTGTAAACTTTGTCCATCCGGTCAAAATTGAATGGAAAGTCTTGAGGACTTGATATTAACTTTGAAAGAAAATATTCGGAAACATATAATGGCTCCATACACGCAATTTTTTTTTTTACACATTAGGTTTAGACTTCCATAAACTGGTGTTGGACATGGAATTTTCAAAAGTATGAAGCAAAGCTACTGTAAAAAAAGAACAAAATAAATTAAAACAAAAATAGGATGTGTTGAGCCATTGTATTAAAGCATCTAGATACATGTGTTCCTTCATTTTCAGAACAAATTGACATTTCAGGTCCCTTGGGCACATCTACCCTTCTCTAAAGAAAAATTATATCAGACTTGTTTTCGTTTTAGGTTATATTAGATTAGAGAAAAAGAGGCACACACCTGCTTTCTTCAATATTCAAAATCACAATATTCAATCATTTGATCTTCTCCCTTGAACCACCAAGACTAAAAACATAATATTAGGCCATATGACACTTACCTAACAAAAGACACCTACCAAAGACTAGCTAAATGACTTGTATTCTTAAACAAAAGACTTGCAAAGAAACAAACAAAAAAACAAATACATACAGAACATCAAATAGCTCCTGCAACAAAATCCCTAAAATCTAAATCTCGTTGCTCATCATGTTGATTGCATCTCCATTCCTAGGACTATTATCCTTTTAAAATACATAAATATGTCTATTTCAGTGACTGTTATCCTCAATATTCTTGTTAATTTTCAATCTTCTGATTGGATATTGATAAGCCCCCAGTGAAGTTCACATATGTAAGAAGGAAATACAATAGAATTAGTTAAGAGATATTAGTTAGTTTGAGATGGGGAGGATGAGTAGGTTAGTGATTAGTTAGTTAGAAGGGATATAAAAAGGGAGCTAGGAGATTGGTTGTATTTCTGGGAAATCTTAGACAATTCCAGGTTGGGGGAGTCTCGGTGGATGACTCGAATAATCCACACATTCATGTACTAGTCAGAATACTATTCTTTTAGTCAATAAAGCTACTTTGTCGTTTTCTCGACATTTTTTTCTTCCTTTGTACCATTTTCTTGAGAGAAACAGTGAGAGTTTTAACATTTTGGTATCATAGCCATTGTTCCTGGCATGGGGGGAAAGAAAACCAACAACCGAACTGAAATCGCGAAGAAAGACATTGGCGATTCTGAGGAAGCCATGCAGAAGGAGATTGTGTTAGGAAATGCCCTAAGTATTAGAGACATTTTGATGTATTCATTTTGAACTGGATAATAAAATTATATATAGAGGTTATTCATTACATTGCTATCTGTCCTCGTCTTATTTACATGTTAAAGTAAATGTAAGCAAATATGGCTCACTGACTGCTTGTGTTAAAACTGTTAGAACGTTGCATGCAATGGACTTTTGTATGCGAGAAGACAATGTTCTAAAGTTAGCAGTCTAAACTATGGTCTGTAGTCTATGGGGTTAGACCGAGCATCTAACTCATGTTAAGACTATTATGTTGTCTAAAGCCTTGGAGGGGACGGTTTATCTTGACTATCTGGAGCTGGACTCCCAAGTAAAGACATAGATATGTTACTTGGTGGTGACATATTAGACCAGGACTAAAGCATGATTGATAGTCCGCTATGAGTGGATCAATTGCTTTTGACGTTTATTGTGTAATAACCTTAATCCTGAGTAAATGAACTACTTCATGTATATGACTTGTGTACTTTGATGTTCCAATGGCTAAAGCGTCTCAGAGGTAGTAAGCTTATAGACCGGTTCGTTGGGTGCATGACTTGTATATGATGAAGGGTTTGTTTGCAGATATCGGAATCATAACTCTAAGGAGTTAAAGGTATCCTCTTAAAGGCATTATACTGAATGTGAAAATGGACAAGGCCTTGGGTCGTCTGTTGGGCGGATGACTTCTTATTCACATATGGTGAATAATCATTTTCTTAATTCGGTAGTATAATGGAACTTTAAGATAGCCTGATCAGTAGGATTAAACGGACTTTGACCTAAGGCTGATCATGGATATCATATGAGGGTTTTGCATATATGACAAGGTCATTGGATAGTAGCTCATCACAGGCTTACGTAATACGGTATATAATTAGGAGTTCAGTTTCAGGTTTATAGTGGTGTGACTCTGAAATTACTGATCATATGATTGAGTTGTTCGGTACAGAATGATGATCATATGGAATCACGGGAGCCCGATTATATATATCCAATCAGTCCCTCTACTAGCTTCACATAATTCCTTAACGTTTGGCAAATTGGTTTGTGTATGCTATTGGCTAGTTTATTATGCATGGATGGTGATGACACAGGATTAGGATGGTAGACAAGATTCTCTCCGGTTGGATTCAGATTTTGTTTTGGATAATAAAGTACACAATTATTCGAACTCCAAATAAAGTTGCCATGATTTTATTTGAGATTGGATGGGAGTTGTAGAAAATTATCCATGAGAACAAGAATTTGAAACACAATCGTTTTGTGGATTTTGAAATTTGAATTTTGAAATTTGAATTTTGAATTTTGAATTTGATATTTGAATTTGAAATTCGAAATTTGAAATTTGAAATTTGAAATTTGAATTTGAAATTCGAATTTGAAATTTGAAATTCGAATTTTGAATCACAGTCCAAGTGGGATTCGAATTTATTGTGAAAAATCCACAAGGTTTGAAATTCAAATTTGAGTTAGATTTGGAGAGGATAATCTTGTTAGAATCCTACTTGAATTTTGAATCCAAATCCTAACAAATTATGGACAAAATTTTGAGGATAATCCTCAATGGAATTTCGGTTTTTGTGGATAAGGTTCAAGGGAAAAATTCAAGTTTCAATCCTAGTTGAATTTGGATTCTCTCCTTCCCTGAAAAGTGGCTGAAATTATGGAGGAAATCTCCTAGGAAAATTCGGTTATTTTGGATAAGGTTGAGATAGGATTCAAGCTTGAAAATCCTAGTGGAATTTTTGATTCTCCCTTATCCATAATAGCCGAATTTGTGGAGAAGATTTTCTCCTAGGAAATTTCGGATTTTTTGGTTGAAAAAGGGAGATAAAATTCTAGTTAAAATCTTGTTCAGATTTGGATTGGATTTATCCTAAGAAAACCGAATTTTATTGTTGGATTTTCCCATGGAAAAATTCAGATTTTTTGGTTATGGATAAGGGAGAATATCTTTTCCTAGTCCAATTCAAATTCAGAGAATCACCTCATGCAGGTCTATAAATAGAGGTCCTGCCACTCCAGTTCTCTCAGACCACAGACTCTCAGGTGAGCAGGCTTATTGTTGCACAGCTCATCGTGATAATAAAGTTCTTTAGAGATCTGGGTGGTCGGAAGAAGACTGGCAGTGCTAGCATACCGATCGAGGTTCAGAGTGCCCATACACTCAGCCATTCGGGAATTGGAGAATAGTAGAGAAGGCTAGTTGGTTGAAACCTCCGGTCATTCTCCTCCTGCAAGATTGGCGTCCTTGAGGTATGAGTTTTAATTGTTGTTGGTTTATTGTATATGGCATCATGAGATATTTAATGATCTAAAAAATTTTATTGTTCCGCTGCGCCACTCTGATACGTTTTACCGATTTATTTTCCTACAGATTGGAAGCTTAAAGGGGCAGATCAAGACTTTGACTCAATGCTAGTAAGAGTTTCGTCAGTTGGTGTCGAAGCAATTGAAGACCATAGCGGCGAATGGCAGATCGTCCCCGTTGGGGCCGAAGAAGATAAGGGCCTTTCGACGATGGTAGCGATTGGGGGTCAGAATGATAAACCCATGGAAGCTGGGGAATGGGTTGCGAAAAAGATCGAAAATCCTAGGGAGCGTGAGGGAATCGACAAACCCCGAATTAGGTCTAGATGTTTTGGGGTGGGTTTCAGTGAAGATGGCTGTGGGGATTCAAGATATGAGGTTGATCAGTGGGAGCTGAGAGGTAGTGGCAAAGAACACGTGGAATCGCGTTTTGGAACAGGGAGACCGCGACATAGAATGGATGGTAGCGACCGTGGGGAATGGCATTGGGGACACTATGATGATGATTGACGAGGGTTCACCACTGATAAGGATGGTTGACGGGAAGGAAAGCCCGCATGAGCTAGAGTTCAGCTCGGGGCTTCGATAAATGTGTCAAGATCAATTTGGGAGGACAAACGCTGTGGTCGGAACGAGTTTGACCGGGATCATTTAAAGGGGTATAAACTAGAATTTCCAAGTTTTTCCGATGAAGATCTGGATGGATGGATCTTCAGGATGGAAAGGTATTTTGCAGTTAACCGAATTCTTGATGACGATCAATTGGTCACGGTAGGGATTGCATTGTAGGGAGAAGCTCTAGCATGGTTTCAATGGGAGGAAGCGAGGAGATTTTTGAGCTGGGCCGAATTCAAAAGATCCCTATTGAGGAGATTACGTTCGTCAATGGAGGGCAATGTGTGGGAAAGATTTCTAAGTATAAGGTAGGAGGGGTGGTGGCCGAGTATAGGCGACTTTTTGAAGTGCTTGTTGCCCCAGTTAGGGAATTCCAGAAGAAGTATTAGGAGGAACCTTTGTTAATAAATTGAAGCATGAGATAAGAGCTGAATTACGAATGTTGAACTCGGTGGGGTTAGAGGAAATCATGGAGCTGGCTCAGAAAATTGAGGAAAAGAATTGGGCGTTGAGAGGAGCAAAAGATCCGAGGGGTTCACGAGCAACAAGAGGTCCGTTTCCAACCCCGAATTTACCCATCAATAGTGGCAACAATGGGGCATCTAGGGTTGGAACCTCTTCGTACAAATTGTCGGGTTAAAAGAAAGATCTTCCTTTCCAGAAGCTGACGGATTTGGAGTGGCAGGAAAGAAGGAAAAAGGCCTTTGTTTCCGTTGTGATGAAAAGTTCACAGTTGGACATAGATGCAAAAACAGAGTTAAAGGTGTTATTAGTGAGTGACGAGGAATGCAGTGAAGAGGACATGGAAGTGGAATCTGTGGAGATGACTGAAGTGGAAGACATGGCAGGATTATCCATCAACTCTCTAGTAGGGCTAACGGAACCAAAGACATTGAAAGTCAAAGGAGCAATTAGCTAGCATGAGGTAATTGTATTGATTAATTGTGGCGCTACACATATTTTCATTTCCATGGATTTGGTGAAAAAGCTATCCATTCCAATTTCAGAAACAGTTTCATACGGAATTCAAGTAGGGACAGGGGGATCAATTAAGAGTTTGGGGGTTTGTAGAGAAGTTGTGCTATCAATACAAGAGTTAACAATGGTGGAGAGCTTTCTTCCTCTAGAGTTGGGCAGTATAGATGTTATATTAGGAATGCAATGGTTAATCTCACTAGGAACTATTGGTTAATATTAAGTTTTTTATTTTTTATTTCCTATTATTTATTATGTAATCCATGCGAGTTTGTTAGGATTGCTGAAGTATCATTAGTTTGTTAGTCTGTTCCTATATTTAAGGGATGTTAGTTTGTTCCTAAGATTAAAGGTTGTTAGTTCCTAAATTCATGCTACTATACACGGTTATAAAACCCAAGTTTGCTGATGAATAAAACTATCCTATAAATATTTTCAGTTTACTTTTATGGTATCAGAGCTAAGGTTAGGGTAAAGATGACTACATCTCCAATCGTTAGAAAAACCCAAACCTAGTCGGAGATAACTTCAGGGACAAATTCCAACTCGGCCTCAGGCGGTGCAGATCAGTTTGTAGCAGCTTCTTCCTTGCAGATCGTGGTTCACAAATTGAACGGGTGAAACTACTTGGAGTGAGCACAAATAGTCAAGCTGGCTGTAGATGGCAGGGGAAAATTGGGACACTTGACGGGAGAAATACAGCCTCCAGCAACAACAGAGCCACAGTACAGAATATGGAGGTCCGATAACTCTTTGGTCATGATGTGGCTCCTCAACTCTATGGAACCAGCCATTGCCAAATCACACATGTTTCTCTCAACAGCCAATGAGGTGTGGGATTCTCTTAAAGAAACTTACTCGGACCTTGAAAACTCATCTCAGATATTTGAGATAAAAACCAAACTGTGGCAAGCCAAGCAAGGAGATCGTGGTGTAGGGGAGTATTACAACGAGATGGTGGCACTATGGCATGAATTGGATCAATGCTACGACGATCAATGGGAGAATAAGAATGATTGTGCTCGGTTCAGAAAACGTGAAGAGAACAATTGTGTCTATTTGTTTCTTGCAGGAGTCAATCAAAGCCTTGATGAGGTCAAGGGCAGGATTATCAGAAGAAAACCCCTACCCACCTTACGTGAGGTTTTCTCAGAAGTTCGCCAAGAAGAAGGTCGCAGGAAGATAATGCTAGGCGAGGGAAGTGATAAAAATGACCAAACAGGGTTGGCCTTGGTGACTAGGGCAACAAAGGGAGACGATGACAAAGGGAGGAAGAAGCCATATTGTGATCATTGCAAAAAATATTGGCATACCTGTGAGTCATGCTGGGAAATACACAGTAAACCGCCAGGAGGGAAGAAGGCTGCAGACGCCAAGAAGAAATGCACGGAGAGGGCTCTTCATTCTGCAACTGATTCTTCTCAAGAGGCACAAATCAAGCCAGTGCAGTCTACCTTCACAAAAGAGCAATTGGAGTAACTGTACCAACTTTTCCAATCTCCAAGATTCTCTGTAACTCCTTCTTGTTCTCTAGTCCAGAATGGTAATAACCTCAAACTCTCTTTTCCTTGTGTCAAATCCAATTGTTCTTGGATTATCGATTCAGGAGCAACCGATCACATGACAGTTTGCTCAAATGTTTTTTTATCATATAGTCCATGTGCAGGAAATAGGAGAGTCAAGATTGCCGATGGTTCCTTTTCTGTAATTGCAGGAATAGGAACTGTTAAAATCTCTAATCTACTTACTCTATTTAATGTCCTACATGTCCCACCTTGCCCTTTAATCATGTGTCGGTTAACAAACTTGTTCAAGATATGAAATGTCGTATTAATTTTTTCTCGTCTCATTGTGAATTTCAGGAAATGGGCTCGGGGAGGATGATTGGCAATGCTAGAGAAGAAGGAGGTCTTTATCTATTAGAAGAAGAAGGTCCATCAAGTATCTCTGCCAATAAGACTTATTTAAATTCTATTTCTATTTCTAGTAATAATGAGATTATTTTATGGCATTATAGGTTAGGCCATCCTAGTTTTTATTACTTGCAATATTTGTTTCCAAATTTGTTTAAAAATAAAAGTCCTTCCTCGTTTAAATGCGAAATTTATGCAATGGCAAAACAACAAAAATCCTCCTATCCTCCACGGTTTTACAGACCATCCACACCTTTTTCACTAATTCACAGTGACATATGGGGGCCATCTCGGATTAACACTCTCTTTGGTAAAAAATGGTTTGTTACATTGATCGATGATTATACTAGAACTTGTTGGATTTACTTGATGAAAGAGAAACCTGAAGTTGAAACAATTTTTAAAAATTTTTTTCACATTGTTGAAACACAATTTCAAAAGAAAATTCAAATTTTTCGAAGTGACAGTGGACGTGAATATTTTAAACAGGTTCTGGGGAGTTTTTTTGTAGAAAAGGGCATTGTTCAACAAAGTTCTTGTAACTATACCCCTCAACAGAACTGGGTGGCTGAGAGAAAAAATAGGCATATTCTAGAAGTTGCAAGAGTATTGTTGTTTACAAACCATGTTCCAAATTATTTATGGGGGGAGGCAGTTTTGACTTCAGTTTACCTGATTAACCGAATGCCTTCTAAGGTTTTAAATTTTCAAACTCCATTAGACCTACTTCAAAAAGAGTTTCCAACGTCCAGATTGTTTTCATCCCTGCCTCTTAAAATCTTTAGTAGCACTATTTTTGTTTATAACCATGAACCTACTCGTGGAAAGCTGGATCCTCGAGGGAAAAAATGTGTATTTGTTGGATATGCTGCAAATAAAAAGGGATATAGGTGTTTTGATCCACATTCCAAAAAATGTTTTGAAACCATGGATGTTTTGTTCTTTAAACACAAACCATATTTTACCACTCATCTTCAAGGGGAGAGTGTATGTGAAGATTTGATGGCTACCTTAGAGTCAGATAGAGGAAAAGAATAGGGTAATTCAATGTTTGAATTAGATTTTCTTGAGTTTAATTCAAATTTTACAAATTCTAGTTCTGACATGAAAAATCAAACTCAAATTCAAAATCTGGAAAGTCAAAATTTAAACTTTGAGGGTGATATTCCAAATAAAAGTGCAGATTTTAATTCAAATTTCAAATTGCAAAATATGGAGGATGAGGAAAATTTGGGAAAAAATACTGCAGAAAAAACTTCTCAAACATCAACTAGTAATGGAAACAGGGTTCAAACAGAGAACAAAAAATTTATTGGACAGGTATACGAGAGGAGATTTCCAAATCAAAATAAGGATACTTCCACTTCTCAGAAGTGCCAAATATTCAATCCAAGTCCAGATCCTATAGTTACATCTTCTCATGAACCAATTTCAGAGTCGGCTAGGGAGATAGATCTTCCAATAGCCATCCGAAAAGGTAAACAGTCATGCACAAAGTATCTACTGTCAAATTTTGTTTCATATAAACGTTTTGTCTCCAAGTTTTTCAACCTTCACCTCTAGTGTGTCTTCTGTGGAGATTCCCAAAACGGTACAGGATGCTCTAAAACTCCCGAGTGGAGGCGGGCTGTATTCGAGGAGATGAATGCCCTTGAAAAAAATCAGACATGGAAAATTGAGGAGCTGCCGAAGGGGAAGGCGACGGTAGGCTGCAAATGGGTTTTCACAACCAAATTTTGAGTAGATGGAACACTACAAAGGTATAAAGCAAAGCTGGTTGCCAAAGGTTTTACTCAAACCTATGGTGTGGATTACTCAGAAACCTTTGCACCTGTTGCAAAACTAAATACTATCTGAGTATTACTATCTGTTGCAGCTAATCTGGAGTGGCCATTACAACAACTTGATGTGAAGAATGCCTTTTTAAATGGCGACCTTGAAGAAGAAGTCTATATGGATCCACCACCAGGATTCGAAGAAAAGTTTGGTTCAAAAGTGTGTAAATTGAAAAAGTCCTTGTATGGCCTCAAACAGTCACCCAGGGCGTGGTTTGAGAAATTTACTCGCTTTGTGAAAGGCCAGGAGTACATGCAAGCCCAATGTGATCATACTATGTTCTTCAGACATTCAAAACATGGTAAGACTATAATACTTATCGTGTATGTGGATGACATCATTTTGACTGGTGATGAAGTTGAAGAAATGGGTCGGTTGAAAAGGAGATTAGCATAGGAGTTTGAGATTAAAGACTTAGGGGGGGCTGAGATACTTCCTAGGAATGGAGATAGCAAGATCCAAATAGGGAATTTGTGTTTCACAATGCAAGTATATACTTGATCTCCTTAAGGAGACAGGTATGAGTGGTTGCAAGCCTGCAGATACTCCAATAGATCCCAATCAGAAGCTCGGGGAAATAAAGCAAGGAACTCCAGTCAACACCCCTCGTTATCAAAGGTTGGTTGGTAAGCTGAATTATCTCTCGCATACACGGCCTGATATTGCATTTGCTGTTAGCATGATTAGTCAATTCATGCATTCGCCACTTGAAGAGCATCTGGAGGCAACCTACAGAATAATACGATACCTGAAAAATACTCCAGGGAAGGGATTGCTCTTGAAGAAAAACGAAGAAAGAAGAATTGAAGTCTACACAGAAGCAAACTGGGCAGGATCAGTGACAGACAGAAAATCCACCTCAGGTTATTGTACTTATGTCTGGGGTAATTTGGTCACATGGAGAAGCAAAAAACAGAACATGGTGGCAAGAAGTAGTGCAGAGGCAGAATTTAGATCAATGGCCAATGGTATTTATGAGATACTTTGGCTTCAACGAGTCCTTCAAGAGCTAAAGCAACCAGTTATTCTTCCTATGCAACTCCATTGTGACAACAAGGCTGCGATCAGTATTGCATATAACCTAGTACAACATGATCGAACCAAACATGTCGAAGTTGATCGGCACTTCATCAAAGAAAAATTAGAGAGTGGGTTAATTTGCACCCCATTTGTCTCAACAACGGAGCAAACTGCTGATATTTTGACAAAAGGGTTATTCAAACCTGTTTTTGAAACACTTGTAAGCAAGTTGGGCATGATTGATATTTATGCACCAACTTGAGGGGGAGTGTTGGAAAATATTAAGTTTTTTATTTTTTATTTTCTATTATTTATTATGTAATCCATGTGAGTATGTTAGGATGGCTGAAGTATCATTAGTTTGTTAGTCTGTTCCTATATTTAAGAGATGTTAGTTTGTTCCTAAGATTGAGGGTTGTTAGTTCCTAAATTCGTGCTACTGTACACGGCTATAAAAGCCAAGTTTGCTGATGAATAAAACTATCCTAGAAGTATTTTCAGTTTACTTTTAGGAACTATGAAGGTCAATTAGAAAGAGTTGACTATGAAATTTAGAGTGGGGGATCAGTGGGTGTTTTTAAGAGGTGATGCTAGTTTGGGACGTTCTATGGTTTCATTGAAGGCTTTGTGGAAAACTATTAAGCCTAAGGGCTACGGCATATATTTGGAGTTAGGGAGCTTAGAATCTGAAAAGCAGAGGGAAGAAGCACTGTTGGCAAGCCAAGTTCAGAAGTTGTTGGAGAAACATGTGACTGTGATGAATATGCCAGAAGGACTTACACCTCCAAGGGGAAAGGACCACTCTATTGTATTACAGCACGAGGTGGCACCGATCAATGTATGACCGTATCGATACTTGCATTTTCAAAAGAATGAGATCGAATGGTTGGTTAAAGAAATGTTAATGGCGGGAATAATTCAACCAAGCACTGGCCCTTTCTCAAGTCTAGTCTTGTTGGTCAAGAAGAAAGATGGGAACTGGCGTTTTTGTGTGGATTACCGAGCACTCAACAAGGTGACCATTCCTAGTCGTTTTCCTATTCCAAATATTGATGAATTGTCGGATGAGCTGCATGGTTCGGTGTTCTTTACTAAATTGGACTTGAAATCGGGGTACCATCAAATACGTATGAGAAAGGAGGGCAAACCAAAGACTGCCTTTAGGACACATGAAGACCACTAAGAATTTTCGGTAATGCCTTTTGGCCTTACTAACGCTCCTTCAACTTTTCAAGCATTGATGAATGAAGTGTTAAAGGAGTTCCTTAGAAAAATTGTATTGGTCTTCTTCGATGATATTTTAATCTATAGCAAGACTTGGGAGGAACATTTGGAGCACTTGGATTCGGTGTTACAACTGTTGCATGATCACAAGCTATATGTCAATCGGAAGAAGTGTTCGTTTGCTCAAACTAAGTTGAAGTACTTGGGACACTTAATTTCCGTGGAGGGAGTAGCTATTCAAAAATTCGAGCTATGTTGGATTGGCCTCGTTCTAAATGGTTAAAGGAGTTAAGGGGTTTTTTGGGACTTACGGGGTACTATAAACGATTTGTCAAGGGGTATGGTGATTTAGCAGCTTCTCTCACAGACCTTATTCGGAAGGATTGTTTTCTTTGGTCAGAAGTAGCTGAAAATGCTTTTACATGACTCAAGGAAGCAATGACGATAATTCCAGTTTTGGCTTTACCGAATTTTCAACAACAATTTGTGATTGAAACAGATGCTTCGGGATTTGGAGTTGGCACGGTATTAATGCAAGGGCAACATCCAATAGCTTATTTCAGTCAAGTTTTGTCACCTCGAGCTTGGCTTAAATCGGTGTATGAGCGAAAGTTAATGGCTATTGTGTTGGCAGTTCAAAAGTGGAGGCATTATGTCTTAGGGCGCCACTTCATTGTTCGAACAGACCAAAAGAGCCTCAAATTTTTGCTAGAACAGAGGATGGTTGCAGACGAGCATCAAAAGTGGCTGTGTAAATTGATGGGGTATGATTTTGGAATGCAATATCGACCTGGCCTTGAAAACAAAGCAACAGATGCTCTTTCTAGGAAGGACTCCAAGTTTCGACTACTACATTTATCAGTTCCGAAGATTCTAGACTTGGATGAGTTGCAGCAACAAATTGCTAAAGACAAAAAACTCGGAAAGATTCGCACGACGATGACGGAGGATCCGAATTCAGTGGCTGGTTTTTCTTTATCCTAGGGACAACTCTTCTACAAAGGACGTTTGGTAATTCCTCAACATTCTCCATTTATTCCTTTGTTACTGACCAAGTTTCATAGTGGGAAAGTAGGTGGGCAGTCAGGGGTCCTTAAAACATATAAGAGGCTGATTTTGGAATTCTTTTGGAAAAATATGAAAAAAAGTGTGGAGGAATTTGTGGCTGCTTGTCCTATTTGCCAAAAATGTAAGTTGTCGTCGTTATCACCAGCCAGATTACTTCAACCACTACCAATTCCAGAGCAGGTTTGGGAGGATATTACTATGGACTTCATTGAGGGATTGCCAAAATCCAAAGGGTATGACTCCATCTTGGTTGCGGTCGACAGATTGAGCAAATATTCTCATTTTACTGCTTTGAGGCACGCTTTTTCAGCCCAAACCGTAGCAGCCATATTTGTGAAGATAGTGGTTCGTCGTCATGGGTTTCCAAGATCTATTATTTCGAATCGGGACAAGGTTTTCATGAGTCGTTTTTGGTCAGAACTCTTTAAGCTACAAGGGACTTCATTATGACATAGCATAGCATATCATCCGCAAACAAACGGACAAACTAAAGTGGTCAACCACTGTTGAGAAGCCTATTTGCGTTGCTTCGTATCAGATAAGCCGAGAAATTGGAATTCTTGTTTGGCATGGGTTGAGTTTTGGTACAACACTTCATTTCATGTATCATCAGGCACTACTCCTTTTAAGATTTTGTACGGCCGCAACCCTCCACCATTGATCCGTTTTGCTATTGGATCTACTTCAAATTCAGCATTGGAGGAGTAGCTTCAAAACCGAGATGTGTTGTTAGATGAATTGAAGTTACATTTGGCTCGTGCCCAAAACGAGATGAAGCTACTAATAGACAAAAAAAGAAGGGAAGTCATTTTTGAAGTCGGTGATATTGTCTATTTGAAACTTAAACCTCACAGGCAGAGGTCTTTGCCTAGGGTGATTAATGAAAAACTAAGTCCACGATTTTTTGGCCCCTTTAGAGTGTTGGAGAGGATCGGACAAGTTGCCTACAGGCTAGAGTTGCCTTCATCCTCCTCAATACATCTGGTTTTTTTATGTGTCTCAACTTTGGCATTCGATTGGAGAAAATTTAGTTGTTAGGAAGTTACCCGAATCATTGACAACTAAGTTGGAGTTGCGAGTTGAACTAGAAAGGGTGCTTGGATTACGTGTGGCCCCAAGCAAAGTTCCTCAACAATTGGAAGTGTTTATTAAATGGAAAGGATTACCGTATGTTGATGCATTGCTGGAAGCATTCGACTTAATCCAACATCAATATCTGATTTTTCACCTTAGGGACAAGGTGACTTTTTGGGAGCGGGGTATTGATAGGCCCCCGGTGAAGTTCACGTATACAAGAAGAAAATACAATAGAATTAGTTAAGAGATATTAGTTAGTTAGTTTGAGACAAGGGGGATGAGTTGGTTAGTGATTAGTTGGTCAAAAGGGATATAAAAAGGGAGCTGGGAGATTAGTTGTTGGGGGGGGGTGGTGGTGGTGGTGGGTGGTTTTGTCCGATATTTTCTGGAAATCTTGGACAATTCCAAGTTGGGGGAGTCTCAGTGGATGACTCAAATAATCCACACATTCATGTACTAGTCAGAATACTATTCTTTTAGTCAGTGAAGCTACTTTATCGTTTTCTTGACATTTTCTTCTTCCTTTCTACCATTTTCTTGAGAGAAATAGTGAGAGTTTTAAGGTGGGGTGTGCGGTATTTTTGGGAAATCTTGGACAATTCCAAGTTAGGGGAGTCTCAGTGGATGACTCAAATAATCCACACATTCATGTACTAGTCAGAATACTATTCTTTTAGTCAGTGAAGCTACTTTATCGTTTTCTTGACATTTTCTTCTTCCTTTCTACCATTTTCTTGAGAGAAATAGTGAGAGTTTTAAGGTGGGGTGTGCGGTATTTTTGGGAAATCTTGGACAATTCCAAGTTGGGGGAGTCTCAATGGATGACTCAAATAATCCACATATTCATGTACTAGTCAGAATACTATTCTTATGGTCAATAAAGCTACTTTGTCATTTTCTTGACATTTTGTTCTTCCTTCCTACCATTTTCTTGAGAGAAACAGTGAGAGTTTTAACAGATATCCAACACCCATTGGATTGGATCAGTCAGTTGGGTTATCTAATTGCATTGGATCATCTGCCTTACTTTTTGTCTTTAATATTCCAGTTCTAGTCAAGGCTACATGCATGCAGCTAAATTACTATTTCTCAACACAACTAGCTACACCTACATTTTAGAACATGGAATCATTTTTTTTTTTTAATTATTCTTTTTCTTAAACACAAACATTTATGGGGTGTTTGGAAAACATATTGTGTTTAAACGCAATACATTGAATACATTTTGTATTTAGATGAAAAGTATTTGCTTTGCATTTCAATGCAATGTATGTTTACATAAAAAGTATTTGAATTGTATTTTAAAGTTAAAAAGTTGATGTGATTGATAAAAGTAGATAGAAAAAATAAGATAGAGAGAGAATATAATGTGAATGAAAAAATAATAATTTCTAAAATATTCTAAAATAGTAAAGTATTTGAGACGCACTGTAGAAAAATATTGTATTTGAACGCAAAACTTTTGCGTTTGAATGAAAATTTCATTGCATTTAAATACAATGCGAACACAATACGGAAAACAAACGCCCCATAAATCATGAAAAAGAGTTTCTGAAAAGTGCACAATGTTTTACAAATAATTTAACTGAACTAATCAAAAGCCCAATATCAGAACAAGCATTCCAGTAATTGGAAATTGCCAAGGTTGAATTGTTTTGCTTCTCCATAATCTTGGGCAGGGAAATGAAAATTGAATAAAAGCAATCACAAATAAATATGATGAAATGTGAACTATAATATAGGAGCAAAATAAATGCTATAACTATAGTTACAATGACTTCAGGTCAGAATAAGGAAACTTTTTAGCTGTGACTGAGTATAACAGGTTTCAACCTTCTTAACGCCTACTTCTTCCAATCTTTGCACAAAGAAGTAAACATTATAAATTAATAAAACAACAGAAACAGTTTTTACAATTAGAAATAAGATTAAGATATAAATCTGTTAACCACAACATGTGATTGTTACTAAAGAGTGTGGGGGGGTTGGGGGTACAATGAAAAGAAAAAGAAATTGTACCTAGGATTGGTTCACTGGGTCTAGATCCCAAAACCCTGTAGAACAGGTGGATAACTCTGTCCCAGATGACATTTTCAAGACTCAAGAGAACCCAAGATCACACTATAATGGAAGAGACTGAGATATGCTTTTGCGCCTTTTTATTAGCCCATCCATCAGGTTAGCATAAACAGAGTTGCTCAGAACAATGCCTTTCTGTTTTGACTCTTCAAAGGTGTGCATGGCATCTTTGTATTTCCCTTCAGTGCATAGGTGATTTATCTGTTCTGAATAAGCGACAGAGATTGAATCAGATTCCAAAGAAATTCCATGGTTAACCATATCTTGTCCTTTAACCATTGTTGGGAACTGTTCAGCCAATTTTCCGGTTCCAATCATTTTTGACAAAAACTCTTGGGCTTCCTCAATCTTACCAGCAGCAGTAAATCCACTGCGAATGGCATTACATGTATATCGGTCAGGCACTAGTTTCTTTTTTTCCATGTCCGCAAGAAGATCAAGTACCTCTTTAAATCTACCTTCTTTACATAGACACGATATCAATGTGTTGTAAGTAACTACATCAATGACTTTCCCTTTCGAAATCCATGTGTCAAAAAGCTTAAGAGCCTTTTCAAGCATACCCCCTCTGCAAAGCCCGTTAAGAAGAATATTACATGTAAATACATCCGGCTTGAATGATTTTTCAACTATCTTGTTGTGGAATTGAAATGCTTTCTCAACCTCCCCTTCGCGGCAATAACCATGAATGATTGTGTTGTATGTAATTTCATCAGGCACCAGACCACTTTCAATGAGTTCATTCAACTTCTCTATTGCTTGATCAGTTTTTCCAAACTTGCAGAGCCCACCGATGATACCGTTATAAGTGCTAACACTAGGAACAGTGTGTTTGTTCTTCATATCATCCCAAAGCTCCAATGCTCTCTCCAGCTTCTCACTCTTAATGTAACCCACCATCAAAGTTCCAAAGCTCACTTCATCAACAATATAACCTCGCCTGATGGCACTGTTGAGCAACTTATATGCCTCATCAAGCTTGTTTACCCCACAAAGAGTACATAGAACAGTATTCAGAGTAAAAGTGTCCATCTTCAGCCCTTTTCTACCCATCTTATCCAACATCCTAAACGCCTCATCCATTTTTCCTGCTTTGCAGTACCCATTTATTAAAGTATTATAAGTAACAGAATCGGGCAAATGTCCACTTTCTTCCATCTTCTTTACAATGTCACGTGCTTCATCTGTCTTCCCTTCCTTACAAAACCACTTCACCAATATATTGTAAGTAACTGCATTCAGTTTCACTCCCTTTCTATCCATTTCATCAATCAAACTGAATGCCTCTGTACTCATCTTCCAATTAAAACACCCGTTAACCAACGTGTTGTAAGTGATGACATCAGGCAACAACTTCAACTGTTCCATCTCATCTCGAAGTCTATAAGCATCTTCAATCCGACCTTCATTACAAAGCCCACTGATCAGCATGTTATAAGTCCAGACAACAGGCAGCAAATTATTCTGCCTCATCAACTCAACAATCTTCTCTGCCTCCTTCAACCAACCCAACTTGCAATACCCACAAACCAAAACATTATATGTATTCCTGTTAGGCGTCAATCCTTGGTTTTTCATGTCCAACAATAACTTCCGCACCTCCGCTAACTGTCCCTTCTTACACAACCAATCCAGTATTGTATTGTAACTTACATTATCAGCTACACAGCCATACGCACTCATGGTATTCAACAACTCAAGAGCATCCTTAAACTTATTCTCACAACAATAGCCATGTATCAAAATGTTAAAAGTAGTAACATTCAGTCTAACCCCTAATCCAATCATGTCGTGGAAAATTTGCTTCGACATTGAAATTGCACTTGTAGAAGGGTACCTTGTGAGGGCATTGAGAAGGGTGTTGCAGGTAAGCAAATTGGGACGGAAACGATGTCGCTTCATTTTGCTAAAAATCTGGGCAGCGAGGTGAGGTTTGCCTGACTGAACATATGCACCAATTGAAGTGTCGAGAAGAACTTTAGAGGGTTTCGGGAGGCTGCGGTTCGGATGGAGGAGGGCTTGGTGGAGATGGTTTTGGCGATCACAAGCTATGAAGGAGACAAGGAGGGACTTGGCATCAGAGAATTTGTTGCGGTGGAGAAGGGAAGGGAGGAGGGTGAGGAGCGGGGTGGGGGATTGGGTGAGGGAGGGAGTGTGGTTCTGTGCCCATTTGAAGAAGGAGATAAGAGTGCTGGGTTTGGAAGCCAAGGCTTCAGAGGAGACGATGGAGATGAGAAGGGACTCTGTCATGTGGGGAATGTAGGTGTTCAGGGCATGGTATGGTGGAATTTCAGTGCAAGTGAGGAGGACATTTGTTATGGTTTGGCGGAGATGCGTTTCGGCTATGGCATGGTTCATACTCATACTTTTTTCTCTGCAAATAGCCAAAATTTCGTACTCATTAGACTTTGACAATATAAAGAAAAGTACTTTGGAGCATCAGTATGCTGAAACATTACAATTAATAAAAGGTGGATCCTTTCTGTGGGTCTATATTATGGGACTCACCCTCTCCTAATGTGTAATGTTTTCCGTAGCATTGTTCCAAAATAAAAGGGCCTATATATATATATATATAAGAGATTTGCCAACAGTTAATAACACTGGAAAACTGGCAAAAGCACATATGGGTAAAGACTATCTGGCATAGCACACAACACTTCTTCTTCTTTTAGAGTAATTGATCAAAATAGTCCCTAAACACTTTAAAAGGTAACAGTTTGGTCCCTTTCCGTACAATTCCGCTAAGCTTCTAACAGAATAGATCCTGAGCTACGCATTTTGATCTAATATGGAAAAGCATTTTAGTAATCTAAATATAATTAAAAATAATATAAAACAAAACTCATACTAGACCATAATCAGTAAAATGGGTCGGAGAAATCCAACAATTTGTCGACACCAACAGCCACAGTTGAGAGTACCTATTACCTAACAGCTTTGGACTTTGGCGACGCAAACCCAGCTAGACGCGGCGGCGACGGCTGGGTGACGGAGCAATCCGGGCGGTGGGTGGTTGGGTCGAATCACACGGCAGCGATGGTTCCGCTCCGTATGCAACGTCGTTTTGGCGCGACAGAGCTTGCGAGTGCTTCGCCGACTTGACGAGCTAACGGATTCCAGCAGGCGACGGAGCTTCAAGGGACCGGGGACGCCCGCGACGGACTGAACAGCGCGATTAACTTTCTATTTTCTTAGGAGGGTTTTTTTTTTCTTATTTTTTTCCCCCCTCCTCTCTGGTCATGATTTTCTGATGAGTTCTGATTTCCTTTCGGTTTTTTTTCTTTTTTATTCTCTTCCAGGGAGGAGGAATATAGGTAAAAATTAATAATAATAATAATAAACACAGCAACAGCTTGGGTAAAAACGAAGGATAAGGCTGTGGTAGGATATAAAAATGATATATATGACAGTAATTTTTTTAAATGATTTATATATAATTAAATAATTGAGATTTATTTATTTATGGTAGTTATATGTATCTTTATCCATTATATGATACACTAATAAATTAAAAAAATTAATGAAAAACAATAAAATACAAAAACCTATCATTCCACTTCCACTAGATGCCCAACATACCGGCAACCCGCGAAACCAACCCCCCTCCAAGATCTACAGACGACACCCCTAGCTCTTCCATCCCACCACCCTGACTTCGACTCCTAGCCCCTCTCACTGCGACATCGAGGCCCAAATCCTAGAGGTCATTGGCATCAACTACATCGATGAGAGCAAGGTCTTGACTGTCGCCAACAAGGAGAACCGCATCAACAAGCAAACTTTCGAATCACCTTCATTTGCAACTACCACAATCTTAACAACACCCTTCGCCGTATTCGCGAGGCACTGAGGAAATTGCTAACCCATTGGCATTCTAGAATGCTCTCGATGCTATGAAAGCTTCCCTCGTGCTCGTAGTTGCATCTGGGGAAGCCATTGTTGGAGGCGATTGGAGATGAGAAGAGAAGACAAAATCAATAGAAGCCCAGATTCTAATGCTTTTAACATTGCATCTAAGAAAGATGACGCTTTGAATTCAATTCATTTGGTTTGTCAAACAAACACCTAAAAAAAAAACAACAAAATATCAAATGATTGTTTGAATCTTTCAGACAAAAACCCATTTTGAATTCAAGATCTAACAGAACAATCCGTTGCAAAAATTCAGAGATAGCGCAATAAAGTGGTAGAAGAAAATAGGACATTTTCATTATTGAGGCCCGTCATCTAGTCCGCCACCGGTGGGGTCGCCACTCCAACCGATGCCACCCTCGTGATATAGCTCGACTACGATAGCATCCTCGTCAGCTCCGACATCTTCAAGAGAAGATTGGGTTCTTTTTTAAAAAAAATTTTTGAATTTTTTAATTTATTAGTCGATAATTCTATGAGATAGGATGCATCATAACAAGTAAATCTCAGTTATTCAATTACATCTAAACAGTTTAAAAAAAAGAACCTACGATAAATACTATTTTTTAGATCCCACCTCAAACTTTTTATGAAGCATAAAAGTTTTAAACTTTTGATAAATGGTATATTTATGGTAAATTAATGATTTACATAATTAAAATTTTAAAATTATCATTCATTTATAAATCTTTGATTCATCACTAAATCCTTTATTTAATTATGTGAATCCTTGGTTTACTTGTAAATCCTATATTTCTATTGTAAATAAAAAATTTACCAAGTATATGTAATATTTACTATTGTGAAGAAAAAACTTATTGATTTTGATAAATTATTTAAATCAAAATTTGGTAAATTATATTTTTACTTAGTAAATTATTTATTTATAAAATTTTGATAAATCATTTATTTACCACGTGAACAATAGTTTCCCAATGAGTAGTATATCATCGACATAAAGTACCAAAAAGACTACCTTGTCATCCTTTATACATTTATAAACACATGGTTCATCAATATTCTGCTCAAAATTAAAAGTTTTAATCACTTGATCGAACCTCTAGTTCTATGAGCGGGATACCTGCTTTAATTCATAGATAGATCTAAGCAACCTGCATACTTTTTGACTTTGGCCTTTTTCTATGAATCCGTTGGGTTATACCATATGGATACTCTTGTTAAGATGACCATTCAAAAATGCAGTCTTAACATCCATCTGCCAGATCTTGTAATTGAGAGCCACAACAATGGATAGAAGAATATGGATAGATTTATGCATTGTAATAGGTGAAAAGGTTTCCTTGTAATCGATTCCAGCCTTTTATGTATACCCTTTTGCTACAAGTCAAGTTTTGAAAGTGTTTTGAAAGTTTTAACTTTCCCTTTTGCATCCCTCTTTCTCTTATACATCCACTTGCACTAAATGGATTTCATCCCATCTGGCAAGTCCGCAAGTTCCCATACGAAGTTGGACTTCATAGAGTCCATTTCATTCTTCATGGCCTATTTTCAAAGTTTGGAATCAACATCGTTTATAGCTTCTTCATAAGTTACAGGTTCATCTTTAGGCTTATGATCCCCAGCTTGGTAAATTTCGGCATCATGCATAAAGAAATTGGGTTTCTTATAAACCTTCCCACTATGTCGAAGCACCTTAAACTATTGATCATTTGCTTATCTTTCAGTGAAACTCAAACTCGCGTCCAAGATCGAAACCTGTGGAGCAATTCTATCATCCATAGCTCTTCTAGCAAAATTTTTCTTCGAGGATTAAAGTCATTCATGTAAATGTTCTCCAAGAAAGTTGTATGGGTTGAAACAATGACGTTTTACTCCTTCAGGTTATAGAACAGACCTTCTTTAGTCCCTTTAAGATTCCCTAAAAATAAGCACAATTCTGATCTCGGTTCCAATTTCTTTGCATCCCCATCGAGTACATATGTCGAGTAGTCCTATATTCTCATATGTTTGAGAGAAGGCTTTTTGCCCTTCCACAATTTAAACGGAGTTTCGGGATTTGATTTGGTTAAAATATGGTTTAGAATATAACACGCCATTTGAAGTGCATATCCCTAGAATGAAATTGGTAACTCTAAATAGCTCATCATGAATCATACCATATCCAATAAGGTCTTATTTTTCCTTTTGGCTATACTATTTTGTTGTGGAATACCAGGTGTAGTCAATTGGAATAGAATCTCATTCTCTACAAGATGTCCTAGGAAATTGTTGGAAAGGTATTCACCACCTCGATCAGATTGAAGTATTTTTATGGATTTACCCAATTGCTTTTTCACTTCTAGACGATACTCTTTGAACTTGTTAAAGATTTCACTCTTGTGGTGCGTCAGGTACACATATCCACATCTCAAATAATCATCTATAAAGGAGACATAATACTCATACCCTCCTCGCACCTCAATGTTCATAGGGCCATATACATCGGGGCGCAAGATTTCTAAGAGTTCCCTAGCCCTAGTGCCCTTAGCTCCAAAAAATTACTTGTTCATCTTACCCTCAAGGCAAGATTTATATTGGGGAAGACATATCTCCTCTAAAGTATCCAAAGGACCGCCTTTTACTAATCTCAGAATCCTATCTTAGTTAATATGACCTAGTCTTAAATGTCAAAGGTATGCCTTGTTAGAGTGAGAAGTTTTAAGTCTTTTAGAATTATTTATAAATTCAGTGTCTAGTAGTGAGTATATCTTTAGTTTGATAAGATAAAGGTTTCCATCCAGTCTCCTAGAATAGATAAAAGAATTATTTTTGTGAATAACAGTCGTTTATTAAACTAAACTAAATAACAATCCTTAACTAAATAGGTTACTGATTTAAGGTTCCTCTTAAAATTAGAATATAAAGACAATTCTTTAATATAATAAACCTAAAATTATCAAGTAAAGATGCATGTCTCCCATTACTTCAGCCACCATCAAGCTACTATCTCCAGTCCATAACGAAAAGCTCTTTCATATAGACTTCTTATTTCCACAAACTCCTACAAAGAAACACAAATACGATTAGTGGCTCCCGAATTAATGACTCAATTGTCTTTTGATTTTTTCACTAAACAAACTTCTAGGTATAGAAATTCCTTACTTTCCTTGGCTTTGGAGGCTAAGAATTCCTGGCAAGCCTACTTGAAATGACCCATCTTCCCACAGTATAAGCATATGGACTTTTTAGGGTCCTTTGGCTTCTTGTTCTTTTTCTTCTTCTTCTCATCAGAGACAAGAAGAATAGATGAATTGGAAGTCGCCTGCTTTTTCTTTGGCTTCTTTATATCCCTGTAAGGTTTAAAAGATTCTGTCAAGTTGAACTCTCCCTTCGGTTAGACTGTATCCTTATCCCTGATCAATCACTCATAAGCTTGGAGTTGCTTCATGAGCTTGGAGTTGCTTCATGAGCTTAATAAGTCCTAACTCCTTAGTCGCCAGATTATATGTAGCTTGAAACCCCACAAAATCCTTAGACAGAGTCTTGAACACCATCTCGATCTAGGTGTTGTAGTCCAGCTCCATGCCATTTTCAACAACCTCAGCAAAAAAACCCCATAAGCATAAGTATATAATCCTTCACCGGAGTACCTACCTTTTGCCTAAAGTTCATAATACTTATGATAGTAGACTGTTGAGCTAATTTTTCTTGGCCTCTAGACATGTCCTCCAAGTTATCTATGATCTCCCTAGCAACTTGATAAGTCTCACACTATTTTTGTAGAGCACTCGTCGTGCTAGTTAAGATGAAGCACCGAGCAATCTCATTAGATTCTCTCTAACAAGTATACATAGCTAGGACCTCTTCAAGTGACATCTCAGGTCAGGGCCCTGGTGAGCATGGTTCATCTAGTAAGAACTTGTATTTCTTACAGTTGAGAACTATCAACAGGTTTCTTTTACATTCTTTATAATTGTCCCTGTTCAAATTTTTTTTAGTAAGTATGGTGAATAGAGGTGTCAGTGACATTTTAAACTGATAATAAAATAAAAAGAATATTATTATAAAACCCAAGCAAATATAATAAAATTTAGCAAGTCAAATATACGAATATGTTCCTACATGAAAAACTTAAAAAAAAAAAAATGTAACATTGTAATGGTAATTTTCAGTATCTATCACTTTATGCCACCTCGAGGTGTACATAAAACGAAAATCGAAAACATGAATCCCGTCTAATTAATATATGTTGCCTTAAATCCTCCAAGGTTAAGAAATGTATTAATAATCGTTTGTTTCGACCACCAATTTGACTAACAGAGCTTCTCAGGGAGGTTAAAAGCCAAACCAGTCTTGAGTGTGAAACCACTATTTACAACGTCCGATCCAATCCCTACTCAAGCTATCTCGGGATGCTCATAAATAGAACATGCTCAAACATGTTTTTCATATAAGAGATCCAACCTAGTATATCAGCGGTAGTAGACACCTATTGAAGGTGTGGTCAGGGCAAAACTGACATGAGGCACTATCGTACTTTTACATATGGATCAACAATGGAGGCCGTGGGTTTTGTTTGAAATCCTCTCCCACTTAATATTTTAAAACAATAAGTTTTTATTTGAAATATATATGAATAACATAGTATGAGCGGTATTCTTCTATCCTATATGACATATCATCAAATATGCAATATACCATTCTATCGACACATATTTATCCATACATGAAAAAACATAGGAAAAATAAATGACAAAAAAATTAAATAACCGAGTCATGGTTCCATTCTAGAAAAATAGAAAAACAAGATAAAAAAATTTCATCCAAAGCATTCTTTGAGTCTTAAATTTTACTCCATCTACATGTATTCATCTTCATGTAACTCCACCATTAATTTATCATCCCATATATTCCTCTAAAATTCAAATTTCAAAAATTCAAATTTTAAATAATTTTTAAATCTCATCCATAAGCATATGTAATTTTCAAATTTCAAAAATTACATATGATTATACACAATTTAAAATTTAAATTTAAATCATTGACGATTTCTAAAAATTTCCGTCCCAACTTGCAGGTGTCGGGCATGAGAAAACACCCCTTGAGGCCACCTTAAGCCGCCACGAGCTTGCAGCCGTGGCTGTTAACAACCCCTGGTTGCATGTAGGCTACTAGCAACCCATGGTTGTTGTTAGGCAACCATGGGCAACAGCCTGTGGCTACCAGGTGTAGTCGTGGGTTGCCTAGGTTACCACGGGCTTTCACTCATGGCTCCCACTCGACATCCACGATTCTTTTTCTCTTTTTTCATGCCAAATTTCAATTTTACCCCTTAGGTGTAAGGACCCCCATACTCATGTAACCTAAATTTTATATAATGAGAAATTGAGGAATTAATTTGGGTTAGTTTGATGCCATTTAGTGCAAATTCGTAGAACACGGTCAGGTACACGGCAGTGCAAGAAGCCGTGTACTGATCAGACTATATATGTGAGAAAAGCCGTGTGAGTAAACATGGTCGTATAGTGTAACATGGTCAGGTACACGGCCGTGTACCGTTCAGGTAAAATAAACGTGTTTCAGGACATGGTCGTGTTGAGCAAGTTCAACTAGTACACGCCTGTGTTCAGACAATACACGCCCGTGTTAGAACCTGTGTAGAAGGCTATATAATGAGCAGAGAGTCCTTACAATGATTCTCCAAAATTCATGAAACCTAATTACTACATGATGAGTAATTAAGTTGAAAATACAGTATATTTTTCAGTTGAATAGGTCAAACAGGAACGGTACTATTTAAGTACTATTCATGCAATGAAAGGGGGTAACTGATAGTGAACCCGGTCCACCCTATTATGCATATGAGTGTATGAGACACACAATATTAGGAAACTGGTCCGGATGACCATTTCTTGACACAAGACTGGTGAACAGATCACCAGAATGCTCGGACCGAATCTGAGCACAATAGCGATAAATAACCCTAGTAAAGGTACGGTATCGAGAAAATGGTTCACATGACCTCTCCTCATCCAGAAACTAACAAAATCAGAGTCAGAATGCTCAGATTAGTCAGTTAGAATAGAAAGCAATGAATAGTGAAGAGTGAAAAATGCAGTGTCAAGTTACTGGCCAAGACGACCTTAATTTGACATAAAACTGATATATTAGTAGTCAGCAGGCTCAATCTGGTCAATTAGGCATAAAACGAGAATCTTTGTTTGGGAGACATGCAGTATCAGGATGAGGGTCAAAACGGCTTTTTCTCGCCCCGAAACTGATACATTTAGACTCAGAACGCCCAAATTAATTAATCAGGCACCTGATACGTTTTTCGAGACGGGGTCACACAGATCCCAAAAACAGTCCATACGACCCCAGACAGACGTAAAACTGATAAAATTGAAATCAGTATGTCTGATTAGTCATGAAAGACTGTGTTGAAAATTTCACGTGAAAACGCCTCGATATGCATATGCAAGTACAACATAGTATAGACACAACCACAGGATAGAAAATGAATAGTAAATTAGTGTAGAATAGGCTCTTAGATAGTATAAACCAACTAGAAATCATCGGTATAAAAATCGGATTTAGAAAATCCGATTTCGGGTTAAAATTAGAACACTGTCAAGAAAGGATCGAACACCACAGTAGAAAACTACACTACGAAGAGAACTAAATGCAGATGAATTTTGGCCTTAAAAACCATGTGCCTTGGCTGGAAACCAACTGGTTTTGCTGCATAAAAACCCAAAAAAGGTAGAGATAAAATATTGGGAAGTTATGACACAATGTGACTTAAACAATATTAGATTTCTATCACCATTTCATCACTTACCATCACCAAAATTTTTTAATCCTCCCTCCTTTAATGTGCGCAGCTCCCACGGCCCCAAGGGCTAAAATAGCCAAAATTTTGTCTCCAAATTAGCTTAAGAATGGCTTGATTAATCAAGCTTAAAGTTGGTTAAATTTCCTTAGAGTTATCTATAAAAGGGTGACGAAGACTTAGACTTGTGCTCTTTCTTTTTCACACCTTAAAAACACAACACTCTCTTCTCTTTCTTTCCCTTGCTGCAATCGACTATTCAACACCCCCAAAACCACCATTTTTCATGCCAAATACCAAGCCAAAAGTTTACCAAAAACCAACCCCTTCATGCTTGTGTCAGGAGGATTCATTTTGCAAGCCATTTCAAGTACACCAAGGGTAAGGTTCTAGACCAATCACTTCTGGTTTTTAGTTATTGTTTGAGTTGATGTTAAAAGAAAATTTTTGGTGCTGTTTCTAACAAAAACCGACCCCAATCTCCTTGGTTTCCCATGGCCATTTTGGTCCATCAAGCCCTTGAATCAAATTTGTGCTTAGTTCATAGTACAAGAGGTAAAACCGAAACCCTTTTGGAAGTGTAGTTATTTTTAGGTTTGATCAAGGCCATTTACGTGTATTTGTTTATACAAATGGGCTGTAATAAGTTTATTTTGAGTCCTAAGCTTCTCATTTTTAAGTTTATGTGGTTGTGGTTTTGGTTATGGTTTACATTTTTACGAATGGATGTAAGTATGTGTGAGCATGAATGTTTAAGGAAGGTGGTTGGACACAATCTGTCCCCAAAAAAAGGCCATGGGTTTTGGCCATTTTGACCACCTTAGGGTCTGAATTTGGAATTTGGTGAAACATATAGTTTTAAGAAAATTTCGATACGGTCGTTTTTGTATCAAATAGGTTTTGGTCAAAAATGAGACTACGATAAGTTTTTTGAGTGGTTTTCATTCAGTGCCCAAAACTGGGACTAAAAATCTGAACCCAGAATTAGCCTCGGGTTTTGTTAAAAATGGACCACTTAGAGTCTGAACCGGATTTTGGGTTCAACATGAAAGTTGTAGAACACGTCGAAACCTTTAAGATGAGCTATATATGTTTTAAAAATTTGCCATTTCGTGCCTCAAACAGAGGCATTTTTAAAATGACGTAAAACTAGAATTTTTACAAAAAACTGGGCATAATAACCATGGTTTAGTAAGATTAAGACCCGTTCGAGTTAGATTTAAGCTCCGAGGTGAAAAATGAGAATTATTCATCTCGTCAAGAATGAAAAATGTTATGTTCGCCAAATTCACAAACTAAGTCGTTTCGATCAAGTTTCAAAACAGTTTTAGAAAGTGGTTCAAAAACTACCTTTAAAATGCAACATCAAGAATGTATTTTTACACACTTTAAAACAAAAACATGGTTTTTATAAAAACATCCCCACCTTTCAACGGGATGGCAAGGAGACGGTTTCGAAACAAAGAATTTTCCAAAGAATTTTATAAGACAACCAAAATGATTTTCTTAAATAACCAAAGTAGTATGGGTAGCCCGGTAGGCTACCAAACCAAACAAGCCATGGTAGCCCGGTAGGCTACCACACCAAACAAGCCATGGTAGCCCGATAGGCTACCACACCCAAACAAGCAACGTAACCCAATCGGTTATTACACCAAGTTTACGTATAGTAAACTGGTAGGCTATCTAGTTAACGACGCACGAGGTAATCGGTCAACTGACTGGCCGATAGACCAAGTCAAGGACCGTGTTTTGAACAACACTGTGAGAAACGGCGATTAATCTGTCAAGAAGATAATTAATCAAACACGATGGAAGTTAGATGCCAAATCCCCAAAGTAAACCAATAGGGTACCGATGAACCTCGGTACCATATGGAAAGTTATAGTCACTAACAGTAATGGTGACCTAAGAACATTGTAATTAATTTATGGGGTAATAAATTAATTTATCACATATAGTGAAGCAAACCTTCGAAAGAAAACAAGTTAGTACCGATGGCAATCGATACCATACTTTAAGTCTGCTTTAGTCACTAATGGTAATAGTGACTTAGCGACCAGTATTAATGAGATATGTTATTGATGACAGGTAGTTACTTGTAAGTTGATGAAGGCGAGAGAATAAGTTTGCATGCAAACTAGGTAAGTACAATTCCGTCTACAGCATGAATAAAATGAATTTAAATGATGATTTTTATATTATTTTAAGTATACATCTATGCATAAGTTATTGCAAAGCATGTATAAGAGTATATAGTTTCACAATCATGTAGATTGATGAACGAACAAGTTATAGGCCATACATCCCCATCGCATGAGATTAGGGGATAGCCTAGTAGAGTATATGGCACGATCAGATAAAGAATTGGGAAATATGAGAATAATGGCGTCAGTATAACGGGCCAAGGCTCACAAAATCTAACGAGCTGAGACTCATAATATATAACAGGCCAAAGCCATAAAATATATTCATAACAGGCCAAGGCCCAGGATCAGGGGTGTTCCTGATGATCCACGCACAGTTAGGTACTGACATACGGGCCCTAAGTAGACATAAGAAGAAAAAAGAACATTGAAGCATAAGATGAGCATAATCAGACCATATATTGCTCACGATATAGTTCACTATGCTTCCATTTACAGTAAGATGCATTCAGTACATGATGTTTCTGTCATGCATTCAGTATGTTATGATTCAGTATATGATGTTTTGCATTCTTTGATATATGATTTGATATGTGGAATGTCTCAGTGAGATGTATTGTTTATGACATGCTTACATGATTTTAAGTATGTACTATGTTTAAACTTATTTTGTAGTTAACATGTTGTACTTACTCGACGTAAAATTCACGGAGTGTGTTCATGCTGTAGGTAAGCATCCTATGACTTAAACCATAATGGGTGATGACGGGGGCGGAGCCAGATGTAAGGGCGAGGTTATGGATACACCACGAGTAAAACTTCCACACAGCTTGAGTAACTAGTATTTTTAAATAATAACAGTAAACAGTATTTTTGAACAGTGATAGTTAAATAGTATTTTTGAATAGTGACAGTTAAATAGTATTTTTAAATAGTAACAATAAATAATATTTTTGAATAGTAACCATATAACAGTATTTTCAAATAGTAATAGTTAAACAGTATTATACGTATGTATGGGTAATTGAACTCCCAAATATTTAGACGATGTATATTTAAAGTATACGTATGTGAATAGTAAAAAGGTATGCCTTCAAAAAAAAATCTCTAAATTTAGGGTATCTAAGTAAATAGATTTTAAGTAAGTATCAATGGTTTGCAAGAAAGTATAAGTATCAGTTCAAGTAGCAGTTATTGCGTGACAGTCCGGGCCACTCAGGGCACGGGATATCACAGTTGGTATCAGAGCGGTTTCCTGCCACCTAACCTTATTTCACCGCATGCTTGCCTCATCTGTCCAAGTAAGTTAGTTTTTATTTTACAGTATTCATACGTAAGTTAACGTAAGTCATAACGTGTAACTATGGCTGCATCAGTATAAGCTACGCCAGTAGAGTCCTACTAGAGGACGAGGGTTCCAAAGGACAAAATGGTTCGAACACGTACACGGACACAGACAAACCAAGCATCCCAGGAGGATGAATTAATGGCGCAGCTCGCAGCTTCGCAAGAGATGATGGAGAATCAGCAACAAGAACTCGCTCAGCTCAGGGAGCAATTAAACCAATAGCCTTAGGCACTTCAAATGATAGGAGTACCAGTCCAAGAGGCTCCAGTAGCCCCTGATACTCCCAAGGAGCAAGCGGCTCCTCCAACCCAAGCAACTTCGATGCCATTAACCGTGGCTGCTCCCATAACAGCCAATGTTCTTGTGTCAACTCCTAGAGAAGGTGACCTCTATGAGCGATTTCGGTGCCTGAAAATACCAGAATTCGAAAGAACCATCAATCCCATCGAGGCCAACGACTGGCTGATCGATATCCAGGTCATCCTGGACCTCGTAAGATTAATAGAGAGGGAGAAGGTTTTGTGTGCATCCCTAGCCCTACGCAAAGGGGCACGGCAATGGTGGAAGACCGTGGCCATCAGAAGAAACATCAATAAAATGAACTGGGCAGACTTCGTCATCGAATTCAAGGAGATGTACTTTAATGACGAGGCCTTAGTAGCGCAACAAGACTAGTTCAATAATCTACACCAGGGAAGCATGACTGTCATAGAGGTAGTAAGGAAGTTCGAGTAGCTGGCTCGACTCTACCCAAACTTAGTATCGACTGAGAAGAGGAAGGTCAGGAGGATGCTGAAAATGTTTAGAATAGACTTCACCGTCCAAGTCTACAGCGGTAGCCATGGGCCCACAACAATGGCAGAATGCGTCAGCCGAGCCATCTGAGCTGAATATTAGTTTGTAGGGATAAAATCGATAAAAACGCATCAGAGCAGCGCAGCAGAACAATAAAAATTTTAGATTATTAAATATCTCATGATGTCATATGTAATAAACTAACAACAATTTAAACTCATACCACAGAGGACGCCAATCTGCAGGAGGAGAATGATTAGAGGGTTTTAACCAACTAACCTTCTTTACTGTTCTCTAATTCCCGAATGGCTGAGTGTATAGGCACTCTGAACCTCGATCGGTATGCTAACACTGCTAGTCTTCTTCCGACCACCCAGGTCTCTAAAGAACTTATTATCACGGTGAGTTGTGCAACAATAAGCCTGCTCACCTGAGAGTCTGTGGTTTGAAAGAACTGGAGTGGCAGGACCTCTATTTATAGACTTGCATGAGGTGATCCTTTGAATTCGAATTGGATTAGGAGAAGATTTTCTCCCTTATCCACAACAAAAAATCTGAATTTTCTAGGCCTTATCCAACCAAAAAGAATTCAACCACTTTTAGGGATTTTCTTTCAAAATTCAAATAGAATTTTAACTTGAATTTTATCTCACCGTTATCCATTAAAAATCCAAAAATTCCCTAAGATTTATCCATTAAATTTTCGGCCATAATGTGATGGAAAGAATCAAGATTCAAATAGGATTTTCTAGCTTGAATTTTATCTCATTCTTATCCTTTAAAAACCAAAAAATCCCCTTTGATTAATCCTCAAAATTTTCGGCCAAACTAAGGAGGAGAGAATCCAAATTCAACTGGGATTGAAACTTGAATTTTTCCTTGCATCCTTATCCAAAAAATCCAAAATTCCCTTGGGAGAACCTTTCCTAACAAATTCGGTTTTTGCTTGATGGATTTAGGATTCAAAATTCAAGTAGGATTCAAATAAGATTTTCCTCTCCTTTATCCATATCAATTTCGAATTTATATATGTGGATTATCCACAAAAAATTCGAATCCTACATGGATTGTGATTCAAAATTTGAATTTAAATTTCAAAGTTTAAATTTCAAAATTCAAACTTCAAGTTCAAATTTCAAATTCGAATTTCAAATCCAAATTTCAAATTCGAATTTCAAATTTAAATTTCAAATTCAAATTTCAAATCCAAAATTTAAATTTCAAATTTCAAATTTCAAGATTCAAATTTCAAAATCCACAAAAAGTTATATTTCAAATTTTGTCCTCATGGATAATTTTCTACAACTCTAATTCAATCTCAAATTAAATCATGGCAACTTTATTTGGAGCTTGAATAATTGTGTACTTTATTATCCAAAATAAAATCCGAATTCAACCATGAAGAATCTTGTCCACCATCCTAATCCTATGTCAACACCATCTATGTAAAGTCAACTAGCCAATAAACATACACTGATTAATTTGCCAACCGTTAAGGAATTATGTGGAGCTAGTAGAGGGACCATTTAGACATATATAATCGGGCTCCCGTGAATCCATATGATCATCATTTTGTACCGAACAGCTCAATCATATGATCACTAATTTCAGAGTCACACCACTACAAATCTGAAACTGAATTCCCAATTATATACAGTATTACAAAAGCCTGTGACAAGCTAATGTCTAATGACCTTGTCATATATGCAAATCCCTCATATGATATCCACGATTAGCCTTAGGTCAAAGTCCGTTCAATCCTACTGATCAGGCTATCTTAAAAGTTCCATTATACTACTGAATAAAAAAAATGATTATTCACCGTATGTGAATAAGAAGTTATCCGCCTAGTAGACCACCTAAGGCCTTATCCATTTTTACATCCAGTATAATGCCTTTAAGAGGATATCTTTAACTCCTTAGAGCTATGATTCTGATATCTATAAACAAACCCTTCATCGTATATAAGTCATGCACCTAACAAACCGGTCTGTAAACTTATTACCTCTGAGCCACTTTAGCTATTAGAATATCAAAGTACACAAGTCATATACATGAAGTAGTTCATTTACTCAGGATTAAGGTTATTGCATAATGAATATCAAAAGCAGATTGATCCACTCATAGCGGACTACGTAGATCAATCACGCTTTAGTTCTGGTCTAATATGTCACCACCAAGCAACATATCTATGTCTCTATTTAGGAGTCTATGTTCCGGACAGTCAAGACAAACCATCCCCACCATGGCTTTAGACAACATAATAGTCTTAACATGAGTTAGATGCTCAGTCTAACCCCATAGACTGCAGACTTTAGTTTAGACTGCTTACTTTACAATATTGTCTTTTTGCATACAAAAATCCATTATATGCAACGTTCTAATAGTTTTAACACAAGTAGTCAGTGAGCCATATTTGTTTACATTTACTTTAACATATAAAAATAAAATAAGGACAAACAATAATGTAATGAATAACCTCTATATTATAATTTTATTATCCAGTTTAAAATAAATACATCAAAATGTCTCTAATGCTTAGGGTATTTCCTAACATGGTTGGCTCAAGACAAAAAGAGAAGGGCTCAGATTTACAAAGCCCGAAGGGAGGAAAGGACTCTAAACAAGCCGGCATAAGGGAAGTAGAACCCAGAATCTCAAGAGAGAAGGCAAAACGTGGGGATCGGCCAAAACAGCAAGCAGTCCCACAACAACAACAAGAGGAAAGGGAATCAGGGCAACCAAGGTTCACAAGAAGACTTCCCCTATAAGAGAAACGACCAGGAAGGAGACAACAACAAACACCTGACGTGCCTGAAATGCAGAAGGAGGCACCCAGGAGAATGCCACCAAGGAATAAATGGCTGTTTCATCTATGGCAAGGAAGGCCACTACGCGAGGGACTGTTATTCCAACCCACAGAATCAACAGCACCAGCTTGCCCCATAAATAATCAACTTTATGCTATCCAGACCAGAACTGAAGGCCCTTCAATTGCACAAGGCAGATCGGAAGCCCCAGACAACTAAGATAGAATCTTTTCTTAGGCGCGTATATATGTGTAATGGGAAGCAATAGCTTACCCCTGCTAGATCTAACCTAGCATATCCTTTTGAGACTATGTACCTAGAAGTGGCCCAATAGACTAAAGTTATGTACTTTTAAAACGATATAAAAAGCAGTGTAATTTTGCCCAAAGGCTTAGATGTAATATTTTCACACGTGACTAGAGTGTGACTGAAAAAAAAAGAGTCAGAAGAGATGTTGAGATCACTATATATCACGACCATGCAATACTAAAGAACTACTCAGAGTATGAGCATGGATTGTTGCCAAGTGGTACCGATCTTCAGGACTAGTTTTCTACTAAGTTTTGAGTGGTAAATAGTACTCCTACACTCCATGGGAATGTCAGGACTGGTTTCGCGCTATCAAGATGATTCCCCGATTGTATGCCATTGATCAGGATAACTGAGTCTTGTTGGCTATTGATATCTTTCAGGAAGATACTCTCGTGTGCATTGGGATTATTGTGACCAAGATGAACTCTTAACTGGGTCGATTTTCGCCATACCATGATCGAGCAAATCTTCAAGAGGAGTCCAACATCAGCCCTAGTTTTTCTTATTGGGCAAGTGAGGGAGTGAAACTACCTAAGTTTCCTAGAGTAGCGGACATACGAGGATTTGCTCATCGAACTAAGAGACTGCGACCGATGTCTAGTGACATAATTATAAAGTATGATGTACGCCACGAGGGAACTGATATGGACTTCTATAACACATGTTGAAGAAGGCTCATGACGAAATCAAGGCCGAGCATCAGCTAAGAGCGCTTGAGGATGTCAAGGGAACCCACGAAGAACCTGAACCAGCTCCTTTGTCTCTCGAACACCTTCTAGAGGTGGAGGTTAATGACAATGATGACGACGACCTTCCTGATGCCCATCCTGAGATGAGGGACGATGACGAGGAGGAGACCCCCGACTACTACAGCAAAGGTGAATAGATGGAGATATATGAGCCTCAAGTCATTATAACTAGTGATGACGAGGCTAGTACTGACAAACGATCCAGCAGCCTTCATGGAATTAATGAACCAGGTGTTCAAGGACTTTTAGGATAAGTTTGTCATCGTATTCGTCGATGACATACTATTATACTCCAAGATGAAAGGAGGAGTGTGAAGAACATTTGAGGATAGTATTGTGCATATTAAAGGACCATCAACGGCATGCCAAGTTCTCCAAGTGCGAGCTTTGGCTGGAGGAAGTCCATTTTCTAGGCCACGTGGCCTCTAAGGAGGGAGTATCCGTCGACTTGGTGAAAATTGAGGCAGTTAGTGCATGACCAACTCCAAGGAAACGTGACGATGATCCATAGTTTCCTAGACTTAGCATAATGTTACTGGTGCTTCATCGAAGCTTTTCGAAGCTAGCCGCTCCACCTTGAGCGCTTACGAAGAATGGGACAAAGGTATTAGTGGGTTGATGAGTGTGAGAAGAACTTTCAGGAACTGAATAGAGACTCACGAGTGCTCCAACGCTAACCAATTCGGATGTTGGTCAGGGAAACTTCACAATTTATAGTAATGCATCCAAGATCCGGTTAGGAGCCGTGTTAATGCAGAGTGATAGAGTGGTCGCGTGTGCTTCACGACAACCCAAGGACGACGAGAAGAACTAACCTATGCACGATCTAGAGCTAGCAGCAGTAGTTTTCACACTCAAGATATAGAGGTACTACCTAGACGATGTCAAGTGCAAAAATTGACACAGACCACTAGAGCCTCAAGTACATCTTCACACAGAAGGAGCTCAACATGAGGCAGTGAAGATGGCTAGAACTGGTGAAGGATTACGACTGTGAAATCCTATAGCATCTAGGAAAAGCCAACAAAGTGGCTGGCGCGCTAAGTAGAGAGCACTTCTCATTGCTTATAGTTGTACATACCTTGCTAGAAGCACTATAAAAGGAGTTACGCAGCAGTGAAATCGAGTTTTTGATAGGAGGGTTGTCTGAAATGACCCTTCAATCGACGCTCCTAGAGGAAATTAAGGCCAGTCAGGACCTTGATTTGTCCCTGAACAAGCTCAAAAAGGAAGCTATAGAGGGCATAATTTAGAGTTTAGAGTTTAGAGTCGCTAAGGATGGCATACTCTATTACAGAGATAGTTTATGTGTTCCAAATGATGAGGAACTAAGGAAACAGACCCTTTTAGAGGTTCATGAAACGCCATATTCGATACATCCAGAGGAAAATAAGATGTACAAGGACTTAAAAGAGAGTTTTTGGTGGCCGGAGATGAAAAACAACGTTGCCGAGTTCATTGCTAAATGCCTCACATGCCAGAGGATTAAAGTAGAACATCAACGACCTGCTGGAAAACTGCAGAAAATTGAGCTGCCCCGAGTGGAAATAGGACCAGATTACAATGGATATCCTGGTCAGATTGCCCATAACATCAAGTGAAAACGATGCAATCTGGGAAATTGTGGACCGATTGACAAAATCAGCTTGATTTTTTAACCATAAAAGTGAGCTACTCAGTAGGAAGACTAGCAGAAATTTATGAAGTTCAGCTAGTGAGATTGCACGGAATGCATGCCGATCTGACATGCAAGGAAAAACCATACGAATCCTAGCCAAAGAAGACAAAGTACTTAGGAACAAGTTTATACCACTTGTAAAAGTGTTGTGGTGGAACCACAACATAGAAGAAGTCATATGGGGACGGGAAGAGTATATGAAAAAAAACTTCCCATAACTATTCTAATTTTTGAGGACAAAAATTTTGTAAGAGGGATAGGTTGTAAGGACCCCCATACTCATGTAACCTAAATTCTATATAATGAGAAATTGAGAAATGAATTTGGGTTAGTTTAATGCCATTTAGTGCAAATTCGCAGAGCACGATCAGGTACACAGTCGTGTAAGAAGCCGCGTACTGATCGGACTGTATATGTGAGAAAGGCCGTGTGAGTGAACATGGCCAAGTAGTGTAACACGGTCAGGTACACGATCGTGTAAGTGGCCGTATACCGTTCGGGTAAAATAAACGTGTTTCAGGACATGGCCATGTTGAGCAAGCTCAACTAGTACATGCCCGTGTCCGGACAATACACACCCATGTTAGAACCCATGTAAAAGGCCGTGTAATGAGTAGAGAGCCGTTACAATGACTCTCCAATATTCATGAAACCTAATTACTACATGATGAGTAATTAAGTTGAAAATACAGTATATTTTCTAGTTGAATAGGTTAAACAGGTACGATACTATTTAAGTATTATTCATGTAGTGAAAGGGGTAACCGATAGTGAACCTGGTCCACCCTATTATGCGTATGAGTGTATGAGACACGCAGCATTAGGAAACTGGTCCGGATGACCATTTCTTGATACAAGACTAGTGAACAGATCACCACAACGCTCGGACCGAATATCTGAGCACAATAGCAATAAATAACCCTAGCAAGAGTACAGTATCGAGAAAATTATCCAGATGACCTCTCCTCATCCAAAAACTGACAAAATCAGAGTCAGAACGCTTAGACTAGTCAATTAGAACAGAAAGCAATGAATAGTGAAAAATGCAGTGTTAAGTTACTGGCCAAGACGGCCTTAATTTGACATAAAACTGATATATTAGTAGTTAGTAGGCTCAATCTGGTCAATTGAGCATAAAACGAGAATCTTTGTTTAGGAGATACGCAGTATCGGGATGAGGGTCAAAACGACCTTTTCTAGCCCCGAACTGACATATTTAGACTTAAAACGCCCAAATTAGTTAATCGGGCACCTGATACGTTTTTTGAGGCATGGTCACACAGATCTCGAAAACTGGTCCAGACAACCCCAAACGGACATAAAACTGATAAAATTGAAATTAACATGTTTGAATTAGTCAAGAGAGACTGTGTTAAAAATTTCACGTGAAAACGCCTCGACATACGTGCGTAAGTACAATACAGTATAAACATAACCACAGTATAGAAAATGAATAGTAAATTAGTGTAGAATGGGCTCTTAGATAGTATAAACCAACTAGAAATCATCAGTATAAAAATCGAATTTAGAAAATCTGATTTCAGGTGAAAATTAGAACACTACCGAGAAAGGACCGAACACCGCAGTAGAAAACTGGATTGCGAAGAGAACCAAATGCAGATGAATTCTGGCCTTAAAAACCATGTGCCTTGGCTGGAAACTAGTTGGTTTTGCTACACAAAAACCCCAAAAAGGTATAAATAAAATATTGGGAAGTTATGACACAATGTGACTTAAATAATATTAGATTTCTATCACCATTCTATCACTTACCATCACCAAAATTTTTTAATCCTCCCCCCTTTAATGTGCACAGCTCCCATGGCCCCAAGGGTTGAAATGGCCAGAATTTTGTCTCCAAATTAGCTTAAGAGTGACTTGATTAATCAAACTTAAAGTTGGTCAAGTTTGCTTAGAGTTGTCTATAAAAGGGCAACCAAGACTTAGACTTGTGCTCTTTCTTTTTCACACCTTAAAAGCACAACACTCTCTTCTCTTTCTTTTCCTTGCTGCAACCGACTATTCCACACCCCCAAAACCACCATTTTTCATGCCAAATACCAGGCCAAAAGTTTACCAAAAACCAACGCCTTCATGCTTGTGTTAGGAGGATTCATTTCCAAGCCATTTCAAGTACACTAAAGGAAAGGTTCTAGACCAATCACTTCTGGTTTTTAGTTATTGTTTGTGTTGATGTTAAGAGAAAATTTTTGGTGCTATTTCTAACAAAAACCGACCCCAATCTCCTTGGTTTCCCATGGCCATTTTGGTCCATCAAGCCATTGAATCAGATTTGTGCTTGGTTCATAGCACAAGAGGTAAAACTGAAACCCTTTTGGAAGTGTAGTTATTTTTAGGTTTGATCAAGGCCATTTACGTGTATTTGTTTATACAAATGGGTTGTAATAAGTTTATTTTGAGTCCTTAGCTTTTCATTTTTAAGTTTACGTGATTGTGGTTATAGTTTATATTTTTACGAATGGATATAAGTATGTGTGAGCATGAACGTTTAAGAAAGGTAGCTAGACACAATCTGTCCCCAGAAAAAGGCCACGGGTTTTGGCCATTTTGACCCCCTTAGGGTCCAAATTTGGGATTTAGTGAAATATATAATTTTAAGGAAATTTTGATACGATCGTTTTTGCCTTATAGGTTTTGGCCAAAAACGACACTACAAGAAGTTTTTTGAGCGGTTTTCATTCAGTGCCCAAAACTGGGACTAAAAATTCGAACCCAGAATTAGCCTTGGGTTTTGTTAAAAATGGACTACTTAGAATCTGAACCAGGTTTCGGGTTCAACATGAAAGTTGTAGAATACCTCGAAACCTTTAAGACGAGCTATATGTGTTTTAAAAATTTATCGTTTCGGGCCTCAAATAGAGGCGTTTTTAAAATGACGTAAAACTGGAATTTTTACAAAAAAACTAGGCACAATAACCACGGGTTTAGTAAGATTAAGACCTGTTCGAGTTAGATTTAAGCTCCGAGGTGAACACGAGAATTGTTCATCTCGTCAAGAATGAAAAATGTAATGTTTGCCAAATTTGCAAACTAAGTCGTTTCGATAAAGTTTCAAAATAGTTTTAGAAAGTGGTTCAAAAACCACCTTTAAAATGCAACATCAAGAATGTATTTTTACACACTTTAAAACAAAAACATGGTTTTTATAAAAACGTCCCCACCTTCCAACAGGATGGCAAGGAGACGGTTTCGAAACAAAGAATTTTCCAAAGAATTTTATAAGGCAACCAAAATGATTTTCTTAAATAACCAAAACAGTGTAGGTAGCCCGGTAGGCTACCAAACCAAACAAGCCATGGTAGCCCGGCTACCACACCAAACAAGCCATGGTAGCCCGGTAGGCTACCACACCCAAACAAGCAATGTAAGCCAATCGGTTATCATACCAAGTTTACATATAGTAACCCGGTAGGCTACCTAGTTAATGACGCGTGAGGTAACCGGTACTGGCCGATAGACCAAGTCAAGGACCGTCTTTTGAACAACACTGTGAGAAACAATGATTAATCTGTCAAGAAGACAATTAATCAAACACGATGGAAGTTAGATGCCAAATCCCTAAAGTAGACCAATAGGGTACCGATGAACCTTGGTATCACATGGAAACACAAGTTATAGTCACTAACAGTACTAGTGACCTAAGAACACTGTAATTAATTTATGGGGTAATAAATTAATTTATCACGTATAGCGAAGCAAAATCTCGAAAGAAAACAAGTTAGTACCAATAACAATCGATACCATACATTAAGTCTGCTTTAGTCACTAATGGTAATAGTGACTCAGTGACCAGTATTAATGAGATATGTTATTGATGACAGGTAGTTACTTGTAAGTTGACTAAGGCGAGAGAATAAGTTTGTGTGCAAACTAGGTAAGTACAACTCCGCCTACAACATGAATAAAATGAATTTAAATGATGATTTTTATATTATTTTAAGTACACATTTATGCACAAGTTATTGCACAGCATGTATAAGAGTATATAGTTTCACAATCACGTAGATTGATGAACGAACAAGTTATAGGCCATACATCCCCATCGCGTGAGATTAGGGGATAGCCTAGTAGAGTATATGGCACGATCAGATAAAGAATTGGGAAATATGAGAATAATGGTCTCAGTATAATGGGTCAAGGCTCACAAAATCTAATGAGCTGAGGCTCATAATATATAACAGGCCAAGGCCATAAAATATATTCATAACGGGCCAAGGCCCAGGATGTGACGCCCCGTGCCCTCAGCGGCCCGGACCGTCACTGTAAACTCTATTACTTGCTTCTTTAGCTTTTACTTATACTTCCTCTTTAAAACCGATACTTAAACTTGCTGAATTTAATAGCATAAATTTAGAGGGATTTTTTTTTAATATACGCGTACGTATTTACTATTCACATACGTATACTATTAAAATGCGGAATTTGAAAAACATAAGGATTTCAATTATACATACACACTTATATACTTGTTTATCTGATTAATATTCACCAGACACTATTTAAATATACTATTTATACATATACTGTTTACTGTTCCAAAATACCAATTAATCTTTACTATTCAAAATACTATTTAGTTGTCACCGTTCAAAATACTATTTACTCATACTGTGCGGAAGAATACTCGCGGTGTATCCATAACCTCATCCTCACATCCGCCTCCACTGCCATCATCGTCCTTTGATGTTTATGCTATAGGATGCTTACCTACAGCACGAATACACTCCGTGAGCTTTACGCCCAGTAAGTACAACATGTTAACTACAAAACATGTTTAAAACATAGCACATACTTAAAATCATAAGCATGACATATATCACTTAATAAATCACATACCATTTAAGCATATCACATATCAGCTCACATTTCATGTCATCACATAACATGTCATAACACTGAATATAAAACTTCACATACTTTATGCATGACAGAAGCATCGTGTACTATATGCACTCTACTGAAAAAGAAAGCATAGCGAACTATAACTAATGCATGGTCCGGTTATGTTCATTTATGCTTCAAACTTCTCTTTTCTTTTCTTGTCTATTTAGGGCCCATGTGTCAGTACCGTGTACGCGTAGACCAACGGTAACGCCCGAGGTCAACTAATGCCGAAGAGCCATCAACTGATGCTTAACTTTTGGCCTTAACTTTCTTTAATTGGAAACCCCTTCGACTGAAGGAGCCGATACGACACACCTACTTGTTTCCATCTTGTTTAACTGTTCTAGCCATACGCTTCTCTAAGCTATCCCCAATCCTACGCGGTAGGGATCTATGGCTTCTATCTTGTTCTTTCATCAATCTACTCGATTGTGAAACTATATGCTCTTATGTATGCTGTGCAGCATCGTGTGCAAGATACATACTTAAAATACTGGAAAAGCATCATTTGAAATTCATTTTATCCATGCTATAGGCGGAGTTGTACTTACCTGTCATCAGACAGTTTATACTCTCGCCTTCGTCACAATACAGGTACCTCCCTGTAATCATAATGCATTTCATTAACATTCACTCTTAGGTCACCGTGGTCATTAGTGACTAATAAAAATTCTTGTTATGTGGTACCAATCCTTATCGGTACTAATTGCCCTACTCTTAAGAATTTGATTTTCTAATCATTGTTAATTAATTTATTTACCCAATAAATTAATTAACATCGCTCTTAGGTCACTCTATCGTTAGGAACTAATAAACTTATCGTTGTGTGGTACCGATGCCTATCGGTACCCAACTGCTCTACTTTGCGAAATTTGATATCTAATTTTTAATCGTGCTTGATTAATTTGTCTACTTGACAAATTAATCACTGTCTCTCACTATCCCATTCCGACTTGGTCCTTGACCGGCTAACCGACCAGTCAACTGACTGAATACCTCCCGTATGACCATTTAGCCTGTCGAGTTACCGTTACCGATGTAATCGCCCCAAATTTTATACTTAGATCACACCCATCCCTCGGGTGGCACTATTCCGATCTAGGGGTCGTTTTCTTACATTTCGAGATTTCTAATTGGGCGGTTCACTAATCCTGTAAATGTCCATCCTTCTTTCTTGGACCTAGGTCATCGAGGGGGCTCAGGTTCCCATCCCGATCACATTTTCACCCCTCGTTTCCTAAAATACCCCTTTGTGCCGTTTTAGAAATTTCGGCAGCATTTCCGCTTAATTTTTGGGTTTCCGGCGTTTAGGAAACGCCTTAAAACCATCTAACCTATTCTAACCTGCCACGTACTAAACCAGAGGCCTAATTTTTACGTAAAAGCTCCGCTTTTTACATAAAAATATTCACATTTCCTCACATTCTCTTTTTCGACATTTCATCCCTTTTTCTTACAATTCCTCAAGTCAGTAAACCATAATTCATACATAATTATTTCTAATAATAAATTGAGGAATCAAGGGATCAAAATCACTACCAAAATCGTTCCCGTCGGCGGTCGGGTGAACCGTTCGATCTCGATCGCACAATCTTTGAATCATCGTTCTCCACTTTTGAAACTCTGGTTTGCAATTCCGATGCCGCGGATGTGTCCGGAACGTCAAAAATAGGCCAACGGGCCATTCTTCAATTTTCGGTCTTCGGGTCGCCGTTGACCGGTCGTTGACCGGCATTGACCACGGCGGTGATGGGAGTGGTGACCACCATCTTGAAGAGCTCAACGAGAGGAACCCATTGGTGGTGTCAATTTCACCAATCGAAGCTCCTATCACCGGAAATCGGCCCTCGAAAAGTCGGCGACGGCACCGGTGTTGGATCTTCATTTTCCGGCGTTGTTGCCCAAAATTGATTTGGGGCTTTTGATCTACGTGTTGTTCTGAGCATTTTGATACTGACCTTGCAACTCAACTCCGCCGGAATAGTGAGATTCGACGGTGGCGATGGCGACGGCGGCTGCGACGGCCAACCTTGGGCGGCGATATCCGGCGGCTGTTGACGTGAAATGAAGCCTAGGTTTTGTTCTACTCTTCACCACGAATCCATTGGGACCGGAGTCGTGGCATTTGGACGTCGGACGGTGGAGAAATCACGGTTTCAAAAATTCGGCCACCGGCGGCTTTAGACAGCGCGTGCGGCGTTCTCCGACGTCGGTTCCGTCGACTTGGCACACCGTTGGACTAAGCTCGTCGAGAGCTTTCCAATGGTGCCGGCGGTGTCGAAAACAGAGGCCAGTTTTGATGGTCAGTCACTGTTCATCTTCGTGTGGTGTGGGGGAGAAAAAGATAGGAAAAAAAAATAATGGGGGCCCTTTTTACAAAAATCTAAAAATTTCGACCCCTTTATACTAATTTTTTGAAAAATTTTAAGATAGGCTATACTGACTAATTTGGGCATGCTGAACCCAAATATATCAGTTTTATATCAAGAAAAGGTCATCTTGACCAATTTCTTGATACTGTGGTTAGGCCTACACTATGTTGACACTATGCACGCATAACGAGGCGTTTTCGCGTGTAATTTCAAACACAGTCTTCCTTGACTAATTTGGACGTGCTGATTTCAAATTTATCAGTTTTACATCCATCTGAGGTCTTCTAGACCAGTTTTCGGGATCTATATGATCCCGTCTCGAAAAACGTGTCAGGTGCCTGATTGACTAATTTGGGCGTCCTGAGTCTAAATATATCAGTTTCGGGGGGAGAAAATGTCGTCTTGACCCTCACCCCGATACTGCGTATCTTTTAAACAAAATCTACATTTTATGCTCAATTGACTAGATTGAGCTTGCTGACTATTAATATGTCAGTTTTATGCCAGATTAAGGCCGTCTTGGCCACTAACCTGACACTGCGTTTCTCACTATTCACTAATCACTGTTCACTATTCACTATCTGACTGAGTAATCTGAGCGTTTTGCCTCTGATTTTGTCAGTCTCTGGGCGAGAAGAGGTCATCTAGACCACTTTTCTTGATACTGTACATCTATTAGGGCAATTATCACTGCTGCACTCAGATGACCAGTCTGAGCGTACTGATGACTAGCTCATCAGTTCTGTATCATGAAATGGTCGTCTAGACCGGTTTCTTGATATTGCGTGTCTCAACGCATACTCACATAATAAGGTGGACCGATTTCACTGTCGATTACACCTTTCACTGCATGAATAGTAATTAAACGTTACTATTCCTGTTTAATTCATTCAACTGAAAAGCACACTGTGCTTATTAACTTAATTACATCATTGCATAGTAATTAAGTTTCATAATTCATAAGAGTCATTACAGTGGCTCTCGGCTCATTACACAGCCTTCTACACGGACTCTTACACGTGCGTGTGCAACGCAACACGGGCATGTACATTTCAGACATGGGGCATGTACTAGTTGAGACTACTCAACACGGCCATGTCTTTGAAATACCTTCATCTATCTGAGCGGTACACAGCCTCTTACACGATCGTGTACTTGACCGTGTTTCTTAAATTTGCACGAAAAGACATTAAATTATGTCCATTTTATTCCTTAATGACTTATTACATGGTAAGTAGGTGTCATGAAAATGGCGGTCATTACACAGGATCAGGGGTGTTCCTGATGATCCACGCACAGTTAGGTACTGACATACGGGCCGTAAGTAGACGTAAGAAGAAAAAAGAACATTGAAGCATAAGATGAGTATAATCGGATCATGCATTGCTCACGATATAGTTCACTATGCTTCCATTTACAGTAAGATGCATTCAGTATGTTATGATTCAGTATATGATGCTCTGCATTCTTTGATATATGATCTGATATGCAGAATATCTCAGTGAGATATATTGTTTATGACATGCTTACATGGTTTTAAGTATGTACTATGTTTAAACATGTTTTACGGTTAACATGTTGTACTTACTCTACTTAAAACTCACGGAGTGTGTTCGTGCTGTAGGTAAGCATCCTATGGCTTAAACTACAATGGGCGATGACGGCAGTAAAGGCGGATATGAGGGCGAGGTTATGGATACACCGCGAGTAAAACTTCTGCACAGCTTGAGTAACTGCTATTTTTGAATAGTAATAGTAAACAGTATTTTTAAATAGTAATAGTAGACAGTATTTTTAAACAATAATAGTTAAACAGTATTATTTGAATAGTAACAGTAAACAGCATTATTTGAATAGTAACCATAGAACAGTATTTTTTAATAGTAATAGTTAAACAGTATTATAAGTGTATATGGGTAATTAAATTTGCAAATATTTAGACGATGTATATTTAAAGTATACGTATGTGAATACTAAAAATGTATGCCTTCAAAAAAAATCCATAAATTTAGGGTATCTAAGTAAATAGATTTTAAGTAAGTATCAATAGTTTGCAAGGAAGTATAAGTATCAGTTCAAGTAGCAGTTTTTAAGTGACAGTCCAGGCCACTCAGGGCACGGGACGTCACATTAGGATATCTTAGTTAAAGATTAGAGTTTTTTATACAAAAATAATTTTTTAAATCATCAAAATTAAATTCTAATTATTGGAAAAATAAATCCAAAGTCTTTAATCTTGATCTCCTCCATGAATAATTATATAAAATTTCTTATACCATTTCTGGTGTATACAAATTCTAAATATTCAAAAAGATAAAAAATCTGTGGGAAAATTATGGTTATATAGACCGCTCTCATGGTTACATAAAAATTCCTAAATACTATTTTTCTAAAATTCTAAGGAACCATAATCAGTAAAATTGAGCATGTTTATAATAATCACAAAATTATAATAACTACATGCAGCATATTACATAATCCATAATAACAATATATAAAATCCCCAAAATACCACTCTCTAAATATTAAATCCATATATATAGGAGACACAATCAATTGTTTAATTTATATATACGGCATATTCATGAGTTAGCTTTGATACCATTTATTGGGAAAAACGAAAAATATACACAGTAGAATTTTAAAAAAATTTCAACGATTATTAAAACTTATATTACCATATACAATAAATTATCAGCAATCTTTTAAACCTTTCGAAGAAAATATCAGGATGCTAGAAAGAACGTCAGAAACACCAAAGGACAACACCAGGAGGGGTTTTAACTAACTAACATTCTCCGCTATTCTTTAATTCTTAGATGGTTGAGTGTGTGGGCGTCCATTTCCTTGATTGGTATTCAGCGTAGCTTGTTTTCTTCGGACTACCCAGATCTCTTAAGAACTTATTACTACGGTGATTTATGCAACAATAAACCTACTCATCTGAAAGTCTATGGTCTAAGCCAATAGGAGTGGAATGACCCCTATTTATAATATTGTGTAAGGTAACGTTTCGAATTTTAAATTAGATCAAGAAAAGATTTTCATTAACCATTTTCAACTCTCTAAAATCACTTCACCAAAGGAAATATCCCCTAAAGAAATTCAGCCACCAAGTGTGAGGAGGATTCAAAATTCAAATAGGATTCAAACTTGAATTTTCTCTCCTCTTATCCACTCAAAAACTGACTCCTTCTAGGAGAACTCTCCCTTGAAAAATTTGGCCATCCTTTGTGTGAGGAGATTCAAAATTCAAGTAGGATTCAAATAAAATTTTTCCTTCTCCCTTATCCACAAGAAAACCGAATTCTCCATATGGAATTATCCACAACCATATTGGACCTCCCTAGGTTTTGTGATTCAAAATTTGATTCAAATTTCAAACTCCACAAACCTTTTGAATTTTATCTGCATGGATAATTTTCTACAACTTCAATTCAAATTTAAATAAAATCATGGCAACTTTATTTGAAATTCAAATAATTGTATAATCTCTTATCCAAAACAAAATTCAAATTCAAACTAGGAGAAATTCTTGTCTTCCATCCTTATCCATTATGGATGCTACATTAGATTGTGCAAGGACAAGGTTTTATCCAATTTAAATTCAAATAGAATAATCTTTTAAATTTCAAATATTTATTTTAAGAAAAGATTTTCAAAATTCAAATTAATCATATATTTGAATTTCAATTTCAAATACAATTAATTTAAATTTCAAATCTTATCTTCCAAAAAATAAATATTAATTAAATATTTATCTCATTTATAAATAATAAAAAATTACAATTTTTCCCCTCCAGCACATATAGAAAAATGCCTACATCCTTGTAGAGGATGATCCGGATATTTCTCATTATTATATGTAAAACAACAAGCCACATAAGAATACCCTGATTAACTACCATCTTTAAGGAATTATAAGAGTTAGTAGAGGGATTAATTAGACATATACAATCAGGCTCCCATGAATGCATGTAATCATTGTTCTATATTAAATAACTTAATCACATGATTACTAATTTCAGGATCATTTCACTGTAGACCCGAAACTGAACTCTCAATTATATTACAAATTACAAAAGCCTCATAAAAGACACCGTCCAATGACCTTATCATTAATGCAAAACTCTCATGTAATATCCATGATCAACCCAGGTCAAAGTCCGTTCAACCTTTTGATCACACTATCTTAAAGATCCATTATGCACTTGATAAGAGAATGATCATCCACCATATGTGAATAATAAGTCATTTGTTAAGCAAATGACCTAAGGCCTTGTCCATTCTCACCCTAGCATAATGCCTTTAAGAGGATAACCTTAACTCTACATAAGAGCTATGATTCCTTATCTATAAGCAATCCCTCCATCATATGTGTATTGTATACCCAACAAACCAGTCCATCAACTTACTATCTTTGAGACGCCCTAACTTTTGGAACTTCAAAACACATTAGCCATATACATGAAACTGTTCACTTACTATGATTAAGGTTGTTGCATAATGAATGTCAAAAGCAGATTGATCTACTCATAACAGACTACGTAAATCAATCACGCTTTAGTATTGGTCCAATATGCCACTACCAAGCAATATATCTATAGCTCTACTCGAGAGTCAAAGCTCCAGACGGTCAAGATAAATTGTCCCCCTAATTGGCTTTAGACAACATAATAGTCTTAACATGAGTTTGTTGCTCACTTTAACCCCATAGACTACGGACCATAGATTTAGGCCACTTACTCTAGAAAGTTATCTTTTCACATATGAAAGATCATTACATGCAACTTTCTAGTAGTTTAACACAAGCATTCAATGAGCCATATTTGCTTACATTTACTTTAACATGTAAATATGTTGAGGACTTATATCAATGTAATGAATAACCTCTAAATTATTTTATTAATCAGTTCAAAAATTCAATGAAAAATACATTGTCACTTAGGGCGCACCTAACATTGAATAAATGGAAAGAAGAGTAAAATCTATAGTGTTGGAAAGGAGAAAGGTGTTCCATCATTGTTTTTTAGTAGAAGGGAAAGAGAAAATAGCAGAATCATAAAATAATTAAAGTAAATAACAGATCTTTAAAACATTTATAATAAATAGCAGATTTATCATTTAAACAATTTTTTTACATAAAGTTTATAGGCAAATGATGCATTTACTTACCAAGTAAATGATCTATTTATGTATTGTAATCTACTATTTAGGTCAATTATTTTCTGAAAACTAATATTTACTATAATTTCCCTTGTTGTTTGGTAGAAGAGAAAGAGAATAAGAAAATGTCTAATTAAATGTATTTTATAATTATAACATCTTTTAAATCAAAAAATGATAATAAATTAAGGTCAAAGTAGGTATTTTACCCACATTTACTTTCTCAAAGAATTTTCCATCTACTTTTCTTCCTAAAGTTAGAAGGATTAAAAAGTGATAGCACTTATGAATTTTCAATTTCTCTTTCCAGTTTCCTCTATACCAAACAACCAAAATTTAATTTTTCTCTCCAAAATCCCTTATCTAGTTTCCTTCCTCTCCTTTTTCCACTCTACTAAACAAAAGCTAAAACCCATCCTCAACCCATAGATTAGAGATGACAACTACTCCCTTCTCGTATCCAACTCATTAATTTGGAACTATACAACTACTCTCTACTCATTCAATTCAGAACTTGATGCTAAGAGCAAGTCCAATGTAATACTAAATTGATATGTCATGTGATAACTGGGAAATCTATAGTTCTCGGAATATTTTGTACAAGATATGTAAATAAATGTACATTTATAGTAAGACATGTTATAGAATACAGAGCAGATGAAAATTTTGATTAACTGAGTTTCAATCAAAATTTGACAATGAATTAATGAATATAGTTTAAAAAACTAAGCATTAATTCAAATTAAGATGTTTTAAAATTAATAGAAAAGTATGTGGAAAATACATATTAAGAGATCAATGGCACATAAGTGAGCCACATTGATCAATGGCACACAAGTGAGCCACATTGATCAATGGCCAAGATTAGCCAAACAAGCCCTTGCAAATTTCAAAAAAATTAAAGAAAATGTGAGGGAGGAGGAGAAGCACGTGAGGGCCTTAGGCTAAGTAATTCAAATGAATTAATTCACTTGAGTTTGAGCTGCCAAAAAATAAGTAGCCGACAGAAAGAGAAAGAGACCGAGAAAGAGAGAGAGAAGAAAGGGAAATCCAAACAAGTTCAGATTTTCTCTTCAAGCAGCAGATCGATCGAGTTTCTCAGCCAAGAATCCACAGCAATAAGGTCTCAAGCTTCAAAGCAAGGCAAACCCTCGTTTTCTCACATTTTTCGAGTGAAAAGCTGGGGTTTTGAGAGGAAAAAGAGAATGTGAGTTAATCATGTTAAGATTTTCAGTTAAAATCGAAACATGGTTCGAGTCTAGTTGTTTTAAAATACGAATCCATGAGTTGATGGTTTAGAAAACCAAATTTAGTGAGTTTTCTTCAAGAAAGTACAGATTTTTCAAAAGTTGAGTCAAGAGATGTTCATAAGCAAAATGTGAGATTTTGCTTATGAAACCATGGATTTGTGATAGTAGAAATGTAGTCAATGCCTTGAAACGATTTTATGGAGATCGATTTTGAGTCTAGCCTTAGAAAAACAGAGCAGAGCAGTTCGGACCCAGAATCTTGATTCTGGTATGAACACGGGTGTGTACAAGGGCGTGTTTAGAACACAGCCTCGAAATGCCCACATGCTAGACCAAGGGTACACGGCCAAGAACACGGCTGTGTATCGGGCCGTGTCAAGGGGCACACGATCAAGGGAAGGGCGTATAGCAGACCATGTTAGACAGCAGGAAAACACGGTCAGAAACACGGCCGTGTAAGTAACCGTGTAAGCATGCACTTATAGTCCAGAGGAGTACACGGCCATGTATCCATCCGTGTAAGTATACACAGCCATGTTCCATGAAGTACACAGCCAGGCACGTAAGTCCAGAGGAGTACACGGTTAGAGACATGCCCGTGTAGGAGGGCGTGCTGTGTTCGAAGCCAAAGAGTAAAAATAAAAAATAAAAAAAAAAGAGTCTGGAAATAGAAATTTCATGTTTTGCCATGTTTTCAGTATAAGATGAATATTGGAAATAATCAGTGATTATTTATTTTATAGGAGTTCGAGCCAGAGACCCCGATACAGCAGTTCTAGAGCAGCAGAGGCTTATGCTCGCAGATTTTCTGTAAGTTCAAGCATTGTCCTGACTGTAACGTGGACAATCTTGTTATGTTTACGATATTATGTATATTGTTTGACGTGTATGATAGACATTGATTGTCTACATCACGATACTCATGATAGTTTCATGTCAGTTTCATGTAATGCATGTAGAATTTCATGTTTCAAGTACACATGTCAGACAGGTAGCAGGTACACGAAAGCATGTAGATGCACAAGGCACCTTAGTGTGTTTATAAAAACTCACACCCCAGTAAATCATGTAACAGGTTCCTACTATGGGGGCAATCAGTATGCTACCCAGTTGAAACTCTAGCAAGATGGTAATTAAACCAGTTATTGGCGTATCGGCCTCTCGACCCACGTGGAGGTTTTCATGTTTAGCTCCAGTTAAGACTGAGGAGGTTAGCATTAAAGCATCGCTCCCAGTTGTGCTAACATGTCGGTACGACCAATCAGGAGCCCAAAACCAGAACTTAATAACAGATAATGTCCTAAGACTAATCTTTCAACCACGAGCATGTGTTATAGAGTCTAGTGTTACAGAGTCCAGTTTCATGTATGAGCACAGCAGTACAACATGTTATGATTCATGTTTTTATGTTTGAACTTATTGAGCCCATAGCTCATCAGTTTGTTCACATATTGCAGGTAAGAGACCTGTTCACCAGTAGTATATGGTGGACGACAAATAGGGTAGATGCATACCAGGTGGATTGGACGAGGGATTGTGGTCACCATTAGTCTTCCGCTGTATAGTTTTGAAAACTTTAAACATGTAGTTTCAAGAACAAGATTTCAAGTTAAGATTATGTGATAGGAGAATCATGATTCATGTGCATATTATTTTGTTAACATGATTTCCTTATCACATTCTCGAACAGTTTACGATATTAATAAAAAAAAATTTATTCCGCAAAATTAGCAAGCAGTTTTCAAGTTCAGCATGATTGCCGGCAACCTTAGAGGCCTACATACTATTGCGGTTAACTACAGAGTTGGCTGTAATAGCACTGTAGACCTCCATAGCAGGGCGAGCCGTCACATGTCAATGGTAGATTTAATATTTGAACGACAAAAATGCTCTCTAATAACGTATTATCTTTAATGTCAATTTATCATATACTAAAATTTATGATAAATTTATTGTAAAATATAACTAATTTTGAATTTAACTTTTGCTTGATTTGTCACATCCTAAAATCCAGGACAGTGACGTGAAGGATTAATTTAAGAAAATCCCATGATTAGACGCTAATCATGAAATTCTCATTTATCTCAATGTGAATACCAAATTATTTAAATATTTAAAACGAGCCCATCTATATTTTCTGAGACTTGCATAATTTGCAATATAATTAAGAGTTCAGTTTCAGGTTTATAGTGGAATGATCCTGAAATTAGTGATCATGTGATTGAGTTGTTTGGTATAATATAGTGATTACATAAATTCACAGGAGGCCGATTATATATGTCCAATCGATCTTTCTGCTAGCTCTTATAATTTCTTAAAGATGGTACTTGATCAGGATATTCTTATGTGGCTTGTTGTTTTACATTTAGTAATGAGAAAAATCCAGATCACCTTTCACATAGGTGTAGGTGTTTTTCTATGTATTGGAGAGGTAAAATTAAAATTTTGTATTATTCAATAAATGAGATAAATATTTAATTAATATTTACTTTTAGAAGATAAGATTTGAATTTTAAATTAGTTGTATTTGAATTTCAAATTTAAATATGTGATTAATTTGAATTTTGAAAATTTTGTCTTAAAATAATTATTTAAAATTTAAAAAATTATCCTATTTGAATTTAAATTGAACAAAATCTTGTCCTTACATAATCTAAGGTGGCATCCATAATCAAATTTGAATTTTATTTTGAATAAAAGATTACACAATATTTTGAATTTCAAATAAAGTTGTCATGATTTTATTTGAATTTGAATTAGAGTTGTAGAAAATTATTTATGTGAATAAAATTCAAAAGGTTTGTGGAGTTTGAAATTTGAATCAAATTTTGAATTCCAAATCCTAAGGAAGTCGAATATGGTTGTGGATAATTCTACATGGAGAATTCAGTTTTCTTGTGGATAAGGAAGAAGGAAAAATTTTATTTGAATCTTACTTGAATTCTGAATCTCCTTACACAAAGAATGGCCGAATTTTTCAAGGTAGAGTTTTCCTAGAATGAGTCGGTTTTTGTATGGATAAGGAGGAGAGAAAATTTAAGTTTGAATTCTATTTGAATTTTGAATCTTCCTTACCCTTGGTGGCTGAATTTCTTTAGGGAATTTTCCCCTTGGTGAGTCGGTTTTGGAGGATGAAAATGGTGAGAGAAAATATTTTCTTGGTTCAATTCAAAATTCAAAAGGTTATCTCATGTAATATTATAAATAGGGGTCATTCCACTCCTGTTGGCTTAAATCACAGACTTTAAAGTGAACATGCTTATTGTTGCACAAATCATTGTAGCAATAAGTTCTTGAGAGATCTAGGTGGTTGGAAGGAGACAAGCCACGCAGAATACCCATCAAGGAAACGGTTGTGACGCCCCATGCCCTCAATGGCTCGGACCGTCAGTAAAAACTTGCTTACTTGTTTTCTTTAAAAGATACTTATACTTTCTTGCACTTAATCCTTAACTAGATATCATAAATTTAAGGATTTTTTTTTGAACGTGTACGTATTTACTGTGTACGTACGTATACCAATTTCTATTCAAAAATACTGTTTAATGGTTACTATTCAAAAATACTATTTAATGGATACTATTTTAAAATACAGTTACTGTTACTATTCAAAAATACTATGTAATGATTACTATTTAAAAGTATGGTTTATGGATACTATTCGAAAATACTACTCAAAATTACTGTTTAGCTATTACTATTCACAAATACTGTTTGACAGTTACTATTCAAAATACTATTTAACTATTATTATTTAAAATACTGATACTCAAATTTGCAGAAGATAAACTCGCGGTGTCTCCATACCCTTGCCTTCACATCCGCCTCCGCCGCCACCATCGCCCATTGGGGTTTAAGCCGTAGGACGCTTACCTACAGCATGAACACACTACGTGAGCTTTACGCTCAGTAAGTATAACATGTTTACCGCAAAACATGTTTAAATATAGTACATACTTAAAAACATATAAGCAGTCATATATCACATATACCACTTTAACATATCACATATCACACACCATATCAATGATTATAAAACTTCACATAACATATGCATCACAGAAACATTGTGTACTGAGTGCATCTTACTATCTCTAAAAGCATGATGAACTATAACTAATGCATGATCCGGTTATGTTCATTTATGCTTCAATATTTTCCTTTCTTTTTCTTATCTATATAGGGCCCGTGTGTCAATATCGTATGTGCACAGACTATCGGTAACGCCCGTGGTTAGAAGCCGGAGAGCCATCAACAAATGCTCAACTTTTTGCTTTAACTTACTTTAAAACCTTTTCAACTGAAAGAGCCGGTACGACATGCCTATACATTTCCATCTTATTGATCTTTTCTAGCCACATGCTTTTCTAAACTGTCCCTAATCCTATGTGGTGGGGACGTATGGCGTCTAACTTGCTCTTTCATCAATTTACTTGATTGTGAAATGATATGCTCTTAAATATAGTGCGACATCGTGTGCATGGCATACGTATTTTTAACATACTGAAAAACATCATTTTATTCATGCCGTAGGCAGAGTTGTACTTACCTAAATTTGCCAGCAAAATGCATACTCGCACCTTTAACGATATACAGGTGACCATCTGTCATCAATAACGTTCCTTATCAACATCTCTGTAGAGTCACTACTCTTGCAAGTGACTATTACTTGTGTTTCTATGTGGTACCGAGACCCATCGGTACCCTATTGGCCTACTATAGAGATTTGGTGTCTAACTCGTATCGTGTCTGATCAATTATTTACTTTACAGATTAATCATCGTCCCTTACAGTGTTGTTGGAAACGCAGTCCTTGACTAGTTTACCAATCAGTCAACTGACCGGTTAACTCGCGTGTTGGTAACTAAGTAGTCTACCGGGTTACTATGCGTAAAAAGGTGTAGTAACTGGCCGGGTTACTTTGCTTGTTGGGGTGTGGTAGCCTACCGGGCTACTATTCCTTTTTTGGTGTAATGGCCTACCGGGCCACTATGACTTGTTTGGAGTAGTAGCCTACCGGGCTACTAAGACTTGTTTGGTGTGGTAGCCTACCGGGCTACACACACCGTTTTTCTTTGAAAAAAGTGTAGATTGACTTAAAAGTTCTTGGGAAAAATTCTTTATTTTTGGAATCGTCCCCTAATCACCCCGTCGGAAGGTGGGTGACGTTTTATAAAAACCATGTTTGTATTTTAAAGTGTTAAAACACATTTTATTTTGAAGAATATAAATTACATTTTTAAAGTTATATTTTAAAGGTGGTTTTTGAACCATTTTTGAAAAACCATTTTGAAACTTAATCGAAATGACTTTATTTGCGATTTTGGTGAACATAAAAGTTTTCGTCCTCGACAAAATGAACAAATCTCGTGTTCACCTTGGATCCTAAAACCAACTCTAATGGTTCCTAATTCCATTAAACTCGTGGGCTTGTGCCCAGTTCTTCGAAAAATTCCCAATTTTAGGTCTTTGTAAATACGGCTCTGTTTGATACTCGAAACAGCCAAATTTTTAAAACATGCATAGGTCATCTCAAAGGTTTCCACGAGATCTATAACTTTCATGTTGATCCCGAAGTCCGGTTCGGACTCTAAGGGGTCCATTTTCACTAAAACCCGTGCCTATTTCTGGGTTCAGATTTTATTCCCAGTTTCGGACACCGAGTGAAAAATACTCTAAAAACCTATCTTAGGTTCGTTTTTGGCTGAGGCCCATTTAACGCAAAAATGATCGCATCAAAATTTTCTTAAAATGATATGTTTTACCAAATCCTAAATTTGGACCCTATGTGGGTTAAAATAGCCAAAATCCGTGGCTTTGCCTAGGGATAGATTTATGTCCAGCCACGTTCCTACTCGTTCGTAACATCACACATACCATAGCCATTCGTAAAAATTTGTAAACACAATCACAACCACATAAACTTAAAAATGGAAACTTAAGGGCTCAAAATAATTTATTACAAACCATTTGCATAAATAAATACACATAAATGGCTTTGATCAAAAACTTAAGATCATTAAATCGTAAAAAAGGAAAGGTTTCGATTTTTTTACCTTGGTGCTTCGAACCAAGCACGTTTTTGAACCAAGGCTTAATGAACCAAGTGGTTATGGGAAACCAAGGGAAATGAGGTTGGTTTTTGCTAGACACAATACCAAAAAATTTCTCTTAAAAACCAAATCAAAACAAAAACTAAAAACTACAAGGATCGGTTTTGAAGACTTACCCTTGGTGCCTTAGAATGACTTAGATTCAACTCCTCCTAACATAGGCTTGTGAGGTTTGATTTTTGGTAAGTTTTTAGTATGATTTAAGGCTTGAAGAAGTGAAGGTTTGGAGGCTTAAAGAGGTTCGGCTACAGCTAGAAGAAAAGGGAGAAATGGTTGTGTTTTTGGGGTGGCAAATGAAAGAACAAAACCCTTGTGCAAAGGGTGACTTTTATAGGCAAAATTGATCAAGCTTACTTAAACTTAATCCTAATTAATTGTCCACCAAATTAGCCAAATCATGAGACAAATTGCTGCCTATTTTCAAACCAAAATGGGCGTGGGCTGCTGCCTTAAATGGGAGAAAAATAAAGAAACATTTGTTGACCATGCTTTGAAACCCCATGAATAATCTATTCCATGTGTCATAGTTTTTGTATTTTTTAATGGTTACCTTTTGGGCTATGTGTGCAGCTGATTACAGCTACTTTTGCAGCTAAGGGGCACAAAATTTTAAGGCCAAAATTCATTTATGTTGGCTTCACAATGCAGTCTAATTTTATACTGTGGTGTTCGGTTGTTTTTCGGCATTGTTCCAATTTTCACCCGAAAATTGGATTTCTGAATTCGATTTTTATACTGTAAATTCTTGATTGTTTTATACTGTCTAAGAGCCCATTATCAGTCTAAATTACTATTCACTTCTTATACTGTGATTGTATCTACACTGTATTGTCCTTTCGCACGCAAACCGAGACGTTCCCAGGTAAAATTTCAGACACAGTCTCTCTTGACTAATTTGGATGTGCTGATTCCATTTTTATCAGTTTTATGTCCATCGGAGGTCATCTGGACCAATTTTTAAGATCTGTGTGACCCCATCTCGAAAAACGTGTCAGGTGCCCGATTGACTAATTTGAACGTTCTGAGTCCAAATATATCAGTTTCGGAGCGAGTAAAGGTCGTTTTAACCCTCATCCTGATACTGCGTATCCCTCAAACTAAGATTCTCATTTTATGCTCAATCAATCGGATTGAGTCTACTAACCATTCATATATCAGTTTTAGGTTAATTTAAGGCTGTCTTAGCCAATAACTTGACACTGCGATTCTCACTATTCATTATTCACTGTCTTTCACTTAACTGACCAGTCTAAGTGTTCTGACTCCAATTTTATTAGTCTCTAGGTGAGAGGAGGTCATCCAGACCATTTTCTCGATACTATACCATTGCTAGGGTTTTCTCTCGCTATCGTGCTCAGATGTTCGGTCCAAGCGTTCTGGTGATCTGTTCACCAGTCTTGTGTCAAGAAATGGTCATCCGAATCAGTTTTCTGACACTGCGTGTCTCACACATACATACACATAATAAGGTAGACTGGGTTTACTATCAATCACCCATTTCATTACATGAATAGTACTTAAACAGTACTGTATCTGTTTAATCTAATTGGAAGATATATTGTATTTTTTTCCAACTTAATTACTTATTACATAGTAATTAGGTTACATGCATTTTGAGGGTTTGTGTAATGGCTTTTTGCCTATTACACAACCTTAAATACGGCCTCTAACACGGGGGTGTATAAGGCAACACGGGCGTGTATACACCAGACACAAGCATGTACTAGTTGAAATTCTTCAACACGGCCTTGTTTCAGAACACGGCCTTTTACACATTCATTAACCCGGGTGGTTCACGGCCTCTTACACGGCCGTGTTCTTGACCATGTCTGTGCACACGGCCATGTTCAGTTACACGGCTTCTCATGTGTTTACAACCCAAGCGGTACACGGCCTCTTACACGGCCGTGTACCTAACCGTGTTCTACTACACGACCATGTATACTTACACGGCTACATACACGTACACAGTCTGATTGGTACACGACCACTTACACGGCCGTGTACAGGACTGTGTACTTTAAAAATTGCACTAAAATGTATCAAATCATCCCTCAATTTCTTATTAAATGAAAATCAAGTTATAGGAATGGGGCGGTCCTTACAACGGGGGCCCACATGTTCAACCATCTAGAAATCGGAGAATAGCGGAGAAGGCTACTTGGTTGAAGCCCTTCCTAGTGTTGTCCTCCTGAGTTTCTAACGTTCACTCTGGCATCCAAGGCGTTTTCTTTGAAAGGTATATTTGATTGTTGATAATTTATTGTATATGACAACATGAGTTCTAACGATCTTTAAAAAAAATTTTAAAATTTCACTATGCATATTTTTCGTTTTTTCCAACATTTAAAATAAGTTTCAATTTGAAATTTTAATATTTTGCTTATTTAGTGTAAAAATTATCCAATGTCTAATTCACTTTACAAAAAACAAGTCGAGTTATGAAAATTATGCCTCTAGTATTAATAGGGATCAACTGTCCCACAGTACAAAAAAATGGAAAATAAAGAAAAAAAAGTAAAATGCAACACAATCTAGACATACGACCATAATTTCAATGTTTAATATAATACAGGCCTTCAAACAAAAGAAAGTAAAGAAAGTATACAATATTTAACATTCCCAAATTCAATTTCTAGTATTTAGTCTCCAGGTTGTGATTCTACGACAATCGTAACTTCTAATGACCTTTCACTCCTGGTAATTACCAGATTTAAAAACATAAGTGAGAGGCCAGTAGGAGATTTGTAAAACTTTCTAAAATATTTTACTTTAACCAACTTAATAATAACAATTGAACAATGCAGTACATGAACTTAAATGTGTAATCGTGATAATGCTATTTGTATCCCTAGATACACCTATATTCACATACAATCTCATGAGCCCCCTTACCGCGTTGAAGCATGATGACTGATTGTCGATCGAGATGTGCACTCTTCGCACGTGTGTACTGACTCTTGGTATAAACTTTAAACATCTAAATCCCTTTTCCAAATCCTTTTGGGAAATATATATAATGTAATAAAATATACCATTTTATTTTATCGAATATCCATATTTGAATTTATTCCTTCAATTTTCAAAATCGTGACATTTTTCAAAATTACAGAGTTTATAAAAACTTTATAAATTCATTTTTGTTAAATCAACATTTTGATCAAATCATAAAATACAAGTCCGGCTATAAAGTAGTGGTCAGATTATCTTATGTCTTTGAAAAATTTAACCTTCTAATACGAATCTTCTTCACTAGCTCCAAATTGAAGAATACCTAAAACATAATAATAGATAATTTAATTATTTGTTCAAAAATTTCTTAACCTTGATTACGATAAATTCAATTAATTAGAGAGCCCTTTATTTTAATTTTAAAATAATATTTTACTCTAAAATTTGTAAATTTTTTTGAAAATTTTGGCATAACTCATCTTAAAATATTATCTAAATTGAAGAATACCTAAAACACAATCACATATAATTTAATTATCTATTCAAAAATTTCATAACCTTGATTACGATAAATTTAATTAATTAGAGAGCCCTTTATTTTAATTTAAAAGTAATATTTTACTTTAAAATCTATAAATTTTAACGAAAATTTTTGCATAACACATCTTAAAATATTATCTACTCAAATCTTCAAAAACGCCCCAAACCTGCAAAAAAAAAAATCAAATTCTAAATCTTAGAATAATTTCAAATATAATATTAATTCAAATTTCAAATTCTAGATTTCAAAATTACTAAGCTTTATAATTTTCTTTTCTCTGTCCTCTTCTTTTTTTTTTTTATACATGTATTTATATATGGATACATATTTTTTTCTCAAGCTCGGTTTGGAGGCTCACGTCCGAGGGTGGGGTTCAGCGATTCGGACTTGCAGCTAGGGTTTAGCTGGGTCGAAGTTGCGAGAGGTTTGACTAGTGTTGAGTTGCTTCGTGAGCTTTGGCCGGTTCGGTGAGATTGGGTGGCAATAGTGCTTTATGCCGATGACAATGGAGTGGGAGAAAGGAAGAGAGAGGGAAAAGAGAAAGAATGGGTGAAAGAGAGATCGATAAAGAGCGACTGAGGGAGAGAGAGTGGAACTGAGAGAAAGAGAGAGTTTGGGAGTGAGAAAGAGAGAGAAAGAGATAAAGAGTTAAGAAAGAGAGGATAAAAGAGAGATTAATGATACGTTTGAACGAGAGATTTATTTTTAAAAATTAAAAAACTTTTAAATATGAAAAATAAAATATTGTTTGGATTTTTTATGTAAAAGTAAAAAATTGTATAGATAGGTGAAAAAAATTTCTTTTTTTTATAAATAACTCTTTTTTCAATTTTAAAAATAAAAAATTTTGAGTATTCAAATATAAAAATTTAAAAAGATTCATTTTTTTTTAAATAAAGAATTTTTTATTAAAAAAAAATAAAACTCTCAAATAAATATATCTAAAAAGGAGTAGTGAAAATTTTTGAAGGTAGATATTTTAAGTCAAGTTAATATTTTATATTTACTTTATAATATTATATGTGATTAAATATGCGTTGGTGTGTGTGCGTGTAAAGTGGTCCGCGTGGAATACCCCACGTCCGACGCCTTCTTTTGTTTTTGGAGTAAAAATATAATTTTATACAAATTAAAAGTTGGGAAATTTTCAAAATTTGTTAAAATTTTCAAAAAAATCTTCAAATTAATATTAAATATAATAGAAGTTTTTAATTAAATATGTAAAAAATAAAAACTAATTAACAAACTAATACTTAAATTACCATACTAATACTGAAATTACTATATATATGTGTAACATTTAAATTCAAAATTTTGCATTCAAAATTTTGGGTCGTGACATAATTAATCACAAAGTAATCATTCCAATACTAAATGTTAAAACCACTCTCTTTTGTAATAAATATAAATATATATATATAACATTAACAAAGTCCAATTCACTGAAAAAAGTCTATAATATTATAACTTTGACATATAATACTTACCCTTTTTTTTTTTCCTGTGATATTATGTGCGTGTTTGGTTTTGTTTCCAAAACAGATTTCACGATTCCCTAGAAAATCGATTTCAAAATCGATGTGAAATTATAGAGGCGTTTGTTTTTGTTTTTGAGAATGATTTTCCATTTTCAAAAATACAGAAAATGAAAACGGTTTCAAAATAGCGTTTGTTTATTTAACGTTTTCAAAACCGTTTCGAAAACACCGTTTTCAACTATGTTGTTTTTTTTTTTGGTATTTTGAAAACGAAAAAAAGTTGTTTTCACTTTTTGTTTTCATTTCCAAAAATATTGTGTTTTTTGGGTTTTTTGAAAATGAAATGGGTTTTGAAAAAATATAACCAAATAAAGTTTCATTTTTATATTTTTCAAAATATACACTTAGAAAATATAACCAAACACAGTTTCAAAAATGATCTTAACACAGTTTTCAAAACATTCTCATTTTCAATTTTTTTGAAAACAGAAAACATTTCAAAAACAATACCAAACGCCACCTATAATTATTATGGTTAATTAAGATTTAATTGATATAGTAATTACTTAAATATTATGGTTATTAATTTTTAATTCATTTTTTAATTAAAAAATTTTATTAATTTTTAATTTTTGGTATTCATAATAATTTTTTTTTAAATCAAACATAAATATGTTTTTATAGAATACTTATAAAATGACTGGTTTTCAAAAATATAACCAAACACAATTTCACTTTTTTGTTTCTCAATACATACACTCAGAAAATAAAACCAAATACAATTTCAGAAACGTTCTCAGAATTGTTTTCAAAACGATCTCAAATTCAGAGAATTTGAAAACATGACAAATTTCAAAAACAATACCAAACGCTACCTATAGCTCGCGCTACGGCTTTTCCGCTTTTACAATGATTTCCAGCCACCCATAGAAAAAAATTTACCCTCACACAGCAACATCTTGTTAGTTAGACAACAAGAACAAGGTATGAAATCATAAAAAAATAAAGTAATAAGATAAAAAACTATAAAATAATTCGATCCAGTTTAAATAACCTAGGAAACTTTAGGAAAGTCTATAATCTACAACATATGCGATTGATAACATCCGAGCAAAAAAGTATAATGTCAACCGTGAACTTACTAGAAATGAAATGAAGTGAAAGAACAAAAAGGAAAAAAAAAATTATTGGTATAGTTTTTCCACAGTCCTCTTCAAGAGTTCACTATCAGCACCTATAACTTCAGCCGCCTTTCTCCCATTTTGAAAGAAATGAAATGTTGGCTGCAGAAATTCATACATCAGATAATATCCATCTATGTATTGAAAAGAACAGGTAAACGTATGTACAACTTGAAAAAAATGTGTAAAAACTGATCAGAATACAATAATCAAAAAGGCTACCCTAAAAAAAGTCATTAACGATCGGGAAAAACTTTGGGCTCAAAAGAAAAGAAAGAAAAAAAGGACAATTTCACAATATCGAAGTTCTGTTTTCACATTTTAATAATCACACATGGAGACGTCATTTTAATAAGGAATAGAAGCAAAGAACTCATAGTGACAAGACATTTTAAAATTCTGTACATGCATATATGTGTTTAGTAGAAAAATTAAAATTATAATTGATACATCTAGTAGCAACATTATCATCAACCTATATGATATCACTAATGAATACTTGTCAAAGTAAGAGCATTTCTTCACAGGCATCATGGACATGCTGACAGATAACAACATGATACACTGGAAAATTGTAACACAACTCATAACCATCTCTTATATTTTCTCACACATAGCAATCCCTAAAAGGCCCAATGTTGTAACTAGAATGTTGTTCAATTACGGAAATAAATTGCTCATGGACTCTTAATATAATTTTCATTTTGCTTTTAGGATAATTTTTCTAATTTGCATACTAATAATTCTGTAACATATATTTTTTTCGTTGGCTACATGAAGAAAAAAATTCCATATTTGAAAAATAAAAGAAAAAGAAAAGAAAGATCAAACTACTTACCACAGATGTAATACTCAACTCGCTCAATGTCTTTCCAAGGTCTTCCTGCAGATAGAATAAGTGATATTAGCACTGCCATCTTTGATACATAACAAGCATACTAACTTTATGCCAAGGAAGCTGCACCTCAACATCAAAGATAACATGACAGTAGTCTATGACACACGAAGCAATTTAGGATTATTGTGATTGTCATCAACACCCTAGTCACGTCAGGGCTCCAACAAAGTTTTTTAACCATTAAAAAGTTCACCAGAACATACTATGAAATACCGAAGACTTAAGCTAACTGACGTCTCTTCAAGCTTACGAACATAGTGCAATGCAGACGGTTCAACTAGAATCGATATAAACAACGTTGCCACAATCCCAGAGAGTCTCTCTCTCACAAATACTCAATTTCTACATAATCGTAGCTGTTTAAATTCAATTTAGTATTTACCAACATTCTCTTTTCAACGAGAATGGAAAGCAAATAAATTTAATTCCATTTAAACCCCATTGAGTCAACAATTGAATAGAAAGTCTGAGGAACTTGATAGTAGCTTTGGAAAAAATATTTGACAAATAACGGCTCCCTACTTCTCACAGTTCTCTCTCTCTCTCTCTCTCTCTCTCTCTCTCTCTATACATGAGATTTAGACTTCTACAAAGTGGTGTTGCAGATGGAATTTCCTAAAAGTATGATACAAAGATACTAAATAAAAGAACATAACAAAGTCAAAACAAAAACGGGATAGGTCGAGTCCAAGAATTTAAGCATCCATGTATATGTGTTCCTCCTGATAAAAGCAAACATTTCATCCACGATATTACTTCATCTTCTGTTTTTTATATTTTAGGAACAGAAAGATCTTTCAGGTCCCCTGGGCACAACTACCCTTCCCTAAGCTACCCTAGCCTAAAACCAAAATAGGTCTAATTTGATATGATATATCTTAAAGGCGTGTAATAGATCACAAAGTAATACACAGTTTACCACATTCTCAAAAAACACCAGTTTGGAGAAGTTAGGATGTAGAACCAAGAGAAAAGAGAGAAAAATGTGATAGAGAAACAGAACAACGCAAGATTGAACAGACAGAAATATAGAAAATTGATGATTCTAGAGATAGAATGAGAACTTGAGAGGAGGACAACCATAAATTTTAATATCCATTTGATAACCATGTGTCTATGTCTTAAATGAAATTACAAGCTACCCCATATATTCGATAAACAAAGTAATTAATTAGGAAATCAAACCGTAATAAAATTAGAAAATATCTAATGTAAAAAAAATATATATATATTCTGAAGGTATAACAAACCCCAATAGATAAATATACAATCAAAGAGCATTTGACACGGCCCACATCTATCCCTAGGATTACCATCTTTTTGTATGGTTCATTCAGAAATTAGAGACTAGTGAAAAGAGAAAGCCACAAGTCTAGTGAAAATTTGAGGGTTAATAATTTTACGTTAAAAACAATAATTGTTGAATAAAAATTCAGCTAAGACACATTAGTAGTAGGGGTGAACATGATAGGCCATCGATCAAGCTAGTATACCAGAGAAGAAAGAAGAAGGGAAATAGGCAGGGCCTAGGCGGTAAATTCAGTCACCTACAAACGTGGGCTGACGTGGAAAGAAAAGAATAAAAATGATTAGGTGGTCGCCAAAGTTAGTTAAGCCTAGGGAGGAGAGAGAGAAATCGGTTAAGGGAAGAGTATATGTAATGGGAGAGGGGCACGTTTTGAGGCATCGGAATTCTAACTAGGGAGAGAAGGAGGCAAATAGCACCCTCGAAGCTGCTATCAATTTTGTTTTTCTTACTCTAGCAATCTTTCCTTCTTTTATAAAATACAAATATCATTTTTCTTTCTGAATTGTCTTCTATTTCTTTCTATTTCATATAGATCTTGGTGGGTGCCTATCAAATTGGTATCAGAGCACCGTTCGGTCCTAGATGGCACAGAAGAAGGCGGAAGCGAGGTTGGATGTGGTGGAACAGGAGTTAGGGGGACTGAAAGAGCAGCTACAGAGGTTACCTAGCATTGAGCACTCGGTGGAGCTAGTAGCGCAGAACGTGGTCAGAGCCCTGCAAGCGGTCGAAGAAACACAGGGGATGGTGTCGGTTCTCACGAACCCAAGACGTTCCACGGGAAAAACAGTGGAAGAAGGGGATACTTCGGGTAACACAATGGAGGAGTCAGGCCGTTCGATGAAGGAAACGCAGAATCAACCGGAAATACCTCAAAGTCAGGAGGAGCGACGCGGCCAAGGATTCGACGGAACGGGTGCGCTAGGAGGAAGAGGGGGAGTATTCAGCTCTTTTCTGATGAGTGGGGGCGACTGGCAAGGGGCCCGCAAATTAGAAATGCCGATTTTCACGGGGGACAATCCGGATGGGTGGGTTTTCCGGGCCGAGCGTTTTTTCAATTTGAACCGGTTAACTCCGGCCGAACGATTGGCAGCTGCTGGGATCAGCCTCGATGGCGAGGCCCTTTCGTGGTTTCAGTGGACAGAAACGCGAGCACCGTTCGTAAACTGAGACGATTTCAAACAACACTTACTAAGGCGGTTCCGACAATCACAGCTCGGATCCTTGCATGAGCAATTCCTAGGCATTCGGCAACAAGGGACCATAGCGGAATACCAGCGGAACTTCGAGATACTCTCGGCGCCGCTACACGGGTTATCAGCCGAAGTTCTAGAGAGTACGTTCATGAAAGGGCTGAGGCCTGAGGTAAGAGTTGAGTTGAGGTTGATGAGGCCAGATAGATTGGGCCTAATGATGGAGCTGGCCCAACTCATAGAAGAAAGAAATCTGGTATTAAGGAACCTAAGAACTGAGAAGGGGAATCTGGCCCACCCGAATAAATCTCCCGAATCCTTCAACTCCAAATCAATTCTAATTGGGGAGAGACCTTCAGTCCAAAAGTGAGAAACGCCGACGAGGAGATTGGCGGAGTCAGACTGGGCGGACAGGAGAGCCAAGGGACTCTGCTTTCGATGCGACGAAAAATACGCTCCAGGACATCGATGCAAAAACAAAGAACTCCGAGTATTGCTACTGTACGACGATGAAGTAAATGAGGGTGAAGAACAGACGACGGTGGGGGAGACCCAAGCAACACGACCAGAGGTGCCGGAAACAGTGGAGCTTTCACTAAACTCAATCGTGGAACTCACTACCCCAGGCACGATGAAGCTCAAAGGAGTCGTCAACGACAAAGAGATAACAATCTTGATTGATCGTTGGGCAACCCACAATTTTATTGATCTGGACTTGGTTTCTTCTTTAGATTTGCAGTTGAATAATACCAATAGCTACAGGGTGGTCACGGGCACGGGAGTATCAGTCAAAGGGAAAGGTATATGCCGTGGAGTAATTATCACTATGCAAGGGCTCACCGTAATACAGGATCTTCTTCCCCTGGAGTTAGGCAGCACCGACGTGGTATTAGGAATGCAATGGCTTGGAACACTGGGTAGTATGGAAGTGGATTGGAACCAGCTCACGATGAAGTTTAAATTCGGAGATTCTGCAGTGAAGCTTCAAGGTGACCCTAGTCTCAATAAACAGGGTGTTTCTTTAAAAACTATGATACGGGATATTAGGCAGGAAGGTCAGGGGGTGTTAGTTGAACTTAGTTCCTTGACTACCGTTAAAAAAGGCAGTGAGGGAGCCATTCCAGAGGCTATACAAGGGATATTGGGGCAGTTCAGGTCAGTGTTTGAGTCACCTGTGGGGTTACCACCGGTAAGGAAGGTGGATCATGCCATCCGACTGAAAGAAGGAGCTTTGCCTATTAATGTGCGACCATACAGGTATCCACACCTGCAGAAAAATGAAATAGAAAGGTTGATTGAGGAAATGCTAACAGCAGGGATTATCCAGCTGAGTATTAGCCCATTTTCCAATCCGGTACTCCTTGTCAAAAAAAAGGATGGGAGCTGGCGTTTTTGTGTGGACTATAGGGCCCTTAACGAAGCCACGGTACCTGACCAATTCCCTATCCCAGCTATCGACGAGTTACTGGATGAGCTCCATGGAGCCACAACTTTCTCTAAACTGGATTTGAAGTCAGGGTATCATCAAATTCGGGTCCGCAGGGAGGATGTCCCAAAGACAGCATTCCGGACTCATGAGGGACATTATGAATTCCTTGTCATGCCTTTTGGACTCACCAACGCACCGGCAACTTTCCAGTCCCTCATGAATGAGATATTCCGACCGCACCTCCGGAAATTTGTCCTCGTTTTCTTTGATGACATTCTAGTCTACAATCGAGACTTGGAAGAACATGTAGAGCACCTAACAACCGTCTTAAAGATATTAGCTAAGGAAAGGCTGCATGTCAACCGCAGCAAGTGCTCTTTCGCCCAGCCTCAAATCGAATATTTGGGGCATTTGGTCTCCACCGCAGGGGTAGCAGCGGATCCCAGTAAGATAGAGGCTATGGACCAGTGGCCTTCTCTGAAATCTTTGAAGAAGCTGCGAGGATTTCTTGGTCTCACCGGGTATTATCGGCGGTTCGTGGCGGGTTACGGCACCATCGTGAAACCATTAACCCAACTACTGCGCAAGGATGCTTTCCAATGGAGCACCACAGCGGAGGCAGCCTTCAACCAACTCAAGCAAGCAATGGTTTCTCTCCCTGTTCTAACTTTACCAGATTTTTCAACGCCTTTTTTGATTGAGACAGATGCTTCAGGATCGAGAGTAGGAGCTGTCCTGACTCAAGGAAATGGACCAATCGCTTATTTCAGTCAAGCCTTGTCTGATAGAGCTCAACGAAAATCAATATATGAGCGAGAGCTAATGGCCATCGTTCTAACAGTACAAAAGTGGCGTCATTATCTGTTAGGACGGCGATTCATAGTTCGCACGGACCAATGAGCCCTCCGGTATCTCTTGGAACAACGGGTGGTGCATGAGGAGTACCAAAAGTGGCTTTCCAAGCTGCTGGGGTATGACTTCGAAATACAGTACAAACCGGGCCTGGAAAACAAGGCAGCGGATGCACTCTCAAGGCGACCGACTACTATAGAGAATGCGGCTTTGACTATTCCAAGAGTGTTGGATGTCCAAACGATGGCTTCGCAAGTGGATGCAAACCCCCTCATGTCTCGTATAAAGAGATAAGTAAATGCCGACCCAAATGCGAGACCAAAGTACACCATTGATCAAGGATGTCTCCTGTACAAGGGCCGGTTAGTATTGCCGCATGGTTCTAATTTGATTCCCCACCTCCTCCGAGAATTTCATGCCAGTTTGGTAGGGGGGCATTCGGGGTTCCTCCGAACCTACAAGAGAGTCTCGACAGATTTGTTTTGGCCTGGTATGAAGAAGGACATCAAGGACTTCGTGGAGACTTGCACCATTTGTCAACAGAATAAGACCCAAGCACTATCTCCAGCAGGAACTTTGCAACCACTTCCCATCCCACAAACAATCTGGGAAGACGTCACCATGAACTTCATTGAAGGCTTACCAAAGTCGCAAGGGTATAATGCCATCCTCGTGGTGGTAGATCGGTCAAGCAAGTATGCACATTTCATTGCCCTTAAACATCCTTATACGGCAGAGTCAGTGGCAGCTGCTTTTGTCCAAGAAGTTGTGCGCTTACATGGAGTACCCCGATCTATAGTCTCGGATCGAGACAGAATATTTCTTAGCCATTTTTGGAAAGAATTATTCCGGTTGTAAGGAACTAGCTTGCGAAGAAGCACCGCCTGCCACCCCAGACCGATGGACAGACGGAAGTAGTGAATAGGTGTTTGGAGGCATACTTGCGATGTTTTTCCTATGAAAAACCCAAGTCATGGAGTAAGTGGCTGGCTTGGGCAGAATACTGGTATAATACCACATACCACTCCTCGATCGCAACAACCCCCTTTCATGCTATTTATGGGCGGGATCCCCCTCCACTACTGCGAGTTAGAGTTGGCAGAACAGCCATCTCAGCTGTAGAGCAACAATTACAGGAGCGAGACTCCCTCTTGGATGAACTAAAAGGCCATCTAGCTCATGCTCAAACAAAGATGAAGGGCCGGGCTGACCAACACCGCAGAGAAATACAATTCCAGGAGGATGATATGGTATATGTGAAGTTGAGGCCGTACCGACGCCGTTCCTTAGCTACGAGACTCAATGAGAAACTCTCACCTCGTTTCTTCGGCCCCTATAGGATAATACAACGGATTGGCCCTGTAGCCTACGAATTGGACTTGCCAGCTAACTCTCCTATCCACCCAGTTTTTCACATATCCCAACTTAAGCGCTTTTTGGGCACCGAAGTACATTCTCAGCCATTGCCAGCTATAATGGACTCAGAACTTGAATGGCTAGTAGAACCAGAGGCAATACTGGACATCCGTCGCACCAAGGGGAACACGGCAGCAGACACCGAAGTCCTAGTCAAGTGGAAACAACTGCCAGATTTTAAGGCATCATGGGAGCCGACTGACCTCATCACCAAACAGTTTCCACAATTTCACCTTGAGGACAAGGTGGCACTTGTACCCAAAGGTATTGATAGGCCATCGATCAAGCTGGTATACTAGAGAAGAAAGAAGAAGAGAAATAGGCAGGGCCTAGGCGGTAAATTCAGTCACCTACAGACGTGGAAAGAAAAGAATAAAAATGATTAGGTGGTCGCCAAAGTTAGTTAGGCCTAGGGAAGAGAGAGAGAAATCGGTTAAGGGAAGAGTATATGTAATGCGAGAGGGGCACGTTTTGAGGCATCGGAATTCTAACTAGGGAGAGAAGGAGGCAGATAGCACCCTCGAAGCTGCTATCAATTTTGTTTTTCTTACTTTAGCAATCTTTCCTTCTTTTATAAAATACAAATATCATTTTTCTTTCCGAATTGTCTTCTATTTCTTTCTATTTCATATAGATCTTGGTGGGTGCCTATCAAAACATCGGGTGGGTTGGGTGGGTTTTTATGAATTTTCAAACCACCCAATGAATATTGGGTGGGTTGACAATTTTTTTTACCCACCCAATCAACCAATGTAAAAAATTAACCCACCTAATTAATATCGGGTTGGGTTGGGTGGGTTATGTATTTTAATAATAAAAATAATAAATGATATTAAATATCTAACAACAAACGAAAAATTTAATAGGAAAAAAAGAAATTAAACTCATGACATAGTTTTTAAAATAAATTATATCATAGATTTGCACAAATAAAAAAATTTCTAATATAATCTCATTAATAGTCAAATGTAAAATAAATATAAGTTATAAGAATCACCAAAAGATACAAGAATACTAAAGTAATTAGTGGTATTTTTTACAAAATTACCAAAAATTACATCCATATTGAATATCAAGTAATGTATTTTATATATTTAAATAATCTAAACAATACTTAGGGGTGAACATCATTTAGCAAAAAAGAAAAAATAGTAAGTGAGTGACTATTTGGTGGGTTGGGTGGGTTTTTGAAATTTTTTCAACCCACCCAATAAAAATTGGGTGGGTTGAAATGTTTTTTTTACCCACCCAATTAACAAAATATAGCAAATCAACTCACCCAATTAAGATCGGGTTGAGTAGATTGGGTGAGTTTGTTGGGTGATTGGTTTTTTGTTCACCCCTAATTAGTAGCTAAGAAGGCAACGTCAATACTTGCTTATATGTCCCTTCAATAATATCACTACTACTACTTGTCGAATCTTGTCAATCACCATCTTCACTACTGGGTGTTGACATGGTCCACGTCCATTATTTATTTATTAAAAAAAAAGGGTTAATATTCTGAAGTTAAAAAGAATAATAGTTGAATAAAAAATTTAGCTATAAGATACATTAATAGCAAAGAAAGCAATATTTTTGACACCAAATACAAACTTCTGCCCCTCTCGACAATAGAAACATATAATCTACTTATGAATAGGTAGCTACATGCTCAAGTGTTTTTCGACTGTAATCTTCTGTACAGGCATTCAACGAACAAAGGGCTACAACTGAGGACCACAAAACAATACTACCTCGTCAATGTCAATTTTATATGTTGTTACATGAGGATATTGCTCACTCAACTTTCCAATAACTGGAGATATTAACCTGCCTGCATAATATAAGTTCAAAAAGGTGTCAACTGTATGTAGACAGATGAATATAAGAAAGAAAGCACTTTTTGTTTCCCCCTCTTTTTATCTTGTTTAGGAAGACGCAGAATATGACTTTCTTCAACAAACTGCAATTAAAACTTACAAGGCCCACACCAGACTGCAGTGAAATAGAAAATTGCTGGCAGAGATCCATCTGTAGCAACAAAATTTACAGACAAAACAGAAACAGAATTACCATTTATCTTCAGATTTGAAAAAGCCAAAACCGGCAGGAAAACAACATATATAAAGCAATACCTTGAACTTTTTTTAATGTGCTCTTGAACTCTTCCTCAGACTTGATGTTGACAATGTTTGAAGGAACTGGATTATAGACATCATAACTCACGTGTTAGACTAAGATGCTTAACATTTCTGTCAAGTTACAAGCTTTTCATAGAAGAAAAAAAGAAAGAAGAAGAAGAATAGACAGACACAATATAGAGGAGGAGGAGTAAAGCCTAAGGATGTAAGAAGACACAAAATGATCATCAAGCAGAACATTTAATTATTGTGGTAAAGTTCAACAACCACTACAAGGGCACCAAGAAAGACAGCAAAATGGCACCCAATACACAAGTGATTTGGGCAAGCTATTATAAATCATAATAAAATAAATAAAAACACACACATACCATCCCAAAAGAAGGCACCTCAATTCTAAATTTGGATATAAAATCCACCAGGACCACCACATTTATGCATTCAAACACTCTAATTGGTCCTAAGAAACTGACAAACTGCCAGAGTTTTGGTCCTAACAGCCAAATCTAAGTGAACTAGACGTAGTATAAAAGCTTGGACAGTTCTTTTTGAATAAATCTTGGCCTACGTTACACATTGTTCAGTTAACAACTTTGAACATTTCCAAAACTCTTATGGGTTCTAATCAACAACATAAACACGTATGCGAATACGGCAGCAGTGGTTGAAGCAATTACAATAGTGTGGTAGTGACGGTGATTGGGTCACGCATTGCATCCTGAGCCATATTGTTTGCAATTGCACCATGCAGGTAATGGTTGTACTAATTTAGTGTTAGTGTTGGTAGAACACATGAAAAAATAAAGGCAGCCCCAAAATGGTTAATAACGACTCTATCTTTAGTCTTTTTGTTTTCACTATCTAAATAAACAGAAACCACAGTAAACAAGAGAATTCTTGGGTACCGATAGGCACAATCAGATCAGTAAAGTATAACAATCTGTTTTATCCTAACATTGAATTCTCCAACATTATATTCCTCCAGCATAGAATTCTCCAAAACATCCCAAGAAAATTAAGGGAAACTCAAAACTTTTTCCCCAGAATTCAAATCTACCTCTCTTTCTCTCACTCTTCTATTTTCAAAAAAACTCAAAATTTTAAAAACACGTAATTTTCTTATTACATATCGAAATAAAATAATTCTTAAGTCAGAATGCTCGTAACGATAAGAAGAACGAAATAAAATCCATTTTATACACATATATATGCATATATATTTTTTATACACATTTCAAATTTTTATACTATTCCCTGTATAGCAGTTTATTTCTAATTCACATTTCAACCAAACATATTGTTCATTCGGCATATCCACTTTTAAAAAATAAAAAATTTTTCCTTTTTAAAAAATAGACATAATAAATTTCTTGTATATAAAAATTAAAAACTTTTCATTTTTAAAAAATAAAAAAAATTCTCTTTAAAAAATAAAAAAATTTTAATTCATCAAACAATTTTTTTGAAAAAAAAAATCTAAACATCATTTATTTTTCAAAAATAAAAATTTTTTATTTTACAAAAATAAACCATCCCAACCAAATAAAAACAAACTCATTTCCAATAAAAAAAATTCCAAAATTCCAAACACTGTTCCAAAAGGGCCCTAAATTCCTCTAGCACAGAATTCTCCGACCCTTCCTAAGAAATTAAAGGGGAAACCAAGGATCACCAATAGAAAACCTAGTAAATCATTGTTGAACCAATCAACCAAAATATTGTTGAAAAAGCAAAAGCAAAAGAGAAAGAGAAATAAAGAAATACCTGAGGGAGAAGAGACGAAGCGATGTTGAAGAAAAGGGAGATTAAAGAAGTGAAAGCCATTGGAGATTGGCGTCGAAGGAGACGTAATCGGCGAAGAAGAGGGTGGAGCCGATGCAGATTTAATGGCATTTGAGTGAAGCTGATGATGATGACGATGAAGATGATACGATGCGCACAACCTGTTTCGGTTGCCAATCAGTTGCCGCACCACTGCTACTGCTTTTCTCGCCATTACTCTCTCTTTCTCTCCCCCTCTCTCTCTCTCTGTTTGTAGTTTGTCTGTAGGGTTTTAACGTCTAAGAGAGGGAGGCTTTGCCTAAAGACTGCGATGAAACCCCAGTTACACGAGCGGCTTTGCATACCTACATACATGAATGAAAAAAATCAGGGGCGTTGGGTAAACGCATTGCATTTTGATTGTATTTGAATGAAATTTGTTTTTTGAATGTTGTATTTGGTTGAAAAGTATTTGTTTTGTATTTGAATGAAATATGTGTTTAGAAGAAAAGTATTTTAGAATTGAAAAATTGATATGATTGATAAAAATAGAGATAAATAGTAGAGTTGAAAAATTGATATGATTGTTTTAAAAATATTTTAAATAGTAATTGTTTTGGTAGTACTGTTATAAAATTTGTGTTTGGTGTAAAATTGTATTGTATTTGAATGAAATTAAAATGAAATATGAGTGCCAAATGACACCTAAGATCTAATAATAAATGAAAAATAAATAAAAGTTCAAAATAATAATAATAATAATAATAGTAATAAGTAAAAAAAAAAGAAGGGAAAAGTTACTATTTATATATCTTTGTGTTTAAACAGTCAAAATTTAAACAAACGGTTGGGATATTTTAATTCAATGCTAAATTTAATATACATAGAATTTTTTCATTAAGAAATTTATAAAAAATGAAAAAAAATGTGGCCAAAAAAATGATAATTAAAGATGGAGGTAAAGTTTGTTATCCACCAATTAGAGGTGTCATGTTGTAAATTTTAAATTTAAATTTTATACCTAAATATATAAAATTTAATTATTAATGTATCAATTAATTTTTATTTATGATGAATTTAATCTTAAATTTTAGATATATTAAATATTAATTTATTATATTTTAAATTTTTTGATAATTTTTGAAAAATTTATAACTTTTACCCATTAAATTTATACTATATACTATCCTATTTTTCTATTTTTTCCTCTCTTTTTTCCGATCCTTCCCAAAGCCCCCTTCTCTTCTCTCATTTTCTCTTTCTTCTTACGGTTTTTTCAACCCTTCTTTCATTTTTATTATTTTATTTTCCACACAGTTTCTTTCTTTCTCTCCACGTTATCTTCACAGCCTCCCTCACCACTCTGTTTTCTCTTTCTCAACCCATTCCTCACCGTCTCTCACCCTCACCCTCTCCCTCCCTCACTAAAATTTTCTCAAAATCCCCCTCAAATTTCATTCTCCATCTTTAATTTCTCAACCTCTCTCTAACTCTCAACCCCACTCTCTCACTTCTTCTCTCAATCTCTTCTCTCTCTTCCATTTTTCGGCCACCCAAGCCCAGCCGCCACTCGACCTCGTCGAGCCCAGCCCAGCCATCGGCCCCTAGTCGACGATCTCACCTTCGCCAAGCTCCCTGTCGCTGCCACATTGCCTCCCGAAGCTCGCAAGACACAGCCAACCTTGACACGCCTACCCCAAGCCACCCAACGCTGAGTCACCGCCACCACCCGTCGAACCGTCGACCAAGCCCAAAGCTCAACCACGTCGACCTAGGAGCCTCCGCCAGCCGCGTCTCCGCCCTCGCCATTTTATTGGCTGACCGAGCCTCCCAAAGCCCAGCCATGACACCGACCTCCGTGCAGCAGTCGTGTCTCCCTCGCCCTCAATCTGTCGCCCTCACTCTCTCGCCCTCACAGCCTAGCCGCCGCCGAGGGACGTCGTTCCTCCGTCGATCGTGGACCACTGGCCGAGTTTTCCTCCTCCAACGTATATAACAATATATATGTATGCATTGTATATGAATAAAAAATAAAAATAAAAATAAAAATATTAATATTAATATTAATAGATAAAATAAAACAATAATAAAAATTTTTTAGATGAAAATTTTAAATAGATTTAAAATTTAAAATGTAACTGTACTGCTTTGTAAATGTTTTCTATATGTAGCATTTTTAGAGTTTTTAGACAATTAATATTTTAAGATAGCTCATGTCAAAATTAAAAAAATATATCTAAGTATTAAAAATAAACATAGTTTTAAATTTTACAAGTGTTAAAATAAAATGTTGTCTTAAAATTTAATGTCAACAACATACTAATTAATTGAATTTACCGTAATTATTATTACGAGATTTTTGAAACAGATAATTAAACTATTTATGACTTTATTTTAGGTCTTCATTGATTTGGAATTGAAGAAGAGAATTATCTCGAAATACGTATAAGAAGTTATTAATATATTAAAATTGTCATAAAGGTAGAATATCTTATCCCTTCTTTGTAACTAATTTTTTTTTTTAGTCATTTAGTTAAAAAGATTGATTTAAAAAAAATAAATTTATAAAATTTTATAAACTATGTGATTTTTGGAAAATATTACGATTTAGAAAATTAAAGGAAAAATAATCAGGTTAAAGATATTTGAGAAAATAATACGACATATTTTATTATATGAATCTTATTTTCAAAAAAATTTGGAAAAAAAATTTGGGTGTTAAAATTATATACCGAAAACTAACCCACACATGCAAAAAGTGCACAGCTCGATCGAGAATCACTCATTATGCTTCAACATAGTGAGATGACTCATACGGATCGTACATAATTTAGATATACTTAGGGATACAATTTGTATAATCACAATTCCATGTTTATGATTCTGTACTGCTTTGATATATTAATAATATGCTGGTTAAAATTAAATGTTTGAAAATGGTTTAAAAATATTATATTAGGCATTTCACTCGTTATTTTAAAACTGTTAAACCCCTAAGAGAGAAAGGTGAATAAAAGACACGTGTGACGTAAAATCACTATTTGGCAATAGGGATTAAAAAGCTGACGTAGTACTCCTTTACTTTAAGATCAAGTATGGAGACAAACTATCATGTTGTGAAATTTTGAATTTAAAATTCACACATAAATGTAAAAAATTCAATTATCTGTATGTCAATTAATTTTTACTTTGAGAACTCAATTTAAATTTTTCAGTGTTTTAAATATTAATTTAAGGATATTTCAAACTTTTTGATAAGTTTTGAAATTTGTACAATTTTATCATAATAAAATAAAATAACGATAGTGATGGTGATGATGATGATGATGATAAATGAGAGGGAGTTTTGGAAATGTATTTTTAAAGATGATAGTTTTGGAAACTAGATATAATTTTGTAAATTATGTTTGGGGTAAATGTTTTTAGAAAAAAAGTTATTATAGAGATTTGTATATAGAAATTATAGAATATTTGTTAAAAATAAATAAATACTTGAGAATGCATGCATTATGGGAAAAATTTAAAATTTAAAATAAATACCTAAAAAAAAAAGTAGAGCCAATTTAGTTAAAATGCAAAGTGTATATTTTCTGACTAAATAACGAAATATACTTTTTGAAGTAGTACGAAATTTTTTTTGTATGACCTAGTAGAATACATATACAAAAATTACATCGGGCCATAAAAGAAAATGTAACAAACACTATCGTTACTTGTTAAATTTGTTTAGAAAATAAAAAAAGGTATAACCATTGCATTAAACAATACTACACACATCAAAGTTTATACTATGGTTATTGTTGGTATCTCTCCCACATTTGGTCCACTATAGTATCTCTGAAACGACCTATAGTTATTTTCCCTCTTCGATGTTGCTGATGCAGGTCGGAGTTTGTAATGTTCCTATTTGGGACCGTGTCGGCATCATTATTATCTTCGTCGTGGTAAACCTCTTCCACGTTAGCTTCATTGGTAGACACAGATTTAGAAGCACCGTTTGTTGCCTTCTCAGGCATGTATGACTGAAGCAGCGAATCTGACTCGACCGCTGCATGCATCCTTATAAGTTATGCAAGGTCACACACATAGTTGGTATCTTCACTTGTTTTCCAATTGAATAACTATTCATTTTAGTAAGTATTTTGAATCTTGCTAGTAAGTCCATATCATCGCTGATGGTACTTAGGTAAATAGTAAGTTTCTTCGCGGTAAGGAGTTAGAAAATGCTCATTGTTTACGTAATCAGACTCTGCTAAATAAAATTTACCTACATTTTAGACAGATGGAATTGACTGTAATTGCAATTCCATATATATATATATATATCTTGGAAATTGTAGAAACAAGGAAGCTTTGAATCGAACAAACCTAGAGGCAGTAATGGGAATCCATCAATGGCTATTACCCGTGCCAAAATCTTCACATCATGTGCTGAACCCTCCTAGCATGTGACCATGTATGTGAACATCATATTAAATGAAACCACTGTTAGGATGTTTTAAGTGTTTATTCCTTTCTTATTCTACCAAACTAGTGAATTATAGGCTGATGGAACACATGACACGTGGGTGCCACTAATAGCTCTAACATAATTCTATAAAAATAAGTATAGTATTGCTTAAGTAACAAAACAAATCAACAAACACCTTAAAAAATTACAAACTACAACAGGCTTTGAGATTAGGCACATACAACAACCTAAGGTCTATATTTATATCTATTCCCTACTATATACGATTGAACCAGATTATAATCAAAAGGTCATAGAAACTTGTCCTTCAACGTAAATAGTATGTAAAGTGCAGTTATAAATTATCTCGAGATCGTCTTACCTGAATATTGTCAAATATCCTGTGTTTGCCTATTTGTTGTCAAATGGCATAGTATTTCCAAGAATATGAACAATTGCTTAAGTATCAAGACACGATCTATTGGTCGTAGTAAACCCTTTGTTTCCATCAACTCGCACAAAGCCATAAATGTACACCTATTCATCCGTGTCTTTTCTTTTAAGTATTCATCATTGTCGTAGAATAACACATCCATTTTTAGAGCACCTGTTAAAATAGAGTCGTGCTTTGGCTCGTTTTGGTTGTGTAACAATTTAATGTATGCATATAGGACACATGTAACAAAGGCCAAGTCATCATCGTTATCAGTATCTGTGTTATCCATATTGTGCCTTGTTATGCAACCTAGCAATGGCAACGTATTATCATAATGACATACCTAGTTCAATAATAAATTCCATAAAACTAACATCAACGTCAACTAGTTGTGCCACGAAAATTAGAATATTTTTGTAACAACAATATGAAAGTCTGGATAGAAAAAATAAATAAATAAAAATGAAATTGTTTTACGTTACAATTACACAAATATAAACAAATTTAGGGTGGAATAAATCTAGATATGGTCGTTCACAGCCCCTTGAATAAGATTCCACCTCTTTTCAATTGATAGCCTAATAAAGTCCCGCAACACATTTTTTTCATTATGCAGCCACAAGTACATAGTAATAGCATCATCGGTTGGATGCCACATCTATTCTAGCACCCTATCACACTCACCAAGCATTGAAGCTTTGGTTGCCTTATCCATACTTGAAGTTTGTGTGGACTTGTTCGAGTAGTAACTTTCGATGCCCATTATTACGTCAGTGAGCCGATCTTTGTTGTTTTGTCTTTGCTTTTGCTTGGCTTGTTTTTCACGGCTCCTTGACGTTTCTGGTACATATTAGGTGTCAAAGTAAGGAAAGTTTATTGTGTCGCCTTGCAACTCATTTCCATCGCCCGATAGGCTAGGAACCTAAGACATGTCTGCTGACATGTTGACTCTAGAGAAGTTTTCCCTAATCCCACTAGGGCTGGATCATGTTAGCTTTACTCTTAAACCGGTAGCTTGGTACTTCTCATAGACGTTGAAGAACAAATCCTTATGCTTGATCCCCTAAGTCAAAGAAATTTTGGTCTAGATGAATCTACAAGGATAAAAGTACTCATTTCTCGGAAAAACTGAAAATCAAAATATACCATCCACCTCATCAAACCTAAATTAGCAAATTAAACGGGTTATATAATGTTTATAGCTAAGAATTAAGCCCGTTGTTCATTAGAGCATGTAACCGTATCGATAGTTGGGTTGTATCCTAAACCTGTCCATGTCTGTAACGCCTTCTATGCCGTGAAGGTTTGCCTCATTCACATTCTTTTTCTGTGCAAAGTGGTTGCATAACACGGGTGTTGATATCCAGCCACCTCAGATTGAAAATCTCAGCCCACTTAAAATATGTTTCCGTTTTTGGAATTCTCCCAGCATGATTACACTAGTGTTCGTTAAGGAGATTTAAAAAATAAACCTCTTTGTCGTCATTCTAATTGTATGATGAACCGTTGACATGAGGCATGTCCGTATCAAACTAAACGATACAAGATAGTTTTAAATAATCACACACTATCAACAGTAGTATACAAAATTTTTAAATTTACGTGACTCAAACCAATGTCACAATTTCTCATAATAATGTTAGGCATAATGTAAACTCAGATAACAATTGACTACCAAGGTTGCAAACCAAATTATTTTTGAAATTTCACAATCTAGGTAACAATTGGCAACACAGTTGTTGAACGGGTCTGTAAAACACTAATAACATGAATATTGAAGAATAGTTGACAATTTAACATCATTGCTAATGCACCACAGAAAGTAGTAGGGGCCAACATTAGATTTAACTAGGGGCAAAGTTTCACAACAGACAGCACTAATCAACATTAATAACACATCAACATTAACATAACACAAATCGTATAAAATTAATCCAATGAATTTTGAACTTACAGATTAAGCATAACAATTTTTTTTTTTCTGGAAAATGATAAGTTACAAACAAGGTATACAATGGACAAAAAAATCAGTGTTTAAAAATCACTCACAACCATTTATTTATAATAACACAAATTAGAGCATCGTATGAACCTTAGAAATAAATCAACCATGCAAGTTGATGGCCAACAAAACAGACAATTATACTGTGACAACCAAGAAATTTTACTACTCTCGAAAAATATGTACAATGAATGTATACAATGATTTTTATGTATATAACTGTAAAATATATGATTTAATACTATTTAGAATGCAATGAAATGTTCCGACCATGCCAAAGAGAGGGTTTTCAGGAATGAAAAATTTTATCGAATCGAAATTGAATCAATTATACCTTTTTCGATTTCAAAAACCCTAGAAATATACTGTAAGGCACTAAAAGACAAAATACTTATAGTATGGATTTTTAGTCAAACCAGAGTGAATTAAGGAAAACTGATCGCATGGATAGCCTCGGAAACTCGTCTACGCAATTTCGATGCAAAACCGTTCGGTTTGACTTTTGGTCAAAAAGTTTGATCGAAATAATCATGTGGAGTCCAAGATTGAATGTGAAACATTGAATGGATGTAAGGTTACATCAAGATCTAAGGGCTAGGGTTTAAAGTCACTTTGATCCAATGGCTAGGATGCAAAGTCAACACAAAAAGTTAAGAAAAGCTTAACAAAAATTCAAGAGAATTTTAGGGCTTCATATGTGGCGGATTTTCATGGGAAAATAAAAAAAAATCTGCCAAAGTTTGATTCATTGCAAAACAGTCCCTAAATGTTACAAAAATTACTTAAAAAGCTTGCAAAAATTCCCTTAAAACATTGCAAGATGGTCCCTTAAAATTCAGCCATAAAACCCATAGTCTTGGCCATGAAAAACAGAAACCATTTCAGCCAAAAATCTGTTCTTCTCTATCCAGTCCAGCCGTGAGCTTTCCCCTCCATTTCCAAGTGATTTATTTTCTTCAAGTTTTTGGAGCAAAAACTCAACCTTAAGTCACCTCCAACCATTCTAGCAAGGTAACTCTTGAAAACATGTTGTTTTCTTGCATTTTTCATGAAAAATCTGTGGTTGATTTGGGGTGGAAGGATTGAGAATTTTCAAGTTTCAATTATGTAGTTTTGGTGTTGTCAATGTTTGGTTGTGACTAGAGAAGTTTTTGGGAGCAAAAACACAAATTTTGAGTGTGTTTTCTAGTAGAAGGCCACGTGAATGTTAAGAGGTTGTGAATGAAAAATTTTCAAAGTAAAGGTTATGGTTAAGGTTTTGTTTATGTGTATTGGCATGAGAATCAAATTTTTATAAATTTGGAAGCAAGAATAAAAATTATGGTTATAATTGTCAATGTGAAACCGTGTGTGTGTACGTGTGTTAGTGGATGAAAATTTTATGTTGAGCTTTGATTTTTAGTGGTTTGATAATGAAGTTTGATGTGTGAAATTGATAAGAAAGGAAGAGAACATGGAAACAAAATTTTGTGCTTGATTTCTCAAGGAAATCCATGGCATTCCAAGGATGTAATGCATGAAATTTTGTGAAGAGTTAGGTTAAGTTTTCTGTTGTAATAAATATGTGTTGATGTGGAGAATGAATGATGAAAAATAAAACTTTGAAACAAAAATTTTGTTTAAGGTTTTCATAAGAAAACCGTGTGTAGGTTAAGGGGTAAAAAGAGTATATTGGTATGATATGTTATGGAATGAAACAATGTGCAAGTTGTGAATTAAACCGAGCCTTAAAATGAGAAAGAACGGGTTGAAATCCCGTTAGAAATGATTAAGTTTTAATGGAAAATTTTACGTAAAAAGTTTGTAATTTTTACATAAAATTAGGTTTATGGTATAGTACGTAGTAGGATAGAATAGGTTAGATGGTTCAAGGCATTTCCTAAACGCCGAAAACTTAAAAATTAAGCAGAAATGCTGTCGAAATTTTTAGAGCGCCCGAAGGGCATTTTAGGAAACGAGGGGTAAATTAGGGTTGGGAATTGGAAAAACCTGAGCCCCTCGGGGACCTAAGCTCGAGGAAGGGCAATGGACAATTTTAAAGGTAGTGAAATGTCCATTTGAGATCCCGAAAGGTTAGAAAAAAGAGAAACGACCCCAAGGGTCGGAATAGTACCACCCGAGGGTAGGGTGAATAGTAACCCAAGCGTTTAGGTAAAAAATATTGTAAAAGCTCGGTAAGGCCTAAGAAAAGTTGTTTTATGATTTTGGGACTAGAAAACCTAGTTAAAATGCTAAAATGAAAATTTTATGGTCTAAGTCCCGTCAGGAGCAAAATAGTCATTTTAACCAAAATTTTCTAAATTGCTAGAAAAAGACTATAAGAGCCTTAGAATGATTAAATTGAATTTCTAAAGGCCAAAATAGAGCTGTAAGTTGGAAAAACGAGAAAAATTCCCACTAAGGACGAAATGGTCATTTTGTCAAAAGTTAGGGATAAAATGGTCATTTTATCAAAAGGTTAGGAAAAGTGATATTAAGGCTCAAAATAGTATCTTAGGCTATGTAATAAATACAAAAATGAAAATATAAATCCCAAAACATATAATTAGGGATCCAGAATCAGAAATTTTATATTTTCACAATATTTTAAATATGAAATAAATAGTAAAAATAACCGTGATTTATTTCGGTTATAGGGATCCAACAAAAAGACGATATAAGGACACTGGTTGATCCTGGCAAGGAAACGCTAGCAACATATCTGTAAGTTCAGACATTTATTTGTTTGCAATATGAATTTACTTAATATGTTTATATGTTATGTATGATATGTAAATAGGTATCAAGGTGCTATATGCACACTAACGTGGAAATAAAATAACCACAAATAAAGAATGTAATGTAAAGAGTTTCAGATCTAGGAGGCAGCTATAATACCACCGGTTAGGAACTACATGAAAGTTAGTAACGAAACCAATATTGGTGTATCGACCTCTCACACAGGTGGAGGTTTTTCATATTATGTTATATTATATTATATCAAGTTCATGTAGACTGTAGAGGATTGGCCAGTGGGTCACTCCCCAGAGTCCCTCTCAGTCATGCGCACACTACGATACGACTAATCACGGGGCCTAAAACAAGAACTTAGGCAAGATAAAAACCTAAGACTTAAGATTTGCCATAATTGAGCATAATCAAAACTAACAAGTACTAACAGTATGATTAGGATTTATGATATGACATGTGATATATGTTATATGTTTTTATATTTAAATTTACTGAGCCTATAGCTTATAAGTTTATTCATGTTGCTAGTAAGAAGCCTGTACACCAGTAGATAGTGGATGGACGAGGAGCGGGATCTACATCTGTCGTCAGGGCTGGGCGAGGGGAATGGTCCTGCTGATGTTTTCCGCTGAGCAATTCTGAAACTTGTTTTGAGATATTGTATCATGATGTAAATTATGATATGTATTTCAGTATATGTTAATAATGTTTTACGATTTTACAGTTTCAAGATCACTTTAAAAAAAAATCTGTAGTTTTTACGATAAAATTTAAGTTTAAAATATGAATGGTAAATAACAAAAACAAGTTACAAGTAAGTTGCCGGTGACCTAATGAGGTGACAGTCTATCATAGTGGACTCTAAAGCTCTACTATGCTAGTACAGTTAGCCTCCATGAAGGGCGGGCCGCCACATATACCAATATCAGTAACAATGCAAACCAAATACAACACATTTAACAAATATTTAGCAAAAGCCACACATGCTAAAAACAAGTTATACATCAAATAGAGGAACAAATGAATTATTTCACAATATACCAAGTTGGAGCTGATGGATGAATAAATGACAACAGGCATAGGATTAGGCAATGACAACGTTAACCATGCTATTAGCTTCTGATGACGAAAGTAGTGTGTAATCTGCCTTTAAAGTTGAACCCGATTGCAATGCCAAGTGGGCCATGTGTGGTCAGTTTGAAAAACCCGGTGTCTCGTACTCCCTTTGGCCGTAGTTATTTTGAAGAAACAGGTTAATAGAGATGAAACCGTCCACTTAAAAACAACAATAGCACTAATGAGCAGATTTTGGTTTTACTCACATCAACAAAATAATTTTATAAAACACATAAACAATGGGTTTGAAAGAGGCTAAAAACCTAGGAATCAATAACACAAACCAAGTCGTAAATGGCTTTGGGCAAGCATCAGAGGGCTAATTTTAAGCTGATTCCTATGCCGACAAGTTCGGTTGTGGCGGTAGTGAAGCAACGACATGGGTTCAATGACCTTCAAAACCCACCAAGCAAAATCATAACCCAGTCTCTAAATGGCTTCTGTCAACTATGGGAGGGGCAATTAAAAATGGTAAAATTTTTTGGAGAAATTGGGTTGTGAAAGCTTGGGCAACAAAGGAAGAGATAGAGGTTAGTAGGAGATGGGGGTCGGTGGAGGTGAGGATACAAGTAAAGGGTGGCAGATAGGGACCATAAACTTCAGCCAACGAGGGGAGGCCCGATGCACTATTTTGGGTGTTTTAAAGGCGATAACTAATATTAGAGAAGTCAGGTTGTGGGAGCTTAGGTGACAAAAGAGGAGATGTAAGGACTGCCCCATTCCTGTAACTTAAATTCTATATAATGATAAATTGAGGAATGAATTTGAGTTAATTCGATGCCTTTCAATGCAACATTGATTGCATGGTCAGAAAACACGCCAGTACGAGAGCCCGTGTAGAGGGCTGTATAATGAGCAGAGAGTCGATATACAGACTCTCAAAATGTATGAAACCTAATTACTATATCATGAGTAATTAAGTTGAAAAATATAGTATGATTTCCAGTTGAATACACTAAATAGATACAGTACTGTTTAAGTACTATTTATGCAGTGAAAGGGGCGACCGACAGTGAACCCGGTCCACCCTAATAAGTGTATAAATGTATGAGCTGCGCAGTGTCAGGAAACTAGTCTAGATGACCATTCCTTGACACAAGACTGGTGAGCAGATCACCAGAATGCTCGGACCGAACATCTGAGCACAATAGCGAGAAATAACCCTTGCAAGGGTACGGTATTAAGAAAATAGTCCGGATGACCTATTCTCACCTAGAGACTGACAAAATCGGAGTTAGAGCACTCAGACTGGTCAGTTAAGTAAAAGACAGTGAATAGTAAATAATGAAAAACGCAGTGTCAAGTTACTGGCCAAGACGGCCTTAATTTGACATAAAACTGATATATTAGTAGTCAGTAGGCTCAATCTGGTCAATTGGACATAAAACAAGAATTTTTGTTTGGGAGATACGCAGTATCGGGAAGAAGGTCAAGACGACCTTATCTCGCCCTGAAACTGATATATTTAGACTCAGAACGCCCAAATTAGTTAATCGGGCACCTGACATGTTTTTCGAGACGGGGTCACACAAATCCCAAAAACTGGTCCAGACGACCCCGGACGGATGTAAAACTGATAAAAATGGAATCAACATGTCCAAATTAGTCAAGAGAGACTGTGTTTGGAATTTCGCCCTGAAACGCCTCGTTTTGCATGCGAAAGGACAACACAGTGTAGAAAATGAATAGTAAATTGGTATAGAATGGGCTCTTAGACAGTATAAAATGACCAGGATTCGACAATGTTAAAATCGGATTCAGAAAACCCAATTTCCAGATGAAAATTAGAACATTACCAAGAAAGGACCAAACACTGCAGTAGAAAATTAGACTGCAAAGAGAAGCCAACACAGATAAAATTTTAGCCATAAAATCTATGCCCCCTAGCTACAAAAGCATCTAAAAATGGTTGCACACCTAGCCCTAAAGTGAGATTAAAAAAATGCAAAAGTTATGACAACTTTTGTATAAAATATTCAAGGGGTTTTAAAGTTTGGTTAACGTTTTTTTTTTTAATCTCCTCTCCCTTCCATGCGTAGCCCATGCCCATTTATGGGGCTAAATGGGGCAACAAATTTGTCCCTTGATTAGGATAAAATGGTAGACAATTAATTTGGTTTAGGCTTAAGCAAGTTTGGTTAAAATTGCCTATAAAAGGCACACATGACTTAGTGATACCATTTCTTCACTTTGGCACCCCAAAACATAATTCATTTCTCTCTCCTTTTCTAGCTGCAGTTGACTCCTCTAAGTCAACAAAAGCCTCCATTTTCAAGCCATAAATCATACCAAAAACTTAACAAAATCAACCCTCACAAGCTTGTGTTAGGAGGAATCAAATCCACGCCATTCTAAGTTCTTCAAGGGTAAGATTTATCAATCTTTGTGGTTTGTAGTTATTGTTTTGGTTTGGTATTAAGAGAAATTATTTTGGTGTTTGCTAGTACAAAATTGACCCTATCTTCTTGGTTTCCTGTGGCCATTGTGGTTCCTCAAGCCCATAGTTCAGATTTGTACTTGATGTTAGGAAATGCCCTAAGCATTAGAGATATTTTGATGTATTTATTTTGAACTGGATAATAAGATTATATATAGAGGTTATTCATTACATTGCTGTTTGTCCTTATTCTATTTACATGTTAAAATAAATGTAAGCAAATATGCCTCCCTGACTGCTTGTGTTAAAACTGTTAGAACGTTGCATGCAATGGACTTTTGTATGCTAGAAGACAATGTTCTAAAGTAAGCGGTCTAAACTAAGGTCTGTAGTCTATAAGGTTAGACCGAGCATCTAACTCATGTTAAGACTATTATGTTGTCTAAAGCCATGGTGGGGACGGCTTGTCTTGACTGTCTGGAGCATAGACTTCTAAGTAGAAACATAGATATGTTACTTGGTGGTGACATATTAGACTGGGACTAAAGCGTGATTGATCTACATAGTCTGCCATGAGTGGATCAATCTGCTTTTGACGTTCATTGTGCAGTAACCTTAATCCTGAGTGAATGAACTACTTCATATATATGACTTGTGTACTTTGATGTTCCAATGGCTAAAGTGTCTCAGAGGTAGTAAGCTTATAGACCGGTTCGTTGGGTGCATGACTTGTATACGATGAAGGGTTTGTTTACAGATATCGGAATCAAAGCTCTAATAAGGAGTTAAGGGTATCCTCTTAAAAGCATTATACTGGATGTGAAAATGGACAATGCCTTGGGTCGTTTGCTGGGCGAATGACTTCTTATTCACATATGGTGAATAATCATTTTCTTATTCGGTAGTATAATGGAACTTTAAGATAGCCTGATCAGTAGGATTAAACGGACTTTGACCTAAGGCTGATCATGGATATCATATGAGGGTTCTGCATACATGACAAGGTCATTGGACAATAGCTTGTCACAGGCTTACGTAATACGGTATATAATTGGGAGTTCAGTTTCAGGTTTATAGTGGTATGACTCTGAAATTAGTGATCATATGATTAAGTTGTTCGATAAAGAATGATGATCATATGGATTTACAAGAGCTCGATTATATATGTCTAATTGGTCCCTCTACTAGCTCCACATAATTCCTTAACGATTGGCAAATTGATTTGAGTATGCTATTGGCTAGTTGATTATGCATGGATGGTGTTGACATAGGATTAGGATGGTGGACAAGATTCTCTCCGGTTGAATTCAGATTTTATTTTGGATAATAGAGTACATAATTATTCGAACTCCAAATAAAGTTGCCATGATTTTATTTGAGATTGGATTGGAGTTGTAGAAAATTATCCATGAGAACAAGAGTTTGAAATACAACTGTTTGTGGATTTTGAAATTTGAATTTTGAAATTTGAAATTTGAATTTTGAATTTGAAATTTAAATTTGAAATTCGAATTTGAAATTTGAATTTGAAATTTAAATTTGAAATTTGAATTTGAAATTTGAATTTTGAATTTTGAAATTTGAAATTTGAAATTCAAATTTTGAATCACAGTCCAAGTGGAATTTGAATTCTGTATGGATAATTCCATAAGGCTAGAATTCGAATTTGAGTTGGATTATGAAGAGGAAAATCTTGTTTGAATCCTACTTGAATTTTGAATCCCAATTCCATTAAAAGTGGCCAAATTTTTGTTGAGGAAAATCCTCCCGGAGATTTTCGATTTTTATAGATAAGGATGCAGGGAAAAATTCAAGTTTCAATCCTAGTTGAATTTGGATTCTCTCCTCCCTAAAGTGGACGAAATTTATTGGATAAATCCAAAGGGAATTTCAAATTTTTTAGTGGATAAGGGTGAGATAGAATTCAAGCTAGAAAATCCTATTTGGATTTTGATTCTCCTCACTTTTAGTGGCCGAATCTAGTCATGATTTTGGCACTAGGGAAATTTGTTATTATGGATAAATAAGGAGATAAAATTCAAGTTAAAATCTTATTTAAATTTGGATTGGATAATCTACAAGATTGGTCGAATTTTTGGTTGGGATTTACCCCTAGAAAATTCAGATTTTGTGAGTGGATAAGGGAGAAAATCTTCTCCTAATCCAATTCGAATTCAGAGGATCACCTCATGCAAGTCTATAAATAGAGGTCCTGCCACTTCAGTTCTCTCAGACCACAGACTCTCAAGTGAGCAAGCTTATTGTTGCATAACTTACCGTGACAATAAGTTCTTTAGAGATCTAGGTGGTCGGAAGAAGACTAGCAGTGCTAGCATACCGATCGAGGTTCAGAGTACTCACACACTCAGCCATTCGGGAATTGGAGAATAGTAGAGAAGGCTAGTTGGTTGAAGCCCTCCGATCATTCTCTTCCTACAGATTGGTGTCCTTGAGGTATGAGTTTAAATTGTTGTTGGTTTATTGTATATGACATCATGAGATATTTAACGATCTTGAAAATTTTTTTATTGTTCTACTGCGCCACTCTGATCCGTTTTTACCGATTTATTTCCTACACTTGAACCATAGCACAAGAGGTAAACCGAAATCCTCCCTTTTATGATTAGTTGTTTTTAAGTTTTTGATTAAGAAATTTATGTGAATTTGTTTATGCACATGGGTTGTAATAAGTTTATTTTAAGTCCTTAGCTTTTCATTTTTAAGTTTATATGGTTATAATTGTGTTTATAATTTTTATGAATGATTATGAGTATGTGTGATGCAATGAATGTTTAGGAAGTGGCTGGACACAAATCTGTCCTCAAGAAAAAAGCCATGGATTTTGGCCATTTTGACCCCCTTAGGGTCCAAATTTTGGATTTGGTAAAAACATAGAGTTTTAAGGAAATTTTGATATGGTTATTTTTGCATCAAATAGGTTCTGGCCAAAAACGATACTATGATAGGTTTTCCAAGTGGTTTTCACTCAGTGTCCAAAACTAGGACTGAAAATCCGAGCCCAGACATAGGTACAGGTTTTGCTAAAAATGAACCCCTTAGATTCCAAACCGGACTTCAAGCTTAACACAAAAGTTGTAGAACACGTCGAAACCTTTAAGATGACCTATGCATGTTTTAAAAACTTGGCCGTTTCGGGTCTCAAACAGAGCCGTTTTTAAAGTGACGTAAAACTAGAATTTTACAAAAAACTGGGCACATTAGCCACGGGTTCAAAGAGTTTAGGAGCCATTAGAGTTAGATTTGAACTCCGAGGTGAACACGAGAATTGTTCATCTCGTTGAGGAAGAAAAATCCCATGTTCACCAAATTTACAAACAAAGTCGTTTCGATCAAGTTTCAAAATAATTTTCGAAAGTGGTTCAAAAACCACTCTTAAAATGCAGCACCCAAATGTAATTTAACTCTTTAAAAATAAAAATGATTTTCATAAAAATGTCTCCCACCTTCCAACGGGTGGCAAGGGGACGGTTTCAAAATAAAGAATTTTCCCAAAAATTTTATAAGTTAACCAAAATGATTTTCTTAAATAACCAAAACAGTGTGGGTAGCCTGGTAGGCTACCACACTCAAATAAGCAAAGTAACCTAGTCGGTTACTGCATCAAGTTTATGCATAGTAATTCGGTAGGCTCCTTAGTTAACGACGCGTGAGGTAACAGGTCAGTTAACTGGTCGGCAACCAGTCAAGGACCGTGTTTTAAACGGTACTGCAATGAATGATGATTAATCTGTCAAGTAGACAATTAATCAAACACGATACAAGTTAGACACCAAATCCTAAAGTAGGCGATAGGGTACCGATGGGCTTCGGTATCACATAAAAACACAAGTTATGGTCACTAACAGTAATAGTGACCTAGGAACGATAGTAATTAATTTATGGGCAATAAATTAATTTACCGAGTATAGAGAAGTAAACTCTAAATAGAGAGTGAATTAGTACTGACGGTAATCGATACCAAACGATTTATCACGTTAGTCACTAACAGTATTAGTGACACAACAAAAGTATTAATAGAATACATTATGTTGACAGGTGATTACCTGTAACCTGATAAGGCGAGAGTATGAAATTTTGCTTGCAATCTAGGTAAGTACAACTCTGCCTACGACATAAATAAAATGCTTTTAAAACGATGTTTTTACAGTATGTTAAGTATGTATGCCATGCACACGTTGTTGCACTGCATGTATAAGGGCATGTAGTTTCACAATCAAGTAGATTGATAAAAGAACAAGTTAGATGCCATACGTCCCTACAGCATAGAAGTTGGGATAGCTTAGAGAAGCGTATGGTTAGAATAGATAAACAAGACAGAATTTAATAGGCGTGTCGTACCGGCCTTTTCAGTTGAAGAGGTTTTCAAGTTAAAGTAATTTAAAGCAGAAAGTTGAACATCCGTTAATGGCTCTTCGGCTTTTTAGTGACCTCGGGTGTTACCGTTGGTCTACGCGCACACGGTACTGACACATGGGCCCTAAATAGATAAGAGAAAGAAAAGAGAGTATTGAAGCATAAATGAACATAACTGGATTATGCATACGCATTAGTTATAGTTCGATATGCTTCTAGTTACAGTAAGATACATTCTGTATACGATGGTATCTGCTACGCATATAGTAAGTAAAGTTTTATATTCAATATCATGTTATGTGATGATGTGGTATGTGATATGTTAAGTGCTATATGATATGCTTATATGATTTTCAAGTATGTATTATATTTTAAATATGTTTTGCGGTAAACATATTGTACTTACTGGGCGTAAAGCTCACCGAATGTGTTCATACTGTAGGTAAGCGTCCTATAGTGTAAACCCTAATGGGCGATGATGGCGGCAGAGGCGGGTGTGCGGGTGCGGTTACGGATAACACCACAAGTATTATCTTTCGCATAGTTTTTGAATAACAGTATGTTTTGGAACAGTACACAGTATAGTTGAATAGTGACTGTTAAATGATATTTTTGAATAGTAACCGTTATACAGTATTTATGATTAGTAACCGTTAAATAGTATTTTTGAATAGTAATCGTTATACGGTATTTTGAATAGTAACCGTTATACAGTATTTATGAATAATAATCATTAAATAGTAATTTTGAATAGTAACCATTAAGCAGTATTTTTGGAATAGTAAATAGTTAAAGTATACGTACGTGAATAATTAATATCTACGACGTATAAAAAAAAAAACCCTAAAATTGTAGTATCAATTGCAAGAAAGTATAAGTATCATTTAAAGAAGTAGTTTTTAAGTGACGGTTTGGGCCACTAAGGGCACGGGGCATCACAGAAGACAAGGGTCGATGGGAGATGGAATGTTTGGGCATTGAAGGAGGAGATTAGGGTCAGCGGGAAAAAGGGGGTCTGTGAAGGAAAGGACACATGCAAGGGTTGGCAAAGAGGGACCATGGGCTTTGGCCGACAAGGGGAGGCTAGATGCACTATTTGGTGCAATTGAAGACAATTAACAATTTTGGAGAAGTTAGGTTGTGAGAGCTTGGTTGGCGACGAGGGGATGAGGGTTGGTGGGAGATGGAACAATTGGGCACTAACGAAGGAGATGGGAGTCAGTGGAGGAGAGGGACCACGGGCAACGGCAAGCGAATTGGGACAATGGCAAAAGTTTGGGAGAAGTTAGGTGTTCCACGAATTAGCCAGTAAAGAAGGAGGTGGAAGCAAATAATTGAAGACAAGTGGGTGTGGAGGAAAGGACCTTGAAAACATTGGTAGAGGGAGAATATTTTTTATAGGTGACAGAATTTTTTGAATGACAAAACCATGTGAATGCCCTAATTAAGGTCTGGAGAAATGGAGAAGCCAAACATGTTTCGACCTCCGAACCCTAAGACCCAGCCTTCAAAACATCCCCCTAAACAGGGTCTCAAATAATAAACAAAACAAAACACCCTCACCTGCTCCCTCTAATCCTATTTTTCACCCACCGTGTCTTTAATTTTTTCTTTATTATTATCATTCATCTGTTTCTTTAAAAAAAAATTCCTTCACCACCTCTCATGTATAACATCTTTCTGCCTTTTATTCATGGTTATCTTACAACTCTCTTTCTATCCCCCTCACAAAACTGCCCCTTCTTTCAAAAATAAATAAATAAGTAAATAAACAAAAAAAACATCAACTACCCTCTAACACTCTCACCTGCTCTCATCCACTCTCATCAGCTCTGTTTCCCATTCTCCGTTTCTTCAAAATTTTAAATTTCTTTGTCTCATTCTCCCTCACACCTTTAACTCCATCCTTTAATTTCTCTGTCCTCCTTCAACTAGTTCCCTCTCTATTATCATAACCATTTTCCTTCTCAAATAGTCATTCTTTCTTTAGCACTTTTAATCAACCAAAAACATTTTCCTCTGGCTCTCTCATTCTCTAAGAAATCCCAACCTCCCTTTATCTCTTATCTAGTAGCCACATTCCCTCTCTTTCTAACTCAAGCTCTCATTCTTTTTCTTCTACCATCACTTTATCTCTCTAACCATTTCTCTCTTCTCTCCCCATTTCTCTATGATCACTGCTCAGTCTATCACCGTCAAACCATCGCGCTGACCAGAGCAAGTTGTGAACCCTGGTCTCTGTTCGCCCACCTCCACACGTAGCTTAGCCGACCACCGTAACTCTAACCAGCACAACATCGACCCAAGGCCAATCAGCTGCTGCCAGCCTATCTCTCACATGACCGCCTCATAAACCTCCAAGTTGGCTAGCCACCGACTAACCCACCGCCAAAGGCTCGTGAGCCCATGCCGTTCCACCATCGAGTTTTTTGCCATTTGTGCGATCGTCTCTGCAAGCCACCAGTTCAATGCTGAGACCTATAGCCTGAGTCTTACCGTCGCCTCCCAGCTGAAGTTTGTGCAAAGCCTAGCTGAGCCCGAGCCAGCCACGTTGCGACCTCAGCTTTACATCCTCTCCGCTGCTATGAGCTCCTTCATCGGTCGGTCTCTTTAAGAAGAAAAATATATATATGTACGTATATGTATATATATAATAGTATATGTGAATATATATAACAAAAAATAATAATAATAATAATAATAATAATAATAATAAACAAAATAAAATACCAATAATAAATTTTAGATAAAAATTTTAAATTGAACTGGGATTTGAAATTTGAATTGTATTTAAATTGTTCTGGAATTAAAATTTGTTTTTCTGCAGGTTAAGCGATTTTGAAGTTTTTAGGTAGTCGATTTTTTAGCCAGGTCATGTTGAATTTTTTTAAAATATAAAAGTACTAAAAATAAAACGTAATTTAAAATTACAAGTGCTAAAATAAAAATATTATTTTAAATTTTAAAATCAACGGCACATTAATTGATTGAATGTACCGTAATTACAATTACGGAATTTCTAGACAGATAATTAAATTATCTGTGGTTTTTGTTTTAGGTACTTATTGATTAGAATTTGGAGAAAAGAACTACCTTAGAATATGTGCTAAAAGTTATTGGTAGATATATTATCAACAAGTAGGATATCTTACCCCTTCTTTGTAGCTAAATTTTTTTTTTGGTCTGATTTGGCTTAAGGATTGATTTGAAGAAAATTGAATTTGTAAGTTTTATGAATTCTGTGATTTAGAAATATATCATGATTTCAAAAATTAAAGAAAAATGATCTGGTTATGGATATTTGAGAAAATAACGTGGTATATTTTATTATGTGAATCATATTTTCAAAGAGAATTGAAATGGGATTTGATTGTTAAAATCTAGAACTAGAAGCTAGCACACATGTGTGAAGAGTGCATATCTCGATCAAGGACAACTCATCATGAAATTATATGGTGAGGGGACTCAAACGGATAGTACACGACTTAGATATACTTAGGAATACAAAATTTGCATAATCACGATTCTACGTTTAAGATTTTATACTGTATTGATGTATTATTACAATTCTGGTTCAAAATAAAATGTTTGCAAATTGATTTAAAAATATCCTATTGGGTCTTTCGCTTATTTTTTAAAATTGGCAAACCCCTAGGAGAGAAATCTGATTAGGAGATACGAGTTGCATGAATTTCCAACTTGGAGGCTAAGGAAGAGAAGCCTGTCTATTCTACTATTATAATCATGTATGTAATTTTGAATACTCTAGGACTGTAAACTTTATTAGGAATACCCTAAGTAGGAAAGACATTTTATATGTATTTCATTTATTTTAAACTAGATGATAAAAGTATATTAGAAATTATATTGCTATATGTCCTCATCGTATTTGTATATTAAAGTAAATATAAGCAAATATGGCTCACTAGCTGTTTATGTTAAAATGTTAGAATGTTACATATAATGGACTTTTGTATACAAGAAGACAATATTCTAAAGTAAGCAGTCTAAACTAGACAACCGGGAAATTTAGGCATTCTCGGAAGAAAATGTACAAATGTATGTATATTACAATTTGTACTATTTAAAGAGTGAAATAAATGTATTTATATTGTTTAGAATATATTAAAATGTTCTAACAATACTGACGAGCAAGAATCCAGTGTTGGAAAAATTCACTGAGTTAAAACGGGCGGAACGGTGCCAAAAACAGCATTAAAAACCCTAACCGGGGCAATAAAAGACGGAAAACTTCCGAGATTGATTTTGATCAAACGGAGGCAGTTTAAATTGATCCGACTGCACAGGAGACCTCAGGAACCCGCCGGGACGATTTCAGGAAAATTTCGGCTCGAACCGGCATCACTCAAAAAGTAATCGAATTAATATGAATAGTAAAAGTCAAAGTTTACTTTGCATTTATGACATCATAAATCCATTTAATAAATGAAAGAAAAATGATGGTTGGTGGCATTAATGGCCAAGATTAGTTTGCTTTTTGATCTAAAGGACAAGATTTGGCCAAAATTCCACCATTTTAATTTTTGAAAAATTTGGAAAGAATTAGGCTTGAAAGGTGGTGATTTTTGATTGGTTGAAAGCCAAATTAATTGGTTTCTTTGTTGCATAAGTCGGCAAAATTGGGAACAAAAGGACCGAAGCTTATTCACGTGGAAACAAAGAACAAAATTTTTTTCTAAGTGTTTCATGGTGAGTACGTGAGCAACCCAAGAGAAACCAAGTGAATCCTTCAAGTTTACTTCACAAAATTGGTGTCAAACCTTTCATTGAAGTCTAAGGAAGCAAGTGAACAAGGTAACTTTCCTTAGTTTGAAACTTTTCTTGATTTTTCTTACAAGAATCCGTGTAATGAATAGTGCAAAGGATGGAAAAATTTTTGGTTGTTTTGATTGATTTGGTGCTTGGGTTTTGTTAAGGGTGTAATTAGGAGGAAAACCATGCATTTGGTTTAAAGAAAAACCAAATTTTGGTTGGTTTTCCAAGGGTAAAACCGTGGGTTACCAAGAGTAGTCAATGAGATATTTTTGTGGTTTAAGTGTTAACATGCTTTAAATCATATTTTGGTCTAATGTAAAGCATGATTTGTATAATGGAAAGCTTGAAAAAAAAAAATTTGGTGTGAAATAACCCTAAAAGGCCGTGGGTTAATTAGGGTTTGGAAAAAATTTTTTTGGCATGATTTACTTGATGTTTGGATGATTCAAATCATGCATTTTATTATGGAGATGATGGATTTGTGATTGAAAGCATGAAAAAAAAATTGGGGTATGTTTCCCTTAATTGACCGTGGGTTATGTGTGGTTAAAAACCCTAGGAATTGTGTTGAAAAATGCAATGAAATTGGCTTGAAAATGTGTTAGAAAATGACATTGGAATAGCCTAAAATTTGGTTAAAAAATTGAGAAATTTTGGTTAGGTTTTGATTGTGAAAACCGTGGCCAAAAACCAAGGGTAAAATTGAGAGAAAATTTTGTGTAATATGGTTCAAAATGAGAATTGAATTTTGTGAGCTTTTATGTAAAAGTTTGGAAAACTTTTACATAAAATAGGCTTGTGCTATAGTACGTGGCAGGTACATATGGTTCGAGGCGTACCTAACGCCGGTAACCTTAAATTTACGCCGAAATTTCAAAAACGGCATTTGGGATAAAAAGAGAATTAAAAATAAAAGTTTAGGGTCGGGTCGAAAACCCGAGTCCCTAACGAAAAATTGAATAAGGAAAACCTAAGGGGTGGTTCGTGAATAGTAACCCATCCCCTAAAAATGTAAAACGCGAGTGAAACTGAAAAATCGACCCTGAGGGGGGGCGTTTTTGGGAAATGAAATAAAGGCTCGAGTCGGGTACGGAAAATCTGAGCCTCGGAGACCTAGATCGGGAATGTCTAGATGAACGTTTTAAATACTAGTAAAACGTTCATTTGAGGTTCCGAAATGATAGAAAATCACTAAACCGACGTAAGGGTCGGAATAGTGCATCCCGAGGGTCGGGAAGGTGAAAAGTGGAAATAAAATAAAAACGAACCCGGTAATAAATAGAAAAGAGTCAGAAAAGTTCCTGAGAGCCAAAAATGCAGTCTGGATCGAGAAAATTCCGTTAGGGGCAAAACTGTAATTTTGTCAAAATATAGAGGCAAAATCGTAATTTTGCAAAAGTTGAGAAAAATAGGGAAAATGATAAATAAAGCCTAAAAAGTTATAAATAGGTTTTATTTAAGCTTTTTAATGAAAAATAAAAGCTATAAATGGAAATTAAATTAACAGACAAGGTTTTGTCTGTAGGATCCCAAAATCGGCCTACAAGGAGGGCGATCAAAGATCCAAGAGGGAAAAAGGGAAGAAACTGATAAGGTAAGGTTCAGACATTTACCTGTCTGCAACATATAGCATTATTGTTGCTAACTTTGATGTACTAACTATAAGTTAGGTACATATGTGCTACGGGCACTATTATAGAGTAGAGAGAGAGACGTAATGTGCTACGAACACTATTGAGAATAGACACATTGTTAATTGTGCTTCGGGCACTAGAGCGAGGTTAATGAAACTCACTCCCCTAAAATTAAAATGTGAACTATTCCTAACCACGGGGCAATGTGAAGTCACCGGGTTAGAATTTTAAAAAGTCGGTAATGAAACCACTTTCTGGCGTACCAGTCGTCCGTACAGGGAGGTAAATTTTGCCTTCGGGGCTATGAAAATGAGATTAAGGCTGTGGAGGTCAGCACTAATGTACCCCTCCCAGTCATGTACAATTTTGCCTTCGGGGCTATGAAAATGAGATTAAGGCTGTGGAGGTCAGTACTAATGTACCGCTCCCAGTCATGCGCACTTAAATGGTACTGCTAACCTGAGCTCAAAACCAGAACATAAGCAAAGATAATTACCTAAAACTAAAACTATGCCATAATTGAGCATAAGATAGTTTCGTGAGAGTACTAACATCGCAGTAGATGTATTGTTGATATACTGTGTTGTGGTCAAAGTTACTATTCATACATGAATAGTGGTCAACGATACTATTTACGATGAATAGTACTATTCATAGAAATTTTATTTCTTGCATGTTTGAACTTACTGAGCCTGTAGCTCACCATTTTTGCTAATGTTGCAGGTAAGTGACCAGCTCAGTAGCTTTGTTTGACTGGATGGCGTACGGGATGGCGTGTGTCAAATGGGATAGAGGGCGAGGGATATGGTCCTGCCAGAGTCTTTCAGCTGAGCGATAAAAGAGAAGGAAAAAAAAGAAACAGTTCTTTTGTAATTATATATTTTACGAAAGTACTGTATTATGTAAATTACTTTGTACTTGCCAACAAAGTAAATAGTGGGAATGTTTTACATGATGTTTAAAGAAAAAAAAAATTTCCCAAAAAATGTCATGATTTAAAGAGAAAGAGATTAGCCGGCGACCCATGAGAGTACAATCTATCGCAGTTAGCGATAAAGCTAAACTGTAATAGTATTGTATGATCTCTACGAGGGGCGGGCCGCCACAGTTGGTATCAGAGCCAGGTTTGCGATTGGTTTAGTTTTGAATACCAACTGCTGCCACAGTTGGTATCAGAGCGGGTTTACGGTTGGTGTACTTTAGAATACCAACTGCTGCCATAGTTGGTATCAGAGCGGAATTACGGTTGGTCGAGTTTAGATTACCGACTGCTGTCACAGTTGGTATATCAGAGCAATGTTGACCATATCCCGATTTAAAACTTCGCGCATCCTGCACCGCTATCCAAGTAAGTAGTTTACTTAAGTTTAGTTAATTATTTTCTTATATGAAAATAATTATCTTAAAGGTAGCAAGATGACTAGACCTCCTTATGTGAGGCCACCGCTACCACGACCGAGAGGGGTATTACAGGTATGGACGAGACCTATTGTGAGGCCGTCTATTTCCCAACGACCAGTAATTAGACCCCCGGTGCCCGAGAGACCTCCAGCACCAGTACCAGCACCAGCACCAGCGACAGTAGATGTAGTACAGCCACGACCGATACTTCATCCACCAGTAGTAGTGGACATTCCAGTTGTTGGTGGACGCCAACATATTGGGGTGAGAGTTTCGGCACGGGCAGTACAGGCATTCAGAGCCAGTAGTCCCCCTATGTTTGATGGTGGACGACAGTCGATGGAGATGAAGAACTGGCTCCATGCCATAGAGAGGATTATGGTGATGTGCGACATTGACCGAGATATGTGGATCCAGTTGGCCATCAGTATGTTTCAGGGAAATGCTCGAGTATTTTGGGAGTATTGCGACCAGGAGATTTTATTAGGATTTAGTTGGGCTGAGTTCTGTCAGCGATTGGCTGATCAGTTTTTGCCTAAGGATCCGGCACCTGCTCTGGCACCTCCAGAGAGACGAGAGGCAGATACACCTGCGTACCCTGGATTTGATGAGGTTAGGGACTATATTCTCTAAACTGAGAGGATGGTCATGTTGTCTGGCGAGACAGTTATGTCTTACGCAGCACGATTTGAGGAGACCATTAGGAGGAGATGTCCGTTACCCAACCTCATTGAAGCAAACTGTTGAGAGCTTTTCTGGAGAGGTTTACCCATGGAGTTGAGACAAAGGGTGATTAAGCTATTTCCTCCTACGCTCCAAGAGTTTGTGGTGATGATCAGGACGATTGAGAGGGAGATTTTGATTGAGCATCTGACGCAGAGTCGACGAGAGACGCTGGGTCAAGATGAGATATTCACACGCATCTTTGGGCTGAGAAGAATGATGAACGATCATGAGGCCGGACTGTCTAGACCACGAGGAGGTGATGACTCAGGACAGGGAGCATTGCCTAGGGGTGGTGACGATTCATATGATCCAGATGACGATGAGGATCCAGAAGAATATCCTCTAGTCCCAGACACAGGGGATGTGTGACCAGTAGATGTATACATGTACATAAGTAGCTTAGAGAGAAAAGCTCTTTTGTATAGACTTGTGGCCAAGATGTATATGATGGCCGATGTATATATGACTGGTGATGATTATGTACGATATATAAACGTTTTGCTATGAATGAAATATCAAAATGATTATATGTTGTACGATGATGTGTTATGATGATGTGGCTTTACGTTACCTTGAATTTCGTAAATTTATATGATCTTACGAATGTGGTTATGGAAAAGCTAATGGTGAATTGTTGTGCCATAATAGGATAATAGGCAAGATGGTGGATTTGTGAAATCGACCAGAGGGACGAGAACGACGTCCTGATGTTATGGAGAGATTAGATCAGATACAAGCCCTACTAGAAGCTCAGATGCAAGAAAATGCTAATATGAGACAACGGGTAGAGGAGTTAGAATAGAGGCAAGGTTCTGAGGGTACCCAAATAGAACAGGAAGCTGAGGTAGATCCGGTTATCCCTCTAGCTACTGTACATGAGAGAGTTCCTGAACAGCAACTGGTATTAAATCTGGAACCCCTCTATGAAAGATTCAGGCGTATGAGGCTGCCAGAATTTGAAGGTTCTACTAATCCTCTAGAGGCTGAAAACTGGTTGTCATCCTTGCAAGTGATCATGGAATTCATGAACCTAACTGATCGGGAGAAGGTTGCATGTGCGTCTTTTGTGTTGAGGAAAGATGCTCATTTTTGGTGGGACACTGTGCGAATGAGAAGAAACGTGTCTACTATGAGTTGGGCAGAATTTCTAGAAGAATTTAACCAGAAATATTATGACCCTGCATCTCTGAGACAACAACAGAAAGAGTTCTCAGAATTGACGCAAGGAAATATGTCGGTAAGTAAAGTTTGCCGAAAGTTCGACCAGTTATCCCGTTTATGTCCCTATGTAGTCCCTACTGAGAGGGAGAAAATACAGAAAATGATCGGGATGTTTAGACCAGAAATCGCTGCATTGGTAGATACTGGTCAGGTACTACCTACTTCTGTAGCAGATTGTGTTAGTCGGGCCATCAGAGCTAAGTTTCACGTAGCCCGACAGAAAGAGGAAAGAGAAAAGCACTGGGAGGCCAAGAAGAAGGAGAGGGCTTTGGCTAAGTCTACACAAGTTGGTCAATCGAGCAAGCCTAATCAGAATGCTAAACCAAGCCAGGGCAATAATCAAGGATCCCAGCAAAATAAGAGAAAAGGCAATTTTTCTGGAAATCACCAGGGAAATAATCGAAACCAACAGCGAAGAACAGCTGGTAGTGCAGAATCCAATGTGCAAAATTGTCCTACATGCGGGAAGAGACATTCTGGGCAATACAGATTTGGGTCACTTGTTTGCTATGAATGTGGAAAGGAAGGCCATTATGCCAGGAACTATCCAAACAATAGGCAGGGTGGACAAGGCACTTCCCAACCACACCAGACACGCCCACAAGCTCATTCCCTTCAGGCCAGAGTTGAAGAGTCTCCAGTAAGGCCGCAACGCCAGGAGCGTGTGCCACGTGCTGATGCTCGTGTGATGGCCTACAGCAAGGAAAATGCAGAGGCAGGAACATCGAACTTGGTGACAGGTCGGCTTACTGTCGCTAGTCATGTAGCCTCTGTACTATTCAATTCCGGTGCTACGCATTCTTTTGTTTCCTATGCATTTGCTGACAAGATAGGACTTCCTAAGGACTATATGGGAAGAGTATTTAAGACAGCCTTACCCTCTGGGGAAGTATTGTTGTCCAATTACTGGCTACCTCATGTACCAGTATATGTGGCAAATAGGGAGCTATATGCGGAGTTGATCGTAATGAAGATCATGGATTACGATGTGATTCTAGGCATGGATTTCCTAGCGAAATATCAAGCTACGATCGACTGCTGAAATCGAAAGATAGTATTTCAACCCGAGGAAGAAGAGAGTTTTGAATATGTTGATACTTCTCGAAAACCCGGGAAGATGATGATCAGCTCGCTGAGAGCAATCAAGCTGATAGCCAGTGGTTGCATGGGATATCTGGCATATGTGGTGGATACTACAGAGGAACAAAAGCTTCAATCTGAAGATGTTCTCGTTGTTAAGGAATTTCTTGACGTATTTCCAGCAGAGTTACCAGGGATACCTCCAGAGAGAGAAATCTCGTTCGAAATTGAGTTGATGCCTGGAACGGCACCTATTTCCAAAGCACCATACCGCATGGCTCTAGTGGAGTAAAGGAGCTGCAGGAACAATTAAAGGAGCTTTTGGATAAGGGATTTATCAGACCGAGTTATTCTCCATGGGGTGCACCTATGCTATTCGTCAAGAAAAAGGATGGAACGTTCCGGTTGTGCATTGATTACTGAGAATTGAATAAGGTTACGATCAAAAATAGGTATCCGTTACCTAGAATTGATGACTTATTCGACCAGTTAAAGGGCGCAGTGGTATTTTCCAAGATCGACTTATGATCAGGATATCACCAGCTGAGAATTAAAGAAAGTGATATTCCTAAGACGGCATTTAGGACTCGTTATGGTCATTACGAGTTTCTTGGGATGCCATTCGGATTAACAAATGCGCCGACAGTGTTCATGGATTTAATGAACAGAATTTTTAAAGAGTGTTTGGATAAGTTTGTCATTGTATTCATTGATGACATTCTTATATACTCGAAGACTCATTAGGAGCATAAGGAGCATCTAAGGATCGTGCTGAATACGATAAGGAAGCATCAACTATATGCCAAATTCTCAAAATGCGAGTTTTAGCTGGACAGAGTACATTTCATCGGACATGTTGTATCCCAGGAAGGTATTGCTGTAGATCCGACGAAAGTAGATGCAATTAACCAGTGGCCTGCACCCAAGAGTGTGACGGAAATACGCAGTTTCTTGGGACTAGCTGGTTATTATCGGTGATTTGTAGAGGGATTTGCACTATTAGCTGCACCTCTTACTACTCTTACACGCAAGGAAAGGAAGTATGAGTGGACTACGGAATGCGAAAGAAGCTTCCAGGAGTTAAAGAGACGGCTGACAAGAGCACCAATCCTCACGCTTCCCACTGAAGGAGAGAAATTTGTGATCTACAGTGATGCATCTAAAATAGGATTGGGAGCAGTCCTGATGCAAGGAGACTACATCATAGGGAGTTCAATTACACATATATACTTATAATACTACTTAACTATTTACTATTTAAAAATACTGTTTAACTATTTACTATTTAAAAATACTGTTTAACTGCTACTATTCAAAAATACTGTTTACTCAAGCTGTGTGGAAGATTGACTCGCGGTGCATCCATAACCTCGCCCTCACATCTGCCTCCGCCGCCGTCATTGCCCATTGATGATTATGCCATAGGACGCTTACCTACGACATGAAGGTACACTGTGAGCTTTATGCCTAGTAAGTATAACATGTTAACCATAAAATATGTTTAAAACATAGTACATACTTAAATCCATATAAGCATGTCATAACCAACACATCTCACCAAGACATTCCACATATCAGAAGAACACATATCCCAGAATACAGAACATCATATACTGAATTATAACATACTGAATGTATAACAGAATTATCGTGTACTAAATTTATCTTACTGTAAATAGAAGCATAGTGAACTATATCATGAACAATGCATTGTCTGATTATACTCATCTTATGCTTCGATGTTCTTTTTCTTTCTTATGTCTATTTAGGGCCCGTGTATCAGTACCAAATTGCGCATGGATCATCGGGAACGCCCCTGATCCTGGGCCTTGGCCCGTTATGGATATATTTTATGGCGTTGGCCTATTATACATTATGAGCCTCAGCTCGTTAGACTTTGTGGGCCTTGGCCCGTTATATTGACACCCTTATTCTCATCTTTCCTAATTCTTTATTTGATCGTGCCACATACTCTGCTAGGCTATCCCTTAATCTTACACAATGGGGATGTATGACCTCTAACTTGGTCGTTCATCAATATACGTGATTGTGAAACTATATGCTCTTATACATGCTGTGCAACAACTTGTGATAGATGCATGCTTAAAATGCTGTAAAAACCATCATTTAAATTCATTTTGTTCATGCTGTAGGCTGAGTTGTACTTTCCTAGTTGCAAGCAACTAGTATTCTCGCCTTTATCAGGTTATAGGTAACCACCTGTCAACATAACGTACTCCGTTAACACTTTTACTGGGTCACTGATGCTGTTAGTGACAAAAGCAGATAAAATCGTTTGGTACCGATTGTCGTCGATACTAACTTGCTCTCTTTTCAGAGTTTGATTCTCTAGGTGTGGTTAATTAATTTATTGCCCCATAAATTAATTAACATCGTCTTCAGTCACTATTACCATTAGTGACTATTACTTGTATCGTGGTATGGTACCGAGGCCTATCGGTATGTTACTGCTCTACTTTGGGAATTTGGTGTATATCTTCTATCGTATTTGATTAACTGTCTTCTTGACAAATTAATCACCATTCCTCATAGTATCGTTTAAACACAGTCCTTGACTGGTTGTCGACCAGTCAACTGACTGGTTACCTCGCACGTTGTTAACTAGGTAGCCTACCGGGTTACTATTGCTTATTTGGTGTGGTAGCTTATCGGGCTACCCACACTGTCTTGGTTAGTTTTGGAAAAATTGTTTTGGTTGACTTATAAAATTCTTGAAAAAATTTGCATTCTTTGGAATCGTCCCCTTGTCACCCCGTTGGAAGGTGGGGGAACGTTTTATGAAAACCATATTTTTATTTTAACAAGGTTAAAACACATTTTGATGTTGTATTTAAAAGGGGTTTTTGAACCACTTATCGAAACTGTTCTAAAAACTTATTTGAAACGACTTCATTTGTAAATTTGGCAAACACAAAATTTTTCTTCCTCGATGAGATGAACAATTCTCATGTTCATCTTGGAGCTTAAATCTAACTCAAATAGGTCCTAATCTTACTAAACCCATGGCTATTTGTGCCTAGATTTGTAAAAATCTCAGTTTTACGCTATTTTGAAAACGGCTCTGTTTGAGACTCGAAACGGCCAAATTTTTAAAACACGCATGTGTCGTCTTAATGGTTTCGACGAGATCTATAACTTTCACGTTGAGCCCGAGATCCGGTTCGGACTTTAAGTGGTCCATTTTTAACAAAACCCAAGACTATTTCCAGTGCTCGGATTTTTAGTCCCAGTTTTGGGCACCGAATGAAAACCACTCCAAAAACCTATTGTAGTCTCGTTTTTGGCCAAAAGCCCAAAAACAGCCGTATCAAAAATTTTTTTAAAACTTCATGTTTCACCAAATCCCAAATTCGGACCCTAAAGGGGTCAAAATGGCCAAAACCCGTGGCCTTTTTCTGGGGACAGATTGTGTCCAGTAACCTAAAAAAAAAACGTTCATGCTCAACACACATCCATTTGTAAAAGTGTAAACACAACCACACAACCACATAACTTAAGAAATGAAAAGCTAAGGGCTCAAAATAAACTTATTACAACCCATTTGCATAAATGAATACACATAAATGGCCTTGATCATAACTTAAAAAAAACTAACCACCAAAAGGGTTTTGGTTTTACCTCTTGTGCTATGAACTAAGCACAAATCTAAATCAAGGGCTTGAGTGACCAAAATGGCCGTGTGAACCAAGAAGATTAGGGTTGGTTTTATGTTAGCAAAACACCAAAAATTTTTCTCTTAATATCAACTCAAAACAATAACTAAAAACCACAAGTGATTGGTCTAGAACCTTACCCTTATATGCACTTGAAATGGCTTGGAAATGAATCTTCCTAACACAAGCTTGAGGAGGGCTAGATTTTGGTAAATTCTTGGCTGTGTTTTTGGCTTAAAAAATGGTGGTTTCAGCTGAAGGGGATGGTCGGCTACAACAAGAGAAATAAGAGAGAAAGGAATTGTGTTTTTAGGGTGTGAAAAAGAAAGAACAACACCTAAAGCCTTGGTTACCCTTTTATTGACAAACCTAAGTGAAATTAACCAAACTTAAGCTTATTTAATCAAGCCAATCTTATGCTAATTTTGGGACAAATTTGTTACCTTTTCAGCCCTCAAAAACTAAGGAAGCTGCTGCATTGAAGGAGGGAGGACTAAAAAATTTGTTGATGAAATGTAATGGAAAATGTAATATTATTTAATGAATTGTGTCATAACTTGTCCCTTATTTTAATGCTACTTTTTCGGGTTATTTTTACAGCTAAAAACAGCTGGTTTTCAGCTAAGGGCACATGGTTTTAAGACCAAAATTCATCTACATTTGCTTCTCTTCGCAGTCCAGTTTCTACTGTGGTGTTCGGTCCTTTCTCGGTAGTATTCTAATTTTCACCCGAAAATCCGATTTTCTGAATTCAATTTTTATACTAATCATTCCTAGTCGGTTTTTACTGTCTAAGAGCCCATTCTATACTAATTTACTATTCATTTCTTATACTTTGGTTGTGTCTACACTGCGTTGTTCTTGCGTACGCAAAACGAGGCATTTTGGTGTGAAATTTTCAACGCAGTCTTTCTTGACTAATTTGGATGTGCTGATTTCAATTTTATCAGTTTTACATCTATCCAGTTTTCAGGACCTGTGTGACCCCATCTTGAAAAACGTATCAAGTGCCCGATTGACTAATTTGGGCTTTCTGAGTCTAAATATATCAGTTTCGGGGTGAGAAAAGGTCGTCTTGACCTTCATCCTGATGCTGTGTATCTCTCAGATAAAATTTTAAATTTTGTGCTTAATTAACTAGATTGAGCCTGCTGACTGCTAATATCTCAGTTCTATGTCAATTTGAGGCCAGCTTGGCTATAAATCTGACACTGCATTTTTCTACTATACACTATTCATTGTTTTCTATCTGACTGACTAGTTTGAGCGTTCTGACTCTGATTTTGTCAGTCTTTGAGCGAAAAGAAGTCATCTGGACCTTCATTCTTAGTACTATACCTCTGCTAGGGTATTTCTCACTGTTATGCTCAAATGTTCAGTCCGAACATTCTGGTGATCTGTTCATCAGTTTTGTGTCAAGAAATGGTCGTCTGGACCAGTTTCCTTATATTGCGCATCTTACACACTCAAACACATAATAGAGTGGACCGGTTTCACTGTTGGTCACCCTTTTCATTGCATAAATAGTAACTGAACACTACTGTGCTTGTTTAAACTATTTCTTTGGAAAATATACTTTATGTTTCAACTTAATTACTCGTTGTATGGTAATTAGGTTTCACGCATTACAAGAGTCATTATAGTGGCTCGTTGCTCATTACATGGCTTTCTACACGGCCTCTTACACGGGCATGTACACGGCAACATGGGCGTGTATACTTCGGATACGGGCATGTCCGAGTTGAGACTGCTCAACACGGCCATGTCTTGGAAACACGTTTATCTACCCAAGTGGTACACGACCACTTATATGATTGTGTACCTGATCGTGTTACACTACATGACCATGTACACTCACACGGCTTCTCACATTTCAACAGTCCAAACGGTACACGGTTGTTTACACGGCCGTGTACTTGACCGTGTTCTTCAAATTTGCATTAAAAGACATCAAATTATTCCTCAATTTCTCATTACATAGAAATTAGGTTACATGAATGGGGCGGTCCTTACAACCTACCCCCCTTATAAAATTTTCATTCTTGAAAATTAGAATAAGTCTGGGAAGTCTCTTTTCATATCCTCTTCCAGTTCCCATGTGGCTTCTTCTATGTTATGATTTTGCCACATCACTTTTATAAGCGGAATGACTTTATTCCTAAGGACTTTATTTTCCCTGGCTATAATCCACATGAGTTTTTCTTCATATGTTAGATTGGTATGGACTTCTACTGGTTCTTTGCTTAAGATGTGGGAGCTGTCTGGCACGTACTTCTTTAGCATTTAGACGTGAAAGACATTATGTACCGAAGCTAACTTGGGAGGAAGTGCCAATCTATAAGCCACCCACCCAACTCTCTCGAGGATCTCGAAGGGTCCTATATATCTAGGACTGAGGTTTCCTTTCTTCCTAAAGCGCATTACCCCTTTCATGGGTGCCACCTTAAGATAAAATTAAGTATCCTTCTCGAAATTCGAGTGGTCTGCGGCGTTTGTCTACGTAGCTCTTTTAGTAACTATGTGTCGTATCTAGCCTCTCTCGTATCAGCTTCACATCTACTGTTGTGTTCTTGACGAAGTCCATGCTGATAAGCTGTTTCTCTCCGGTTTCATACCAATGCACCGAAGATCTACATTTTCTTCCATAGAGTGCCTCATACGGTGCCATCCCAATCGAGGAATGGTAACTGTTGTATTATGAGAACTCAATCAATGGTAGCTTCTAGTCCCAGTTTCCCTTGAAGTCTAGGACACACGCTCTCAACATATCTTCCAATGTCTGAATAGTTCTCTCGGACTGATCGTCAGTCTGAGGATGAAAAGCTGTGCTGAACTTCAACTTGGTTCCCAGTAAGGCTTGAACGCTCTACCAAAATCTGGAAGTAAAGCGTCCATCGCGATCTGAAATGATTGATTTCGGTACTCCATGCAACCTTACTATCTGAGCCATGTACATTGCTGGCAGCTTTTCTACTGAATAGCTCAGCTTCATAGCTAAAAATCGAGCTGATTTCGTCAATCGATCCACAATTACCCAGATTGTGTCATTGCCACTTGAAGTCCTTGGCAATCCAACTATGAAATCCATTGTAATCTGCTCCCATTTCCACTCAGGCAGCTTGATTTTCTACAGTTCTCCAATCGGCCATTGATGTTCTACTTAAATTTTATGGCATGTAAGGCATCTTGTAACGAACTCGGCGATCTCGTTCTTCCTCTTAGGCCACCAAAAACTCTCTTTCAAGTCTTTGTACATTTTGTTCACCCCTGGATGTATAGAGTATGGCGTTTTGTGGGCTTCTGAAAGGATCTTTTTCCTGAGTTCTTCATCATTCAGAACACACACTTTATCTCTGAAATAGAGTATGTCGTCCTTAGTGACTCTAAATTCTGTATTCTGGCCCTCTGTTGCCTCCTTTTTAGGCTTGTTTAGGGATGAATGAAGGTCCTGACTAGTCTTAATTCATCCTAGGAGTGTCGATTGGATGGTCATGTTTGACAACCTCCTTGTCAAAATCTCGATCTCGTCACTTCATAGTCCCTTTTTGTAATGCTCTTGACAGGATACTGATAGTCATAAGCGATGAAGAATGCCTTTGACTTAGCGCATCGGCCACCTTATTGGCCTTTCCTGAATGGTAAAGGATCTCACAGTCGTACTCTTTTACCAATTCTAGCCATCTTTGCTGCCTCACGTTAAGCTCCTTCTGTGTGAAGATGTACTTGAGGCTCTGGTAGTCTGTGTAAATCTTGTACTTAATGCCATACAGGCAGTGCCTCCATATCCTGAGTGCAAAAACAATCACTGCTAGTTCTATATCATGAGCGGGGTAGTTCTTCTCATGGTCTTTGCCATTGTCCTCGTTGCTTTCCACCTCTAAGACGTGTTCGGGAGACAAAGGGGCTGGTTCGGGCTCTTCCATGGGTTCCCTTGACGTCCTCAAGTGTTTTGGGCTGATGCTCAGCCTTGGTTTCGTCATGAGCCTTCTTCAACATGTGTTGTAGAAGTCCATATCAGTTTCCTCGTAGCGCACAGCATATGTTTAGAATTATGTCTCCGGACAACTGCTGCAGTCTCTTAGTCCGATGAACAAATTCCTGTATATCCGTAACTCTAGGGAACTTAGGTGGTTTCACCTCCCTACTTGCCTAGAGAGAAAAACTGGGGCTGATGCTAGACTCCTCTCGATGATTTGCTCGATCATAGTATGGCAAAACTTGACCTAGTTAAGAGCTTATCCTAGTCATAAGAATCTAAATACCCACGAGAGTACCTTTCTGAAAGATATCGACAGCCATCAAGACTCAGTTATCTTGATCAATGACGTATAATTGGGGAATTATTTTGATAACATGAAATCAGTCCTGACATTCTCATAAAGGGCAAAGTACTGCTTGCTACTCAAAACTTAGTAGACAACTAGCACTGAAGATCAGTACAACTCGGGTGACAATCCATGTTCCTACTCTGAGCAGTCTTGTAGCACTGCACAGTCATGATTTATTCAGCTCTCTATAATCGGTGCACATTCTTAGCATTCTATCCCTATCTTCCTGATTGGTATAGGTGCTCCCTAGGGTGAACAGCTCTGTCGAATGGATCCCTTGTCTATTTAGTCCTTCAGCTAGGCCTAGAGCTCCTTCGGCTCTAGGGGCCCATTCTGTATGGTTCCTTGGAGATAGGGACTGCTCCTAGTAGGCGTTGTATTTTATGAGGGATTCTATTCCTAAGATTACGTCCTGATTAATCATGTCAATGATGATCAGATTAACACTCAGCTCTTTAACGTAAATAATTACTGACATGTAACGCATCCAGTAATTAAATAATAAAACCTCCCCTGAGGGAAGTACTGTTTTAAAGTTTAGGCCATTTGACAATTCTATACTGCTTTTTATAAAATTCTCACAAAAATACATACAAATTCTAGTCTGGTGGAAGTGACACACACTTCTTGGTATATAGCCTCAAAAAGGACATACTAGGATAGGTCTAGTGGTAGTAAGCTATTGCTTTCTATCATGCCTATACACAAAGCCTAAGAAAAGATTCTACTTTAGTTGTCTGGGGCCTCCAGTCTACCTTGTGCGATCGGAGGGCCCTCGATCCTGGTCTGGATAGCATGGAGTTGATTATTTGTGGGACGAGCTGGGTTCTGTTGATTCTGCGGGTTGGAATAATAGTCTCTCGCATAGTGGCCTTCCTTACCATAGATGAAATAACCACTTGTGCCCTATCTGCACTCTCTTGGGTGCCTCCTTCTACATTTTGGGTACGTTGGGTGTTCATTGTCGTCTCCTCCCTAGTCGTTTCTCTTCTGGGAGAACTCCTTTTGTGAACCTTGGTTGCCTTGATTCCCTTTCTTCTTATTGTTGTTGTGGGGCTGCCTACTGTTTTGGCCGGTCCCCATGTTTTGCCTTCTCTCTTGAGATTTTGGGTTCTGCTTCCCTTGTGCTAGCTTGTTTAGAGTCCTTTACTCCTTTTGGGCTTTGTAGATCTGAACCCTTCTCTCTTTGTCCTGTGCCAATCAATATTCTGCTCGAATGGCTTGGCTAACACATTTAGCCACAGTTACGGGTCCGTGGCTCCCATTACAGACTTGGATGGCGATGTTCATCTGGAACATCTTCAACATCCTTCTAACCTTCTCTTTCTCGGTCGACACTAGGTCTGGGCAAAGTCAAGCCAGCTGCTCGAACTTCCTTACTGCCTCCATGACAGTCATGCTGCCCTGGCGTAGATTATTGAACTCGTCCTGTTGGGCTGCTAAGGCCTCATCGTTAAAGTGAATCTCCTTGAACTCGGTGATGAAGTTTGCCCAGTTCATCTCATTTACATCCCTTCTGATGGCCATAATCTTCCACCATTAGCATACCCTTTTACGTAGGACAAGGGATGCATATAGTACTTTCTCGCTCTCCGTCAATCTAACAAGGTCTAAGATGACCTAAATATCTGTTAGCCAATCATCGGCTTCAATGGGATTCGTAGTTCCTTTAAATTCTGGCAACTTCATGCGCCTGAATCGTTCGTATAGGTCGCCCTCTCTAGGGGTTGGCATAAGAACATTAACTGCTACAAGAGCAGCCACAGTTAATGGTGTTGGTGCTGGCGCCGTCTGGACTGGGGGAGCCACTTGCTCCCTGAGAGTGTCGAGGGCCATTGGAGCCTCCTACACTGGTACTTCCATTGGTTGTGGTGCTTGGGGTTGTCAGTCTAGCCGTTCCCTTAGTTGGGTAAGTTCTTGCTGTTGAGTCTCCATCATGGCTCGCATGGCAGCGAGCTGTGCCGTAAGCTCATCTTCTTGGGATGTTGGGTTTGTCTGTGTATGTGTTCGAACCATGTTGTACTTTGAAACCTTCGTCCTCTGGTGGGGCTCCACTGGTGCAGCCATGATTACACATTCTAACTTGTGCTAACTGACATGCTAATGCTGCAGAATAAAGCTAACTTACTTGGACAGATGAGGCAGGCATGTGGCAATATGAGGTAGGGTGGCAGGATACCGCTCTGATACCGACTGTGACATCCCGTGCCCTTAGTGGTCCAAACCATCACTTAAAAACAGCTAATTGTACTTTTACTTTAACACTGATGCTTAAACTTACTTATTTGGATGTCATAATTTTAGGGATTTTTTATATATATATGCTTACGTATTTGCTATTCACATACGTATACTATTAAAATACGGAGAATACATCAGAAGAAGTTCAATTGCACATATATACTTATAATACTGCTTAACTATTTACTATTCAAAAATACTGTTTAACTGTTACTATTCAAAAATACTGTTTACCCAAGCTGTGTAGAAGATTAACTCGCGATGCATCCATAACCTCGCCCTCACATCTGCCTCGACCGCCGTAATTGCCCATTGATGATTATGCCATAAGACGCTTACCTATAGCATGAACATATACTGTGAGCTTTATGCCCATTAAGTATAACATATTAACCGCAAAACATGTTTAAAACATAGTACATACTTAAAACCATATAAGCATATCATAACCAACACATCTCACCGAGACATTCCACATATCAGAAGAACACATATCCCAGAATGTAGAACATCATATACTGAATCATAACATACTAAATGCATAATAGAAATATCGTGTACTGAATGCATCTTACTATAAATGCAAGTATAGTGAACTATATCATGAACAATGCATGGTCCGATTATGCTCATCTTATGCTTTGATGTCCTTTTTCTTTCTTATGTCTACTTAGGGTCCGTGCGTCAGTACCAAACTACACATGGATCATCAGGAATGCCCCTGATTTTGGGCCTTGGCCCGTTATAGATATATTTTATGGCTTGGCCTATTATACATTATGAGCTTCAGCTCGTTAGACTTTGTGGGCCTTGGCCCATTATACTGATACCCTTATTCTCATCTTTCCCAATTCTTTATTTGATTGTGCTACATACTCTACTAGGCTATCCCCTAATCTTACGCAATGAGGATATATGGCCTCTAACTTGTTCGTTCATCAATCTATGTGATTGTGAAACTATATGCTCTTATACATGCTGTGCAACAACTTGTGCATAGATGCATGCTTAAAATGCTGTAAAAACCATCGTTTAAATTCATTTTATTCATGTTATAGGCGGAGTTGTACTTACCTAATTGCAAGTAACTCGTACTCTTGCCTTTATTAGGTTACTGGTAACCACATGTCAACATAATGTACTCTGTTAACACTTTTGCTGAGTCACTAATACTGTTAGTGACAAAAGTAGATAAAATTGTTTGGTACCGATTGCCATCGGTACTAACTTGCTTTCTTTTCAGAGTTTGATTCTCTGGGTGTGGTTAATTAATTTATTATCCCATAAATTAATTAACATCGTCTTCGATCACTATTACCGTTAGTGACTAGTACTTGTATCATGGTATGGTACCAAGGCCTATCGGTACCCTACTGCTCTACTTTAGGAATTTGGTGTATATTTTCTATCGTATTTGATTAACTGTCTTCTTGACAAATTAATCACCGTTCCTCACAGTATCATTCAAACACAGTCCTTGACTGGTTACCGACCAGTCAACTGACTGGTTACCTAGTGCGTCGTTAATTAGGTAGCCTACCGGGTTACAATTGATTGTTTGGTGTGGTAGCCTACTAGGTTACCCACACTGTCTTGGTTAGTTTTGGAAAAATCGTTTAGGTTGACTTATAAAATTCTTGGAAAAATTTATGTTCTTTGGAATTGTCCCCTTATCACCTCGTTGGAAGGTAAAGGAACATTTTATGAAAACCATATTTTTATTTTGACAAGGTTAAAACACATTTTGATGTTGTATTTAAAAGGGGTTTTTGAACCACTTATCGAAATTGTTTTAAAAACTTGTTTGAAACGACTTCGTTTGTAAATTTGGTGAACACAAAATTTTTCATCCTCGATGAGATGAATAATTCTCGTTTTCACCTCGTAGCTCAAATCTAACTCAAATGGGCCCTAATCTTGCTAAACGCGTGGCTACTTGTGCCCAATTTTTGCAAAAATCCCAATTTTACGCTATTTTGAAAACAGCTCTGTTTGAGGCCCGAAACAGCCAAATTTTTAAAATACACGTAGGTCGTCTTAAAGTTTCGGCGAGATCTACAACTTTTATATTGATCCCGAGATCCGGTTCGGACTCTAAGTGGTCCATTTTTAACAAAACCTAAGACTATTTCCAGTGCTCGTATTTTTAGTCCCAGTTTGGGCACTGAATGAAAACCACTCGAAAAACCTATCGTAGTGTCGTTTTTGGCCAAAAGTTATTTGACGCAAAAATGACCGTATCGAAATTTTCTCAAAGCATAGTTTCATCAAATCCTAAATTCGGACCCTAAGGGGGTTAAAATGGCCAAAACCCTTGGCCTTTTTCTGGAGATAAATTGTGTCCAGCAACCTAAAAAAAAAACGTTCATGCTCACATGTATACACATCTATTCGTAAAAATGTAAACACAACCACACAACCACACAACCACATAACTTAAGAAATAGAAAGCTAAGGGCTCAAAATAAACTTATTATAACCCATTTGCATAAACAAATACACATAAATGGCCTTGATCACAACTTGAAAAAAACTAACCACCAAAAGGGTTTCGGTTTTACCTCTTGTGCTATGAACCAAGCACAAATCCGAATCAAGGGCTTGAGTGACCAAAATGGCCATGTGAACCAAGAAGATTAGGGTTGGTTTTATGCTAGCAAAACACCAAAAATTTTTCTCTTAATATCAACTCAAAACAATAACTAAAAACCTTAAGTGATTGGTCTACAACCTTACCCTTATATGCACTTGAAATGGCTTGGAAATGAATCTTCCTAACACAAGCTTGAGGGGGGCTAGATTTTGGTAAATTCTTGGCTGTGTTTTTGGCTTGAAAAATGGTGGTTTTAGCTAAAGGGGGTGGTCGGTTGTAGCAAGAGAAATGAGAGAGAAAGGAGTTGTGTTTTTAGGGTGTGAAAAAGAAAGAACAACACCTAAAGCCTTGGTTACCCTTTTATAGACAAACCTAAGTGAAATTAACCAAACTTAAGCTCACTTAATCAAGCCAATCTTATGCTAATCTTGGGACAAATTTGCTGCCTTTTCAACCCTCAAAAACCGAGTAAGCTGCTGCATTGAAGGAGGGAGATTAAAAAATTTGTTAATGAAATGTGATGGAAAATGTAGTATTGTTTAATGAATTGTGTCATAACTTGTCCCTTATGTAGGAAAATAAATCGGTAAAATGTATCAGAGTGGCGCAGCGGAACAATAAAAATTTTTAGATCGTTAAATATCTCATGATACCATATACAATAAACCAACAACAATTAAAACTCATACCTCAAGGACGCCAATCTTGCAGGAGGAGAATGACCGGAGGCTTCAACCAACTAGCCTTCTCTACTATTCTCCAATTCCCGAATGGCTGAGTGTGTGGGCACTCTGAACCTCGATCGGTATGCCAGCACTGCTAGTCTTCTTCCGACCACCCAGATCTCTAAAGAACTTTATTGTCACGATGAGCTGTGCAACAATAAGCCTGCTCACCTGAGAGTCTGTGGTCTGAGAGAACTGGAGTGGCAGGACCTCTATTTATAGACTTGCATGAGGTGATTCTCTGAATTTGAATTGGACTAGGAAAAGATATTCTCCCTTATCCATAACCAAAAAATCCGAATTTTTCCATGGGAAAATCCAACAATAAAATTCGGTTTTCTTATGATAAATCCAATCCAAATCTAAACAAGATTTTAACTAGAATTTTATCTCCCTTTTTCAACCAAAAAATCTGAAATTTCCTAAGAGAAAATCTTCTCCACAAATTCAGCCATTATGGATAAGGGAGAATCAAAAATTCCACTATGGTTTTCAAGCTTGAATCTTATCTCAACCTTATCCAAAATAACCGAATTTTCCTAGGAGATTATCTCCAAAATTTTGGCCACTTTTCAGGGAGGAGAGAATCCAAATTCAACTGAGATTGAAACTTGAATTTTTCCCTTGAATCTTATCCACAAAAACCGAAATTCCATTGAGGATTATCCTCAAAATTTTGTCCATAGTTTGTTGGGATTTGGATTCAAAATTCAAGTAGGATTCTAACAAGATTATCCTCTCCAAATCCAACTCAAATTCGAATTTCAAACCTTGTGGATTTTCCACAACAAATTCGAATCCTACTTGGACTGTGATTCAAAATTTGAATTTTAAATTTCAAATTCGAATTTCAAATTCAAATTTCAAATTTCAAATTTAAATTTCAAATTCAAATTTCAAATTCGAATTTCAAATTCAAATTTCAAATTCAAATTTCAAATTCAAAATTCAAAATTCAAATTTTAAAATTCAAATTTCAAATTTCAAAATTCAAAATTCAAATTCCACAAAATGGTTGTGTTTCAAATTCTTGTTCTCATGGATAATTTTCTACAACTCCAATCCAATCTCAAATAAAATCATGGCAACTTTATTTGGAGTTCGAATAATTGTGTACTCTATTATCCAAAACAAAATCTGAATCCAACCGGAGAGAATCTTGTCTACCATCCTAATCCTGTGTCATCACCATCCATGCATAATAAACTAGCCAATAGCATACTCAAATCAATTTGCCAAATGTTAAGAAATTATATGGAGCTAGTAGAGAGACTGATTGGACATATATAATCGGGCTCCCGTAAATCCATATGATCATCATTCTTTACCGAACAACTCAATCATATGATCACTAGTTTCAGAGTCACACCACTATAAACCTGAAACTGAACTCCCAATTATATACCGTATTACGTAAGCCTGTGACGAGCTACTATCCAATGACCTTGTCATATATGCAAAACCCTCATATGATATCCATGATCAGCCTTAGGTCAAAGTCCGTTTAATCCTACTGATCAGGCTATCTTAAAGTTCCATTATACTACCGAATTAAGAAAATGATTATTCACCATGTGTGAATAAGAAGTCATCTGCCCAGCAGACGACCCAAGGCCTTGTCCATTTTCACATTCAGTATAATGCCTTTAAGAGGATACCTTTAACTCCTTAGAGCTATGATTCCGATATCTACAAACAAACCCTTTATCGTATACAAGTCATGCACCCAACGAACCGGTCTATAAGCTTACTACCTCTGAGACGCTTTAGCCATTGGAACATCAAAGTACACAAGTCATATACATGAAGTAGTTCATTTACTCAGGATTAAGGTTATTGCATAATGAATGTCAAAAGCAGATTGATCCACTCATAGCGGACTACGTAGATCAATCACGCTTTAGTCCCGGTCTAATATGTCACCACCAAGTAACATATCTATGTCTCTACTTAGGAGTCCAGCTCCAGATAGTCAAGACAAACCGTCCCCTCCAAGACTTTAGACAACATAATAGTCTGAACATGAGCTAGATGCTCGGTCTAACCCCATAGACTATAGACCATAGTTTAGACCGCTAACTTTAGAACATTGTCTTCTCGCATACAAAAGTCCATTGCATGCAATGTTCTAATAGTTTTAACACAAGCAGTCAGTGAGCCATATTTGCTTACATTTACTTTAACATGTAAATAAGACGAGGACAGATAGCAATGTAATGAATAACCTCTATATATAATTTTATTATCCAGTTCAAAATGAATACATCAAAATGTCTCTAATACTTAGGGCATTTCCTAACACCTTATTTTAATGCTACTTGTTCAGGTTATTTTTGTAGCTAAAAACAGCTGGTTTTCAGCTAAGGGCACATGGTTTTTAAGGCCAAAATTCATCTACATTTTCTTCTCTTCGCAGTCTAGTTTTTTACTGCGGTGTTCGGTCCTTTCTCGGCAGTGTTCTTATTTTCACCCGAAAATCAGATTTTCTGAATACGATTTTTGTACTGATCACTCCTAATCGGTTTATACTATCTAAGAGCCCATTCTGTACCAATTTAATATTCATTTCTTATACTTTGGTTGTGTCTATATTGTGTTGTCTTTACGCACGTAAAACGAGGTGTTCTGGTGTAAAATTTTCAACACAGTCTCTCTTTACTAATTTGGATGTGATGATTTCAATTTTATCAGTTTTACGTCCATCTAAGGTTGTCTGGACCAGTTTTCAGGATCTGTGTGACCCTACCTCGAAAAATGTGACCCCATCTTGGCCATAAATCTAACACTGCGTTTTTCAACTATTTACTATTCATCGTTTTTTGTTTAACTGACTAATCTGAGCGTTTTAACTCTAATTTTGTAAGTCTCTGAGCAAGAAGAGGTCCTTTGGACCTTTATTCTTAGTACTATACCTCTGCTAGAGTATTTCTCACTGTTGTGCTTAGATGTTCGGTCCGAGCGTTCTAGTGATCTGTTTATCAGTCTTATGTCAGGAAATGGTCGTCTGGACCAATTTCCTAATACTGCGCATGTTACACACTCAAACACATAATAAGATGGACCGGTTTCATTGTCGATTGCCCCTTTCATTACATGAATAGTAACTGAACACTACTGTGCTTGTTTAAACTATTCCTTTGGAAAATATATTGTATTTTTCAGCTTAATTACTCGTTGCATGGTAATTAGGTTTCACACATTACGAGAATTATTATAGTGGCTATCTGCTCATTACACGGCCTTCTACACGGCCTCTTACACGGCCGTGTACAGGGCAACATGGGCTTGTATACTCTGGACATGGGCGTGTTCGAGTTGAGACTACTCAACACGGCCATATCTTGGAAACACGTTTATTTACCAGTGCAGTACACAGCCACTTACACGGCCATGTACCTGATCATGTCACACTATACGGCCATGTACACTCACACAGCTTCTCACATTTCAACATCCAAACAGTACACGGGTGTTTATATGGCCATGTACCTGACTGTATTCTTCAAATTTGCAATTAAGGACATCAAATTATTCCTCAATTTCTCATTACATAGAAATTAGATTACGTGAATGGGGCGGTCCTTCCACAGGGAAGGAGTTGGTTTTTGTGTGGATAAGCGAGAGGAAATATCTTGTTTGAATCCTGTTTGAATTTTGAATCTCCTCTTCCTTGGTGTGGCTAAATTTTTTAAGGGGAAAATCACTTTAGGATAATCAGTCTTGAGGGTGTGGGAAAGAGAAAAATCTTTTCTTAATCAAATTCTAAATTCAAAAGTCACTTAATACAATATTATAAATATGGTTTTTAGCACACCTATTTTCTTTAAACCATTGACTCTCAGGTGAACGAATTTATTATTACACATCTCACTAGCAATAATAAATTCTTTGAAATCTGAGTGGTTGAAAGGAGATAAGCCGCATTAGAATACCGATCGAGGAGCCGAATACCTATACACTCCACCATCTAGAAACTGGAGAGTAGTAGAGACCGCTAGTTGGTTGAAGCCCATCAGTCACTTCTTTCAGCGTTCCTGGTGTTTTCCTCCAAAGGTGCATGATTATTAATAATTTATTGTATATGGCATCACAAGTTATTTAACAATTTTTGAAAATTTTTTTAAAAATACCATTGCACACTTTTATATTTTTTTCCTGCAAACTTTAAATCTTATTTTATTGTTTGTAATTTATTTTATTTTATCCAAGTATACAACTGTGGGAAATGAGGACTCTATCGTGAGATTTTTAATAATGTTTAATTAATTTACTCAAGCATAATTAGAAAAAAAATATTAAAAGAGACATTAAATGGTATTAAAATATAATCAATAGGCCTAGAGAATCATAATCTTTCCTGATTTATTTGTTCTAAAACATCACCATCTCAGGTTTTGGGATGTGATAATTATTTTGGTATTAGAGCACGGTTTGAGATTCTTATGGGAAATTATATGCATATTTGGAGTAAACTAAAATACAAACTTATAATCTAAGATTTTTATTTTATTTTTAGAATACCACCAAAATGTACAAAGAGAAACGCTCCAATAGCCATTCCAACACCATCACCGACGTCAGAGCCGAAATTGCGAATAATCTTGCAGAAGCCATGTATCAAGCATTTCAGAGCATGGCTGCTCGTGCGAGGAATGAATCGGACGTACATGACATGAACAGTATGCTGTGAGAGTTCCAACAATTTAGAATTCTAGCTTTAATTAGTGAAGGTGATCCCCAAGAAGCTGACGATTGGTTCTAGAGTGTGGTCATGAAGATGGACACCATATGGACATCGCCCAAACACTAGATTCAAATCATTTACACCTACTTGGATAGTAAGGCTAGTACTTGGTGGAAGCAAGCTCACTGCAGGTACATCAATAAGGAAATGCCGATGATGTGCCTTAGGTTGAAATCTAGCATTTCTATCAGTGATTCTTTCTCCAGAGCTATCATGATCAGAAGGCCATCGAGTTATTAAATTGGTAATAGGGAGATAAGTCAGTTTTGAGTATAGGCTATAGTTTAGTGAGTTATTCCATTTTGCTCAGATGGTTGTTAACAGAGTTGCTGTAATACATCACATTCCAGAATGGTTTCAAGGGCAGAATCTAGAAATCACTCGTGACTTTTTGGATTTGTAACTACAATGGCAGCAACAATAACACGTTTTGAGAAAGATAACTAAGAATTTCAAAAGTTGTGATCCACATAACAAATTCAGTGGACCCCGCAAAACGTGATAAGACGTTAGAACAAAGGTTGGGACAGTAGAGAAGCCATCGGTGTCGTACATTCTCTAATTTTGTTTCATTCATGAGTGGCTTAATAGTGGAACCTAAAGGACTCAATTAGATTATTATTTCTGCACTCAATACAAGTTATGTATAAAGTAGTGTATGTTCATTGGTTGTATGCGATCACACATGGGTGAGCAACTAAATATTGATTTAGTTGCTTACCCATGATTTTTATGACGTGACACTCAGTATGGACTTGCTCACGAAGTATTGAGATGTTATAAATTGTTAGTGTGAGAAGATTACATTGAACTTATGGTCAAGATCAAAGATTATCGGGAAAGTCCAGATTAGTTAGTAGTACACAAGTTTAGATTCTCAATAGAAAAATTAAAAATATTCGAAGGCAAGAAATTGCACTGATTAGGGTTTTTGTAGTAACATGACAGTAATTAGGATGCCCCTTGAAAGAAATTGTTTTGTATGGTGTCGAGCATTGTGTTTATTAGAACTAGCTCAGATAAGGTATGGGTCGAATTCCTTGTGGAAGAGAGTTCTAAGAAGGAGTCCATATGGAAAATGAGGGTTCTAGTAGCACAAGATTAGCATTGTACAAGATAAAGTTTAAGAATTTTATTTATTGTGAAAAAGTTTATTTGGTATACTTACTGAGCTTTCGCTCATACAGTTCATATGATGCAGTTAGCAGGATTTTTATAATTATCAGGAGTTTGACTTAGCTTGAGATTTCAAAGTCCCATGATAAGATTAAAAGTATTTTAAGTTTTAGGATTTTGCGATATGATGAATATTTGTCTCATTCATAATGAGAGATTTCCTATTGTGTGGTATTATTTCTATAAAATTTGAGGTTTTCGTTAGTTAACGTAATTTCTAAGCTGCAAGCTCGGGAGAGGAGTATAATTATGATATCAGAATAATAAGATTTTGGTGACCTAAAGTGTTATGGGATTGAGAATTCAGTCAACATATGGTAGGTAGAACTTAGCAAAAGTATATCTTGATGATATAGTGATATAGTCAAACATCATCAAGTATCACTAAATATCATTCCTGATCGAGATCTTTGATTTACCACTCGATATTAGAAAAGTTTCCAGGTAGCTATAGGAATGGATTTGAAGTTTAGCACCCTTTCCATCCATAGATCGACAGACAATCTGAAAAGGTTATTCAGATTCTTGAAGGCATGTCGCAAGCATGCGCTCTGGATTATGGGAACAAATAGATTGATAATATGTTGTTAGCATAGTTCACCTATAACAACAGTTATCAATCTAGCATTAAAATGGTACCGTTTGAAGCTTTTTACTGAAGGCCATGTAGATTTACTATATGTTGGATTGAACCTGAAGACCAAGTTTACACTGGAATAACTATTGTTGAGGAAACAATTAAGAAGATTTAGATTATTCAGGAGCACTTAAAGATAGTACAGAGCCGATAAAAGAGCTAGTTGATAGACGACGGAAACCATTGGAATTTGAGGAAGGTGATTTTGTACTTTAAAAAGTCTTACTTCGGAAAGGAGTTTCTTGTTTCGGTAAGAAAGCGAAACTAGCACCACAGTCCCACATACCATTTCTCATCATTTAATGTATCGACAAAGTAGCTTATCGCCTAGCATTGCCATCAGAGTTGTCACATGTACATAATGTAGTTCATGTATCAATACAAAGGAAATGCAAGCCGAATCCTACCGTTATAGTATCGCCTGAGGACATTCCAATATGAGAAGATGTTTCCTACAATGAAGCACCAGTATAGATTCTTGATAAGAAGGTTAAAACCATTGGACGTCAAGAGATTGTGTTAGTCAAGGTCTTATGGCAACATTATAGTAATAAAGATGCTACTTGGGGATTAGAAAAAGAAATGTTTGAAAAATACCCCAATTTGTTTGGAAGCTTAGATCATTCGAATTTTGAGGATGAAATTCTTTTGTAGAAGAGAAGAATTATCACGTTGTAAAATTTTGAATTTAAAATTTGCACATGAATATGGGAAATTTAATTATCTGATACTAATTAATTTTTACTTTAGGAGCTCAATTTAAAATTTTCAATGTATTAAATATTAATTTGAGAATATTTTAAACTTTTTGACAAATTTTGAAATTTTCACGATTTTATCCAATTTTTATAAAATAATAATAATAATAATAATAAACAAAACAAAATAAAACACCTTCACCTACTCCCTCTTATCCTGTTTCTCACCCACCATGTCTTCAATTTTTTTCTTTATTATTATCATTCATCTCTTTCTTGAAAAGAAAAAAAAAAAAATTCCCTCGCCACCTCTCACGTATATCTTCTCTCTGCATTCTCTTTTTTTGTTTTAGGTACTCATTGACTGGAATTTAAAAAAAAAAAAGGACTGTCTGGAATACGTACTAGAAGTTATTACTAAATATATTGCTAACAGGTAGGATATCTTACCCCTTCTTTGTAACCAGTTTTGTTTTGTTTTTTTTAGTTTTAGTTTTTTTTTTTGGTGATTTGGCCAAAGGATTGATTTAAAGAAAATTGAATTTATAAGTTTTATGAATTTTGTGACTTAGAAAATATCACGATTTTAGAAATTAAAGGAAAATGATCTTGTTATGGATATTTGAGAAAATAACATGATATATTTTATTATTTGAATCATATCTTCAAAAAGAATTGAAAATGGGATTTGGTTGTTAAAATCTAGAACCAGGAGCCAGCACGCATGTATAAAGAGTGCACATCTCCATTGATGACAACTCATCATAAAATTTTATGGTAAGGTGACTCATATGGATAGTACACGACTTAGGTATACATAGGGATACAAAATTTGCATAATCACGTTACCATGTGTGACAGCCCGCCCCTTGTAGAGATCATACAATGCTATTACAGTTAAGCTTTATCGCTAACTGCGATAGATTGTACTCTCATGGGTCGCCGGCTATTCTATTTCTCTTTCAGTAAATCATGACGTTTTTGGGAAAATTTTTTTTACTTTTTAAACATCATGTAAAACATTTCCCACTATTTACTTTGTTGGCAAGTACAAAGTAATTTACATATTACAGTACTTTTGTAAAATATATAATATTACAAAAGACTGTTTCTCTCCTTTTTTTTTCCTTCCCTTTTTATCGCTCAGCGGAAAGACTCTGGCAGGACCATATCCCTCGCCCAGTTATCCGATTTGACACGCGTCATCCCATCCGCATACAGTCAAACAAGCTACTGAGCTGGTCGCTTACCTGCAACATTAGCAAAAATGGTGAGCTACAGGCTCAGTAACTTCAAACATGCAAGAAATGAAATTTCTATGAATAGTACTATTCATCGTGAATAGTCCGTTACCACTATTCATAGATGAATAGTAACTTTGACCACTATTCATACATAAATAGTAACTTTGACCATACACACAGTGTCACAACAGTACATCTACCGCGATGTTAGTACTCTCACTAAACTGTCTTATGCTCAATTATGGCACAGTTTCAGTTTTAGATAATTATCTTGCTTATGTTCTGGTTTTGAGCTCAGGTTGGCAGTACCATTTAAGTGCGCATGACTGGGAGCGGTATATTAGTGCTGACCTCCACAGCCTTAACCTCATAGCCCTGAAGGTAAATAGTACATGATTGGGAGCGGTACATCAGTGCTGACCTCCACAGCCTTAATCTCATAGCCTCGAAGGCAAATAATACCTCCCTGTACGGAAGGCTGGTAAGCCAGAAAGTGGTTTCATTACCGACTTTTTAAAATTCTAACCCGGTGACTTCACATTGTCCCGTGGTTAGGAATGGTTCACATTTTAATTTTAGGGGAGTGAGTTTCATTAACCCCACTCTAGTGCCCAAAGCACAATTAACAATGTGTCCATTCTCAATAGTGCCCGTAGTACATTGCGTCTCTCTCTCTATTCTATAATAGTGCCCATAGCACATATGTACTTAACTTATAGTTAGTACATCAAAATTAGCAACAATAATGCTATATGTTGCAGACAGGTAAATGTCTGAACTTACCTTATCAGTCTCTTCTCTTTTCCTCTCTTGGATCTTTGATCGCCCTCCTTGTAGGTCGATTTTTTTTTTGATCCTACAGACAAAACCTTGTCTGTTAATTTTATTTCCATTTATAGCTTTTATTTTTCATTTAAAAGCTTAAATAAAACCTATTTATAACTTTTTAGGCTTTATTTATCATTTTCCTTATTTTTCTCAACTTTTGTAAAATTACGATTTTACCCCTATATTTTGGCAAAGTTACGATTTTGCCCCTATATTTTGGCAAAATTACAATTTTGCCCCTGACGGAAATTTTCCCAATCCAGACTGCATTTTTGGCTCTTAGGAACTTTTCTGACTCTTTTCTAATCATTACCGGGTTCATTTCTATTTTATTTTTACTTTTCACTTTCCCGACCCTCGGGAAGCACTATTCCGACCCTTACGTCGGTTTAGTGATTTTCTATCGTTTCGGAGCCTCAAATGGACGTTTCACAAGTATTTAAAACGTTCATCTAGACATTCTCGATCTAGATCTCCGAGGTTCGGATTTTCCGTTCCCGACTCGGACCTTTATTTCGTTTCTAAAAACGCCCCCCCTCGGGGTCGGTTTTTCAATTTCACTCGTGTTTTACATTTTCAAGGGGACGGGTTACTATTCACGAACCACCCCTTAGGTTTTCCTTATCAAATTTTCCGTTAGGGACTCGGGTTTCCGACCCGACCCCAAACTTTTTATTTTTATTTCCATTTTACCCCAAATGCTGTTTTCGAAATTTCGGCAGCATTTCGGCGTAATTTTAGGGCTACCGGCGTTAGGTACACCTCGAACCATATGTACCTGCCACGTACTATACCACAAGCCTATTTTATGTAAAAGTTTTCCAAACTTTTACATAAAAGCTCACAAAACTCCAATTTGCATTTTAACCCACATTACACAAAAATTTTTCATTTTCCTCCTTAGTTTTTGGCCACGGTTTTGACAATCAAAACCTAACCAAAACTTCTCAATTTTTCACCAAATCTTAGGCTATTAAAATGTCATTTTCTTACACATTTTCAAGCCCATTTTCATTGCATTTTTCAACAATTTTCCTAGGGTTTTTACTCACATATAACCCACGGCCACACTAATACAACATACCCCAAATTTTCTTTTCATGCTTTCAATCACAATTCCATCATTCACATTATAAAATGCATGATTTCAATTATCCAAATATCAAGTAAACCATGCAAAATTTTCTTCCAAACCCTAAGTAACCCACGGCCTCTTAGGTAAGTTCACAGCAAATTTTATTTTCAAGCTTTCCATAATGCAAATCATGTTTTATTCTTAACAAAAATATAATTTGAAAGCATGTTAACACTTAAACCACAAAAATTTCTCATTGATTACTCATGGTAACCCACGGTTTTACCCTTGGAAAACCAACCAAAATTTGGTTTTTCTTTAAACCAATTACATGGTTTTCTTCCTAATTACACCCTTAACAAAACCCAAGCATCAAATCAATGAAAACAACCAAAAATTTTTCCATCTTTTTTCACTATTCATCACACGGTTTTCTTGAAAAAAAACCAAGAAAAAGTTCAATCCAAGGGGAGTTACCTTGTTCACTTGCTTCCTTTGTCTTCAAGGAATGCTTTGACACCAATTTTGTGAAAGAAAATTGAGGAAATTACTTGTTCTCTCTTGGTGGCTCACGGTACACTTAGAACAAAAAAAAAAAATTTCTCTTTGGTTTTTGCTTCAATATGGTCTTGGCCATTTCTTCCCAAAGTTGCCGACTTATGCATGAAATAAGCCAATTAATTTGGCTACCAACCAATCACATTTCACCACCTTTCAACACTAATTCTTTCCAACATTTTCAAAAATTTAAAATGGTGAATTTTGGCCAAATCTTGGCCTTTAGATCAAAAAGACACTAAATCATGGCCATTAATGCTACCAACCACCATTTTCTTCCCATTTATTAAAGGGATTTATGATGTCGTAAATGCTAAAGCAAAAGTTGACTTTGACTTTTACTATTCACATTAATTCGACTACTTTTTGACTGATACCGGTTCGAGTCGAAATTTTCCTGAAATCGTCCCGGCGTGTTCCTGAGGTCTCCTCTGCAGTCGGATCAATTTAACTGCTTCCGTTTGATCAAAATTAATCCCGGAAGTTTTCCGTCTTTTATTGTCCCGGTTAGGGTTTTCAATGTCGTTTTTGGCACCGTTTCACCCGTTTCAATTCAGCGAATTTTTTCAACACTGAATTCTTACTCGTCAGTATTGTTAGAACATTTTCATATATTCTAAACAATATAAATACATTTATTTCACTCTTTAAACAATTCAAATTATTATATACATACATTTGTACATTTTCATCCGAGAATGGCCTGAATTTCCCAGTTGTCACACCATGTTTAAGATTTTATACTACATTGATATTGATGAGAACAAGGCTAGGGCTTACAAGTGGAATCGAGACTCGTTTCAAGTTCCAATAGGGCTAGTTATGAGAACTTAAGCTAAACAATTCCAAGAATCACTTAATGAACTAATCCGAGAGATTCAACAAGCAGAAAAATACGTGCTCACTACTATGGTGAGCCAAGATTGGTTTAAGTTATCAAAGCAACTATGAAAGAGGATCAATAACAAGCACACGTATGCATAGCATGTATGGCCACCTTTATTTATAAGTGAACAGTACTAAATCAGATTTAAGTGTTCAAACTTTAGACTAGGTAGATTTTGTTTCTTTTATTTGAAATTCAAATAAGTATCTTAGATGATTTGCATGTAAATCTTTGAGGGAGGGATTTAAGTTTCAATTAACTTGTCTTTAGGGCTAATTGGCATGGGCTATTTTCAAGGAGATTTTCAAAGTTTAAATTTTAAAGATTGGATTTAGGTTTTTTAAACTCTAAATTTTCAGGTAGATTTAGGAATTTTAAACTTTGAATTTTTGGAATATTTTTTTCTTTGAATTTTGGATTGTAATTTTCAGCCTATTTATAGGCGTGTTTCATTTGAATAATAAATATAGATATTTATTCAGAAAGTGAGAGTGATTCTCTTTGGTTCTTCAAGAATTTTTTGAACTTATCAAAATTTTTTCTTTGGCATTCAAACTTGACCTATCAATTGGTTTTTCCATCACTAATTATGATATCTTCACTATACCCAGGTTTTTACCTCTTTATTAGGAATAGGTTGCAGTCATTCTATTTGAACTTGATTGTAAAACGATCTTGGAGGCTTTCTTAAATTACGGGTTTCGTCAGTTCTTAGTAGGGTTCGTATCAAATATATTATTACTATTCTGGTTCAAAATAAAATATTTAAAAAATGATTTAAAAATCTTCTACTAGACCTTTTGTTTATTGTTTAAAACTAGTAAACCTTCAAGAGAAAAAGCTAATTAAGAGATACGAGTTATGTGAATTTCTGACTTGGAGGCTAAGGACGAGAAGCCTGTCTATTCTACTTTTATAATCATGTATGTTATCTTGAATGCTTCGAGACTATAAATTTTAAATCTTATTTTATCATTTGTAATTTATTTTATTTTTTCTAATTAAACATTTATGGGAAATGGGAACTTTACCGTGAGATTTTTAAACATAAACAATAATGTTTAATTAATTTACTTGAGCATAATTAAAACAAAAATAAAAGAAACATTACATGGTTTTGAAATAAAACTGGTAGACCTAGGGAATTAAGATCTTCCCTGATTTATTTATTCTTAAATGTCACCATCCCGAATTTTGGGTCGTGACATCAACATTTAGGGATTGTAAATTGTAAATTTTATTTTTTGTATTCTTACTTATTTTATTTTATCCAAGTATGCATCTGTAAAATATGGGTATCTTACCATATGACATCGTGATAAGGTTTTAAATATAAATAATAATGTTTAATTAAATTACATAAGCATAATTTATAAATAAAATTAAAAAGACAATAAAAGGTTTAAAATGTAAAACTGGCAAACTTATGAATTTGAGATTTATTTTATTTATTTTGGCATCCACTACACAATACTGTTCTGGATTTTAGGACATGAGAAGAGGTCGCGTGATGGCAACCTAAGCCTATCGTCGTTTGGCTTCCTCTGTGATTGCAAAGAAAGTGGACGTATATAAAGAGTGAGAGAGAGAGAGTGTGTGTGTGACGCCCCTGATCACCCGTAACTGTCATGAACCAACACTATTACCGATTAAGACAGCTTGTGTGCCAAATCTAGTCGTCAGTTTAAAACTCTTTTCTTAAACTTTCTTTTTTTTCAAGGTCCGAAAATTTCGCCCATAATTTTTTTTATACATACTTTTTCGAAAAGAAAGCTAAGTATGAAAGCTATATAAAATATAATACTAACTTTCAGTTATCTTTTGGAGTATAACATAATGCATAATATACAAAGAATTTATACTGCATTTTATTTTTTTTCACAAACTCTTCAATTCACTAACTTAAAAAGCTCAGTGGAAGTCTTTTGGCAGGACCAAATCTACGGTTAGATCCCTATCCCTTGACACGCGCACATCCTACCACCATCCATATATCTATTGGATAGGTTTCTTACCTGCAACATGAACAAACTGGTGAGCTACCAGGCTCAGTAAGTTCAAACATACTTAGTAAGAATCACACGGATTCAAAAACATTGAAAACTCAATCTCCTATGAATAGTACTATTCATCATAAATAGTACTATTTATCATGAATAATGACTTTGACCTTTGATCAATGAATAGTAACTGTTACCTTAAGTGGTTACTATTCACATTACCTTAACTGATTACTATTCACATATCCTAACCGAATTCACTATACTTGGTATATTCTTCGGTTATGCTCAATTATGGTTTTCATCATATTATTGATGGTTCATTCTCTATTTACTTTCTAGTATAGAGCTCTTTTTATGGCAATACCGTTATTAATCTTGCGTGCTGACTTGGAGGGCCTAGGGAGCGACCCTAGAGCTTCGGCCTCCACAACCTTTATATCCCCGTAGGACCTGAGAGACCTCCATCAATATGTTGGAGGGACGGTATACCTTAATGGTTTTATTACCATCTTTCATTATAGTTTTGACCAAGTGATATTAATAGTTTTTTATGATCAGGAAATATGCAGTATCCAGAAATTGGTTAAATGACATTTTCTTGATATGAAACTGATATATTTAGAATCAGAATGCTCAAAATTAATCATTTGAGTACAAAATGTAGATTTTGTTGAGAGGTACGCAGTATCGAGATAAGGGTCAAGACGACATTTTCTTGGCCCGAAACTGATATATTTAGACTCAGGATGCCCAAATTAGTCAATCAGGCACTTGACACGTTTTTCGAGACGGGGTCACACAGATCCCGAAAACTGATCGAGATGACCTCGAATGAAGTTGAAACTGATAAATTTGGATTCAGCACGTCCAAATTAGTCAGTATAGCCTATTTGTATGCTCAAATTAGCTAATTGAGCACAAAGGTAATTTTTGATCGAGAATTCACAGTACCGGAAACTGGTCAAGATGACCTCAGATGAAAATAAAACTGATATATTTGGATTCAGGACGCCCAAATTAGTCAAGATAGCCCATGTTGAAATTTTGGACGAAAAAGTATATAAAGGGCAAAAAATCAGAAATTTCAAAAACAAGCTCATAACTTTCTCTTATTTTCTCTTTCCTCCCCTTACCCGAAAATGAACAGTAACCGACAATCGGAAACGGTGTCCGTTTTCGACACCGCCGGTGTCATCGGAAAGCTCTCGCCGAGCTGAGTCCAACGGTGGGTCAACTCGACGGAACGGCCGCCGCACGCTGCCGCACGCGCCGGTTGAATGCTGCCGGAGCCAAGAAATTTGATCGTCGATATCTCTGCCGTCCGGCCACCGTTTGCCACGAAACCGGTCCCAAAAGTTTCGTGGTGAAGAGAGGAGCAAAACCCATGCCACCGATCGTCTCAACACCGGCGGAATCGTGCCGCCCAAGCTTCGAAAAAGTCGGTGAAACGCCGCCGTGGAGCCACCGTCGAAACGCACAATTCCGGCCGAGTTGAAGTACGCCGTTGGTGCAGAAATGACCGCAGGGCTGAGGGGAGCAAAAGCCCTCAACCAATTTTGTGAAAAAAGTCCGGCACGATGGAGTTCCACCGTCGCCGCCTTGACCGTGGTTTTCGAGGGAATTTTCCGGCGATAGGGGCCTCCAAACATGAAATTGAGGCCACCAATGGATTTCTCTCGTCGAGCTCTTCAAGATGGGCTACTCATTTGCCACCGTCGCCGCCGTCAACCGCCGGTCAACGGCGAGTCAACGCCGGTCAATGGCGACCGGAGACCAAAAATTTAAGAATGGCCCGTTGGCCTATTTTCGACGTTCCGGACACATCCGCGGTGTCCGAATTTCAAGACGGAGTCTCAAAAGCAAAAAACGGAGAATTAAAGTTTGTCCGCACGAAATCGAACAGTTCGTTCGATCACCAGTGGAACGATTCTGGTAGTGACTTCGGTCCCTCTATTCCTGAAATTAATGTTTTTGGAATGAGTATATATGAATTATGTATTCTGGAATGTGAAATTGTAAGAAAAATGGATTATGTGTATGGAAAATAGTCAAATGAGAAAAAGTGAAAAATGTAAAGATTTTTACATAAAAAGTTGAGTTTTTACGTAAAAATATAGGCTCTGGTATAGTACGTGGTAGAATAGAACTAGGTTAGATGGTTTTGAGGCGTTTCCTAAACGCCGGGAACCCAAAAATTAAGCGGAAATGCTGCCGAAATTTTGAAAACGGCACAGAAGAGTATTTTAAGAACCGAAGGGTAAAAACGTGGTCGGGATGGAAACCCGAGCCCTTTCGGTGACCTAGACTTGAGAAAGAGCATTAACGCTCGAGAGTCAGAATAGTACCACCCGAGGGTCGGTAAATAGTAAACCAAGAAATTATGGTAAATAAGGTCGTAAAAAAAATTTAGTAAAGCTCAAGAAAAATTATTTGATGATTTTTCAGTTTAGAAGATCCTGTTTAAGCAATAAAATGAGAATGATATGACTCAAAGACCCATTAGGGGTAAAACGGTAATTTTGACTGGAAAATTTCAAGAATAATAGAAAAGGATCCTAATGGACTTAGAATGGCTTAATTAAGATTTTAAGGGCCAAAGCTAAGTTGCGAATCAAAGAAAAGTAAGGTTATAATGAGAAAAATCCCATTAGGGGCAAAATGGTAATTTTGCCAAAAGTTCAGGGTAAAATAGTAATTTTACTGAAAGTTAGCAGAAAAGTTATAAATTGGATATTAGATCCTTAAATTTATGATCGAGAAATGAAACGTAGAATTTTTACGTTTTATTAAGTTTTATACATGCAAGAAGCATAGAAAATAACCGTTACTATTTCGGTTATAGGGATCCGCGCCAGACGATATGAAGAGATGTCTGCGGACCAAGGAAGCAAGAAAAGAGATGCTAGCAAGTATTAGTAAGTTCAAACATTTAATTGACTGCAACATAAATGAACTGGTCATGTTATGTGTTATGTGTTCTATGTAGTAAGTTCGAATATTTAATTGACTGCAACATAAATGAACTGGTCATGTTATGTGTTATGTGTTCTATGTAGTAAGTTCAAATATTTAATTGACTGCAATATGAATAGACTATTATGTCTAAGTATGATATGTGGTAAGTTCCAATATGTGATTTGTTTGTAACATGAACTGACATGTTATGTTAGGTTTATGTTTAAGTGTTATATGAAATTCATGTGTGTTAGTGCTATATGCACTAAAGTGTGACTAACATAATTCACACTATAGAAAAGTTACGTTAAGAAATAAATGATTTATGAAATACAAATGAAAGAAAAGAAACAAAAGAAAGAAAGAAAGAAAAGAAAAGAAACGAAAGAAAGAAAGGAAAAGAAAATGAACGAAAGAGAGAAAGAATGAATGAACAAACAAACGAAAGGATAAAGTAAAGAACGAGAAAGATAAGTAAGATAATAAGACTGAAAAGTTAAGGTTGGCGTACCGGCCTCCCCAGCTGTGAGGTTTAAGAGTTAAGAATAGCCTCCACCCCAGATATGTGGTGCTACCATAAGCTTAAGGTAGTTAATGGCTAACGCACTACCCCAAGTTTGTAGTGTGAGATTGACCTTGGGGTTGATTGGTGGATCGCTCCCCCATTCCCCCATTGGTCTACGCGCAGTAGGTACGTCCAACCATGGGCCCACAAGAGAAAGTGAAAGATAAGAAAAGTAAAGTAAATCTAAGAAAAGCAAAGAAAAGAAAGTAAAGCTTAGCAAATAAAAGCTAAGAAAAGCAAGTAAAGCTAAGAAGAGCAAAGAAAAGAAAAGAAAGAAAAGCTAAGAAAAGCAAAGAAAAGAAAAGCAAAGAAAGTAAAGCTTAGCAAAGAAAAGCTAAGAAAAGAAAGTAAAGCTTAGCAAAGTAAAGCTAAGAAAAGCTAAGAAAAGCAGAGAAAAGAGAGTAAAGCTTAGCAAAGTAAAGCTAAGAAAAGCTAAGAAAAGAAAAGAAAAGAAAAGAAAGTGAAGCTTAATAAAGAAAAGCTAAGAAAAGCTAGGAGAAGAAAAGAAAAGAGACAGATAAAGAGAGAAAAGAAAAGAAGGAGATAAAACAACAGATTAGGACATGATTTGCTAGTAAAAGAAAAGAAACAAATTAGGATAGGATCCACTAGTAAAAGAAAAGAAAAGAAAAGAGAGATAAATAAAGAAAGAGAAGAAAGGAAGGAGATAAATCGACAGATTAGGATATGATCCACTAGTGAAAGTAAAAAGAAAGAAAAGAAAAGAAAGTAAAGTTAAGAAAAGCTAAGAAGAGCAAAGAAAAGAAAAGAAAGTGGAGCTTAATAAAGAAAAGCTAAGAAAAGCTAGGAGAAGAAAAGAAAAGAGGCAGATAAAGAAAAAAAAAAGAGAGAGAGAGAGAGAAATAGAATGAAGGAATAGGATATGATCTATAGAACAAGAAGAATGAAAATAAATAAGCATAATGCGACTAATATGTGTGCATATGCTTAGCAAGAAAAGAAAAGAAGAAGAAAAGTATGACATGAAAGAAAGAAAGAACAAAAGAACATCACGAAGAAGAAAGAATGAAAGTAAACAAGCATAATGCCACTAATATGTGTGCATATGCTTAGCAAGAAAAGAAAAGAAGAAGAAAAGTACGACATGAAAGAAAGAAAGAACAAAAGAACATCACGAAGAAGAAAGAATGAAAGTAAACAAGCATAATGCGACTAACATGTGTGCATATGCTATGTTATGCATAAATTGATATGCATAAGTCAGTTATACAATTTTAAGTGTATTTGTGATGTTTAAGCATACATTAAGTATGCTATGTTTAAATTGATATGTGTATACATTGTTTTGTATAATGTTGAGTATGTTATGCTTAAGATGTTAAGCATATATTCTGTATGTTATGTTTAAATTAGGTTATACTAAAAAAAAACGTTGAGATTGTTCTCTCAATGCTAGAATATGTTATATATGAAGTTGAAAGTAAAGTATAATGTATGTTCATGTTCTGATGCCACAGTTGGTATCAGACATGTTCTGTCCAAAAGGTATGAGTTAGTATTTTGTCATGCATGTATGTTTGAACTTACTGAGCTTGTCGCTCACAAGTTTGTTTATGTTGCAGGTAAGCATCCTGCACGAAGATAAGACAAGTGATGGATGACGGATGGAATCTGCATGTGCCCAGGGACTGGGTGAGGGTTATGGTACTACTATGAGTCTTCCGCTGAGCTGTTTAAAAGAGTATTAAAATGATGTTTTATACTGTAAATGAAGTTAAGGCAATGTAAAATGTTTATTATAGTAAATGTTTTACGACGGTACAGTTTCCAAGTAAAGTTTAAGAAAAGAAAAAAAAATTTTTTATTCCATATTTTCATGTTCAAATGGGAAGTTAGAGTAAGCATGTTAAAGAAAGTATGTTAAAAGTAGGATACCAGCTATTATAGATGGTATCAGAATAAGTTAGAAACAAGTGAAAAGTAAGTTGCCGACGACCTAAGTGGTTACAGTCTATTGCAGTTGGCAACAGTGGCTGACTGTAATAGTACTGTTTAACACTACGTATGGCGGGCCGTCACATCGTTACCTCAAGGTCACTATCCTCTATCGCCCGTAGGCCTTACATATTCTATTTTATTATTATATAGGATATGTTATACTAACTAATCCCTAAATATCTATAGGACTTTATGCCTAGTATACATCTAGTACATAATAAAATAACACAGTATTTCATGTTACAGACATGAAAATGCTTGAACTTACCAATACTGCGCTAATGTCCACTTTCGGAACTCCTCTGTAGTTCTATCTCTAATTTGACTTCCTACAGACATAATATTGTCTGTTAATATTCTCTATTAATTATCACTTTACATATATTTACTTGTGATAAATTTTACAAAATATTTCAATTCATTATATGGCGCATGGTCTGCAACACGCCCATGTCCCTAACTGTATACCTCTCGGTTTTATTTTTCATGGTTATGTTTCACTGTATACGCCTGTGTACACTTTAAACTCTAGATTTTTGACTTTAAAATCTTCATTTTGGATCCTAGAATTTTATTTAAGTTATTCTAGATCCTTTACGGACCTTTCCGAGTCTTTAGGAAATTTTTGGTCAAAATGACCATTTTGCCCCTATCGGGTCTCGGGACCGTAATTATTTCGTTCTATCGTTTTTCTCAAATTTTCTAAGCCCAATTATCTTAAAATAACATTCCTTAGGCTTCTGTATCATTTTACAGCTTTTTGGTGCTAAAAAAACCCTAATTGTTCATTTTTCGACCCTCGATTACTATTCAAGTTTATCGTTTTTTGAGCATTTCGGAGCCTCAAATGGCCATTTCATTACTCTTAAAACACTTTTCATCCCGTCCCCAACCCTTGGTCCTCGAGAGGCTCAGGTTTCCTATCCGGACCTAATATTTTTCCTCGTTTCCCAAAATATCCTTAACATGAAATTTTTTTCCTGTTTTAGGCATTTGAGACATTAAGGGTCAGTTTACTATTTCTTTTGGGTTGGTTTTCCATTTTCAATTCTAATCTACCGAGGGGTCCCAGTTTCCTTCCCGAGTCCTATATTTTTACCCCTTGTTCCCCGAAATACCCTTATGCCGTTTTAGAAATTTCGGCAGTATTTCCGCTTATATTTTAAGGTTTCCCGGTGTTAGGTGTGCCTCAGAATCTTTGTACCTACCACGTACTATATCAGAGGCCTATTTTATACAAAGTTTTCAAAATTTGTATAAAAATTTTCTATATAAATCAATATTCAAAAATCCATACACAATCAACAATATTGTCCAAACTATCCTTGGTTTAACATGTTAATCATCACCAAAGTTTTTCATTACAACATTTCAAATATTACATATCACTCTTAGGTTTCTAATATGTAAAACAACACCAAAACCTAACAAAATTTTCATTCTAACCCTAGTATTAGCCACGGATTTTTCATTCAAATCACATAGAAAATTTTGTTTTCTTTACTAGGGTTTTTATCAACATTTTTCAACACTAAAAATCTCCATTTCCTAGTATTCATTACCCACGGTTTTAGCATGAAATTTTACATCAATATTTCTTGTTTCCATATTCCAATTCATGCTTAATTTAACATGAAATCAAATGGTTCTAAACACCAAATCAAATCATCAATTTCCACTTTACTTTTCACACAAACTATGCCACGGTTTTTCAATGGAAACATGCCAAATTTTTGCTTGTTTCAAAACCCTAAATCATGCTTTAAATTCTACAACATCAAACAAATCATATCATCAACAAAACAATAATTTTTTTCATTGTTTTTTCACGCTTCAAACCCATGGATTTTCTAAAGAAAATCAAGGAAAAATGCTTCAATTTAGAAGCTCACCTTAACTAGTTGTTGGCTTGATACTAGAAATGAGATAGAAGTTTATTTTGGGTGAAATTTTTGGAAATTTTTAGCTTAAAATGGGGAAGAAACCCATGGTTTTTGGCTGCAAGAAATGGGCAAGAGTTTGGCTTAGTTTTTCTATTTTTTCTTATGAATTTTGATGCCTATTTATAGGCAAAACTCAAGGACCATTTAGCAATTCTTTTTCAACAATTTGTTAATTGTTCAAGGACTAAAAAGTAATGATTTTAGGCCCAAAATAGAATTTTTTTTCTTTCTCCCTTTCCACATGGCCGAATGGCCTTTTAAATAAATGCTAAATTTTTTTTCATCATTTTGGCAAGATCCTAACCCTTGATCAAAAGATGGGATAATTCTAGCCATACACCTTTCAAATTACTTTCCAAACCAAACAAAAATAAAATGGATTTATGACATTAACATGATGATGTCATCTTACTATTCATATTAATTTACTAATTAATTCATGGTCAAATTTTGACGGAAAACCGAATCGAACGAAACTTTACTGAAATCACGTAGGCGGATTCCGGGTGCTTCCGGTGTGATCGATTTGTTTTATTTTGCTTCCATTTGATCAGAATTCTCTACCGTAAATTTCTATTATTTTAGTGCATTTCAATGCATTCTTTAGGGTTTTCGACTCTAATTTCGAACCGTCACACCCAAAAATATTCGGTAAGATTTTCCATCCACGAACTCACTCATTCTAACACTACTGGAACATTTTCACAGTATTCTCAATAGTATTAAAACACAATTTTTACATATTTTATTTATTAAAATTAATACATACATACAATTTTAATCTACTCCGAGAGTCTGAAATTCCCGGTTATCACATTCACCCCTCCTTATAGAATTTTCGTCCTCGAAAATTTAGAATAAGTGGGGGTGCAAATTTCTAATTTCGTCTTCGTGTTCTCATGTAGCCTCTTCAATGTTGTGATTTCTCCACAGCACCTTGACTAATGGGACTGTTTTATTCCTTAAAACTTTATCTTCGCGTGCCAAAATTTGAACAGGTCTTTCTTCATAGGTCAAGTCTTCCTGAATTTGGATCGGTTCGTGTTTCAGCACATGGGACGGATCCAATATGTACTTCCGTAGCATCGACAAGTGAAACACATTATCTACTACTGACTTTTTTGGAGGTAACGCCAATTTATATGCAACTTTACCAATGCGTTCGGTAATCTCGTATGGCCCAATATATCTTGGACTTAATTTCCCCTTCTTCCTGAACTGCATTATTCCTTTCATCGGTGAAACTCTTAGGAATACAAAATCCCCTTCATTGAACTTTAAGGATCTTCATCTTTTTTCTGCATAGCTCTTCTGTCGGCTTTGGGCTATCTTCATCTGCTGCTGTATTTTTGTAACTGCATCCACTGTCTCTTGTACAAATCCATCTTGTGCAGTTGTTTCTCTTATAGGTCATACCAGTGAACCGGTGATCTACACTTCCTTCCATACAAAGCTTCATAGGGTGCCATACCTATCGAAGCTTGGTAGTTGTTGTTATATGAAAACTCTACTAATAGAAGTTTCTCATTCCAGCTCCCTAAAAAATCTATTATACATGCACACAGCATGTCTTCTAGCATTTGGATGGTTCGCTTAGATTGCCCATCTATCTGCGGATGGAATGCTATGCTCAGACGCACTTCTGTTCCCATAGCTTCTTGCACACATGTCCAGAAGTTTGAAGTAAATCATGGATCACGATCTGGCACAATAGAATTAGGAACTTCATGTAACCTGACTATGTGGTTAACATACAAGCTCACTAACTTTTCCAATGAGAAGGTAATTTTTACTACAATGAACCTTGCTGTTTTTGTCAATCTGTCTATAATAACTCAAATGGCATCATAGCCTTCTCTGGTCTTCGATAGTCCTACCACAAAGTCCATTATGATATGTTCCCATTTCCACTCGGGAATCTCCAACGGCTCTAACTTTTCGCCTGGATGACGATGTTTAGCCTTAACTTTTTGGCACATCATACATCTGTTTAAAAACTCAACTATATCCTTCTTCATCCCTTTCCACCAGAATTATAGTTTCAAGTCCTGGTACATCTTACTGGCTCTGGGATGTACTGAATAGGGCATTTCACGGGCTTCTGCCATAATTCACCTTCTTAATCCTTCATCATCTGGAGCTTGAATTCTCTCTTGATGTAGGATTAGTCCATCTTTAGACGCTTCCTCCTGCGAACTTGCTAGCTTCAGATCTCGTTTCTGAGCTTCTCTGATATCTTCATACAATGTTGAGTCCAATTGTAATGTAGCTAGCTTTCTGGTTATTAGCTCCATCTCTAGCATATTGATTTCTTGTTGTAATGGCTTTGGAAATTTTCCAATCGGCAGTTGCTGCAGAGCAATAGATTTCCTACTTAACTCATCTGCAACGTGATTGGCTTTTCCCGGATGATAGAGGATTTCGTAATCATAATCCTCTACCAGCTCTAGTCATCTCCTTCGACGCATATTTAGCTCCTTCTGTGTGAAGAAATATTTTAGACTCTGATGGTCCATATAAATTTGACACTGAGTTCCATATAAATAGTGTCGCCAGATCTTTAATGCGAACACTACTACGGTAAGCTCCAAATCGTGCGTGGGACAATTTTTCTCATGGTAATTTAATTGACGCGAGGCATAGGCAATCACCTTATCACCTTACATCAAGACGGCTAATAATCCCATCTTTGAAGCGTCGCTATATATCACGAACATCTCCCCTTCAATCGAAAGTGTAAGTATCGGCACGCTCGTTAATCGTTTCTTCAGCTCTTGAAAGATTTTCTCGCACTGTTCAGTCCATTCATACTTCTTTTCCTTGCATGTAAGCACCGTGATAGGAGCGGCGAGTAGTGCGAATCCTTCAACAAATCTTCTATAATAGCTGGCTAGACTTAAGAAACTCTGTATTTTGGTCACGTTCTTAGGTGTGGGCCATTCATTGATCGCCTCTACTTTTGCAGGATCCACAGCAATTCCCTCCTTGGAAACCACATGTCTAAGAAAATGTACTCTATCCAGCCAGAATTCACATTAGGAGAATTTGGTATAAAGTCGATGCTCCCTTATTGTCTGCAAGACAACTTTCAAATGCTCCTCGTGTTCCTCACGAGTCTTTGAATATATGAGAATGTCGTCGATAAACACAATGAAAAACTTATCCAGATATTCCTTAAAGACTCGATTCATCAAGTCCATAAAAGCTGGGGGCGCATTTGTTAACCCAAACGGCATCATAAGGAATTCGTAATGACCGTAGCGGGTCCGAAATGCGGTTTTGGGGATGTCACTCTCCTTGATCCTCAGTTGATGATATCCCGATCGCAGATCAATCTTGGAGAATACTACTGCGCCTGTTAGTTGATCGAACAAGTCGTCAATTCCAGATAATGGATACCTATTCTTGACAGTGATCTTGTTCAACTCTTGATAATCGATGCACATTCGAAATGATCAATCCTTCTTCTTGACAAACAGTACAGGAGTACCCCATAGGGAATAGCTCGGGCATATAATGTAGGAAAATAAATAGGTAAAAACGTATTAGAGTGGCACAGCAAAACAACAAAAATTTTTAGATCGTTAAATATCTCATGATGCCATATACAATAAACCAACAACAATTAAAACTCATACCTCAAGGATGCCAATCTTCCAAGAGGAGAATGACCGGAGGGCTTCAACCAACTAGCCTTCTCTACTATTCTCTAATTCCTGAATGGCTGAGTGTGTGGGCACTCTGAACCTCGATCGGTGTGCTAGCACTGCTAGTCTTCTTCCGACCACCCAGATCTCTAAAGAACTTATTGTCACGGTGGGCTGTGCAACAATAAGCCTACTCACCTAAGAGTCTGTGGTCTGAGAGAACTGGAGTGGCAGGACCTCTATTTATAGACCTGCGTGAGGTGATTCTCTAAATTCGAATTGGATTAGGAGAAGATATTCTCCCTTATCCATAAGCACAAAATCTGAATTTTCCAAGGGAAAATCCCAACAACAAAATTCGGCCACTTTAGGATAAATCCAATCCAAATCTAAACAAGATTTTAACTAGAATTTTATCTCCCTTTATCAACCAAAAAATCTGAAAATTCAAAGGAGAAAATCTCCTCAAAAATTTGGCCACTTTTAGATAAGGGAAAATCAAAATTCCACTAGGATTTTCAAGCTTGAATTTTATCTCATCCTTATCCAAAATAACCGAAAATCTCTTAGGAGATTCACTCCAAAATTTCGGCCATTATCTGGGAGGAGAGAATCCAAATTCAACTGGGATTAAAACTTGAATTTTTCCTTGAACCTTATCCACAAAAAATCTGAAAATCATTGAGGATAATCCTCAAAATTTTCATCCAACTTTAGTTAGGATTTGGATTCAAAATTCAAGTAGGATTCTAACAAGATTATCCTCTTCATATCCAACTCAAATTCGAATTTCATTCCTTGTGGATTTACTACAACAAATTCGAATCCCACTTGGACTGTATTCAAAATTTGAATTTCAAATTTCAAATTCAAATTTCAGATTTCAAATTTCAAATTTCAAATTTAAATTTCAAATTTAAAATTCAAATTCGAATTTCAAATTCAAATTTCAAATTCAAAATTCAAATTTCGAATTTCAAAATTCAAATTTCAAAATCCACAAAACAGTTGTGTTTCAAATTCTTATTCTCATGGATAATTTTCTACAACTCCAATCCAATCTAAAATAAAATTATGGCAACTTTATTTGGAGTTCGAATAATTGTGTACTCTATTATCCAAAACAAAATCTGAATCCAACCGGAGAGAATCTTGTCTACCATCCTAATCCTATGTCATCACCATCCATGCATAATAAACTAGCCAATAGCATACACAAATCAGTTTGCCAAACGTTAAGGAATTATGTGGGGCTAGTAGAGGGACTGATTGGATATATATAATCGGGCTCCCACAAATCCATACGATCATCATTCTTTACCGAACAACTCAATCATATAATCACTAATTTCAGAGTTACACCACTATAAACCTGAAACTGAACTCCCAATTATATACCGTATTACGTAAGCCTGTGACAAGCTATCATCCAATGACCTTGTCATGTATGTAGAACCCTCATATGATATCCATGATCAGCCTTAGGCCAAAGTTCGTTTAATCCTACTGATCAGGCTATCTTAAAGTTCCACTATACTACTGAATTAAGAAAATGATTATTCACCATATGTGAATAAGAAGTCATCCGCCCAGCAGACGACCCAAGGCCTTGTCCATTTTCACATTCAGTATAATGCTTTTAAGGGGATGCCCTTAACTCCTCATTAGAGCTATGATTCCGATATCTGTAAACGAACCCTTCATCGTAAACAAGTCATGCACCCAACGAACCGGTCTATAAGCTTACTACCTCTGAGACGCTTTAGCCATTGGAACATCAAAGTACACAAGTCATATACATGAAGTTGTCCTTTTACTTAGGATTAAGGTTACTGCATAATGAACATCAAAAGCAGATCGATGCACTCAAAGCGAACTTCGTAGATCAATCATTCTTTAGTCCCGGTCTAATATGTCGCCACCAAGCAACATATCTATGTCTATACTTGGGAGTCCAGCTCCAGACAGTCAAGACAAACCGTCCCCTCCAAGGCTTTAGATAACATAATAGTCTTAACATGAGTTAGATGCTCGGTCTAACCCCATATACTACAGACCATAGTTTAGACCGCTAATTTTAGAACATTGTCTTCTCGCATACAAAAGTCCATTGCATGCAACGTTCTAACAGTTTCACACAAGCAGTCAGGGAGCCATATTTGCTTACATTTACTTTAACATGTAAATAAAATGAGCACAGATAGCAATGTAATGAATAACCTTTATATATAATTTTTTTATCCAGTTCAAAATAAATACATCAAAATGTCTCTAATGCTTAGGGCATTTCCTAACAATCTCCCACTTGCCCTAAGCCAGCAGATGTGCCATGTTACGCATCCCCATCGCCTCTACGTGCCTTTCAAAGCTTCTAGCCACCAAAGTCTTAGTAAAGGGGGGCAATGTTGTCCTCGGACGCGATCTTACATACATCTACTTGTCCTATCTCCACGTGCCCTTTAATAATATGATATCTTCGATCTATGTGCTTGGTCCTCTTGTGGTGCCGAGATTCCCTTGTGTTGGCAATAGCCCTAGTGTTATCACAGTAAAGTGTGATAGGCTTGTCAACACTCGGAATGAACTCAAGGTCTCTAAAGAACTTGCGGAGCCAAATCGCTTCTTTAGATGCCTCAGCCGCAGCCACATATTCAGCCTCTATAGTAGAGTCAGCTGTGCAGCCCTGCTTCCCGCTCCTCCACACAATGGCGCCTCCTCCGAGCAAAAACACTGATCCAGATGTCGATTTCCTTGAATCCTTACAAGTCTGGAAGTCTGAGTCCGTGTATCCTACGGGTGTTAGGTCCCCTCTAGAATACACCAGCATATAATCCCTCGTTCTCTTAAGATACTTGAGTATATGCTTTACTGCTTGCTAGCGCTTGGTTCTAGGATTTGCTTGATATCGACTCACTATACCTACTGCAAAACATATATCCGGGGGAGTGCAAAGCATAGCGTACATAAGGCTACCCATAGCGGATGCATAAGGGACCTTACTCATATGCTCTCTTTCTTCCGATGTCTTGTAACAGTCATCTAATGAAAGAGTTAGACCGGCAATAGAAGGTTGTGAACCTTTCTTTGCCTCTTGCATTGTATATTTGTCAATTATTTTATCTATGTATGAAGCTTGGGATAACACTATCATTTTGTTCTTTCGATCTCTGAAGAGACGAATGCCTAGAACATAATTAGCTTCTCCCAAGTCCTTCATGTCAAACTATTGGTGTAACCAAAGCTTGACCGATGATAAGTTCCCTACATCATTCCCAATGAGTAGTATATCATCGACATAGAGAATCAGAAAGACCACTTTTCCATCCTTAATACGTTTATAAACACAGGGTTCATCAACGTTCTGCTCAAAACCAAATGTCTTAATCGCTTGATCAAACCTTTGGTTCCATGAGCGGGATGCTTGCTTTAATCCATAAATGGATCTAAGCAACTTGTAGACTTTCCTTTCTTGGCCTTTTGCTACGAACCTTTCGGTCTGTATCATATAGATACACTCTTCAAGAAGGCCATTCTAGAATGCCGTCTTGACATCCATTTGCCAGATCTCGTAATCGAGAGCCGCAGTAACGGATAGAAGAATACGGATAGACTTCAGCATAGCAACAGGTGAAAAGGTTTCATCGTAATCGATTCCAGCCTTTTGCGTGTACCCCTTTACAACCAGTCAAGCTTTGAAAGTTTCCACTCTCCCTTCCGCATCCTTCTTTCTTTTGTAGACCCATTTGCATCTAATGGGTTTTATCCCATTCGGCAAATCTACAAGTTCCTAAACAGAGTTGGATTTCATAGAATCCATCTCATTGTTTATAGCTTGTTTCCAAGATTTAGAATCAACATTATTCATAGCTTCATCATAGGTGACCGAATCATCCTCATGCTCATGAGCCTTGGCCTGGTATACCTCAGCATCATACATGAAGAAATTAGGTTTCTTCGAAACCCTCCCACTACGACGAGGCACCCTAAATTGTTGATCGTCTGCAGGTTTTTCATCGGAACTCAGACTTGTGTCCAAGACCGAAATCTGTGGAGCAGTTCTTTCACCCGATAACTCCTCTAGCACTACTTTGCTTCGAGGCTTAAAGTCATTCATGTGACTTTCCTCCAAGAATGTCGCATGGGTTGAAACAATGACTTTTTGTTCCTTTGGGTTATAGAACAGACCTCTTTTAGTTCCTTTTAGATACCCTACAAGCATGCACAATTCTGATCTTGGTTCCAACTTTTTCGCATCCCCATCTAGTACATGCGCCGGGCAGCCCCATATTCTCATATGTCCAAGGAAGGGCTTCCTGCCACGCCATAATTCATACGGAGTTCTGGGAATCGATTTTCTTAGAACCTGGTTCAGAATATAGCACGTCGTTTGTAAAGCATATCCCCAAAATGATAATGGTAGCGTTGAATAACTCATAATGGACCGTACCATATCCAACAAGGTCCTGTTTCTCCTTTCGGCTACACCATTCTGTTGTGGAGTACCAGGTGCAGTCAATTGGGATAATATCCCGTTCTCTACAAGATGTCCAAGAAATTCATCGGAGAGGTATTCGCCACCTCGATTAGATCGAAGTGTCTTTATGGATTTATCTAATTGCTTTTCCACTTCCGCACGATACTCTTTGAACTTGTCAAAGGTTTCGCTCTTGCGGTGCACCAGATACACATATCCATACCTCGAGTAATCATCTATAAAGGAGACATAATACTCAAACCCTCCTCATGCTATGACGTTCATGGGGCCATATACGTCAGTGTGCACAATTTCTAAGAGCTCTTGAGCCCTTGTACCCTTAGCTCCAAAAGACCTCTTAGTCATTTTACCCTCTAGACAAGACTCACATTGAGGAAGACGTACCTCCTCCAGAGATTCCAGAGGACCGTCTTTCACCAATCTTTGAATCCTATACTAATTAATATGACCAAGTCTTAAATGCCAAAGATACGCCTTGTTAGAGTGAGAAACTTTCAACTTTTTAGAGTTATCTATTAATTCGGTGTCAAGTAGTGAGTACATCTTTAGTTTGATCAAATATAGGTTTCCATCCATCCATCCAGAACAGATAAAAGACTTATTTCTACGAATATCAACTCTTTTACTAAAAGAAACTGATAAGAATCCTTTGTTAAATAAGCTACCGATATAAGGTTCCTCCTAAAATTAGGAACATAAAAACAGTCTTTCAATAAAATAAACCTAAATTGATCAAAGTAAAGGTAAATATCTCCCACTACTTCAGCCACCACCAAGCTGCCGTCTCCAGTTCGCAACGAGAGGCTCCTATCATGTAGACTTCCCGTTTCCACGAACCCCTGCATAGAAACACAAACATGATTAGTGGCGCCCGAATTAATGACCCAAGTGTCTTTTGATTCTTCCACCAAACACGCTTCTAAGTAGTGAAGTTCCTCACCTTCCTTGCCCTTGGCGGCTAGGATTTCCTGGCAAGCGTGCTTAAAGTTACCTACCTTCCCACAACGAAAGCATTTGGACTTTTTAGGGTCCCTGGGCTTCTTGTTCTTCTTGTTCTTCTTCCCATCCGAGACAGGAGGATTAGAAGAACTGGAAGCCGCTTGCTTCTGATTTGACCTCTTCCTCTTCCATGAGGGTTTGGAAGATTCCGCCAAATTGGCCTCTCCTTTGGGTTGGATCACATCCCCATCCCTGATCATCCACTCATAAGCTTGGAGTTGCTTCATGAGCTCGGTTAGTCCTAACTCCCTTGTCGCCAGATTGTATGCGGCCTTAAACCCTACAAAATCTTTAGACAGAGTTTTGAACACCATCTCGATCTGGGTGTTGTAGTCCAACTCAGCACCGTTCTCGATAGTCTCAGCGAAGAATCCCATTAGAGTGATCATATGGTCCTTCACCAGAGTACCTGCCTTTTGTTTAGAGTTCATAATGCTGGTTATAGCGGACTGTCGAGCCAACTTTTCTTGGCCTCCGAACATGTCCTCCAGATTTTCTATGATCTCCCCAGCAACCTGATAAGTCTAATGCTACTTTTGTAAAGCACTCGTCATGCTAGCAAGTATGTAGCATCGAGCTATATCATTGGATTCTCTCCAACGAGTATAGGCAACCGGGACCTCCTCAAGCGGTGTGTCAGGTTTTGGCCCTGGTGGGCATGGTTCGTCCAGTACGAACTTGTGTCTCTCGCAGCTGAGAACTGTCAACAGATTTCTTTTCCAATCCTTATAATTATCACCATTCAATTTATTCTCAGTAAGTATTGAAATGAGGGGTGTCGGTGACATTTTGAACTGAAATAAAATTATACTAGACATCATTACAAAGCCCAAGCAAATATACAGATAATTTAGCAAATAAAACATACAAGTATGTTCCCACATGAAACTTGAAAAACATGTAGCATTACAAAGGTAATTCTCAGCACCTATTGCCCCAAGCCACCGAGGGGTGGTCATGAAAACAAATAGCCAGAACATGGACCCCGTCTAATTAATATATGTTGCCTTAAATCCTCCAAGGTTAAGACATATATTAATAACCGCTTATTTGGCCACCAGTTTAGTTAACAGAGCTTCTAGGGAAGGTTAATAACTAAACGAGTCTTGAGTGTATAACCATTATTTACGTAGCCCGATCCACGTCCTACCAAGCCACCGAGGGATAGTCATGAATAGGATCGTACCCGAATACGTTTTCCACATAGGAGATCCAATCTAGTATACCGGCGGCGGTAAACACCTACCGAGGGGTGTGGTCCGGGCAGAACTGATGCGAGGCGTTACCATGCTTTCACATATGGATCAACAATGGAGGTCGTGGGTTTTGTTTGAAACCCTCTCCCACTCAATATTTTAAAAAACATGTAAGTTTTGACAAATTATGTATGATCAATATAGTATGAGCGGCACTCAACTATCCTATATGACATGTAATCAAATATGCATATAAAACATCCATCAATACATATTTATACATCCATGACATATCACAGAAAAAAATAATTGACAGAATAACTAAGCCATGGTTCCATCCTAGAACAAAGAAAAATAAAGATTACAAAATTTCATCCAAAGCATTCTTTGGGTTTTGAATTTTGTTCCGTCTTCTTGTATCCATCTTTATGTAGCCTCTCCATTTATTTCTCATCCCAAGAATCATTTAAAATTTAAATCTCCAAAAATTTAAATTTCAAATTCAAATTTCGAATTCGAATTTCAAATTTAAATTTCAAATTCAAATTTTAAACAATTTTAAACATCATGTGTAATAATATGTAATTTCAAAAATTTCAAATTTTCAATTACATATTTTTAAACATGATTTAAAATTAAATCTCAAATTTAAAAATCAAAATTTTTCGATTTTTGAATCGTCGCACCACCGCCCCCGGAGGCGGCAGCCATCGTGGGTAGCCACCAGCCCCAGGGGGGCTGGCAGCCCACGGCCGCCCCATGTGCAGCCTTGCTGGGCAGCAGGCCAGGCCTGTAGTGCCAGGCTACACGCCCAGGTTGGGCGCAGCAGCCGGCAAGCTGCATGCCCAGGCTGCAGCCAGCCTTGGGGAGGCCACGGCCACCCTCGACTGCAGGCCAAGCCTGCGGCCGTGGGTGGTTATGGCCTGTACAGGGGTTGCCGCAGCCCTATCCTGCCCGAGGGCAAGGGCTGCAGCCCCACTAAGGCCCGACGGCCTATCCCGAGGGGTCGTGTCTCGATTTTCATGCCACATTCCTATTTACCTGTTAGGATCTCCAAAATTAATTTTGAATCCCAATTAAATTGAAATTTTCCACACAATTAAAATTTCAACCTTTAAATCAAATTTAACTTTTGGGAAAAATAAATTACGGTCTTCAATCTTCAATCTCCTCCAGGAATAATTACATAAAATTTCCTAAACCGTTTCTGGTGTATAAAAATTCTAAGCATAATAATTCTAAGAGACAAAAATTAAAATCCATGGGAAAATTACAGTGCTAATAAACTGTTCCCATGGTTACATAAAAATTCCTAGATACAATTTTTTTCTAAATTCTCAAGAACCATAACCGGCATAAACAAGCATGCTTATAATAATTTAAAAAATTAAAATAACCACATACTTTATACATAATCCATAATAACAACATAAAGGAATCCTAGAATGCCACTCTCTAAATATCAAATCTATGCACAAATAAAAAGACTAAGTAATTGTCTAATTTATGTACATGGCATAGTCATGAGATGGCTCTGATACCAATTGTAGGAAAATAAATCGGTAAAAACGTATCAGAGTGGCGCAGCGGAACAATAAAAAATTTTAGATCGTTAAATATCTCATGATGCCATATACAATAAACCAACAACAATTAAAACTCATACCTCAAGGACACCAACCTTGCAGGAGGAGAATGACCGGAGGGCTTCAACCAACTAGCCTTCTCTACTATTCTCTAATTCCCGAATGGCTAAGTGTGTGGGCACTCTGAGCCTCGATCGGTATACTAGCACTGCTAGTCTTCTTCCGACCACCCAGATCTCTAAAGAACTTATTGTCACGGTGGGCTGTGCAACAATAAGCCTGCTCACCTGGGAGTCTGTGGTCTGAGAGAACTGGAGTGGCAGGACCTCTATTCATAGACCTGCATGAGGTGATTCTCTGAATTCGAATTGGATTAGGAGAAGATATTCTCCCTTATCCACGAGCACAAAATCTGAATTTTCCAAGGGAAAATCCCAACAACGAAATTCGGCCACTTTAGGATAAATCCAATCCAAATCTAAACAAGATTTTAACTAGAATTTTATCTCCCTTTTTCAACCAAAAAATCTGAAAATTCAAAGGAGAAAATCTCCTCGAAAATTCGGCCACTTTTAGATAAGGGAGAATTAAAATTCCACTAGGATTTTAAAGCTTGAATCTTATCTCATCCTTATCCAAAATAACCGAAAATCTCCTAGGAGATTCACTCCAAAATTTCGGCCATTATCTGAGAGGAGAGAATCCAAATTCAACTGGGATTGAAACTTGAATTTTTCCTTGAATCTTATCCACAAAAAATCTGAAAATCATTGAGGATAATCCTCAAAATTTTCGTCCAACTTTAGTTAGGATTTGGATTCAAAATTTAAGTAGGATTCTAAAAAGATTATCCTCTCCATATCCAAATCAAATTCAAATTTCATTCCTTGTGGATTTACCACAACAAATTCGTCCTACTTGGACTGTGATTCAAAATTTGAATTTCAAATTTCAAATTCAAATTTCATATTCAAATTTCAAATTTCAAATTTCAAATTTGAATTTCAAATTCAAATTTCAAATTCGAATTTCAAATTCAAATTTCAAATTCAAAATTCAAATTTCAAAATTCAAAATTCAAAATTCAAATTTCAAAATTCAAATTTCAAAATCCACAAAACAGTTGTGTTTCAAATTCTTGTTCTCATGGATAATTTTCTACAACTCCAATCCAATCTCAAATAAAATCATGGCAACTTTATTTGGAGTTCGAATAATTGTGTACTCTATTATCCAAAACAAAATCTGAATCCAACCGGAGAGAATTTTGTCTACCATCCTAATCCTATGTCATCACCATCCATGCATAATAAACTAGCCAATAGCATACACAAATCAATTTGCCAAACGTTAAGGAATTATGTGGAGCTAGTAGAGGGACTGATTGGACATATATAATCGGGCTACCGCAAATCCATATGATCATTGTTCTTTACCGAACAACTCAATCATATGATCACTAATTTCAGAGTCACACCACTATAAACCTGAAACTGAACTCCCAATTATATACCGTATTACGTAAGCCTGTGACAAGCTATCATCCAATGACCTTTTCATGTATGTAGAACCCTCATATGATATCCATGATCAGCCTTAGGCCAAAGTCCGTTTAATCCTACTGATTAGGCTATCTTAAAGTTCCATTATACTGTCAAATTAAGAAAATGATTATTCACCATATGTGAATAAGAAGTCATCCGCCCAGCAGACGACCCAAGGCCTTGTCCATTTTCACATTTAGTATAATGCCTTTAAGAGGATACTCTTAACTCCTCATTAGAGCTATGATTCTGATATCTGTAAACGAACCCTTCATCGTATACAAGTCATGCACCCAACGAACCGGTCTATAAGCTTACTACCTCTGAGACGCTTTAACCATTGGAACATTAAAGTACACAAGTCATATACATGAAGCTGTCCTTTTACTCAGGATTAAGGTTACTGCATAATGAACGTCAAAAGCAGATCGATCCATTCAAAGCGGACTTCGTAGATCAATCACGCTTTAGTCCCGGTCTAATATGTCACCACTAAGCAACATATCTATGTCTCTACTTAGGAGTCCAGCTCCAGACAGTCAAGACAAACCATCCCCTCCAAGGCTTTGGACAACATAATAGTCTTAACATGAGTTAGATGCTCGATCTAACCCCATAGACTACAGACTATAGTTTAGACCGCTAACTTTAGAACATTGTCTTCTCGCATACAAAAGTCCATTGCATGCAACGTTCTAATAGTTTATAACATGTAAAGAAAATGAGGACAGATAGCAATGTAATAAATAACCTCTGTATATAATTTTATTATCCAGTTCAAAATAAATACATCAAAATGTCTCTAATGCTTGGGGCATTTCCTAACATATAAATCCTCTGTCAAGAAGCTCCTTCAGCTATTCTTGTAACTCTTTTAACTCTACTGGTGCCATCCGGTGCGGTGACTTTGAGATAGGTGCAGTTCCTGGCATCAGCTCGATCTCAAAGGAAATTTCTCGTTCAGGCAGCAATCCTAGTAATTCTTCTGGAAAGACATTAATAAATTCCTTCACAGTATGAACGTCTTTGGGTTGGAGCTTTCATTCCTTTGTCACATCCAATATACATGCTAGGTATCCAGCACAACTGCTAGACAATAGCCTCCTTGCTTCCATTGAGTTTATCATTATCTTCTTTGATCTGTGTGACGTATCGACATACTCAAATCCCTCTTCTTGGTCAGGTTAAAATCTTATCTTTCGCTTCTGGCAATCGATCGTGGCTTGATACTTCCCTAGGAAATCCATTTCTAGTATTACATCGTAGTAGCCAAGCTCCATCACGATCAATTCTGCAAATAATTCCCTATTTGCCATAATTATTAGCACATATGGTAACCAATAATTGGATATCAGGACTTCCCCTGAGGGTAGTGCAGTTCTAAATGTCATACCCATATTGTCTTTAGGATATCCTATCCTATTTACAAATTGGTATGAAATGAAAGAATGCGTAGCTCCAGAGTCAAATAAAATAGACGCCAAATTATTAGCGACAGAAAGCTGACCTATCACTACATTTGACGTTCCAGCTTCCGCCTCTTCCTTGGTGTATACCATGACTCTAGCATCTACTCAGGGCAAGCGTTCTTGTCTTTCCTGCCTCTCAGAGTGGGATGAACCTTCAGCTTTAGCCTATAATGAATGTGCCTGGGAACGTTGCTGTTATGGCTGAGACGAACCTTACGCATTTTGTCGATTTTCTGGACAATTTCTGGCAAAATAACCGTCCTTCCCACATTAGAAACAGGCATTTGGGGCAAATCTACATCGGCCTGCATGTCTCTTTCCGCAGACTACACAGTCTCTAATAATAGGGCCAGCATTATTGTTTGTTCTCCTCTGTTGGTTCCTATTTCCATAATTATTCCCCTTTCTCTTCCCCTGGGACTGTTGACCGGAAGTACTTGGCTGCCCAGCCTTAGTATTCTGATTCGGTTTGCTACTTTGTCCGGCCTGGGATCCAACTTGTACCACTTTGGCTAACACCTTCTCCTTCTTCTTAGCGTCCCAAATCTTTTCTCTCTCTTCCTTCTGTAGGACCAGATAATATTCTGCCTTCAACGCACGACTAACACAATCAGCTACAGTGTCAGGTGGCGTCAACCCACTGTCCACCAATGCTGAAATCTTGGGACAGAACATTCCCAGCATCTTCTGGATTTTCTCCCTCTCAGTGGTGACAGTGTATGGGCACAGTCTAGACAACTGATTAAACTTGCTGCAGACTTCAATTACTGTCATGTCCCCCTGCTTCAACTCTGTGAATTCTCGTTGTTGTGGTCGTAATAGTGCAGGATTATAATATTTCTGGTTGAACTCCTCTAGAATGTCCAACCAAGACATCGTATACATATTTCCTCTCATCTTGACAGATTCCCACCAAAACCTCTCATCCTTTTTTAGAACGAAGGACGCACACATAATCTTCTCTTGATCGTTCAGCTTCATAAATTCCAATATTATGTGGAGTGAAGACAACTACTCCTCTGCTTCCAAAGGGTTTGTGGAGCCCTCGAACTCTGGCGGCCTTATTCGTCGAAATCTTTCATATAGTGGCTCAAGATTGGCCCTGGGTTCCACTGACGACACTTCTGGTTCTGGTGCGGCCATTTATGGATCTTGGCCCTTACCGTGTTCTTGTCTCTATTCCATTTGCTCGAGTCTTTGTCTTAACTCGGCATTTTCTCTCATTTGGGCTTCTATTAGAGCTTCTAATTTGTCTACTCTTTTAGAAAGGACTGGATGCCATCTCATATTCCTCATTTCGCGGATCCACCATCCTTCCTATTTCCTATAATCGCATAAGAGTCGATCGTTAAATTTTCACAAACATATTTTTACAATATAATATAAAAATAATATAGTTTTTTATCATTACATAATTTTAACATTTCATCCATTAAACATGTCAAAATATGATTGTCATTTCTTTTCATTTCAAATTTTTTTCAAAAGTACATTAGTTCGAAGGCTTTTCTCAAAATAGCCTTTCGATACAGTTATACATACACATGTACAAACATATATACATTAATACAACCCATATATTTCTACACCTAATCTCCTAACTAAGGTTGTTCTGGGATCGTCAAAAACTCAATTGGATCCATTTCTTTATCATTCATTCCGTTTCTGGCCTCAGACGGCGTTGATCCTTCAACTGGACCCGTACCTTCTGGTTGTCTCGAAGGACTTGCCTCATGGTCATTTGCCATTGGTCCAGATCCATACAGGCGATCTAACATTGCTTCTTGTAGCAACTGTTCATGCCTCTTGCACACCATGCGCTCCATCATCATCTCTTCCTCTACTTTAGCTATCGCGACAATAAACTCACATAAAGTAGCAGGGTATAAAGGGGTTACCCTCTGTCGTAGGTCTATGGTGAGTCCCTTACAAAATATGCCACAAAAATCATCATTTGTGATGTTGGATAGAGGACATGTCCTTACAACGCTATCCTGAAATCTGACTGCATACGAGAATACAGTATCGCTCAGCATCATTTGCTGTCTCTCTGCCTTTAGGACTAAGTCTCTGACATTCACATAATTGGGCATAGCCAGTGGTGGCGATACTGTTATGCTCTTAAGAGGGTCTACAACTGGTGCTGCACTCTTCTGTGGAAACTGCTCCAGCATGACTTGGCAAAATTCAGCCCAATCCATTGCTAATAGCATCTACTGATCACAATACTCCCAATATAACCATGTGTCCTCACGGAATATGCCAATGGCCATCAAGACCCAACAATCCTCATCTATATCACACTGGTGCATGATAACCTTGATGTCATGTAGCCAGTCCCGTGTAGAGATCCCCTGCTGACCCCCCTCGAACGCAGGTAGATGACTGCCTCTAAAGGCATGTACGGCTCGCACTGACACTCTGGCTCCTATACGAGCTCGATCTCCCACCACTGGAATATCTTCTGCTACTGGTGGGTTTACGATCGATTGCGGAGGTGGTGCTTATACCGGTGCCGGCGCTACGATCCACGACGCTAATGGCTCAGGTACTGGCGGTCGTTGTACAGCTCGCCGCATCATGGATGGTCTGATCACGGGCCTAGTCTACACCCAGATCGGTCCTCTCGGTCGGTATGGATAAGGTCTCATGTAAGGTGGTCTAGTCATCTTAAATCCTACAAAATATATAATTTCGAATAAATAGAAAGTTAACTAACTTAAAGAAAGCTAACTTACTTGGATTAACGAGCAGATCGCGCTTCGTGCCAATAGGGATATTGTCAACCGCTCTGATACCAATCTGTGACGTCCTCGATTCTGATCACCCGCAACTGTCATGAACCAACACTATTGCCGATCAAGACAGCTCGTGTGCTGAATCTGGTCGTCAGTTTAAAACTCTTTTTCTTAAACTTTCTTCTTTTCAGGGTCTGAAAATTTCGCTCATAATTTTTTTTTATACATACTTTTTCGAAAAGAAAGCTAAGTATGAAAGCCATGTAAAATATAATACTAACTTTCAGTTGTCTTTTAGAGTATAACATAATGCATAATGTACAAAGTATTTATACTGCATTTTATTTTTTTCATAAACTTTCAATTCACTAACTTAAAAAGCTCAGCGGAAGTCTTTTGGTAGGACCAAATCCATGGTGAAATCCCTATCCCTTGACACGCGCACATCCTGCTGCCATCCATATATCTACTTGACAGGTTTCTTACCTGTAACATGAACAAACTGGTAAGCTAACAGGCTCAATAAGTTCAAACATACTTAGTAAGAATCACACGGATTCAAAAACATTGAAAACTCAATCTCCTATGAATAGTACTATTCATCATAAATAGTGACTTTGACCTTTGACCGATGAATAGTACTATTACCTTAACTGGTTACTATTCACATTACCTTAACTGGATACTATTCACATATCCTAACCGAATTCACTATACTTGGTATATTCTTCGATTATGCTCAATAATGGTTTTCATCATATTATTGATGGTTCATTCTCTATTTACTTTCTAGTATAGAGCTCTTTTTATGGCAATACCGTTATTAATCTTATGCGCTGACTTGGAGGGCCTAGGAGCGACCCTAAAGCTTTGGCCTCCACAGCCCTTATATCCCCGTAGGACCTGAGAGATCTCCATCAATATGTTGGAGGGACGGTACGCCTTAATGGTTTTTATTACCATCTTTCAATTATAGTTTTGACCAAGTGACATTAACCGTCACCTCAAGGTCACTATCCTCCATCGCCTGTAGGCCTTACATATTCTTTTTTATTATTATATGGGATATGTTATACTAACTAATCCCTAAATATCCATAGGACTTTATGCCTAATATACATCTAGTACATAATAAAATAACACAATATTTTATGTTGCAGACATGAAAATGCTTGAACTTACCAATACTGCGCTAATGTCCACTTTCGGAACTCCTCCGCAGTTCTATCTCTAATTTGACTTCCTACAGACATAATATTGTCTGTCAATATTCTCTGTTAATTATCACTTTACATATATTTACTTGTGATAAATTTTACAAAATATTTCAATGCATTATATGGTACGTGGTCTGCAACACGCCTATGTCCCTAACCGTGTGCCTCTCGGTTTTATTTTGCACGGCTGTGTTTCACTATACACGCCCGTGTACACTTTAAACTCTAGATTTTTAACTTTAAAATATTCATTTTGGATCCTAGAATTTTATTTAAGTTATTCTAGATCCTTTACAGACCTTTTCGAGCCTTTAGGAAATTTTTAATCAAAATGACCATTTTGCCCCTATCAGGTCTCGAGACCGTAATTATTTCGTTCTATCGTTTTTCTCAAATTTTCTAAGCCCAATTATCTTAAAATAATATTTCTTAGGCTTCTGTATCATTTTACAGCTTTTTGGTGCTAAAAAAACCCTAATTGTTCATTTTTCGACCCTTGATTACTATTCATCCATCACTTGAGTCGTTTCTCGTTTTTCGAGCATTTCGGAGCCTCAAATGGCTATTTCACTACTCTTAAAGCACTTTTCATCCCGTCCCCGACCCTCGGTCCTCGAGAGGCTCGGGTTTCCTATCCCGACCTAATATTTTTCCTCGTTTCCCAAAATACCCTTAACATGAAATTTTTTTCCTGTTTTTGGCATTTTAGACATTAAGCCCACGTTTGGGACAAGCTTTTTTTTAGCATTGTATTTAAATACAATGCAATTTTCCCCCAAATACAAAAACATTTCATTCAAATACCAATCACATCACATTTTAAATCCAATACAATCACTATTTATTATTTCACTTTTTCTATTATTTTATTAATTACATCACATATTTCCTCTCCCTTCTTTTTTTCTTTCTACTTTTATCCATCACATCACATATTTATTATTAAAATACAATTCAAATACTTTTCCTCCAAACACACATTGCATTCAAATGCAATGCTAATGCTTTTCCTCCAAATACAAATTGCATTCAATGCATGGCATTCAAACGCAATGTAAATGTAATGCGTTCATCAAACGAACCCTAAGGGTCGGTTTACTATTCTTTTTGGGTTGGTTTTCCATTTTCAATTCTAATCCACCGAGGGGTCCCGATTTCCTTTTCGAATACTATATTTTTACCCCTCGTTCCCCGAAATGCCCTTATGCCGTTTTAGAAATTTTTGCAGCATTTCCGCTTATATTTTAAGGTTTCCTGGCGTTAGGTATGCCTTAGAACCTTTATACCTACCACGTACTATACCAGAGGCCTACTTTATACAAAGTTTCCAAACTTTGTATAAAGATTTTCCATATAAATCAATATTCAAAAATCCATACACAATCAACAATATTATCCAAACTATCCTTGGTTTAACATGTTAATCATCACCAAAGTTTTTCATTACAACATTTCAAATATCATATATCACTCTTAGGTTTTCTAATGTGTAAAACAACACTAAAACCTAACAAAATTTTTATTCCGTATTAGTCACGGATTTTTCATTTAAATCACATAGAAAATTTTGTTTTCTTTTCTAAGGTTTTTATCAATATTTTTCAACACTAAAAATTTTCATTTCCTAGTGTTCATTACCCATGGTTTTAGCATGAAATTTTATGTTAATATTTCTTGTTTCTATATTCCAATTCATGCTTAATTTAACATGAAATCAAATGGTTCTAAACACCAAATCAAATCATCAATTTTCACTTTACTTTTCACACCAACTATGCCACAGTTTTTCAATGGAAACATGCCAAATTTTTGCTTGTTTCAAAACCCTAAATCATGCTTTAAATTTTACAACATCAAACAAATCATATCATCAACAAAACAATAATTTTTTTCATTATTTTTCCACACTTCAAACCCACGGATTTTCTAAAGAAAATCAAGGAAAAATGCTTCAATTTAGAAGCTCACCTTAACTAGTTGTTGGCTTGATACTGGAAATGAGGTGGAAGCTTATTTTGGTGTGAAATTTTTGGAAATTTTTGGCTTGAAATGGGGAAGAAACCCACGGTTTTTGGCTGCAAGAAATGGGCAAGAGTTTGGCTTAGTTTTTCTATTTTTTCTTATGAATTTTGATGCCTATTTATAGGCAAAACTCAAGGACCATTTAGCACTTCTTTTTCAACAATTTGTTAATTGTTCAAGGACTAAAAAGTAATGATTTTGGGGCCAAAATAGAATTTTTTTCTTTCTCCCTTTCCACATGGCCGAATGGCCTTTTAAATAAATGCTAAAAATTTTTTTTTTAATCATTTTGGCAAGATCCTAACCCTTGATCAAAAGATGGGATAGTCCTAGCCATACATCTTTCAAATTACTTTCCAAATCAAACAAAAATAAAATAGATTTATGACATCAACATGATGATATTATCCTACTATTCATATTCTAATTAATTCATGGTCAAATTTTGATGGAAAACCGAACTGAACGGAACTTTACTGAAATCGTGTAGGCGGGTTTCGGACGCCTTCGGTACGATCGGTTTATTTTATTTTACTTCCGTTTGGTCAGAATTCTCTACCATAAATTTCTATTGTTTTAGTGCATTTCAATGCATTCTTTAGGGTTTTCGGCTCTGATTTCGAACCGTCACACCCAAAAATGTTCGGTAAGATTTTTCATCCCTGAACTCACTCATTCTAACACTACCGGAACAATTTCACAGTATTCTCAATAGTATTAAAACACAACTTTTACATATTTTATTTATTAAAATTAATACATACATATAATTTTAATCTACTCTGAGAGTCTGAAATTCCCGGTTATCATGGAGAGAGAGAGAGAGAAAAAGAGGCGTGACGATGCAGCTTATGCGACATATCTGGCAGCCCTCGCCCCATAACCCACTTTTATGTTGGCGCCTCTACCTCCTGGGATCTCAGATCTGGTCTGCGTAAAGAAGGTTAACATTAATGAGAGGTTAAGGGAGTGAGAGAGAGAGAGAGGGTGTTGTGGAAGGGTCATGGTAGATGGTCAAGGGGAGGTGGGGGGGTTACGGGGGTGTGGTGTAAGGGGCTGGTAGTAGTGTTTATACTGATTACTAAATAATTTTTTTATGATCATGGGATAATTTGTTATAATCTCATTTTTCGTCTTGGTATATATTATGATTTGTTAGTAATTTTATAATAACAAAATTAATCAAGTATTTTCCATCTCACTTAAATAATGCCATCTCATCATCTGATGGCATCATCTAAATTAAATGAATATCAATTCACAATCAGTAAATTATAACCTATCAGAAGGATATTTAAATTATGGGCTATAATAATTTTCTTAAAAATAAGATAAATGTGACAACCGAGAAATTTTATTATTCTCGGGTAACATGTACATTGCATGTATACAAAGGTTTTTAAGTTTAAAATGTAAAATATATGATTTAATGTTGTTTAAAATGCAATAAAATATTCTAACAATATTAAAGGAAAGGAATTCAGGGATGAAAATTTTTACTAAATCGAAATAGGACGAATGATGCCCTTTTAGTATCAAAAACCCTAGATGATTACCGGGGTCCATAAAACGTTGAAATACTTACGGAATGGATTTTTGGCCAAACGGAAGTGATTTAAGGAAAACCAATCACACGGATGGCCTCAGATACCTGCCAGCACGATTTCAGAAAAGTTTCATTCGGTTTGACTTTTGGCCAAAAGTTTGACCAAGATTATGTAATGAATGAAAGACTATGGTGCATAACAGTTATAGGGATTCTAGGATACATAATGATCCGAAGGCTAGGGTTTAAAGCTACTTGGATCCAGTGATTAGGATTCAAAGCCAACATCTAAAAGGTCAAAAATAACTTAGAAAAATTCAAGACCTTTCTGGTGATGAAAGGTGGTAGATACAGATTAGGAATTGAAGAAAAATCAAAAAAAATTTTGATAATTGCAAAAAAACCCTTAAAAAGTTGCAAAACGCCCTAAAGTGTTGCTAATTTGCCCAAAAATTTTGCAAGCAAGCCCTCCATTTTTGGCTGCCCATTTAAGCATGGTTTTAAAGTTCAAAAACTAGAAATAATTCCAGTTTTCTGCCCTGCTTTGCTGCTATGCACTTTCACCACCTCCAAGCACATTTTCCTTCAAATTTTTCCCACTAAAATTGTTAAAACTCATCCCAAGCTCAAGTTGATCTTCTTTGTGAGGTAAGTTTCAAATTTTCAAGCTTTTGCTTGAGTTTTTAGTGATGAAAACTGTGGGCTGCATGTGGTGTTGGTGTGACGAATTTCAAGCTTGTATGCATGTTTTTCAAGGAAAACCGTGGATTATGTTAGGTGATGAATTTAGAATTTTGTGAGGAAAATGTAAGTGTGGAATATGGATAAAAAACCAAGGGTGAGAATAGGCAAAAACAGACCGAAATATCGTTAGAAATGAGTAGGGTTTTATAGAAATTTTTACATAAAAAGTTTGTGTTTTTATGTAAAAATTAGGCCCTTAGTTTAGTACGTGACAGGTACCGAGGTTTTGAGGCGTTACCTAAATATCGGGAACCTAAAATTTAAGCGGAAACATTGCCAAAATTTTTAGAACGACCCAATGGGTATTTTGGAAAACGAGGGGTAAAATGTGATCTTGATTTGAAACCCAAGCCATCTTGGTGACCTAGGTCGGGAAAAGGATGAGGAGCATTTTCAATATTAGTAAAACGTCCATTCGGAGTCCTGAAACGCAAGAAAAAGAGGATTAACGATCTAGGGTTGGAATAATACCATTCAAGGGTCGGGTAAATAGTAAATCGATAATTTGCTGTAATTAATGCTGTAAAAGCATGATAAAGTCTAAGAAAAATTATTTTATGATTTTTGGGCTTAGAAAATCCCCGTTAAAATGCTAAAGTGAAAATGTTACGGTTCAAAGACCCATTGGGGTAAGTTTGGTCATTTTAATCAAAAATTTCAAAATTACTAAAAAAGACTATTAGGGCCTTAGAATGGCTAAATTAAAATTTTAAAGGCCAAAATTAAATTTGAAGACAAAGAAAAGTATATTTACGAAGAAAAATCACGCTCGAGATGAAATGGTCATTTTGCCAAAAACTGGGGACAAAATGGTCATTTTGTCAAAAGTTAGAAAAATGGGACGTTAAGGCTTGGAATGGTATCCTAAGGCCTTAATTAAAGTTTTAATGGCCAAAATCACGATTTAAGTATAAGAAAGGTAAGAAAATCCACTAAGGACAAAATGGTCATTTTTTCAAAAGTTGACAGAAAAGTTAGAAATGAAATGTTAGACCCCTAAATGCATCGTTAGGGACTCGGACTTTGAATTTTTATGTTTTTACAACTTTTTAAGTATAAAATGAATATTGAAAATAACCATTAATTACTTCGGTTATAAGGATCCAACCTAGAGGCGACGAAGGAACGTCGGTGGACCCCAATAAGGAAACATTAGCCAAATATCTGTAAGTTCAGACATCTCATTGTCTGCAGCATGAATTTACTTGACTTGTCAAAGTGCTATATGTGAAATGTAAAGTATATATGTAAGGTGCTATATACACAATAGTATGTCTAATAAAATACACACAATAAAAGAAAGAAATATAAAGTGTTCCAGACCAAGGGGTAATGAGAATGTCACCTGATCGGAACCATATGAAAGATGATAATGAAACCACCTTTTGGCATACCAGCCTCTCGTAAGGTGGATGTTTTTCATGTTATGTTATGTTAATGTTATGTAGACTGTTGAGAATTGGCCAGTGGGTCGCTCCACAGAGTCCTTCTCAGTCATGCGCATAGTACGATACGACCAACATGGGACCCAAAACTAGAACATAATGCAAGATAAAGACCTAATATTTAAACGTTACCCATAATTGAGTATAATATATACTAACATTATATGTAATGCTCTAAGTTATGGTCTACAGTCTATGTTACTAGTCTTTATGTTTGAACTTACTGAGCCTGCAGCTCACAAGTTTATTCATGTTATAGGTAAGCAACCTATACGACAGTAAATTTATAATGGACAAAAGGCGGGATCTGCATGTACCAAAGGGACTGGGAGAGGGCAATGGTCCTACTACAAGTTTTCCACTGAGCAACATTTAAATGAATTTGAAATGGTGTTTTAATGATGCAAATTAAGTACGATTATGTAAAATGTTTACTTTAGTAAATGTTTTATGATAATACAATTTTCAAGTTTAATTTTAAAAGTAAAATATATATATATTCCCCATTTTTACGTTAAAATGAAAGTTCAAAGCAAGTATGTTAAACAAAGAAAGTAAGTTAAAAATAAGTTGTCGGTGACCCATGAGATGGCAGACTATTGCAGATGGCTTCAGAGCTCGACTGAGATAGTGCTGTTCAGCCTCCATATAGGGTGAGCTGCCACAGCTGGTATCAGAGTAGTTTGACCATATCCCTCATGGCACGCTGCACATCCTGTTCATCGATCTAAGTAAGTTAATTCTAATTTTATGTTAGTAAATGTTTATTTACTTGGAATAAACATTATGTAGGAAGTAAGATGACGAGACCACCATACGCGAGACCACGACCGTACTGAGCTAGAGGACTGTCTAGAGTATAAACTAGGTCAATAGTTCAGTCGTCCTTGTCCTAACTCCTAATGGTACATTCTCCGGGGCTAGCAGACCTCACGGTTCCACAAGTCATTATACCAACTGAGATCAGAGCTCCATCTCTTCCACCGGTACTTCCTCCACCAGTGGAGATTGACATCCCGATCGTGAGTAGATGACATCACATAGGAATGAGGATTTCTGCTCAAGCTGTTCAAGCATTTAGGGCTTACCACTCACCTGTTTTCGAAGGAGGACAACAGTCCATTAAAGTACAGGACTGGCTTCACGCTATAGAGATGATTCTACGACTGTGCGATATTGATCAGGATAGCGGGGTCATACTAGCTATGAGAATATACTGGGATTATTGCGACCAGAATGAGCTGTTAGGGCTCAACTGGGCCAATTTTTGCTAGACCATGAGAGAGCAATTTTCCCGGAGGAGCCCAACAGCGACCCCAGTTCCTTAGAGACACGAGGAAGTCACACTGCTGCCTACACTACCACGATTTGCGGACATAAGGGAGTTTGTCTAGCGGACCGAGAGATTATTGATGACGTCCAAAGATACAGTACTAATGTATGTGGTATGATTTGAAGAAAATATTATAAGAAGATGCCCACTGCCTAACCTCACCGATGAGGATTATTACGACATATTTTGGAGAAGACTCATGGGGCAGCTAAGACAGAGGGTAAGTCCACTCTACCCCCTCATACTGTGCGAGTTTGTCGTCAAGGTGATCAAAGTTAAGAGAGAACTGTTGAGGGAATGCGTAAAACGAGACCAATGGGAACAGAAGTATCAAGATGGAATATGGATGCGTCTCTTTGGACCATGACCAACCGTAAATGACCATGAGGCAAGTCCATCACGTCATAGGACAGATACAAACCTTGATTAAGGAACCCCTTCTGGTGCTGGAAATGATTCCAACAATGAATAAGAAGACCCAGAAGAATTTCCATTAGATCAAAATGAACAAAATGACTAAAGTGTGAAATGTGTATAAGTATATATATATGTGTATATATATGTATATTTGAAATAAAAGGCTATGATAAATATGGCCTTAATGTTAAAGTGTATGTAAGTATTTATGTATGATATGTAAATATGATGAAATGATATGAGATGTTTATGTTATGAAATAAATGATATGTTGAAATTATGAAATGTTTAAAATTTCTTTTATGTTACCATATTTATTTATGGAAAGTTTAATGTTTGGTCATCATGCTATTTTAGGAGAAGAAAGAGCACGATGAACACTAGAAGAGGACGACGACCTACATTGGCTGATAGAGTAGCAGAGTTATAAGATCTTCTAGAAGCTCAAATAAAAGAAAATGCAGAATTAAGACAATGATTAACTGCAATGGAACAAAGACAAGGCCAAGAAGAAGGCCAGACTTCGCAGGCAGCTACGACAGAACAAGCAATGCCTCCAACTGTTCTAGAAGCTTGCCAACCCCAACCAGTGATAAATCAGGAATCTCTCTATGAATGTTTCTGCCAGATGAAGCTGCCGGAGTTTGAAGGTTCAACAGATCCACTTAAAGAGAGGAATGGCTTTCCTCTCTACTAATGATCTTGGAATTATGAATCTAACAGAGCAGGAGAAAGTTCTATATGTGTCCTTCATGCTGAAGAAGGATGCTAGATTTTGGTGGGACACTGTCTGAATGAGAAGGGATGTGACCCCCATAACATAGAATGAATTTCTGGAGGAATTCAACCAGAAATATTATGATCTTGCAGCATTGCACCAACAACAGAAGGAATTTGCCGAGTTGAAACAAGGGAACTAATCGGTTAGTGAAGGATGTAGGAGATTGACCAACTGTACTGACTATGCCCATATGTGGTACCGATGGAAAAAGAAAAGATACAAAAGATGATCGACATGTTTCGACCTGAGATATCTGCTCTAGTAGATAGTGGACCGGTACCGCCAACCTTAGTGGAAGACTATGTCAGCTGAGCTTTAAAGGTAGAATATCATTTGGCCAGGCAGAAGGAAGAGAGAGAAAAAGTATGGGAAGCAAAAAAAAAAGAAAAAATCCTTGCCAATCAGCCCAAGCAGGGAATCAAGCTAGCCAAAGTAGTAAGCCCAATCAAACTGTCAAACTAGGTCAGTCCAACAATCAAGGCCCGCAACAACAAAATAAGAGAAAGGGTAACTTTCCTGGGAACAGAAGCCAGGATAATCAGAACCAGCAGCGGAAGCTAGCGACAGATACAGGATCGAGCATTCCCACTTGTGCTATATGTGGGAAGAGGCACCCAGGCTAGTGCTGATATGGCACCAACGCCGCTTTCTGTGTAGAAGAGAAGGCCATTTTGGGAAGAATTGTCCGATAAATCACCAGAGTAGTCAAGGACCAATGCAACAACGCCCCCAGTTTCCTCCGCGGCAATAACCTTCTCAAGTTCATACATTACAAGTAAGAATTGAAGGGTCTCCAATGATACCCCTAGCATAGCTAGAATGCCAGGAGTATGCACCTCGAGTTGATGCATGAGTAATGGCCTACACAAAGGAGGATACAGAGACGGGGATATCCAATGTGGTTACAGATCAGCTTTCTATGGCTAACCACTTGGCATGTATCCTTTTCGATTCTCGAGCTATGCATTCCTTTGTTTCCTATGAATTTGCTAATAAGTTAGGATATACTAAGGATAACATGGGCAAAACATTTAGGATAGCTCTACCGTCAAGTGAAGTTTTGCTATCAAATTACTGGTTATGTCATGTGCCAGTAATTGTGGCAAATAGGGAATTATACATCAATTTGATCGTGATGAAGATCATCGATTATGATGTAATCCTAAGAATAGATTTCCTAGGAAAGTATTAAGCCACTATCGATTATGGAAAGCAAAAGATAGTATTTCAACCAGATAAGAGGGAGAGTTTTGAGTATGTCAATTTATCCCACCAATCAAGGAAAATAATGATTAGCTCGTTGAAGGCAAAGAAGCTGATAGCCAGTGGCTGTATTGGATACTTGGCATATGTGGCAGACATAACGGAAGAAAAGAAACTACAACCGGAAGATGTTCCAATTGTCAATGAATTCCTCGATGTTTTTCCAGAAGAGCTGGTCGGAGTACCTCCAGAACAGGAAATCTCGTTTGAGATTGACCTTATGCCAAGGACTGCCTGTGATGCCTTAAATTTTATTTAAGGGTCAATATATAATTTAAATAAAATTAGTGTGCCAAAAATTAATTAAAAATCCTTTTGGAAACCCTAGGTTGGTTTCCTAGTCAAATTCCGCTCAAAAAGTCAACAATTTGAACTTCAAAAAGAAACCCTAAAATATTCGGCCATCACTTGAGATTTTAATTAAAATTTAAATTCCACAAATCCAAGGAGGATTCAAATTCAAATTTCATTCCTTAGATATAAAGAAGAAATTTGGCCATAAAGTGTAGGAAATAAAGGAGATTTTATTGAATTAAAAGCTAAGTCAAAACTTAATAAAAATTCAAATTATTTTTCCTTAAAAACTAAGTGATAATTTTGGCCACTTAAGGGGAAATAAGAGAGAAAACCCTAGCCTCAAAACAGTATAAAAACTTTCCCTTTTGCCCCTTACAATTTTCGGCCAAACAAGGAAGAGAAAGGGAAAGAAAAACCTAGTATAAAAACCCCCTTTTAACTCTCATTCACCCTTCCTTTCACCCTCAAAAATTCGGCCAGCTTTCCCCTCTCTCCTCTCTGAATTTTCTCTCCCAAAACACACCCAAAACAGCAAACAAAACTTACCAAAAGGCAGCTCAAAAATTCAACAATCTTTGAGACAAAAACAAGGTGAGAAATCAAAAAAATTTTTTTCCTTCCTTTTCCTTTTGATTTCAAATCCGAAATTTTATATGGTTTTCTCCACTGTTTCCCTACTGTTTTGAAGACTCCAACACTCACACAAATTCAGCCAAAAGGGAGACCAAACATCAAAAATAGTGCAGCACAAACAAGGTGTGATTTCTCTCTGAAACCCTAAAATTTTGCCTCATTGATCCCCTTTTCAAAAACCCTATTATCATATGTGTAAGATTTTATGATTTTGTCAATTTGATTCCTGGGTTGTGTTAATGACATATAAATACGGTTTTCCACAAAATTTCGCGATCATTGGATGAAAATTGAATTGGTTTGAGGCTAATCGAACTTCGGACACAGAAAAACGGAAATCCGGAAAATTACCATATGAACAGTAAATTTGTGTCGGCCATAACTTGAGTTTTAAAAACGATTTTTGAGTGATTCTTGACCCTAAAATTAAATTCAAGATGTCCCCTAAATGCCTACAAAATTTCAAAACCAAATTCATCCGTTTGCCTAGTCAAAATATTTTTCTAAGATAGGCGGACAGAACTGCCAGGTTTTGAACCGAAACTGAAACCCAGATTTTTATGCCTGAAAACAACCCTCGGTTTTTGGCCTAGTTGAATGACCAAATGATGTCCAAAAATTATAAAAATTATATGGAATTAAAGCTACGGATGTCTAGTTTAACATAATTTAGAATTTTTGTGATGAAAAATAAATTAATATGGATTTTACATTTAGCCTAGGTTTTTGGCCGAAACTGAAACCCAGATTTTTATGCCTGAAAACAACCCTCGGTTTTTGGCCTAGTTGAATGACCAAATGATGTCCAAAAATTATAAAAATTATATGGAATTAAAGCTACGGATGTCTAGTTTAACATATTAAAAATTTAGAATTTTTGGGATGAAAAATAAATTAATATGGATTTTACATTCAGCCTAGGTCAGTCTGCCCATGCCCAGTAATATCTTAACTTAGAGTTTTTCAAAAAATTTTAAATCCCAAATGTTTATTAAACATTTTAAAATCTTTTGTGGCACAATAAAATTATTGGATGATTATGTCTAGACCTAGACTAATCATATGTTGTGATTATAAGACTTATTTGACGTTCTTGCTGGATTTGTGGATCACGTTATCGTAACGCTTGTGTGATAATCGAGGTAGGACGTTCTAGCCTTTTCTGGGAGTAGTCAAGTGTTTTAAATTCCCCTGTTTTATCAATGGCATGCTGTTTTCAGTTTATGAAATTATTATATTGTTTTTGATGAAATAAACGCATGCAACGTATTTGGTAATTAAATGTGTATTTTAAAACGTGTTTTGATTTATGGCATAATATAACTTGGTAAACACCATCTTTTGAATAATCCGGTGAACATAATTGAGCTCTAGTTCACAATCATTGTAAATGATGCGTGCGTCCCAAAGTTGACGCCATGGGGGAAGGTTCCCAAACCTGCGCAGGGCCGTTCGGCCTATTTAGACCGTAACGAGATGATCTAGGATAATTCAAATTCGAGGCACGTATATTATAGCTACGACAAGTCCTCACTCATAATATGATGGTTGTTTTAAGGATTTATTATTTTAATATTGGGGCACGTATATTGCAGCTACGCTAAGTTCTCAGCAGAATAAAACTTGTTTTAAAAATGTTTTTCACAAAATTGTTGATTATTTTTTTATGATTATTATGTCCTGTATTTTTTTTAAATTGTTGATTATTTTTGGAAACGAATATTATGCCATACTTTTAAATGTTATCTGTTAACCCACTTTTGTTTCTGTCCTACTGAGCCAGCGCTCACGTCCCTTTTTCTTTATGATTTCGAAATGACTACTTCCAGGTGCGGGAGATAGCAGTTCTGAAAATCGTTGAGCTATCCGTTTCTACCGAGGATGATGCTCTCCGTTTTCTCCATCTTCTTCTTTTTGTTTCTCGTTCTGATGTAATGAGACATTAAGTTTGGACTTTATTTCACGTTATTTAAATTCTATGCTTGGAAATATTTATGGTTGGTAATTTCTTTTGAAAACCGATTTTGTGTTTGATTTCCGCATTAAAAGGTATTTACTTTCTACTTTATTTTGTTTTGTGGTTATGATGCTACTTTATAAATAATTAGGCTTAGCTAAATTATAATGTTGACCCGTTTTTCGTAATAAATGTTTTCCTTAAATCTCGGGTTGATATTATGATTTGGCTGTCGTGTCACGTGTCTAAATTTTGGGCCGTGACAAATAATGGTATCAGAGCCCAGGTTTTCAAAAGGGTTTTTCATCAAAACATTTTCGAAAGGGTTTTCATCAAAACGTTTTCAAAATACCCAAGCATAGTTTTCTTACTCTTAGAAGCTTATAGGATTTTCTCTTCCTTCAATCTTATTCAGCAAAATGGCTCGTCCCGGCATGCGTAGTCAGAGGCAGCAGAGAGGCAATGACGAAGAGAACCCCGGGAACACGCAGCCTCAAGGGAGTCAGAATACAACGGTCCCTACACCGAACGATCAGCTAACAGTGATGCAGAATCTCACGGCAGTGATACAGGCTCTCCTCACCGTCTTACCTTTTGGAACACCTAACCCAGCTCCTGTAGCCAATGTTGTTCCTAATAAGACCCAGAGAGCGGGGAGTTCTTCTCAGACTCCTCAGCAAATGCCTACCACCGAAAACCCTACCTCTGGAGCAGTACCTACCCAGCCTATGATACATCCTAAACAGGCAGCCCTAACTCTTTTCTTTAAGCCTCACGTACCCACTTTCGACGGCACGGGCACAAAGATGGATGCCGACTACTAGTTTGATGCCATTCGCAAGCAGCTAAAGTTGACCGCTACACCCACAGAGTTCTGGGTTGAGTTTGCTTCCAACAAGCTAGTGGGTTTAGCCTCTACCTGGTGGGCTAGTATCGAGGATGGTTTGACAGAGGAGCAGAGGTCTTCTTGGACAGTTTTCGAGGAGTGTTTTCACAAGCATTTTTTTTCAGCTCAGTTCCGCGACAGAAAAGCTAGGGAGTTCGTCTGTTTGAAGCAAGGGTCTATGTCAGGGCAGGAATATGAAGCCAAGTTCACTGAGTTGGCCCGGTATGCGAAGAATCAGGTTTTGGATGAAGCTACTAAGTGTCTCCGCTTTGAGGAAGGGCTTAGCCTCTATGTGAAGAGGGGTGTACAACCGTTCCAGATCAGGGATAGTTACCAGCAGATAGTTGCTAAGGCGTTGACAGTGGAAGAGGGCGATAAGGAGTTCCTTGAAGCTCGTAACAAAAACAAGTCTGGACCAATCCGCAACAAGCCTCAACACAAGCCGTAGACTCCTTACCAGAAGAACCAGCAGTCTCAGGGGTCAGGTTCTCATCAGTCTTCTGGACAGCGACAGGGTCGGGTGAATGTGATTACCTGCTTCGAGTGTGGTGATGAAGGCCACAAAAGAAATGTCTGCCCGAAGAGACAGTCGAGAGACAATGCTCATAGACATCATCATCAGCAGAATCAGAATGGTTTTCCACAGAGACAACAGTTTACTTCCCAGTCTTCGCAGTCACAGCGCCCTCAGCTTCCGGTTCCCTATCAGCCTCAGCGCATGAGTCAGTACACTGCGCCTTATGCTCCACATGCTACACCGCTACAGCAGTTTCCAGTGTCGAGTTATCAGAGACCGCCACCACAGGGTCAGAGTATGGGCTATCAGCGAGGGAATACAGCTCAAAATCGTGGTAAGGCAGCACAGGTACACGCTCTTGGAGCTGACAGCATGGAGATAGATCATACACCGACTACATTAGATGGTATAATTCCTATCTTTGGTACATATACACATGTTTTGTTTGACACCGGAGCTACACACTCTTTTATAGCCCAACATTATGCTCGTTCACTTGGTTTAAAACTGCAAAATCTTGACTCTCCCTTATGTGTCAAATCCCCATTGGGCACGACTACCGTTAGTGATGGGTGTCAAGCCTATGTTTATGTTGGGGATGTTTGTTTGGAGGCATCACTTGTAGTAATGCCTATGTTTGCTTATGATGTTATTCTGGGATATGACTGGCTTTCCCGATATGGGATTATGCTTGATTGTCGTAATCGTTGCGTTATCTTTACAACTGATTTCGGACATGTAGTGTCCTATCAGTTAAGCTTAGTTTCAGATGTTGATAGATCTGCTCTGAGGTTAGTGTCAAAGAGTAGATAGGGTATTCTTTGCTTCTTATCCTTGTGTGCAGTAGAAGGATCCAGTTCTGAAAAGAGTACCCAACCTATACCTGTTGTCGATAGTTTTCCAGATGTTTTTCCAAAAGCTCTTCTAGGTTTACTACCTCATAGAGAAATAGAGTTTCGTATCGACTTAGTTCCTGGAATAGCTCCTTTTGCTTCTGTTCCGTATCGTATGGCACCTCTAGAGATGAAAGAGTTGTGCAAGCAGCTGGATGAGTTGAAATCGCTGGGCTTTATCCGAGACAGTAACTCACCTTGGGGTTCATCGGTCCTTTTTGTGAAGAAAGCCGACGATTCGCTTCGTCTCTGTGTGGACTACAGAAAGCTCAACAGTGTGACCATCAAAAATAAGTATCCGTTACCACATATAGATGACTTGTTCGACCAGTTGGGTGGAGCTTGTTTCTTCTCCAAGATTGATTTGAGATCCGGTTATCATCAGCTTCGGGTTAGAGAGGAGGATATCCTGAAGACGACATTCCGAACGAGGTATGGCAGTTACGAGTTCTTAGTAATGCCTTTCGGTTTGACAAACGCGCCAGCAGCCTTCATGGATATGATGAATAGAGTCTTCCGACCTTTTCTTGATAAGTTCGTCATCGTATTCATCGACGACATCCTCATCTACTCCCGAACTCGTGAAGATCATGCACAGCATCTCAATATAGTTTTACAGACTCTTCGTGAACATCAGTTGTATGCCAAGAAAGAAAAATATGAGTTTTGGATGACAGAGGTTAAGTTTCTCGGGCATATAATCTCAGGAGACAGTATATCAGTGGATCCATCCAAGGTTGAAGCGATTCTTAAGTGGGAACGACCGAAGAATGTCCCAGAGATCCGAAGCTTCTTGGGCTTAGCGGGATATTATCGACGTTTTATACAGGACTTCAGCAAGCTCGCTGCTCCCCTCACCAATCTGACAAAGAAGGATGTACCTTTTGTTTAGGACAACAGCTGTGAGTCAGTTTTTTAGGAGTTAAAGAGTCGTTTGACGTCTGCACCTATCCTTATTATTCCAGATCAAGATCAAGTATATGACGTCTACACCGATGCTTCTCATCAAGGTCTTGGAGCAGTTTTAATGCAACAGAATCGAGTTGTCGCTTATGCCTCACGACAACTGAAACAACATGAACGAAACTACCCTACACACGATCTAGAGTTAGCTGCAGTAGTGTTCGCACTTAAGATTTGGCATTGTTATCTGTATGGTGCCAGTTTTAGACTGTTTTCATATCACAAGAGTTTGAAATACCTATCTACATAGAAAGATCTCAACCTGCGTCAGAGAAGGTGGGTAGAATACATGCAAGACTACGACTTCCAAGTCGAGTACCATCCGGGTAAAGCAAACGTGGTTGCAGATACACTAAGTAGGAAAAGAGAGGCAGTTCCCAATCTTGATCATGACGCTTCTATAATGGCGATGCAGATAGATGAGTGGGAAAAGGACAGAGTTCTCACAGCTTATCAAGTTTGTTTTGGCGAAGTTCAGGGTCACCCAGTGTTATACAATTTAGTGAGGGAACCAGACTACGTGCAGAGGATCAAGGAGAATCAGTTGGCAGATACACATTTCGTTGACATACAAGATAGATTATTAAAGGGCAAGCGTGTTGCAGTGTGGTTGATGGACGCCAGTGGAATTCTTTACAACGAAGGTCGCTTAGCAGTGCCACACATCCCAGAGCTTATACAGGAGATCTTGTCAGAGTTTCATCAGTCGAGGTTCGCCATGCACCCAGGTGGGAACAAGATGTATCAAAACTTAAGATGGCAGCTTTGGTGGAGAGGTATGAAGTTAGATGTGAAGAACTTCGTGGCCAACTGTTTGACGTGTCAGAAAGTAAAGGCAGTACGGGAGAGACCCGCAGGTCTGCTCCAACCACTTCCAATACCTCGGTGGAAGTGGGATAGTATAGGAATGGACTTCTTAACCGGCTTACCGAGAGCACAGGATGGATCTGATGGAGTCTGGGTAGTTGTAGATCGTCTCATGAAGACTGCGCACTTTATCCCGTTCAAGACGACTTGCACCAGGAACCAGCTAGCCGAGCTTTACATGAGGAACGTAGTCAGATTGCATGGAGTCCCTTCGGTGATCGTTTCTGATCGTGATACGCGCTTCAATGCTCGCTTTTGGCAAAGTCCACAGGAAGCTCTAGGCACAGAACTGAACTTCAGCACCACTTTTCATCCGCAGACAGATGGTCAGTCGGAGCGTCTTATACAGATCCTCGAGGATATGCTACGTGCCTGCGTTCTTGATCTTGGAGATGGATGGAGCAAACACCTCTACATGGCAGAGTTCGCATACAACAACAGTTATCAAGCGAGTATCGGAATGGCACCCTTTGAAGCGTTGTACGGAAAGCCTTGTCGATCACCCATCTATTGGGTTGACAACCAGGAAGCACCAGTGGGTGGACCCGAGATGATCCTAGACCAGTACGAGAAGATTGCCATCATCAAACAATGACTTCTAACAGCACAGAGTCAACAGAAGAGCTATGCAGATCGACGCAGAGCCGTTAGAGTTCGAGGTCGGAGAGTTTGTGTTGCTAAAGGTTTCACCGAAGAAAGGTACCTCTCGTTTCGGAGTTAAAGGGAAGCTAGCACCGTGTTACATTGGACCTTTCGAGATCGTACGCAGAGTTGATAAGGTTGCATATGAGCTGAAGTTACCCGACACCTTGGGAGTGCACAACGTTTTCCATGTATCGATGCTGAGGAAGAGTGCACGAACAGAGTCCGAAGTCATTTCAATAGATGATGTAAAAATCCAACCAGATGTCTCTTACGTCGAGGTTCCGGTGAAGATTTTAGATCGTAAGGTCAAGCAGCTGAGAACGAAAACAATACCCATGGTAAAGGTTCTTTGGAGTAACCATGGTGAAGAGGAAGCCACATGGGAAACCGAGAAAGATATGCACGAGAACCATGCTGAATGGTTCGCTAAGCAGTAGAGTACATGTAATGTACTCGACCTAAGTTTGTTTTGTAACCCTACTCTATTCATAGTGGTAGATATACCACTATATGTTTTGAAAGGTGCATTTAGACTGCTTAAGGAAATGAGAAGTTATTCATATTCTTATTCTCTTCTTTAGTGTGGAGTAATTCTTATTATTCTCTTCTTTAGTGTGGAGTAATTCTTAAAGTTTCGAGGACGAAACTATTTTTAGTGGTAGATATTTGTGATGCCTTAAATTTTATTTAAGGGTCAATATATAATTTAAATAAAATTAGTGTGCCAAAAATTAATTAAAAATCCTTTTGGAAACCCTAGGTTGGTTTCCTAGTCAAATTCCGCTCAAAAAGTCAACAATTTGAACTTTAAAAAGAAACCCTAAAATATTCGGCCATCACTTGGGATTTTAATTAAAATTTAAATTCCACAAATCCAAGGAGGATTCAAATTCAAATTTCATTCCTTAGATATAAAGAAGAAATTTGGCCATAAAGTGTAGGAAATAAAGGAGATTTTATTGAATTAAAAGCTAAGTCAAAACTCAATCAAAATTCAAATTATTTTTCCTTAAAAACTAAGGGATAATTTTGGCTACTTAAGGGGAAATAAGAGAGAAAACCCTAGCCTCAAAACAGCACAAAAACTTTCCCTTTTGCCCCTTACAATTTTCGGCCAAACAAGGAAGAGAAAGGGAAAGAAAAACCTAGTATAAAAACCCCCTTTTAACTCTCATTCACCCTTCCTTTCACCCTCAAAAATTCGGCCAGCTTTCCCCTCTCTTCTCTTTGAATTTTCTATCCCAAAACGCACCCAAAACAGCAAACAAAACTTACCAAAAGGCAGCTCAAAAATTCAACAATCTTTGAGACAAAAACAAGGTGAGAAATCAAAATATTTTTTTTCCTTCCTTTTCCTTTTGATTTCAAATCCGAAATTTTATATAGTTTTCTCCACTGTTTCCCTACTTTTTTGAAGACTCCAACACTCACACAAATTCAGCCAAAAGGGAGACCAAACATCAAAAATAGTGCAGCACAAACAAGGTGTGATTTCTCTCTGAAACCCTAAAATTTTGCCTCATTGATCCCCTTTTCAAAAACCCTATTATCATATGTGTAAGATTTTATGATTTTGTCAATTTGATTCCTGGGTTGTGTTAATGACATATAAATACGATTTTCCACAAAATTTCGTGATCATTGGATGAAAATTGAATTGGTTTGAGGCTAATCGAAATTCGGACACAGAAAAACGGAAATCCGGAAAATTACCATATGAACAGTAAATTTGTGTCGGCCATAACTTGAGTTTTAAAAACGATTTTTGAGTGATTCCTGAGCCTAAAATTAAATTCAAGATGTTCCATAAATTCCTACAAAATTTCAGAACCAAACTCATCCGTTTACCTAGTCAAAATATTTTTCTAAGATAGGCGGACAGAACTGCCAGGTTTTGAACCGAAACTGAAACCCAGATTTTTATGCCTGAAAACAACCCTCGGTTTTTGGCCTAGTTGAATGACCAAATGATGTCCAAAAATTATAAAAATTATATGGAATTAAACCTACGGATGTCTAGTTTAACATATTAAAAATTTAGAATTTTTGGGATGAAAAATAAATTAATATGGATTTTACATTCAGCCTAGGTCAGTCTGCCCATGCCCAGTAATATCTTAACTTAGAGTTTTTCAAAAAATTTTAAATCCCAAATGTTTATTAAATGTTTTAAAATCTTTTGTGGTACACTAAAATGATTGGATGATTATGTCTAGACCTAAACTAATCATATGTTGTGATTATAGGACTTATTTGACGTTCTTGCTGGATTTGTAGATCACGTTATCGTAACGCTTGTGCGATAATCGAGGTAGGATGTTCTAGCCTTTTCTGGGAGTAGTCAAGTGTTTTAAATTCCCCTGTTATATCAATAGCATGCTGTTTTTAGTTTATGAAATTATTATATTGTTTTTGATGAAATAAACGCATGCAACGTATTTGGTAATTAAATGTGTATTTTAAAACGTGTTTTGATTTATGGCATAATATAACTTGGTAAATACCATCTTTTGAATAATCTGGTGAACATAATTGAGCTCTAGTTCACGATCATTGTAAATGATGCGCGCGTCCCAAAGTTAACGCCATGGGGGAAGGTCCCTAAACCTGCGCAGGGCCGTTTGGCCTATTTAGACCGTAACGAGATGATCTAGGATAATTCAAATTCGAGGCACGTATATTATAGCTACGACAAGTCCTCACTCATAATATGATGGTTGTTTTAATGATTTATTATTTTAATATTGGGGCACGTATATTGCAGCTATGCTAAGTCCTCAGCAGAATAAAACTTGTTTTAAAAATGTTTTTCCCGAAATTGTTGATTATTTTTTTATGATTATTATGTCCTGTATTTTTTTAAAATTGTTGATTATTTTTGGAAACGAATATTATGCCATACTTTTGAATGTTATCTGTTAACCCACCTTTGTTTCTGTCCTACTGAGCCAGCGCTCACGTCCCTTTTTCTTTGTGATTTCGAAATGACTACTTCCAGGTGCGGGAGGTAGCAGTTCCGAAAATCGTTGAGCTATCCGTTTCTACCGAGGATGATGCTATCCGTTTTCTCCATCTTCTTCTTTCTGTTTCTCGTTCTGATGTAATGAGACATTAAGTTTGGACTTTATTTCACGTTATTTAAATTCTATGCTTGGAAATATTTATGGTTGGTAATTTCTTTTGAAAACTGATTTTGTGTTTGATTTCCGTATTAAAAGGTATTTACTTTCTACTTTATTTTGTTTTGTGGTTATGATGCTACTTTATAAATAATTAGGCTTAGCTAAATTATAATGTTGACCCGTTTTTTGTAATAAATGTTTTCCTTAAATCTCGGGTTGATATTATGATTTGGCTGCCGTGTCACGTGTCTAAATTTTGGGCCGTGACACTGCCCCAATCTCCAAGGTGCCATACTGCATGGCACCAGGAGAATTGAAAGAACTGCAGGTGCAATTAAAAGAGCTGCTAGACGAGAGATTTATCCGACTGAGTTACTCGCCATGGGGAGCTTCAGTTTTATTCGTCAAGAAGAAAGATAGAACTCTCTATATGTGTATCGACTACTAAGAATTGAAAAAAGTCACCATCAAAAATAGGTATCTGTTACCTAGAATTGATGACTTGTTTGATCAACTTAAAGGCGCAGCGGTATTCTAGAAAATTGATTTGCATTCAAGATACCTTCAGTTGAGAATTAATGAGAGTGATGTCCACAAAATGGCATCTAGAACCTGTTACGGTCATTATGAATTTTTAGTAATGCTGTTTGGGTTAGCTAATGCTCCAGCCACATTTATGGACTTAATGAATAGAGTCTTTAAGGAATTCTTAGATAAGTTTATCATTGTATTTATCGATGATATACTCACATACTTAAAGACTCAAGAAGAACATGAAGAACATTTAAGGATTATTCTTTACACTGTGAGAAAGCATCAACTGTATGCAAAATTCTCTAAGTGTGAATTTTAGCTGGATAAGGTACATTTTCTAGAACATATAGTATCAAAAGAAGGAGTTGCTGTAGATCCTTGGAAAGTAGAAGCAATCAATGAATGGCCTGCACCAAAGAACATGGCTGAGATATGAATCTTCTTAGGATTAGCCGGTTACTATAGAAGATTTGTAGAAGGATTTACACGATTAGCTACTCCTCTCACTACCCTCACGCGTAAAGAAAGAAAATACGAATGGACAAAGGAGTGTGAAAGAAGCTTTCAAGAATTAAAGAAACGGTTGACAAGTGCACCAATCCTTACACTACCCATCGAAGGAGAAAGGTTTATGAGCTACAGTGACACCTCAAAAGTGGGCTTGGGAGCTGTTTTGATGCAAAATGGTAAGGTGATTGCATATGCATCGCGCCAATTGAAGGATCACGAGAAGAATCATCCAACTCATGATCTAGAACTTACTGCAGTAATGTTTGCACTTAAAATCTGGTGACACTATTTATATGGAGCTTAGTGTCAGATCTTCACTAATCATCAATTCTTAAAGTACTTTTTCAAGCAGAAAGAGTTAAATATGCAACAAACAGGATGATTAGAGTTGATAAAGGACTACGATTGTGAAATCCTCTACCATCCCAGAAAGGCTAACCAAGTAGACGATGTCTTGAGCAAGAAATCGACTATTCCACAACGGTTATCGATAAAGGAATTACCAAAATCATTACGGCAAGAAATTAACTCCCTTGAATTGGAGTAAATATCCAGGAAATTATCTGCACTTCAATTGGAGTCGTCATTGTTCGAGGATATCAAAGAAGCCCAGAAGCAGGATTCAAACTTAGTAAAGCTTCAAGAAGAGGTTTCCAATGGCAAGAAGTCAGAAGTAAGCATTGTCAATGATGGAATGCTTTTATATCAAGGGAGGATCTATGTTCCGACCAATGAAGGACTTAGAAGGTGAATCATAGTAGAAGCTCATAGAACACCATACTCAGTTCATCTTGGTACCAGCAAAATATATCAAGACTTAAGGATGTAGTTTTGGTGGAAAGGGATGAAAAATGATGTTGTGAAATTCGTGAGTAGATACCTAACTTGCCAAAAAGTCAAGGCCGAACATCGACATCCCGGAGGAAAATTGGAACCTCTAGAGATTCTTGAATGGAAGTAGGCCACATTACCATGGATTTTATGGTAGGGGTACCCAAGACCCGAGAGGGTTATGATGCTATGGATAGATTGATGAAGACGGCATGATTCATAGTAGTGAAGACAACCTTTACACTGGATAAATTGGCACATCATTATGTGACCAATGTTATTTGGCTACATGGAGTCCCAAAGTCCATTGTCTCTGACCGAGATACACGGTTCACTTCAACATTTTGGAAGTGTGTACAAGAAGCTATGGGTACGGAGTAGTGACTCGGCATAGCTTTTCACCCTCAAATGGATGGACAATCTGAACGAACTATCTAAATGGTGGAGGATATGCTTAGAGCCTGCATAATAGATTTCTTGGGAGTTTGGAATAAGAAGCTACCTCTAGTAGAATTCTCATACAATAACAGTTATCAAGCTTCCATCCGGATGACACCTTACGAAGCTCTATATGGATGAAAGTGCAGATAACCCATTCACTGGTATGATCCACAAGAAAAGTAGCTGCATAAGACTAATTTCATACGAGAGACTTTAGATGCAATTGCAAGGATCTAACAGAGAATGAAGATCACCCAAAGTTGGCAAAAGAGTTATGGGGATAAACGACGAAGAATCCTGGAGTTCAATGAAGGGGACTTCATATTTCCCAAGATATCACCAATGAAGGGTGTAATGCGATTTGGTAAAAAAGGAAAGTCGAGTCCAATGTATATTGGATCATTTGAAATTATCAAACTCATTGGAAAGGTGGCCTATAAGTTAGCATTACCTCCAGATTTGTCTTCTGTGTACAATGTCTCCCATGTCTCTATGTTGTGTGATAACCAGGAATTTTCAGATTCTCAGAGTGAATTAAAATTGTATATATATAACAATTTTAATGTATAAAATGTGAAAAAGTTGTGTTTTAATACTATTGAGAATACTGTGAAAATGTTCTAACAGTGTTAAAGAGTGTGAGTTCGGAAATGGAAAATCTTCCCGAACAAAATCAGGTGAGATGGCTCGAAAACAAAGCCAAAAACCCTAGAGAGTACACCGAAGTGCACTAAAAGATGAAATTTTATGGTAATGAATTCTGGTCAAACGGAAGCAAAATAGGGCAGACCGATCGCACCGGAGGCGCCCGGAACTGGCCTACGCGATTTCGGTAAATTTCCGTTCGGTTTGACTTTCAGTCAAACTTTGACCACAAATTAATTTATGAATTAATTAGATGATGCCATAGGTGACATCGTATTTATGATGTAATTAATGAAAAATTAAAGCTTGTTAGATAAGTTTGGTGGCATTAATGGCTAGGATTAAAGGTGTAAGGACTGCCCCGATCATGTACTTTAATTTTCAATTTAATGAGAAATTGAAGAATAATTTGATGCATTTAGTGTAATTTTTATAGTACACGGTCAGGTACACGGCCATGTAAGTGGCCGTGTACCACACAGACTGTGTACGTATGTGTAGCCGTGTAAGTATACATGGCTGTGTAGCAGAACATAATCAGGTACACGGCCGTGTATGAGGCTGTGTACCACTCGGGTTGTGAACGTGTAAAGAGGCCGTGTTTGAAACATGGCCGTGTTGAAAAACTTCAGCCAGTACATGCCCGTGTCTGGTGTATATACGCCCGTGTTACCCTAAACACGCCCGTGTTAGAGACCGTGTTGAAGGCCATGTAATGAGCAGAAAGCCGTTACACAGACCCTCAAATTGCATAAAACCTAATTACTATGCAATGAGTAATTAAGTTGGAAAATATAGTATATTTTCCCATTGAATAGACTAAACAGATACGGTACTGTTTAAGTACTATTCATACAGTGAAAGGGGCGATCGACAGCGAACCCGGTCCACCCTATTATGTGTATAAATGAATGAGACATGCAGTGTCGGGGAACTGGTCCGGACGACCATTTCTTGACACTAGACTGGTATATTGGTCACCAGAATGCTCGAACCGAACATCTGAGCACAATAGCGAGAGATAGCCCTAGTAAGGGTATGATATCGAGAAAATGGTCCAGATGACCTCTTCTCGCCTAGAGACTGACAAAATCAGAGTCGAAGCACTCAGACCAGTCAGTTAAGTAGAAAATAGTGGATAATGAATAGTGAGAGGTATGCAGTATTAGGATGAGGGTCAAGACAACCTTTACTCGCCTCGAAACTGATATATTTGGGCTCAAAACGCCCAAATTAGTCAATCAGACACCTGACACGTTTTTTGAGATGGGGTCACATAGATCCCAAAAATTGGTCTAGATGACCTCCGATGGATGTAAAACTGATAAAAATAAAATCAGTACGTCCAAATTAGTCAAGAGAGACTGTGTCTGAAATTTCACCCGGGAACGCCTCGGTTTATGTACGAAAAGACAACACAGTGTACACACAACCACAGTATAGGATGTGAACAATAAATTAGACTGATAATGGGCTCTTAGATAGTAGAAAACAACCAGGAATTTACAGTACAAAAATCGATTTCAGAAAACCAATTTTCTAGTGAAAATTGGAACACTACCGAGAAAGGACCGAACACCGCAGTATAAAATTAGACTGCGATGAGAAGCCAACACAGATAAAATTAACCTTAATTTTCTACGCATCTTGGCTGCAAAAGCAGCTGCAATCTGTAGCAAACATAGCCTAAAAGGTGGCATTAAAATAATCTTCCTAGCCATGACACATTGGAATTTTATATTCAAGGGTTCCTAAAAAGTAGTCAACAACCATTGTTTATTCTTTCCTCCTCCCAATGAGTAGCCCCACGCCCATTTCTTCTGAAAATTGGCAGCATATTTGTCCCAAGATTTGGCTAATTTGGTAGACAATTAAGTAGGATTAAGCTTAAGTGAGTTGGATCAATTTTGCCTATAAAAGGCACCCTTGACATAAGGCATGGACTTTTGTTTTCACACACCTAAAACCACAAGCCTTTTTCCTTCTTCTTTCCTTACTGCTGCCGAATCTTCTTAGCCCTAAAAGCCAACATTTTGCAAGCTAAAACCTTGATCAAAACTCACAAAAAACCAACCTCTTCCAAGCTTGAGCAAAGGGAGACCGAACCAAGCTTTTCGGGTGCACCAAGGGTAAGTGCAAAGCTGATTTTTCCTTGTGTTTTGATTCTTAGTTTTGAGTTGTTGTTTGAATGATTTTTTTGGTAACTTGGCTAGCATAAAACCAACCTCAAGCCCTTGAGTGTCCACGGCATTTTGACCCCCCAAGCCTAGCCAAAAGTGTGCTTGAGTCCAAAGCACCAAAGGTAAAAAAAACCGAAACCCTTCTCATGGTGATTGATTGAAAAATTTAGTTTTCAATCTAAGGGTTTTATGTGTATTTGTTTATACACAGGTTGTATTAAGTTATTTGAGCCCTTAGCTTTCATTTCTTAAAGTCATTGTGGTTGTGGTTGTGTTTACTTTAAGTTGCATATGGTTTATAGATGTGAATGCATGGATGTGTATTATGGTGGCTGGACACAAAACTGCCTTTAGAAAATAGCCATGGATTTTGGGCATTTCGACCTACTTAGGGTCCGAATCTGGGATTTGGTAAAACATAGTGTTTTAAGAAAATTTTGATACGGTCATTTTTGTGTCAAATAGGCCTCGGCCAAAAACGATCCTAAGATAGGTTTTTAGGGTGTTTTTCACTCGGTGTCCAAAATTGGGACAAAACTAGGAACAAAAATCCGAGTGTTGAAACAGTCTCGAGTTTTGCTAGAAATGACCCACTTAGATTCTGAACCAGTTCTCAGACTCAACACAAAAGTTGTAGATCTCGTCGAGACCTTGAGAACCACCCGCGTGTGTCAAAAAATTTGGCCGTTTCGGGCCTCAAACTGAGCCGTTTTTACAGAGACATAAAACTGGGATTTTTACAAAAACTAGGTACCAAGCCCATGGTTTTAATGAAATTAGGAGCCGTTAAAGTCAGATTTAGGCTCCAAGATGAACGAGATTTTTTCATCTTGTCGAGGATGAAAACTTTCATGTTCGACAAAATTTCAAACATAGTCGTTTAGACTAAGTTTCAAAATTGTTTTCAAAAGTGGTTCATAAACCACCTTTAAAATACAAGCTTTAAAAATATAATTTATGCACTTCAAAATAAAAATGTGTTTTTAACACTTTAAAATATGAACAAGGTTTCCATAAAAATGTCCCCCACCTTCCAACAGGGTGATAAGGGGTTGGTTTCAAAATAATGAATTTTTCCAAGATTTTTCACAAGCCAACCCAAACAAATTTTCAAAGTAAAATAGTGTGTGTAGCCCTGTAGGCTACCACACCAAACAAGCCTTAGTAGCCCTGTAGGCTACTACCCCCAAACAAGCCAGAGTGGCCCAGTGGGCTATTACACCAAACAAGCCTTAGTAGCCCGATAGGCTACCACACCCCAACAAGCGAAGTAACCCGGTCGATTACTATACTAAACTCACGTACAGTAACTCGATAGACTACCTAGTTACCAACACGTGAGTTAACCGGTCAGTTGACTGAGCGATAAACTAGTCAAGAGCCACATTTTTGAACAACACAGTGAGGAACGATGATTAATCTGTCAAGTAAACGATTGATCGAACACGATATGAGTTAGACACCAAATCCCCATAATAGGCCAAAAGGGTACCGACGGGTCTCGGTACCCCATAGAAGCACAAGTTATAGTCACTAACGTTAATAGTGACTCAACCGGAGAATTGATGAGAAACATTATTGATAACAGGTGGTAACCTGTGAATTGATAAAGGCATGATTTCAAGTTGCTTGTAATTAGGTAAGTACAACTCCGCCTATGGCATGAACGAAAATGATCTTAAATGATATTTTATAGTATGTTAAAATATGTATGCCATGTACACGATGTTGCACCTCATGTTTGAAAACATATAGTTTCACCATTAAGTAGATTGATGAAAAAGCAAGTTAGATGCCATACGTCCCTACCAGGTAGGATTTAGGATAGCTTAGAGAAGCATATAGCTAGAAAAGATAAACAAGACAGAAAGTAGTAAGCGTGTCGTACCGGCCCTTTCACATGAAGGGGTTTTAAGTTAAAGCAGAAAGTTGAGCATCCGTTGATGGCTCTCTGACTATTCTACCACGGGTGTTACCGGTGGTCTGTGCACGCACGGTACTAACACATGGGCCCTAAATAGACAAGAAAAGAAACGAGAAGTTGAAGCATAAATGAACATAATCGGATCATGCATTAGTTATAGTTCACCATGCTTCTAGATGCATTCAGTACATGATGTTTCTGTGATGCACATGTTATGTGAAGTTTATAATCCTTATTATGAAATGTGATATATGATATGTTAAAGTGGTATTTGTGATACATGACTACTTATACGTTTCTAAGTATACACTATGTTTAAACATGTTTTGCGGTAAACATGTTGTACTTACTAGGCGTAAAGCTCACATAGTGTGTTCAAGCTGTAGGTAAGCGTCCTATGGCCTAAATCCCAATGGGCGATGATGGCGGCAGAGGCGGATGTGTGGGCAAGGTTATGGAGACACCGCGAGTTTATCTTCCGTAAAATTTGAGTATCAGTATTTTGAATAGTAATGATTAAATAGTACTTTGAATAGTAATTGTCAGACAGTATGTTTGAATAGTAACCGTTACATAGTATTTTTGAATAGCAACCGTAAACCGTATTTTTGAATAGTAATCATTAAATGGTATTTTTGAATAGTAATAGTTAAATAGTATTTTTGAATAGTAACCGTTAAATAGTATTTTTGAATAGTAATCGATATACGTACGTATACAATAAATACGTACATGTAAAAGAAAAAAAAATCCCTAATTTTATGATATCTAGCTAAGTATAAATGGCTAGAAAGTATAAGACAAGCAAGTTAAGTCAGTTTTTAGTGACGGTCCGAGCCACTGAGGGCACGGGGCGGCACAAAAGGTGTCTTTGATCAATGGCCAAGATTAAGCCAAAATGGCTTGAAAAAAATTTAAGAAAATGGGGGAAAAAGTGGTCGGCCAAAAAGGGGAAAAAATCAGTAAAAATTTTTATTTTTGACCCTAAAAAGCTCCAAATAAGTCCTTAAACAATTATCAAATTGTTGGGAGATTTTGCAAAAAGATCCTTCACTTTTTGCCTGTATAGGCATGAAAATTTTCATTTGGAAATTAGAGAAATCTAGCCAAACTTTTGCTCTCCCAAAACTATGCACTCCTCTTCACTTCCAAGCCAAAATTTGACAAAAATTGTACACCAAATTAGCTTTTAAACCTTTACCAAGTTGCAAGGATTCGAATTTACAAGGTGAGCCACTAAATTGATGAATTTTTCATTCATTTTCTTTATGAAATCCTTGGCCTTGTAGGGTGGAAAAATGTTAAGAAAATTGATGTATTGTTTTAGTGTTTGGTTGGTTTAGTAATGTGGGAATTAAAGCATGTTCTAGAACCAAGAAACAAGCAATTGTGAAATTCGTGGCCTATGTGTGATGAAAATGAGAAATTTTTAGTGATGAAAAATAATAAGGAAGGTTGATAAAAGACCATAGGAATAGAAGAAAAATTTTATTATGGTTTGAACATGAAAACCATGGCATGTATGGCTAGGTTGGAATGAAAATTCCTAGGTTTTTAATGTTGAATTGTGCATTAGGAACCTTAAGAATAAATGGTGGAAATGAGCAATTGTGAAAAAATTGTTGTGTTGATTTTCATGAGAAAACCGTGGGGCATAGTTGAAGAAATTGATGAATTTTGTTTTGTGATTGAATGATGGTTATTGTGGAAAAATTTTTATGTAAAGTTTGGTAACTTTGTATAAAATAGGCTTCTGGTATAGTACATAGCAGGTACAAAGGTTCTGAGGCATACCTAACGTCTAGAAAACCTAAAAATATAAGCAGAAATGCTGCCAAAATTTCTAAAACAACATAAGGGCATTTCGGGAAACGAGGGGTAAAAGTTTAGACTTGAAAATAAAACTTAGACCCCTAGGTATGTTAGAACCGATAATGAAAAATGAAACCGAAAAAGGAAATAGTAAAACGACCCTCCAGTGTATAAAATGCCGAGAATAGGAAAAATTCACGGTAAAGGTATTTTAGGAAACGAGGGGGGAAAATTATGATCGGGATAGAAAACCCAAGCCCCTCAGGAACCAAAACTCGGGAATGGAATGAGAATCGTTTCAGGACTAGTGAAATTCCCATTTAAGGCTCTGAAACGCTAGGAAAACGAGAAACGACCCTAGGTGTCAGATGAATAGTAATCGAGGGTCGGGTGAGGAGTAGTTATCGATTTTGCAACAAATAATGCTGTAAAAATATATCGAAGCCTAAGACATATTATTTTATGATATTTGAGCTTAAAAAATCTCAAAAAAATGATAGAACAGAATTGTTACAGTCCCGAGACCCGTCAGGGGCAAAATGGTCATTTTGACCAAAAATTTTGGAAAGGCTTGGAAAGGATCGTAAAGGATCTAGAACACTTTAAATAAGATTCTAGAGGCCATAATTAAGATTTTAAAGTTAAAAATAAAAAAAATTATAAGCACACGGGCATGTATATTTAAACACGGGCGTGTACATTTAAACACGGGCTTGTATATTGAAACACGGCCATATAGTGTAAACCCGAGAGGTACACGAGCTTGGACATGGGCGTGTTGCAAGCCGTGTACCACATAAAGAGTTAAAATGTGTTGTAAAATTTATCACAAAATGAATATATCCAAAGTGATAATTGATGATGGGTATTAACAGACAATACTCTATCTATAGGAATCCAAACTAGAGAAGATATCAAAATTACGGAGGATTTTCGAGGGTGGATACTGTCGCAGTTGCTATAAGTTCTAGCATTTTCATGTCTACAACATGAAATACTATGATATTTAAATATGTACTAATTATACATTAGCTGTTAAGTCCTACGGGCACTAGGGTGTAGTAGACTAACACACCCCGAGGAATGACAAATTGAGAGGTATACTGTAGGTATACAATGGAAAGAGTGTGACTAAATTTAAGACACACCCTTAATAGAAAGAATGTGTATAACCTACAGGCAACAACTGTTCCTAACTTTGAGGTGACATTTAATGCCACCTGGTCGGAACTGTAATTAAAAGACGGTAATGAAACCACCTTTGGCGTACCACCCTTCAAACAATGTGGTGAAGGTATAAGTCCTTCAGGGACACAGTGACCGCTTCAGGCGATGATGGACTGGAAAGAAAAGAGCCTTAGGGTCGCTCCCAAAGCCCTCATAGTCAGCACGCAAATATCGGTACGGCCACTATAAGCTCGAAACCAGAATGTAAATACTGATAATAACCAAAAATGACATGAAAACCATAATTAAGCATAACCGACACTAACGATAAGTGTAATGGACTCGGTTAGGGTGATGTAGATAATAACCGATTAGAGTCAAAGTTACTATTTATCGATCAAAAGTCAAAGTACTATTCATGGGTAAATAATACTATTCACATATGAATAGTATTATTCATAGGAAACTGTATTTTTAATGTTTTTGAATCTGTGTAATTTATAGTATGTATGTTTGAACTTACTGAGCCTATTAGCTCACTGGTTTGTTCATGTTGCAGGTAAAAAACCTATCCAGTAGACTATTTGGATGGCGGCAGGATACGCGGTGTCAATGGGATAGGGAATCCACTGTGGATTATGGTCCTGCTACTAGTCTTCCGCTGAGCGTCCAAATAATGAATTAAAGAGAATGTATTTTTGAAAACAAAGTTAAAGAAAAATGTATCTTTGCAAATTATGTTGTATTGTACAACAGACAACTAAAGTTTAGTTTTAAATATTATATGGCTTTCATACTTAGTTTTCATCTGAGGAAAGTATTTTGAAAAAAAAATATAGGTGAAAATTTTGGGCCCTAAAAATGAGTTATTCAAAGTAAAAGTGTTTTTAAATAACAACCTAACGAGACGCATGGGCTATCTCAATCAACTACAGAGTTGGATTGTGACGGCTTCGTATGGCCAAGGTTGGGGGTGTCACAGGTTGGTATCAGAGTAGTTAACCATATCCCTATTGGCACAGAATGCAGCCTGCTCGTCAATCCAAGTAAGTTAGCTTTCTTTAAGTTAGTTAACTTTTCGTTTATACGAGGTTATATATTTTGCAGGATATACGATGACTAGACCACTGTATGTGTGACCCCATCCGTATAGGCCAAGAGGACCGATTTGGGTATGGACTAGGCCTGTGATCAAGCCGTCCATGATTCAGCGAGCAATACCTCAACCGCCGATACTTGAGTTGCCAGCGCCACAGGTTAGAGCACCATCACCAATCCAAGCACCACCTCCTCGAATGGTAGTAAACCCACTAGTCGCCATAGATATTCCAGTTGGTGGACGAGCCCATGTAAGAGCCAGAGTATGGGTACGAGCTGTACACACCTTTAGATGTAGTCATCCACCCACCTTTGAGGGAGTCAGCAAGGGATCTCTACCCGTGATTGGCTGCATGATGCAGAGACGATCATGCGCTAGTGTGATATTGATGAGGACTGTTGGGTCCTACTAGCAGTCGGCACTTTCCATGAGGATGCATGGATATATTGGGAAAATTGCAACCAGGAGATGTTGTTAGGACTTGACTGGGCTGAGTTCAGACACATTATGAAACTGTAGTTCCAGCCAAAGAGTCCAGCACCAGTTCCAAACCCTCCAGAGAGTAGGGTAGTGACACCACCACCAGCTGTGCTTAGGTATACCAATGTTAGAGAGTTTGTTCTCTGGGCAGAGAGACTGTAGATGCTGCTGAGCAATATTGTTTTCACTTATGTAGTACAGTTTGAGGAGAACGTAGTGAAGATATGTCCCATGTCCAACCTCACTGATGAGGATTTTTACAACATATTCTAGAAAGGGCTTATGATAGACTTACGTCAAAGGGTAATGTGACAATCGGGAAATTCGGGCATTCTTGAAAGAAAATGTACAAATATATGTATATAACAATTTATACTATTTAAAGAGTGAAATAAATAAATTCATATTGTTCAGAATGTATAAAAATGTTCTAACAATACTGACGGGTAAGAATTCAGTATTGATAAAATTAACTGAATTGAAACAGATGAAACAGTGCCAAAAACAGCATTGAAAACCCTAACCGGTGCATTATGGTGCACTAAAAGACGAAAAACTTCCGGGATTGATTTTGATCAAACGGAAGCAGTATAAATTGATCCGACTGCACAGGAGACCTCAGGAACCCGCCGGGACGATTTCAGGAAAATTTCGGCTCGAACCGACATCGGTCAAAAAGTAGTCGAATTAATATGAATAGTAAAGTCAAAGTCAAAATTTTTACTTTACATTTATGACATCATAAAGCCATTTATTTAATGTAAAAAATTTGGTGGTTGGTGGCATTAATGGCCAAGATTAAAGATGCTTTTGATCTAAAGGCTTAGATTTGGCCAAAATTAGCCAAATTTATTTTGTGAAAATGTGGAAAGAAATGGCATGAAAGGTGTTGAATTTTCATTTGTTGGAAGCCAAATTAATTGGTTTCTTTGTTACATAAGTCGGCAAAGTTGATACAAAAACCGTAGCTAATTCAAAAGGAAAACAAAGAAGAAAAATTTTTCTAAGTGATTCCATGGTGAACCCGTGAGCAACCAAGGAGAACCAAGCCAAACATTCAAGTTTTCTTCACAAAAGTGGTAGCAAACTCTTCATTGAAGTCAAGGGAAGCAAGAAATCAAGGTAGCTATCTTTGGTTTGCATTTTTTCTTGGTTTTCATTGAAAAATCCGTGGGTTGTTGGCTTGAAGGATGAGAAATTTTGTGGTTTGTTTTGGTTGATTTGGTGCTTGGATTTTGTTAATGGTTTGATTAGAAGAAAAATCATGCATTTTGTTTCAAGAAAAACAAAGTTTTGGTTGGTTTTTCAATGGTAAAACCGTGGGTTACCTATGTGTTTGATAATGGATTCATTGTTGTTTAAGTGTTGTAATGCTTTAAATCATGTTTTGGATTAAAGGAAAGCATGGTTTGCATGGTTAGAAAGCTTAGAAAAATTTTGGTATCTTATAACCCTAAAATGGCCGTGTGATATGGTTAGGGTTTGGTGAACATTTTTGCATGATTAACTTGATGTTTGGATAGTTAAATTCATGCATTGAATTGTGGAAATGTTGGTTATGAGGTTGAAAGCATGAAAAAAAAAATGTTATGCATGTTTTACCTAAAATGGCCATGGGGTATGAATGGTTAAAAACCCTAAAAATTGTGTTGTAAAATGCATGGAAATTGGCTTGAAAATGTGCTAGGTAATAGCCTTTGAATAGCCTAAAATTTGGTTGAAAGATTGAAAATTTTTGTCTAGGTTTTGGATAGGAAAACCGTGGCTAAAACTAAGGGCAAAATTGAAAGAATTTTGTGGAATGTGGTTCAAAATGTGAATTGTTAAATGTGTGAGCTTTTATGTAAAAGTTTGGGAAACTTTTATATAAAATAGGACTTTGGTATAGTACGTGGCAGGTACATATGGTTCGAGACGTATCTAACGCCGGTAGCCTTAAATTTACACTGAAATGCTGTCGAAATTTCGAAAACGGCATTTGGGGTAAAAAAGGAATTAAAAATAAAAGTTTAGGGTCGGGTCGGAACCCGAGTCCCAAAAGGAAAATTGAATAATGGAAACCTAAGGGGTGGTTCGTGAATAGTAATCCATCCCCTTAAAAATGTAAAACGTGAGTGAAACTGAAAAACCGACTCCGAGGGGGGCGTTTTTAGGAAACGAAGTAAAGGTCCGAGTCGGGTACGGAAAGTCTGAGCCTCGAAGACCTAAATCGGGAAAGTCTAGATGAACATTTTAAATACTAGTAAAACGTCCATTTGAGGCTCCGAAACGATAGAAAATCGTTAAACCGACGTAAGGGTTGGAATAGTGCTTCCCGAGGGTCGGGAAGGTGAAAAATAAAAATAAAATAGGAACGAACCCGATGATGAATAGAAAAGAGTCAGAAAAGTTCCTCTCAGCCAAAAGTGCAGTCTAGATCGAGAAAAAAATCCTGTCAGGGGTATAATTGTAATTTTGCCAAAATATAGGGATAAAATCACAATTTTACAAAAGTTGAGAAAAATGGGGAAAATGATAAATAAAGCCTAAAAAGTTATAAATAGGTTTTATTTAAGCTTTTTAATAAAAAAATAAAAGCTATAAATGGAAATGAAATTAACAGACAAGGTTTTGTCTGTAAGATCCCAAAATCGACCCACAAGGAGAGCGATTAAAGATCCAGAAAGGAAAAAGAGAAGAAACGGATAAGATAAGTTCAGACATTTACCTGTCTGCAACATGTAGCATTATTATTGCTAACTTTGATGTACTAACTATAAGTTAGGTACATATGTGCTACGGGCACTATTGAAATGGGACACATAATAAATTGTGCTTCGGGCACTAGAGCGAGATTAATGAAACTCACTCATGTGAAATTAAAATGTGAACCATTCCTAACCACGGGGCAATATGAAGTCATCGGGTTAGAACTTTAAAAATTCGATAATGAAACCACTTTTGGTGTACCAGCCTTCCATACAGGGAGGTAAACTTTGCCTTCAGGGCTATGATGATGAGATTAAGGCTGTGGAGGTCAGCACTGATGTACCACTCCCAGTCATGTACAAATTTGCCTTCGGGGCTATGATGATGAGATTAAGGCTGTGGAGGTCAGCACTGATGTACCACTCCCAGTCATGTACAAATTTTCCTTCGGGGCTATGATGATGAGATTAAGGCTGTGGAGGTCAGCACTAATGTATCGCTCCCAGTCATGCACACTAAAATGGTACTGCCAACATGAGCTCAAAACCAGAACATAATTAAAGATAATTACCTAAAACTGAAACTATGCCATAATTGAGCATAAGACAGTTTCGTGAGAGTACTAACACCGTGGTTGATGTACTGTTGATATACTATGTTGTAGTCAAAGTTACTATTCATAGTGAATAGTGGTCAATATTACTATTTATGATAAATAGTACTATTCATAGAAATTCTATTTCTTGTATGTTTGAACTTACTGAGCCTGTAGCTTACTATTTTTGCTTATGTTGAAAAAAAAATTTCCCTAAAAACGTCATGTTTTAAAAAGAGATAGATTAGCCGGTGACCCATAAGAATACAATCTATCGCAGTTAGCCACGAAGCTTAACTGTAATAGTATTGTATGATCTCTACGAAGGGCGGGCCGCCACAGTTAGTATCAGAGCGGGTTTGCGATTGGTCTAGTTTAGATTACCGACTGTCGCCACAGTTGGTATATCAGAGCAGTATTGACCATATCCTGATTTGACACTTCACGCATCCTACACCGCAATCCAAGTAAGTAATTTACTTAAGTTTAGTTAATTATTTTCTTATATGAATATAATTATCTTATAGGTAGCAAGATGACCAGACCTCCTTATACGAGACTGCCGCTACCATGACCGAGAGGGGTGTTATGGGTATGGACGAGACCGGCCGTCTATTTCTCAATGTCGGGTACTTGGAACCTCGGTGCCAGAGAGACCTACAGTACCAGCACCAGCACCAGCTCCTGTAGATGTAGTACAGCCTCGATGGATACTTCATCCACCTGTAGTAGTAGACATTCCAGTTGTTGGTGGATGCCAACATATTAGAGTGAGAGTTTCAGCTCGAGCAGTACAGGCATTTAGAGCTAGTAGTCCCCTTATGTTTGATGGTGGACGACAGTTAATGGAGACAAAGAATTGGCTCAATGCTATAGAGAGGATTATGGTGATGTGTGATATTGATCGAGAGATGTGGATCCAGTTGGCAATAAGTATGTTTCAGGGAGATGCTCGAGTATTCTGGGATTATTATGATCAGGAGATTCTATTGGGATTCAGTTGGGCTAAGTTCTGTCAGCGATTGGCTGATCAATTTCCACCTAAGGATCCGACACCTGTTTCAGCACCTCCAGAGAGACGAGAGGTAGTTACACCCACGTATCCTAGATTTGATGAGGTTAGGGACTATATTCTCCAGATAGAGAGGATGGTCATGTTGTCTGGTAAGACAGTTATGTCTTATGCAGCACGATTTGAGGAGACTATTAGGAGGAGATGTTCGTTGCCCAACCTCACTGAAGTGAACTATTATGAGCTTTTCTGGAAAGGTTTACCTATGGAGTTGAGATAGAGGGTGATTAAGCTATATCCTCCTATGTTCCAAGAATTTGTAGTGACCATCAGGATGATCGAGAGGGAGATTTTGATTGAACATCTGTCGCAGAGTCGACGAGAGACACTGTGTCAAGATGAGATGATGGCATGCATCTTTGGGCCGAGAAGGATGATGAACGATCATGAGGCTGGACCGTCTAGACCATGAGGAGGTGATGACTCAGGACAGAGAGCATTGCCTAGGGGTGGTGATGACTCAGATGATCCAGATGACGATGAGGATCCAGAAGAATATCCTCTAGTCCCAAACGCAAGAGATGTGTGACCAGTAGATGTATTCATGTACATAAGTAGCTTATAGAGAAAAGCTCTTTTGTATAGACTTGTGGCCAAGATGCATATGATGGCTGATGTATATATGACTGGTGACGGTTATGTATGATATATAAACGTTTTGCTATGAATGAAATATCAAAATGATTATATGTTGCACGATGATGTGTTACGATGATGTGGCTTTACATTACCCTGAATTTCGTAAATTTATATGATTTTACGAATGTGGTCATGGAAAAGCTAACAGTAAATTGTTATGCCATAATAGGATAATAGACAAGATGGTGGATTTGTGAAATCGACTAGAGAGACGAGAACGACGTCCTAATCTCATGGAAAGAATAGAGCAGATACAAGCTTTACTAGAAACTCAGATGTAAGAAAATGCTAATCTAAGGCAACGAGTAAAGAAGTTAGAACAGAGGCAAGGTTCTAAAGGCACCCAAGTAGAACAGGAAGCTGAGGTAGATCTGGTTATTCCTCCAGCTGCTGTACATGAGAGAGTTCCTGAACCACCTCAGATAGTAAATCTGGAACCCCTCTACGAAAGATTCAGGTGTATGAGGCCGCCATAATTTGAAGGTTTTGCTAATCCTCTAGAGGCTGAGGACTGGTTGTCGTCATTGCAAGTGATCCTGGAATTCATGAATTTAACTGACCGGGAGAAGGTCGCATGTGCGTCTTTTGTATTCAGGAAAGATGCTCGTTTTGGTGGGACACTGTGCGATTGAGAAGAAATGTGTCTACCATGAGTTGGGTAGAATTTCTGGAAGAATTTAACCAGAAATACTATGATCCTGCATCTCTGAGACTACAGCAGAAAGAGTTCTCAGAATTGAAGCAAGGAAATATGTCGGTGAGTAAAGTTTACCGAAAGTTTGATCAATTATCCCGCTTATGTCCTATGTAGTCCCTACTGAGACGGAGAAAATACAGAAAATAATCGGGATGTTCAGGCCAGAAATTGCAGCATTGGTAGATACTGGACTGATACCGCTTACTTCTATAGCAGACGGTGTTAGTCGTGCCATGAGAGTTGAGTTTCATGTAGCCCGACAGAAGGAGGAAAGAGAGAAGAACTGGAAGGCCAAGAAGAAGGAGAGGGCTTTGGCTAAGTCTACACAAGCTGGTCAATCTAGCAAGCCAAATCAGAATGCTAAACCAGGCCAGGGCAATAATCAAGGATCCCAGCAAAACAAGAGGAAAGGCAATTTTACTAGAAATCACCAGGTGAATAATCGAAACCAGCAGTGAAGAACAGATGGTAATGCGGAGTCCAATGTACCAAATTGCCCTACATTCGGGAAAAGACATTCTTAGCAATGCAGATTTAGGCCACTTTTTTGTTATGAATATGGAAAGGAAGGTCATTATGCCAGGAACTGTCCAGGCAACAGGCAGGGTGTACAAGGCACTTCCCAACCGCACCAGAACGCCCACAAGCTCATTCCCTTCAGGCTAGGGTTGAAGAGTCTCCAGTAAGGCCGCAATGCCAGGAGCGTGTGCCACGTGCTGATGCTCGTGTGATAGCCTACACCAAGGAGGATGTAGAGGCAGGAACATCAAATATGGTGACAGGTCAACTTCTTGTCACTAGTCATGTAGCCTCTGTACTATTCGATTCCGGTGCTACGCATTCTTTTGTTTCCTATGAATTTGCTGACAAGATAGGACTTCCTAAGGACTATATAGGAAGATTATTTAAGACAGCTTTACCCTCTGGGGAAGTATTGTTGTCCAATTACTGGCTACCTCATGTACTAGTATATGTGGCAAATAGGGAGCTATATGCTGAGTTGATCGTAATAAAGATCATGGATTACGATGTGATTCTAGGCATGGATTTCCTAGGGAAATATCAAGCTACGATCGACTGTTAAAATCGAAAAATAGTATTCCAACTCGAGGAAGAAGAGAGTTTTGAGTACATCGATACTTCTCGAAAACCCAGGAAGATGATGATCAGTTCGTTGAAAGCAAGTAAGCTGATGGCCAGTGGTTGTATGGGATATCTAGCATATGCGATGGATACTACAGAGGAACAGAAGCTTCAGCCTGAAGATGTTCCTGTTATTAATGAATTTCTTGACGTATTTCCAGAAGAGTTACCAGGGATACCTCCAGAGAGAGAAATCTTGTGCGAAATTGAGTTGATGCCTGGAACGGCACCTATTTCCAAAGCACCATACCGCATGGCTCCAGTGGAGTTAAAGGAGCTGCAGGAACAATTAAAGGAGCTTTTGGACAAAGGATTCATCAGACTGAGTTATTCTCTGTGGGGTGCACCTGTGTTGTTCGTCAAGAAAAAGATGGAACGTTCCGTTTGTGCATTGATTACCGGGAGTTGAATAAGGTTATGATCAAAAATAGGTATCCGTTACCTAGAATTGATGACTTATTTGACCAGTAAAAGGCGCAGCGGTATTTTCCAAAATCGACTTACGATCAGGATATCACCAGCTGAGAATTAAAGAAAGTGATATTCCTAAGACGGCGTTTAGGACTCGTTATGGTCATTATGAGTTCCTTGTAATGTCATTCGGATTAACAAATACGCCAGCAGCGTTCATGGACTTGATGAATAGAATTTTTAAAGAGTATTTGGATAAGTTTGTCATTGTATTCATTGATGACATTCTTATATACTCAAAGACTCATGAGGAACACAAGGAGCATCTGAGGATCGTGTTGCATATGATAAGGAAGCATCAGCTGTATGCCAAATTCTCAAAATGCGAGTTTTGGCTAGATAGAGTACATTTCCTCGGACATGTTGTATCCCAGAAAGGTATTGCTGTAGATCCGATGAAGGTAGATGCAATTAACCAATGGCCTGTACCAAAGAGTGTGACGGAAATACACAATTTCTTAGGGTTAGTTGGTTATTATCGAAGGTTTGTAGAGGGATTCGCACGTTTAGCTGCACCTCTTACTACTCTTACACGCAAGGAACGAAAGTATGAGTGGACTATGAAATGTGTGACGGAAATACGCAGTTTCTTGGGGTTAGTTGGTTATTATCGGAGGTTTATAGAGGGATTCACGCGTTTAGCTGCACCTCTTACTACTCTTACATGTAAGGAACGAAAGTATGAGTGGACTATGGAATGCGAAAGAAGCTTCTAGGAGTTAAAGCGACGGCTGACAAGCGCACCAATCCTTATGCTTCCCACTGAAGGGGAAAAGTTTGTGATCTATAGTGATACATCTAAAATAGGATTGGGAGCAGTCCTGATGCAAGGCGGCAAGGTGATTACTTACGCTTCGCGTCAATTAAAGGATCATGAAAAGAATTACCATACGCATGACCTTGAACTTGCTGCAGTAGTGTTTGCACTTAAAATTTGGCAGCACTATCTCTATGGAGCCCAGTGTCAGATTTTTACTGATCACCAAAGCCTGAAGTATTTCTTCATGCAAAAGAAGCTCAATATGCGACAAAGATGGTTGGAACTGGTAAAGGATTATGATTGTGAAATCCTATATAATCCAGGGAAGGCCAACCGAGTAGCAGATGCTTTAAGTAGAAAGTCTACCATATCGCACCAACTGCCGATAAAAAGGCTTCCGAAACCATTGCAGCAAGAGATAAATTCTTTGAACTTGGAGCTGATATCTGGAAGATTGGCTACACTCCAAGTGGAATCATCGTTGTTTGAGGATATCAAGGAAGCTCAAAGACGAGATCCAAGAATGACAAGTTCTCAAGAAGGAATTTCCAAGGATGGAATGATCCTTTATTAAGGAAGAATTAATGTTCCAGCTGATGAGGAAGTTAGAAGATGGATCATGTCAGAAGCCCTTGAGACACCATATTCAGTTCATCCCGGAGCTAGTAAGATGTATCAGGACTTGAAGTTACAGTTCTGGTGGAAAGGAATGAAGAATGATATAGTGAAATTCGTGAGCAGATGCATGACTTATCAGAGAATCAAAGCGGAACATAAACATCCAGCAGGAAGATTGGAACCTTTGGAGATTCCTGAATGGAAATGGGAACACATTATGATGGATTTTGTAATGGGACTCCCAAAAACCCAAGAAGGTTATGATGCCATCTGGGTTATTGTGGACAGACTGACCAAGACGACACGGTATATAGTTATCAAGATGACTTTTTTGTTGTAAAAGTTTGCTCAGTTGTACATAACTCATGTCGTCAGATTACATAGAGTACCAAAATCCATTGTATCAGATCGAGATGCACGATTCACTTCGAATTTCTGGAAGTGTGTGTAAGAAGCCATGGGTACTGAATTGAGACTCAATACGGCATTTCATCCACAAACAGACGGACAGTCAGAGCGGATCATTCAGACATTAGAGAACATGCTTCGAGCTTGTGTAATGGATTTTAGGGGAAATTGGAACGAGAAGTTACCATTAATTGAATTCTCGTACAATAATAGTTACCAAGCTTCCATAGGTATGGCACCTTATGAGGCCCTTTATGGATGGAAGTATAGATCGCCGATACACTGGTATGACCTGCGAGAGAAACAACTGCATAAGACGGATTTTATACGAGAAACTTCCGATGCCGTTGTAAGAATTCAGCGTCAAATGAAAATTACGCAAAGTCGACAAAAGAGTTATGTGGATAAGAGGCGAAGATCCTTGGAGTTTAATGAAGGAGACTTCGTGTTTCTTAAGGTATCGCCTATGAAGGGGATTATGCGTTTCATTAAGAAGGGGAAACTGAGTCTAAGATATATCAGACCTTATGAAATTATCGAACACATTGGAAGGGTCGCTTACAGATTAGCGTTACCTCCTGAATTGTCGGCAGTGCATAATGTATTTCATGTGTCAATGCTGAGAAAGTATGTATCAAATCCGTCTCATGTTTTGAAGCATGAACCTATTCAGATCCATGAGGATTTGACATATGAAGAACAACCTATTCGAGTACTGGCTCGTAAAGAGAAAGTACTAAGGAATAAGACAATCCCACTAGTGAAGATTTTGTGGAAAAATCATAATATTGAAGAAGCTACGTGGGAACGAGAAGATGAGATGAGGAGTTTATACCCCCACTTGTTCTAATTTTCAAGGACGAAAATTTTATAAGGAGGGGTGAATGTGAAAACCGAGAAATTCTAGCATTCTCAGACGAAAATATACAAACGTAGTATATAACAATTTGTACTATTTAAAGAGTGAAATAAATAAATTTATATTGTTCAGAATGTATTAAAATATTCTAACAATACTGACGGGTAAGAATTCAGTGTTGATAAAATTCACTGAATTGAAACGGGTGGAACGGTGCCAAAAACAGCATTGAAAACCCTAACCATTGCATTATGGTGCACTAAAAGATGAAAAACTTCCAGGATTGATTTTGATCAAACGGAAGCAGTATAAATTGATCCGACTGCACAGGAGACCTCAGGAACCCGCCGAGACGATTTCAGGAAAATTTCGACTCGAACCGACATTGGTCAAAAAGTAGTCGAATTAATGTGAAGAGTAAAGTCAAAGTCAAAATTTTTACTTTACATTTATGACATCATAAAGCCATTTATTTAATGTGAAAAATTTGGTGGTTGGTGGCATTAATGGCCAAGATTAAAGATGCTTTTGATCTAAAGGCTTAGATTTGGCCAAAATTAGCCAAATTTATTTTGTGAAAATGTGGAAAGAAATGGCATGAAAGGTGTTGAATTTTCATTGGTTGGAAGCCAAATTAATTGGTTTCTTTGTTACATAAGTCGGCAAAGTCAATACTGTTAGGAAATGCCCTAAGCGTTAGAGACATTTTGATGTATTTATTTTGAACTGGATAATAAAATTATATATAAAGGTCATTCATTACATAGCTATCTGTCCTCGTCTTATTTATATGTTAAAGTAAATGTAAGCAAATATGGCTCCCTGATTGCTTGTGTTAAACTGTTAGAACGTTGCATGCAATGGATTTTTGTATGCGAGAAGACAATGTTCTAAAGTTAGTAGTCTAAACTATGGTCTGTAGTCTATGGGGTTAGAGCGAGCATCTAACTCATGTTAAGACTATTATGTTGTCTAAAGCCTTGTAGGGGACGGTTTGTCTTGACTGTCTGGAGCTGGACTCCCAAGTAGAGACATGGATATGTTGCTTGGTGGTGACATATTAGACCGGGACTAAAGTGTGATTGATCTACGAAGTCCGCTTTGAGTGGATCAATTTGCTTTGGACGTTCGTTATGCAGTATCCTTAATCCTGAGTAAAAGGACAGCTTCATGTATATGACTTGTGTACTTTGATGTTCCAATGGCTAAAGCGTCTCAGAGGTAGTAAGCTTATAGACCGGTTCGTTGAGTGCATGACTTGTATACGATGAAGGGTTCGTTTACAGATATTGGAATCATAGCTCTAATGAAGAGTTAAGGGTATCCTCTTAAAGGCATTATACTGAATGTGAAAATGGACAAGGCCTTGGGTCGTCTGCTGGGCGGATGACTTCTTATTCACATATGGTGAATAATCATTTTCTTTATTCGCTAGTATAATGGAACTTTAAGATAGCCTGATCAGTAGGATTAAACGGACTTTGGCCTAAGGCTGATCATGGATATCAAATGAGGGTTCTGCATACATGACAAGGTCATTGGACGATAGCTTGTCACAGGCTTACTGTGACGCCTTAAATTTTATTTAAGGGTCAATATATAATTTAAATAAAATTAGTGTGCCAAAAATTAATTAAAAATCCTTTTGGAAACCCTAGGTTGGTTTCCTAGTCAAATTCCGCTCAAAAAGTCAACAATTTGAACTTCAAAAAGAAACCCTAAAATATTCGGCCATCACTTGGGATTTTAATTAAAATTTAAATTCCACAAATCCAAGGAGGATTCAAATTCAAATTTCATTCCTTAGATATAAAGAAGAAATTTGGCCATAAAGTGTAGGAAATAAAGGAGATTTTATTGAATTAAAAGCTAAGTCAAAACTCAATCAAAATTCAAATTATTTTTCCTTAAAAACTAAGGGATAATTTTGGCTACTTAAGGGGAAATAAGAGAGAAAACCCTAGCCTCAAAACAGCACAAAAACTTTCCCTTTTGCCCCTTACAATTTTCGGCCAAACAAGGAAGAGAAAGGGAAAGAAAAACCTAGTATAAAAACCAACTTTTAACTCTCATTCACCCCTTTTTTCCCCCTCAAAATTTCGGCCAGCTTTCCCCTCTTCCCTCTCTGAATTTTCTCTCCCAAAACACACCCAAAACAGCAAACAAAACCTACCAAAAGGCAGCTCAAAGATTCAACAACTTTTGAGACAAAAACAAGGTGAGAAATCAAACTTTTTCCTTCCTTCTCCTTTTGATTTTAAATCTGAAATTTATATGGTTTACTCCACTATTTCCATACTGTTTTGAAGACTCCAATACTCACACAAATTCAGCCAAAAGGGAGACCAAGCATCAAAAATAGGGCAGCACAAACAAGGTGTGATTTTTCTCTCAAACCCTAAAATTTTGCCTCATTGATCCCCTTTTCAAAAACCCTATTATTATATGTGTAAGATTTTATGATTTTGTCAATTTGATTCTTGGGTTGTGTTAATGACATATAAATAAGGTTTTCCACAAAATTTCGTGATCATTGGATGAAAATTGAATTGGTTTGAGGCTAATCGAAATTCGGACACAGAAAAACGGAAATCTGGAAAATTACCATATAAACAATAAATTTGTGTCAGCCATAACTTGAGTTTTAAAAATGATTGTTGAGTGATTCTTGAGCCTAAAATTAAATTCAAGATGTGCCCTAAATTCCTGAAAAATTTTAAAATCAAACTCATCCGTTTACCTAGTCAAAATATTTTTCTAACATAGGCGGACAGAACTGCCAGGTTTTGAACCGAAACTGAAACCTAGATTTTTACGCCTGAAAACAACCCTCGGTTTTTGGCCTAGTTGAATGACCAAATGATGTCTAAAAATTATAAAAATTATATGGAATTAAAGCTACGGATGTCTAGTTTAACATATTAAAAATTTAGAATTTTTGGGATGAAAAATAAATTAATATGGATTTTACATTCAGCCTAGGTCAGTCTGCCCATGCCCAGAAATATCCTAACTTAGAGTTTTTCACAAATTTTAAATCCCAAATGTTTATTACACATTTTGAAATCTTTTGTGTCACACTAAAATGATTGGATGATTATGTCTAGACCTAGACTGATCATATGTTTGATTATAGGAATTATTTGACGTGCTTGCTTGATTGGTGGATCACATTATCGCAACGCTTGTGCGAAAATCGAGGTAGGACGTTCAAGCTTTTTCTGGGAGTAGTTAAGTGTTTTAAATTCCCCTGTTTTATTGATGGCATGTTGTTTTCGATTTGTGAAATTATTATACTATTTTTGATGAAATAAACGCATGCAACGTATTTTGTAATAAAAGTGTTTTGATTAATGGCATAATATAACTTGGTAAATACCATCTTTTGAATAATCCGGTGAACATAATTGAGCTCTAGTTCACGATCATTGTAAATGATGCGTGCGTCCCGAAGTTGACGCCATGGGGGGAGGTCCCTAAACCTGCGCAGGGCCGTTCGGCCTATTTAGACCGTAACGAGATGATCTAGGATAATTCAAATACGAGGCATGTATATTTTAGCTACGACAAGTCCTCACTCATAATATAATGGTTTGTTTTAATGATTTATTATTTTAATATTGGGGCACGTATATTGCAGCTACGCTAAGTCCTCAGCAGAATAAAACTTGCATTAAAAATGTTTTTTTAAATTGTTGATTTTTTTTGGAAACGAATATTATGCCATACTTTTAAATGTTATCTGTTAACCCACCTTTGATTCTGTCCTACTGAGCCAGCGCTCACGTCCCTTTTTCTTTGTGATTTCAAAATGACTACTTCCAGGTGCGGGAGGTAGCAGTTCCGAAAATCATTGAGATATCCGTTACTACCGAAGATGATGCTATCCGTTTTCTCCATCTTCTTCTTTCTGTTTCTCGTTCTGATGTAATGAGACTTTAAGTTTGTACTTTATTTCACGTTATTCAAATTTCATGCTTAGGAATATTTATGGTTGGTAATTTCTTTTGAAAACCGATTTTGTATTTGATTTCCGCATTAAAAGGTATTTACTTTCTACTTTATTTTATTTTGTAGTTATAATGCTACTTTATAAATAATTAGGCTTAGCTAAATTATAATGTTGACCCGTTTTTCGTAATAAATGTTTTCCTTAAATCTCGGGTTGATATTATGATTTGGCTGCCGTGTCACGTGTCTAAATTTTGGGCCGTGACAAATAATGGTATCAGAGCCCAGGTTTTCAAAAGGGCTTTTCATCAAAACATTTTCAAAAGGGTTTTCACCAAAACATTTTCAAAATACCCAAGCATAGTTTTCTTTACTCTTAGAAGCTTATAGGAGTTCCTCTTCCTTCAATCGTATGCAGCAAAATGGCTCGTCCTGGCACGCGTAGTCAGAGGCAGCAGAGAGGCAACGACGAAGAGAACCATGGGAACACGCAGCCTCAAGGGAGTCAGAATACAGCGGTCCCTACACCGAACGATCAGCTAACAGCGATGCAGAATCTCACGGCAGCGATACAGGCTCTCCTCACCGTCTTACCTTTTGGAACACCTAACCCAGCTCCTGTAGCCAATGTTGTTCCTAATGAGACCCAGAGAGCGGGGAGTTCTTCTCAGACTCCTCAGCAAACGTCTTCCACCGAAAACCCTACCTCTGGAGTAGTACCTACACAGCCTATGATACATCCTAAACAGGCAGCCCTAACTCTTTTCTTTAAGCCTCACGTACCCACTTTCGACGGCACGGGCGAAAGTTGACCGCTACACCCGCAGAGTTCTGGGTTGAGTTTGCTTCCAACAAGCTGGTGGGTCTAGCCTCTACCTGGTGGGCTAGTATTGAGGATGGTTTGATAGAGGAGCAGAGGTCTTCTTGGACAATTTTTGAGGAGCGTTTTCACGAGCGTTTCTTTTCAGCTCAGTTCCGCGACAGAAAAGCTAGGGAGTTCGTCCGTTTGAAGCAAGGGTCTATGTCAGTGCGGGAATATGAAGCCAAGTTCACTGAGTTGGCCCGGTATGCGAAGAATCAGGTGTTAGATGAAGCTACTAAGTGTCTCCGCTTTGAGGAAGGGCTTAGCCTCTATGTGAAGAGGGGTGTACAACCGTTCCAGATCAGGGATAGCTACCAGCAGATAGTTGCTAAGGCGTTGACAGTGGAAGAGGGCGACAAGGAGTTCCTTGAAGCTCGTAACAAAAATAAGTCTGGACCAATCCGCAACAAGCCTTAACACAAGCCGCAGTCTCCTTACCAGAAGAACCAGCAGTCTCAGGGGTCAGGTTCTCATCAGTCGTCTGGACAGCGACAGGGTCGGGTGAATGTGATTACCTGCTTCGAGTGTGGTGATGAAGGCCACAAAAGAAATGTCTGCCCGAAGAGATAGTCGAGAGACAATGCTCATAGACATCATCATCAGCGGAATCAGAATGGTCTTCCACAGAGACAACAGTTTACTTTCCAGTCTTCGCAGTCACAGCGTCCTCCGCTTCCGGCCCCCTATCAGCCTCAGCGCACGAGTCAGTACACTGCGCCATATGCTCCACATGCTACACCGCTACAGCAGTTCCCAGTGCCGAGATATCAGAGATCGCCACCACAAGGACAGAGTACGGGTTATGAGCGAGGGAATACAGCTCAAAATCATGGTAAGGCACCACAGATACATGCTCTTGGAGCTGACAGCATGGAGATAGATCATGCACCGACTGCATTAGATGGTATAATTCCTATCTTTGGTACATATGCATATGTTTTGTTTGACACTGGAGCTACACACTCTTTTATAGCCCAACATTATGCTCGTTCACTTGGTTTAAAACTGTAAAATCTTGACTCTCCCTTATGTGTGAAATCCCCGTTGGGCACGACTACCGTTAGTGATGGGTGTCAAGCCTATGTTTATGTTGGGGATGTTTGTTTGGAGGCATCACTTGTAGTAATGCCTATGTTTGCTTATGATGTTATTCTGGGATATGACTGGCTTTCCCGATATGGGATTATGCTTGATTGTCGTAATCGTCGCGTTATCTTTACAACTGATTTTGGACATGTAGTGTCCTATCAGTTAAGCTTAGTTTAAGATATTGATAGATCTGCTCTGAGGTTAGTGTCGAAGAGTAGACAGGTTATTCTTTGTTTCTTATCCTTGTGTGCGGTGGAAGGATCCAGTTCTGAAAAGAGTACCCAACCTATACCTGTTGTCGATAGTTTTCCAGATGTTTTTCCAAAAGCTCTTCCAGGTTTACCACCTCATCGAGAAATAGAATTTCATATCAACTTAGTTCCTGGAACAGCTCCTTTTACTTCTGCTCCGTATCGTATGGCACCTCTAGAGATGAAAGAGTTGCGCAAGCAGCTGGATGAGTTGAAATCGCGGGGCTTTATCCGAGACAGCAACTCACCTTGGGGTTCATCAGTCCTTTTTGTGAAGAAAGCCGACAGTTCGCTTTGTCTCTGTGTGGACTACAGAAAGCTCAACAGTGTGACCATCAAAAATAAGTATCCGTTTCCACGTATAGATGACTTGTTCGATCAGTTGGGTGGAGCTTGTTTCTTCTCCAAGGTTGATTTGAGATCCGGTTATCATCAACTTCGTGTTAGATAGGAGGATATCCCGAAGACGGTGTTCCGAACGAGGTATGGCAGTTATGAGTTCTTAATAATGCCTTTCGATTTGACAAACGCACCAGCAGCCTTCATGGATATGATGAATAGAGTCTTCCGACCTTTTCTTGATAAGTTCGTCATCGTATTCATCGACGACATCCTCATCTACTCCCGAACTTGTGAAGATCATGCACAGCATCTCAGTATAGTTTTACAGACTCTTCGTGAACATCAGTTGTACGCCAAGAAAGAAAAATGTGAGTTTTGGATGACAGAGGTTAAGTTTCTCGGACATATCATCTCAGGAGATGGTATATCAGTTGATCCATCCAAGGTTGAAGCGATTCTTAAGTGGGAACGACCGAAGAATGTTCCAGAGATCCGAAGCTTCTTGGGCTTGGCGGGATATTATCGACGTTTTGTACAGGACTTCAGCAAGCTCGCCGCTTCCCTCACCAATCTGACAAAGAAGGATGTACCTTTAGTTTGGGACAACAGCTGTGAGTCAGTCTTCCAAGAGTTAAAGAGTCGTTTGACGTCTGCACCTATCCTTATCATTCCGGATCAGGATCAAGTATATGATGTCTACATCGATGCTTCTCATTAAGGTCTTGGAGCAGTTTTGATGCAACAGAACCGAGTTGTCACTTATGCCTCACGGCAGCTGAAACAACACGAACGAAACTACCCTACACACGATCTAGAGTTAGTTGCAGTAGTGTTTGCGCTTAAGATTTGGCGTTGTTATCTGTACGGTGCCAATTTTAGACTGTTTTCAGATCACAAGAGTTTGAAATACCTAGCTACACAGAAAGATCTCAACCTGTGTCAGAGAAGGTGGGTAGAATACATGCAAGACTACGACTTCCAAGTCGAGTACCATCCGGGTAAAGCAAACGTGGTTGTAAATGCACTAAGTAGGAAAAGAGAGGCAGTTCCCAATCCTGATCATGATGCTTCTATAATGGCGATGCAGATAGATGAGTGGGAAAAGGACAGAGTTCTCACAGCTTATCAAGTTCGTTTTGGCGAAGTTCAGGGTCACCCAGTGTTATACAACTTAGTGATGGAACCAGACTACGTGCAGAGGATCAAGGAGAATCAGTTGGCAGATACACGTTTCGTTGACATCCGAGATAGATTATTAAAGGGAAAGCGTGTTGCAGAGTGGTCGATGGACGCCAGTGGAATTCTTTACAACGAAGGTCGCTTAGCAGTGCCACACATCCCAGAGCTTATACAGGAGATTTTGTCAGAGTTTCATCAGTCGAGATTCACCATGCACCCAGGTAGAAACAAGATGTATCAAAACATAAGACGGCAACTTTGGTGGAGAGGTATGAAGTTAGATGTGACGAACTTCGTGGCCAACTGTTTGACATGTCAGAAAGTAAAGGCAGTACGGGAGAGACCCGCAGGTCTGCTCCAACCACTTCCAATACCTCAGTGGAAGTGGGATAGTATAGGAATGGACTTCTTAACCGGCTTACCGAGAGCACAGGATGGATCTGATGGAGTCTGGGTAGTTGTAGATCGTCTCACGAAGACTGCACACTTCATCCCGTTTAAGACAACTTGCACCAGGAACCAGCTAGTCGAGCTTTACATGAGGAACGTAGTCAGATTGCATGGAGTCCCTTCAGTGATCATTTCTGATCGTGATACGCGCTTCAACGCTCGTTTTTGGCAAAGTCTACAGGAAGCTCTAGGCACAGAACTGAACTTCAGCACCACTTTTCATTCGCAGACAGATGGTCAGTTAGAGCGTCTCATACAGATTCTCGAGGATATGCTACGTGCCTGCGTTCTTGATCTTGGAGATGGATGGAGCAAACATCTCTACATGGCAGAGTTCGCATACAACAATAGTTATCAAGCGAGTATCGGAATGGCACCCTTTGAAGCGTTGTACGAAAAGCCTTGTCGATCACCCATCTATTGGGTTGACAACCAGGAAGCACCAGTGGGTGGACCCGAGATGATCCTAGACCAGTACGAGAAGATTGCCATCATCAAACAACGACTTCTAACAGCACAGAGTCGACAGAAGAGCTATGCTGATCAACGCAGAAAGCCGTTAGAGTTCGAGGTCGGAGAGTTTGTGTTGCTAAAGGTTTCACCGAAGAAAGGTATCTCTCGTTTCGGAGTTAAAGGGAAGCTAGCACCACGTTACATTGGACCTTTCGAGATCGTACGCAGAGTTGGTAAGGTTGCATATGAGCTGAAATTACCCGACACCTTGGGAGTGCACAACGTTTTCTATGTATCGATGCTGAGGAAGAGTGCACGAACAGAGTCCGAAGTCATTTCAACAAATGATGTAGAAATCCAACCAGATGTCTCTTATGTCGAGGTTCCGGTGAAGATTTTGGATCGTAAGGTCAAGCAGCTGAGAACGAAAACAATACCCATGGTAAAGGTTCTTTGGAGTAACCATGGTGAAGAGGAAGCCACATGGGAAACCGAGAAAGATATGCGCTAGAACCATGCTGAATGGTTCGCTAAGCAGTAGAGTACATGTAATGTAGTCGACCTAAGTTTATTTTGTAACCCTACTCTGTTCATAGTGGTAGATATACCACTATATGTTTTGAAAGGTGCATTTAGACTGCTTAATGAAATGAGAAGTTATTCATATTCTTATTCTCTTCTTTAGTGTGGAGTAATTCTTAAAGTTTCGAGGACGAAACTATTTTTAGTGGTAGATATTTGTGACGCCTTAAATTTTATTTAAGAGTCAATATATAATTTAAATAAAATTAGTGTGCCAAAAATTAATTAAAAATCCTTTTGGAAACCCTAGGTTGGTTTCCTAGTCAAATTCTGCTCAAAAAGTCAACAATTTGAACTTCAAAAAGAAACCCTAAAATATTCGGCCATCACTTGGGATTTTAATTAAAATTTAAATTCCACAAATCCAAAAAGGATTCAAATTCAAATTTCATTCCTTAGATATAAAGAAGAAATTCGGCCATAAAGTATAGGAAATAAAGGAGATTTTATTTGAATTAAAAGCTAGGTTAAAACTCAATTAAAATTCAAATTATTTTTCCTTAAAAACTAAGGGATAATTTTCAGCCACTTAAGGGGAAATAAGAGAAAAAACCCTAGCCTCAAAACAGCACAAAAACTTTCCCTTTTGCCCCTTAAAATTTTCAGCCAAACAAGGAAGAGAAAGGGAAATAAAAACCTAGTATAAAAACCCCTTTTTAACTCTCATTCGCCCCTCCTTTCCCCTTCAAAATTTTGGCCAGCTTTCCCCTCTTCCCTCTCTGAATTTTCTCTCCCAAAACACACCCAAAACAGCAAACAAAACCTACCAAAAGGCAGCTCAAAAATTCAACAACTTTTGAGACAAAAACAAGGTGAGAAATCAAACTTTTTCCTTCCTTCTCCTTTTGATTTTAAATCCGAAATTTATATGGTTTTCTCCACTATTTCCATACTGTTTTGAAGACTCCAATACTCACACAAATTCAGCCAAAAGGGAGACCAAGCATCAAAAATAGGGCAGCATAAACAAGGTGTGATTTTTCTCTCAAACCCTAAAATTTTGCCTCATTGATCCCCTTTTCAAAAACCCTATTATCATATGTGTAAGATTTTATGATTTTGTCAATTTGATTCTTGGGTTGTGTTAATGACATATAAATAAGGTTTTCCACAAAATTTCGTGATCATTGGATGAAAATTGAATTGGTTTGAGGCTAATCGAAATTCGGACACAGAAAAACAGAAATCTGGAAAATTACCATATAAACAGTAAATTTGTGTCAGACATAACTTGAGGTTTAAAAACGATTTTTGAGTGATTCTTGCACCTAAAATTAAATTCAAGATGTCCCCTAAATTCCTGCAAAATTTCAGAATCAAACTCATCCGTTTTCCTAGTCAAAATATTTTTCTAAGATAGGCGGACAGAACTGCCAGGTTTTGAACCGAAACTGAAACCCAGATTTTTATGCCTGAAAACAACCCTCGGTTTTTGGCCTAGTTGAATGACCAAATGATGTCCAAAAATTATAAAAATTATATGGAATTAAAGCTACGGATGTCTAGTTTAACATATTAAAAATTTAGAATTTTTGGGATGAAAAATAAATTAATATGGATTTTACATTCAGCCTAGGTCAGTCTGCCCATGCCCAGAAATATCCTAACTTAGAGTTTTTCACAAATTTTAAATCCCAAATGTTTATTACACGTTTTGAAATCTTTTGTGGCACACTAAAATGATTGGATGATTATGTCTAGACCTAGACTGATCATATGTTTGATTATAGGAATTATTTGACGTTCTTGCTTGATTGGCGGATCACATTATCGCAACGCTTGTGCGAAAATCGAGGTAGGACGTTCAAGCCTTTTTTGGGAGTAGGCAAGTGTTTTAAATTCCCCTATTTTATTGATGGCATGCTGTTTTCGATTTATGAAATTATTATACTATTTTTGATGAAATAAACGCATGCAACGTATTTTGTAATAAATGTGTATTTTAAAGAGTGTTTTGATTAATGGCATAATATAACTTGGTAAATACCATCTTTTGAATAATCCGGTGAACACAATTGAGCTCTAGTTCACGATCATTGTAAATGATGCGTGCGTCCCGAAGTTGACGCCATGGGGGAAGGTCCCTAAACCTGTGCAGGGCCGTTCGGCCTATTTAGACTGTAACGAGATGATCTAGGATAATTCAAATACGAGGCACGTATATTTTAGCTACGACAAGTCCTCACTCATAATATGATGGTTTGTTTTAATGATTTATTATTTTAATATTGGGACACGTATATTGCAGCTACGCTAAGTCCTCAGTAGAATAAAACTTGCATTAAAAATGTTTTTTTTAAATTGTTGATTTTTTTTGGAAACGAATATTATGCCATACTTTTAAATGTTATCTGTTAACCCACCTTTGTTTCTGTCCTACTGAGCCAGCGCTCACGTCCCTTTTTCTTTGTGATTTCGAAATGACTACTTCCAAGTGCGGGAGGTAGCAGTTCCGAAAATCATTGAGATATCCGTTACTATCGAAGATGATGCTATCCGTTTTCTCCATTTTCTTCTTTCTGTTTCTCGTTCTGATGTAATGAGACTTTAAGTTTGTACTTTATTTCACGTTATTCAAATTTCATGCTTAGGAATATTTATGGTTGGTAATTTCTTTTGAAAACCGATTTTGTGTTTGATTTCCGCATTAAAAGGTATTTAATTTCTACTTTATTTTGTTTTGTGGTTATGATGCTACTTTATAAATAAGTAGGCTTAGCTAAATTATAATGTTGACCCGTTTTTCGTAATAAATGTTTTCCTTAAATCTCGGGTTGATATTATGATTTGGCTGCCGTGTCACGTGTCTAAATTTTGGGCCGTGATACTTACGTAATACGGTATATAATTGGGAGTTCAGTTTCAGGTTTATAGTGGTGTGACTTTGAAACTAGTGATCATATGATTGAGTTGTTCGGTAAAAGAATGATGATCATACGGATTTGCGGAAGCCCGATTATATATGTCCAATCAGTCCCTCTACTAGCTCCACATAATTCCTTAACGTTTGGCAAATTGATTTGTGTATGCTATTGGCTGGATTATTATGCATGGATGGTGATGACACAGGATTAGGATGGTACACAAGATTCTCTCCGGTTGGATTCAGATTTTGTTTTGGATAATAGAGTACACAATTATTCGAACTCCAAATAAAGTTGCCATGATTTTATTTGAGATTGGATTGGAGTTGTAGAAAATTATCCATGAGAACAAGAATTTGAAACACAACCGTTTTGTGGATTTTGAAATTTGAATTTTGAAATTTGAAATTTGAATTTTGAATTTGAAATTTGAATTTAAAATTTGAATTTGAAATTTGAAATTCGAATTTGAAATTTAAATTTGAAATTTGAATTTGAAATTTGAAATTCAAATTTTGAATCACAGTCCAAGTGGGATTCGAATTTGTTGTGGAAAATCCACAAGGTTTGAAATTCGAATTTGAGTTGGATTTGGAGAGGATAATCTTGTTAGAATCCTACTTGAATTTTGAATCTAAATCCTATCGAAAGGTGGACGAAATTTTGAGGATAATCGTCAATGGAATTTCGGTTTTTGTGGATAAGGTTCAAAGGGAAAAATTCAAGTTTCAATCCCAGTTGAATTTGGATTCTCTCCTCCCTGAAAGGTGGCCGAAATTTTGGAGTGTATCTCCTAGGAAAATTCGGTTATTTTGGATAAGGTTGAGATAAGATTCAAGCTTGAAAATCCTAGTAGAATTTTGATTCTCCCTTATCCTAAAAGTGGCCAAATTTTATGAGGAGATTTTCTCCTAGGAATTTCAGATTTTTTGGTTGAAAAAGGGGAGATAAAATTCTAGTTAAAATCTTGTTTAGATTTGGATTGGATTTATCCATAATGGCCGAATTTTATTGTTGAGAATCTCCCATAGAAAATTCAAATTTTTATGGTTATGGATAAGGGAGAATATCTTTTCCTAGTCCAATTCAAATTCAGAGAATCACCTCATGCAGGTCTATAAATAGAGATCCTGCCACTCCAATTCTCTCAGACCACAGACTCTCAGGTGAGCAGACTTATTGTTGCACAGCTCATCGTGACAGTAAGTTCTTTAGAGATCTGGGTGGTCGGAAGAAGACTAGCAGTGCTAGCATACCGATCGAGGTTCAGAGTGCCCACACACTCAGCCATTCGGGAATTGGAGAATAGTAGAGAAGGCTAGTTGGTTGAAGCCTCTGGTCATTCTCCTCCTGCAAGATTGGCGTCCTTGAGGTATGAGTTTTAATTGTTGTTGGTTTATTGTATATGGCATCATGAGATATTTAACGATCTAAAAATTTTTATTGTTCCGCTGCGCCACTCTGATACGTTTTTACCGATTTATTTTCCTACAATTGGTATCAGAGCCATCTCATGACTGTGCCATGTACATAAATTAGACAATTACTTAGTCTTTTTATTTATGTATGGATTTGATATTTAGAGAGTGGCATTCTAGTTTTATATTGTTATCATGGATTATGTATAAAGTATGTGGTTATTTTAATTTTTTGAATTATTATAAGCATGCTTGTTTATACCGGTTATTGTTCCTTTGAATTTAGAAAAATTGTATTTAGGAATTTTTATGTAACCATGGGAGCAGTTTATTAACACTGTAATTTTCCCATGGATTTTAATTTTTGTCTCTAAGAATTTTTATGGTTAGAATTTTTGTACATCGGAAACGGTTTAGGAAATTTTATGTAATTATTCTTAGAGGAGATTGAAGATTGAAGACCGTAATTTATTTTTTTCCCAAAAGTTAAATTTGATTTAAAGGTTGAAATTTTGATTGTGTGGAAAATTTCAATTTAATTGGGATTCAAATTAATTTTTGGAGATCCTAATAGGTAAATTAGAATATGACACGAAAATCGAGACATGACCCCTCGGGATAGGCTGACGGGCCTTGGTGGGGCTGCAGCCCCTGCCCTCGGGCAGGATGGGGCTGCGGCAGCCCCTGTGCAGGCCAACACCACCCACGGCCGCAGACTTGGCCTGCAGCCAAGGGTGGCCGTGGCCTGCCCAAGGCTGGCCGCAGCCTAGGCGTGCAGCCTCTGGCTACAGGCGCTGCCTGCAGCCTACCGGCTGTTGCGGCCAGCCTGGGCGTGCAGCCTGGCGCTGCAGGCTTGGCCTACAGCCCAACAAGGCTGTACATAGGGGGCAGCCGTGGGCTGCCAGCCCCTTTGGGGCTGGTGGCTGCCCACAGCAGCTGCCGCCTTCGGAGACAGCGGTACGACGGTCTAAAAAATCAAAAAATTTTGATTTTTAAATTAGAAATTTAATTTTAAATCATGTTTAAAAATATGTTATTTAAAATTTAAAATTTTTGAAATTACATATTATTACACATGATGTTTAAAATTGTTTAAAATTTGAATTAGAAATTTAAATTTGAAATTCGAATTTGGAATTTGAATTTGAAATTTAAATTTTTGGAGATTTAAATTTTAAATAATTCTTGGGATGAGAAATAAATGGAGAGGCTACATAAAGATGGATACAAGAAGACGGAACAGAATTCAAGACCCAAAGAATGCTTTGGATGGAATTTTGTCATCTTTATTTTCTTTGTTCTAGGATGGAACCATAGCTTGGTTATTCTGTCAATTATTTTTTCTGTGATATGTCATGGATGTATAAATATGTATTGATGGATGTTTTGTATGCATATTTGATAACATGTCATATAGGATAGGTGAGTGCCGCTCATACTATATTGATCATACATAATTTGTCAAAATTTGCATGTTTTTCAAAATATTGAGTGGGAGAGGGTTTCAAACAAAACCCACAGCCTCCATTGTTGATCCATATGTGAAAGCATGGTAACGCCTCGCGTCAGTTCTGCCCTGACCACACCCCTCGATAGGTGTTTACCGCCGCTGGTATACTAGATTGGATCTCCTATGTGGAGAACATGTTCGGGTACGATCCTATTCATGACCACCCCTTGGTGGCTTGGTAGGACGTGGATCGGGCTACGTAAACAATGGTTATACACTCAAGACTCGTTTAGTTACTAACCTTCCCTAGAAGCTCTGTTAACTAAACTGGTGACCAAATAAGCGGTTATTAATATATGTCTTAACCTTGGAGGATTTAAGGCAACATATATTAATTAGACGGGGTCCATATTCCGGCTATTTGTTTTCATGACCACCCCTCGGTGGCTTGGGGTAATAGGTGCTGAGAATTACCATTGCAATGCTATATGTTTTTCAAGTTTCATGTAGGAACATACTTGTATGTTTTATTTGCTAAATTATCTGTATATTTGCTTGGGCTTTGTAATGATGTCTAGTATAATTTTATTTCAGTTCAAAATGTCACCGACACCCCTTATTTCAATACTTACTGAGAATAAACTGAATGGCGACAATTATAAGGATTGGAAAAGAAATCTGTTAATAGTTCTCAACTGCGAGAGACACAAGTTCGTACTGGATGAACCATGCCCACCAGGGCCAAAACCTGACACACCGATTGAGGAGGTCCCGGTTACCTATACTCGTTGGAGAGAATCCAATGATATAGCTCGATGCTACATACTTGCTAGCATGACGAGTGCTTTACAAAAGCAGCATGAGACTTATCAAATTGCTGGGGAGATCATGGAAAATCTGAAGGACATGTTCAGAGGCCAAGAAAAATTGGCTCGACAGTCCGCTATCACCAATATTATGAACTCTAAGTAGAAGGCGGGTACTCCAGTGAAGGACCATATGATCACTCTAATGGGATTCTTTGCTGAGGCTGCTGAAAACGGTGCTGAGTTGGACTACAACACCCAGATCGAGATGGTGTTCAAAACTCTGTCTAAAGATTTTGTGGGGTTTAAGGCTGCATACAATCTGGCGATAAGGGAGTTAAGACTAACCGAACTCATGAAGCAACTCCAAGCTTATGAGCGGATGATCAGGGATAGGGATGCTGTCCAACCCAAAGGTGAGGCCAATTTGGTGGAATCTTCCAAACCCTCACGGAAGAGGAAGAGGCTAAATCAGAAGCAAGCAGCTTCCAGTTCTTCTAATCCTCCTGTCTCAGATGGGAAGAAGAAGAACAACAACAAGAAGCCCAGGGACCCTAAAAAGTCCAAGTGCTTCCGCTGTGGGAAGGTAGGTCACTTCAAGAAGGCTTGCCGGGAAATCCTAGCCGCCAAGGGCAAGGAAGGTAAGGAACTTCTTTACTTAGAAGCGTGTTTAGTGGAAGAATCAAAAGACACTTGGGTCATTGATTCAGGCGCCACTAATCATGTTTGTGTTTCTATGCAGGGGTTCGTGGAAACGAGAAGTCTACATGATAGGAACCTCTCGTTGCGAACTGGGGACGGCAGCTTTGTGGTGGCTGAGGCAGTGGAAGATGTTTACCTTTATTTTGATCAATTTAGGTTTATTTTATTAAAAGACTGTTTTTATGTTCCTAATTTTAGGAGGAACCTTATATCGGTAGCTTGTTTAATAAAGGATTCTTATTCAGTTTCTTTTAGTAAAAGAGTTGATATTCGTAGAAATAAGTCTTTTATCTGTTCTGGATGGATGGATGGAAACATATATTTGATCAAACCAAAGATGTACTCACTGCTTGACACTGAATTAATTGATAACTCTAAAAGGTTGAAAGTTTCTCACTCTAACAAGGCGTATCTTTGGCATTTAAGACTTGGTCATATTAATCAGGATAGGATTCAAAGATTGGTGAAAGACAGTCCTCTGGAATCTCTGGAGGAGGTACGACTTCCCCAATGTGAGTCCTGTCTAGAGGGTAAAATGACTAAGAGGTCTTTTGGAGCTAAGGGTACAAGGGCTCAGGAGCTCTTAGAAATTGTGCACACTGACGTATGTGGCCCCATGAACGTCACAGCACGAGGAGGGTTCGAGTATTATGTCTCTTTTATAGATGATTACTTGAGGTATGGATATGTGTATCTGATGCACCGCAAGAGCAAAACCTTTGACAAGTTCAAAGAATATCGTGCGGAAGTGGAAAAGCAATTGGATAAATCCATAAAGACACTTCGATTTGATTGAGGTGGCGAATACCTCTCCGATGAATTTCTAGGACATCTTGTAGAGAACGGGATATTATCCCAATTGACTGCACCTGGTACTCTACAACAGAATGGTGTAGCCGAAAGGAGAAACAAAACCTTATTGGATATGGTACGGTCCATGATGAGTTATTCAACGCTGCCATTATCATTTTGGGGATATGTTTTACAAACGGCGTGCTATATTTTGAACCAGGTTCTGAGCAAATCAATTCCCAGAACTCCGTATGAATTGTGGCGTGGCAGGAAGCCCTCCCTTGGACATATGAGAATATGGGGCTATCCGGCGCATGTACTGGGTGGGGATGTGAAAAAGTTGGAATCAAGATCAGAATTGTGCATGTTTGTAGGGTATCCAAAAGGAACTAAAGGAGGTTTGTTCTATAACCCGAAGGAACAAAAGGTCATTGTCTCAACCCATGCGACATTCTTGGAGGAAAGTCACATGAATGACTTTAAGCCTCGAAGCAAAGTGGTGCTAGAGGAGTTATCGGGTGAAAGAACTGCTCTACAGATTTTGGTCTTGGACGCAAGTTCGAGTTCCAGTGAAAGACCTGCAGACGATCAACAATTTAGGGTGCCTCGTCGTAGTGGGAGGGTTTCTAAGAAACCTAATTTCTTCATGTATGATGCTGAGGTATACCAGGCCAAGGCTCATGAGCATGAGGATGATCCGGTCACTTATGATGAAGCTGTAAATGATGTTGATTCTAAATCTTGGAAACAGGCTATGAACAATGAGATGGATTCTATGAAATCCAACTCTGTTTGGGAACTTGTAGATTTGCCGAATGGGATAAAACCCATTGGATGCAAATGGGTCTACAAAAGAAAGAAGGATGCAGAAGGGAGAGTGGAAACTTTCAAAGCTAGACTGGTTGCAAAGGGGTACATGCAAAAGGCTGGAATCGATTACGATGAAACATTTTCGCCTGTTGCTATGCTGAAGTCTATCCGTATTCTTCTGTCCATTGCTACGGCTCTTGATTACGAGATCTGGCAAATAGATGTCAAGACGGCATTCTTGAATGGCCATCTTGAAGAGTGTATCTATATGATACAGCCCGAAGGGTTTGTAGCGAAAGGCCAAGAAAGGAAAGTCTATAAGTTGTTTAGATCTATTTATGGATTAAAGCAAGCATCCCGCTCATGGAACCAGAGGTTTGATCAAGCGATTAAGACATTTGGTTTTAAGCAGAACGTTGATAAACCTTGTGTTTATAAACGTATTAAGGATGGAAAAGTAGTCTTTCTGATACTCTATGTCGATGATATACTACTCATTGGGAATGATGTAGGGAACTTATCATCGGTCAAGCTTTGGTTACACCAACAGTTTGACATGAAGGACTTGGGAGAAGCTAATTATGTTCTAGGCATTCGTCTCTTCAGAGATCGAAAGAACAAAATGATAGCGTTATCCCAAGCTTCATACATAGATAAAATAATTGACAAATATGCAATGCAAGAGGCAAAGAAAGGCTCACAACCTTCTATTGCCGGTCTAACTCTTTCATTGGATGACTGTCCCAAGACATCAAAAGAAATAGAGCGTATGAGTAAGGTCCCTTATGCATCCGCTGTGGGTAGTCTTATGTACGCTATGCTTTGCACTCGCCCAGATATATGTTTTGCATTAGGTATGGTGAGTCGATATCAAGCAAATCCTGGAACCAAGCACTGGCAAGCTGTAAAGCATATACTCAAGTATCTTAAGAGAATGAGGGATTATATGCTGGTGTATTCTGGAGGGGACCTAACACCCGTAGGATACACAGACTCAGACTTCCAGACTTGTAAGGATTCGAGGACATCGACATCTGGATCAGTGTTTTTACTCGGAGGAGGCGCCATTGTGTGGAGGAGCGTGAAGCAGGGCTGCACAGCTGACTCTACTATGGAGGCTAAGTATATGGCTACGGCTGAGGCATCTAAAGAAACTGTTTGGCTCCGCAAGTTCTTTAGAGACCTTGAGGTCATTCCGGGTGTTGACAAGCCTATCACAATTTACTGTGATAATACAGGGGCTATTTCCAACACAAGGGAATCTCGGCACCACAAGAGGATCAAGCACATTGATCAGAGATATCATATTATTAGAGGGCACGTGGAGACAGGACAAGTGGATGTATGTAAGATCGCGTCCGAGGACAACATCGCTGATCCCTTTACTAAGACTTTGGTGGCTAGAAGCTTTGAGAGGCACGTAGAGGTGATGGGAATACGTAACATGGCACATCTGCTGGCTTAGGGCAAGTGGGGGATTATTAGGAAATGCCTTAAGCGTTAGAGACATTTTGATGTATTTATTTTGAACTGGATAATAAAATTATACATAGAGGTTATTCATTACATTGCTATCTGTCCTCGTCTTATTTACATGTTAAAGTAAATGTAAGCAAATATGGCTCCCTGATTGCTTGTGTTAAACTTTTAGAACGTTGCATGCAATGGATTTTTGTATGCGAGAAGACAATGTTCTAAAGTTAGCAGTCTAAACTATGGTCTATAGTCTATGGGGTTAGACCGAGCATCTAACTCATGTTAAGACTATTATGTTGTCTAAAGCCTTGGAGGGGACGGTTTGTCTTGACTGTCTGGAGCTGGACTCCTAAGTAGAGACATGGATATGTTGCTTGGTGGTGACATATTAGACCGGGACTAAAGCGTGATTGATCTACGAAGTCCACTTTGAGTGGATCAATCTGCTTTTGACGTTCATACAGTAACCTTAATCCTGAGTAAAAGGACAGCTTCATGTATATGACTTGTGTACTTTGATGTTCCAATGGCTAAAGCGTCTCAGAGGTAGCAAGCTTATAGACCGGTTTGTTGGGTGCATGACTTGTATACGATGATGGGTTCGTTTACAGATATTGGAATCATAGCTCTAATGAGGAGTTAAGGATATCCTCTTAAAGGCATTATACTGAATGTGAAAATGGACAAGGCCTTGGGTCGTCTGCTGGGCGGATGACTTCTTATTCACATATGGTGAATAATCATTTTATTTATTCGGTAGTATAATGGAACTTTAAGAAGCCTGATCAGTAGGATTAAATAGACTTTGGCCTAAGGCTGATCATGGATATTATATGAGGGTTCTGCATACATGACAAGGTCATTGGATGATAGCTTGTCATAGGCTTACGTAATACGATATGTAATTGAGAGTTCAGTTTTAGGTTTATAGTAGTGTGACTCTGAAATTAGTGATCATATGATTGAGTTGTTCAGTAAAGATTGATGATCATATGGATTTGCGGGAGCCCAATTATATATGTTCAATCAGTCCCTCTACTAGCTCCACATAATTCCTTAACATTTGGCAAAATTGATCTGTGTATGCTATTGGCTAGTTTATTATGCATGGATGGTGTTGACATAGGATTAGGATGGTAGACAAGATTCTCTCCGGTTGGATTCAGATTTTGTTTTGGATAATAGAGTACACAATTATTCGAACTCCAAATAAAATTGCCATGATTTTATTTGAGATTGGATTGGAATTGTAGAAAATTATCCATGAGAACAAGAGTTTGAAACACAACCGTTTTGTGGATTTTGAAATTTGAATTTTGAAATTTGAAATTTGAAATTTGAATTTGAAATTTGAAATTGAAATTCAAATTTGAAATTTGAATTTGAAATTTAAATTTGAAATTTGAAATTTGAAATTTGAATTTGAAATTCGAATTTGAAATTCGAATTTGAAATTTGAAATTCAAATTTTGAATCACAATCCAAGTGGGATTCGAATTTGTTGTGGAAAATCCATAAGGTTTGAAATTCGAATTTGAGTTGGATTTGGAGAGGATAATCTTGTTCGAATCCTACTTGAATTTTGAATCTAAATCCTATCAAAAGGTGGACGAAATTTTGAGGATAATCCTCAATGGAATTTCAGTTTTTGTGGATAAGGTTCAAAGGGAAAAATTCAAGTTTCAATCCCAGTTGAATTTGGATTCTCTCCTCCCTGAAAAGTGGTCGAAATTTTAGAGTGTATCTCCTAGGAAAATTCAGTTATTTTGGATAAGGTTGAGATAAGATTCAAGCTTGAAAATCTTAGTGGAATTTTGATTCTCCCTTATCCTAAAAGTGGCCGAATTTTATGAGGAGATTTTCTCCTAGGAATTTAAGATTTTTTGGTTGAAAAAGGGGAGATAAAATTCTAGTTAAAATCTTGTTTAGATTTGGATTAGATTTATCCATAATGGCCGAATTTTATTGTTGAGAATCTCCCATAGAAAATTCAAATTTTTATGGTTATAGATAAGGGAGAATATCTTTTCCTAGTCCAATTCAAATTCAGAGAATCACCTCATGCAAGTCTATAAATAGAGGTCCTGCCACTCCAGTTCTCTCAGACCACAGACTCTCAGGTGAGCAGGCTTATTGTTGCACAGCTCATCGTGACAATAAGTTCTTTAGAGATCTGGGTGGTCAGAAGAAGACTAGCAGTGCTAACATACCGATCGAGGTTCAGAGTGTCCACACACTCAGCCATTCGGGAATTGGAAAATAGTAGAGAAGGCTAGTTGGTTGAAGCCTCCGGTCATTCTCCTCCTGCATGATTGGCATCCTTGAGGTATGAGTTTTAATTGTTGTTGGTTTATTGTATATGGCATCATGAGATATTTAACGATCTAAAAATTTTTATTGTTCCGCTGCGCCACTCTGATACATTTTTACCGATTTATTTTCCTACACATACAAAGGCACCCGTAGCTAATTCAAAAGGAAAACAAAGAAGAAAAATTTTTCTAAGTGATTCCATGGTGAACCCGTGAGCAACCAAGGAGAACCAAGCTAAACATTCAAGTTTTCTTCACAAAAGTGGTAGCAAACTCTTCATTGAAGTCAAGGGAAGCAAGAAATCAAGGTAGCTATCTTTGGTTTGCATTTTTTCTTGGTTTTTCATTGAAAAATCCGTGGATATGGTTTGCATGGTTAGAAAGCTTGGAAAAATTTTAGTATCTAATAACCCTAAAATGGCCGTGTGATATGGTTAGGGTTTGGTGAACATTTTTGCATGATTAACTTGATGTTTGGATAGTTAAATTCATGCATTGAATTGTGGAAATGTTGGTTATGAGGTTGAAAGCATGAAAAAAAATGTTATGCATGTTTTACCTAAAATGGCCGTGGGGTATGAATGGTTAAAAACCCTAAGAATTGTGTTGTAAAATGCATGGAAATTGGCTTGAAAATGTGCTAGGTAATAGCCTTTGAATAGCCTAAAATTTGGCTGAAAGATTGAAAATTTTTGGCTAGGTTTTGGATAGGAAAACCGTGGCTAAAACTAAGGGCAAAATTGAAAGAATTTTGTGGAATGTGGTTCAAAATGTGAATTGTTAAATGTGTGAGCTTTTATGTAAAAGTTTGGGAAACTTTTACATAAAATAGGACTTTGATATAGTACATGGCAGGTACATATAGTTCGAGGTGTACCTAACGCCGGTAGCCTTAAATTTACGCCGAAATGCTACCGAAATTTCAAAAACGGCATTTGGGGTAAAAAGGGAATTAAAAATAAAAGTTTAGGATTAGGTCGAAAACCCAAGTCCCTAAAGGAAAATTAAATAAGGGAAACCTAAGGGGTGGTTAGTGAATAGTAATCCATCCCCTTAAAAATATAAAACGTGAGTGAAACTGAAAAGCCGACCCCGAGGGGGGCGTTTTTAGGAAACGAAGTAAAGGTCCGAGTTGGGTATGGAAAGTCCGAGCCTAAGAGACCTAAATAGGGAAAGTCTAGATGAACGTTTTAAATACTAGTAAAACGTCTATTTGAGGCTCCGAAATGATAGAAAATCACTAAACCGACGTAAAGGTCGGAATAGTACTTCCCGAGGGTCTGGAAGGTGAAAAATAGAAATAAAATAGAAACGAACCCAGTAATGAATAGAAAAGAGTCAGAAAAGAGTCAGAAAAGTTCCTGAGAGCCAAAAGTGCAGTCTAGATTGAGAAAAAAATCCCGTCAGGGGCATAATTGCAATTTTGCCAAAATATAGCGGTAAAATCGTAATTTTGCAAAAGTTGAGAAAAATGGGGAAAATGATAAATAAAGCCTAAAAAGTTATAAATAGGTTTTATTTAAGCTTTTTAATAAAAAAAATAAAAGCTATAAATGGAAATGAAATTAACAAACAAGGTTTTGTCTGTAAGATCCCAAAATCGACCCACAAGGAGAGCGATTAAAGATCCAGAAAGGAAAAGGAGAAGAAACGGATAAGGTAAGTTCAGACATTTACCTGTCTGTAACATGTAGCATTATTATTGCTAACTTTGATGTACTAACTATAAGTTAGGTACATATGTGCTACGGGCACTATTATAGAATAGAAAGAGAGACGAAATGTGCTACAGGCACTATTGAAATGGGACACATAATAAATTGTGCTTCGGGCACTAGAACGAGGTTAATGAAACTCACTCATGTGAAATTAAAATGTGAACCATTCCTAACCATGAGGCAGTAAGAAGTCATCGGGTTAGAACTTTAAAAAGTCGGTAATGAAACCACTTTTGGCGTACCAGCCTTCCGTAAAGGGAGGTAAACTTTGCCTTCGGGGCTATGATGATGAGATTAAGGCTGTGGAGGTCAGCACTGATGTACCGCTCCCATTCATGTACAAATTTGCCTTTGGGGCTATGATGATGAGATTAAAGCTGTGGAGGTCAGCACTAATGTACCACTCCCAGTCATGCCCACTAAAATGGTACTACCAACATGAGCTCAAAACCAGAACATAATTAAAGATAATTACCTAAAACTGAAACTACGCCATAATTGAGCATAAGACAATTTCGTGAGAATACTAACACCGTGGTTGATGTACTGTTGATATACTGTGTTGTAGTCAAAGTTACTATTCATAGTGAATAGTGGTCAATATTACTATTTATGATGAATAGTATTATTCATAGAAATTCTATTTCTTGTATGTTTGAACTTATTGAGTCTGTAGCTCACTATTTTTGCTTATGTTGCAGGTAAGCAAATAGCTCATTAGCTTTGTATGGCTGGATGGCGGACGAGATAGCTAGTGTCAAATAGGATGGGAAGCCAAGGGATATGGTTCTGCCAGAGTCTTTCCGCTGAGCGATAACAGAGAAAGGAAAGAGAAACAGTTCTTTTGTAAATATATATACTTTGCAGAAGTAGTGTATTATGTAAATTGCTTTGTACTTGTAAACAAAGTGATTAGTGGATAATGTTTTACATGATGTTTTAAAAAAAATTTCCCCAAAAACATCATATTTTAAAGAGAGATAGATTAGTCAGCGACCCATGAGAGTACAATCTATCGCAGTTAGCCACGAAGCTTAACTGTAATAGTATTGTATGATCTCTACGAAGGGCGGGCCGCCACAGGTAACCCCTCTATATCCTACTACGCTACGTGAGTTTATACTTATGGTAGCTAAGGTAGAGGAAGAATTAATGATAGAGCACATGGTGCGCAAGCGACATGAACAGCTATTTCAAGATGCCATGCTAGATCGTCTATATGGATTGAGACCTATGGCAAATGACCATGAGGCCGGCCCATCAAGGCAACGAGAGGGTACGAGTCCCACTAGAGGATTGACACCATCCAAGGCCAGAAATGGTATGGATGAGGATGACGAGGATCCAAAGGAATTTTCGATAATTCTGGACCAATCTCAACCAGGGACTAGATGTAAAAACATATAAGATGTATAAATGTATATATCTATATATGTATATGTATGACTGTATTGAAAGGCCATTTTGAAAAAGAGCCTTCGAGTTGATGTGTATATGAAAATTTTGAAGTGAAATGACATGAAATTTTGATGTATCAAAATGATAAGATGTCTGAATATATGATGATCAAAACTATTTTTACTTATATTGTAAAAATATGTTTGTTGAAAATCTAACAATTGATTTTCATGCGATTATAGGAAGTAGAAAAGATGGTGAATCCACAAAACCTGTGAAACATAAGAGGGCGTCCAGTCATTTTAGAAAGAGTAGATGAACTACAAGCTATGTTAGAAGCTCAGATGAAAGAGAATGCTGAACTGAGACAAAGAATAGAGCAGATGGAACGGAGGCAAGGCCAAGATGAAGGCCAAACCTCTCAGATGGCTGCACCTGAATCGAAAGTGCCGCTAGTTGTGCCGGAGATAGTAGTAGAACCACAACCGTAACCTCGAGTCAATCAAGAACCACTTTATGAACGATTTTGACAGATGAAGCCACCGAAATTCGAGGGTTCCACAAACCCGCTTAAAGTAGAAGAGTGGTTGTCCTCACTCCACATGATCCTGGAATTTATGAATCTGAATGATCAAGAAAGGATCATGTGTGTATCCTTTATACTGAAGAAGGATGCAAGATTTTGGTGGGATACTATCAAGTTAAGAAGGAACGTGGCTACAATGTCATGGGTAGACTTCTTGGAAGAATTTAATCAGAAGTACTACAACCCCGCATTGTTGTGACCCCAATAAAGGGAGTTTGCAGAATTGAAGTAGGGAAATATGATAGTAATTGAAGTTTGTCAAAAGTTTAACCAATTGTCCCTGTTATGTCCATATGTTGTCTCCACGGAGAGGGAGAAAATTTTAAAGATGCTTGAGATGTTTAGACCTGATATCGTAGCCTTGGTAGATAGTGGGTTGACACCACCCACTACTATAACTGACTGTCTAAGTCGAGCACTGAAAGCTGAATATCACTTAGCTCGATAGAGAAAAGAGAAAGAGAAGATTTAGGACACCAAGAAGAAGGAAAAAGTCTTGGCCAAAGCTGTACAAGCTGGATCCTAGGTCAAACAAGGAAGCAAATCGAATCAGAATGCTAAGGCCAAACAATCAAGTACTTCTGGCTAACAATCTCAAGGAAAGAGGAAGGGAAATAACTCCAGGAATAGGAATCAACAGCAGAAGCTGAATAATAATAATGCTTTAGCTGTTGTTTGTGACTGTGTTCTTTACGGGAGGAGACATTCAGGCCGATGTAGACTTGCACCCAATGCCTATTTCCAATGTGGAAAGAAAGGCCATTTTGCTAAGAATGAGAATAGGCAAAATGTGCAAGGAACGTTCCAACCATAGCAACAACGTCCCCAGACACATGCATTACAAGCAAAGATTAAAGGCCCTTCATTTTCAGAGCCCCAGGAAAGACCAGAATGCTTACCTCGTGCGGATGCTCGAGTTATGGTCTAGACCAATGAGGATGCAGAAGCCGGGACGTCCAATGTAGTGATAGGTCAGCTTTCTGTCGCTAATCATTTGGCGTCTATTTTATTTGATTCTGGAGCTACGCATAGTTTGCGAACAAGATAGGATATCCAAAAGATAACATGGGTATGACCTTTAGAATGGCTCTACCCTCAGGAGAAGTATTGATGTCCAATTATTGGTTGTCTCATGTGCCAATAATTGTGGTAAATAGGGAGCTATATGTAGAATTGATCGTGATGGAGCTTGCTAATTACGACATAATACTAGGAATGGATTTCCTAGGAAAGTATCAAGTCACAATCGATTACTGGAAGTGGAAGATAATGTTCCCACCCAACCAGAAAGATGACTTTGAATATGTCAGATCATCACATAAATCAAGGAAGATGATGATCAATTCGATGAAAGCAAGAAGGCTAATGTCTAGCGGTTGTGCTAGATACTTAGCATACATAGTGAACATGACGGAAGAACAGAAACTTCAGCCGAAAGAGGTTACTATTATGAACAAGTTCCTCGATGTCTTCGTAGAAGAATTACCCGGACTGCTGCTTAAATGAGAGATCTCCTTTGAGATCGAATTGATATCAGGAACTGCACATATCTCAAAGGCACCGTACTGGATGGCACCAGTGGAGTTGAAGGAGCTGCAAGAGCAACTGAAAGAGCTTCTTGACAAGGGACTCATCCGTCCGAGCTATTTCCCATGGGGTGCTCAGGTGTTATTTGTCAAGAAGAAGGATGATACGTTTCATATTTGCATCGACTACTGGGAGTTGAATAAGGTCACTATCAAGAATAGGTATCCTTTACCTAGAATTGATGACTTATTCCATCAACTCAAAGGCATAGCGATGTTCTCCAAGATCAATCTGCGATCGAGATATCATCAACTGCGGATTAAGGAGAGCAACATCCATAAAACCGCATTTAGGACCCGTTACGGTCATTAGAATTTCTTGTGATGCCGTTTGGGTTAACAAATGCACCAGCTGCATTCATGGATCTGATGAATTGAGTCTTTAAAGAATTTCTAGATAAGTTTGTCATTGTGTTTATCGATGACATACTTATATATTCAAAGACTAGTGAAGAGCACGAAAAACACCTACGGATCGTTCTGCAGACAATAAGAAAGCACCAACTCTATGCAAAATTCTTTAAGTGTGAATTTTGGCTAGATAGAGTACATTTCCTCAGACAAGTGGTTTCCAAGGAAGGAATCACCGTGGTGTAGGAAAAATAAATCGGTAAAAACGTATCAGAGTGGCGCAGCGGAACAATAAAAATTTTAGATTGTTAAATATCTCATGATGCTATATGTAGGAAAATAAACCGGTAAAAACGTATCAGAGTGGCGCAGCGGAACAATAAAAATTTTTAGATCGTTAAATATCTCATGATGCCATATACAATAAATCAACAACAATTAAAACTCATACCTCAAGGATGCCAATGAACAGGAGGAGAGTGACCGGAGGCTTCAACCAACTAGCCTTCTCTACTATTCTCCAATTCCCGAATGGCTGAGTGTGTGGGCACTCTGAACCTCGATCGGTATGCTAGCACTGCTAGTCTTCTTCCGACCACCCAGATCTCTAAAGAACTTTATTGTCACGATGAGCTGTGCAACAATAAGCCTGCTCACCTGAGAGTCTGTGGTCTGAGAGAACTGGAGTGGCAGGACCTCTATTTATAGACCTGCATGAGGTGAATCTCTGAATTTGAATTGGACTAGGAAAAGATATTTTCCCTTATCCAAACCCAAAAAATCCGAATTTTCCAAGGGAGAATCTCCACAATTAAATTCGGTTTTTCTAGATAAATCCAATCCAAATCTTAACAAGATTTTAGCTAGAATTTTATCTCCCTTTTCCAACCAAAAAATCCGAAATTCACAAGGAGAAAATCCTCCAAATTTTCGGCCACTTTTAGGATAAGGGAGAATCAAAATTCCACTAGGATTTCTCAAGCAAAATCTCATCTTAACCTTATCCAAAAATAACCGAATTTCCTAGGATTAGGGATCCAAAATTTCGGCCACTTTTGGGAGGAGAGAGAAACCAAATTCAACTAGGATTGAAGCTTGAATATTCCCTTGAATCTTATCCACAAAATCCGAAATCTTTCATGAGGATTATCCTCAAAATTTCGTCCCTTATTTGTTGGGATTTGGATTCAAAATTCAAGTAGGATTCTAACAAGATTATCCTCTCCAAATCCAACTCAAATTCGAATTTCAAACCTTGTGGATTTTCCACAACAAATTCGAATCCTACTTGGACTGTGATTCAAAATTTGAATTTCAAATTTCAAATTCAAATTTCAAATTCAAATTTCAAATTTCAAATTTCAAATTTCAAATTTAAATTTCAAATTCAAATTTCAAATTCGAATTTCAAATTCAAATTTCAAATTCAAATTTCAAATTCAAAATTCAAATTTCAAATTTCAAAATTCAAATTTCAAATTTCAAAATTCAAATTTCAAATTCCACAAAACGGTTGTATTTCATATTCTTGTTCTCATGGATAATTTTCTACAACTCCAATCCAATCTCAAATAAAATCATGGCAACTTTATTTGGAGTTCGAATAACTGTGTACTCTATTATCCAAAACAAAATCTGAATCCAACCGGAGAGAATCTTGTCTACCATCCTAATCCTGTGTCATCACCATCCATGCATAATAAACTAGCCAATAGCATACACAAATCAATTTGCCAAACGTTAAGGAATTATGTGGAGCTAGTAGAGGGACTGATTGGACATATATAATCGGGCTCCCGTGATTCCATATGATCATCATTTTGTACCGAACAACTCAATCATATGATCACTAATTTCAGAGTCACACCACTATAAACCTGAAACTGAACTCCCAATTATATACCGTATTACGTAAGCCTGTGACGAGCTACCATCCAATGACCTTGTCATATATGCAAAACCCTCATATGATATCCATGATCAGCCTTAGGTCAAAGTCCGTTTAATCCTACTGATCAGGCTATCTTAAAGTTCCATTATACTACCGAATCTAGAAAATGATTATTCACCATATGTGAATAAGAAGTCATCCGCCCAGCAGACGACCCAAGGCCTTGTCCATTTTCACATTCAGTATAATGCCTTTAAGAGGATACCTTTAACTCCTCAGAGCTATGATTCCGATATCTGCAAACAAACCCTTCATCGTATACAAGTCATGCACCCAACGAACCGGTCTATAAGCTTACTACCTCTGAGACGCTTTAGCCATTGGAACATCAAAGTACACAAGTCATATACATGAAGTAGTTCATTTACTCAGGATTAAGGTTATTGCATAATGAACGTCAAAAGCAGATTGATCCACTCATAGCGGACTACGTAGATCAATCACGCTTTAGTCCCGGTCTAATATGTCACCACCAAGCAACATATCCATGTCTCTACTTGGGAGTCCAGCTCCAGACAGTCAAGACAGACCGTCCCCTCTAAGGCTTTAGACAACATAATAGTCTTAACATGAGTTAGATGCTCGGTCTAACCCCATAGACTACAGACCATAGTTTAGACTGCTAACTTTAGAACATTGTCTTCTCGCATACAAAAGTCCATTGCATGCAACGTTCTAACAGTTTTAACACAAGCAGTCAGTGAGCCATATTTGCTTACATTTACTTTAACATGTAAATAAGACGAGGACAGATAGCAATGTAATGAATAACCTCTAAGTATAATTTTATTATCCAGTTCAAAATGAATACATCAAAATGTCTCTAATACTTAGGGCATTTCCTAACACTATATACAATAAACCAACAACAATTAAAACTCATACCTCAAGGACACCAATCTGCACGAGGAGAATGACCGGAGGGCTTCAACCAACTAGCCTTCTCTACTATTCTCTAATTCCCGAATGGCTGAGTGTGTGGGCACTCTGAACCTCGATCAGTATGCTAGCACTGCTAGTCTTCTTTCGACCACCCAGATCTCTAAAGAACTTATTGTCACGGTGAACTGTGCAACAATAAGCCTGCTCACCTGAGAGTCTATGATCTAAGAGAACTAGAGTGGCAGGACCTCTATTTATAGACCTGCATGAGGTGATTCTCTGAATTTGAATTGGATTAGGAGAAGATATTCTCCCTTATCCACAACCATAAAATCTGAATTTTCCATGGGAAAATCCCAACAATAAAATTCGGCCATTTAGGATAAATCCAATCCAAATCTAAACAAGATTTTAACTAGAATTTTATCTCCCTTTTTCAACCAAAAAATGTAAAAATTCCAAGGAGAAAATCTCCTCAAAAATTTCGACCACTTTTAGGATAAGGGAGAATCAAAATTCCACTAGGATTTTCAAGCTTGAATCTTATCCCATCCTTATCCAAAATAACCGAATTTTCCCTAGGAGATATGCTCGAAATTTCGGCCACTTTTCTGGGAGGAGAGAATCCAAATTCAACTGGGATTGAAACTTGAATTTTTTCCTTGAACCTTTTCCACAAAAACCGAAAATCCATTGAGGATAATCCTCAAAATTTCGTCCATCATTAGTTAGGATTTGGATTCAAAATTCAAGTAGGATTCTAACAAGATTATCCTCTCCATATCCAACTCAAATTCGAATTTTATTCCTTGTGGATTTTCCACAACAAATTCGAATCACACTTGGACTGTGATTCAAAATTTGAATTTCAAATTTCAAATTCGAATTTCAAATTCAAATTTCAAATTTCAAATTTCAAATTTCAAATTCGAATTTCAAATTCAAATTTCAAATTCAAATTTCAAATTCAAAATTCAAATTTCAAATTTCAAAATTCAAATTTCAAAATCCACAAAACAGTTGTGTTTCAAATTCTTGTTCTCATGGATAATTTTCTACAACTCCAATCCAATCTCAAATAAAATTATGGCAACTTTATTTGGAGTTCGAATAATTGTGTACTCTATTATCCAAAACAAATTATGAATTCAACCGGAGAGAATCTTGTCCACCATCCTGATCCTATGTTAACACCATCCATGCAGAGTCAACTAGCCAATAAGCATACACTGATCAATTTGCCATTCGTTAAGAAATTATGTGGAGCTAGTAGAGGGACCAATTGAACATATATAATCGGGCTCCCGTGATTCCATATGATCATCCTTCTATACCAAACAACTCGATCATATGATCACTAGTTTCCGAGTCACACCACTATAAACTTGAAACTGAACTCCCAATCATATACCGTATTATGAAAGCTTGTGACAAGCTAGTGTCCAACAACCTTGTCATATATGCAAAACCCTCATATGATATCCATGATCAGCCTTAGGGTAAAGTCCATTCAACCCACTGATCAGACTATCTTAAAGATCCATTATACTATCGAATAAGAAAATGATTATTCACCATATGTGAATAAGAAGTCATCCGCCTAGCAAACGACCTAAGGCCTTGTCCATTTTCACATCCAGTATAATGCCTTTAAAAAGATACCCTTAACTCCTTATTAGAGCTATGATTCCGATATCTGTAAACAAACCCTTCATCGTATACAAGTTATGCACCCAACGAACCGGTCTATAAGCTTACTACTTCTGAGACGCTTTAGCCATTGGAACATCAAAGTACAGAAGTCATAGACATGAAGTAGTTCATTTACTCAAGATTAAAGTTATTGCATAATGAACGTCAAAAGCAGATTGATCCACTCATAGCGGACTACGTAGTTCAATCATGCTTTAGTTCCAGTCTAATATGTCACCACCAAGCAATATATCTATGTCTCTACTTGGGAGTCTATGCTCCAGACAGTCAAGAAAAACCGTCCCCACCATAACTTTAGACAATATAATAGTCTTAATATGAGTTAGATGCTCGGTCTAACCACATAGACTACAGACCTTGGTTTAGACTGCTTACTTTAGAACATTGTCTTCTCACATACAAAAGTCCATTGTATGCAACGTTCTAATAGTTTTTAACACAAGCAGTCAGTGAGCCATATTTGCTTACATTTACTTTAACATGTAAATAGAATGAGGACAAATAGCAATATAATGAATAACCTCTATTATTAATTTTATTATCCAGTTCAAAATAAATGGAATATATCAAAATGTCTTTCATGCTTAGGGTATTTCCTAACAATCTCCCACTTGCCCTAAGCTAGTAGATGTGCCATGTTACGCATCCCCATCACCTCAACATACCTTTCAAAGCTTTTAGCCACCAAAGTCTTAGTAAAGACATTGGCAATGTTGTCTTGAGATGCAACCTTACATACATCTACTAATCCTGTCTCTACGTGCCCTCTTCGATCAAGAACACTGATCCTAATGTTGACTTCCTCGAATCCTCGCAAGTCTGGAAGACTCAGTCCGTGTATCCTATGGGTGTTAGGTCCCCTCCAGAATACACCAGCATATAATCCCTCGTTCTCTTAAGATACTTGAGTATTGTTTTACTACTTGCCAGTGCTTAATTCTAGGATTCACTTGATATCGACTCACCATACCTACTGCAAAACATATGTCCGGGCGAGTGCAAAGCATAGCGTACATAAGGCTACCCACAGCAGATGCATGAGGGACCTTACTCATACGCTCTCTTTCTTCTGATGTCTTGGCACAGTCATCCAATGAAAGAGTTAGACTAGCAATGGAAGGTTGTGAGCCTTTCTTTACCTCTTGCATTACATATTTGTTAATTATTTTATCTATGTATGAAACCAGGGATAATGCTATCATTTTATTCTTTCGATCTCTGAAGAGACGAATGCCTAGAATATAATTAGCTTCTCCCAAGCCTTTCATGTCAAACTGTTGGTTCAACCAAAGCTTAACCGATGATAAATTCCCTACATCATCCCCCATGAGCAGTATATCATCGATATAGAGTACCAAAAAGACCACCTTTCCATCCTTAATACATTTATAAACACAGGGTTCATCAACGTTCTGCTCAAATCCAAATGTTTTGATCGCTTGATTAAACCTTTGGTTCCATGAGCGGGATGCTTGCTTTAATCCATAAATGGATTAAAGCAACTTGCAGACTTTTCTCTCTTGGCCTTTTACCATGAACCCTTCGGGCTGTATCATGTATATACTTTCCTCAAGATGGCCATTCAAGAAAGCCATCTAGATGTCCATTTACCAGATCTCATAGTCGAGAGCTGCAGCAACGGACAAAAGAATACGGATAGACTTCAGCATAGCAACAGGCGAAAAGGTTTCGTCATAATCGATTCCAGCCTTTTGCGTGTATCCCTTTGCAACCAGTCTAGCTTTGATAGTTTTCACTCTCCTTTCCGCATCCTTCTTTCTTTTGTAGACCTAATTACATCAAATGGGTTTTATCCCATCCAGTAGATCTACAAGTTCCCAAACAGAGTCGGATTTCATAGAATCCATCTCTTTGTTCATGGCCTATCTCCAAGATTTAGAATCAACATCATTTACAGCTTCATCATAAGTGACCGGATCATCCTCATGCTCATGAGTCTCGGCCTGGTATACCTCAACATCATACATGAAGAAATTAGGCTTCTTTGAAACCCTCCCACTACGACAAGGCACCCTAAATTGTTGATCGTCTGCATGTCTTTCACCGAAACTCAGACTTGCGTCGAAGACCGAAACCCAGACTTGCGTCCAAGACCGAAACCTGTGGAGTAGTTCTTTCACCCAATAACTCCTCTAGCACCACTTTGCTTCGAGGCTTAAAGTATTCATGTGACTTTCCTCCAAGAATGTCGTATGGGTTGAAACAATGACCTTTTGTTCCTTCGGGTTATAGAGCAGACCTTCCTTAGTTCCCTTCGGATATCCTACAAACATTCACAATTCTGGTCTTGGTTTCAACTTCTTCACATCCCCATCCAGTACATGTGCCGGGCAGCCCTATATTCTCATATGTCCAAGGGAGGGCTTCCTGCCACACCACAATTCATACAGAGTCCTGGGAATTGACTTGCTTGGAACCTGATTTAGAATATAGCACGCCGTTTGTAATGCATACCCCCAAAACGATAACGGCAGTGTTGAATAACTCATCATGGACCGTACTATATCCAATGAGGTCTCGTTTCTCTTTTCAGCTACACCATTCTGTTGTGGTGTACTAGGTGCAGTCAATTGGGATAATATCCCATTCTCTACAAGATGTCCTAGAAATTCATCAGAGAGATATTCACCACCTCGATCCGATCAAAGTGTCTTTATGGATTTATCCAATTGCTTTTCCACTTCTACACGATACTCTTTGAACTTATCAAAGGATTTGCTTTTGCGGTGCATCAGGTACACATATCCATACCTCAAGTAATCGTCTATAAAGGAGACATAATACTCGAACCTTCCTTGTACTATGACGTTCATGGGGCCACATACGTTAGTGTACACAATTTCTAAGAGTTCCTAAGCCCTAGTATCCTTAGCTCCAAAAGACCTCTTAGTCATCTTACCCTCAAGACAAGACTCACATTGAGGAAGACGTACCTCCTCTAGAGATTCTAGAGGACCGTCTTTCACCAACTTTTGAATCCGATCCTGATTAATATGACCAAGTCTTAAATGCCAAAGATACGCCTTGTTAGAATGAGAAACTTTCAACCTTTTAGAGTTATTTATTAATTCGATGTCAAGTAGTGAGTACATCTTTGGTTTGATCAAATATAGGTTTCTATCCATCCATCCAGAACAGATAAAAGACTTATTTTTACGAATAACAACTCTTTTACTAAAAGAAACTGAATAAGAATCATTTATTAAATAAGCTACTGATATAAGGTTCCTCCTAAAATTAGGAACATAAAAACAGTCTTTCAATAATATAAACCTAAATTCAGCAAAATAAAGATAGACGTCTCCCACTGCCTCAGCTATCACAAAGCTACCGTCTCCGGTTCACAACGAGAGGCTTCTATCATGTAGACTTCTCGTTTCCACGAACCCCTGCATAAAAACACAAACATAATTAGTGGTGCCCAAATCAATGACCTAAGTGTCTTTCGATTCTTCTACCAAACACGCTTCTAAATAGTAAAGTTCCTTACCTTCCTTGCCCTTGGCGAATAGAAATTCCGGGTAAGCCTTCTTGAAATGACCTGCCTTCCCACAGTGGAAGCATTTGGACCTTTTAGGGTCCCTAGGCTTCTTGTTCTTCTTCTTCTTCTTCCCATCCGAGACAAGAGGATTAGAAGAACTAGAAGCCACTTGCTTCTTATTTGGCCTCTTCCTCTTCCGTGAGGGTTTGGAAGATGTCGCCAAATTGGCTTCTTCTTTAGGTTGGACCGCATCCCCGTCCCTGATCATCTGCTCATAAGCTTGGAGTTGCTTTATGAGCTTAGTGAGTCCTAACTCCCTTGTCACTAGATTATATGCGACCTTAAACCCCACAAAATCCTTAGACAGAGTTTTAAACACCATCTCGATCTGGGTGTTATAGTCCAACTCAGCACCGTTTTCAGTAGCCTCAGCAAAGAATCCCATTAGAGTGATCATATGGTTCTTTATCGGAGTACCTGCCTTCTGCTTAGAGTTCATAATGTTGGCAATAGCAGACTGTCGAGCTAATTTTTCTTGGCCTCCGAACATGTCCTCCAGATTTTCCATGATCTCCCTAACAACTTGATAAGTCTCATGCTGCTTTTGTAAAGCACTCGTCATGCTAGCAAGTATGTAGCACCGAGCTATCTCATTGGATTCTCTCTAACGAGTATAGTTAATCGGGATCTCTTTAAGTGGTGTGTCAAGTTTGGGCCTAGGTGGGCATGGTTCATTCAGCACGAACTTGTATCTCTCGCAGTTGAGAACTATCAATAGATTTCTTTTCCAGTCTTTATAATTATCACCATTCAGCTTATTTTCAGTAAGTATTGAAATGAGGAGTGTCAGTGATAGTTTGAACTGAAATAAAATTATACTAGACATCACTACAAAGCCCAAGCAAATATACAGATAATTTAGCAAATAAAACATACAAGTATGTTCCTACATGAAACTTGAAAAACATGTAGTATTGCAATGGTAATTCTCAGCACCTATTGCCCTAAGCCACCGAGGAGTGGTCATAAGAGAAATAGCCAGAACATGGACCCCGTCCAATTAATATATGTTGCCTTAAATCCTCCAAGGTTAAGACATATATTAATAACTATTTATTTCAGCCACCAGTTTAGTTAACAGAGCTTCTAGGGAAGGTTAATAACTAAACGACCCTTGAGTGTATAACCATTGTTTACGTAGCCCGATCCACCGGAGGGGTGGTCATGAATAGAATCGTGCCCGAACACATTTTCCACATAGGAGATCCAACCTAATATACCGACGGCGGTAAACACCTACCGAGGGGTATGGTCAGGGCAGAACTGACGTGAGGCGTAACCATGCTTTCACATATGGATCAACAATGGAGGCCGTGGGTTTTGTTTGAGACCCTCTCCCACTCAATATTTTGAAAAACATACAAGTTTTGACAAATATGTATGATCAATATAGTATAAGCGGCACTCACCTATCCTATATGACATGTTATCAAATATGCATATAAAACATCCATCAATACATATTTATACATCTATGACATATCACAGAAAAAAATAGACAGAATAATAACCAAGCCATGGTTCCATCCTAGAACAAAGAAAATAAAGATTACAAAATTCCATCCAAAGCATTCTTTGGGTCTTGAATTTTGTTCTGTCTTCTTGTATCTATCTTTATGTAGCCTCTCCATTTATTTCTCATCCCAAAAATCATTTAAAATTTAAATCCTAAAAATTTAAATTTCAAATTCAAATTTCAAATTTCAAGTTCGAATTTCAAATTTAAATTTCAAATTCAAATTTTAAACAATTTTAAATATCATGTGTAATAATATGTAATTTCAAAATTTTCAAATTTTTAATTACATATTTTTAAATATGATTTAAAAATTAAATCTCAAATTTAAAAATCAAAATATTTCGATTTTGGAACCATCAACCCCACGGCCCTGGAGGCCGGCAGCCCTTGTGGGCTGCCCCCGGGGGGGCTGGCAGCTCACGCCCAGGCCGCATGCCCGGGTGGGCGTCGCAGCCACACACCTGGGTGGGCGTCACAGCCACACACCTGGGTGGGCGTCGCAGCCACACACCTGGGTTGGTGTAGCAGCCTACCAGGCTGCACACCCGGGTGCGCCTCTACAGCCCCAGGGGGCCACGGCCATCCCTGGCTGCAGGCAAGGGCCTGCGGCCGTGGGTGGTCCACCCTTGGCTAGGGGCTGCCGCAGCCCCATCCTGCCCGAGGGCAAGGGCTGCAGCCCCACCATGGGCGGTGGCCCATCCTAAGGGGTTCGATCCTCGATTTTCATGTCATATTCTAATTTACCAATTAGGATCTCCAAAAATCAATTTGAATCCTAATTAAATTAAAATTTTCCACACAAACAAAATTTCCATCTTTATATTAAATTTAACTTTTGAAAAAAATAAATTACGATCTTCAGACTTCAATCTCCTCTGAGAACAATTACATAAAAAATTCCTAAACTATTTTCGATGCACAAAATTCTAATCATAATTATTCTAAGAGACAAAAAATTAAAATCTATGGGAAAATTATGGTGATGATAAACCACTCCCATGGTTACATAAAATTCCTAGATACAATTTTTCTAAATTCTAAGGAACCATAACCGGCATAAACAAGCATGCTTATAATAATTTAAAAAATTAAAATAACCACATACTACATACATAATTCATGATAACAATATAAAGAAAACCTAGAATGCCACTCTCTAAATATCAAATCTATACATAAATAAAAAGACTAACTAATTGTCTAATTTATGTATATGACATAGTCATGAGATGGCTCTGATACTAATTGTAGGAAATAAATCAGTAAAAACGTATCAGAGTAGCATCGCAGAACAACAAAATTTTTTTAAGATCGTTAAATATCTCATGATGCCATATACAATAAACTAACAATAATTTAAACTCATACCTTAAAGGACGCCAATCTGCAGGATGAGAATAATCGGAGGGCTTCAACCAATTAGCCTTCTCTACTATTCTTCAATTCCCGAATGGCTGAGTGTGTGGGCATTCTGAACCTTGATCGGTATGCTAGCACTACTAGTCTTCTTCCGACCACCCAGATCTCTAAAGAACTTATTGTCACGTTGAGTTGTACAACAATAAGCCTGCTTACCTGAGAGTCTGTGGTCTAAGAGAACTGGAGTGGCAGGACCTCTATTTATAGACTGACATGAGGTGATCCTCTGAATTTGAATTGGATTGGGAGAAGATTTTCTCCCTTATCCATCCATAAAATCTGAATATTTTAGGCATTATCCAACCCAAAAAAAAGTCCACTTTTAGAATTATCTATTTCAAATTCAAACAGGATTTTAACTTGAATTTTATCTCACCATTAACCAACCAAAAAATCCAACAATTCATTAGGATCTTTCCATAAAATTTTCAGCCATGTTGTGATGGAAAGAACCAAAATTCAAATAAGATTTTCAAGCTTGAATTTTATCTCAACTTTATCCACTTAAAACTGAAAATCTCCCTTGAGATTCACCTCAAAATTTTTGACCACAAAAAGTAGGGAGAATCAAAATTCAACTAGGATTGAAACTTGAATTTTTTCCTGAATCTTATCCACAAAAATTTGAAAATTCTAGGAGCATATTCCTCAAAATTTTCGTGCACCTTTTAGTTAGAATCAAGAATCAAAATTCAAGTAGGATTTAAACAAGATCTTCCTCTCCAGAATCCAAATCAAATTTGAATTTTAACCCTGTGGATTTATCCACAAAAAATTTGAATCCTTCATGGATTGTGATTCAAAATTTGAATTCAAATTTCATAGTTCAAATTTCAAAATTCAAACTTCAAATTCAAAATTCAAATTTAAATTTTGAATTCAAATTTCAAATTCAAATTTCAAATTCAAATGGCAAATTCAAATTTCAAATTTCAATTTCAATTTCAAATTCAAATTTCAAATTCAAATTCAAATTCAAATTTCAAATTCAAAATTTAAATTTCAAATTTCAAAATTCAAAATTCAAACTCCACAAAAAGTTGTATTTCAAATTTTTGCCCTCATGGATAATTTTCTACAACTCTAATCTAATCTCAAATAAAATCATGGAAACTTTATTTGGAGTTCGTATAATTGTGTACTCTATTATCCAAAACAAATTATGAATTCAATCGAAGAAAATCTTGTCCACCATCCTGATCCTATGTTAATACCATCCATGCAGAGTCAACTAGCCAATAAGCATATACTAATCAATTTGCCATTCGTTAAAGAATTATGTGGAGCTAGTACAGGGACCAATTAAACATATATAATCGAGCTCCCATGATTCCATATGATCATCATTCTATACCAAACAACTCAATCATATGATCACTAATTTTAGAATCACACCACTATAAACTTGAAACTGAACTCCCAATCATATACGTTATTATGAAAGCTTGTGACAAGCTAGTGTCCAAAGACCTTGTCATATATGCAAAACCCTCATATGATATCCATGATCAACCTTAGGGTAAAGTCCATTCAACCTACTGATCAAGCTATCTTAAAGATCCATTATACTATCGAATAAGAAAATGATTATTGACCATATGTGAATATGAAGTCATCCGCCGAGCAGATGACCCAAGGCCTTGTCCATTTTCACATCCAGTATAATGCCTTTAAAAGGATACCCTTAACTCCTTATTAGAGCTATGATTCCGATATCTGTAAACAAACCCTTCATCGTATACAAGTCACACACCCAACAAACCGGTCTATAAGCTTACTACCTCTGAGACGCTTTAGCCATTAGAACATGAAAGTACACAAGTCATATACATGAAGTAGTTCATTTACTCAGGATTAAGGTTATTACAAAGTGAACGTCAAAAGAAGATTGATCCACTCATAGTAGACTACATAGTTCAATCATGCTTTAGTGCCGGTCTAATATGTCACCACCAAGCAATATATCTATGTCTCTACTTGGGAGTCTATGCTCCGGACAGTCAAGACAAACCGTCCCCACCATGGCTTTAGACAACATAATAGTCTTAACATGAGTTAAATGCTCGGTCTGTTAGGAAATGCCCTAAGCATTAGAGACATTTTGATGTATTTGTTTTGAACTAGATAATAAAATTATATATAGAGGTTATTCATTACATTGCTATCTGTCCTCGTTTTATTTACATGTTAAAGTAAATGTAAGTAAATATGGCTCCCTGACTGCTTATGTTAAACTGTTAGAACGTTGCATCCAATAGATTTTTGTATACGAGAAGACAATGTTCTAAAGTTAGCGGTCTAAACTATGGTCTGTAGTCTATGGGGTTAGACCGAGCATCTAACTCATGTTAAGACTATTATGTTGTCTAAAGCCTTGGAGGGGACGGTTTGTCTTGACTGTCTGGAGCTGGACTCCTAAGTAGAGACATAGATATGTTGCTTGGTGGTGACATATTAGATCGGGACTAAAACGTGATTGATCTACGAAGTCCGCTTTGAGTGGATCGATCTGCGTTTGACGTTCATTGTGTAATAACCTTAATCCTGAGTAAAAGGACAGCTTCATGTATATGACTTGTGTACTTTGATGTTCCAATGGCTAAAGCGTCTCAGAGGTAGTAAGCTTATAGACCGGTTCGTTGGATGTATGACTTGTATACGATGAAGGGTTCATTTATAGATATCAGAATCATTGCTCTAATGAGGAGTTAAGGATATCCTCTTAAAGGTATTATACTGAATGTGAAAATAGACAAGGCCTTGGGTCATCTACAGGGTGGATGACTTCTTATTCACATATGGTGAATAATCATTTTCTTAATTCGGTAGTATAATGGAACTTTAAGATAGCCTGATCAGTAGGATTAAATAGACTTTGGCCTAAGGCTGATCATGGATATTATATGAGGGTTCTGCATACATGACAAGGTCATTGGATGATAGCTTGTCATAGGCTTACGTAATACAATATATAATTGAGAGTTCAGTTTTAGGTTTATAGTAGTGTGACTCTGAAATTAGTGATCATATGATTGAGTTGTTCAGTAAAGATTGATGATCATATGGATTTACGGGAGCCCAATTATATATGTTCAATCAGTCCCTCTACTAGCTCCACATAATTCCTTAACATTTGGCAAAATTGATCTGTGTATGCTATCGGCTAGTTTATTATGCATGGATGGTGTTGACATAGGATTAGGATGGTAGACAAGATTCTCTCCGGTTGGATTCAGATTTTGTTTTGGATAATAGAGTACACAATTATTCGAACTCCAAATAAAATTGCCATGATTTTATTTGAGATTGGATTGGAATTGTAGAAAATTATCCATGAGAACAAGAGTTTGAAATACAACTATTTTGTGGATTTTGAAATTTGAATTTTGAATTTTGAATTTGAAATTTGAATTTGAAATTTGAATTTGAAATTTGAATTTGAAATTTAAATTTGAAATTTGAAATTTGAAATTTGAAATTTGAATTTGAAATTCGAATTTGAAATTTGAAATTCAAATTTTGAATCACAGTCCAAGTGGGATTCAAATTTGTTGTGGTAAATCCACAAGGAATGAAATTCGAATTTAAGTTAGATATGGAGAGGAAAATCTTGTTAGAATCCTACTTGAATTTTGAATCCAAATCCTAACCAAATATGGACGAAAATTTTGAGGATTATCCTCAATGAATTTTCAGATTTTTTGTAGATAAGGTTCAAGGAAAAATTCAAGTTTCAATCCTAGTTGAGTTTGGATTCTCTCCTCCCTGATAATGGCCAAATTTTTGGAGTAAATCTCCTATGAGATTTTCGGTTATTTTGGATAAGGATGAGATAAGATTCAAGCTTGAAAATCCTAGTGGAATTTTGATTCTCCCTTATCCAAAAGTGGCCGAAATTTTGGTGGAGATTTTCACCTTGGATATTCGGATTTTTTGGTTGAAAAAGGGAGATAAAATTCTACTTAAAATCTTGTTTAGATTTGGATTGGAATTATCCTAAAGTGGTCGAATTTATTATTGGGATTTTCCCCTTGGAAAATTCAAATTTTGTGCTTGTGGATAATGAAGAATATATTCTCCTAATCTAATTCGAATTTAGAGAATCACCTCATGCAGGTCTATAAATAGAGGTCCGGCCACTCCAGTTCTCTCAGACCACAGACTCTCAGGTGAGCAGGCTTGTTGTTCCATAACTCACCGTGACAATAAGTTCTTTAGAGATCTGGGTGGTCGGAAGAAAACTAGCAGTGCTAGCATACCGATCGAGGTTCAGAGTATCCACACACTCAGCCATTCGAGAATTAGAGAATAGTAGAGAAGGCTAGTTGGTTGAAGCCCTCCAGTCATTCTCCTCCTGTAGATTGGCGTCCTTGAGGTATGAGTTTTAATTATTGTTGGTTTATTGTATATGGCATTATAAGATATTTAACGATCTAAAAAAATTTTTAATTATTCCGCTGCGCCATTCTGATATGTTTTTACCGATTAATTTTCCTACAATTGATATCAGAGCCATCTCATGACTATGCCATGTACATAAATTAGACAATTACTTAGTCTTTTTATTTATGTATGGATTTGATATTTAGAGAGTGGCATTCTGGGTTTCCTTTATGTTGTTATCATGTATTATGTATAAAGTATGTGGTTATTTTAATTTTTTTAATTATTATAAGCATGCTTGTTTTTGCCAGTTATGGTTCCTTAGAATTTAGAAAAATTGTATCTAGGATTTTTTATGTAACCATGGGAGCAGTTTTTTAATACTGTAATTTTTCCATGGATTTTAATTTTTGTCTCTTAGAATTATTATGGCTAGAGTTTTGTACACCGGAAACGGTTTAGGAAATTTTATGTAATTATTCTTGGAGGAGATTAAAGATTGAAGGCCGTAATTTATTTTTTCCAAAAGTTAAATTTGATTTAAAGGTTGAAATTTTGAATGTGTGGAAAATTTCAATTTAATTGGGATTCAAATTAATTTTTAGATATCCTAATGGGTAAATTGGAATGTGGCATGAAAATCGAGACACGACCCCTCGGGATAGGCCATCGGGCCTTGGTGCGGCTGCAGCCTTTAACCTCGGGAAGGATGGGATGTGGTAGCCCCCTGTGCAGGCCATAACCACCCACGGCCGCAGGCTTGGCCTACAGCCGAGGCTGGCTGTACCCAGCCTAGGCGTGCAGCCGGCGCTGCAGGCTTGGCCTGCAGCCCGGCAAGGCTGCACATGGGGCAGCCGTGGGCTGCCAGCCCCCCAGGGGCTGGGGGGCTGCCCATGGCGGCTGCCGCCTCCAGGGGCAGTGGTGCGACGATTCAAAAATCGAAAAATTTTGATTTTTAAATTTGAGATTTAATTTTGAATCATGTTTAAAAATATGTAATTGAAAATTTGAAATTTTTGAAATTGCATATTATTATACATGATGTTTAAAATTGTTTAAAATTTGAATTTGAAATTTAAATTTGAAATTCAAATTTAGAATTTGAATTTGAAATTTAAATTTTTGGAGATTTAAATTTTAAATGATTCTTGGGATGAGAAATAAATGGAGAGGCTACATAAAGATGGATACAAGAAGACGGAATAAAATTCAAGACCCAAATAATGCTTTGGATGAAATTTTGTAATCTTTATTTTCTTTGTTCTAGGATGGAACCATGGCTTTGTTATTCTGTCAATTATTTTTTCTGTGATATTTCATGGATGTATAAATATGTATTGATGGATGTTTTATATGCATATTTGATAACATGTCATATAGGATAGGTGAGTGCCACTCATACTATATTGATCATACATAATTTGTCAAAACTTGCATGTTTTTCAAAATATTGAGTGGGCGAGGGTTTCAAACAAAATCCACGGCCTCCATTGTTGATCCATATGTGAAAGCATGGTAACGCCTCGTGTCAGTTCTGCCCTGACCACACCCCTCGGTAGGTGTTTACCGCCGCCGGTATACTAGGTTAGATCTCCTATGTGGAAAACGTGTTTGGGTACGATCCTATTCATGACCACCCCTCGGTGTCTTGGTAGGACGTGGATTGGGCTACGTAAATAATGGTTATACACTCAAGACTCGTTTAGTTATTAACCTTCCCTAGAAGCTTTGTTAACTAAACTGGTGGCCAAATAAGCGGTTATTAATATATGTCTTAACCTTGGAGGATTTAAGGCAACATATATTAATTGGACGGAGTCCATGTTCTGGCTATTTGTTTCATGACCACCCCTCAGTGGCTTGGGGTAATAGGTGCTGAGAATTATCGTTGCAATGCTACATGTTTTTCAAGTTTCATGTAGGAACATACTTGTATGTTTTATTTGCTAAATTATCTGTATATTTGCTTGGGCTTTGTAATGATGTCTAGTATAATTTTATTTCAGTTCAAAATGTCACCAACACCCCTCATTTCAATACTTATTGAGAATAAACTGAATGGCGATAATTATAAGGATTGGAAAAGAAATCTGTTAATAGTTCTCAGTTGCGAGAGACAGAAGTTCGTACTAGACAAACCATGCCCACCAGGGCCAAAACCTGACACACCGCTTGAGGAGGTCCCGATTGCCTATACTCGTTAGAGAGAAACCAATGATATAGCTCGATGCTACATGCTTGCTAGCATGACGAGTGCTTTACAAAAGCAGCATGAGACTTATCAGGTTGCTAAGGAGATCATGGACAATCTGAAGGACATGTTCGGAGGCCAAGAAAAGTTGGCTCGACAGTCTGCTATAACCAGCATTATGAACTCTAAGCAAAAGGCGGGTACTCCAGTGAAAGACCATATGATCACTCTAATGGGATTCTTCGCTGAGGCTGCCGAGAATGGTGCTGAATTAGACTACAATACCCAAATCGAGATGGTGTTCAAAACTCTATCTAAAGATTTTGTGGGGTTTAAGGCCGCATACAATCTGGTGACAAGGGAGTTAGGACTAACCGAGCTCATGAAGTAACTCCAAGCTTATGAGCAGATGATCAAGGATGGAGATGCAGTCCAACCCAAAGGTGAGGCCAATTTGGCAGAATCTTCTAAACCCTCTCGGAAGAGGAGTGGCCAAACCAAAAGCAAGCAGCTTCCAGTTCTTCTAATCCTCCTGTCTCGGATGGGAAGAAGAAGAAGAAGAACAAGAAGCCCAAGGACCCTAAAAAGTCCAAATGCTTTCATTGTAGGAAGGTAGGTCACTTTAAGAAGGCTTGCCGGGAATTCCTAGCCACCAAGGGCAAGGAAGGTAAGGAACTTCACTACTTAGAAGCATGTTTAGTGGAAGAATCGAAAGACACTTGGGTCATTGATTCAAGCGTCACTAATCATGTTTGTGTTTCTATGTAGGGGTTCGTGGAAACGAGAAGTCTACATGATAGGAGCCTCTCGTTGCGGACTGGAGATGGTAGCTTAGTAGTGGCTGAGGCAGTGGGAGATATTTACATTTACTTTAATCAATTTAGGTTTATTTTATTAAAAGACTATTTTTATGTTCCTAATTTTAGGAGGAACCTTATATCGGTAGCTTGTTTAATAAAGGATTCTTATTCAGTTTCTTTTAATAAAAGAGTTGATATTCGTAGAAATAATTCTTTTATCGGTTCTGGATGGATAGATGGAAATCTATATTTAATCAAGCCAAAGATGTACTCACTGCTTGACACTGAATTAATAGATAACTCTAAAAGGTTGAAAGTTTCTCACTCTAATAAGGTGTATCTTTGGCATTTAAGACTTGGTCATATTAATCAGGATAGGATTCAAAGATTGGTGAAAGACAGTCCTCTGGAATCTCTAGAGGAGGTACGTCTTCCTCAATGTGAGTCTTGTCTAGAAGGAAAGATGACTAAGAGGTCTTTTGGAGCTAAGGGCACAAGGGTTCAGGAGCTCTTAGAAATTGTGCACACTGACGTATGTGGCCCCATGAATGTCACAGCATGAGGAGGGTTCGAGTATTATGTCTCCTTTATAGATGATTACTCGAGGTATGGATATGCGTATCTGATGCACCGCAAGAGTGAAACCTTTGACAAGTTCAAAGAGTATCGTGCAGAAATGAAAAAACAATTGGATAAATCCATAAAGACACTTCGATCTGATCGAGGTGGTGAATACCTCTCTGATGAATTTCTAGGACATCTTGTAGAGAACGGGATATTATCCCAATTGACTACACTTGGTACTCCATAATAGAATGGCGTAGCTGAAAGGAGAAATAGGACCTTGTTGGATATGGTACGGTCCATGATGAGTTATTCAATGCTGCCACTATCATTTTAGGGATATGCTTTACAAACGGCGTGCTATATTCTGAATCAGGTTCCAAGCAAATCAATTCCCAGAACTCCGTATGAATTATGGCGTGGCAGGAAGCCCTCCCTTGGACATATGAGAATATGGGGCTGCTCGGCACATGTACTGGATGGGGATGTGAAGAAATTGGAACCAAGATCAGAATTGTGCATGTTTATAGGGTATCCAAAGGGAACTAAAGGAGGTCTATTCTATAACCCGAAGGAACAAAAAGTCATTGTCTTAACCCATGCGACATTCTTGGAGGAAAGTCACATGAATGACTTCAAGCCTCAAAGTAAAGTAGTACTAGAGGAGTTATCAGGTGAAAGAACTGCTCCACAGATTTTGGTCTTGGATGCAAGTCCGAGTTCCGGTGAAAGACCTGCAGATGATCAACAATTTAGGGTACCTCGTCGTAGTGGGAGGGTTTCGAAAAAACCTAATTTCTTCATGTATAATGCTGAGGTATACCAGGCCGAGGCTCATGAGCATAAGGATGATCCGGTCACCTATTAGGAAGCTATAAATGATGTTGATTCTAAATCTTGGAAACAGGCTATGAATAATGAGATGGATTCTATGAAATCCAACTCTGTTTGGGAACTTGTAGATTTACCGGATGGGATAAAACCGATTAGATGCAAATGGGTCTACAAAAGAAATAAGGATGTGGAAGGGAGAGTAGAAACTTTCAAAGGTAGACTGGTTGTAAAGGAGTACACGCAAAAGGCTAGAATCAATTACGATGAAACTTTTTCACCTGTTACTATGCTGAAGTCTATCCGTATTCTTCTGTCCGTTGCTGCGGCTCTCGATTACGAGATCTGACAAATGGATGTCAAGATGGCATTCTTGAATGGCCATCTTGAAGAGTGTATCCATATGATACAACCCGAAGGGTTTGTAGCGAAAGGCCAAGAAAGGAAAGTCTGCAAGTTGTTTAGATCCATTTATGGATTAAAGCAAGCATCCCGCTCATGGAACCAGAGGTTTGATCAAGCGATTAAGACATTTGGTTTTGAGCAGAACATTGATGAACCCTATGTTTATAAATGTATTAAGGATGGAAAAGTGGTCTTTCTGATATTCTATGTCGATGATATACTACTCATTGGGAATGATGTAGGGAACTTATCATCAGTCAAGCTTTGGTTACACCAACAGTTTGACATGAAGGACTTGGGAGAAGCTAATTATGTTCAAGGCATTCGTCTCTTTAGAGATCGAAAGAACAAAATGATAGCGTTATCCCAAGCTTCATACATAGATAAAATAATTGACAAATATGCAATGCAAGAGGCAAAGAAAGGTACACAACCTTCTATTGCTAGTCTAACTCTTTCATTGGATGACTATCCCAAGACATCGAAAGAAAGAGAGCGTATGAGTAAGGTCCGTTATGCATCCACTGTGGGTAGCCTTATGTATGCTATGCTTTGCACTCGCCCGGACATATGTTTTGCAGTAGGTATGGTGAGTCGATATCAAGCGAATCCTAGAACCAAGCACTGGCAAGCAGTAAAGCATATACTCAAGTATCTTAAGAGAACGACGGATTATATGCTGGTGTATTCTAGAGGGGACCTAACACCCATAGGATACACAGACTCAGACTTCCAGACTTGCAAGGATTCAAGGAAATCGACATCTGGATCGATGTTTTTGCTCGGAGGAGGCGCCATTGTGTGGAGGAGCGTGAAGTAGGGCTGCGCAACTGACTCTACTATGGAGGCTGAGTATGTGGCTGCGGCTGAGGCATCTAAAGAAGTAGTTTGGCTCCGCAAGTTCTTTAGAGACCTTGAGGTCATTCCGGGTGTTGACAAGCCTATCACACTTTACTGTGATAACACTGGGGCAATTGCCAACACAAGGGAATCTCGGCACCATAAGAGGACCAAGCACATAGATCGGAGATATCATATTATTAGAGGGCACGTGGAGACAGGACAAGTAGATGTATGTAAGATCGCGTCCGAGGACAACATTACCGATCCCTTTACTAAGACTTTGGTGGCTAGAAACTTTGAGAGGCACGTAGAGGCGATGGGAATGCGTAACATGGCACATCTACTTGCTTAGGGCAAGTGGGAGATTGTTAGGAAATGCCCTAAGCATTAGAGACATTTTGATGTATTTGTTTTGAACTGGATAATAAAATTATATATAGAGGTTATTTATTACATTGCTATCTGTCCTCGTTTTATTTAAATGTTAAAGTAAATGTAAGCAAATATGGCTCCCTGACTGCTTGTGTTAAACTATTAGAACGTTGTATGCAATGGACTTTTGTATGTGAGAAGACAATGTTCTAAAGTTAGCAGTCTAAACTATGGTCTGTAGTCTATGGGGTTAGACCGAGCATCTAACTCATGTTAAGACTATTATGTTGTCTAAAACCTTGGAGGGGACGGTTTGTCTTGACTGTATGGAGCTGGACTCCCAAGTAGAGACATAGATATGTTGCTTGGTGGTGACATATTAGATCGGGACTAAAGCGTGATTGATCTACGAAGTCCGTTTTGAGTGGATCGATCTACTTTTGATGTTCATCGTGCAATAACCTTAATGTTGAGTAAAAGGACAGCTTCATGTATATGACTTGTGTACTTTGATATTCCAATGGCTAAAGCGTCTCAGAGGTAGTAAGCTTATAAACCGGTTCGTTGGGTGCATAACTTGTGTATGATGAAGGGTCGTTTACAGATATCGGAATCATAGCTCTAATGAGGAGTTAAGGATATCCTCTTAAAGGCATTATACTGAATGTGAAAATGGACAAGGCCTTGGGTTGTCTACAGGGTGGATGACTTCTTATTCACATATGGTGAATAATCATTTTCTTAATTCGGTAGTATAATGGAACTTTAAGATAGCCTGATCAGTAGGATTAAACGGACTTTGGCCTAAGGCTGATCATAGATATCATATGAGGGTTCTACATACATGACAAGGTCATTGGGCGATAGCTTGTCATAGGCTTACGTAATACGATATATAATTGGGAGTTCAGTTTCAGGTTTATAGTGGTGTGACTCTAAAATTAGTGATCATATGATTGAGTTGTTCGATAAAGAATGATCATCATATGGATTTGCGGAGCCCGATTATATATGTCCAATCAGTCCCTCTACTAGCTCCACATAATTCCTTAACGTTTGGCAAAATTGATCTATGTATGCTATTGGCTAGTTTATTATGCATGGATGGTGTTGACATAGGATTAGGATGGTAGACAAGATTCTCTCCGGTTGGATTTAGATTTTATTTTGGATAATAGAGTACACAATTATTTGAACTCCAAATAAAGTTGCCATGATTTTATTTGAGATTGGATTGGAGTTGTAGAAAATTATCCATGAGAGCAAGAGTTTGAAATACAACTGTTTTATGGATTTTGAAATTTGAAATTTGAAATTCGAATTTGAAATTTGAATTTGAAATTCGAATTTGAAATTCGAATTTGAAATTTGAAATTTGAAATTTGAATTTGAAATTCGAATTTGAAATTTGAAATTCAAATTTTGAATCACAGTCCAACTGGGATTCGAATTTGTTGTGGTAAATCCACAATTAATGAAATTCGAATTTGAGTTGGATATGGAGAGGAAAATCTTGTTAGAATCCTACTTGAATTTTGAATCCAAATCCTAACCAAATATGGATGAAAATTTTGAGGATTATCCTCAATGAATTTTCTGATTTTTGTGGATAAGGTTCAAGAAAAAATTCAAGTTTCAATCCTAGTTGAATTTGGATTCTCTCCTCCCTGATAATGGTCGAATTTTTGGAGTAAATCTCCTAGGAGATTTTCAATTATTTTGGATAAGGATGAGATAAGATTTAGGCTTGAAAATCCTAGTGGAATTTTGATTCTCCCTTATCCAAAAGTGGCCAAAATTTTGCTGGAGATTTTCCCCTTGGATTTTCGGATTTTTTGGTTGAAAAAGGGAGATAAAATTCTAGTTAAAATCTTGTTTAGATTTGGATTAGAATTATCCTAAAGTAGCTGAATTTATTGTTGGGATTTTCCCCTTGGAAAATTCAGATTTTGTGCTTATGGATAAGGGAGAATATCTTCTCCTAATCCAATTCGAATTCAGAGAATCACCTTATAGAAGTCTATAAATAGAGGTCCTGCCACTCCAGTTCTCTCAGACCACAGACTCTCAGATGAACAGGCTTATTATTGCACAACTCACCGTGACGATAAGTTCTTTAGAGATCTGGGTAGTCGGAAGAAGGCTAGCAGTGCTAGCATACCGATCGAGGTTCAGAGTGCCCACACACTCAACCATTCGGGAATTAGAGAATAGTAGAGAAGGCTAGTTGGTTGAAGCCCTCCGGTCATTCTCCTCCTGCAGATTGGCATCCTTAAGGTATGAGTTTAATTATTGTTGGTTTATTGTATATAGCATCATGAGATATTTAACGATCTAAAAAAATTTTTAATTGTTCCGCTGCGCCACTCTGATACATTTTTACAGATTAATTTTCCTACACGGTCTAACCGCCATAGACTACAGACCTTAGTTTAGACTACTTATTTTAGAATATTGTCTTCTCACATACAAAAGTCCATTGTATGCAAAGTTCTAACAGTTTTTAATACAAGCAGTCAGTGAGCCATATTTGCTTACATTTATTTTAACATGTAAAGAGAATGAGGACAAATAGCAATGTAATGAATAACTTCTATTATTAATTTTATTATTCAGTTCAAAATAAATGAAATACATCAAAATGGCTTTCATGCTTGGGGCATTTCCTAACAAATAAAATGTTCTAACAATGTTGAAGGAAATGAATTCGGTGATGGAAAATTTTACTAAACCAAAATAGGACGAACGGTGCCCTTTTAGTATCAAAAATCCTAGACGATTACCGGGGTCCACAAAAGGATAAAATACTTACAGAATAGATTTTTGGCCAAATGAAAGTGATTTAAGGAAAACCGATCGCACGGACAACCTCAAAAACCCGCTAGCACGATTTTGGGAAAGTTTCATTCTATTTGACTTTTGGTCAAAAGTTTGACCAAGATTATGTAATGAATGAAAGATTATGGTGCATTACACTTATAGGGATTCTAGGATACACAATGATCCAAAGGCTACGGTTTAAAGCTTATTTGATCCAATGGCGAGGATTCAAAGTCAACACCAAAAAGGTCAAAAATAACTTAGAAAAATTCAAGAATTTTTAGGTGAAAGGTGACGGATGTAGATTGGGAATTGAAGAAAAATCAGAAAAAATTTTGATAATTGCAAAATAAACCCATAAAAAGTTTTAAAACAACCCCTAAAGTGTTGCTAATTTGCCCAAAAATTTTACAAGCAAGCCCTCCGTTTTTTATTGCCCATTTAAGCATGGTTTTGAAGTTCAAAAACCAAAAACAATTCTAGTTTTTTGCCCTGCTTTGTTGCTGTGCACTTTCACCAACCCAAGCCTATTTTTCTTCAAATTTTTCCCACTAAAATTGTTAAAAACTCATCCCAAGCTCAAGTTGATCTTGTTTGTGAGGTAAGTTTCAAATTTTCAAGCTTTTTCTTGAGTTTTTAGTGATGAAAACTATGGGCTGCATATGGTGTTGGTGTGACGAATTTCAAGCTTTTGTTTTGTTAGTTTTTGCTTCAAGAAGCTAGGTTGGCGTGTGTTGGAAGTAAGGAATGAATTAGAGCTTGGAAAACAAAAATTGGTGCATGATTTTCAAAGAAAATCCGTGTCCATTAAGGAGGGTGGTGAAGGAAAATTCTGGTTTGATTTTGGGTAGTTTCTTGATTCAAACACTTGTATTGGCTTGTGACTGAAGTAAGGAAGGGATTAGAAACTTGAAAACTCAATTTGATGCATGTTTTCCAAGTGAAAACCGTGAGCATTCATGTGGTTGTTGAATGAAGATTTTAAGCTTGGTTTTGTGAATTTGTTGATGCAAAAGTTAGTATTGGTATGTGATTGAATTAGGAAAGAAATTAGAAGCACAAAATTTCAAATTTTATGCATGTTTTTCAAGGAAAACCGTGGGTTATGTTAGGTGATGAATTGAGAATTTTGTCGGGAAAATGTAAGTATGGAATATGGATAAAAATGAACTAAAATGTCATTAGAAACGACTAGAGTTTTATAGAAATTTTTATGTAAAAATTAACCTCGATACCTATTACGTACTAAACTAGAGACCTAATTTTTACGTAAAAACACAATTTTTATGTAAAAATTGTGTTTTTATGTAAAAATTAGGTCTCTAGTTTAGTACGTAGTAGGTATCGAGGTTTTGAGACGTTACCTAAACACCGGGAACCTAAAATTTAAGTGGAAACGTTGTCGAAATTTTTAGAATAACCCGAAGGGATTTTTAGAATAACCCGAAGGGTATTTTAGGAAACGTGGGCTAAAATGTGGTCGGGATTTGAAAATCCGAGCCCCTTCGGTGACCTAAGCTAAGAAAAGGATGACAGACGTTTTCAATATTAGTAAACCGTCCATACAGAGCCCTAAAACATAAAAAAAAAAAAAAAAAAAAAGGATTAACGACCTAGGTCGGAGTAGTGCCCCCGAGGGTCAGATGAATAGTAAATCAAGAATTTACAGTAATTAATACTATAAAAGCATGGTAAAGTCTAAAAAAAATTATTTTATGATTTTTGACCTTAGAAAATCCTATTAAAATGCTAAAGTGAAAATGTTATAGCTCAAAAACCCATTCGGGGCAAAATGGTCATTTTGACCAAAAATATCAGAAATGCTAGAAAAAGACTGTTAGGCCCTTAGAATGGCTTAATTAAAATTTTAAAGGCCAAAATTAAGTTTTAAGTCAAAGAAAAGTATATTTACGAAGAAAAATTACGCTAGGGATGAAATAGTCATTTTGTCAAAAGTTGGGGATAAAATGGCCATTTTGTTAAAAGTTATAAAAAGGGATGTTAAGGCTTGGAATAGTATCCTAAGGCCTTAATTAAGGTTTTAATAGCCAAAATCACGATTTAAGTATAAGAAAAGTAAGAAAAGTCCACTAGGGACAATAGTTTTTTTTTTAAGTTGACAGAAAAATTAAAAATAAAATATTAGACCCTTAAATGCATTATTAGGGATTCAGACTTAGAATTTTTATGTTTTTACAATATTTTAAGTATAAAATAAATATTGAAAATAATCGTTAATTATTTTGGCTATAGGGATCCAACTTAGAGGCGACGAAGGAATGTCGGTGGACCCCAGGAAGGAAACATTAGCCAAATATCTGTAAGTTCAGACATCTCGTTGTCTGTAGTATGAATTTACTTGACCTGTCAAAGTGCTATGTGTGAAATGTAAAGTATATATATAAGGTGCTATATGCACAACAATGTGTCTAATAAAATACACACAATAAAAAAAGAAATGTAAAGTGTTCCAGACTAAGGGGCAATGAGAATGTCATCTGGTCAAAACCATATAAAAGATGGTAATGAAATCACCTTTTAGCATACTGACCTCCCGCAAGGTGGAGGTTTTTCATGTTATGTTTTATTAATATTATGTAGACTGTTGAGCATTGGCCAATGGGTCGCTCCATAGAGTCCTTCTCAGTCATACGCGCACTACGGTACGACCAACATAGAGCTCCAAAACCACAATGTAATGCAATATAAAGACCTAAGATTTAAACGTTACCCATAATTGAGCATAATGTGTACTAACATTATATGTAATGCTCTAAGTTATGGTCCACAGTCTATGTTACTAGTCTTTATGTTTGAACTCACTAAGCCTGTAGCTCACAAGTTAATTCGTGTTGCAGGTAAGCAACCTGTACGATAGTAAATTTATAATGGACGAAGGGCGGGATCTGCATGTGCTAAAGGAACAGAGCGAGGAAAATGGTCCTGCTACAAGTTTTCCACTGAGCAGCATTTAAATGAATTTGAAATGATATTTTTATGATGTAAATTGTTTACTCTAGTAAATATTTTACGATAATACAATTTTTAAGTTTAATTTTAAAAGTTAAAAAAATATATATTCCCCATTTTCACGTTAAAATGAAAGTTTAAAACAAGTATGTTAAACAAAGAAAGTAAGTTAAAGTAAGTTGTCGGTGACCCATGAGGTGGCAGACTATCACAGATGGCTTCAGAGCTCAACTGTGATAACGCTGTTCAGCCTCCATATAGGCGGGCCTCCACAATAAAAAAAACAAAAATAAAATAAAATAAAAAAATACCTAAAAAAAAAAGAAATAGAGACATAAAAAAAAGGTAAAATGATTGCCTTGAATAAAATTGACTAATATAATAGTTACAAGTTTAATTTAATAATAGTTTTAGGATGTTGTTATAATAATATTTAGGGAAATCATATTAAATGATATTTTTCTAATATCTTTATTAATTATATAGCATATGTTAATAATGTTGTTAAATTATAGCATATTTCTAAATTTTGATTATATTAAATTCCTTTTTTACCCTTTCCTTTTTTAATAGATTTTTTTGTTCTATTTTTTGTACTCCTTTTCTTTTTATATTTGTTCTTCTCATCCCTACTTTTTCTCCGATTGTTGCTGCTCTCCATTATTGTCACACTATTGTTGACATTCCATTAAAGAATTGTAAGTTCTGGTTTCCATTTTTCTGATTGTTGCCGCTCCACATTGTTGCTGCTTCATTGTTGACGCTCCATTAAAGAATTGCAAGGTCTGGTTACTCTTTCTTAGATTATTGCCACTCTCCATTGTTATCGTTCCATTGTTAACGCTCCATTAAAGAATTGTAAGGTATGGTTTTATGTTTTTCGATTTCTTTTGTTTTTAATTTTTTTTCTTTTTTGGTCATCTGTTTCCCTGTCTTTCAAGCTTTATTAATAACACTCCGTTTGAGAAATCATGAGGTCTTTGTTTAAGAGTTTTTTGGGCATCTAGGTTATACTAAGGTTTGAGGTTAACTGTCGTCTACATTATTTGCAAGATTTTTACAAGATTTGTGGATTATTTGATTAAAATATTTGTGAATTCTTTCCATTTTATTGTACTCTTTTGTCTCTTTTTTTTTTAAATTCTTTCTTCAAGTTTTTTTGATAATGCCTACATTGTTTTTCGTTTTTCTTTTTATTTGAATTTTTATTTATTGTTGGTTTTATTGTCTACTGCTATCTTTTTTCAATGCTACCAAATAATAGCAACCATGTCAAATAACTAGTATGACATTAAAAAAACAAATTAAAAGTTTTAAGATCACTAAATCCAACTTTATTTACTTCCACATTGTACTGTTGGAAGTCGAAATAGGTCGGAGGAACAACAATAGTCGCATGACTCAATCGACAACCGACTCGGTTGAATTGATATCTATGAATGTGACTACAGAATTCAGTCCCTTAGCAAGGTAGTCCTTTGTCCCAAACATCAATCTGGCGTGTTGAGATTTTCTTTGGTCCTTTTTTTTTTTTTTCCCTTCCTTCATATGGCTTTACCATGTCTTACGGTTTGTATCGTTATCATGATCATCAACATTATATCTTTCTTATTTCGAGATATATATAGCGAAATTGATATTTAAATATTCATTCATTATTTCCTTTTATTTCATGGAAATTTTTACATTGAACCATATATTCTTTGTGGGAGCTGAGGTGTCTCTGTTACTCTTTAAGGATAAAATTACAAATGTTGCATGATTGGGGATGCATCAATTCCAGGATAAAACGACGACAATAAGAATTTTCGGTCTTTGATAGATTATAATTTGTGATTGGATAAGAAAAACAAGTTCTCTTCTTTTTTTCTTTTCCTTGTTAACCAAAAATGGTTTAGGTGCGTACTGGTTGGTTTGGACATTAATAGCATTCATGATATATACATATGGCCCAAAAACAAGTTTTACAGAATTTGTATGGTAGTTTTCTCTTTTATTGGTGGTTACATTGTGTTTATTAATCTTTCCTTGTTTGGTAGTAGTAATTTTTGAGCTTGTATTGTTTTATTATTTTTAGTTATGTTTTTTTTTGGGGGGGGGGGGGGGGGGGGGGGGTACTTTTTTAAAGTTTTATATAGATTTTGTTGCTTTTTTTTTAATGTTAATCTATATATTGTATTGAAAATATCTGTATTTACAAGGATGGCACAGGTTTCTTTTGTTGTTGCCTATAGGGGGAGATAGGATTCCAATAATTTATTTTCCAACTTTGCTTTTTCAAGCTGTTAAAGTTGATGATAGTGTTGACTTTAAGTCTTTTGAAGAGTTTTTGGTACAAGAATTGCATTTAGAGTTGGTTGGTTTTATGAGTAATGTTCATTTTTTAAGATTAGTTGTGGGCTCTGACTTTGGAAAAACAATTAGTAGGCTTATGGATATGACTACAGAAAAGCAATTGAAATGGTTTTTTGAGCTTGTTAGATTTGATAAGGCTATTGAATCCTTTCCTCTAGTAGTTTTTTTTTTTTTTTATGGTGTTGACAAGTCGTTTAGTCATTCAAGTAATGTTTTAAAAAAGTGGCATGAGGCTTGTCTGGATGTTGGAGGTCCCTCTTGGTCCAGTGATGTTGACGTTAATACTTCTATAGATTGGTTTTTGATTGAAGATTATGATGTTGGGAAGCTTCCGTTGTCTTTTGATATTAAGGAAGGAAATCATTTTCAATGTAAATCCATATTGAAGAAGTTTTTGCATTTGATTGCCATTAGAGGAAATTTTGAGTTTAAGGTTGATAGGTCTAATGCAGATTTCTATATTTTAAGTTGTATTGTTGATGGGTGTAGTTGGATGATACTTGCATCAAAGATTTCTGGGAGGGATATTTGGGTTATTCGAAAGTACTATTCTAAACATACTTGTCCTCACGATATTGTTAGCAATGAACATCGTCAAGCCAGGAGTCAATTTGTGGCTGAACTATTAAATGGGGATTTCAGTAAGGGTATATATAATAGAGCTCGTCCGAGGGATGTGGTGGCTTTAATGTATGGTAAATATGGGGTTGGGTAAATATGGGGTTGAAATTAGCTATTATGTAGCTCAGGAAGCTCGATCTTTTGCTTTAAGTGTTATTAGAGGTACTGCTAAGCGATCTTATTCTCATATTCCTACCTTGTGTGCTATTTTAAAGGAAAAAACCTAGGTAACTATTTTGTTTTACTCACGCGAATACATGTATTTTATATGAAAATATATATTTACTTATTAATATGTATATTTCCTTTTATTATCAGGGTCTTTTTGTTCGTATAAACTGGATTTCATGGGCAGGTTTTTGTATTTTTTTCATATGCTAAGGAGCTTCGATAAATAGGTGGTGTCATTGGAGACTTGTCATTTCTATTGATGGGTCATTTTTGAAGTTTGAATTTGGTGGTACTATACTTATAGCTGTTATACTGATGGTAACAGTCATATTTTTCCTTTAGCTTTTACTGTTGTTGACTCTGAGAACGAGAACTTCTAGGAGTGGTTTTTTGTGAACTTAAGGCAGGCCATTGCTGATCGTGATGGGTTAGTTATTGTTTCTGATCAGAATTTTTGCATCCCCAAAGCTGTAGGGCAAATTTACCCAACAGCTGAGCATGGAATATGCATTCAACATCTTTTAAGGAATATGAATGCAAGATTTAAGGGTTTAAAAGGGGATGGTTTATTTCATCGATGTGCAAAAGCATATCTTATTCAAGATTTCGAATATTTCATGCGGTGAATGGAAGCTATTAGACCGGAGATTTAGCAATACCTTTATAATGTTGGGTATATAAAGTGAGCTCGTGCTTTTTTTGGACATACAAGATATGATGTCATGACAACCAACATATCTGAGTCTATGAATGCTATGTTATTAGAGGCAAGAGAATATCCAAATTTCTCGTTGGTTGAGTCATTTCGTAATTTATTACAGAGGTGGTTTTATGAGCGTAAGAATCTTGCTGACAAGACTACCACGCTTTTTACTGTGAGAGTTGATATTTGATTACGAGATGCAAAGGCAATAGCGCATTCTATGAGTATAAGCTTTATTTGTCATTTTATTTTGTAAATAAATGGATTTCCTAGATAATATTTTTATTTCCAAACTTTGAGTAATTAGATTTTCTTGTAAATATTTGTTTTTAATCCTTCTTATTAGGTTTACCCAATGGATGTTAATAAGTATCAGGTTGTTGAAGGCGAGTTAAACAACAATGTAGATTTGATTAACAATATAGATTCCAAGGAAATAACAATATTATCATGAACATATACTGTTTTTCAAAACTAGAGTTATTAGAAAACAAGTTAAAAATGTTTTTTTTTTTAAGGAAATAACTATATCTAACCCAAAAATATTTAGATAATATAAATAGTTACTATGATTTTATCTTTTTAACGTCAAAAAGCTTGTTGAGCTCGTTCCATTTTGGTTGAGATACTAACTCCCACTTAACACTCTTGGTGTAGTATTTCCACTACGAAGGGTTGCAATATCTTTTTTTACCATGAATGGTAGTGTTTTAAACACCCAAATCAAAACTGCATATGGAAATCCATAGAATCCAAACCCTTTCATTGATGTGCTGTTAACCCCTTATTTGAATCCATATAGTGTCTTCTCATATGATGCGGTCTCTCATGGATATTTCTTGATTGCCTCATCATTATAGACTAGTTTGAGATATTTTTTACTGACTTTCTGTTTGTTTTATTCAGAGACAATCAACTTCTCAACACAGCATAAATTTGCCATTTTTATGACTTCATCGTCAGATTCTTATGCTAGTATTTTCTCTCCTTCTTTAAAAATGTATGCAAGGTCCCCACATATGTCAGGTTACTTCTCAAAATATTTTTCTAAGAATGTGACCTTTGATCTATCTTGTAATATTGCATAAGGCATCAGTCCACAATGAAACCCTGTTATTAGGACAAAGTCCTGCATGCCCATCACCATTTTCTTTGTCCCAAACTTGAATGCAAGCTCTGATGTATTGTTATGTTTTATTTGCTTGCAAATAAGTTGTAGGGCAAATTTGGAGGGGAATTTGTCACTGAATTTCAACTGTAAAAACTTCTCAAACGGTCCTTATTTGAAAAGTTCCAATTGTGTTAGAGATAATTTCTTCTTAATATCTCTTATTTCTTTTAGTATGCAGTTATTCACAATCTTTCTAGAGGGATCCCATTCTGTTCTTGGTTTTTCAAATTTCAATTCATGCATTTCATGATAAAGAAATTTTTGTTATAAACTTTGTTGTATTTTTGCAAGTAAATTAATTTATTTTTTGAATTTATTTATTTTATATATATTTTGTCTATTTGCATGCAGAAGTTTGTTGTTGTTTTTGTTGCTGATTTGCTGGATAATCTTTCTCTACTATTAATCTTATTGGTGTGGTAGTATTCTTCTTATGTGTTTTTATTACTGGTTCTTTTCCTTTTGATTCCATTATGTTGCAACTACGTTTTTTCTTTTTAGTCTTCTGTTTTTTTTTTTTTTGCAAATAACAATAATATTAAAATGAAAATATATGGTTTTTCAAAAATAAAAGTTAGGTTCATGCACTAAAAATCAAACAAAGATTATTGTAAGCTTTTACAAAGAAAATAATTATATTACAGTAAAAATACATAGATTTTCAGAATTAGGAACAGTTATATTAATGCATTATGAACAAATTAAATACTATTATATGTTTCTTTTCAAGGATACAACATTTTCAACATGAAAATATATATATTTCTAGAATTAAAAGCAGTGTTGTTTTTATGATTTTGTCAGTTATGTTGGTGAAAATTGAATGAAAACAAAATGCTATAGTTTACTTGGAAATCCAACATGTAAATCTAACATGTGAACAGTTCTATCTACAGGCCATTTATTTATTTTCAATGTATCATTAACTAAACTCAAGGGAAAAAGTTAGAAATCCAAAATGCAAAGTAAAAAAATCTTCAACTGTGCAAGTCTTAGACTTTCAAAATGTAAAAATTGAATGAAAGACTATTATAAGTTTTACTAAGGAAATAATTATATTACAGTGAAAATACATAGATTTTCAAAGACTATTGTAAGCTTTTACTAAGGAGATAATATTATTATAGTGAAAATATATGTATTATCAGAATTAGAAACAGTGAAAACTTGCTTGAGATGCTAAATGAGTTATATCACAAGGAAAAAAATGGATGGGGAGGCTTGAGGTTGATGTGGTGGTGGTGTACACCAAATTTAAGTAGCTATTAATAAGAAGATGTTTTGGCAAAACAATATGAAACAAGAGATGTGAATGAGATAGATCAGAAAAAAATTTCACAAGAGAAGAAACCAACTGGTATTGAACTTTCACCAATAAGGATATGATATCTTGTGAATTCAATCAAATTAAATACAAAACTATAATTCAAGCTCAAACACTTAGTTATAATTTCAATCTATTATTAAGCTTTCAGAGTAAGAGGAAAAAAAGAACAAAAACCCCAAAACAGTTAGGTAACCAAATCTAAATAATGTCTCTACATGGATTTGTTGATCACAAAAAAAGCTACCAATATTTTCTGCACCCACAAATAAACAATAATTATCAACAAGGGGAAAATAAAGGAAAAAAAAAGATCAAAAAACAGGAACTATTTGACATACATATTAAACAACAAATCATATTCAATTTATGCATATCCTGATTTACTATTTTCCTTTGAAGACAATCTTATCCTATAAAATAGCATGCTACAGTTCTATTGGAAATCCAACATGTAAATCCAATATGTGAAAAGTTTCATCTATAAGCCATTTAATTTTTTTCAATATATCATTAATGAATCTCAAGGAAAAAAGTTAGAAATCCAAATTATAAAGTAAAAAAGCTTCAAATGTACAATTTCAGATCTTCAAAATGTGAATGAAAACATCATGCCATGTTCAGTTCTTTTTCAAAATTTGTTTGTTCCGCCCAAAAATTTGTGGTTTTTTCAAAATCAATGGATTTTCTTTAAATCTAAAGTGTTTGAAGCCAAAAAAAAATTTATGCAAGTCATAGATACAAGAATTGTCGATAACCACAAATAGAGAACATAAAGGTAGTTACAAACAGAGAAAATCACAAAAATTTGTAATTTTCGTTTACTAGTTTGTAAGAAAATATGTTGGAAATCTAAAATTCAAAGCCATAAAGATTTAATTGAACATTATCGATTTGTGATTTGTAAATGCATAGAAAAAATCATACTTGAGTTTTGCTCAAATTGATCACTGTTGGAAACTAAAAAAACATCTAAAAATTAGTGGTTTTGTTTGCAAAATTTGTTAGAAATCTGAAAATCTAACCAATTTCTGCACAAATCTAATGATTTGTAGAAGATGAAATCGTGAGAATTTGGGGACTGAGTTTTCGATGTATAGGGTTTGAGAAAAAACATATCAGATACAGGTGAGAGTGGGTGTGTGTTTAGGAAGTGGCTCAGGAGTATTTTCAGTATTCTAGGTTAGTTTTTTTATTTAATTATGTTATTTACTCTTATTATTTTTATTTATATCACTATTTTCGTACCTATTAGTCTAAAATGCTATTTCATTCCTTCTCCCTAATATTTTTTTTATTAATTTTTAGATAAAATATTATTTTTTTATGAAATTATTAACAGATTCTATCAAAAATAAACGAAAAAGACTATTATAATAATATTTAAATAGTTTAAGTTCATTTCAAATAAGTCAAAAAAAAATTCAGGTTTCAAAAATTTAATTAGCAATTTATAATATATAACAATATAAAGAAAGAGTTGCCAAACGAAAATTCAAAGCAGGAGTCATCCTTAAGAAACCAGAAACATCTCGTGAAGTCCCAATAAACTAAACACCGAGTCCGAGAACAGCAAAGCGGCAGAGGGTACCACTTGCGATCTTTCGTCAAACAACAACATGCGACCACCACTTTCAGCGACGTTTATTGTATTCATTGTTTGCCTTCTCTCACTCCCAGTCTCACCATCATACTCGTCACCACCACGCTCCACCGTCTGCATCGTTGGCGGCGGCATAGGAGGCTCCTCTCTCGCCCACTTCCTCCGCCTTTACTCTTTCCCCGACCCTAACGGCACCGTTTTCGACATCCGGATGTTCGAACGAAACGGCGTCGTCGGTGGCCGCATGGCCACCGTTGACCTTTCCTCCGGCGACGTCTTCGAGGCAGGAGCGTCCATTCTCCACCCCAAGAATCTCTACGCCTTGAACTTCACCAAACTCCTCAATCTCACCATCAAAGAACCTTCCTCTTCCTCTTCCTCTTCTCCATCTCTGGGAATTTGGGATGGTCACAAATTCGTCTTCAAAACCCTCGGCTGCAAATCGGACCTTCCCTTTGTTCAGAAGATTGTTTCTTATGCCAATTCGGTTCTCTTCTTCCTTCGCTATGGCTTCTCGCTTCTCAAAATGGACAGATTTGTTCAGGTTTTTCTCTGAATTAGTGCTTTGTTCTGTTTTAGGCTTTTGTTTAATGGAATTTTTGCCGCGTGAAGTCTTTGAAGATATTTTGATCGGAGTCGAAGGAGTTTGAAATTGTATAGATGATTAAAAATTATCTATTTAAATATTAAAACCGTTAAAAATTTAAAATGTATTTGGAAAAATATATATAATTTATTTTATTTAATTTGAAATTTCATTAAATTTTTTTTAAATAATTTATCTTGGGTGACGTTTGACACACAAATTTCATTTTAATTTCATTCAAATAATACAATTTTACACCAAATATTAATTTTATAATAATACTACGAAAATAATTACTATTTAAAATATTTTTAAAACAATCACATCAACTTTTCAATTTTACTATTTATCTTTATTTTTACTAATCACATCAACTTTTTAATTCTAAAATACTTTTCATCCAAATACACATTTCATTCAAATACAAAATAAATACTTTTCAATCAAATACAACATTCAAAAAACAAATTTCATTCAAATACAATCAAAATACAATGTGTTTATCAAACATCCCCTTATTTTATTAAAGTAATAAAATTAGAAATTTTTAAAGTTTTAAATTTTAAAAGATAATTGATGATATGGATAATGAAATTAAATTTACTTTAAAAAAAAGATAAAAGAACAATTAAAATTATTTGTTTGGAGCAAACAAACCAAACATCCTTTAGAGATTTGTTGAGGTCTTTTCCTAGGTCTTTGGTTATTATGTTTTTTTTGGCCCATTTGGAATGTTAATTTTGGCCGGAATTTTGGATTTTTTTTTTTAAATAAGTGAATGTCTGGAAATTTGTGTTTGGTTGATATGTGAATTAAAAATAAATTGTGATATAGGATTATATAAAAATTTGAAATGTATTTGTAAAAAAAATACTATATGGATCTTTTATAGTTACTCATCATTGTAACTAAGTTGACATTATTTTATTTTGATTTGAAATCTGAAGTTATTGATTTTTAAAATATGAGTTTTTTAAAAATAGGAAAAAGAGAATAAAAGATGTAGATCTGTAAAGAGATAGTAAAACAGTAAAACGAATGACTTGAAAATGGAAACAAATGACTTGAAATAAAAAGGTTATTGATTTTTAAAATTTGAGTTTTTTAAAAATAGAAAAAAGGAAATAAGAGATGTAGATATGTGAAGAGATAGTAAAACAAATGACTTTATGGAAAAAAAAATAAAAAAGAGAGAAAAATTCCAAATCTAATAGTTGTTCCAAGCATCCCCTTATTTTATTTTATTTTAGTTTTATTTTACACTAAATTAAATTGAATTAAATTTGTTATGAAATTTAGGGAATTTAGAAAGGATTTCTGTGGTGATGCAGAGTGCTATTGGCAACTTCTTAAAATACTATAAAAGCCATGAGAAAAGACCAATTTTCGAGAGTGTGGATGAGATGCTTAAATGGGCTGGATTGTACAATCTCACAACTACCACTTTGGGACTCGAATTGGCCGATGCTGCACTGTCTCCTTTGTTGCTGCAAGAGCTTGTCACTGTACGGACTTCTATCTCGTTTAGATGATGCTTTATTGTACTACTTATCTTACTTTTCACTAATTACTTTTACCTTTCTTGTGGTTAATTCTGAAATTTTGATGATATTAAATAGGTAAAATGCAAATTCATATAGTTCTCGGATGCTTGATCTTGAATTAGAATATAAAAATACTACCACTATGGAATAATCAGAAGAAGATTAGATAAATGTGGTTTTTTGGACCAGTAATTTGAGGATTAAAGTATAATAAGATGAACAATCTCGAAATGTCTAAAACAATTAGGAACTGTGGTCAGAATGTATGCCAATCTTAGCTCATGAAGAATATGAATTAAAGGATGCATGTGGAAAGAGAAACAATCTTCGTCTGCCTCTTGAAAAATCCGTTCTTCATTCCCATTTTGAGAGAGTTGTTAGAAGGCTTGAAATTATAATCTGCTGAATTGTACATTTGACCTTGAGCTTCTTCTAATATATTATACATTATGGAGCATGGTTGATCAATGCAGGTCATCACCAGAATTAATTATGGTCAAAGTTTAGCTATTAGTGGACTAGCAGGTGCTGTTTCGTTGGCAGGAGCTGAAGAAGGACTGTGGTCCATCAAAGGAGGGAACTGGCAGATGGCTTCCGGGCTTATTAATCACTCACATGTTGCGTTGCACCTGCACGAAGAAATAGAATCAATCGCTTTTATTGGAAAGTATTATGAACTTAATTCCACCAAAGGAAACAGTTACAAATGTGAAGTTGCAGTAGTTGCTACGCCTCTAGATGAGGTGAATATTCGGTTTACTCCTCCAGTATCAATTCCTAAAAGAAGACTACAGCATACACATGCAACTTTTGTTAGGGGATGCTTAAATCCTGTAAGTTCCCTTTGCAGTCTTCTTACATTATTGGACGTTTGTTTTGTAGTTTTTCGTTTATCTTGATGTCCTGGTATTTTCAAGGAATATTTTGGCCTGAAGGCTGTATCAGAAATCCCAGAACGGGTGGGAACAATTGAGGTTCCTGATCTTCCATTCTTAAGCATTTCAGTTCTTAAGCGACACGATGAAAACGATATGACTTACAAGATGTTCTCGCGTAAACCTTTGGACGATGCTTTACTGGATAGCATCTTCAGGTACTATTTAATTAGCCAACTTTTGTTCACCTTGTGTGAGGAAACCAAAAAGAGAATAAATGATGAAGTACACTTCTGGTATTTTGTTGAATATCTTTTTGGTACCTTGCCATATTTAGCAGTAGAAGTATTGAAAAACTTAACACGCTTACAATACCTATACACCATGATGATACAGGCACCTTACTTTTAGTTTGTTCTCATAATGTTTGCAATTGTTGCCTAACCTGCCTTTGCTTGGACCGCCACTTGTCACCAAGTGCTCGATAAGTTCACCATTTCACCTTTTTTTTATTTTTTGATCAATGGACATGTATAACTCAAGGAAGCAGGGAAAGGGGCACCGTGCATTTTACAAGATATACCAATTTCTTCTGCATAGTCTTTTTCCACTTTAATTTTGATTATTAAGCATATCATCTTGACCCCAAGGGTTGGCTCAGCAGTAAATCACTTGGACTTAGTATCTCATGATTCATTAGGTCTAAGGCTTGATTCTCATTGAGGGCAATCAATTCCTTGGGGCCTCACCCATGGACCAAAGGCCTGAGATTTACTTGATCCATGTAGAGGGGGTGCTTTGCATGGTTCTCGTGGATTAGTCTGGGCATAGTCTTGGACACCATGGTTATCAAAAATAAAAAATAAAAATGCATATCATCTTTTTCAACTGTTATTGTTCTTGAAAATCCTTTGAGATTTTCTCTTCTAATGTAAATTGAGAGGAAAAATTAATATCCATTGTGTTCCTAGAAGCTATAGATAATAGGTGTATTCCATGCGAGTCAGTCAGTTTGTGAATGTCGACTTCAATAGGCTTTAGAGATCTTCAAATCACTCCACAAAATCATTTATTTTCATCTTTTTCAAGACTCGTCAGATTGTTGATCGAATGATCCCTATTGATTCTATCATCCAAAAGTCCAACCATCGTTCAACCTGGTATCTTCACATGAAAATTACTTCATCTAGATATGAGATTTCACCGCCTTTCTCTCCACCTTCCCTAACCATAGCCTTTTTTTTTTTTTTTGCTCTCCTGTTCTGTATAATTTCTGATAGCTGTTAGCATGCCTTGTTTACCTGGTTTCATGTCACTACATTTCAGCCTAATTGGTCTTGAGAGTATTGGCAATGACCCACTCTGATTGCAAGGTTATGATGTTGTAAATTAAGCCTAAAGTTCGATTGTATTAATCAGAAGTAAAATCTTATAAGCTTAATGTGTTATATTCTGCAACTTCTCATGTGGCCATTGAGCAAATGCTCTGTACATAGTTGAAATTGGAGTGCCTACAACTAACTAGAGCGAGAAATTGAGCAAATTGTGTCAGGGTGGATAGGGTAATGCGATCATATTACGCGATTGAAAATAATTGTTTTCTTGATTCTTCTTTGGCTTTGTTTTGCCTTAGTGTTTCTTCGCTTTCCGTTTAGAGAGACACTTCTAGTGAGGGGCACTTTGCAGTTTGTAGAAATATTGTATGCCATCGGGTACACTGTAAGACGTGCATTTTGCATTTAGGGTCACTTAATGATATGAGAACTAGATCGGGAAAAGCTACAATAGATTTCTACTATCTTGGAGCTAGATTGCTATGAGTATGCTAAGGACTATTCAATCTTTTTCCCCATCGTCAATGGGAAGGTTGATTTCCCAAAAAATGTTCTAAATCTTGGTCGCAAAGGTTCCGTAATGAAGTTAGACTTTTCATCGTAGAACCTCTTTCAAGTATACTGATCATCATTTTCTTGATGCATTTTACAGTTTCAGGAAAGAGACAATTCGAATAGATTGGGGCGCATACCCTCATTACAACGCACCTGAAGTATTTGCACCATTTATCTTGGATGCTCGGCATTTGTATTACGTTAATGCCTTTGAGAATGCAGCTAGCACAATGGAGACTAGTGCTGTTGTGGCCGAGAATATTGCACGTCTCGTCCTGTCAAGATTCTTTGGTCAATCACCTTCCAGTTCTTCGAATTTGGGATCTCTCTCCTCCGATGCAGAAGCTTTGCACGCAGATCTATGAGCTTTTTTTATTATCGCAACCTGTAAAACTTGAACATAAATTGTTATAAATGTTAGATATGGGATTTCCAAGTTGGGATTCTCTGACGCTCGTGACTAAGCAACTCAAAGTTTATGCTTGAATACTGTGTCTATTTTTAAAAAATAAAAAATTTTCATTTTTGAAATTAAAAGTTTTTTTTTTTTGGTTTAAAAATAAAAAGTTGTTTGGGTGGATAAAAAAACTTATATTTATAGAAAGAAACTCTTTATTTGATGTCTAAAAATAAAAAAATTTTTACGTTCTAATACAGAAATTTAGAAGAATCTACTTTTTGAAAGTGAAAAAATATTATTTTTCAAAAGTGGATATGTTAAACAAACAAATGCAAAGAATGTATATTTTAAGGTATTTGTATTAGCCTTTGTGCCTTGTTTTTTAGTTTTACTCTACTTTTCCTTTTTTCCTTTTTTAATACTATCACTCAAAAATTTTCTATTTGCTTCTTGTTTTCTAGAAAAGTTTGAGTGATTTAAATCGAACTAATAACTTGATAATTTGTTTGGAATACGTGCCAGAACTTGAAAATTTTCAGAGTTTGAGTCAAAATTTTATTTTATTAAAGCCAATCCCATCTAAGGGTGTATATTGGGTGGATTTTTGACATTTTTCAACCCATTTAATGAAGATTGGATTGTTTAAAAAAAATTTTCACCCACTTGATTGACCCAATATACAAAACTAATTCACCCAATTAAAGTTTAGGTGGGTTCATCATATTCGATAATTTATTAAAATAAAGTAATTGCACATAATTTAAAAATTCAACCACAAATCAAAATACGTACTCAAATATTCAAATAAAAAAGTTATATAAAGACAATAAAAACTAATTAAAACATCCTTTTAATGAATATTAAAAAATATCAACCACAAAAATATTGAACAATCTCTAAGTCTAAATATCTCAACTCAATCATCTCCTACATCTGTAATGCAAGATCCATCACCCAAAAGTAAAATAAAACTAGTTTTCAATTAATAAATGTAGAATGCAATACAAATAAAACATAAGATAATATTTTATAAGGTTTAAAAAGATATGTATATATTACATGATGCTGTTAGGAATGTTCTAAGTGGGAAAGATATTTTAAGTGTATTTTATTTATTTTAAACTGTATAATAAAATTATATTTAGAGGTTATTTATTACATTGCTATATATTCTCATTCTATTTACATATTAAAGTAAATGTAAGCAATATGTGTCACGTCTCAAAATCCGAAATAATGACAGATATGAGGTGTTAATTGAATAAATAAATAAAAAAATCTCAAATTTCTAAGTCTACCAGTTTTTTATATTTTACCTTTTACTATCTCTTTAAACTTGTTTACAAATTATATTTGTATATTATAAATTAATTATTATTTGTATTTAAATGCTTAACATAAAGTCAGGTGGTGAGCTATCCATAACCCATAGGTGCATACTTGGATAAAATAAAATAAGTGAGAATACAAAAATAAAGTTTAAAATTTATAATCCTGGAATGCTCCTCTACATACTTGGTCCTAAAGTAAAAGAACACTGATTCAAGTCTTTAATCCTTGTCGTCCACTGGTGATTTCATGTAATCCGTATCCTCTATTTACCTTTATCTCCTAGGGATTTACCAGTTTTAAAACAGTGAACGAAAGGTCTAGTAGGATATTAAAAAAAAAAATTTAACATTTTATTTTAACCATCATACTAAGTATATCAATGCAGTACCAAATTATAAACGTGGAATCGTGATTATGCAAATTATGTTCCTAAATATATCTAATTCGTGTACGGTTTGTATGAGCCCTATTACCATGCCGAAGCATGGTGTGTGATCCTCAATCGAGCTGTGCACTCTTCGCACGTGTGTGCTGGCTCCCAGTATACTTTAACAACAAATCAAATTTTCAAAATTTTATTTAAAATAAAAATTCACATAATAAAATACGCCATGTTATTTTTCAAAATAATCCATGACCTGATATTTTTCCTTTAATGTCCGAAATTGTGATATTTTCTGAAATCATAAAATTTTCACAACTTTATAAACTCATTTTATTTAAATTATTTTGGCCAAATCATTAAAAATAAAACTGGCTACAAGGAAAGGGTAAGATATCCCATCTCATTGGCAATTTATTCTACTAACAACTTCTCGCACGAATTCCAAGATAGTCTTTTCTCCAAATTCAATCAATGAGCCCCTAAAATAAGAAATACAGATAATTTAATTATCTTTCCAGGAATTTCGTAATCATAATTATAATAAATTCAATTAATTAGTGTGTTGTTGATTCTAAAATTTAAAATGATATTTTATTTTAACACCAAAATTTCAAAACAACAATTTTAATACAAATACCCAAAATATTTTGAAAAAATTTTGGAATGACCTGCCTTAAATATAGACTACCCAAAAACTCAAAAACATTTAACCTGCAGAAAAACAATTCCAATTCCTAGAACAGTTTAAATTTCAAATTTCAAATCTCAGATAAATTTAAAATACTCATTTCAAATTTATTATTATTTTTATCATTATTACTTGTTATATAATATATATACACAGATATACATATATAAATATATATTTATTTTTTTTCCTTTTGTTTGGGGGGAATCGGTCGGCCTGGAAAAAGGACTCACGACGGTGGGAGGGCGGCGGAACTTGGGCACGATGGTCGGCGATGAAAGGGTGGCCGGTTGTAAGGGTTCGGGCTTGGGCACGATTGCCCGGAGATGAATTCGACTTGTGGAGGCTCGCGAAGTTATGGCTAAAGATTGGTGGCGGCCCTTGACTGGCAGCTTAGGTGGCGTTATGCCGACAATTGGGATGGCGAAGGAGTGGTGGCACGGCTCAAGAATGATGACAACGACTGGATCCAATTGGCCGGGTCACGGTGACTGGCACGGTCGCAAGGGGAAGCAAGGACAAGGCTGCATGATTGGTGGCAGTTCATGGGTGACTGGGCATAGTAAAGATGGTGGGCGTGGTCGTGAGGGAGCACAAAGGTGGCTCGGGCAGATTGGGTGCATGATGGCGAGGCACAGCTGGTTTCAAGGTGTCACGAGGAGAGTTCAGTGAGGCGAGGGGCAACCTGCATGAGGGGTGTTCTGCTGGTGCCGTGGCTCACGATTCTAGCTGTTGGGTGGCTGACAGTGCGGCAGAAACAATGGAGAAGGCAGCTGGCTTGCAAGTCGGTGTTTGAGGCTTGGTGACGGCTATTGTCCACAAAACTCAGGAGGGCGAACGATGGCGGCTTTCTTAGGAAATGCCCTAAGCATGAAAGATATTTTGATGTATTTCATTTATTTTGAACTTGATAATAAAATTATAATATAGAGGTTATTCATTATATTGCTGTTTGTCCTTATTCTATTTTTATATGTTAAAGTAAATATAAGCAAATATGGCTCACTGACTGTTTGTGTTAAAACTGTTAGAATATTGCATGCAATGGATTTTTGTATGCGAGAAGACAATATTCTAAAGTAAGCAGTCTAAATTATGGTCCGTAGTCTATGGGGTCAGATCGAGCATTTAACTCATGTTAAGACTATTATGTTGTCTAAAGCCATGGTGGGGACGGTTTGTTTTGACTGTCTAGAGTATAGAATCCTAAGTAGAGACATAGATATGTTGCTTGGTGGTGACATATTGGACCGGGACTAAAGCGTGATTAATCTGCGTAGTCCGCTATGAGTGGATTAATCTGCTTTTGACGTTTATTATGCAATAACCTTAATCCTGAGTAAATGAGCTACTTCATACATATGACTTATGTACCTTGATGTTCTAATGGCTAAAGCGTCTCAGAGGTAATAAACTTATAGACCGGTTCGTTGGGTGTATGACTTGTATACGATGAAGGGTTTGTTTACAGATTTTGGAATTATAGCTCTAGTAAGGAGTTAAGGGTATTCTCTTAAAGGCATTATACTGGATGTGAAAATGGACAAGGCCTTGGGTCGTCCGCTAGGCGGATGACTTTTTATTCACATATGGTGAATAATCATTTTCTTATTCGGTAGTATAATGGAACTTTAAGATAGCTTGATCTGTAGGTTGAATGGACTTTGACCTAAGGCTGATCATGGATATCATATGAGGGTTTTGCATACATGACAAGGTCATTGGACAATAGCTTGTCACAGGCTTTCGTAATATGGTATATAATTGGGAGTTCAGTTTCAGGTTTATAGTAGTGTGACCTTGAAATTGTAGGAAAATAAATCGGTAAAAAAGTATCAGAGTGGCGCAACGGAATAATAAAAATTTTTAGATCGTTAAATATCTCATGATGCCATATACAATAAACCAACAACAATTAAAACTCATACCTCAAGGACGCCAATCTTGCAGGAGGAGAATGACCGGAGGCTTCAACCAACTAGCCTTCTCTACTATTTTCCAATTTCCGAATGGCTGAGTGTGTGGGCACTCTGAACCTCGATCGGTATGCTAGCACTGCTAGTCTTCTTTTGACCACCCAGATCTCTAAAGAACCTTATTGTCACGATGAGCTGTGCAACAATAAGCCTGCTCACCTGAGAGTCTGTGGTCTGAGAGAATTGGAGTGGCAGGACCTCTATTTATAGACCTGCATGAGGTGATTCTCTGAATTTGAATTGGACTAGGAAAAGATATTCTCCCTTATCCATAACCATAAAAATCTGAATTTTCTATGGGAGATTCTCAACAATAAAATTCGGCCATTATGGATAAATCCAATCCAAATCTAAACAAGATTTTAACTAGAATTTTATCTCCTCTTTTTCAACCAAAAAATCCGAAATTCCTAGGAGAAAATCTCCTCATAAAATTCGGCCACTTTTAGGATAAGGGAGAATCAAAATTCCACTAGGATTTTTAAGCTTGAATCTTATCTCAACCTTATCCAAAATAACCGAATTTTCCTAGGAGATACACTTTTTCGGCCACTTTTCAGGGAGGAGAGAATCCAAATTCAACTGGGATTGAAACTTGAATTTTTCCCTTTGAACCTTATCCACAAAAACCGAAATTCCATTGAGGATTATCCTCAAAATTTCGTCCACCTTTTTGTTAGGATTTAGATTCAAAATTCAAGTAGGATTCTAACAAGATTATCCTCTCCAAATCCAACTCAAATTCGAATTTCAAACCTTGTGGATTTTCTACAACAAATTCGAATCCCACTTGGACTGTGATTCAAAATTTGAATTTCAAATTTCAAATTCGAATTTCAAATTCAAATTTCAAATTTCAAATTTAAATTTCAAATTCGAATTTCAAATTCGAATTTCAAAATTCAAAATTCAAATTTCAAATTTCAAAATTTAAAATCCACAAAACGGTTGTGTTTCAAATTCTTGTTCTCATGGATAATTTTCTACAACTCCAATCCAATCTCAAATAAAATCATGGTAACTTTATTTGGAGTTCAAATAATTGTGTACTCTATTATCCAAAACAAAATCTGAATCCAACCGGAGAGAATCTTGTCTATCATCCTAATCCTGTGTCATCACCATCCATGCATAATAAACCAGCCAATAGCATATACAAATCAATTTGTCAAACGTTAAGGAATTATGTGGAGCTAGTAGAGGGACTGATTGGACATATATAATCGGGCTCCCGCAAATCCATATGATCATCATTCTTTTACCGAATAACTCAATCATATGATCACTAGTTTCAGAGTCATACCACTATAAACCTGAAACTGAATTCCCAATTATATACCATATTACGTAAGCCTGTGACAAGCTATCGTCCAATGACCTTGTCATGTATGCAGAACCCTCATATGATATCCATGATCAGCCTTAGGCCAAAGTCCGTTTAATCCTACTGATCAGGCTATCTTAAAGTTCCATTATACTACCGAATAAAGAAAATGATTATTCACCATATGTGAATAAGAAGTCATCCGCCCAGCAGACGACCCAAGGCCTTGTTCATTTTCACATTCAATATAATGCCTTTAAGAGGATACCCCTAACTCCTCATTAGAGTTATGATTCCAATATTTGTAAACGAACCCTTCATCGTATACAAGTCATGCACCCAACGAACCAGTTTATAAGCTTACTACCTTTGAGACGCTTTAGCTATTGGAACATCAAAGTACACAAGTCATATACATGAAGCTGTCCTTTTACTCAGGATTAGGGTTACTGCATAATGAACGTCAAAAGCAGATTGATCCACTCAAAGTGGACTTCGTAGATCAATCACGCTTTAGTCCCGGTCTAATATGTCACCACCAAGCAACATATCCATGTCTCTACTTGGGAGTCCAGCTCCAGACAGTCAAGACAAACCGTCCCCTCCAAGGCTTTAGACAACATAATAGTCTTAACATGAGTTAGATGCTCGGTCTAACCCCATAGACTACAGACCATAGTTTAGACTGCTAACTTTAGAATATTGTCTTCTCGCATACAAAAATCCATTGCATACAACATTATAATAGTTTAACACAAGCAATCAGGGAGCCATATTTGCTTGCATTTACTTTAACATGTAAATAAGACGAGGACAGATAGCAATGTAATGAATAACCTCTATATATAATTTTATTATCCAGTTCAAAATAAATACATCAAAATATCTCTAACGCTTAGGGCATTTCGTAACAATCTCCCACTTGCCCTAAGCCAGCAGATGTGCCATGTTACGCATCCCCATCGCCTCTATGTGCCTCTCAAAGCTTCTAGCCACCAAAGTCTTAGTAGAGGGATCGGCGATGTTGTCCTCGGACGCGATCTTACATACATCAACTTATCCTGTCTCCATATGCCCTCTAATGTCGACTTCCTCAAATCCTTACAAGTCTAGAAGTCTGAGTCCATATATCCTTCGGGTGTTAGGTCCCCTCCAGAATACACCAGCATATAATATCTCGTTCTCTTAAGATACTTGAGTATATGTTTTACAGCTTGCCAGTGCTTGGTTCTAGGATTTGCTTGATATCGACTCACCATACCTACTGCAAAACATATATCCGAGCGAGTGTAAAGCATAGCGTACATAAGGCTACCCATAGCAGATGCATAAGGGACCTTACTCATACGCTCTCTTTCTTCCGATGTCTTGGGACAGTCATCCAATGAAAGAGTTAGACTGGCAATAGAAGGTTGTGAGCCTTTCTTTGCCTCTTGCATTGCATATTTGTCAATTATTTTATCTATGTATGAAGCTTGGGATAACGCTATCATTTTGTTCTTTCGATCTCTAAAGAGACGAATGCCTAGAACATAATTAGCTTCTCCCAAGTCCTTCATGTCAAACTGTTGGTGTAACCAAAGCTTGACCGATGATAAGTTCCCTACATCATTCCCAATGAGTAGTATATCATCGACATAGAGTATCAGAAAGACCACTTTTCCATCCTTAATACGTTTATAAACACAGGGTTCATCAACGTTCTGCTCAAAACCAAATGTCTTAATCGCTTGATCAAACCTCTGGTTCCATAAGCGGGATGCTTGCTTTAATCCATAAATGGATCTAAGCAACTTGCAGACTTTCCTTTCTTGGCCTTTCGCTATGAACCCTTTGGGCTATATCATATAGATACACTCTTCAAGATGGCCATTCAAGAATGCCGTCTTGACATCTGTTAGAAAATGCCCTAAGTATTAGAGACATTTTGATGTATTCATTTTGAACTGGATAATAAAATTATACTTAGAGGTTATTCATTACATTGCTATCTGTCCTCGTCTTATTTACATGTTAAAGTAAATGTAAGCAAATATGGCTCACTGACTGCTTGTGTTAAAACTGTTAGAACGTTGCATGCAATGGATTTTTGTATGCAAGAAGACAATGTTCTAAAGTTAGCAGTCTAAACTATGGTCTGTAGTCTATGGGGTTAGACCGAGCATCTAACTCATGTTAAGACTATTATGTTGTCTAAAGCCTTAGAGGGGACGGTCTGTCTTGACTGTCTGGAGCTGGACTCCCAAGTAGAGACATGGATATGTTGCTTGGTGGTGACATATTAGACCGGGACTAAAGTGTGATTGATCTACGTAGTCCGCTATGAGTGGATCAATCTGCTTTTGACGTTCATTATGCAATAACCTTAATCCTGAGTAAATGAACTTCTTCATGTATATGACTTGTGTACTTTGATGTTCCAATGGCTAAAGCGTCTCAGAGGGTAGTAAGCTTATAGACCGATTCGTTAGGTGCATGACTTGTATACGATGAAGGGTTTGTTTGCAGATATCGGAATCATAGCTCTGAGGAGTTAAAGGTATCCTCTTAAAGGCATTATACTGAATGTGAAAATGGACAAGGCCTTGGGTCGTCTGCTGGGCGGATGACTTTTTATTCACATATGGTGAATAATCATTTTCTTGATTCGGTAGTATAATGGAACTTTAAGATAGCCTGATCAGTAGGATTAAACGGACTTTGACCTAAGGCTGATCATGGATATCATATGAGGGTTTTGCATATATGACAAGGTCATTGGATGGTAGCTCGTCACAGGCTTACGTAATACGGTATATAATTGGGAGTTCAGTTTCAGGTTTATAGTGGTGTGACTCTGAAATTAGTGATTATATGATTGAGTTGTTCGGTACAGAATGATGATCATATGGAATCACGGGAGCCCGATTATATATGTCCAATCAGTCCCTCTACTAGCTCCACATAATTCCTTAACGTTTGGCAAATTGATTTGTGTATGCTATTGGCTAGTTTATTATGCATGGATGGTGATGACACAGGATTAGGATGGTAGACAAGATTCTCTCCGGTTGGATTCAGATTTTGTTTTGGATAATAGAGTACACAATTATTCGAACTCCAAATAAAGTTGCCATGATTTTATTTGAGATTGGATTGGAGTTGTAGAAAATTATCCATGAGAACAAGAATATGAAACACAACCGTTTTGTGGAATTTGAAATTTGAATTTTGAAATTTGAAATTTGAATTTTGAAATTTGAAATTTGAAATTTGAATTTGAAATTTGAATTTGAAATTCGAATTTGAAATTTGAATTTGAAATTTAAATTTGAAATTTGAAATTTGAAATTTGAATTTGAAATTTGAATTTGAAATTTGAAATTCAAATTTTGAATCACAGTCCAAGTAGGATTCGAATTTGTTGTGGAAAATCCACAAGGTTTGAAATTCGAATTTGAGTTGGATTTGGAGAGGATAATCTTGTTAGAATCCTACTTGAATTTTGAATCCAAATCCCAACAAATAAGGGACGAAATTTTGAGGATAATCCTCATGAAAGATTTCGGATTTTGTGGATAAGATTCAAGGGAATATTCAAGCTTCAATCCTAGTTGAATTTGGTTTCTCTCTCCTCCCAAAAGTGGCCGAAATTTTGGATCCCTAATCCTAGGAAATTCGGTTATTTTTGGATAAGGTTAAGATGAGATTTTGCTTGAGAAATCCTAGTGGAATTTTGATTCTCCCTTATCCTAAAAGTGGCCGAAAATTTGGAGAAGATTTTCTCCTAAAGATTTCGGATTTTTTGGTTGGAAAAGGGAGATAAAATTCTAGCTAAAATCTTGTTAAGATTTGGATTGGATTTATCTAGAAAAACCGAATTTAATTGTGGAGATTCTCCCTTGGAAAATTCGGATTTTATGGGTTTGGATAAGGGAAAATATCTTTTCCTAATCCAATTCAAATTCAGAGATTCACCTCATGCAGGTCTATAAATAGAGGTCCTGCCACTCCAGTTCTCTCAGACCACAGACTCTCAGGTGAGCAGGCTTATTGTTGCACAGCTCATCGTGACAATAAAGTTCTTTAGAGATCTGGGTGGTCGGAAGAAGACTAGCAGTGCTAGCATACCGATCGAGGTTCAGAGTGCCCACACACTCAGCCATTCGGGAATTGGAGAATAGTAGAGAAGGCTAGTTGGTTGAAGCCTCCGGTCACTCTCCTCCTGTTCATTGGCGTCCTTGAGGTATGAGTTTTAATTGTTGTTGATTTATTGTATATGGCATCATGAGATATTTAACGATCTAAAAATTTTTATTGTTCCGCTGCGCCACTCTGATACGTTTTTACCGGTTTATTTTCCTACAATTGGTATCAGAGCCATCTCATGACTATGCCATGTATATAAATTAGACAATTACTTAGTCTTTTTATTTATGTATGGATTTGATATTTAGAGAGTGGCATTCTAGGGTTCCTTTATGTTGTTATCATGTATTATGTATAAAGTATGTGGTTATTTTAATTTTTTGAATTATTATAAGCATGCTTGTTTATACCGGTTATGGTTCCTTAGAATTTAGAAAAATTGTATCTAGGAATTTTTTATGTAACCATGGGAGCAGCTTATTAACACTGTAATTTTCCCATGGATATTAATTTTTGTCTCTTAGAATTTTTATGGATAGAATTTTGTACACCGGAAACGGTATAGGAATTTTTTATGTAATTATTCTTGGAGGAGATTGAAGATTGAAGACCGTAATTTATTTTTCCCAAAAGTTAAATTTAATTTAAAGGTTGAAATTTTGATTGTGTGGAAAATTTCAATATAATTGGGATTCAAATTAATTTTTGGAGATCCTAAAAGATAAATTGGAATATGGCATGAAAATCGAGACACGACCCCTCAGGATAGGCCGACGGGCCTTGATGGGGCTGCAGCCCCTGCCCTCGGGCAGGATGGGGCTGCGGCAGCCCCTATGCAGGCAAGCATCACCCACGGTCGCAGGCTTGGCCTGCAGCCGAGGGTGGCGCAGCCTGCCCAAGGCTGGCCGCAGCCTGGGCGTGCAGCCACTGGCTGCAGGCGCTGCCTGCAGCCTGCCGGCTGCTGCGCCCAGCCTGGGCGTGCAGCCTGGTGCTGCAGGCTTGGCCTGCAGCCCGGCAGGCTGCACAAGGGGCGGCCGTGGGCTGCCAGCCCCTCCGGGGTTGGTGGCTGCCCACGGCGGCTGCCGCCTACGGGGGTGGCGGTCCGACGGTCCAAAAATCAGAAAATTTTGATTTTTAAATTTGAGATTTAATTTTAAATCATGTTTAAAAATATGTAATTGAAAATTTGAAATTTTTGAAATTACATATTATTACACATGATGTTTAAAATTGTTTAAAAATTTAAATTTGAAGTTTAAATTTGAAATTCGAATTTGGAATTTGAATTTGAAATTTAAATTTTTGGAGATTTGAATTTTAAATAATTTTTGGGATGAGAAATAAATGGAGAGGCTACATAAAGATGGATACAAGAAGACGGAACAAAATTCAAGACCCAAAGAATGCTTTGGATGGAATTTTGTAATCTTTATTTTCTTTGTTCTAGGATGGAACCATGGCTTGGTTAGTCTGTCAATTATTTTTTCTGTGATATGTCATGGATGAATAAATATGTATTGATGGATGTTTTGTATGCATATTTGATAACATGTCATATAGGATAGGTGAGTGCCGCTCATACTATATTGATCATACATAATTTGTCAAAACTTGCATGTTTTTCAAAATATTGAGTGGGAGAGGGTTTCAAACAAAACCCACGGCCTCCATTGTTGATCCATATGTGAAAGCATGGTAACGCCTCGGTAGGTGTTTACCGCCGCCGGTATACTAGATTGGATCTCCTATGTGGAAAACGTGTTCGGGTGCGATTCTATTCATGACCACCCCTCGGTGGCTTGGTAGGACGTGGATCGGGCTACGTAAACAATGGTTATACACTCAAGACTCGTTTAGTTATTAACCTTCCCTAGAAGCTCTGTTAACTAAACTGGTGGCCAAATAAGCGGTTATTAATATATGTCTTAACCTTGGAGGATTTAAGGTAACATATATTAATTGGACGGGGTCCATGTTCCGGCTATTTGTTCTCATGACCACCCCTCGGTGGCTTGGGGCAATAGGTGCTGAGAATTACCGTTGCAATGCTACATGTTTTTTCAAGTTTCATGTAGGAACATACTTGTATGTTTTTATTTGCTAAATTATCTGCATATTTGCTTGGGCTTTGTAATGATGTCTAGTATAATTTTATTTCAGTTCAAAATGTCACCGACACCCCTCATTTCGATACTTACTGAAAATAAGTTGAATGGCGACAATTATAAAGATTGGAAAAGAAATCTATTAATAGTTCTCAGCTGCGAGAGACACAAGTTCGTACTGGACGAACCATGCCCACCTGGGCCCAAACCTGACACACCACTTGAGGAGGTCCCGGTTGCCTATAATCGTTGGAGAGAATCCAATGAGATAGCTCGATGCTACATCCTTGCTAGCATGACGAGTGCTTTACAAAAGCAGCATGAGACTTATCAAGTTGCTGGGGAGATCATGGATAATCTGGAGGACATGTTCGGAGGCCAAGAAAAATTGGCTCGACAGTCCGCTATCACCAGCATTATGAACTCCAAGTAAAAGGCGGGTACTCCGGTGAAGGACCATATGATCACTCTAATGGGATTCTTCGCTGAGGCTACCGAGAATGGTGCTTAGTTGGACTATAACACCCAGATCGAGATGGTGTTCAAGACTCTGTCTAAAGATTTTGTGGGGTTTAAGGCCGCATACAATCTGGCGACAAAGGAGTTAGGACTTACCGAGCTCATGAAGCAATTACAGGCTTATGAGCGGATGATTAGGGATGAGGATACGGTCCGACCTAAAGGAGAGGCCAATTTGACGGAATCTTCCAATCCCTCACGGAAGAGGAAGAGGCCAAATAAGAAGCAAGTGGCTTCCAGTTCTTCTAATCCTCCTGTCTCGGACGGGAAGAAGAAGAAGAAGAACAAGAAGCCAAAGGACCCTAAAAAGTCCAAATGCTTCCACTGTGGGAAAGTAGGTCACTTCAAGAAGGCTTGCCGGGAATTCCTAGCCTCCAAGGGCAAGGAAGGTAAGGAACTTCATTACTTAGAAGTGTGTTTGGTGGAAGAATCGAAAGACACATGGGTCATTGATTCGGGCGCCACTAATCATGTTTGTGTTTCTATGCAGGGGTTCGTGGAAACGAGAAGTCTACATGATAGGAGCCTCTCGTTGCGAACTGGAGATGGTAGCTTTGTGGTGGCTGAGGCAGTGGGAGACGTTCATCTTTATTTTGATCAATTTAGGTTTATTTTATTGAAAGACTGTTTTTATGTTCCTAATTTTAGGAGGAACCTTATATCGGTAGCTTGTTTAATAAAGGATTCTTATTCAGTTTCTTTTAGTAAAAAAGTTGATATTCGTAGAAATAAGTCTTTTATCTGTTCTGGATGGATGGATGGAAACCTATATTTGATCAGACCAAAGATGTACTCACTGCTTGACACTGAATTAATTGATAACTCTAAAAGGTTGAAAGTTTCTCACTCTAACAAGGCGTATCTTTGGCATTTAAGACTTGGTCATATTAATCAGGATAGGATTCAAAGATTGGTGAAAGACGGTCCTCTGGAATCTCTGGAGGAGGTACGACTTCCCCAATGTGAGTCTTGTCTAGAGGGTAAGATGACTAAAAGGTCTTTTGGAGCTAAGGGTACAAGGGCATAGGAGCTCTTAGAAATTGTGCACACTGACGTATGTGGCCCCATGAACGTCACAGCACGAGGAGGGTTCGAGTACTATGTCTCTTTCATAGATGATTACTCGAGGTATGGATATGTGTATCTGATGCACCGCAAGAGCGAAACCTTTGATAAATTCAAAGAGTATCGTGCGGAAGTGGAAAAGCAATTGGATAAATCCATAAAGACACTTCGATCTGATCGAGGTGGCGAATACCTCTCCGATGAATTTCTAGGACATCTTGTAGAGAATGGGATTTTATCCCAATTGACTGCACCTGGTACTCCACAACAGAATGGTGTAGCCGAAAGGAGAAACAGGACCTTATTGGATATGGTACGGTCCATGATGAGTTACTCAACGCTGCCATTATCATTTTGGGGACATGCTTTACAAACGGCGTGCTATATTCTGAACCAGGTTCCGAGCAAATCAATTCCTAGAACTCCGTATGAATTGTGGCGTGGCAGGAAGCCCTCCCTTGGACATATGAGAATATGGGGCTGCCCGGCACATGTACTGGATGGGGATGCGAAGAAGTTGGAACCAAGATCAGAATTATGCATGTTTGTAGGGTATCCAAAGGGAACTAAAGGAGGTCTGTTCTATAACCCGAAGGAACAAAAGGTCATTGTCTCAACCCATGCGACATTCTTGGAGGAAAGTCACATGAATGACTTTAAGCCTCGAAGCAAAGTGGTGCTATAGGAGTTATCGGGTGAAAGAACTGCTCCACAGATTTCGGTCTTGGACGCAAGTCCGAGTTCCAGTGAAAGACCTGCAGACGATCAACAATTTAGGGTGCCTCGTCGTAGTGGGAGGGTTTCTAAGAAACCTAATTTCTTTATGTATGATGCTGAGGTATACCAGGCCGAGGCTCATAAGCATGAGGAAGATCCGGTCACATATGATGAAGCTATAAAGGATGTTGATTCTAGATCTTGGAAACAGGCTATGAACAATGAGATGGATTCTATGAAATCCAACTCTGTTTGGGAACTTGTAGATTTGCCGGATGGGATAAAACCCATTGGATGCAAATGGGTCTACAAAAGAAAGAAGGATGCGGAAGGGAGAGTGGAAACTTTCAAAGCTAGACTGGTTGCAAAGGGATACACGCAAAAGGCTGGAATCAATTACGAGGAAACCTTTTCGCCTGTTGCTATGCTGAAGTCTATCCGTATTCTTCTGTCCATTGCTGCGGCTCTCGATTACGAGATCTGGCAAATGGATGTCAAGACGGCATTCTTGAATGGCCATCTTGAAGAGTGTATCTATATGATACAGCCCGAAGGGATCGTAGCAAAAGGCCAAGATAGGAAAGTCTGCAAGTTGCTTAGATCCATTTATGGATTAAAGCAGGCATCCCGCTCATGGAACCAGAGGTTTAATCAAGCGATTAAGACATTTGGTTTTGAACAGAACGTTGATGAACCTTGCGTTTATAAACGTATTAAGGATGGAAAAGTGGTCTTTCTGATACTCTATGTCGATGATATACTACTCATTGGGAATGATGTAGGGAACTTATCATCGGTCAAGCTTTGGTTACACCAACAGTTTGACATGAAGGACTTGGGAGAAGTTAATTATGTTCTAGGCATTCGTCTCTTCAGAGATCGAAAGAACAAAATGATAGCGTTATCCCAAGCTTCATACATAGATAAAATAATTGACAAATATGCAATGCTAGAGGCAAAGAAAGGCTCACAACCTTCTATTGCCGGTTTAACTCTTTCATTGGATGACTGTCCCAAGACATCGGAAGAAAGAGAGCGTATGAGTAAGGTCCCTTATGCATCCGCTGTAGGTAGCCTTATGTACGCTATGCTTTGCACTCGCCCAGACATATGTTTTGCAGTAGGTATGGTGAGTTGATATCAAGCGAATCCTGGAACCAAGCACTGGCAAGCAGTAAAGCATATACTCAAGTATCTTAAGAGAACGAGGGATTATATGCTAGTGTATTCTGGAGGGGACCTAACACCCGTAGGATACACGGACTCAGACTTCCAGACTTGTAAGGATTTCAGGAAGTCGACATTAGAGGGCATGTGGAGACAGGACAAGTGGATGTATGTAAGATCGCGTCCGAGGACAACATCGCTGATCTCTTTACTAAGACTTTGGTAGCTAGAAGCTTTGAGAGGCATGTAGAGGCGATGGGGATGCGTAACATGGCACATCTACTGGCTTAGGGCAAGTGGGAGATTGTTAGAAAATGCCCTAAGTATTAGAGACATTTTGATGTATTCATTTTGAACTGGATAATAAAATTATACTTAGAGGTTATTCATTACATTGCTATCTGTCCTCGTCTTATTTACATGTTAAAGTAAATGTAAGCAAATATGGCTCACTGACTGCTTGTGTTAAAACTGTTAGAACGTTGCATGCAATGGATTTTTGTATGCAAGAAGACAATGTTCTAAAGTTAGCAGTCTAAACTATGGTCTGTAGTCTATGGGGTTAGACCGAGCATCTAACTCATGTTAAGACTATTATGTTGTCTAAAGCCTTAGAGGGGACGGTCTGTCTTGACTGTCTGGAGCTGGACTCCCAAGTAGAGACATGGATATGTTGCTTGGTGGTGACATATTAGACCGGGACTAAAGTGTGATTGATCTACGTAGTCCGCTATGAGTGGATCAATCTGCTTTTGACGTTCATTATGCAATAACCTTAATCCTGAGTAAATGAACTTCTTCATGTATATGACTTGTGTACTTTGATGTTCCAATGGCTAAAGCGTCTCAGAGGGTAGTAAGCTTATAGACCGGTTCGTTGGGTGCATGACTTGTATACGATGAAGGGTTTGTATGCAGATATCGGAATCATAGCGCTGAGGAGTTAAAGGTGTAGGAAAATAAACCAGAAAAAACGTATCAGAGTGGTGCAGCGGAACAATAAAAATTTTAGATCGTTAAATATCTCATGATGCCATATACAATAAATCAACAACAATTAAAACTCATACCTCAAGGATGCCAATGAACAGGAGGAGAGTGACCGGAGGCTTCAACCAACTAGCCTTCTCTACTATTCTCCAATTCCCGAATGGCTGAGTGTGTGGGCACTCTGAACCTCGATCGGTATGCTAGCACTGCTAGTCTTCTTCCGACCACCCAGATCTCTAAAGAACTTTATTGTCACGATGAGCTGTGCAACAATAAGCCTGCTCACCTGAGAGTCTGTGGTCTGAGAGAACTGGAGTGGCAGGACCTCTATTTATAGACCTGCATGAGGTGATTCTCTGAATTCGAATTGGACTAGGAAAAGATTTTCTCCCTTATCCAAACCAAAAAATCCGAATTTTCCAAGGGAGAAACTCCACAATTAAATTCGGTTTTCCTAGGATAAATCCAATCCAAATCTAAACAAGATTTTAACTAGAATTTTATCTCCCTTTTTCAACCAAAAAATCCGAAATCTTTAGGAGAAAATCTCCTCCAAATTTTCGGCCACTCTTAGGATAAGGGAGAATCAAAATTCCACTAGGATTTCTCAAGCAAAATCTCATCTTAACCTTATCCAAAAATAACCGAATTTCCTGGGATTAGGGATCCAAAATTTCGGCCACTTTTGGGAGGAGAGAGAAACCAATTTCAACTAGGATTGAAGCTTGAATATTCCCTTGAATCTTATCCACAAAATCCGAAATCTTTCATGAGGATTATCCTCAAAATTTCGTCCCTTATTTGTTGGGATTTGGATTCAAAATTCAAGTAGGATTCTAACAAGATTATCCTCTCCAAATCCAACTCAAATTCGAATTTCAAACCTTGTGGATTTTCCACAACAAATTCGAATCCTACTTGGACTGTGATTCAAAATTTGAATTTCAAATTTCAAATTCAAATTTCAAATTCAAATTTCAAATTTCAAATTTCAAATTTCAAATTTAAATTTCAAATTCAAATTTCAAATTCGAATTTCAAATTCAAATTTCAAATTCAAATTTCAAATTCAAAATTCAAATTTCAAATTTCAAAATTCAAATTTCAAATTTCAAAATTCAAATTTCAAATTCCACAAAACGGTTGTATTTCATATTCTTGTTCTCATGGATAATTTTCTACAACTCCAATCCAATCTCAAATAAAATCATGGCAACTTTATTTGGAGTTCGAATAATTGTGTACTCTATTATCCAAAACAAAATCTGAATCCAACCGGAGAGAATCTTGTCTACCATCCTAATCCTGTGTCATCACCATCCATGCATAATAAACTAGCCAATAGCATACACAAATCAATTTGCCAAACGTTAAGGAATTATGTGGAGCTAGTAGAGGGACTGATTGGACATATATAATCGGGCTCCCGTGATTCCATATGATCATCATTCTGTACCGAACAACTCAATCATATGATCACTAATTTCAGAGTCACACCACTATAAACCTGAAACTGAACTCCCAATTATATACCGTATTACGTAAGCCTGTGACGAGCTACCATCCAATGACCTTGTCATATATGCAAAACCCTCATATGATATCCATGATCAGCCTTAGGTCAAAGTCCGTTTAATCCTACTGATCAGGCTATCTTAAAGTTCCATTATACTACCGAATCTAGAAAATGATTATTCACCATATGTGAATAAGAAGTCATCCGCCCAGCAGACGACCCAAGGCCTTGTCCATTTTCACATTCAGTATAATGCCTTTAAGAGGATACCTTTAACTCCTCAGAGCTATGATTCCGATATCTGCAAACAAACCCTTCATCGTATACAAGTCATGCACCCAACGAACCGGTCTATAAGCTTACTACTTCTGAGACGCTTTAGCCATTGGAACATCAAAGTACACAAGTCATATACATGAAGTAGTTCATTTACTCAGGATTAAGGTTATTGCACAATGAACGTCAAAAGCAGATTGATCCACTCATAGCGGACTACGTAGATCAATCACGCTTTAGTCCCGGTCTAATATGTCACCACCAAGCAACATATCCATGTCTCTACTTGGGAGTCCAGCTCCAGACAGTCAAGACAGACCGTCCCCTCTAAGGCTTTAGACAACATAATAGTCTTAACATGAGTTAGATGCTCGGTCTAACCCCATAGACTACAGACCATAGTTTAGACTGCTAACTTTAGAACATTGTCTTCTCGCATACAAAAGTCCATTGCATGCAATGTTCTAACAGTTTTAACACAAGCAGTCAGTGAGCCATATTTGCTTGCATTTACTTTAACATGTAAATAAGACGAGGACAGATAGCAATGTAATGAATAACCTCTAAGTATAATTTTATTATCCAGTTCAAAATGAATACATCAAAATGTCTCTAATACTTATGGCATTTCCTAACAATCTCCCACTTGCCCTAAGCCAGTAGATGTGCCATGTTACGCATCCCCATCGCCTCTACATGCCTCTCAAAGCTTCTAGCTACCAAAGTCTTAGTAAAGGGATCAGCGATGTTGTCCTCGGACGCGATCTTACATACATCCACTTGTCCTGTCTCCACTTGCCCTCTAATAATGTGATACCTCCGATCGATGTGCTTGGTCCTCTTGTGGTGCCGAGATTCCCTTGTGTTGGCAATAGCCCCTGTATTATCACAGTAAAGTGTGATAGGCTTGTCAACACCCGGAATGACCTCAAGGTCTCTAAAGAACTTGCGGAGCCAAACCGCTTCTTTAGATGCCTCAGCCGCAGCCACATACTCAGCCTCCATAGTAGAGTCAGCTGTGCAGCCCTGCTTCACGCTCCTCCACACAATGGCGCCTCCTCCGAGTAAAAACACTGATCCAGATGTCGATATCCTCGAATCCTTACAAGTCTGGAAGTCTGAGTCCGTGTATCCTACGGGTGTTAGGTCCCCTCCAGAATACACTAGCATATAATCCCTCGTTCTCTTAAGATACTTGAGTATATGCTTTACTGCTTGCCAGTGCTTGGTTCCAGGATTCGCTTGATATCGACTCACCATACCTACTGCAAAACATATGTCCGGGCGAGTGCAAAGCATAGCATACATAAGGCTACCCACAGCGGATGCATAAGGGACCTTACTCATACGCTCTCTTTCTTCCGATGTCTTGGGACAGTCATCCAATGAAAGAGTTAAACCGGCAATAGAAGGTTGTGAGCCTTTCTTTGCCTCTAGCATTGCATATTTGTCAATTATTTTATCTATGTATGAAGCTTGGGATAACGCTATCATTTTGTTCTTTCGATCTCTGAAGAGACGAATGCCTAGAACATAATTAGCTTCTCCCAAGTCCTTCACGTCAAACTGTTGGTGTAACCAGAGCTTGACTGATGATAAGTTCCCTACATCATTCCCAATGAGTAGTATATCATCGACATAGAGTATCAGAAAGACCACTTTTCCATCCTTAATACGTTTATAAACACAAGGTTCATCAACGTTCTGCTCAAAACCAAATGTCTTAATCGCTTGATCAAACCTCTGGTTCCATGAGCGGGATGCCTGCTTTAATCCATAAATGGATCTAAGCAACTTGCAGACTTTCCTATCTTGGCCTTTTGCTACGAACCCTTCGGGTTGTATCATATAGATACACTCTTCAAGATGGCCATTCAAGAATGCCGTCTTGACATCCATTTGCCAGATCTCGTAATCGAGAGCCGCAGCAATGGACAGAAGAATACGGATAGACTTCAGCATAGCAACAGGCGAAAAGGTTTTCTCGTAATCGATTCCAGCCTTTTGCGTGTATCCCTTTGCAACCAGTCTAGCTTTGAAAGTTTCCACTCTCCCTTCCGCATCCTTCTTTCTTTTGTAGACCCATTTGCATCCAATGGGTTTTATCCCATCCGGCAAATCTACAAGTTCCCAAACAGAGTTGGATTTCATAGAATCCATCTCATTGTTCATAGCCTGTTTCCAAGATCTAGAATCAACATCCTTTATAGCTTCATCATATGTGACCGGATCTTCCTCATGCTCATGAGTCCGGCCTGGTATACCTCAGCATCATACATAAAGAAATTAGGTTTCTTAGAAACCCTCCCACTACGACGAGGCACCCTAAATTGTTGATCGTCTGCAGGTCTTTCACTGGAACTCGGACTTGCGTCCAAGACCGAAATCTGTGGAGCAGTTCTTTCACCCGATAACTCCTCTAGCACCACTTTGCTTCGAGGCTTAAAGTCATTCATGTGACTTTCCTCTAAGAATGTCGCATGGGTTGAGACAATGACCTTTTGTTCCTTCGGGTTATAGAACAGACCTCCTTTAGTTCCTTTTGGATACCCTACAAACATGCACAATTCTGATCTTGGTTCCAACTTCTTCGCATCCCCATCCAGTACATGTGCCGGGCAGCCCCATATTCTCATATGTCCAAGGGAGGGCTTCCTGCCACGCCACAATTCATACGGAGTTCTGGGAATTGATTTGCTCGGAACCTGGTTCAGAATATAGCACGCCGTTTGTAAAGCATGTCCCCAAAATGATAATGGCAGCGTTGAGTAACTCATCATGGACCGTACCATATCCAATAAGGTCCTGTTTCTCCTTTCGGCTATACCATTCTGTTGTGGAGTACCAAGTGCAGTCAATTGAGATAATATCCCATTCTCTACAAGATGTCCTAGAAATTCATCGGAGAGGTATTCGCCACCTCGATCAGATCGAAGTGTCTTTATGGATTTATCCAATTGCTTTTCCACTTCCGCACGATACTCTTTGAACTTGTCAAAGGTTTCGCTCTTGCGGTGCATCAGATACACATATCCATACCTCGAGTAATCATCTATGAAAGAGACATAGTACTCGAACCCTCCTTGTGCTGTGACGTTCATGGGGCCACATACGTCAGTGTGCACAATTTCTAAGAGCTCCTGTGCCCTTGTACCCTTAGCTCCAAAAGACCTCTTAGTCATCTTACCCTCTAGACAAGACTCACATTGGGGAAGTCGTACCTCCTCCAGAGATTCCAGAGGACCGTCGTTCACCAATCTTTGAATCCTATCCTGATTAATATGACCAAGTCTTAAATGCCAAAGATACGCCTTGTTAGAGTGAGAAACTTTCAACCTTTTAGAGTTATCAATTAATTCAGTGTCAAGCAGTGAGTACATCTTTGGTCTGATCAAATATAGGTTTCCATCCATCCATCCAGAACAAATAAAAGACTTATTTCTACGAATATCAACTCTTTTACTAAAAGAAACTGAATAAGAATCCTTTATTAAACAAGCTACCGATATAAGGTTCCTCCTAAAATTAGGAACAAAAAAACAGTCTTTCAATAAAATAAACCTAAATTGATCAAAATAAAGATGAACGTCTCCCACTGCCTCAGCCACCACAAAGCTACCATCTCCAGTCCGCAACGAGAGGCTCCTATCATGTAGACTTCTCGTTTCCACGAACCCCTGCATAGAAACACAAACATGATTAGTGGCGCCCGAATCAATGACCCATGTGTCTTTCGATTCTTCCACCAAACACGCTTCTAAGTAATGAAGTTCCTTACCTTCCTTGCCCTTGGAGGCTAGGAATTCCCGGCAAGCCTTCTTGAAGTGACCTACCTTCCCACAGTGGAAGCATTTGGACTTTTTAGGGTCCTTTGGCTTCTTGTTCTTCTTCTTCTTCTTCCCGTCCGAGACAGGAGGATTAGAAGAACTGGAAGTCACTTGCTTCTTATTTGGCCTCTTCCTCTTCCGTGAGGGATTGGAAGATTCCGCCAAATTGGCCTCTCCTCTAGGTCGGACCACATCTTCATCCCTGATCATCCGCTCATAAGCCTGTAGTTGCTTCATGAGCTCGGTAAGTCCTAACTCCTTTGTCGCCAGATTGTATGCGGCCTTAAACCCCACAAAATCTTTAGACAGAGTCTTGAACACCATCTCGATCTGGGTGTTGTAGTCTAACTCAGCACCATTCTCGGCAGCTTCAGCGAAGAATCCCATTAGAGTGATCATATGGTCCTTCACCGGAGCACCAGCCTTTTGCTTGGAGTTCATAATGCTGGTGATAGCGGACTGTCGAGCCAATTTTTCTTGGCCTCCGAACATGTCCTCCAGATTTTCCATGATCTCCCCAGCAACTTGATAAGTCTCATGCTGCTTTTGTAAAGCACTCGTCATGCTAGCAAGGATGTAGCATCGAGCTATCTCATTGGATTCTCTCCAACGATTATAGGCAACCGGGACCTCCTCAAGTGGTGTGTCAGGTTTGGGCCCAGGTGGGCATGGTTCGTCCAGTACAAACTTGTGTCTCTCGCAGCTGAGAACTATTAATAGATTTCTTTTCTAATCTTTATAATTGTCGCCATTCAACTTATTTTCAGTAAGTATCGAAATGAGGGGTGTCGGTGACATTTTGAACTGAAATAAAATTATACTAGACATCATTACAAAGCCCAAGCAAATATGCAGATAATTTAGCAAATAAAACATACAAGTATGTTCCTACATGAAACTTGAAAAAAATGTAGCATTGCAACGGTAATTCTCAGCACCTATTGCCCCAAGCCACCGAGGGGTGGTCATGAGAACAAATAGCCGGAACATGGACCCCGTCCAATTAATATATGTTACCTTAAATCCTCCAAGGTTAAGACATATATTAATAACCGCTTATTTGGCCACCAGTTTAGTTAACAGAGCTTCTAGGGAAGGTTAATAACTAAACGAGTCTTGAGTGTATAACCATTGTTTACGTAGCCCGATCCACGTCCTACCAAGCCACCGAGGGGTGGTCATGAATAGAATCGCACCCGAACACGTTTTCCACATAGGAGATCCAATCTAGTATACCGGCGGCGGTAAACACCTACCGAGGGGTGTGGTCAGGTCGGAACTGACGCGAGGCGTTACCATGCTTTCACATATGGATCAACAATGGAGGCCGTGGGTTTTGTTTGAAACCCTCTCCCACTCAATATTTTGAAAAAACATGCAAGTTTTGACAAATTATGTATGATCAATATAGTATGAGCGGCACTCACCTATCCTATATGACATGTTATCAAATATGCATACAAAACATCCATCAATACATATTTATACATCCATGACATATCACAGAAAAAATAATTGACAGAATAACCAAGCCATGGTTCCATCCTAGAACAAAGAAAATAAAGATTACAAAATTCCATCCAAAGCATTCTTTGGGTCTTGAATTTTGTTCCGTCTTCTTGTATCCATCTTTATGTAGCCTCTCCATTTATTTCTCATCCCATGAATTATTTAAAATTTAAATCTCCAAAATTTAAATTTCAAATTCAAATTCCAAATTCGAATTTCAAATTTAAATTTCTAATTCAAATTTTAAACAATTTTAATCATCATGTATAATAATATGTAATTTCAAAAATTTCAAATTTTTAATTACATATTTTTAAACATGATTTAAAATTAAATCTCAAATTTAAAAATCAAAATTTTCTGATTTTGGACCGCCGCACCGCCGCCCGTGAAGGCGGCAGCCGCCGTGGGCAGTCACCAACCCCGGAGGGGCTGGCAGCCCACGGCTGCCCCTTGTGCAGCCCTGCCGGGCTGCAGGCCAAGCCTGCAGCACCAGGCTGCACGCCCAGACTGGGCGCAGCAGCCGGCAGGCTGCAGGCAGCGCCTGCAGCCAGAGGCTGCACGCCCAGGCTGCGGCCAGCCTTGGGCAGGCCACGGCCACCCCTGGCTGCAGGCAGAGCCTGCGGCCGTGGGTGGTGTGGGCCTGCACAGGGGCTGCCGCAGCCCCATCCTGCCCGAGGGCAGGGGCTGCAGCCCCACCAAGGTTTGTCGGCCTGTCCCGAGGGGTCGTGTCTCGATTTTCGTGCCATATTCCAATTTATCTTTTAGGATCTCCAAAAATTAATTTGAATCCCAATTAAATTGAAATTTTCCACACAATCAAAATTTCAACCTTTAAATTAAATTTAACTTTTGAGAAAAATAAATTACGGTCTTCAATCTTCAATCTCCTCCAAGAATAATTACATAAAAAATTCCTATACCGTTTCCGGTGTACAAAATTCTATCCATAAAAATTCTAAGAGACAAAAATTAAAATCCATGGGAAAATTACAGTGTAATTAAACTGCTCCCATGGTTACAAAAAAAAATTCCTAGATACAATTTTTCTAAATTCTAAGGAACCATAACCGGCATAAACAAGCATGCTTATAATAATTCAAAAAATTAAAATAACCACATACTTTATACATAATACATGATAACAACATAAAGGAACCCTAGAATGCCACTCTCTAAATATCAAATCCATACATAAATAAATAAAAAGACTAAGTAATTGTCTAATTTATGTACATGGCGTAGTCATGAGATGGCTCTGATACCAATTGTAGGAAAATAAACCGGAAAAAACGTATCAGAGTGGCACAGCGGAACAATAAAAATTTTAGATCGTTAAATATCTCATGATGCCATATACAATAAATCAACAACAATTAAAACTCATACCTCAAGGATGCCAATGAACAGGAGGAGAGTGACCGGAGGCTTCAACCAACTAGCCTTCTCTACTATTCTCCAATTCCCGAATGGCTGAGTGTGTGGGCACTCTGAACCTCGATCGGTATGCTAGCACTGCTAGTCTTCTTCCGACCACCCAGATCTCTAAAGAACTTTATTGTCACGATGAGCTGTGCAACAATAAGCCTGCTCACCTGAGAGTCTGTGGTCTGAGAGAACTGGAGTGGCAGGACCTCTATTTATAGACCTGCATGAGGTGATTCTCTGAATTCGAATTGGACTAGGAAAAGATTTTCTCCCTTATCCAAACCAAAAAATCCGAATTTTCCAAGGGAGAAACTCCACAATTAAATTCGGTTTTCCTAGGATAAATCCAATCCAAATCTAAACAAGATTTTAACTAGAATTTTATCTCCCTTTTTCAACCAAAAAATCCGAAATCTTTAGGAGAAAATCTCCTCCAAATTTTCGGCCACTCTTAGGATAAGGGAGAATCAAAATTCCACTAGGATTTCTCAAGCAAAATCTCATCTTAACCTTATCCAAAAATAACCGAATTTCCTAGGATTAGGGATCCAAAATTTCGGCCACTTTTGGGAGGAGAGAGAAACCAATTTCAACTAGGATTGAAGCTTGAATATTCCCTTGAATCTTATCCACAAAATCCGAAATCTTTCATGAGGATTATCCTCAAAATTTCGTCCCTTATTTGTTGGGATTTGGATTCAAAATTCAAGTAGGATTCTAACAAGATTATCCTCTCCAAATCCAACTCAAATTCGAATTTCAAACCTTGTGGATTTTCCACAACAAATTCGAATCCTACTTGGACTGTGATTCAAAATTTGAATTTCAAATTTCAAATTCAAATTTCAAATTCAAATTTCAAATTTCAAATTTCAAATTTCAAATTTAAATTTCAAATTCAAATTTCAAATTCGAATTTCAAATTCAAATTTCAAATTCAAATTTCAAATTCAAAATTCAAATTTCAAATTTCAAAATTCAAATTTCAAATTTCAAAATTCAAATTTCAAATTCCACAAAACGGTTGTATTTCATATTCTTGTTCTCATGGATAATTTTCTACAACTCCAATCCAATCTCAAATAAAATCATGGCAACTTTATTTGGAGTTCGAATAATTGTGTACTCTATTATCCAAAACAAAATCTGAATCCAACCGGAGAGAATCTTGTCTACCATCCTAATCCTGTGTCATCACCATCCATGCATAATAAACTAGCCAATAGCATACACAAATCAATTTGCCAAACGTTAAGGAATTATGTGGAGCTAGTAGAGGGACTGATTGGACATATATAATCGGGCTCCCGTGATTCCATATGATCATCATTCTGTACCGAACAACTCAATCATATGATCACTAATTTCAGAGTCACACCACTATAAACCTGAAACTGAACTCCCAATTATATACCGTATTACGTAAGCCTGTGACGAGCTACCATCCAATGACCTTGTCATATATGCAAAACCCTCATATGATATCCATGATCAGCCTTAGGTCAAAGTCCGTTTAATCCTACTGATCAGGCTATCTTAAAGTTCCATTATACTACCGAATCTAGAAAATGATTATTCACCATATGTGAATAAGAAGTCATCCGCCCAGCAGACGACCCAAGGCCTTGTCCATTTTCACATTCAGTATAATGCCTTTAAGAGGATACCTTTAACTCCTCAGAGCTATGATTCCGATATCTGCAAACAAACCCTTCATCGTATACAAGTCATGCACCCAACGAACCGGTCTATAAGCTTACTACTTCTGAGACGCTTTAGCCATTGGAACATCAAAGTACACAAGTCATATACATGAAGTAGTTCATTTACTCAGGATTAAGGTTATTGCACAATGAACGTCAAAAGCAGATTGATCCACTCATAGCGGACTACGTAGATCAATCACGCTTTAGTCCCGGTCTAATATGTCACCACCAAGCAACATATCCATGTCTCTACTTGGTAGTCCAGCTCCAGACAGTCAAGACAGACCGTCCCCTCTAAGGCTTTAGACAACATAATAGTCTTAACATGAGTTAGATGCTCGGTCTAACCCCATAGACTACAGACCATAGTTTAGACTGCTAACTTTAGAACATTGTCTTCTCGCATACAAAAGTCCATTGCATGCAACGTTCTAACAGTTTTAACACAAGCAGTCAGTGAGCCATATTTGCTTGCATTTACTTTAACATGTAAATAAGACGAGGACAGATAGCAATGTAATGAATAACCTCTAAGTATAATTTTATTATCCAGTTCAAAATGAATACATCAAAATGTCTCTAATACTTAGGGCATTTCCTAACAAAAGGTATCCTCTTAAAGGCATTATACTGAATGTGAAAATGGACAAGGCCTTGGGTCGTCTGCTGGGCGGATGACTTCTTATTCACATATGGTGAATAATCATTTTCTTGATTCGGTAGTATAATGGAACTTTAAGATAGCCTGATCAGTAGGATTAAACGGACTTTGACCTAAGGCTGATCATGGATATCATATGAGGGTTTTGCATATATGACAAGGTCATTGGATGGTAGCTCGTCACAGGCTTACGTAATACGGTATATAATTGGGAGTTCAGTTTCAGGTTTATAGTGGTGTGACTCTGAAATTAGTGATCATATGATTGAGTTGTTCGGTACAGAATGATGATCATATGGAATCACGGGAGCCCGATTATATATGTCCAATCAGTCCCTCTACTAGCTCCACATAATTCCTTAACGTTTGGCAAATTGATTTGTGTATGCTATTGGCTAGTTTATTATGCATGGATGGTGATGACACAGGATTAGGATGGTAGACAAGATTCTCTCCGGTTGGATTCAGATTTTGTTTTGGATAATAGAGTACACAATTATTCGAACTCCAAATAAAGTTACCATGATTTTATTTGAGATTGGATTGGAGTTGTAGAAAATTATCCATGAGAACAAGAATATGAAATACAACCGTTTTGTGGAATTTGAAATTTGAATTTTGAAATTTGAAATTTGAATTTTGAAATTTGAAATTTGAAATTTGAATTTGAAATTTGAATTTGAAATTCGAATTTGAAATTTGAATTTGAAATTTAAATTTGAAATTTGAAATTTGAAATTTGAAATTTGAATTTGAAATTTGAATTTGAAATTTGAAATTCAAATTTTGAATCACAGTCCAAGTAGGATTCGAATTTGTTGTGGAAAATCCACAAGGTTTGAAATTCGAATTTGAGTTGGATTTGGAGAGGATAATCTTGTTAGAATCCTACTTGAATTTTGAATCCAAATCCCAACAAATAAGGGACGAAATTTTGAGGATAATCCTCATGAAAGATTTCGGATTTTGTGGATAAGATTCAAGGGAATATTCAAGCTTCAATCCTAGTTGAATTTGGTTTCTCTCACCTCCCAAAAGTGGCCGAAATTTTGGATCCCTAATCCTAGGAAATTCGGTTATTTTTGGATAAGGTTAAGATGAGATTTTGCTTGAGAAATCCTAGTGGAATTTTGATTCTCCCTTATCCTAAAAGTGGCCGAAAATTTGGAGAAGATTTTCTCCTAAAGATTTCGGATTTTTTGGTTGGAAAAGGGAGATAAAATTCTAGCTAAAATCTTGTTAAGATTTGGATTGGATTTATCTAGAAAAACCGAATTTAATTGTGGAGAATCTCCCTTGGAAAATTCGGATTTTATGGGTTTGGATAAGGGAAAATATCTTTTCCTAATCCAATTCAAATTCAGAGATTCACCTCATGCAGGTCTATAAATAGAGGTCCTGCCACTCCAGTTCTCTCAGACCACAGACTCTCAGGTGAGCAGGCTTATTGTTGCACAGCTCATCGTGACAGTAAAGTTCTTTAGAGATCTGGGTGGTCGGAAGAAGACTAGCAGTGCTAGCATACCGATCGAGGTTCAGAGTGCCCACACACTCAGCCATTCGGGAATTGGAGAATAGTAGAGAAGGCTAGTTGGTTGAAGCCTCCGGTCACTCTCCTCCTGTTCATTGGCGTCCTTGAGGTATGAGTTTTAATTGTTGTTGAATTATTGTATATGGCATCATGAGATATTTAATGATCTAAAAATTTTTATTGTTCCGCTGCGCCACTCTGATACGTTTTTACCGGTTTATTTTCCTACAACATCCATATGCCAGATCTCTTAATCGAGAGCCGCAGCAATGGATAGAAGAATACGGATAGACTTCAGCATAGCAACAGGCGAAAACGTTTCATCGTAATCGATTCCAGCCTTTTGCGTGTACCCCTTTGCAACCAGTCTAGCTTTGAAAGTTTCCACTCTCCCTTCCGCATCCTTCTTTCTTTTGTAGACCCATTTGCATCCAATGGGTTTTATCCCATCCGGCAAATCTATAAGTTCCCAAACAAAGTTGGATTTCATAGAATCCATCTCATTGTTCATAGCCTGTTTCCAAGATTTAGAATCAACATCATTTATAGCTTCATCATAGGTGACCGGATCATCCTCATGCTCATGAGCCTCGGCCTGGTATACCTCAGTATCATACATGAAGAAATTAGGTTTCTTCGAAACCCTCCCACTACGATGAGGCACCCTAAATTGTTGATCGTCTGCAGGTCTTTCACTGGAACTCGGACTTGCATCCAAGACTGAAATCTGTGGAGCAGTTCTTTCACCCGATAACTCTTCTAGCACCACTTTGCTTCGAGGCTTAAAGTCATTCATGTGACTTTCCTCCAAGAATGTCGCATGGGTTGAGACAATGACCTTTTGTTCCTTCGGGTTATAGAATAGACCTCCTTTAGTTCCTTTTGGATACCCTACAAACATGCATAATTCTGATCTTGGTTCCAACTTCTTCGCATCCCCATCCAGTACATGCGCCGGGCAGCCCCATATTCTCATATGTCCAAGGGAGGGCTTCCTGCCACGCCACAATTCATACGGAGTTCTGGGAATTGATTTGCTCGGAACCTGGTTCAGAATATAGCACGCCGTTTGTAAAGCATATCCCCAAAATGATAATGGCAGCGTTGAATAACTCATCATGGACCGTACCATATCCAATAAGGTTCTGTTTCTCCTTTTGGCTACACCATTCTGTTGTGGAGTACCAGGTGCAGTCAATTGGGATAATATCCTGTTTTCTACAAGATGTCCTAGAAATTCATCGGAGAGGTATTCGCACCTCGATCAGATCGAAGTGTCTTTATGGATTTATCCAATTGCTTTTCCACTTCCGCACGATATTCTTTGAACTTGTCAAAGGTTTTGCTCTTGCAGTGCATCAGATACACATATCCATACCTCGAGTAATCATCTATAAAAGAGACATAATACTCGAACCCTCCTCGTGCTGTGACGTTTATGGGGCCACATACGTCAGTGTGCACAATTTCTAAGAGCTCCTGAGCCCTTGTACCCTTAGCTCCAAAAGACCTCTTAGTCATTTTACCCTCTAGACAAGACTCACATTGGGGAAGACGTACCTCCTCCAGAGATTCTAAAGGACCGTCTTTTACCAATCTTTGAATCCTATCCTGATTAATATGACCAAGTCTTAAATGCCAAAGATACGCCTTGTTAGAGTGAGAAACTTTCAACCTTTTAGAGTTATCAATTAATTCAGTGTTAAGCAGTGAGTACATCTTTGGTTTGATCAAATATAGGTTTCCATCTATCCATCCAGAATAGATAAAAGACTTATTTCTACGAATATCAACTCTTTTACTAAAAGAAACTGAATAAGAATCCTTTATTAAATAAGCTACCGATATAAGGTTCCTCCTAAAATTAGGAACATAAAAACAGTCTTTTAATAAAATAAACCTAAATTGATCAAAATAAAGGTAAACATCTCCCACTGCCTCAGCCACCACAAAGCTGCCGTCCCCAGTTCGTAATGAGAGGTTCCTATCATGTAGACTTCTTGTTTCCACGAACCCCTGTATAGAAACACAAACATGATTAGTGGCGCCCGAATCAATGACCTAAGTGTCTTTCGATTCTTCCACCAAACACGCTTTTAAGTAAAGAAGTGCCTTACCTTCCTTGCCCTTGGCGGCTAGTAATTCCTGGCAAGCCTTCTTGAAGTGACCTACCTTCCCACAATGGAAGCATTTGGACTTTTTAGGGTCCTTTGGCTTCTTGTTGTTGTTCTTCTTCTTCCCGTCCGAGACAGGAGGATTAGAAGAACTAAGAGCCACTTGCTTCTTATTTGGCCTTTTCCTCTTCCGTGAGGGATTGGAAGATTCCGACAAATTGGCCTCTCCTTTAGGTCGGACTACATCCTCATCCCTGATCATCCACTCATAAGCCTGTAGTTGCTTCATGAGCTCGGTTAGTCCTAACTCCTTTGTCGCCAGATTGTATGCGGCCTTAAACCCCACAAAATCTTTAGACAGAGTCTTGAACACCATCTCGATCTGGGTGTTGTAGTCCAACTTAGCACCATTCTCAGCAGCCTCAGCAAAGAATCCTATTAGAGTGATCATATGGTCCTTTACCGGAGTACCCGCCTTTTGCATAGAGTTCATAATACTGGTGATAGTGGACTGTCGAGCCAATTTTTCTTGGCCTCCGAACATGTCCTCCAGATTATCCATGATCTCTTTAGCAACTTGATAAGTCTCATGCTGCTTTTGTAAAGCACTCGTCATGCTAGCAAGGATATAGCATCGAGCTATCTCATTGGATTCTCTCCAACGATTATAGGCAACCGGGACCTCCTCAAGTGGTGTGTCAGGTTTGGGCCCTGGTGGGCATGGTTCGTCCAGTACGAACTTGTGTCTCTCGCAGCTGAGAACTATTAATAGATTTCTTTTCCAATCTTTATAATTATCGCCATTCAGCTTATTTTCAGTAAGTATTGAAATGAGGGGTGTCGGTGATATTTTGAACTGAAATAAAATTATACTAGACATCATTACAAAGCCCAAGCAAATATACAGATAATTTAGCAAATAAAACATACAAGTATGTTCCTACATGAAACTTGAAAAACATGTAGCATTGCAACGGTAATTCTCAGCACCTATTACCCAAGCCACCGAGGGGTGGTCATGGAAATAAATAGCCAGAACATGGACCCCGTCCAATTAATATATGTTGCCTTAAATCCTCCAAGGTTAAGACATATATTAATAACAGCTTATTTGGCCACCAGTTTAGTTAACAGAGCTTCTAGGGAAGGTTAATAACTAAATGAGTCTTGAGTGTATAACCATTGTTTACGTAGCCCGATCCACGTCCTACCAAGCCACCGAGGGGTGGTTACGAATAGGATCGTGCCCGAACACGTTTTCCACATAGGAGATCCAATCTAGTATACCGGCGGCGGTAAACACCAACCGAGAGGTGTGGTCAGGGCAGAACTGACGCGAGGCGTTACCATGCTTTCACATATGGATCAACAATGGAGGCCGTGGGTTTTGTTTGAAACCCTCTCCCACTCAATATTTTGAAAAACATGCAAGTTTTGATAAATTATGTATGATCAATATAGTATGAGCGGCACTCACCTATCCTTTATGACATGTTATCAAATATGCATATAAAACATCCATCAATACATATTTATACATCTATGACATATCACTGAAAAAATAATTGACAGAATAACCAAGCCATGGTTCCATCCTAGAACAAAGAAAATAAAGATTACAAAATTCCATCCAAAGCATTCTTTGGGTCTTGAATTTTGTTCCGTCTTCTTGTATCCATCTTTATGTAGCCTCTCTATTTATTTCTCATCTAATTATTTAAAATTTAAATCTCCAAAAATTTAAATTTCAAATTCAAATTCCAAATTTGAATTTCAAATTTAAATTTCCAATTCAAATTTTAAACAATTTTAAATATCATGTGTAATAATATGTAATTTCAAAAATTTCAAATTTTCAATTACATATTTTTAAACATCATTTAAAATTAAATTTCTAATTTAAAAATCAAAATTTTTCGATTTTTAGACCGTCATACCACCGCCTCTGAAGGCGGCAGCCGTCGTGGGCAGCCACCAGCCCCAAAGGGGCTGGCAGCCCACGGCTGCCCCCTATGTGCAGCCTTGCCGGGCTGCAGGCCAAGCCTGCAGCGCCAGGCTGCACGCCCAGGCTGGGCGCAGCAGCCGGCAAGCTACAGGTAGCGCCTGCAGCCAGAGGCTGCACGCCTAGGCTGCGGCCAGCCTTGGGCAGGCCACAGCCACCCTTGGCTGCAGGCCAAGCCTGCGGCCGTGGGTGGTGTTGGCCTGCACAGGGGCTGCCACAGCCCTATCCTGCCCGAGGGCAGGGGCTGCAGCCCCACCAAGGCCCTTCAGCCTATCCTGAGGGGTTGTGTCTCGATTTTCGTGTCATATTCCAATTTACCTATTAGGATCTCCAAAAATTAATTTGAATCCCAATTAAATTGAAATTTTCCGCGCAATCAAAATTTCAACCTTTAAATCAAATTTAACTTTTAGGAAAAAATAAATTACGGTCTTCAATCTTCAATCTCCTCCAAGAATAATTACATAAAATTTCCTAAACCATTTCCTGTGTACAAAAATTCTAACCATAAAAATTCTAAGAGACAAAAAATAAAATCCATGGGAAAATTACAGTGTTAATAAACTGCTCCCATGGTTACATAAAAATTCCTAGATACAATTTTTCTAAATTCTAAGGAACCATAACCGGTATAATCAAGCATGCTTATAATAATTCAGAAAATTAAAATAACCACATACTTTATACATAATCCATGATAACAACATAAAGGAACCCTAGAATGCCACTCTCTAAATATCAAATCCATACATAAATAAAAAAGACTAAGTAATTGTCTAATTTATGTACATGGCATAGTCATGAGATGGCTCTGATACCAATTGTAGGAAAATAAATCGGTAAAAACGTATCAGAGTGGTGCAGCGGAATAACAAAAATTTTTAGATCGTTAAATATCTCATGATGCCATATACAATAAACCAACAACAATTAAAACTCATACCTCAAGGACGCCAATCTTGCAAGAGGAAAATGACCGAAGGCTTCAACCAACTAGCCTTCTCTACTATTCTCCAATTCCCGAATGGTTGAGTGTGTGGGCACTCTGAACCTCGATCGGTATGCTAGCACTGCTAGTCTTCTTCCGACCACCCAGATCTCTAAAGAACTTTATTGTCACGATGAGCTGTGCAACAATAAGCCTGCTCACCTGAGAGTCTGTGGTCTGAGAGAACTGGAGTGGCAGGACCTCTATTTATAGGCCTGCATGAGGTGATTCTTTGAATTTGAATTGGACTAGGAAAAGATATTCTCCCTTATCCATAACCATAAAAATCCGAATTTTCTATGGGAGATTCTCAACAATAAAATTCAGCCATTATGGATAAATCCAATCCAAATCTAAACAAGATTTTAACTAGAATTTTATCTCCCCTTTTTTAACCAAAATATCCGAAATTCCTAGGAGAAAATCTCCTCATAAAATTCGGCCACTTTTAGGATAAGGGAGAATCAAAATTCCACTAGGATTTTCAAGCTTGAATCTTATCTCAACCTTATCCAAAATAACCGAATTTTCCTAGGAGATACACTCCAAATTTTCGGCCACTTTTCAGGGAGGAGAGAATCCAAATTCAACTGGGATTGAAACTTGAATTTTTCCCTTTGAACCTTATCCACAAAAACCGAAATTCCATTGAGGATTTTCCTCAAAATTTCGTCCACCTTTTTGTTAGGATTTAGATTCAAAATTCAAGTAGGATTCTAACAAGATTATCCTCTCCAAATCCAACTCAAATTCAAATTTCAAACCTTGTGGATTTTCTACAACAAATTCGAATCCCACTTAGACTGTGATTCAAAATTTGAATTTCAAATTTCAAATTCGAATTTCAAATTCAAATTTCAAATTTCAAATTTCAAATTTCAAATTTCAAATTTAAATTTCAAATTCAAATTTCAAATTCGAATTTCAAATTCAAATTTCAAATTCAAATTTCAAATTCAAAATTCAAAATTCAAATTTCAAAATTCAAATTTCAAAATCCACAAAACGGTTGTGTTTCAAATTTTTGTTCTCATGGATAATTTTCTACAACTCCAATCCAATCTCAAATAAAATCATGGCAACTTTATTTGGAGTTCGAATAATTGTGTACTCTATTATCCAAAGCAAAATCTGAATCCAACCGGAGAGAATCTTGTCTATCATCCTAATCCTGTGTCATCACCATCCATGCATAATAAACCAGCCAATAGCATACACAAATCAATTTGCCAAACGTTAAGGAATTATGTGGAGCTAGTAGAGGGACTGATTGGACATATATAATCGGGCTCTCGCAAATCCATATGATCATCATTCTTTTACCGAACAACTCAATCATATGATCACTAGTTTCAGAGTCACACCACTATAAACCTGAAACTGAACTCCCAATTATATATCGTATTACGTAAGCCTGTGACAAGCTATCGTCCAATGACCTTGTCATGTATGCAAAACCCTCATATGATATCCATGATTAGCCTTAGGCCAAAGTCCGTTTAATCCTGCTGATCAGGCTATCTTAAAGTTCCATTATACTACCGAATAAAGAAAATGATTATTCACCATATGTGAATAAGAAGTAATCCGCCCAGCAGACGACCCAAGGCCTTGTCCATTTTCACATTCAGTATAATGCCTTTAAGAGGATACCCTTAACTCCTCATTAGAGCTATGATTCTAATATCTGTAAACGAACCCTTCATCGTATACAAGTCATGCACCCACCGAACCGGTCTATAAGCTTACTACCTCTGAGACGCTTTAGCCATTGGAACATCAAAGTATACAAGTCATGTAGCTATCCTTTTACTCAGGATTAAGGTTACTGCATAATGAACGTCAAAAGCAGATTGATCCGCTCAAAGCGGACTTCGTAGATCAATCACGCTTTAGTCCCGGTCTAATATGTCACCACCAAGCAACATATCCATGTCTCTACTTGGGAGTCCAACTCCAGACAGTCAAGACAAACCGTCCCCTCCAAGGCTTTAGACAACATAATAGTCTTAACATGAGTTAGATGCTCGGTCTAACCCCATAGACTACAGACCATAGTTTAGACTGCTCACTTTAGAACATTGTCTTCTCGCATACAAAAATCCATTGCATGCAACATTCTAACAGTTTAACACAAGCAATCATGGAGCCATATTTGCTTACATTTACTTTAACATGTAAATAAGACGAGGTAGCAATGTAATGAATAACCTCTATATATAATTTTATTATCCAGTTCAAAATAAATACATCAAAATGTCTCTAACACTTAGGGCATTTCCTAACAGAAATTAGTGATCATATGATTGAGTTGGTCGGTATAGAGTAATAATCATATGGATTCACGGGAGCCCTATTATATATGTTCAATTGGTCCCTCTACTAGCTCCACATAATTCCTTAACGGATGGCCAATTGATCAGGGTATATTTTTTAGCTGGTTGTCTTGCATGGATATGGATGGTGTCCACATAAGATAAGGATGGAAGATAAGATTCTCTCTTGTTGAATTCAAATTTTGTTTTGGATAAGAGATTATACAATTATTCGAATTCTAAATAAAGTTGCCATGATTATATTTGAGTTTGAGTTGGAGTTGTGGAAAATTATCCATGAGGACAAATTTTGAAATACAAGTTCTTGTGGAGTTTGAAATTTGAAATTTAAAATTTAAAATTTAAATTTTGAATTTGAAATTTGAATTTGAAATTTCAATTTGAAATTTGAAATTTGAATTTGAAATTTAAATTTGAAATTTGTATTTGAAGTTTGAATTTTTAAAATTTGAACTTTGAAATTTGAATTCAAATTTTGAATCACAAGTCCAAGAGGTAACCGAATTTTTGTGGATAAATCCACTTGGAAATTCGGTTTTATTGTGGATAAGCGAGAGGAAATCTTATATGAATCATACTTGAATTTTGAATCCTCATCTATCTAAAAGTGGCCGAATTTGTTAAGGGAATCCCACCCTAGGAGGATTTGGTTTTTTATGGATAAGGATGAAGGGAAATTCAAGTTAGAAAATGCTATTTGAATTTTAAATCTCTCCCTCACAATATGTGGCCGAAATCTCTATGGATAGGCCTAAGGGAATTCCGATTTTTTATGGATAAGGGTGAGATGAAATTCAAGTTAGAAAATCCTATTTAAATTTTTATTCTCCTTACACTTGGATGGTTGAATCTGGCCATGTTTCTTGGCCTAGGGGAAATCGGTTTTAGTGGATAATGAGGAGATAAAATTCAAGTTAAAATCTTATTTGAATATTGAATAGAATATCTTCCTATGGTGGCCGAAATTTATCATGATCTTGGCCTAAGGGAGAGTTCGGATTTTGTGTGGAAAAAAGGGAGAAAATATTCTCTTGGTCCAATTCAAAATTCAAGGGATCACGTCGTGCAAGTCTATAAATAGGGGTTCTACCACTCCAGTTCTCTCAGACCACAAACTCTCAGGTGAGCAGGCTTATTGTTGCACAACTCACCATAACAAAAAGTTCTTTAGAGATCTGAGTGGTCGAAAGGAGACTAGCAGTGCTAGCATACCGATCGGGGATCCAAGTGCCTACACATTCTGCCATCCGAGAATTGGAGAATAGTAGAGAAGGCTAGTTAGTTGAAGCCCTTCGGTTATTCTCCTCCTGCAACTTTGGCGTCTTCTGAAGGTATAAAATTGTTGTTGTTGATTTATTGTATATAACATCACGAGATATTTAACGATTTTGAAAAATTTTTGTAATTCCGCTGTGCCACTCTGATGCATTTTTATCGATTTTTTCCTTCAATTGGTATCAGAGACATCTCGTGATTATGTCATGTATATAAATTAGACAATAGTTTAGTCCTTTTAATGTATGAATTTGATATTTAAAGAGTGGCATTCTAGGATTCCTTTATGTTGTTATCATGAATTATGTATGAAGTATGTGGTTATTTTAATTTTTTAAATTATTATAAGCACACTTAATTTTGTTGGTTATGATTCCTTAGAATTTAGAAAAATTGTATCTAGGAATTTTTATGTAACCATGGGAGCGGTCTATTATCACTGTAATTTTCCCATGGATTTTATTTTTAGTCTCTTAGAATTTTTATGATTAGAATTTTGTACACAGGCAACGATATAGGAAATTTTTATGTAATTATACTTGGAGGAGATTGAAGATTGAAGACCATAATTTATTTTTCCCAAAAGTTAAATTTAATTTGAAGATTGAAATTTTGTTTGTGTGAAAAATTCCAATTTAATTAGGATTCAAATTTTTGGAGATCCTAATGGATAAATTGAAATATGGCATGAAAATCGAGGATTGATCCCTTGGGATGGGCCACCGACCTTGGTAGGGCTGCAGCTCCTGCCCTCGGGCAAGATAGGGCTGCAGCTCCTGCCCTCGGGCAGGATAGGGCTGCAGCAGCCCCTGTCCAGGGCAGGACCGCCCACGACCGTAGGCTATGCCTGCAGCCAGGGGTGTGATAATCAGGAATTTTAGATTCTCAGAGTAGGTTAAAATTGTATGTATATAGCAATTTTAATGAATAAAATATGAAAAAGTTACGTTTTAATACTATTGAGAATACTGTAAAAATGTTTCGACAGTGTTAGAATGAGTGAATTCAAAGATGGAAAATCTTACAGAACATTTTTAGGTGTGACGGTTTGAAATTAGAGCCGAAAACCCTAGACAATACATTGAAATTCACTAAAATGATAGAAATTTACAGTAGAGAATTCTGACCAAATGGAAGCAAAATAAAACAAACCGATCGCATCGGAGGTGCCCGAAACCTGCCTACGCAATTTCGGTAAAGTTCCGTTCGGATCGGTTTTCTGTCAAAATTTGACCAAGAATTAATTAGTGAATTTATATGAATAGTAGGATGACATCATCATATTGATGTCATAAATACATTTTATTTTCTTTGGTTTGGAAAGTAATTTGAAAGGTGTATGGCTACGATTATTCTACTTTTTGATCAATGGCTTAGATCATGCCAAAATGAAAAAAAAAATTTGGGAAATTATCTAAAAGGCCATTCGGCCATGTGGAAAGGGAGAAAGAAAAAAATTAGTTTTTGGCCCAAAATTATTGCATTTTGACCCTTGAACAATTAGCAAATTATTGGAAAAATTTGCTAAAAACTCTTGGCTTTTGCCTATAAATAAGCATCATAAATCATTCAAAAAAATAGAAAAATTTAGCCAAACTCTTGCTCTCTTTCAGCCGAAAAACCGTGAGCTTCTCTCCCCCATTAAACCAAAATTTTGTTTTAAATTCCACTCCAAACTTAGCTTTCATTGCATTTCTAGCATCAAGCCATTAACTAGTTAAGGTAAGCTTCAAAATTAAAGCATTTCTCTTTGATTTTCTTAGTGAAAATCCATGGGTTTGAAGAATAGAAAAACATTGAAAAGTTGATGTTTTGATTAATGTTATGATCTGGTTTGATGTTTATCACGAACATCAGATTTAGGACCTGCTACGGTCATCACGAATTCCTTGTGATGCCGTTTGGATTAACAAATGCACTAGCAGCTTTTATGGACTTGATGAATCGAGTCTTTAAGGAATATCTAGATAAGTTTGTCATTGTGTTTGTCGATGACATTCTCATATATTCAAAGACTCGTGAAGAGCATGAGGAGCATCTAAAAGTTGTCTTGTAGACAATAAGGGAGCATCAACTCTATGCCAAATTCTCCAAATGTGAATTCTAGCTAGAAAGAGTATATTTTCTTGGACATGTGGTTTCCAAAGAAGGAATCACTGTGGATCCTGCAGAAGTTGAGGCGATCAACGAATGGCCAGCACCTAAGAACGTGACGGAAATACGGAGTTTCTTAGGTCTAGCTGGCTATTATAGAAGATTTGTTGAAGGATTTGCATGACTCGCCGTTCCTATCACGGCACTTACACACAAGGAAAAGAAGTATGAATGGATTGAATAGTGCGAGAAAAGCTGCCAAGAGCTGAAGAAACGATTAACGAGCGCGCCGATACTTACACTTCTGACTGAAGTTGAGATGTTCGTGATATACAGCGACGCTTCAAAGACGGGATTAGGAGCCGTCCTGATGCAAGGCGACAAGGTGATTGCCTATGCCTTTCGTTAATTTAAGAACCATAAGAAAAATTATCCCACGCACGATTTGGAGCTTGTCATAGTAGTGTTCACGTTAAAGATCTGGCGACACTGTCTATATGGAGCTCAGTGTCAGATTTATATTGACCACCAGAGTCTAAAGTATTTCTTCACACAGAAAGAGCTAAATATGTGGCAAAGGAGATGGCTGGAGTTGGTAGAGGATTATGATTGCGAAATCTTCTATCATCCGAGAAAATCCAATCGCGTTGCAGATGCGTTAAGTAGGAAATCTACTACTCCGCAGCAACTGCTGATTGGAAAATTTCCAAAGCCATTGCAACAAGAAATCAACATGCTAGAGATGGAGCTAATAACCGGAAAGCTAGCTGCATTACAATTGGAGTCAACATTGTGTAAAGATATCAGAGAAGCTCAGAAACGAGATCTAAAGCTAGCAAGTTCACAGGAAGAAGCGTCTAAAGAAGGACTAATCCTACGTCAGGGGAGAATTCAAGTTCTAGATGATGAAGGATTAAGAAGGAGAATTATGGCAAAAGCCTATGAAACGCCCTATTCAGTACATCCCAGAGCCAGTAAGATGTACGAGGACTTGAAGCTACAATTTTGGTGGAAAGGGATAAAGAAGGATATAGCTGAGTTTGTAAGCAGATATATGACGTGTCAAAAAGTTAAGGCTAAACATCGTCATCCAGGTGGAAAATTAGAGCCGTTGGAGATTCCTGAGTGGAAATGGGAACATATCACAATGGACTTTGTGGTAGGACTACCGAAGACTCGAGAAGGCTATGATGCCATTTGGGTTATTATAGACAGATTGACAAAGACGACAAGGTTTATTGCAACAAAAATGACTTTCTTGTTGGAAAAGTTAGCAAGCTTGTATGTTAACCACATAGTCAGGCTACATGGAGTTCCTAAATCCATTGTGTCAGATCGTGATCCCTGATATACTTCGAACTTTTGGACATGTGTGCAATAAGCTATGGGAACAGAAGTGCGCCTGAGCACAGCATTTCATCCGCAGACAGATAGGTAATCTTAGCGAACCATCCAAACGCTAGAAGACATGCTGCGCGCGTGTACAATAGATTTCCCGGGGAACTGGAACGAGAAACTTCCATTGGTAGAGTTTTCGTATAACAATAGCTACCAAGTCTCGATAGGTATGGCACCCTATGAAGCTTTGTATGGAAGGAAGTGTAGATCACCGGTTCACTGGTATGACCTATAAGAGAAACGACTGCTTAAGACAGATTTTGTACAAGAGATAGTGGATGCAGTTACAAAAATACAACAGCGGACGAAGATAGCCCAGAGCCAACAAAAGAGCTATGCGGACAAAAGACGAAGATCCCTGGAGTTCAATGAAGGGGATTTCGTATTCCTAAGAGTTTCACCGATGAAAGGAATAATGCAGCTTGGGAAGAAGGGGAAATTGAGTCCAAGATATATTGGGCCATAAGAGATCATCGAACGCATTGGTAAAGTTGCCTATAGATTGGCGTTACCTCTAGAAATGTCAGCAGTACATAATGTGTTTCACGTATCGATGCTATGGAAGTACGTATTGGATCCATCCCATGTGCTGAAACATAAACCGATCCAGATTCAGGAAGACCGGACTTATAAAGAAAGACCTGTTCAAATTCTGGCATGTGAAGATAAAGTTTTAAGGAATAAAACAATCCCATTAGTCAAAGTACTGTGGAAAAATCATAACGTTGAAGAGACTATATAGGAACGCGAAGACGAAATTAGAAATTCGTACCCCCACTTGTTTTAAATTTTCGAGGACGAAAATTCTATAAGGAGGGGTGAATGTGATAACCGGGAAATTTAGATTCTCGGAGTAGGTTAAAATTGTATGTATATAGCAAATTTAATGAATAAAATATGAAAAAGTTGTGTTTTAATGTTGTTGAGAATACTATAAAAATGTTCCGGTAGTGTTAGAATGAGTAAGTTCGGGGATGGAAAATCTTACCGAACATTTTTGGGTGTGATGGTTCGAAATCAGAGCCGAAAACCCTAGAGAATACATCGAAATGCACTAAAATGATAAAAATTTACGGTAAAGAATTCTGACCAAACGGAAGCAAAATAAAACAAATTGATCGTACCGGAGGCGCCCGGAACCTGCCTACGCGATTTCAGTAAATACGTCATCATGTTGATGTCATAAATACATTTTATTTTCTTTGGTTTGGAAAGTAATTTGAAAGGTGTATGGCTAGGATTATCCCACTTTTTGATCAATGGCTTAGATCATGCCAAAATGAAAAAAAAAATTTGGGAAATTATCTAAAAGGCCATTCTACCATGTGGAAAGGGAGAAATAAAAAAATTAGGTTTTTGGCCTAAAATTATTGCATTTTGACCCTTGAACAATTAGCAAATTGTTGGAAAAATTTGCTAAAAAACCCTTGGCTTTTGCCTATAAATAAGCATCATAAATCATTCAAAAAAAATAGAAAAATTTAGCCAAACTCTTGCTCTTTTTCAGCCCAAAAACCGTGAGCTTCTTTCCCCCATTAAACCAAAATTTTGTTTCAAATTCCACTCCAAACTTAGCTTTCATTGCATTTCTAGCATCAAGCCATCAACTAGTTAAGGTAAGCTTCAAAATTGAAGCATTTCTCTTTGATTTTCTTAGTGAAAATCCATGGGTTTGAAGAATAGAAAAACTTTGAAAAGTTGATGTTTTGATTAATGTTATGATTTGGTTTGATGCTTAGATTTTGAAGCATGATTTAGGGTTATGAAACAAGCAAAAATTTTGCATGTTTCCATTGAAAAACTGTGGCATAGTTGGTGTGAAAAGTAAAGTGGAAATTGTTGTTTTGATTTGGTGTTTAGATCCATTTGATTTCATGTTGAATTAAGCATGAATTGGAATAAGGAAATAAGAAAATTTTGAAGAAATTTCATGCTAAAATCCGTGGGATATGAACGCTAGAAAATGGGAAATTTTTAGTGTTGAACGAGAATATGGAATGTTGATAAAAACCCTATGAACGAAAGCAAGATTTTCTATGTGATTTGCATGAAAAATCCGTGGCTAATGCTAGGGTTGGAATACAAATTTTGTTAGGTTTTGATTGACACATTAGAAAACCTAAGAGTGATATGTGATATTTGAAATATTAAGACGAAAACTAATTTGGTGATGATTAACATGTTAAACCAAGGTTAGTTTGGAAAATATTATTGATTGTGTATGGATTGTCGAATATTGATTTATGTGAAAAATTTTATACAAAGTTTGGAAACTTTTATAAAATAGGCCTCTGGTATAGTACGTGGCAGGTACAAAGGTTCTGAGGCGTACCTAACGCCGGTAAACCTAAAAATACAAGCGGAAATGCTGTCAAAATTTCTAAAATAGCATAAGGGCATTTCAGGGAATGGGGGGTAAAAATATTAGACTCGGGAAGGAAATCGGGACCCCTCAGTGGATTAGGATTGAAAATGGAAAACTAACCCAAAAAGGAATAGTAAACTGACCCTTAAAGTCTAAAATGCCTAAAACAGGAAAACAATTTCATGTTAGGGGTATTCTGGGAAACGAGGAAAAATATTAGGTCGGGATAGGAAACCCGAGCCTCTTAAGGACTGAGGGTCGGGGACAGGATAAAAAGTGTTTCAAGAGTAGTGAAATGGCCGTTTAAGGCTCCGAAACGCTCGAAAAATGAGAAATGACCCTAGATGATAGATGAATAGTAATCGAGGGTCGAAAAATGGACAATTAGCCTTTTTAGCACCAAAAAGCTGTAAAATGATACCGAAAGGACCTAGAATGACTTAAATAAAATTCTAGGACTCAAAATAAAGATTTTAGAGTTAAAAATCTAAAAATTTTGAAGAACACGGGCATGTAGAAGAATACCCGGTCGTGTATAGGAAAAAGTTTTACAACCCGAGAGGTACACGGGCTTGAACACGGGCGTGTATCAAGCCGTGTACAGTTACACGGCTAGATAGGAAACAACACGGTCGTATATAGGAAAAATTTTACAACCCGAGAGGTACACGGGCTTGAACACGGGCGTTAGGGGTGGCAAATCGTGTTGGTGGGTCGTGTTCGTGTCGTGTCTGACCCGTTTGTTGACACGAATACACTCGACATGAACACGACCCGTTTAATAATCGTGTCAAAAAACACAACCCAAACACGACACGTTTATAAATAGGTTGACACGACATGACACGTTTATGACCCGTTATTAACCTATTTAACTGACTTGTTATTGATCAATTTTACTAACCTATTATTGACTAATTTAACTAATCTATCATCAACATTAAAAAAAATTATTAAATGCCCAAACAACAATCAAGTTATAACAACTGAATTAAGTTCACAATCAAGATACACCTAAATTGAAATCCCAAAAGATAAACACAAAACCAAATTAAAGTCTATAACCAAATTAAGATCGCAACATAAGTCATAACTATGCTAAAACAAGTAAATAAATCTAAATTCAAGTGTCATGCATATAATTAAAAGACAAAAACCAGAAAATAAATTTAAAGTTCAATTATATCCATATCTGAAAGTCTATTTAGTAGTGACTGCAGCATAAGCAGATTGTCCATCTTCCTCAGCTACGGCAGAGGTTGAACCTTGAGAGGGGGGCTCTTCATCCTTCAAGCTAAAATTGAAAATGTCTTGTGTGAGGTCTTCCACCTCATCTTTAAATCCTACATTAAAAATTTAATATTAGTTCAAATCAAATTAGAAAAATATAACATAAAATTAATACATTTGATAATTTGATATTACCTTCTTCACCATATAACCAATCTCTAGTACAAACTAGTGCCTTAGCTGTGTTGGGTTTAAGTGAGCTATGAAATGCATCAAGAACTCTACCACCAACACTAAAACAAGCTTCTGAAGCAATAGAGGAAACAGGGATAGCCAACACATCACAAGCCATAGCAGCGAGTTCAGGATATCGAAACTGATTTGAGTTCCAAAAGTTACGCACATCTAATTTTATGTTCCTGTTCATCCTTGGCTCATCCAAATAAAGCCCTAATTGTGTTTTTTGGCCAAAGCTGCCAAACTCATAAGTATACATCTCATCAAATTCCTATATGAATATTTGAAACAAGAATAAGAACATAAAGTTAAGAAAAAGCAAAAACTTATTATAAAATATAATAACTCATAAAATGCTAAAAACGAACATAAAAAAATTTTAGACATTACCCTGAATAATGCATCTGCAAGTGTCCACCATTTTGCTTTCCTTGGCATAAACATCAGATTTGCTAGGTTTTTGGCTAACTGTCTTTTCATCCTCAGGCTTTTTCCTTGTCATGTATTCTTCGAACAAACCGAACAACTTATTCTTCAATTGAATGCATTCCAAACAGTCAGGTCCATAAAGCTTTTTATAACTAAAGTCAACAAATTAAAGCTTGTATCGGGGATCAAGCACACAAGCTATATCTAAGGTAAGATGGAACTCAGACCAATATTTTTGAAACTTGGTCCACATTTGATCGGCCATATCCGATAAGTAGTCATCATTAGAATCACCAGTAGACTCTCTAAGTTTCTTCAAATGAGAGCAACATTGCCAAATAGAAGGGAAGAACAAGTTAGCAGTGGGATACTTAAATGCAGAGAATGAAAGAGTCGCATCATAGAACAACTTCAAAAAAGCTTTAATTTTTTCAATTTTTTCCCAGTCTGCACTAGAAGGACAATGCTTATAATTTGAATCACTTAACTCCAAATGCTAAAATGCACGACGGTAGTGAATAGCACTCTCAAGCATAAGGTAAGTGGACTTCCATCTTGTTGGCACATCTTGACACAATCCCTTCTTGTCGCCGATTGAAACCAACTTCACACACTCCAAAAATTTTTGCTTTCTAACTTGGGATCCTTTAACATATTTGACACTATCACGAATCTTGGTAATAGAATCATCAATATGCTTTAGACCATCTTGCACAATCAAGTTAAGAACATGTGCGCAACAACGCATGTGAAAAAGATTGCCATTGCAAAGAAGAACTCCTTTCAAGTTCAATTGTTCTCTTAACATGTCAACAGAAACAGCATTTGCAGTAGCATTATCCAAAGTTACACTAAAAACTTTGTTCTCCTCTCCTCACTCACAAAATAAACTATAAAGTTTTTCAGACAAAGCAACACCATTATGTGGAGGTGGCATAAAACTAAAGTTCAACACTTTCTTTTGCAAACTCCAATTCTTATCTATGAAATGGGCTGTGAGACAAACATATCTATCACTAGTCAAAGAAGTCCATGCATCAGAGGTAAAACTAATTCTACCGGGTGCATCCTCTAACATGTTTTTAATCTTTAACTTTTCTTTTTTATACAATTTCAAAGCATCAGCCTTTGCCGTATTTCTAGAAACCAACTGTAACTGTGCATGCAAATATTGAAATGGAGATCTGATTTTGACATATTCAACAAAGTTAAAAGGCAAATCATGCATGATCATAGTAGAAATAATCAGCTCACGAAACCTTTCTTAACTAAATTACCTACTTGAAGTGCCACTGCACCACTGCCAGTTTCTTGAGCAATCAACATTTGCCCCATATCTTGGTAGGAGGTTTTCAAACAACTGTTAATGTGGCACCTCAAATTTCTTGTTCCATATTTGCTTTCCGCAAGACACACCGATCCACATTTTATGCATTTGGCCCTCTGTTTTTTGTCGTCACCCATAGGAAGCAATTTAAAGTGCCTCCAAACAAATAAAGTCAGCTTCCTTTTCCATTTCAAGGCTTTATCAGTGCCTTGGTTAGTGAAACTGGAGCCATTGATTTCCTCAACTTCGACATCGACACTTTGGGATTCCATGGAATCAAGATCAATATCCATTGCAAACTTAATCTACATAAATTCAAATACAATCAATATAACACATAGCAAGTTTATGTTTTGTAAAAAGAAAATTTAATTTTTAGTTTTCCTTTCGAGGTTTTTTTTTATTTTATAAAATCGAGTTGCTATTATAATTTTGCTATCTTTTGAATAAATATTCTGTATAAAATATGAGGAAACTGTGGCATTCTGATAAGGAGACATCACAAGAAGGGTTTGGAAACTACATTTTTAGAAGCACTTATAAATTGAAAATATAAAATTAATTCGGTGCACGGATGGGATTGGAATGAGCTGCTCCATAAAGGCTTCCATGATGCTGTGGGAGATAAAGGAAGTTCTGGTGCATCCCGCAGTGGGAGGGTTTTGGAGCCATTGCGGTTGGAATTCAGCTTTTAAGAGTATAGCTAAAGAAGTTCGAATGATATGCAAACCGTGTTTGGTGACCAAAGAGTGAATGCAAGGTATGTAAGCCATGTTGCCCTAACCGATTCCACTATACTTAGTGCTAGTGTCGGTTATACTCAATTATGCTCTGTTATGGCTTTTGTCACATTATTGTCTATTACCTCTATTTATCTTCTGGTTTTCGAGCTCTTAATGGATGTACCGATATTTTATAGCGTGCTGATTGGGAGGGCTTAGAGAGCGACCCTAACGCTTCTTCCACACGTCCTCATCACTCATGGCGATTATTATATCCCCGAAGGACCTGTAAACCTCCACCATAATGTTTTAAGGGCAGTACGCCTTAAATGGTTTTATTTATAGGAAAAATAAATCGGTAAAAACGTATCAGAGTGGCATAGCGGAACAAAAAATTTTTAGATCGTTAAATATCTAATGATGCCATATACAATAAACCAACAACATTTAAAACTCATACCTCAAGGACGCCAATCTTGCATGAGGAGAATGACCGGAGGCTTCAACCAACTAGCCTTCTCTACTATTCTCTAATTCCCGAATGGCTGAGTGTGTGGGCACTCTGAACCTCGATCGGTATGCTAGCACTGCTAGTCTTCTTCCGACCACCCAGATCTCTAAAGAACTTTATTGTCACGGTGGGCTGTGCAACAATAAGCCTGCTCAACTGAGAGTCTGTGGTCTGAGAGAACTGGAGTGGCAGGACCTCTATTTATAGACCTACATGAGGTGATTCTCTGAATTCGAATTGGATTAGGAAAAGATATTCTCCCTTATCCATATCCATAAAATCTGAATTTTCCATGGGAAAATCCCAACAATAAAATTCGACCATTTAGGATAAATCCAATCCAAATCTAAAACAAGATTTTAACTAGAATTTTATCTCCCTTTTTCAACCAAAAAATCCAAAATTTCCTAGGAGAAAATCTCCTCAAAAAATTCGACCACATTTAGGATAAGGAAGAATCAAAATTCCACTAAGATTTTCAATCTTGAATCTTATCTCATCCTTATCCAAAATAACTGAATTTTCCTAGCAGATATTCCCCAAAATTTCGGCCACTTTCTGGGGAAGAGAGAGTCCAAATTAAACTGGGATTGAAACTTGAATTTTTCCCTTGAACCTTATCCATAAAAAAAACCGAAATTCCATTGAGGAAAATCCTCAAAATTTTGTCCACTATTTGTTAGGATTTGGATTCAAAATTCAAGTAGGATTCTAACAAGATTATCCTCTCCAAATCCAACTCAAATTCGAATTTCAAACCCTGTGGATTTTCCACAACAAATTCGAATCCCACTTGGACTGTTATTCAAAATTTGAATTTCAAATTTCAAATTCGAATTTCAAATTCAAATTTCAAATTTCAAATTTAAATTTCAAATTCAAATTTCAAATTCAAATTTCAAATTTCAAAATTCAAATTTCAAAATCCACGAAACAGTTGTGTTTCAAATTCTTATTCTCATGGATAATTTTCTACAACTCCAATCCAATCTCAAATAAAATCATGGCAACTTTATTTGGAGTTCGAATAATTGTGTACTCTATTATCCAAAACAAAATCTGAATCCATCCGGAGAGAATCTTGTCTACCATCCTAATCCTGTGCCATCACCATCCATGCATAATAAACCAGCCAATAGCATACACAAATCAATTTGCCAAACGTTAAGGAATTATGTGGAGCTAGTAGAGGGACTGATTGGACATATATAATCAAGCTCCCGCAAATCCATATGATCATCATTCTTTTACCGAACAACTCAATCATATGATCACTAGTTTCAGAGTCACACCACTATAAACCTGAAACTGAACTCTCAATTATATACCGTATTACGTAAGCCTGTGACAAGCTATCGTCCAATAACCTTGTCATGTATGCAGAACCCTCATATGATATCCATGATCAGCCTTAAGCCAAAGTCTGTTTAATCCTACTAATCAGGCTATCTCAAAGTTCCATTATACTACCGAATAAAGAAAATGATTATTCACCATATGTGAATAAGAAGTCATCCGCCCAGCAGACGACCCAAGGCCTTGTCCATTTCACATTCAGTATAATGCCTTTAAGAGGATACCATTAACTCCTCATTAGAGCTATGATTCCGATATCTGTAAACGAACCCTTCATCGTATATAAGTCATGCACCCAACGAACCGGTCTACAAGCTTACTACCTCTGAGACGCTTTAGCCATTGGAACATCAAAGTACACAAGTCATATACATGAAGCTGTCCTTTTACTCAGGATTAAGGTTACTGCATAATGAACGTCAAAAGTAGATCGATCCACTCAAATCGGACTTTGTAGATCAATCACGCTTTAGTCCTGGTCTAATATGTCACCACCAAGCAACATATCTATGTCTCTACTTGGGAGTCCAGCTCCAGACAGTCAAGACAAACCATCCCCTCTAAGTCTTTAGACAACATAATAGTCTTAACATGAGTTAGATGCTCGGTCTAACCCCATAGACTACAGACCATAGTTTAGACCGCTAACTTTAGAACATTGTCTTCTCGCTTACAAAAGTCCGTTGCATGCAACGTTCTAACAGTTTAACACAAGCAATCAGGGAGCCATATTTGCTTACATTTACTTTAACATGTAAATAAGATGAGGACAGATAGCAATATAATGAATAACCTCTATATATAATTTTATTATCCAGTTCAAAATAAATATATCAAAATGTCTCTAATGCTTAGGGCATTTTCTAATGATCTCCTACTTGCCCTAAGCTCGCAGATGTGCCTTGTTACGCATCCCCATCGACGATATGTGCCTCTCAAAGCTTCTAGCCACCAAAGTCTTAGTAAAAGGATCGGCAATGTTGTCCTCGGACGCGATCTTACATACATCCGCTAATCCTGTCTTCACATGCCCTCTAATGTCGACTTCCTTGAATCCTTACAAGTCTGGAAGTCTGAGTCCGTGTATCCTACGGGTGTTAGGTCCCCTCCAGAACACACCAGCATATAATCTCTCGTTCTCTTAAGATACTTGAGTATATGCTTTACAGCTTGCCAGTGCTTGGTTCCAGGATTTACTTGATATCGGCTCACCATACCTACTGCAAAACATATATCCGGGCGAGTGCAAAGCATAGCGTACATAAGGTTACCCACAGCGGATGCATAAGGGACTTACTCATACGCTCTCTTTCTTCCGATGTCTTGGGACAGTCATCTAATGAAAGAGTTAGACCGGCAATAGAAGGTTGTGAGCCTTTCTTTGCCTCTTGCATTGCATATTTGTCAATTAATTTATCTATGTTTGAAGCTTGGGATAACGCTATCATTTTGTTCTTTCGATCTCTAAAGAGACGAATGCCTAGAACATAATTAGCTTCTCCCAAGTCCTTCATGTCAAACTATTGGTGTAACCAAAGCTTGACCGATGATAAGTTCCCTACATCATTCCCAATGAGTAGTATATCATCGACATAGAGTATCAGAAAGACCACTTTTCCATCCTTAATTCGTTTATAAACACAGGGTTCATCAACATTCTGCTCAAAACCAAATGTCTTAATCGCTTGATCAAACCTCTGGTTCCATGAGCGGGATGCTTGCTTTAATCCATAAATGGATCTAAGCAACTTGCAGACTTTCCTTTCTTGGCCTTTCGCTACGAACCCTTCGGGCTGTATCATATAGATACACTCTTCAAGATGGCCATTCAAGAATGCCGTCTTGACATCTATTTGCCAGATCTCGTAATCAAGAGCCACAGCAATGGACAGAAGAATACAGATAGACTTCAGCATAGCAACAGTCGAAAAGGTTTCATCGTAATCGATTCCAGCCTTTTGCGTGTATCCCTTTGCAACCAGTCTAGCTTTGAAAGTTTCCACTCTCCCTTCCGCATCCTTTTTTCTTTTGTAGACCCATTTGCATCCAATGGGTTTTATCCCATCTGGCAAATCTACAAGTTCCCAAACAGAGTTGGATTTCATAGAATCTCTCTCATTGTTCATAGCCTGTTTCCAAGATTTAGAATCAACATCATTTATAGCTTCATTATAGGTGATCGGATCATCCTCATGCTCATGAGCCTCGGCCTGGTATACCTCAGCATCATACATAAAGAAATTAGGTTTCTTCGAAACACTCCCACTACGACGAGGCACCCTAAATTGTTGATCGTTTGTCGGTCTTTCACTGGAACTCGGACTTGCGTCCAAGACCAAAATCTGTGGAGCAGTTCTTTCACCCGATAACTCCTCTAGCACCACTTTGCTTCGAGGCTTAAATTCATTCATGTGACTTTCCTCCGAGAATGTCATATGGGTTGAGACAATGACTTTTTGTTCCTTCGGGTTATAGAACAGACCTCCTTTAGTTCCTTTTGGATACCCTACAAACATGTACAATTCTGATCTTGGTTCCAACTTCTTCGCATCCCCATCCAGTACATGCGTCGGGCAGCCCCATAATCTCATATGTCCAAGGGAGGGCTTCTTGCCACGCCACAATTCATACGGAGTTCTAGGAATTGATTTGCTTGGAACCTGGTTCAGAATATAACACGCCGTTTGTAAAGCATATCCCTAAAATGATAATGGCAGTGTTGAATAACTCATCATGGGCCGTACCATATCCAATAAGGTCCTGTTTCTCCTTTCGGTTACACCATTCTGTTGTGGAGTACTAGGTACAGTCAATTGGGATAATATCCCGTTCTCTACAAGATGTCCAAGAAATTCGTCGGAGAGATATTCACCACCTCGATCAAATCGAAGTGTCTTTATGGATTTATCCAATTGCTTTTCCATTTCCGCACGATACTCTTTGAACTTGTCAAAGGTTTCGCTCTTGCGGTGCATTAGATACACATATCCATACCTCGAGTAATCATCTATGAAAGAGACATAATACTCGAACCCTCCTCGTGCTGTGACGTTCATGGGGCCACATACGTCAGTGTGCACAATTTCTAAGAGCTCCTGAGCCCTTGTACCCTTAGCTCTAAAAGACCTCTTAGTCATTTTACCCTCTAGACAAGACTCACATTGGGGAAGACGTACCTCCTCCAGATATTCCAGAGGACCGTCTTTCACCAATCTTTGAATCCTATCCTGATTAATATGACTAAGTCTTAAATGCCAAAGCTACGCCTTGTTAGAGTGAGAAACTTTCAACCTTTTAGAGTTATCTATTAATTCAGTGTCAAGCAGTGAGTACATCTTTGGTTTGATCAGATATAGGTTTCCATCCATCCATCCAGAACAGCTAAAAGACTTATTTCTACGAATATAAACTCTTTTACTAAAAGAAACTGAATAAGAATCCTTTATTAAACAAGTTACCGATATAAGGTTCCTCCTAAAATTAGGAACATAAAAATAGTCTTTCAATAAAATAAACATAAATTGATCAAAATAAAGGTAAATATCTCCCACTGCCTCAGCCACCACCAAGCTACCATCTCCAGTTTGCAACAAGAGGCTCCTATCATGTAGACTTCTCGTTTCCACGAACCCCTGCATAGAAACACAAACATGATTAGTGGCACCCGAATCAATGACCTAAGTGTCTTTCAATTCTTCCACCAAACACACTTCAAAGTAATGAAGTTCCTTACCTTTCTTGCCCTTGGTGGCTAGGAATTCTCGATAAGCCTTCTTAAAGTGACCTACCTTCCCACAACGGAAGCACTTGGACTTTTTAGGGTCCCTGGGCTTCTTGTTGTTGTTCTTCTTCTTCCCATCTGAGACAAGAGGATTAGAAGAACTTGAAGCCGCTTGCTTCTGATTTGGCCTCTTTCTCTTCCGTGAGGGTTTGGAAGATTCCGTCAAATTGGCCTCACCTTTGGGTCGGATAGCATCCCCATCTCTGATCATCCGCTCATAAGCCTAAAGTTGCTTCATGAGCTCGGTTATCCTAACTCCCTCGTCGCCAGATTGTATGTGGCCTTAAACCCCACAAAATCTTTAGACAGAGTTTTGAACACCATCTCGATCTGGGTGTTGTAGTCCAACTCAGCACGTTTTCGATAGCCTCAGCGAAGAATCCCATTAGAGTGATCATATGGTCCTTCACCGGAGTACCTGCCTTTTGCTTAGAGTTCATAATACTGGTGATAGCGGACTGTCGAGCCAACTTTTCTTGGCCTCCGAACATGTCCTCCAGATTTTCCATGATCTCCCCAGCAACTTGATAAGTCTCATGCTGCTTTTGTAAAGCACTCGTCATGCTAGCAAGTATGTAGCATCGAGCTATATCATTGGATTCTCTCCAACGAGTATAGGCAACCGGGACCTCCTCAATCGGTGTGTCAGGTTTTGGCCCTGGTGGGCATGGTTCGTCCAGTACGAACTTGTGTCTCTCGCAGCTGAGAACTATTAACAAATTTCTTTTCCAATCCTTATAATTATCGCCATTCAATTTATTCTCAGTGAGTATTGAAATGAGCGGTGTGGGTGACATTTTGAACTGAAATAAAATTATACTAGACATCATTACAAAGCCCAATCAAATATACAGATAATTTAGCAAATAAAACATACAAGTATGTTCCTACATGAAACTTGAAAAACATGTAGCATTGCAATGGTAATTCTCAGCACCTATTGCCCCAAGCCACCGAGGGGTGGTCATGAAAAGAAATAACTAAACGAGTCTTGAGTGTATAACCATTGTTTACGTAGCTCGATCCACATTCTACCAAGCCACCGAGAGGTGGTCATGAATAGGATCGTACCCGAACACGTTTTCCACATAGGAGATCCAATCTAGTATACTGGCGGCAGTAAACACCTATCGAGGGGTGTGGTCAGGGCAGAACTGACGCGAGGCGTTACCATGCTTTCACATATGGATCAACAATGGAGGCCGTGGGTTTTGTTTTAAACCCTCTCCCACTCAATATTTGGAAAAACATGCAAGTTTTGACAAATTATTTATGATCAATATAGTATGAGCGGCACTCACCTATCCTATATCACATGTTATCAAATATGCATATAAAACATCCATCAATACATATTTATACATCCATGACATATCACAGAAAAAATAATTGATAGAAAAACCAAGCCATGGTTTCATCCTAGAACAAAGAAAATAAAGATTACAAAATTCCTTTAAAAGCATTCTTTGGGTCTTGAATTTTTTCCGTCTTCTTGTATCCATCTTTATGTAACCTCTCCATTTATTTCTCATCCCAAGAATAATTTAAAATTTAAATCTCCAAAAATTTAAATTTCAAATTTAAATTCCAAATTTGAATTTCAAATTCAAATTTTAAACAATTTTAAACATCATGTGTAATAATATGTAATTTCAAAAATTTCAAATTTTCAATTACATATTTTTAAACATGATTTAAAATTAAATCACAAATTTAAAAATCAAAATTTTTTCGATTTTTGAATCGTCACACCACCACCCCCGGAGGCGGCAGACGCTGTGGGCAGCCACCAGCCCCGGGGGGGTTGGCAGCCCACGGCTGCCCCCTATGTGCAGCCTTGCCGGGCTGCAGGCCAAGCCTGTAGCGCCAGGCTGCACGCCCAGGCTGGGCGCAGCAGCCGCTGCCTACAGCCACAGGCTACACGCCCAGGCTGCGGCCAGCCTTGGGTAGGCCACGGCCACCCTCGGCTGTAGGCCAAGCCTACGGCCGTGGGTGGTTATGGCCTGCATAGGGGCTGCCGCAGCCCCATCCTCCCCGAGCGCAGGGGCTGCAACCCTACCAAGGCCCGTCAGCCTATCCCGAGGGGTCGTGTCTCGATTTTCATGCCATATTCCAATTTACCTATTAGGATCTCTAAAAATTAATTTGAATCCCAATTAAATTGAAATTTTCCACACAATCAAAATTTCAATCTTTAAATCACATTTAACTTTTGGGAAAAATAAATTACGGTCTTCAATCTTCAATCTCCTCCAAGAATAATTACATAAAATTTCCTAAACCGTTTTCCGTGTACAAAAATTCTAACCATAAAAGATTCTAAGAGACAAAAAATTAAAATCCATGGGAAAATTACAGTGTTAATAAACTGCTCCCATGGTTACATAAAAAAAATCCTAGATACAATTTTTTCTAAATTTTAAGGAACCATAATCAGCATAAACAAGCATGCTTATAATAATTCATAAAATTAAAATAACCACATACTTTATACATAATCCATGATAACAACATAAAAGAATCCTAGAATGCCACTCTCTAAATATCAAATCCATACATAAATAAAAAGACTATGTAATTGTCTAATTTATGTACATGGCATAGTCATAACCTGTCTCTGATACCAATTGTAGGAAAAATAAATCGATAAAAACGTATCAGAGTGGCGCAGCGGAACAAAAAATTTTTAGATCGTTAAATATCCCATGATGCCATATACAATAAACCAACAACAATTAAAACTCATACCTCAAGGACGCCAATCTTGCAGGAGGAGAATGACCGGAGGCTTCAACCAACTAGCCTTCTCTACTATTCTCCAATTCTCGAATGGTTGAGTGTATGGGCACTCTGAACCTCGATCGGCATGCTAGCACTGCTAGTCTTCTTCCAACCACCCAGATCTCTAAAGAACTATATTGTCACGGTGGGCTGTGCAACAATAAGCCTGCTCACCTGAGAGTCTGTGGTCTGAGAGAACTGGAGTGGTAGGACCTCTATTTATAGACTTGCATGAGGTGATTCTCTGAATTCGAATTGGATTAGGAAAAGATATTCTCCGTTATCCATATCCATAAAATATGAATTTTCCATGGGAAAATCCCAACAATAAAATTCGGCCATTTAGGATAAATCCAATCCAAATCTAAAACAAGATTTTAACTAGAATTTTATCTCCCTTTTTCAACCAAAAAATCCGAAATTCCTAGGAGAAAATCTCCTCAAAAAATTCGGCTACATTTAGGATAAGGGAGAATCAAAATTCCACTAAGATTTTCAATCTTGAATCTTATCTCATCCTTATCCAAAATAACCGAATTTTCCTAGGAGATATTCTCCAAAATTTCAGCCACTTTCTGGGGAGGAGAGAATCCAAATTCAACTGGGATTGAAACTTGAATTTTTCCCTTGAACCTTATCCACAAAAAAACCGAAATTCCATTGAGGATAATCCTAAAAATTTCGTCCACTATTTGTTAGGATTTGGATTCAAAATTCAAGTAGGATTCTAACAAGATTATCCTCTCCAAATCCAACTCAAATTCAAATTTCAAACCTTGTGGATTTTCCACAACAAATTCGAATCCCACTTGGACTGTGATTCAAAATTTGAATTTCAAATTTCAAATTCGAATTTCAAATTCAAATTCAAATTTCAAATTTAAATTTCAGATTCAAATTTCAAATTTGAATTTCAAATTCAAATTTCAAATTTGAATTTCAAATTCAAATTTCAAATTCAAAATTCAAAATTCAAAATTCAAAATTCAAATTTCAAAATCCACAAAACAGTTGTGTTTCAAATTCTTGTTCTCATGGATAATTTTCTACAACTCCAATCCAATCTCAAATAAAATCATGGCAACTTTATTTAGAGTTCGAATAATTGTGTACTCTATTATCCAAAACAAAATCTGAATCCAACCGGAGAGAATCTTGTCTACCATCCTAATCCTGTGCCATCACCATCCATGCATAATAAACCAGCCAATAGCATACACAAATCAATTTGCCAAACGTTAAGGAATTATATGGAGCTAGTAGAGGGACTGATTGGACATATATAATCGGGCTCTCGCAAATCCATATGATCATCATTCTTTTACCGAACAACTCAATCATATGATCACTAGTTTCAGAGTCACACCACTATAAACCTGAAACTGAACTCCCATTTGTATACCATATTACGTAAGCCTGTGACAAGCTATCATCTAATGACCTTGTCATGTATGCAGAACCCTCATATGATATCTATGATCAGCCTTAGGCCAAAATCCGTTTAATCCTACTGATCAGGCTATCTTAAAGTTCCATTATACTACCGAATAAAGAAAATGATTATTCACCATATGTGAATAAAAAGTTATCCGCCCAGCAGACGACCCAAGGCCTTATCCATTTTCACATTCAGTATAATGCCTTTAAGAGGATACCCTTAACTCCTCATTAGAGCTATGATTCTGATATCTGTAAACGAACCCTTCATCGTATACAAGTCATGCACCCAACGAACCGGTCTACAAGCTTACTACCTCTGAGACGCTTTAGCCATTGGAACATCAAAGTACACAAGTCATATACATGAAGCTGTCCTTTTACTCAGGATTAAGGTTACTGCATAATGAACATCAAAAGCAGATCGATCCACTCAAAGCGGACTTCGTAGATCAATCACGCTTTAGTCCCGGTCTAATATGTGACCACCAAGTAACATATCTATGTCTCTACTTGGGAGTCCAGCTCCAGACAGTCAAGACAAATCGTCCCCTCCAAGGCTTTTGACAACATAATAGTCTTAACATGAGTTAGATGCTCGGTCTAACCCCGTAGACTACAGACTATAGTTTAGACTGCTAACTTTAGAACATTGTCTTCTCGCATACAAAAGTCCATTGCATGCAACGTTCTAACAGTTTAACACAAGCAGTCAGGGAGCCATATTTGCTTACATTTTCTTTAACATATAAATAAGATGAGGACATATAGCAATATAATGAATAACCTCTATATATAATTTTATTATCCAGTTCAAAATAAATACATCAAAATGTCTCTAATGCTTAGGGCATTTCCTAACATTATTACCATATTTCAATTTTAGTACTGACCAAGTGACATTAATCGTCACCTTAAGGTCATTCACCTCTATTGCCTGTAGGTCTTACTTATTCTCTTCTTCCCATTATGTGGGATGTGTTATGCTAACTAATTCCCAAGGTCCATAGGACTGAACCAATGATGTACAACTAGTACTAAACACAATATCACAGTATTTCATTTTGTAGACATGAAAATGCTTGAACTTAATACCACTCCGATAATGTCCACTTCCAAAACTCCTCCGCAGTTTTATCCCTAGTTTGGGTCCCTACAGACATATTATTATCTGTTAATACCCTTTGTTAATTATCACTTTGAATATATTTATTTTGTGATAAATTTCACAAAATATTTTAACTCTTTATGTGGTACACGGTTTGCAATATGCCCGTGTCCTTGACCGTGTACCTCTCGGTTTCACTCTACACGGCCGTGTTTCATTGTACACCCCCGTGTACTATTTAAACTTTGGATTTTTAACTCTAAAATCTTTATTTTGGGTCCTAGAATTTTATTGAAGTTATTTTAGATCCTTTACGGTCCTTTCCGAGCATTTCAGAAATTTTTGGTCAAAATGACCATTTTGCCCCTGACGGGTCTCGGGACCGTAACTATTCCATTATATCATTTTTCTCAAATTTGCTAAGCCCAAATATCTTAAAATACTATTCCCTAGGCATCTGTATCATTTTATAGCTTTATGTTCTATAAAAACCTAATTATTCATTTTCTGACCCTTAGTTACTATTTATCTGACAACTAGGGTCGTTTCTCATTTTTCCAGTGTTTCAGAGCCTCAAATTGGTATTTCACTACTCTTGAAATGTTTTTCATTCCCGTCCCTTAGTCTCGGTTCCTGAGGGGCTCGGGTTTTCTATTTTGACCTAATTTTTCCCTCGTTTCCCAAAATATCCCTAACGTGAATTTTTTCCCGTTTTAGGCATTTTAGTCATTCAGGGTTGATTTACTATTCCTCTTGGGTTGCTTTTCCATTACCAACCCTAATCTACCGAGGGGGTCTGGTTTCCTTCCTGAGTCTAATATTTTTACCCCTCGTTTCTAGAAATGCCCTTATGCCGTTTTAGAAATTTCGGCAGCATTTCCACTTGTATTTTAAGGTTTTCCCAGCGTTAGGTACGCCTCAGAACCTTTGTACCTACTACGTACTATACCAGAGGCCTATTTTATACAAAGTTACCAAACTTTGTATAAAAATTTCCACATTAATCAATATTCAAAATTCAATACAAATCATTAATTTTTTTTTCCACTTATCAACTCGGTTTCTCACATTAAACATTACAAAACATTTTTCATGGCCATAATCAATTATCACATATCCCTCTTAGGTTTTCAAATGTACATATCAATATCAAAACCTAACAAAATTTTCATTCCAACCCTAGCATTAGCCACGGATTTTTCATGCTAATTCACATAGAAAATTTTTGTTCTTATTACTAGGGTTTTATCAACCTTTCTTATCATTGTTTAACACCAAAAATTTGCTAATTTCTAGTGTTTGCTAGCCATGGATTTTAGTATGAAAAATGCATCCAAAATGCTAAGTTCATTATTCCAATCCATGCTTTAGTAATCATAGTATCTAACTCAGATTACTATCAAAGCAAATCATCAAATTTTCATCATGTTCACCATACTCATTACCCACGGATTTTATAGAAACCAAGCATCAAATTTTGCTTGTTTCTTAAACCTAATTCATGCTTTAAACTCTAAAACACCAAACCAATCAATAATCTCAACAAAAAATCAAAATTTTCAATGTTTTCTACACCTCATTAGCCACGCATTTTTGCAAGAAAAGAAATGAAAAATGCTTCAAATTGGAAACTAACCTTATGAACTTGTTTCCTTGCAACCTTAGCTAAGATTAGAGGCTGTTTTTGGTATGACATTTGTAGGAAAATAAACCGATAAAAACGTATCAGAGTGGCGCAGCGGAACAAAAAAAAATTTTTAGATCGTTAAATATCTCATGATGCCATATACAATAAATCAACAACAATTAAAACTTATACCTCAAGGACGCCAATCCGCAGGAGGAGAATGACCGGAGGCTTCAACCAACTAGCCTTCTCTACTATTCTCCAATTCCCGAATGGCTGAGTGTGTGGGCACTCTGAACCTCGATCGGTATGCTAGCACTGCTAGTCTTCTTCTGACCACCCAGATCTCTAAAGAACTTTATTGTCACGATGAGCTGTGCAACAATAAGCCTGCTCACCTGAGAGTCTGTGGTCTAAGAGAACTGGAGTGACAGGACCTCTATTTATAGACCTGCATGAGGTGAATCTCTGAATTTGAATTGGATTAGGAAAAGATATTTTCCCTTATCCAAACCCATAAAATCTGAATTTTTCCAAGGGAGAATCTCCATAAAAAATTTGGTTTTTCTTAGGATAAATCCAATCCAAATCTCAACAAGATTTTAATTAGAATTTTATCTCCCTTTTTCAACCCAAAAAATCCGAAAATTTCAAGGTGAATCTTCCCTAAAGATTTCGGCTATTATGGATAAGGGAGAATCAAAAATTCCACTAGGATTTTCAAGCTTGAATCTCATCTCAACGTTATCCAAAATAACCGAATTTCCTAGGAGAGATACTACCTAATTTCGGCCACTTTTCAGGGAAGGAGAGAATCCAAATTCAACTAGGATTGAAACTTGAATTTACCCTTGAATCTCATCCACAAAATCTGAAATTTCCTTGAGGATTATCCTCAAAATTTCGTCCCTTATTTGTTGGGATTTGGATTCAAAATTCAAGTAGGATTCTAACAAGATTATCCTCTCCAAATCCAACTCAAATTCGAATTTCAAACCTTGTGGATTTTCCACAACAAATTCGAATCCTACTTGGACTGTGATTCAAAATTCAAATTTCAAATTTCAAATTTCAAATTTCAAATTTAAATTTCAAATTCAAATTTCAAATTCGAATTTCAAATTCAAATTTCAAATTCAAATTTCAAATTCAAAATTCAAATTTCAAATTTCAAAATTCAAATTTCAAATTTCAAAATTCAAATTTCAAATTCCACAAAACGGTTGTATTTCATATTCTTGTTCTCATGGATAATTTTCTACAACTCCAATCCAATCTCAAATAAAATCATGGCAACTTTATTTGGAGTTCGAATAATTGTGTACTCTATTATCCAAAACAAAATCTGAATCCAACCGGAGAGAATCTTGTCTACCATCCTAATCCTGTGTCATCACCATCCATGCATAATAAACTAGCCAATAGCATACACAAATCAATTTGCCAAACGTTAAGGAATTATGTGGAGCTAGTAGAGGGACTGATTGGACATATATAATCGGGCTCCCGTGATTCCATATGATCATCATTCTTTACCGAACAACTCAATCATATGATCACCAATTTCAGAGTCACACCACTATAAACCTGAAACTGAACTCCCAATTATATACCGTATTACGTAAGCCTGTGATGAGCTACTATCCAATGACCTTGTCATTTATGCAAAACCCTCATATGATATCCATGATCAGTCTTAGGTCAAAGTCCGTTTAATCCTACTGATCAGGCTATCTTAAAGTTCCATTATACTACCGAATCAAGAAAATGTTTATTCACCATATGTGAATAAGAAGTCATCCGCCCAGCAGACGACCCAAGGCCTTGTCCATTTTCACATTCAGTATAATGCCTTTAAGAGGATACCTTTAACTCCTCAGAGCTATGATTCCGATATCTGCAAACAAACCCTTCATTGTATACAAGTCATGCACCCAACGAACCGGTCTATAAGCTTACTACCTCTGAGACGCTTTAGCCATTGGAACATCAAAGTACACAAGTTATATACATGAAGTAGTTCATTTACTCAGGATTAAGGATATTGCACAATGAACGTCAAAAGCAGATTGATCCACTCATAGCGGACTACGTAGATCAATCACACTTTAGTCCCGGTCTAATATGTCACCACCGAGCAACATATCCATGTCTCTACTTGGGAGTCCAGCTCCAGACAGTCAAGACAAACCGTCCCCTCTAAGGCTTTAGACAACATAATAGTCTTTACATGAGTTAGATGCTCGGTCTAACCCCATAGACTACAGACCATAGTTTAGACTGCTAACTTTAGAACATTGTCTTCTCGCATACAAAAGTCCATTGCATGCAACGTTCTAACATTTTTAACACAAGCAGTCAGTGAGCCATATTTGTTTACATTTACTTTAACATGTAAATAAGACAAGGACAGATAGCAATGTAATGAATAACCTCTATGTATAATTTTATTATCCAGTTCAAAATAAATACATCAAAATATCTCTAATACTTAGGGCATTTCCTAACAACATTTTGGAAATTTTTGGCTTGGAATGCACTAAGGGAGGCACAGATTTTGGTTACAGAAAATTGACAAAAGTTTGGCCAAGTTTCAGAAATTTTCATACGGATTTTTAAAGCCTATTTATAGGCAAAAGCAAGGGACCTTTTTGCAATTTTTTCCCAACAAATTCCTAATTGTTCAAGGGCTAAAATGTATATTTTTTTTGGGCCCAAATTAAAAATTTTTGGCCACCTCCTTTCCATGTGGCCGAATGCCATTTTTCCAAAATTTTAAAAAAAGTTTTTCAATGTTATTTTGGCTTGATCTTAACCATTTATCACAAATGCAACAAATCCTAGCCTTACACCTATTAAGCCTTACTTTCCAAGCCTTCAAAAATTATATTTATAACATCATAAATGTGATGTCATCCTATGAATTAATTCATATATTAATTCGTGGTCAAATTTTGACTGAAAGTCAAACTGAATGGAACTTTACCGAAATCGCGTGGGTGGGTTCCCGGCGCCTCCGGTATGATCGGTTTATTTTATTTTGCTTCCGTTTGGTTAAAATTCTCTACCGTAAATTTTTATCTTTTTAGTGTATTTCAGTGCGCTCTCTAGGGTTTTTGGCTTCGTTTTCGAACCATCTCACCTGATTCTATTTGGTAAGATTTTCCATCTCCGAACTCACTCACTTTAACACTGCCAGAACATTTTTACAGTATTCAGAACAGTATTAAAAAACAACTTTTTCATATTTTATTCATTAAAATTGATACTTACATACAATTTTAATCTACTCTGAGAATCTAAAATTCCTGGTTGTCACAGTAGGTACAACCACAGTATCAAAAAATTGGTTAAGATGACCTTTTCTTGAAATAAAACTGATATATTTGGAATCAGCATGCTCAAATTAGTCATTTGAGCGCAAAACGAAATTTTTGACTGGGAAATCGCAGCATTGGAAAACTATTCGAGATGACCTCGGATGAAAATAAAACTGATATATTTGGGTTCAGCACACCCAAATTAGTCAGTATAGCCTATGTTAAAATATTTCAAAAAAATAGTATAAAGGGGTTAGAAAATTCAGAAATTCAAAAAACAACCCCCATAATTTTTCCTTACCTCTTTTTCTCCCCCACACCACCTGTATATGAACAATAACCACTGGTCGAATCTGACCTCCATTTTTGACATCACTAGCACCTTTGGAAAGCTCTCGCCGAGCTAAGTCTAATGGTAGGTCGACTCGACGTAACGGCCGCCGGAGGAAGGCGCACGCACAGCTCGAAGCCGTATGTGACACAAAATTTTAAGCCATCGTATCTCCACCATCAGACGTCCAAATGCCATGATTCTGGTCCCAAAAGATTCGTAGTAAAAGTAGAACAAAACCTAGGCCTTATTTTAGCTCAACGTTGTCGGATGGGGCCGCCCAAGCTTCACGTCGCTGCCACCATCGTCACCATGGAATCCATCGATTCCAGCAGAGTTGAGTGACACGGTGGGTACCAAAATGATCAGAAGGACATGGGGAACAAAAGCCCTAAATCAATTTTTGGCAACAACGCTGGGAAGACGTATAACCAACCACCGCTGCCGTCGCCGATTTTCGAGGCCTGATTTCTGGTGATAGGAGCCTCAATTGGTGAAATTGACACCATCAATGGATTCCTCTCATCGAGCTCTTCAAGATGGTGGCCGCCTTTTCCCTTACTGTTGCCTGTCAACGCTAGTCAACGGTGATTCAGAGACCAAAATTTGAAGAATGGCCCGTTGGCCTATTTTTGACATTCTGGATACATCCGTGGCATTGGATTTGCAAACCAGAATTTCAAAAGTGAAGAACGATGATTCAAAGATTGTGCAGTCAAGATCGAAAGGCCTTTTTGATTGCCGATGGGAATAATTTTGGTAGTAGTTTTGATCTCCTTATTCCTCATTTTATTATTGGAATAATTATGTATTAATTCTGGAGTATTGGCTTGAGGAATTGTAAGAAAGTGGGATGAAATATCAAAAAAGAAAATGTGTGGAAATGTGAATATTTTTGTGTAAAAAGTTGAGCTTTTACGTAAAAATTAGGCCTCTAGTTTAGTACGTGGTAGATTAGAATTTGTTAGATGGTTTTGAGGCGTTTCCTGAACACCAGGAACCCAAAAATTAAGCTAAAATGCTGCCAAAATTTCTAAAACGGCACAAAGGGGTATTTTAGGAAACAATGGGTAAAAATGTGATCAGGATGGAAACCCGAGGTCCCCACGGTGACCTAGACCCGGAAAAGAAGGATGGACATTTTGAGGATTAGTAAACCACCCATTCGAAATCTCGAAATGTAAGAAAATGACCTTTATGTCGGAATAGTACCACTTGAGGGACGGGTGCGAGTTAAGTATAAAATTTGGAGCGATTAAATCAGTAAAGGTAACCCGACAGGCTAAATAGTCAATACACTAGATGTCTGATCAGTTAACTGGTCGGTTACCCATCAAGGACCACGTTTGAATGGGATAATGAGAGATAGTGATTAATTTGTCAAATAGACAAATTAATTAAGCACGATTAGAAATTTAATATCAAATTCCCAAAGTAGAGCAGTTGGGTACCGATAGGCATTGGTATCACCCAACGATAGATTTATTAGTCACTAACAATAGAGTGACCTAAGAGTGATGTTAATTAATTGACCACGATTAGAGAATCAAACTCTCAAGAGAAGGGCAATTAGTACCGATAAGGACCGGTATCACCTAACGATAGAGTTTTTATTAGTCACTAATGACCACAGTGACCTAAGAGTGAATATTAACGAAATGCGTTACGATTACAGGGAGGTACCTGTATTGTGATAAAGGCGAGAGTATGAACTTTTCACTGACAAGTAAGTATAACTCTACCTACAGCATGCATAAAATGAATTTGAAATGATGATTTTTACAGTATGTTAAGTATGCCTATCATGCACACGTTGTTGCATAGCATACATAAGAGCATATAATTTCACAATCGAGTAGATTGATGAAAGAACAAGATTGATGAAGCATATGGCTAGAACAGATAAACAAGACATAATTTAGTAAGCGTGTCATACGGGCCTCTCCAACTATAGAGGTTTTTCAAGTTAAAGTAAGTTAAAGCAAAGTTGAGCATCCGTTGATGGCTCTTTGGCTTTTTTTTTTTACCACAGGCATTACTGATATTCTGCGCGCATACGGGACTAACACAAGGGCCCTCAGCAGAGTAAAGAAAAGATAATAAATAATGAAGTATAATATGAGTATAATCAGATCATGCATTGTTACGATATGCCTTAGGTACAGTTCAGCATGCTTCTAGTTAGAGTAGATATGCATTCAGTACACGATGTATTCTGTTATGCATAAAGTATGTGATGTCTTGTATTCACTAATATGCTATGTTCTAATATGTGAATGTTTTAGTGATCTATGTTAGTACTTGACATGCTTATGTGGTTTTAAGTATGTACGATGTTTTAAACATGTTTTGCAGATAACATGTTGTACTTACTGGGCATAAACATCACAGTGTGTGTTCATGTTGTAGGTAAGCGTCCTATGGCTTAAACACTAATAGGCGATGATGGCAGTGGAGGCGGATGTGAGGATAAGGTTATGGATACCACCATAACTTTAATCTTTTGCATAGTTTTGAGTAACAGTATATTTTGGAATAGTAATTAGTATATATATGAATAGTATATTTTAAATAGTAATTACTTAAAGAATTTTAAAAGTATGGATGTATGACATTACTCCTTATGACTTAGAGTTTTGCATTATAAGTATGTATGGGTAATTGAATGTGTAATTCAACTCCTAATAATTTGGGTGATGCATATTTAAAGTATACGTACGTGAACAATATATATGTATGTAATAAAAAAAATCCCTAAAATTATGATATCTAAGTAAGTAAGTTTAAGTATCAGTTTTAAAGCAAAAGTATAAGTAGTAGTTTTTAGTGACAGTTCGGACCACTAAGGGCACAGGACATCATAGTTGGTATCAGAGAGAGGTATCCTGCCACCCTTCCTCACATCACCATATGCCTACCTCATCTATCTAAGTAAGTTATTTTTGTTTTTAGTCGGTAAATGTTTAATTATTGGAGATAACATTTTATAGTAATGAGATGATGAAATCTATGTTTGCGAGGATAAGATGAAGAGATGCTGAGGTCACTATATGTAAAATCACGATTGTGTAGTGCTAAAGAACTACTCAGAATAAGAACATGGATTGCTGCTCAAGTTGTACCGATCTTCAAGGCTAGTTGTCCACTAAGTTTTGAGTGGCAAACAGCACTCCTGCACTCCATGAGAATGTCAGGACTAGTTTCACGCTATCAAAATGATTCCCCGATTGTACACCATTGATCAAGATAATTGACTCCTGTTGGCTGTTGATATCTCTCAGGAAGATACTCTTGTGTGTATCAGGATTCTTGTGACCAGGATGAGCTCTTAACCGGGGTCGAGTTTCGCTATATCACGATCGAGCAAATCTTTGAGAGGAGTCCAACATTAGCCCCAGTTTTTTCTTTATGGGCAAGCAGGGAGTGAAACCGCCTAAGTTCCCTAGAGTTGCGGATATATGAGAATTTGTTCATTGGACTGAGAGACTACAGCTGATGTCCGGTGACACAGTTCTAACGTATGATGTGCACTACAAGGAACTGATATGGACTTCTACAATACATGTTAAGGAAGGCTTATGATGAAACCAAAGCCGAGGCAAAAGTGGATCAAGGCAAGAGAAGACCAAAAGAGAGAAAGAGACCTTGCTAAACAGAATTAGAAGAGTGATCAAGCAGAAAGAGTAGCAAACCTTATCCAGGAAATAGTGGACGCCAAGAGAGAAGTGCTCAACCTCAGGAACCCTACAGAAGCCCAAGGCATTACAGTAGCCACCATTATGGAGGGTGACCCGGTAGACCCAGCACCCTAACTGACTGACGAAGAGTTCATGGCCGAACACCAGCCAAAAGCACTCAAGGGGAATGGGGAACCAATGGAGAACCCCAAACTAGCCCTTCTATCTCCCGAACACCCTATGGAAGAGGATGATGATGTGGCCTTTCCCGACGCCCATCCCAACGATGAGGGAAAGGAGATCCCTGACCACTTTAGTAATGACGAATGGATGGGGACGTTAGAACCCTAAGTCATCATAGCTAGTGATGATAAAGCTAGTTTCATCTAGGGAGATGATGAGGAGGACTCAGAGGAGTTCCCTATCAGTGATAGTGACGATGAGGAAGTGTTTGATGCTGAATCAGGATTATCCTTCCAGTAGCAGTGACCCTTTTCACGAGAATTTTGATTATATAAATGTATAAAGGGAAGCAGTAGCTTTCCCCATTAGACTTAGCTTAATGTACCCTATTGAGATTGTATATGGGGAAGTGTGTGTCACTCCCACCAGACTAGAGTCTCGAATATATTTTATGAAAATATTCTGAAAAGCAGTACAGTTTTGCCCAAGGGCTTAGATATGATTTGTCACACATGACCATAGTGTGATAGAAAGTGTAGGACGAGTCCTGGCGCTAAGATGATATTTCAATACGATGTGGCAAATTGCATTGAACATCACAGTATAAGAAAGAAGAAGATATAATATATATACATATATCCATGATAGTCGAGTAAGAAAGAAAATAATATGTGATGATTTCCAAGTATGGAAACAAAAGACTTATAATTTCCTTTCCAGCAGGGTTACGTAGGAAGGCATGGTAAAAATGAGAGCTCAGTCAAACCTAACATCCCGAGAGGAAGAATTGATGGCACAGCTCGTAACTATGTGAGAAATGATGGAGAACTAGCAACAGGAACTAAACCAGCTTAGGGAACGGCTGGGCCAGTAACCCTAGGTACCACAGATAGCAGAGGTGCCAACCCAGGAGGCTCCAATAGCCCTAAAAACTCCAAGGGAGTAAGCAGCTCCTTCAGCCCAAGTGGCACTAGTGCCCTTCGCAATTGCTGTTCTCACAGCAGTAATTGTTTTTCTGCCAACCCCTAGGGAAGGCGACTTGTATGAGAGATTCCGGTGCATGAAAGCATTAGAACTCAAAGGAACCACCAACCTATAGAGGCCGATGATTGGCTAACGGATATCCAAGTAATCTTGGACTTTATAGGGCTAACAGATAGAGAGAAAGTAATGTACGCATCCTTTACCCTGTGCAATGAGGCGCGTTAGTGTTGGAAGATGGTAACCATTAGGAGGAACATTAGAGAAATGAGCATTGAGGAATTCAAGAAGATGTACTTCAACGAGGAAGCACTAGCAGTGCACTAAGATGAGCTCAACAACCTGCGCCAAGATAGTATGACTGTCATAGAGGCAGTCAGGAAGTTTGAGCAGTTGGCTTAAATTTGTCGAGATTTGGTATCGACTGAAAAGAAGAGAGTTGGATGAATGTTGAAGATGTTCAGGACAAACATCGCAGTTTAGGTCTGTAGCGAAAGCCACGGACCACCGACAGTAGCATAATGTGTCAGTAGGGCTATTTGAGCTGAGTACTAGTTGGCTCAAGATAAGGAGCCAAAGGCTTAGAATTTTAAGCACGAAAAGAGGAGAAAACACAAACTGAGCAGGCTTAGGGGAAGCAAAACCTCGAGTCACAACACAGAGGGTGGAATGTGGGGACTGGCCAGAATAGCAGGCATTCCCACAACAACAACAAGAGAAAAGGGGAATCAGGGCAACCAAGATTCACAGAAGAATTTCCTCCAGAAGAAAAACAACCAGAGAGGAAATGACAGCCAATACCTAATATGCCCCAAATGCGGAAAGAGGCACCTAGGAAAATGCAAGCAGGGAGCAAGTGGCTATTTCATCTGTGGTAAGGAAGACCACTACGCCAAAATCTATTACCGCAACCCACAAAACCAACAGAATCAACCCCGTACTGGGAATAATCAACTTCATGCCACCTAAACCAGGATCGAAGGCTCTTCGATCACACAAGGCACACTGGAAGCTCCAGACAACTAAGGGAGAATCTATGCTTACATGAGGAGTGACGCTGAAGCTAGAACTTCTGTAGTGGTGACGGACAAGCTTTTTATCGCCAACTTTGATTTATTAGTTTTATTTGATTTTGGAGCCACCCATTCATTGCATCATCAGATTTTGCTAGAAAGCTAGATAGGAGCTTAGATAGGATGAAATAGACTTTTAGAATATCACTTCCTTCAGGGGAAGTTTTATTGTCTAATTACTGGATACGTCAGGTGCCAGTAATTATCTGCGGGCGAGAATTGAGCGTTAACCTGATCGTTATCGACATGTACAACTATAATGTAATTGTGGGGATGGACTTCCTCATAAAATACAATGTCATCATAGACTATCAAAGGCTGGAGGTTACTTTTGAACCAATCAGATACAAAAAGTTCGTCTACAAGGGTTTATCACCGGAGCAACGAAAGACGATGATCTCAGTAGTGAAGACTCGCGAGATGCTATCCAGTGGATGCACGAGCTTCCTAGCATACATGATAGATAAGACTCGAGGAATAGAGATAGGACCCGAGAACGTGCCGACAGTCAGGGAATTTGTAGAGATATTTCTAGAAGATCTTTCAAGACTCCCGCCAGAGCGCGAGATTTCATTCGAGATTGAATGACTCTCAGAATTAACCCCCATCTCTAAGGCCCCATACGGAATGGGCCTTGTAGAGCTAAAGGAGCTCCTAGCCCAGCTGAAGGACTAAATAGATAAGGGATTCATCTGACAGAGCTGTTTACTCTAGGGAGCACCCGTACCATTCGTGAAGAAGAAAGATGGAACATTGAGAATATGCATCGACTATAGAAAGTTTAACTGGATTACGATTAAGAACAAGTGTCCATTGTCATGCGTTGATGATCTATTTGATCAGCTCTGAGACGCTGCAGTGTTCTTGAAGATCGATCTACATTCAGGGTACCATCAACTGTGAATCAGGGATGAAGATATACCCAAAATAGCCTTTCAAACGTGGTACAGACATTATGAGTTTCTGGTCATATCGTTCGGATTGACAAACACGCCAGTAGCCTTCATGGACCTAATGAACCACATGTTCAAGGGCTATTTGGATAAGTTTGTCATTGTGTTCATCGATGACATACTTATATACTCTAAGATGAATGAAGACATGAAGAGCATTTAAGGACCATCTTGTGCATGTAACGGGACCATCAGTTACACATCAAGTTCCCTAAGTGTGAGTTTTGGCAAGAGAAGGTCCATTTCCTAGGCCACATAGTCTCCAAGGAGGGAGTGTCCATCGACTTGGTGAAAATTGATGTAGTTAGCACGTGGCCAACTCCGAGAAATGTGACAGAGATCCGCAGCTCCCTAGGCATAGTGGGATACTACTGACGTTTTGTCGAGGGTTTTCCAAAACTAGCCGCACCACTCACAGCGCTCACTAAGAAGGGAAAAAGGTATGAGTGGACCGACAAGTGTGAGGAAAGCTTTCAAGAACTGAAACAAAGACTCATAAGCACCCCAATACTGATTATTATATATGTTGGTCAAAGAAGCCTTATGATTTATAACGACGCATCTAAAACCAGGTTGGGAGCCGTGTTGATGCAGAGTAGTAGAATAGTCACATATGCTTCATGACAACTCAAAGATCCTGAGACGAGCTACCCAACACGTGATTTGGAGCTAGCACTAGTTGTTTTTGCATTAAAAGCATGGAGGCACTACCTGTATAGAGTCAAGTATGAGATTTACACCAACCACCAGAACCTTAAGTGTATCTTCACGCAGAAAGAGTTCAGCATGAGGTAGCATAGATGGCTAGAGTTTGTAAAGGATTACAACTGCGAGATCCTATACCATTCGGGAAAAGCCAATAAAGTGATTAAAGTGCAGAGTCGAAAGCATTTTACTATGCTTGTGGCTATCAGTGCCTTGTCGGGAATGCTATAAGAGGAGCTATGTAGTAGCGAGATCAAGATTTTACAGGGAGGCTGTTTGACATAACCCTCTAATCGATGCTCCAAGGAGAGATTAAGATCAGTCAACGCCTCGATTTGTCTCTATTCAAGTCCAAAAATGAAGCTACAGAGGACAAGGGTTCAGAGTTTAGAATTTCTAAGGACGGCATACTCTACTACAGAGATAAAGTGTATGTTCTGAAAGAAGAAGAACTTAAGAAGCTTATCCTTTCGAAAGCTTATGAGATGCCATATTCTATACATCTAGTGGTGAATAAGATGTACAAGAACTTGAAAGAAAGCTTTTGGTGGCTTGGGATGAAGAATGACATCACCGAGTTCATCGCCAGATACCTTATGTGTTAGAAGGTTAAGGCAGAACACAGGTGCCCAACAGGAGAGTTACAGAAAATTAAGTTACCTGAGTGAAAATAGGACCAGATCACAATGGACTTCATAGTCGAACTGCCAAGAACCTCCAATGGTGATGATACAATCTGGGTAATCGTAGATAGATTGACGAAAATTAACTAGATTCCTTGCGATAAAAGTTAGCTACTCGGTGGAAGGACTAGGAGAAATCTATGTGGCTTAGTTCGTAAAACTACACAAAGTGCCAGAGTCGATCATCTCAGATCGTGGCGGATGCTTCACCTTCAGATTTTGGCAAAGCATTTAGGCCGCATTAGGGTCCAAGTTAGAGTTCAGCACAGCATCCCATCCTCAGACTGACGGTTAGTCTGAGAGGACCATACAGATGTTAGAGGCAATGTTAAGAGCCTACATTCTAGACTTCAAAGGAAATTAAGATCAGAAGTTACCCTTGAGTGAGTTCTCATACAACAACGACTACCATTCCTCGATAGGAATGGCACCGTATGAGGCATCTTGTTGAAAGAAATCCAGATTTCTGGCTCATTGGTACGAGACCAGAGAGAAACGATTAGTTAGCTCGTACATTATGAAGAATACCACGACAGACATGAAGCTAATACGAGAAACGTTAGATGCAGCGCACAGTCGATATAAGAATTTTGACGATAAGTGTCATAGACCCCTCGAGTTTCAAGTAGGAGACTCGGTGTTTATCAAGGCAGCACCCATGAAAGGGGTGATACACTTTGAAAAGAAAAGAAAGCTCAGTCCTAGGTACATAGGACCCTTGAGATAATAGAGAAAGTTGGGAAGGTGGCTTATAGACTAGCGCTTCCTCCCAAGTTAGCTACTGTACACGATGTCTTTCATGTCTCGATGCTGAAGAAGTACATACTAGACAACTCTCATGTTTTGAGTCAAGAACCCGTTGTAGTACACGCTAATCTGACGTACGAGGAGAAACCTGTGCGGATCCTAGTCAGAGAGGAGAAAGTACTTAGGAATAAAGTATATAGCTAGTAAAAATGTTGTGGTGGAATCATAGCATTGAGGAAGCCACATGAGAACAGGAAGAAGACATGAGAAGAGACTTCCCGGAATTATTCTAATTTTCAAGGATGAAAATTTTGTAAGGGGCGTAGGTTGTAATGACCCCCATATTCACAGAACCTACTAACCATGTAATAAGTAATTAAGGAATGAATTTGGAGTATTTTGAAGCTTTTTGGTGCATATTTGAAGAACACGATTAGGTACACGGTCGTGTAAGTGGCCGTGTATCGTTTGGACTATTAAAGTGTAAGAAGCCATGTAAGAGTACATGGCCGTGTAGTGTAACACGGTCAGGTACACGGCCTTGTGAGTAGCTGTGTACCACTCGGGTTGATGAATGTGTTTTAGAACATGGGCGTGTTGAGCAATCTCAACTAGTACACACCTGTGTTCGAAATGTACATGCCCATATTGCCTTGCACACGCCCATGTAAGAGCCCATGTAGAAGGCTATGTAATGATCAAAGAGCCGCTGCAATGACTCTCATGAATTATGAAACTTAATTTCTATGAAATGAGTAAGTAAGTTAATAAATACAGTATACTTTCCAGTTGAATGAATTAAACGGATACAGTAATGTTTAATTACTATTCATGCAATGACAGGGGCAACCGACAATGAAATTAGTCCACCCTATTATGTGAGTGTGCGTGTAAGACATGCAGTATTAAGAAACCAGTCCAAATGATCATTTCTTGACACAGAACTGTCATGCAGTGAAAGGGGTAACCGAGAGTGAGATTGGTTTACCTTAGTACATATGAGTATGCATACGAGACACGCAGTATCAAGAAACTGGCCCAGACGACCATTTCTTGACACAGAACTGATGAGCTAGTCCTCAGCACGCTCAGACTGGTCATTGAAGCATAGTAGTGATAATTGCCCTAATAGATGTATAGTATCAAGAAAAGTCGTCTAGATGACCTCTTCTAGCCAAGAAACTAACAGAATCAGAATCAGAATGCTCAGGCCAGTCAATTAAATAGAGAAACAGTGAATAGTGAATAGGGATATGCAGTATCGAGAAGAGGGTTAAGACGACCTTTTCTCGCCCCGAAATTGATATATTTAGACTTAGAACACTCAAATTAGTCAATTAAGCCCAAAACATGTTTTTCGAGACGGGTTCACATAGATCCTGAAAGCTGGTCCAGACGACCTCAGATGGATGAAATTTGAAATCATCACGTCTAAATTAGTCAGGAGAGATTGTGTTTGAAATTTCACATGAAAACGCCTCGTTATGCTTGCGCAGTGTCAACACAGTGTAGACACAACCACAGTATCAAGAAATTGGTCAAGATGACCTTTTCTTGAAATAAAACTAATATGTCTGGAATCAGCATGCTCAAATTACTCATTTGGGCATAAAACAAAATTTTTGACACGGAAATCGTAGTATCGGAAAATTGGTCAAGATGACCTTGGATGAACATAAAACTGATATATTTGGGTTCAGCAGCCTATGTTAAAAATTTTCAAAAAAAAAAAAAAGTATAAAGGGGATGGAAAATTCAGAAATTCAAAAAAGGCCCCCCATAATTTTTCCTTACCTCTTTTTCTCCCCCACACCACCCGTATATGAACAGTAACCACCGGTTGAATCTTACCTCCATTTTTGACACCGCTGACATTGTTGGAAAGCTCTCCCAGAGCTGAGTCCAACGGCGGGTCGACTCGACGGAACGACCGACGGAGGAAGGTGCACGTGCCGCTCAAAGCCACTGGTGATGCGAAATTTCAAGCCGCCATATCTCTGCTGTCCGACGTCCAAATGCCATGATTCTGGTCCCAAAAGATTCATGGTTAAGAGTAGAACAAAACCCAGGCCTTATTTCAGCTCAACGGTGGTCGGATCACGCAGCCCAAGCTTCACCATCGCCGTCGGTGCCACCATCGTCACCGTTGAATCCGTCGATTCTGGCAGACTTGAGTGACACAGTGGGTACCAAAATGATCAGAAGGACACGGGGAACAAAAGCCCTAAATCAATTTTGGACAACAACGCTGGGAAGACAGAGAACCAACCACTACCATCGTTGCCGATTTTCGAAGCCTGATTTCTGGCGAAAGGAGTCTCGATTGGTGAAATTGACACCACTAATGGATTCCTCTCGTCGAGCTCTTCAAGATGGTGGCCGCCATTTCCCACACGGCCGCCTGTGAATGCCAGTCAATGGCCTATCAATGCTGGTCAACAGTGGTCAACGTCGGTCAACGGTGACCCAGAGACCAAAATTTGAAGAATGGCCCGTTGGCTTATTTTCAATGTTCCGGACACATCCACGGTATTGGATTTACAAAAGTGAAGAACGATGATTCAACGATTGTGCAGTCGAGACCGAACGGCTTTTTTGATCTCCGATGGGAACAATTTGGGTAGTAGTTTTGATCCTTTTATTCCTCATTTTATTATTGGAATAATTATGTATTAATTATGGAGTATTGGCTTGAGGAATTTTAAAAAAGAGGGATGAAATGTCGAAAAAGAAAATGTGTGGAAATGTGAATATTTTTATGCAAAAAGTTGAGCTTTTAGGTAAAATTAGGCCTCTGGTTTAGTATGTGGTAGATTAGAATTAGTTAGATGGTTTTATGGCATTTCCTAAATGCCAAGAACTAAAAAATTTTAGTAGAAATGCTGCCGAAATTTCTAAAATGACACAAAGGGGTATTTTAGGAAACGAGGGGTAAAAATGTGATCGGATGGAAACCTGAGGCCCCACTCGGTGACCTAGGCACGAGAAAGAAGGATGGACATTTTGAAGATTAGTAAACCGCCCATTCAAAATCTCGAAATGTAAGAAAACAACCTCTATGTCAAAATAGTACCACCCGAGGGACGGGTGTGAGCTAAGTATAAAATTTAGAGCTATTAAATCGGTAAAAGTAACCCGATAGGCTAAACAGTCAATACATGAGGTATCTGGTCAGTTGACTGGTCGGTTAACCAGTCAAGGATCGAGTTTGAACAGGATAATGAGAGACAATGATTAATTTGTCAAGTAGACAAATTAATTAAGCATGATTAGAAATTTAATATCAAATTCCCAAAGTAGAGTAGTTGGGTACCGATAGGCATCGGTACCACGCAACGATAGATTTATTAGTCACTAACGATAGAGTGACCTAAGAGCGACGTTAATTAATTAACCACGATTAGAAAATCAAACTCTCAAGAGAAGGGTAATTAATACCAATAAGGATCACTGTCCCTTAACGATAGAGTTTTTATTAGTCACTAATGACCACAGTGACCTAAGAGTGAATGTTAATGAAATATGTTATGATTACAGGGAGGTATGTGTATTATGACGAAGGTGAAAGTATGAACTGTCCACTGACAGATAAGTACAACTCCACTTACAACATGAATAAACTGAATTTGAAATGATGATTTTTATAGTATGTTAAGTATGTCTATCATACACACGTTGTTGCACAGCATACATAAGAGCATATAATTTCACAATCGAATAGATTAATGAAAGAACAAGATAGATGTCATATATCCCTACCATGTAGGATTAAGGACAGCTTAGAGAAGCATATGGCTAGAACGGATAAACAAGACAGAATTTAGTAAGCGTGTCATACCAGCCTCTCCAACTGTAGAGGTTTTTCAAGTTAAAGTAAGTTAAAGCAAAGTTAAGCATCCGTTGATGGCTCTTCGGCTTTTTTTTTTTACCACAGGTGTTACCGATGCTCTACGTGCACACGATACTGACACAAGGGCCCCCAGCAAAGTAAAGAAAAGATAATAAATAATGAAGCATAATATGAGCATAATCGGATCATGCATTGTTACGATATGCCTTAGCTACAGTTCAGCATGCTTCTAGTTATAGCAGATATGCATTCAGTACACAATGTATTCTGTTATGCATCAAGTATATGATGTCTTGCATTCAGTGATATGCTCTGTTTTGATATGTGAATGTTTTAGTGATCTATGTTCGTACTTTGACATGTTTATGTGGTTTTAAGTATGTATGATGTTTTAAACATGTTTTACGGATGACATATTGTACTTACTGGGCATAAAGCTCACAGTGTGTGTTCATGCTGTAAGTAAGCGTCCTATGGCTTAAACATCATTGGGCGATGACGGTGGTGGAGATGGATGTGAGGATGAGGTTATGGATACCACCACAAGTTTAATCTTCTGCATAGTTTTGAGTAACAGTATATTTTGGAACAGTAATTAGTATATATATGAATAGTATATTTTGAATAGTAATTATTTAAAGAATTTTAAAAGTATGGATGTATGACATTACTCCTTATGACTTGGAGTTTGCATTATAAGTATGTATGGGTAATTGAATGTGTAATTGAACTCCCAATAATTTGGGTGATGTATATTACAGTATATACGTATGCAATAAAAAAAATCCCTAAAATTATGATATCTAAGTAAGTAAGTTTAAGTATCAATTTTAAAGCAAAAGTATAAGTAGTAGTTTTTAGTGACGGTTCGGGCCACTAAGGGCACGGGACATCACATTTCTGTTAAAACTCTCTCTTAGGTCATTATGGTCGTTAGTGACTAATAAAAATTCTATCGTTATGTGGTACCGATCCTTATCGGTACTAACTACCCTCCTCTTGATAGTTTGATTTTCTAATCATGGTTAGTTAGTTTATTTACCCAATAAATTAATTAACGTCGCTCTTATGTCAATACTATCATTAGTGACTAATAAATCTAGTGCTGTGTGGTACCGATACTTATCGGTACCAAACTGCTCTCCTTTAGGAGTTCAATATCTAACTTCTAATCATGCTTGATTAATTTGTCTACTTAACAAATTAATCATCGTCTCTCACTATCCCATTCAAACTCGGTCCTTGACTGGTTAACCGACCAGTCAGCTGACTGATTACCTCGCACATCGTTGACTATGTAGCCTACCAGGTTACTTTGTGTATTTGGTGTAGCAGCCAATCGGGCTACCTCTATCATTTTTGACTAGTTAACCAACTTGTCAACTAACCGACTACCTCGTGTATGGGCCATATATCTGATCGGGCTAGTTACCTACTTGGTTACCTTGCATATTAACTATGTAACCTGCTGGGTTACATTTGCCAGTTTAAAACTTATTACTGAAAACGTCTTTTGTTTTTGTGAAATCCTTTCCTTGGGTTTTGAACACGATCTCTCTTACACCCCATTGGAAGGTGAGGGTGTTTTTTCTTAAAACCATTTCCTTGTTTATAGAGAACACATTTTGGTGTTCGTTTGATAAGGGGGTTTTTGAACCCTTTTTTAAAAAAATGCGTAAAACTTGCTTAAAATGATCAAGTTTGTGTAAAAAGAACACATTTTCTTGTTTAAACCATTTTCTTGTTTTAAGCACAAACTTAAGTTTTGAACCATTTTCTTATTTAAAAAGAACACATTTCTTGTTTTAAAAGAACATATTTTGGTGTTCATATTTAAAAGTGGTTCTTGAACCATTTTACTGAAAACTGTTTAAAACTTGTCTGAAACGATTTAATTTGTGAACTTGGTGAGCATAGAAATTTTAGTCCTCAATGAGATAAACAACTTTTGTGTTTATCTCAGAGCTCGGTTTAACCTCTAACAGGTTCGAAACACTTAAAACCTATAGCTAGAACTCGTGCCCAATTTTAGAAAAATTCTAGTTTTACGCTTGTTTAAAAGCTGCTATGTTTGGGGCCTGAAACGGTAAATTTTTAAAACACGCATGTGTCATCTTAAAGGTTTCGATAAGATCTAAAATTTTTATGTTGAGTTCGAGATCCGGTTTGGGCTCTAAATTGGTCATTTTTGTACAAATCTGAGACTATTCCTGTTGCTCAGGATTTCAGTCCTAGTTTTGAACTCCGGTTGAAAACTGCCTCGAAAACCTATCGTAGAGTTATTTTTGGCCAAAGGCTATTACAAAAACGTTCGTAACGAATTTGCTCAAAACTTCATGCTTTACAAATTCCTAAAATCCGATCGTAATGTATTCGAAAATGGGCAAAACCATGGCCTAAAAACTGGGGACAGTTTGGTTCCCAGCCAACCCTAAACGTCCATTCACACATCTATCCACAAAAACTTAAAGCTCAAGCACACAACCATAACAATACATAATCAAGATGCTAAGGGCTCAAAATAAAGATTATTACAATCCATTACTCAAATAAATACACATAAATCACTTGATCTCAAAGCTTAAACAAAACTAAACCTCAAAGAGGGGTTTTCGATTTTTACCTTGTGTGCTATGAACCAAGCACAATCCGAACCAAGGGGTGGGTGACCAAAATCTGTGTGGCTCTAGTTAAGAAGGAGGGTCGGCCTTGGCTAGAAAGGAAACACAAAAATCTCTTCTTAATAACAAGCTAAAAACCAACTAAAAACACAAAGAGAATGCCCTAGTAACTCACCTTGGAATGACCTTAAAATGATCTTGAGTGAAAGCCTCCAACACAAGGTTGAATGGGGCTAATTTTTGGTAAGGATTTTGGCGGGATTTTTGAGTGTTTAGGACTATGGAAGGGGTCAGATTTTTTTGAAGAAAAAGGGAGAGAAGTGGTTGGTTTTTGGGAGCTTTTGAGTGAGCAAATGGGAAAAATTTGGCCTAAGGCCATGTGTCCCTATTTATAGACAAAACTAAGCAAGTTTAATTAACTCCAAGCAACCTCAATTAACCAAATTAATTAAGCTTAAGGGAGGGCAGATTTTTTGCTGTTGGTAGTGCACAAAAACCGATGGCTAGCTGAAAAAAATGGAGCCAACTTTGCATTGAATGCTTGCTAAAGTTACATGTGCTAGTCTACCACCTTTTGATTTTTTTTTTTTTTCCAAAAGCTTACAAGCCTAGGTATTATTTTAAGGCAACTTTTGGGCTACTTTGCAGCTAAATTTTGCTGCTTTTCTAGTTGCTTCTCATAGATTTTTAAGGGGAAAATTCATCTACAAAGGCTTCTCTTCATAGTCTAATTTCCTCCGATGGTGTTCGGTCTTTTTTTGACTATGTTCTAGATTTTGACTGAAATTGGATTTTCTTAATCTAATTTTTATACCGTTCATTCCTGGTTGGGTTGTAGTGCCTATGAGCCCATTCTGTGCTTATTTACTGTTTATTTACGGTACTGTGGTTGTGTCTACACTATGTTGACACCGCACACGCATAACGAGGCTTTTTCGTATGAAATTGGAAACACAGTCTAACCTGAATAATTTGGACGTATTAATTTCAAATTCATCAGTTTTATGTCTATGTAAGGTTGTCTGGACCAGTTTTTAAGATCTGTGTGATCCTACCTCAAAAAATGTGTTTTGCACTCAATTGACTAATTTGAGCGTACTGAGTCTAAATATATCAGTTTCGTGATGAGAAAAGGTCGTCTTGACCCCTTTCCTGATACTGTGTATCTCTCAAACAAAATTTCACGTTTTGTGTTCAATTGACTAAATTGAGCCTATTGACTGTAAATTTATCAATTTTATGTCAAATTAAGGCCCTCTTGGCCATTAGCCTGACACTACGTATCTACTATTTACTATTCACTGTTCTCTGTTTAACTGACTAGTCTGAGCATTTTGACTTCAATTTTGTCAGTTTCTTGGCGAGAAGAGGTCATCTGGACCATTTTTCTCGATACTGTACATCTACCAGGGCAATTATCACTATTGTGCTTAAATGACCAGTCTGAGCATACTGATAACTAGCTCATCAATTCTATGTTAAGAAATGGTTGTCTGGACCAGTTTTTTGATACTGCATGTCTAACACACACACTTACTTATGCTAAGGTGAACCGATCACACTCTCAACTGCCCCTTTCACTGTATGAATAGTAATTAAACGTTTATGTACCCATTTAATTTATTCAAACTAGCAAATTATACTGTACTAATAACTTAATTACTTATTACATAGTAATTAGGTTTCACAAACATGGGGGTCATTACAAAAAATTTGTGTGGCTCTAGGTGAGAAGGGGGTCAGATTTTTGGCTAGAAAAGAACACAAACATCCTTGGTTAGCCAAGCCAAAAACCAACTAAACCACAAAGAAAAGTCCTAGCAACTTACCTTGAGGTGACCTTGAAATGATCTTGAGTGAAAGTCTCCAACATAAGCTTGAATGCGGCTAATTTTTGGTAGGGATTTTGGCTTGTTTTGGTTGAGGCTTTTGGCTTCAAGGGGAGTCAGTTTTGGGTGAAAGAAAAGGGAGAAAATGTTTGTGCTTTTAGGTATGCAAAAGAAGAAAATGAAACCTAAGGGTAAGCATACTTATTTATAGGCAAAGTTAAGCAAGTTTAATTAACTCCAAGCAACCTCAATTAACCAAATTAACTAACCTTAAGGAGGGGCAAAATTCTATTGTTGGCTGCCTATAAAAACCGATGGGGGCTAGCTGAATTTTGAGGCCAAAATGCATTAAATGCATGGTGTAGTCACATGTCAACTATTCCATTTTTTTATTCAAAAGTAGCCAACAAATCCCTTACTTTAGGGAAAACTTTTCCATATTTTAAGGGCTACTATTTTTTTTTCTGAATTCCCAGTTGCAGCATATGATTTTTAATGGGAAAAAAAATCATTTGTGTTGTCTTCTCTTTACAGTCTAATTTCCTCCGATGGTGTTCGGCCCTTTCTCGACGGTGTTCTAGATTTTGACCAAAATTAGATTTTCTTGATCCAATTTTTAAACCGTTCATTCCTGGTTAGGTTGTAGTGCCTATGAGCCCACTCTGTGTCTATTTTACTGTTCATTTATGGTACTGTAGTTGTGTCTATATTATGTTGACACTGCACATGCATAACAAGACTTTTTCGTGTGAAATTACAAACGCAGTCTATCCTGACTAATTTGGATGTGCTAATTTCAAATTTATCAGTTTTATATCCATCCGAGGTCGTCTGAGCCAGTTTTCGGGTACTGTATGTTTCTATCTCGAAAAACATGTTTTACGCTTAGTTGACTAATTTAAGCGTATTGAGTCTAAATATATCAGTTTCAGGCTGAGAAAATTTCGTCTTGACTCCCTTCTTGATACTGCATATCTCTCAGACAAAATTTCATATTCTATGCTCAATTGACTAAATTGAGCATGCTGATTATAAATATATCAGTTTTATGTAGAGAAAACGTCATCTCGACCATTTTCTCGATACTGTATACTTATCAACAAAATTTCATTGTTGTGCTCAAATAACTAGTCTAAGCATACTGATGACTAGCTCATCAATTCTGTGTCAAAAAATGGTCATCTGGACCAGTTTTCTTGATACTACATGTCTCACATGCACATTCACATGTACTAAGGTGAACCGATCTCACTCTCAGTTGCCCCTTTCACTATATAAATAGTAACTAAATATTTCTGTACCCGTTTTATTTATTCAAACTGGCAAATTATACTGTATTCATTAACTTAATTACTTATTATATAGTAATTAGATTTTAAGAACATGGGGGCGTTACAACCTACCCCCCTTACAAAATTTTCGTTCTCAAAAATTAGAATAATTCCGGAAAGTCTCTTTTTATGTCTTTTTCCCATTCCCACATGGCTTCCTCAACATTATGATTACGTTACAATACTTTTACAAGTGGTATCACTTTATTCCTAAGTATTTTCTCCTCTGTGGCTAGGATTCGTATGGGTTTCTCCTCGTACGTAAGATTGGCATGCACTTCAATCGGTTCTTGGCTCAGAACATGGGAGCTATCCAGCATGTACTTTTTTAGCATCGAGACATGAAAGATATTGTGCACTGAAGCTAACTCAGGGGGAAGCACTAGTCTATAAGCCACTTTCCTAACTCTCTCGATTATCTCGAAGGGTCCTACATACCCAGGACTAAGCTTTTCTTTCTTTCCAAAGCGCAACACCCCTTTCATGGGTGCCATCTTGAGAAAGACTGAGTCTCCTTCTTAAAACTCGAGGGGTCTATGGTGCCTATTTGTATAACTCTTTTGACGACTGTGCTCTGTATCTAACCTCTCTCGTATCAGCTTCATGTCTACCGTGGTGTTCTTAATGAAGTCCATGCTGACATGCTATTTCTCTCCGGTCTCGTGCCAGTGAACCAAAGTTCTGCATTTCCTTCCATAGAGTGCCTTGTATGGTGCCATCTCGATCGAGGAATGGTAGCTGTTGTTATATAAGAACTCGATCAAGGGTAGCTTCTAATCCCAGCTTCCTTTAAAGTCTAGGTCGCAAGCTCTCAACATGTCCTCCAACCTCTATATAATCCTTTCAGGCTATCCGTCACTTTGAGGGTGGAATACTGTGCTACACTTTAGCTTGGACCCTAATGCAGCCTGAATGCTTTGCCAGAATTTAGAGGTGAAGCGTCCATCACGATTTGAGATGATCGACTTTGGCACTCCGTGCAATCTTACAATCTGAGTCACATAGATTTATGCCAGTCACTCTATTGAGTAGCTAACTTTTATTGCTAGAAATCTGGCTAATTTCGTCAATCTATCCACGATCACCTAGATTGCATCATTGCCATTAGATGTCCTTGGCAATCCGATCATGAAGTCCATTGTGATCTAGTCCCATTTCCACTCGGGTATCTCAATTTGCTGTAGTTCTCCTGCCGGGCACTGATGTTCTGCCTTAACTCTTTGACACATAAGTCATCTAGCGACGAATTTGGCGATGTCATTCTTCATTCCAGGCCACCAAAAGCTTCCTTTTAGGTCCCTGTACATCTTGTTTGCTCCTGGATGTACAGAATATGGTACCTCATGAGCTTCCGAAAGGATTTGCTTCCTAAGCTCTTCATTTTTTGAAACGCACACTCTATCCTTGTAGTAGAGTATGTCGTCCCTAAAACTCTAAACTCTGAACCCTTGTCCTCTATAGCTTCTTTTCTAGAGTTGACTAGGGACAAATCAAGTTATTGGCTGGCTGTGATCTCGTTTAGGAGTGTTGACTGGAGGATCATGTCAAATAATCTTTTTGTCAGGATCTCGATCTCGCTACTACACAATTCCCTCTGTAGTGCTCCCAGCAAGGCACTGACAGCCATAAGTGAAGTAGAATGCTTCTGACTCAGCACATCGGCTACTTTATTGGCTTTTCTTGGGCGGTATATATGACGCCCCCTGATTTTGACCACCCGCAACCATCATGAATCGATTCTACGGTCGACCAAGACCGCTCGTGTGCCAAATCTGGGTCGTCAGTTTTAAAATCTTTTGCTTACAATTTTTAAATATCAAGGCCTAAAATTTCACACATAATAATAATTTTTTCTTTAATACATACTTCCTCTTAAGAAAACTAAGTGAGAAAGCCATGCCATATACTAACTTTTATATGTCTTAATGAAGTACAACATAATATACAACATATAGTACATATATAAGTATTGTATATTTTGTTTCCAAATTCATTTTCTTCAACTCAAAAGCTCAGCAGAAAACTTATGGCAGAACTAAGTCCATGGTGAGTTCCCTATCCCCTTGACACGCTCGCATCCTGTCGCCATCCAGGAATCTATTAGACAAGTTTCTTACCTGCAATATGAACAAACTGATGAGCTAACAGGCTCAGTAAGTTCAAACATACATAGTAAGAATCATATCGATTCAAAAACACTAAAAACTCAATCTCTTATGAATAGTACTATTCATCATGAATAGTAACTTTGACCTTTGACCGATAAATATTAACAGTTACCCTAACTGGTTACTATTCACTTTACCCTAACTGGGTACTATTCACATATCCTAACCGAATTTACATTACTCTAACGTAAACTTCGATTATGCTCAATTATGATTTTTATCATTTTATTGATTGTTTATTCTCTATTTGATTTCTAGTTTAGAGCTCTGTTTATGGCAGTATCGATGGTTATTGGTGCGCTGACTGGGAGGGTCTAAGGAGCGACCTTAGAACATCGACCTCCACAGCCCTGATAACCCCGTAAGATTTAAACAAACCTCCACCACTATGTTGGGGGGGGGGGGGGGGGGGGGGTACGCCTTAATGGTTGCTTTACCATCTTTCAATTTATAATCTTGACCAAGTGATCTTATATGTCACCTCAAGGTCATTATCCTCCATTGCCCGTATGTCTTACTTATTCTCGTTATTTGGGATATGTTATTCTAATTAACCCCCAAATGCTTATAGGATTTTATATCTAGTGTACATCTAGTACAGAATAGATCAATACAGTATTTCATGTTGCAGACACGAAAATGCTTGAACTTACCAATACTGCACTAGTGTCCACTTCCGAAACTCCTCCGCAGTTCTATCTCTTATTTGGGTTCCTACAGACATAATATTGTCTGTTAATACCCTATTTTAATTATCACTTTAAATATACATTTACTTCACTTAAAAATTCAATACTTTTACATTTTGTTTGTGGCACACGGCCTGAAACACGCCCGTGTCCTAGCCTGTGTACTTCTCGGGTTTACTCTACACAGGCATGTTATTTTCTATCTTAACTGTGTAACTGTACACGGCTTAATACACGCCCGTGTTCAAGCCAGTGTACCTCTCGGGTTGAAAAATTCTTTATGTACACGACCGTGTATTTTTCTACACGCTCGTGTTCTTCGAAATTTTTAGATTTTTAACTCTAAAACCTTCATTTTGAGTCTTAGAATTTTATCTAAGTCATTCTAGGTCTTTTAGGTTCCCTTCCGAGCCTTTCGGAAATTTTTGGTCAAAATGACCATTTTGCCTCTAACGGGTCTCGGGATCGTAACTGTTCTGTTCTATCATTTTTTTTCAAATTTTCTAAGTCTAATTATTTTAAAATAATATTCCCTATGTTTATGTATCATTTTACAGCTTAAATTACTGCAAAATCTCAACCTCATTTTTCCCAGGCCTTGAATACTATTCATCCATCACCAAGGGTCGTTTTTTTCATTTTTTGAGCGTTTCGGAGCCTCAAATGACCCTTTCACTACTCATTAAACATTACTTATCTCGTCACCGACCCTTGGTCCTCGAGAGGCTCGGGTTTCCTATCCCGACCTACAATTTTCCTTCGTTTCCCAAAATACCCCTAACATGAATTTTTTTTTCCTGTTTTAGGCATTTTAGTCTTTTAGGGTCGGTTTACTATTTCTTTTGGGTTGGTTTTCCATTTCTAACCCTAATTCACCGAGGGGTCTCGGTTTCCTTCCCGAGTCCAATATTTTTACCCCTCATTTCCCGAAATGCCCTTAAGCCGATTTTAAAAATTTCGACAGCATTTCCACTTATATTTTAAGGTTTCCCAGCATTAGGTGCCGCATACTATACCAGAGGCCTATTTTATACAAAGTTTCCTAACTTTGTATAAAATTTTTTCACATTATTCAATATTTAGAAACCAACACAAACCACAACATTTTTCTTTCAACTTAGCCTCGGTTTACTAGTTAATCACATCAAAATAACTTTTCATCACGTCACATCATTCTTAGGTTTTCTAATGTATAAAACAACATCAAAAACCTAACAAAACATGCATTCTAACCCTAGCATAGCCACAGATTTTTATGCATAAACACATAGAAAATTTCATTTTCTTTCCTAGGGTTTTCATCAACATTCTTCAACATTAAAATTTTTTCATTTCTTAATGTTCATGTCCACGGTTTTAGCAAGAAAATTACATCAAAATTTTCTTGTTTCCTTATTCCAATTCATGCTTAATTCAACACATAATTGAATGAACATAAACACTAAATCAAAACATCAAAACTCATGCATTTTTCACATCATTGAAGCCACGATTTTTCAAGGGAAACATGCAAAATTTTTACTTGTTTCTAAACCCTAATTCATGCTTTAAATACAACAACATCAAACCAATCATAAAATCAACAAAACAATAATTTTTTTCATTGTTTTTCAACACTCCAAACCCATGGATTTTCTATGGAAAATCAAGGAAAAATGCTTCAATTTAGGGGCTCAGCTTAACTAATTATTGGCTTGATGTGAGAAATGCAATGCAAGCTTAATTTGATGTGAATTTTGGAACAAATTTTTTTGGTTTAAGGGAGAAAAGCTCACGGTTTTTGGGCTGAAGAAAAGGCAAGAGTTTGGCTTATTTTTTTGATTTTTTTGATTGAATTTTGATGCCTATTTATAGGCAAAAACCAAGGGCTTGTTTGCAATTTTTTCCCAACAATTTCCTAATTGTTCAAGGACCAAAAAGTAAGGATTTTGGGCAAAAATCAAAATTTTTTCTTCTTCCTTTCTAGGTGGCCGAATGGCCTTTTAAAATTTTTACAAAAAATTTTTCAATGGTTTTTTGGCATAATCTTGGCCATTGATCATAAAGTAACCTAATCTAAACCATACACCTTTCAAAATTACTTTTTTAATTAAGGAAAATAATTTTTGTTTATGACATAATCATGGTGATGTCATCCTACTATTCATATTAATTTACTAATTAATTCATGATCAATTTTTGATTGAAATCCGATCCGAACGAAACTTTACCAAAATCACGTAAGCGAGTTCTCAGCGTCTCCGGTGCAATCAGTTTGTCTTATTTTACTTCCGTTTGATCATAATTCTCTACCGTAAATTTCTATTGTTTTAGTACATTTCAATGCACTCTCTAGGGTTTTTGGCTCTGATTTCGAACCGTCTCACCCAATTATGTCCGGTAAGATTTTCCATCCCCGAACTCACACACTTTAACACTGCCAGAACATTTTTACACTATTCATAACAGTATTAAAACATAACCTTTTCATATTTTATTCATTAAAATTGTTATATACATACAATTTTAACCTACTCCGAGAATCCAAAATTCCCGGTTATCACAATATAGGATCTCATAGTCGTAATCCTTTACCAACTTTAGCCACCTTTGCTGCCTTATGTTGAGCTCTTTCTACGTGAAGATATACTTAAGGTTCTAGTGGTTGGTGTAAATCTCGCACTTGACTCTATAGAGGTAGTGCCTCCATATTTTTAGTGTAAAAACTACCGCTACTAGCTCCAGATCATACGTAGGGTAGTTCTGCTCATGGTCCTTGAGCTGTCGTGAAGCGTACGTAACCATTCTATCATTCTGCATCAACACTACTCCTAATCTGGTCTTGGATACATTGCTATAAATCACAAAGTTCCCTTGGCTAGCATCTAGAATGGTCAACACTGGAGTGCTTGTGAGTCATCGTTTCAACTCTTGTAAGCTCTCCTCACACTTATCGGTCTACTCATACCTCTTTCTTTCTTGGTAAGCGCTGTAAATAGAGCAGCTAGCTTCGAAAAGCCTCCGACGAAGCACTGGTAATATCTTGCTAGGCCTAGGAAACTGTGTATCTCCGTCACGTTCCTCGAAGTTGGCCATGCGTTAACTACCTCAACCTTTGTTAGGTCTACGGATACTCCCTCCTTGGAGACTACGTGACCCAGAAAGTGAACCTTCTCCAGCCAAAACTCACACTTGGAGAACTTGGCATACAGCTGATGGTCCCTTAATATGCTCAGTACTATCCTCAAGTGTTCTTCGTGCTCCTCCTTTATCTTGAAGTATATAAGTATGCCATTAATGAATACAATGATAAACTTATCCAAATAGTCCTTGAGCACGTGGTTTATCAGGTCCATAAAGGCTGTTAGAGCGTTTTTCAATCTGAACGACATAACAAGAGACTCGTACTGTCTGAATTACGTTTAAAAGGCAGTTTTGGGCACATCCATGTCCCTGATTCACAGCTGATGGTACCCTGAACATAGGTCAATCTTCTAGAATACTGCAGCATCTCGGAGCTGATCAAACAAGTCATCAATCGGTGGTAACGGGTACTTGTTCTTGATTGTGATTTTGTTTAGCTCTCTGTAGTCTATGCACATCCTCAGTGTCCCGTCTTCCCTTTTCACAAATAGCACGAGCACTCCCCAGGGTGAAAAGCTCTGTCGAATGAATCCCTTGTCCATCAGATCCTTCAGTTAGGCTTAGAGCTCCTTTAGCTCTGCAGGGGCCATTTGTAGGAAAATAAATCGGTAAAAACGTATCAGAGTGGCGCAGCGGAACAATAAAAATTTTTAAGATCGTTAAATATCTCATGATGCCATATACAATAAACCAACAACAATTAAAACTCATACCTCAAGGATGCCAATCTTGCGGAAGGAGAATGACCGGAGGCTTCAACCAACTAGCCTTCTCTACTATTCTCCAATTCCCGAATGGCTGAGTGTGTGGGCACTCTGAACCTCGATCGGTATGCTAGCACTGCTAGTCTTCTTCCGACCACCCAGATCTCTAAAGAACTTTATTGTCACGATGAGCTGTGCAACAATAAGCCTGCTCACCTGAGAGTCTGTGGTCTGAGAGAACTGGAGTGGCAGGACCTCTATTTATAGACCTGCATGAGGTGATTCTCTGAATTCGAATTGGACTAGGAAAAGATTTTCTCCCTTATCCAAACACATAAAATACGAATTTTTCCAAGGGAGAATCTCCACAAAAAATTTGGTTTTTCTTAGGATAAATCCAATCCAAATCTCAACAAGATTTTAACTAGAATTTTATCTCCCTTTTTCGACCCAAAAAATCTGAAAATTTCGAGGTGAATCTTCCCTAAAGATTTCGGCCATTATGGATAAGGGAGAATCAAAAATTCCACTAGGATTTTCAAGCTTGAATCTCATCTCAACCTTATCCAAAATAATTGAATTTCCTAGGAGAGATACTCCCTAATTTCGGCCACTTTTCAGGGAAGGAGAGAATCCAAATTCAACTAGGATTGAAACTTGAATTTTCCCTTGAATCCTATCCACAAAAAAACCAAAATTTGCTTGAGGATTATCCTCAAAATTTCGTCCTTTATTTGTTGGGATTTGGATTCAAAATTCAAGTAGGATTCTAACAAGATTATCCTCTCCAAATCCAACTCAAATTCGAATTTCAAACCTTGTGGATTTTCCACAACAAATTCGAATCCTACTTGGACTGTGATTCAAAATTTGAATTTCAAATTTCAAATTCAAATTTCAAATTCAAATTTCAAATTTCAAATTTCAAATTTCAAATTCAAATTATATACCATATTACGTAAGCCTGTGACAAGCTACTATCCAATGACCTTGTCATATATGCAAAACCCTCATATGATATCCATGATCAGCCTTAGGTCAAAGTCCGTTTAATCCTACTGATCATGCTATCTTAAAGTTCCATTATACTACCGAATCAAGAAAATGATTATTCACCATATGTGAATAAGAAGTCATCTGCCTAGCAGACGACCTAAGGCCTTGTCCATTTTCACATTCAGTATAATGCCTTTAAGAGGATACCTTTAACTCCTCAGAGCTATGATTCCGATATCTGCAAACAAACCCTTCATCGTATACAAGTCATGCACCCAACGAACCGGTCTATAAGCTTACTACCTCTGAGACGCTTTAGCCATTGGAATATCAAAGTACACAAGTCATATACATGAAGTAGTTCATTTACTCAGGATTAAGGTTATTGCACAATGAACGTCAAAAGCAGATTGATCCACTCATAGCGGACTACGTAGATCAATCACACTTTAGTCCCGGTCTAATATGTCACCACCGAGCAACATATCCATGTCTCTACTTGGGAGTCCAGCTCCAGACAGTCAAGACAAACCGTCCCCTCTAAGGCTTTAGACAACATAATAGTCCTAACATGAGTTAGATGCTCGGTCTAACCCCATAGACTACAGACCATAGTTTAGACTGCCAACTTTAGAACATTGTCTTCTCGCATACAAAAGTCCATTGCATGCAACGTTCTAATAGTTTTAACACAAGCAGTCAGTGAGCCATATTTGCTTACATTTACTTTAACATGTAAATAAGACGAGGACAGATAGCAATGTAATGAATAACCTCTATGTATAATTTTATTATCCAGTTCAAAATGAATACATCAAAATGTCTCTAATACTTAGGGCATTTCCTAACAATCTCCCACTTGCCCTAAGCCAGTAGATGTGCCATGTTACGCATCCCCATCGCCTCTACATGCCTCTCAAAGCTTCTAGCCACCAAAGTCTTAGTAAAGGGATCAGCGATGTTGTCCTCGGATGCGATCTTACATACATCCACTTGTCCTGTCTCCACATGCCCTCTAATAATATGATATCTCCGATCGATGTGCTTGGTCCTCTTGTGGTGCCGAGATTCCCTTGTATTGGCAATAGCCCCTGTATTATCACAGTAAAGTGTGATAGGCTTGTCAATACCCGGAATGACCTCAAGGTCTCTAAAGAACTTGTGGAGCCAAACCGCTTCTTTAGATGCCTCAGCCGCAGCCACATACTCAGCCTCCATAGTAGAGTCAGCTGTGCAGCCCTGCTTCACGCTCCTCCACATAATGGTGCCTCCTCCGAGTAAAAACACTGATCCAGATGTCGATTTCCTCGAATCCTTACAAGTCTTGAAGTCTGAGTCCGTGTATCTTACGGGTGTTAGGTCCCCTCCAGAATACACCAGCATATAATCCCTCGTTCTCTTAAGATACTTGAGTATATGCTTTACTGCTTGCCAGTGCTTGGTTCCAGGATTCGCTTGATATCGACTCACCATACCTACTGCAAAACAGATGTCCGGGCGAGTGCAAAGCATAGCGTACATAAGGCTACCCACAGCGGATGCATAAGGGACCTTACTCATACGATCTCTTTCTTCCGATGTCTTGGGACAGTCATCCAATGAAAGAGTTAGACCGGCAATGGAAGGTTGTGAGCCTTTCTTTGCCTCTAGCATTGCATATTTGTCAATTATTTTATCTATGTATGGAGCTTGGGATAATGCTATCATTTTGTTCTTTCGATCTCTGAAGAGACGAATGCCTAGAACATAATTAGCTTCTCCCAAGTCCTTCATGTCAAACTGTTGGTGTAACCAAAGCTTGACCGATGATAAGTTCCCTACATCATTCCCAATGAGTAGTATATCATCGACATAGAGTATCAGAAAGACCACTTTTCCATCCTTAATACGTTTATAAACACAAGGTTCATCAACGTTTTGCTCAAAACCAAATGTCTTAATCGCTTGATCAAATCTCTGGTTCCATGAGCGGGATGCCTGCTTTAATCCATAAATGGATCTAAGCAACTTGCAGACTTTCCTTTCTTGGCCTTTCGCTACGAACCCTTCGGGCTGTATCATATAGATACACTCTTCAAGATGGCCATTCAGGAATGCCGTCTTGACATCTATTTGCCAGATCTCGTAATCGAGAGCTGCAGCAATGGACAGAAGAATACGGATAGACTTCAGCATAGCAACAGGCGAAAAGGTTTCCTCATAATCGATTCCAGCCTTTTGCGTGTATCCCTTTGCAACCAGTCTAGCTTTGAAAGTTTCCACTCTCCCTTCCGCATCCTTCTTTCTTTTGTAGACCCATTTGCATCCAATGGGTTTTATCCCATCCGGCAAATCTACAAGTTCCCAAACAGAGTTGGATTTCATAGAATCCATCTCATTGTTCATAGCTTGTTTCCAAGATTTAGAATCAACATCCTTTATAGCTTCATCATATGTAATCGGATCTTCCTCATGCTCATGAGCCTCAGCCTGGTATACCTCAGCATCATACATGAAGAAATTAGGTTTCTTAGAAACCCTCCCACTACGACGAGGCACCCTAAATTGTTGATCGTCTGCAGGTCTTTCACTAGAACTCGGACTTGCGTCCAAGACCGAAATCTGTGGAGCAGTTCTTTCACCCGATAACTCCTCTAGCACTATTTTGCTTCGAGGTTTAAAGTCATTCATGTGACTTTCCTCTAAGAATGTCGCATGGGTTGAAACAATGACTTTTTGTTCCTTCGGGTTATAGAACAAACCTCCTTTAGTTCCTTTTGGATACCCTACAAACATGCACAATTCTGATCTAGGTTCCAACTTCTTCGCATCCCCATCCAGTACATGTGCCGGGCAACCCCATATTCTCATATGTCCAAGGGAGGGCTTCCTGCCACGCCACAATTCATACGGAGTTCTAGGAATTGATTTGCTCAGAACTTGGTTCAGAATATAGCATGCCGTTTGTAAAGCATATCCCCAAAATGATAATGGCAGCATTGAATAACTCATCATGGACCGTACCATATCCAATAAGGTCCTGTTTCTCCTTTCGGCTACACCATTCTGTTGTGGAGTACCAGGTGCAGTCAATTGGGATAAAATCCTGTTCTCTACAAGATGTCCTAGAAATTCATCGGAGAGATATTCGCCACCTCGATCAGATCGAAGTGTCTTTATGGATTTATCCAATTGCTTTTCCACTTCCGCACGATACTCTTTGAACTTGTCAAAGGTTTCACTCTTGCGGTGCATCAGATATACATATCCATACCTCGAGTAATCATCTATAAAAGAGACATAATACTCAAACCCTCCTCGTGCTGTGACGTTCATGGGGCCACATACGTCAGTATGCATAATTTCTAAGAGCTCCTGAGCCGTTGTACCCTTAGCTCCAAAAGACCTCTTAGTCATCTTACCCTCTAGACAAGATTCACATTGGGGAAGTCGTACCTCCTCCAGAGATTCCAGAGGACCGTCTTTCACCAATCTTTGAATCCTATCCTGATTAATATGACCAAGTCTTAAATGCCAAAGATACGCCTTGTTAGAGTGAGAAACTTTCAACCTTTTAGAGTTATCAATTAATTCAGTGTCAAGCAGTGAGTACATCTTTGGTCTGATCAAATATAGGTTTCCATCCATCCATCCAGAACAGATAAAAGACTTATTTCTACGAATATCAACTCTTTTACTAAAAGAAACTGAATAAGAATCCTTTATTAAACAAGCTACCGATATAAGATTCCTTCTAAAATTAGGAACATAAAAACAGTCTTTCAATAAAATAAACCTAAATTGATCAAAATAAAGGTGAACATCTCCCACTGCTTCAGCCACCACAAAGCTACCATCTCCAGTCCGCAACGAGAGGCTCCTATCATGTAGACTTCTCGTTTCCACGAACCCCTGCATAGAAACACAAACATGATTAGTGGCGCCCGAATCAATGACCCAAGTGTCTTTCGATTCTTCCACCAAACATGCTTCTAAGTAATGAAGTTCCTTACCTTCCTTGCCCTTGAAGGCTAGGAATTCCCGGCAAGCCTTCTTGAAGTGACCTACCTTCCCACAATGGAAGCATTTGGACTTTTTATGGTCATTTGGCTTCTTGTTCTTGTTCTTCTTCTTCCCGTCCAGGACAGGAGGATTAGAAGAACTGGAAGCCACTTGCTTCTTATTTGGCCTCTTCCTCTTCCGTGAGGGATTAGAAGATTCTGCGAAATTGGCCTCTCCTTTAGGTCGGACCGTATCCTCATCCTTGATCATCCGCTCATAAGCCTGTAGTTGCTTCATGAGCTCGGTAAGTCCTAACTCCTTTGTCGCCAGATTATATACGGCCTTAAACCCCACAAAATCTTTAGACAGAGTCTTGAACACCATCTCGATCTGGGTGTTATAGTCCAACTCAGCACCATTCTCGGCAGCCTCAGCGAAGAATCCCATTAGAGTGATCATATGGTCCTTCACCTGAGTACCCGCCTTTTGCTTGGAGTTCATAATGCTGGTGATAGCAGACTGTCGAGCCAATTTTTCTTGGCCTCCGAACATGTCTTCCAGATTGTCCATGATCTCCCCAGCAACTTGATAAGTCTCATGCTGCTTTTGTAAAGCACTCGTCATGCTAGTAAGGATGTAGCATCGAGCTATCTCATTGGATTCTCTCCAACGATTATAGGCAACCGGGACCTCCTCAAGTAGTGTGTCAGGTTTGGGCCCAGGTGGGCATGGTTCGTCCAGTATGAACTTGTGTCTCTCGCAGCTGGGAACTATTAATAGATTCCTTTTCCAGTCTTTATAATTATCGCCATTCAACTTATTTTCAGTAAGTATTGAAATGAGGGGTGTCGGTGACATTTTGAACTGAAATAAAATTATACTAGACATCATTACAAAGCCCAACCAAATATACAGATAATTTAGCAAATAAAACATACAAGTATGTTCCTACATGAAACTTGAAAAAAAATGTAGCATTGCAATGGTAATTCTCAGCACCTATTGCCCCAAGCCACCGAGGGGTGGTCATGAAAACAAATAGCCGGAACATGACCCTGTCCAATTAATATATGTTACCTTAAATCCTCCTAGGTTAAGACATATATTAATAACCGCTTATTTGGCCACCAGTTTAGTTACCAGAGCTTCTAGGGAAGGTTAATAACTAAACGAGTCTTGAGTGTATAACCATTGTTTACGTAGCCCGATCCACGTCCTACCAAGCCACCGAGGGGTGGTCATGAATAGGATCGCACCCGAACACGTTTTCCACATAAGAGATCCAATCTAGTATACCGGCGGCGGTAAACACCTACCGAGGGGTGTGGTCAGGGCAGAACTGACGCGAGGCGTTACCATGCTTTCACATATGGATCAACAATGGAGGCCGTGGGTTTTGTTTGAAACCCTCTCCCACTCAATATTTTTAAAAACATGCAAGTTTTGACAAATTATGTATGATCAATATAGTATGAGCGGCACTCACCTATCCTATATGACATGTTATCAAATATGCATACAAAGCATCCATCAATACATATTTATACATCCATGACATATCACAGAAAAATAATTGACAGAATAACCAAGCTATGGTTCCATCCTAGAACAAAGAAAATAAAGATTACAAAATTCCATCCAAAGCATTATTTGGGTCTTGAATTTTGTTCCGTCTTCTTGTATCCTTCTTTATGTAGCCTCTCCATTTATTTCTCATCCCATGAATTATTTAAAATTTAAATATCCAAAAATTTAAATTTCAAATTCAAATTCCGAATTCGAATTTCAAATTTAAATTTCAAATTTAAATTTTAAACAATTTTAAACATCATGTGTAATAATATGTAATTTCAAAAAATTCAAATTTTTAATTACATATTTTTAAACATGATTTAAAATTAAATCTCAAATTTAAAAATCAAAATTTTCTGATTTTTGGACCGTCGGACCGCTGCCCCCGTAGGCGGCAGCCGTCGTGGGCAGCCACCAACCCCGGAGGGGTTGGCAGCCCACGGCTGCCCCTTGTGCAGCCCTGCCGGGCTGCAGGCCAAGCCTGCAGCGCCAGGCTGCACGCCCAGGCTGGGCGCAGCAGCCGGCAGGCTTCAGGCAGTGCCTGCAGCCAGAGGCTGCACGCCCAGGCTGCGACCAGCCTTGGACAGGCCGCGGCCACCCTTGGCTGCAGGTCTAGCCTGCGGCCGGGGTGGTGTGGGCCTGCACAGGGGCTGCCACAGCCCCATCCTGCCCGAGGGCAGGGGCTGCAGCCCCACCAAGGTTCGTCGGCCTATCCCGAGGGGTCGTGTCTCGATTTTCGTGCCATATTCCAATTTACCTATTAGGATCTCTAAAAATTAATTTGAATCCCAATTAAATTGAAATTTTCCACACAATCAAAATTTCAACCTTTAAATCAAATTTAATTTTTGGGAAAAATAAATTACGGTCCTCAATCTTCAATCTCCTCTAAGAAAAATTCCTATACCGTTTCCGGTGTACAAAATTCTAACCGTAAAATTCTAAGAGACAAAAAATTAAATTCCATGGGAAAATTACAGTGTTAATAAACTGCTCCCATGGTTACATAAAAAATTCCTAGATACAATTTTTCTAAATTCTAAGGAACCATAACTGGTATAAACAAGCATGCTTATAATAATTCAAAAAATTAAAATAACCACATACTTTATATATAATCCATGATAACAAAATAAAGGAACCCTAGAATGCCACTCTTTAAATATCAAATCCATACATAAATAAAAAGAGTAAGTAATTGTCTAATTTATGTACATGGCATAGTCATGAGATGGCTCTGATACCAATTGTAGGAAAATAAATCGGTAAAAACGTATCAGAGTGGCGCAGCGGAACAATAAAAATTTTTAAGATCGTTAAATATCTCATGATGCCATATACAATAAACCAATAATAATTAAAACTCATACCTCAAGGACGCCAATCTTGCGGGAGGAGAATGACCGGAGGCTTCAACCAACTAGCCTTTTCTACTATTCTCCAATTCCTGAATGGCTGAGTGTGTGGGCACTCTGAACCTCGATCGGTATGCTAGCACTGCTAGTCTTCTTCCGACCACCCAGATCTCTAAAGAACTTTATTGTCACGATGAGCTGTGCAACAATAAGCCTGCTCACCTAAGAGTCTGTGGTCTGAGAGAACAGGAGTGGCAGGACCTCTATTTATAGACCTGCATGAGGTGATTCTCTGAATTCGAATTGGACTAGGAAAAGATTTTCTCCCTTATCCAAACCCATAAAATCTGAATTTTTCCAAGGGAGAATCTCCACAAAAAATTCGGTTTTTCTTAGGATAAATCCAATCCAAATCTCAACAAGATTTTAACTAGAATTTTATCTCCCTTTTTCAACCCAAAAAATCCAAAAATTTCAGGGTGAATCTTCCCTAAAGATTTCGGCCATTATGGATAAGGGAGAATCAAAAATTCCACTAGGATTTTCAAGCTTGAATCTCATCTCAACCTTATCCAAAATAACCGAATTTCCTAGGAGAGATACTCCCTAATTTCGGCCACTTTTCAGTGAAGGAGAGAATCCAAATTCAACTAGGATTGAAACTTGAATTTTCCCTTGAATCCTATCCACAAAAAAACCGAAATTTGCTTGAGGATTATCCTCAAAATTTCGTCCTTTATTTGTTGGGATTTGGATTCAAAATTCAAGTAGGATTCTAACAAGATTATCCTCTCCAAATCCAACTCAAATTCGAATTTCAAACCTTGTGGATTTTCCACAACAAATTCGAATCCTACTTGGACTGTGATTCAAAATTTGAATTTCAAATTTCAAATTCAAATTTCAAATTCAAATTTCAAATTTCAAATTTAAATTTCAAATTCAAATTTCAAATTCGAAATTCAAATTCAAATTTCAAATTCAAATTTCAAATTCAAAATTCAAAATTCAAATTTCAAAATTCAAATTTCAAATTCCACAAAACGGTTGTGTTTCATATTCTTGTTCTCATGGATAATTTTCTACAACTCCAATCCAATCTCAAATAAAATCATGGTAACTTTATTTGGAGTTCGAATAATTGTGTACTCTATTGTCCAAAACAAAATCTGAATCCAACCGGAAAGAATCTTGTCTACCATCCTAATCCTGTGTCATCACCATCCATGCATAATAAACTAGCCAATAGCATACACAAATCAATTTGCCAAACGTTAAGGAATTATGTGGAGCTAGTAGAGGGACTGATTAGACATATATAATCGGGCTCCCGTGATTCCATATGATCATCATTCTTTACCGAACAACTCAATCATATGATCACTAGTTTCAGAGTCACACCACTATAAACCTAAAACTGAACTCCCAATTATATACCGTATTACGTAAGCCTGTGACGAGCTACTATCCAATGACCTTGTCATATATGCAAAACCCTCATATGATATCCATGATCAGCCTTAGGTCAAAGTCCGTTTAATCCTACTGATCATGCTATCTTAAAGTTCCATTATACTACCGAATCAAGAAAATGATTATTCACCATATGTGAATAAGAAGTCATCTGCCTAGCAGACGACCTAAGGCCTTGTCCATTTTCACATTCAGTATAATGCCTTTAAGAGGATACCTTTAACTCCTCAGAGCTATGATTCCGATATCTGCAAACAAACCCTTCATCGTATACAAGTCATGCACCCAACGAACCGGTCTATAAGCTTACTACCTCTGAGACGCTTTAGCCATTGGAATATCAAAGTACACAAGTCATATACATGAAGTAGTTCATTTACTCAGGATTAAGGTTATTGCACAATGAACGTCAAAAGCAGATTGATCCACTCATAGCGGACTACGTAGATCAATCACACTTTAGTCCCGGTCTAATATGTCACCACCGAGCAACATATCCATGTCTCTACTTGGGAGTCCAGCTCCAGACAGTCAAGACAAACCGTCCCCTCTAAGGCTTTAGACAACATAATAGTCCTAACATGAGTTAGATGCTCGGTCTAACCCCATAGACTACAGACCATAGTTTAGACTGCCAACTTTAGAACATTGTCTTCTCGCATACAAAAGTCCATTGCATGCAACGTTCTAATAGTTTTAACACAAGCAGTCAGTGAGCCATATTTGCTTACATTTACTTTAACATGTAAATAAGACGAGGACAGATAGCAATGTAATGAATAACCTCTATGTATAATTTTATTATCCAGTTCAAAATGAATACATCAAAATGTCTCTAATACTTAGGGCATTTCCTAACACCATTCGGTATGGGGCCTTCAAAATGGGGGTTGATCCTGGTAGAAGATCAATCTCGAATGGGATCCCACGCTTTAGCAAGAGTCCTAGAAGATCTTCTGTAAATACCTCTACTAATTCCCTAACTATCGGCATGTTCTCGGGTCCTATCTCTATTCTTCGAGTCTTATCTACAACATGTGCGAGGAAGCCCGTGTATCCACTGGATAGCATCTTGGGAGCCTTCATTGCTGAGATCATCGTCTTTGGTTGCTTCAGCGGCAAACCCTTATAGACGAACTTTTCACATCCAATCGGTCCAAAAGTGACTTTCTGTCTCCAACAATCTGTGATGATGTTGTATTGTGTGAGGAAATCCATTCCCAAGATTGTGTCATAATCGATCATGTCAGTGATGATCAGGTTAGTGCTCAACTCTGTATAGCAGATAATTACTGGTACATAACGTATCTAGTAATTAGATAATAAAACTTCCCATGAGGGAAGTGTTGTTCTAAAAGTCTATTTCATCCTATTAAGCCCCTATCTAGCTTTCTAGCAAGGTCTAACGATGCAAACAAATGGGTGGCTCCATCACAGTCATATTCCCTTAGTGTAAGTTGATGAACTCATCCTATTGCGCTACTAACGCCTCGTCATTGAAGTACATCTCCTTGAATTCCTCCATGAGTTCAGTCCAGCTCATCTCATTGACGTTTCTTCTGATCGCTACTGTCTTCCACCACTGACACACTTCCTTCCTCAGGGCAAAGGATGCGCACATCATCTTTTCTCTGTCAGTCAATCCCATAGAATCCAAGATTACTAGGATATCCGTTAGCCAGTCATCGACTTCTATGTGGTTAGTGGTTCCTTCGAACTCTGATGCCTTCATGCACCGAAATCTCTCGTATAAGTCGCCTTCCCTAAAGGCTGGCTGAGGTACGTTTGCTGCTATGGGAGCAGTTGTTGTTGGAGGGGCTGGTGATGGTTTAGGAAATTCCTACCCTTGCGAAACTCCCTCGATTGGCGGAGTTGCTCGCTCTCTTGAAGTCTCTGAGGCTGGTAGAGCCTCTTGAGCTGGCACCCCTATTGTCTGTGGTGCTTGGTTCTATTGACCTAGCTACTCCTTGAGCTGGTCTAGGTCACGCTGCTAGTTCTCTATCATTTCTCGCATAGCCGCAAGTTGTGCTATCAACTCATCCTCTCAAGATGCTTAGGTTGTTTGTGTACTCGTTCGAACCATACTGTTCGCTAAAACCCTCGTCCTCTAGTGGAGTTTTACTGGTGTAACCGTGGCCATATTATAACTTAAACGTTAACTTACATACTATCAACATAAAATACAAATTAACTTACTTAGACAGATGAAGCTGGCATGCAGCGATGTGAGGTAGGGTGGCAGGATACTGCTCTGATACTAACTGTGACAGCCCGAGCCCTGGTGGTCCTGGATCGTCACTTAAAACTACTGTTACTTGACTTACTTGAAAACTATTTTTTAATACTATAAAATGGGGATATTTTTTTTGGATAGTACGTTTTACTATACATGTACATATATATACTTATAGATATATAAGGGTTAAGATACAACTGGGGTTTAAACATACATACATACACTTGAATTTACTAAACTTGTTACTACGTATAATAAGTTTGGTTTTCAAAAATAAAACGACTGCTTAATACTGTGTGAAATTTAACACTGGTGGTGGCATCCATAACCTTACCTTCACATCTGCTTCTGCCGCTGTCACCATCTATTAGAGTCTAGGCCATAGGTCGCTTACCCACAGCATGAACTGTGAGCTTTATGCTCAGCAAGTACAATATATCATCCGTAAAACATGTTTAAAACATAAGCCATACTATCAGGCATATTTAAAAACTGTTAATCATGTCACACATTCACACAGAACATGGAAACATATCATGTAGCATAACTCAGAATGCATACCATGTGAACATATCCTATCATGTAACTGAGAAGCATACTATAACTGCATCTAGGGCATATCGTGAACAATGCATGAACCGATTATGCTCATTTTATACTTCATTATTCATTATCTTTTCTTATCTGAAGGGCCCTAGTGTCAGTACCACTGTGTGTAGATCATCGAATTCACCCGTGATCATAGTGAGCCTTGTGCTCGTGGGCCTTGCGCCTGTTATATAAATACTGTGGGCCTTGTGCCTGTTATAGGCTATGGACCTTGGCCTGTTATATAAATACTGTGGACTTTGTGTTGACTATAAGTTGTGGGCCTTGGCCCGTTATATAAATACTGTGGGCCTTGTGCCCATTATAAGCTATGGGCCTTGGCTCGTTATGTAAATACTGTGGGCTAGGCCTAGCAATTTGGGTCACGACACAATAACACAACACGAAACCCACACAAAGTTAGAGAGTTTGGGTTTTCCTTAAATGGGTTTGGGTCAAAAAAGGTCAAACCCGTCTAACACGATTAAATAAAGGTCGAACACGTATGAACCTGTCAACCCGTAATTGACACGAAATAACTTATTTAATAAATAGATTATATATAGGTTGACATGAACATGATTCATAAATTACCTATTTATAAACTTTATTATATTTATATTGTTATATTTATCATAATGTTTTACTATTTTTAATTTTGAGTTTTCAAAATTAAAATATAAAATATATCTTTTATTTTTGTATATATATTTTTAAAATTTGTTAACATAGAAAAGAAAATCTAGATTTTACTTCTTTTTTTTTTAGTTTTTCATTGCCTTTGCTGCTCTACTCACCTCACCCCATCGTCCTCTCCTTCTTTCACTCCATCGATTTTTGTGACAACACAACCAGTAGTCCTTAACCCTATCATCATTAACCCCCCCTCCTGTCCTCTCACCCCGTTGCCCTCTCCTCCCTCTCCCCTCCACTCACTTCACCCCATCATCCTTTCTTCCCCTCACCCCATTAACCTTTATGACAACACGGCTAGTCATCTCTCACCCCCCTTCACCTTACCTCATCGCCCTCTCCTCCCCCTCACTACTACACTATATATTATTTTTTTATTTTTGTATATGATATAATACAAGAGTTTTCATAACTAATAAAGTACAAATAATATAAATTTTAAAACTTTATAAGTAAATTTCATTTGTGTTTCATAAAAGAAAAGATATGTTGTCTAATAAATATGTTAAGGTATTGCAATCATATTAAATAAGTTATTATTTTATTTATATTTAATTTAAATAAGTTAATTTGGGTCGACACGATTAACATGATTAATAAATAGGTTGGGTTTGTGTTTGGGTTTGAGATTTTGACACGATTATTAAATAGATTGGGTTTAGGTTTAGTATAATGTGTCAACTAAGAAGCATAACACGATACGAACACGACACGATAACACAAATTGCCAGCCCTACTGTGGGCCTTGTGCCCATTATAAGCTGTGGGCCTTGGCCTGTTATATAAATACTGTGGGCCTTGGGCCCGATATACTGACACTTTAATTTCATTACCTAATTCTGGAATCATGTGTGATATGCCATGAACTTTACTAGGCTATCCACTAATCTTACATGATAGAGATGTAATGGCATCTAACTTATACTATTCACTAATCTAACGTCATTATGGAACATGCTATGTTATGCAACCATCATACATAATTTGCATACTTAACATAGAGTGAAAACCACAGTTTAAACTCATTTCATTCATGTTGTAGGCGGAGTTGTACTTACCTGTTAGTGGACAATTTTTACTCTCACTCTTATCACAATATAGGTATCCTCTTGTAATCATAACGTATTGCATTAATGTTCGTTCTCAAGTCACTATTATCATTAGTGACTAATAAAATACTATCATTATGTAGTACCGATCCTTATCGGTATTAACTACTCTTATCTTAAGAGTTTGATTTTCAAATCATAATTAATTTATTTACCCAATAAATTAATTAACGTCACTCTACCTCTTCCTTTCTCGGGTTTGATTGGTTAACTGGCTAGTTAACTAATCGGTTACCCCACGTGAATATATCTAATCGAGCTAGTTACCTACTTGGTTACCTTGTATATCAACTACGTAACCTATCAAGTCACATTTGCTGGTTTAAAACTTATTTCTGAAAAATGTCCTTTGTTTTTGTGAAGTTCCTTTCTTTAGGATTTGAACACGGTCTCCTTTGCACCCCATTAGAAAGTGAAGGTGGTTTTCTTAAGTCCATTTTCTTGTTTAGAAAGAACACATTTTCTTGTTTAAAAGAACACATTTTCTTATTTAAAAAGAACTCATTTCCTTGTTTAAAAGAACACATTTTCTTGTTTAAAAAGAACACCTTGTCTTGTTTAAAAGGAACACATTTTGGTGTTCATGTGAAAAGGTGGTTCTTGAACCATTTTCCAAAAATTGTTTATAACTTGCCCGAAACGATCGAATTTGCAAACTTGGCGAACATGATATTTTTAGTTCTCGACGAGATGAACAACTTCTGTGTTCACCTCCGAGCTTGAATCAAACTCTAATGATTCCTAAACCTTGTAAACTCGTGGCTAAATCTGTGGTCAGTTTTAGAAAATTGCCAGTTTTACGCTCTCAGAAAAATTGCTCTGTTTGAGGCCCTAAACGGCCAAATTTTTAAAACTTACATGAGCCATCTTATAGTTTCGACGTGGTCTAAAACTTTCGTGTTGAGCTCGAGATCTAGTTTGGACTTTGAGTTATTCATTTTTAAAAAAATCTGAGACTGTTCCCTTTCCCCAAGTTTCAATCCCAGTTTTTGAAATCTGGTCTACTCTGAAAACCCATCATAGTGTCATTTTGGGCTAAAGGCTAGTTGATGCAAAATTGACCGTAACGAATTTCCTAAAACTTTTATGTTTTACAAAATCCCAAAATCGATTTGTAACTTGCTCAAAAATCTAAAAAACCACAGCTAAACCTGGGACAGGTTTGGTTCCCAGCCAAACCCTAAAACGTCCATGAAAACATCTATCCAAAAAAACTTAAATCATAACAACACAACCACATAAACTTAAAAATAAAATGCTAAGTGCTCAAAATAAACTTTTTACAACCCATTGCTTGAAATACACAATAAATTTCCTTAATCTCAAAACTTAAAAAGAGCTAAATCACAAAAGAGGGGTTTTCAGTTTTTACCTTTGTATGCTATGAACCAAGCATAACCGGACCAAGGGGTGGGTGACCAAAAATCTGTGTGGCTCTAGGTGAGAAGGGGGGTCAGATTTTGGGCTAGAAAGAACACAAAACAACCTTGGTTAGCCAAACCAAAAACCAACTTAACCATAAAGAAAAATCTTAGCAACTTACCTTGAGGTGACCTTATAATGATCTTGAGTGAAAGTCTCCAACACAAGCTTGAATGTGCCTAATTTTTGGTAAGGATTTTGGTTTGTTTTGGCTGAGTTTTTTGGCTGCAAGGGGCATCAATTTTGGCAGAAAGAAAAGGGAGAAAATGTTGGTGCTTTTGGGTGTGCAAAAGAAGAAAATGAAACCTAAGGGTAAGCACACCTATTTATAGGCAAAGTTAAGCAAGTTTAATTAACTCCAAGTGTTGCTGACACAAAATTTAGCTATGCAAGTACACATGTCACAATCAAGTAATAAAGTGATTGAGTCGAGTATTATTCCACAGAGAAAGTTAACAGTACTAGCCTTATGAAAAAGTAAAGTGAGTAATTGCAAAAAGTGATCAAATTCAAATGAAATTAAACTTGCTGTAATGAGATGCAATGAAAAGGCATAAATCAAGTGCAAACGTAAATAAGCAAAGTAACTAATAATCAGAGATGAAACGACTGAAATTTAATTTCCTTTCCCTTATAACTTGACTATGTATGTTATAGCAATGCTATAGCAATGCTATTTAGCTAACCCAGAATTCAAAAATCCACAAGATTCTTCCGAATACTTATGCTACTACCTTCATACTTCATTTTTAACATATTCCTATGCAAAAATAAAATACAAAACCAGATCATACCCAGAATCCAAAATAGTTATGTGAGGCAAGTGAACATTCTTACTTAACTTGCAAATTTAGTTAGTCTGATTTATAGAACCAACCAAACACACATCATTCAACATAAGTCTAACTCTAATTAGTTTTCCAACCAATTAAAATCATAGTATTATGCTCTAGATGGCCAGTCAATGAACACAAATAAACAATAGAAACAATGTTGAATAAACTGAATAACATTGAGTTAGCATGCTCAGCATACAAGTGTTCAATCACAGGTTCAAGTACTTTATCATCCCAGTCTAAAAGAAATTCAGCTCATGGCTGATTGTTCAATTGGCATGAAAACAAAGAGCATTGTTTACAGAGAGGGAGAGATAAAGAAAGATACAACCGAAAAATCAAAATAGAAATAGACAAGATAACCAAGATCCACGGTGTGTTATGGCAGGATTCTAGCTCCTCCTTTCGAAAAACTGCTCAAATCTGCCTCCAACTGCTGTTTATTTGCTTTCCTTCTTGGGATCCCACTATTTCCGATAAGTTTTTCTTCTTTCCTTTTCTGTTTGGCTGCCTCTTGTTTTTGACCATCACTATTCTCTCTTTTCAGCTAAAGGCAAAATGTCCTTTTAAATGCTAGGGTAAAAGAAGAATGGACAGGTGTGACATCCCGTGCCTTCAGTGGCTCGGACCGTCACTTAAAGACTTGCTTACTTTAAATAATACTTATACTCTCTTGCAAACCATTAATACTTGCTTAAAATTCTATTTACTTAGTTACCCTAATTTTGGGGACTTTTTTTTGATATGTACGTATTTACTAGTCAAAAATACCGTTTACCTATTACTATTTAAAAATACTATTTAATGATTACTATTCACAAATACTGTTTATCGGTTACTATTCAAAAATACTATATAACGGTTACTATTCACAAATATTGTTAACGGTTACTATTCAAAAATATCGCTTAACCATCACTGTTCAAAGTACTATCACTATTCAAAATACTATTTACTTAAGCTGTGCGGAAGAATACTCACGACATCTCCATAACCTTGCCCTCACATCCGCCTCTGCCACCACCATCGCACATTGGGGTTTAAGCCGTAGGATGCTTACTTACAGTATGAACACACTACATGAGCTTTACACCTAGTAAGTATAGCATGTTTACCACAAAACATGTTTAATCATAGTACATACTTAAAAATCATATAAGCAGTTCATATAGCACTTATTATATCACATATCATAACATCACATAACATGTCATATAACACTTTACATAGTATATGCAAAACAGAATACATCGAGTATTGAAATGTATCTTACTGTAACTAGAAGCATGGTGAACTATAACTAATGCATGATCCAGTTATGTTCATTTATGCTTTGATCTTCTCTTTTCTTTTTCTTGTCTACTTAGGGCCCATGTGTCAGTACCATGTATGCACAGACCTGGTAACACCTGTGGTTAAAAAAAAGTTGGAGAACCATCAACGGATGCTCAACTTTCTACTTTAATTTACATTAAAACCCTTTCGATTGAAAAGATCGGTATGACAAGTCTATAAATTTCCATCTTGTTTATCTTCTCTTGGCCAAATGCTTCTCTACGCTATCCCTAATCCTACATGGCAAGGATGTATGGTAGCTAACATGATCTTTCATTAATTTACTTGATTGTGAAACTTATATGCTCTTAAATATGCTGTGCATCAACGTGTGCATGGAATAAATACTTAACATACTGTAAGCATCATTTTAAATACATTTTATTCATGTCGTAGGTGGAGTTGTACTTACCTAGATTGTAAGTAATTGCATACCCACGCCTTTCTCAATTTATAGGTAACTACTTGTCATAAATAACGCGTCTCATTAATACTTTAATTGAGTCACCATTAATGTTAGTGACTATAACTTGTGTTTCTATGGGGTATTGAGACCTATCGGTACCCTATTGGCCTACTATGGGGATATGGTGTCTAACTTGTATTGTGTTTGATTAATTATCTACTTGACAGATTAATCATCATTCCTCACAGTGTTGTTCGAAACACGGTCCTTGACTGGTTTACTGATCAGTCAACTGACTGGTTACCTCATGTGTTGGTAACTAAGTAGCCTACTGGGTTACTATGTGTAAACTTGGTATAGTAACTGACCGGGTTACTATTGCTTGTTTAGTGTGGTAGCCTACCAAGTTACTCACACTATTTTACTTTGAAAAATTGTATGGGTTGGGTTGTAAAAATTCTTGGAAAGATTACATGCGGAACTCGTCCCCTTATCACCCCATTGGAAGGTGGGGGACGTTTTTATGAAAACCATGTCTATATTTTAAAGTGTTAAAAAAAATTTTTTATTTTGAAGTGTGTAAGTTACATTTTTTATGCTTGCATTTTAAAAGTGATTTTGAACCACTTTTGAAAACTATTTTGAAACTTAGTCGAAATAATTTTGTTTGTGATTTTGGTGAACATAAAAGTTTTCATTCTCAATGAGATAAACAATTCTTGTGTTCACCTCAGAGCTCAAATCTAACTCTAATGGCTCCTAATTTCATTAAACCCGTGGGCCAAGTGCCCTTTTTTTTTTTTTTTTTGGGTAAAAGTCCCAGTTTTACATCACTTTGAAAATGGCTCTGTTTGAGGCCCGAAACGGTCAAATTTTTAAAACATTCATGGTCATTTTCAAGGTCTCGATGAGATCTACAACTTTCATGCTGAGCCCGAAGTCCGGTTCAGACTCTAAGTGGTCCATTTTTAATAAAACCCGAGACCAATTTCTGGGTTCAAATTTTGTTCCCAGTTTTGGACAGCGAGTGAAAAACACCCTAAAAACTTATCGTAAATTCATTTTTGGCCAAGGGATGTTGAAGCAAAAATGACCATATCGAAATTTTCTTAAAATATTGTGTTTTATCAAATCCTAAATTCAGACCCTAAGGGGGTTGAGATGGCCAAAATCTGTGGCCTTTCCTAGGGACAGATTTGTGTCCAGCCACATCCCTATACATTCATCACATCACACATACTAATAACCATTCGTAAAAATTATAAACACAAACACAACCACATAAACTTAAAAATGGAAACCTAAGGGCTCAAAATAAAATTATTACAAACCATGTGTATAAGCAAATATACATAAATGGCCTTGATCAAAAACTTAAAATCACTAAATCACCAAAAGGGAAGGTTTCAGTTTTTACCTCTTATGCTATGGTTCAAGCATAAATCCGAGCTAGGGCTTGAGGAACCAAATGGTTGTCAGAAACCAAGGGGAATGAGGTTGGTTTTTGCTAGAAACAATACTAAAATTTTTTTCTTAAAAATAAAATCAAACAAAAACTAAAAACTACAAATATTGGATTTTGAAAACTTACCCTTGGTGCACTTAGAATGACTTGGATTTGAATCCTCTTAACACAAGCTTGTGTGGTTTGATTTTTAGTAAGCTTTTAGTGTGATTTTAGCTTGAAAAAGGGAGGGTTTTAGCTGATGGGGTCAGCTGAGCTAGAAGAAAAGGGAGGAGTATTGTGTTTTTGGGGTGGCAAATGAAAGAACAAAACCCTTGTGCAAAGGGTATCTTTTATAGGCAAACTTAATCAAACTTGCTTAGGCCTAAACCTAATTAATTGTCCACTATTTTAACCTAATCAAGGGACAAATTGATACCCATTTTTAGAGCATAAATGGGTGTGGGCTGCTGCATGGAAAAGAAGGGAATAAACAACAATTTATGTGACAAGTGCTTGAAAACCCCTTTGATTATTTTATACCATGTGTCATAACTTTTGCATTTTTTAATGGCCACCTTTTGGGCTATGTGTGCAGCTGATTCCAGCAGCTTTTGTAGCTAAGGGGCATGAAATTTTAAGGCTAAAATTCATCTGTGTTGGCTTCTCATCGCAGTCTAATTTTATACTGCGGTGTTCAGTCCTTTCTCGGCAGTGTTCTAATTTTCACCCGAAAATTAGATTTCTGAATCCGATTTTTGTACTATCAATTCCTAATTGTTTTATACTATCTAAGATTATCGGTCTAATTTACTATTCACATCCTATACTGTGGTTGTGTCTACACTGTGTTATCCTTTCACACGTAAATCGAGACATTCCCGGGTGAAATTTTAGACACAGTCTCTCTTAACTAATTTGGATGTGCTTATTCCATTTTTATCAATTTTATACCCATCGGAGGTCATCTGGACTAATTTTCAGGATCTGCCTGACCTCGTCTTGAAAAACGTGTCAAGTGCCCGTTTGACTAATTTGGGCATTCTGAGCCCAACTATATTAGTTTCGGGGTAAGTAAAGGTTGTCTTGACCCTTATCTTGATGGTCCATATCTCTCAAACTAAACTTCTCATTTTGTGCTCAATCAACTAGATTAAGTCTACTAATTGTTCATATATCAGTTTCAAGTCAAACTGAGGTCGTCTTGGCCAATATCTTGACACTGCGTTATTCGTCATTTACTATTCACTTACAAATTATACTGTATTTTTTTTCAACTTAATTACTTATTACATAGTAATTAAGCTTCATAAATCGCGAGAGTCACTTTAGTGGCTCCCTACTTCATACATGGCCTCCTACATGGGCATGTACAAGGCTACACGGGCGTGTACATGTTGAGCTTGCTCAACATGGCCCTGTCTTGGAGAAAATTCATTTTACCGATTGGTATGCAGCCTCCTACATGGCCGTGTACCTAGCCGTGTCACACTACACGGCCATGTACACCTACATGGCCTTTACCATTTCAACAACCCGATTAGTACACGGTCACTTAAACGACCGTGTACCTGACCGTGTCCATCTATACGACCATGTTTATTCACACGACCTCATGCATGTGCACATTACCTATGGTACACAGCCACTTACACGACCGTGTACTTGATCGTGTTCACCTATACGGCTATGTACAATTACACCACCTTTCCTACACGCACAATCCGGATAGTACACAGCCACTTACACGGCCGTGTTCACGCCCGTGTTCTTCAAATTTGCACTAAAATGCATCAAATTTCCCTCAATTTCTCATTAAATGAAAATCAAGTTACAGAAATAGGGCTACCCTTCTTACAAAAATTTTCATTCTCAAAAATTAGAGTAAATCCAAAAAGTCTCTTTTCATATCCTCTTCCCGTTCCCATGTAGCTTTTTCAAGGTTATAGTTCTACCATAATACTTTTACAAGCGGAATCACTTTATTCCTAAGAACTTTGTTCTCCTTGGCTAAAATCTGCATGGGTTTTTCTTTGTAGGTCAAATCAGCGTGTACTTTAACTGGCTCTTGGCTTAGGATGTGGGAACTATCCGGCATGTACTTCTTCAACATCGAGACATGGAAGACATATGTACGGAAGCCAATTCGGGAGGGAGTGCTAACCTATATGCTACCTTCCCAACTCTTTTGAGGATCCTAAAGGGTCCTATAAATCTAGGATTGAGTTTCTCTTTCTTCCCAAAGTGCATTACCCCTTTCATGGGTGCCACCTTGAGAAAAACTAAATCTCCTTCTTGAAATTTGAGAGGTCTTAATCGTTTATCTGTGTAACTCTTCTGGCGACTATATGCTGTATCCAGCCTTTCTCTTATAAGCTTCATGGCTGCCGTGGTATCCTTCACGAAGTCGGTGCTGGTGAGCTATTTTTCTCTGGTCTCGTGCTAGTGAACTGGAGATCGGCATCTTTTTCCATAAAGTGCCTCTTACGGAGCCATACCAATCAAGGAATGATAGCTATTATTATACGAGAACTCTATTAAAGGTAGCTTCTGATCCAAATTCCCCTTGAAGTCTAAGACATACGCTCTAAACATATCTTCTAAAGTCTGAATAGTTCTCTCAGACTGGCCATCAGTCTGAGGATGGAAGGCAATGCTAAACTTCAATTTAGTTCCCATTGTAGCTTGAACGCTCTGCCAAAACCTTGAAGTGAAGCATCCATCATGATCTGAGACGATCGATTTGGGTACACCGTGCAATCTTAGTATTTGGGCCACGTACATTTCAGCTAATCTCTCCATCGAGTAACTCAGTTTCATGGCCAAAAATCAAGCTGATTTCATTAGTCAGTCTATAATTACCCAGATGGTATCGTTCCCGCTTGAAGTTTTGGGCAATCTAACCACGAAATCCATTATAATTTGCTCCCATTTCCACTCTGGTAGCTCGATCTTTTGCAGTTCTCCTCCCGGTCACTGATGTTCTACTTTAATTCTCTGGCAGGTGAGACACTTTGCTACTAACTTGGCAACGTCATTCTTCATGTTTGGCCACCAAAAACTTCCTTTTAAGTCCTGGTACATCTTATTTGCTCTTGGATGTACCGCGTATGGTGTGTCATGAACCTCTGGTAGGATCTGCTTCCTGAGTTCTTCATCCTTTGGAACACATACTCTATCTCTGAAATAGAGCATGCCATCCTTAGAGAATTGAAACTCTGAACTTTGTCCCTCCATTGCCTCCTTTTTGAGCTTATGTAGAGACGAATCGAGGTCCTGGCTGGCCTTGATCTCCTCTAAGAGTGTTGATTGGAGGGTCATTTCAGATAACCTCCCTGTAACATCTCAATCTCGCTGCTCCGTAGCTCTTGTTGTAGTGTCTCCGGCAAGGCATGGATAGCCATAAGCATTGAGGAGTGCTTTCTACTTAGTGTGTTGGCCACCTTATTGGCTTTTCCCGAGTGATTTTTATAATTTAAAATAAATAAATATATTATAATTGCTCATGTTGCAGACAATTAAATGTCTGAACTTATAGAAAATTTGCTAACGTCCTTGCCTTGACTTCCACCAACGATCTCTTGTCGCCTATCCACTAAGTTCCTATAACCGAGGTATACATCGGTTATTCATATTTACATTTTAGATATTTAAATTTAATAAAATATCCAAAATTTACTTTTTGTACCCTAGTCCATATTTTTACACTTTAATATATCATTTTAAGCTTTTTTTCAAAATTTTGGGGTAAAATTACTATTTTACCCTTGACTGGGTTTCCCCTTTTTTAAACTGTATTTTGGCCTTACAAATCTTAATTCTATCTGTATTCGATCATTTCGGGTCCTAACGGCTCTTTTCCTAAATTTTTGTCGGGGGTCATGAATAGTAATTTTGACTGGAATAGTAACTTTGACTTTTCCGGCCATAGCGGGTTTTTGTTGTAAATCTTGATATTCTTCGACTCTAAACTTGATTTTGACTTCTAAATTTTTAATTCTATGATTCTAGGGTTTTAATGGTTCGTTTTGACCAATTTACACATTTTTGGTCAAAATGACCATTTTGCCCCTATCGAGTCCTTAGGTCGTAACTATTTTATTTTACCGTTCTAACGGAATTTCTGAACTTAAAAATCTTAAAATAATTTTTTCTGAACTTTGGTAAATTTTTACAACCCTAATTATTATAAAATTGCTAACTATTATCACCCGACCCTCGGGTGGCACTATTCTGACTTAGAGGGCGTTTTCTCGTTTTTCTATCATTTCTGAGCTCCGGATGGATGTTTTACTAGTTCTTAAAACGTTCATCCTTCCCCTTTCCCTTGGTCTAGGTCATCGAGGGGGCTCAGGTTTACTTTCCCGACCCTAATTTACCCCTTGTTTCCTAAAATACCCCTCGTGTGGTCTAAAAATTTCGGCAGCATTTCCGCTGAAATTTAAGGCTTCCGGCATTTAGGAAACGCCTCGAAACCATCTATCATAACTAATCTACTAAGTATTATACCAAAGGTCTAATTTTTATGCAAAAGTACTAACTTTTTGCACAAAAATTCCAACATAACATTTATTGACCAAAACTTGAATTTCAAACCAATTTGCATCACACTTAGCATTATATTTCATTTTAATCCCACGATTTCAACATATAGGTTAATCAATAAATTTTAATCCCATTATCAACCCTTGACAACCTTAGGTTTAACATATAGGATTTTAGTAAAAATTAGGTGCCCTTAGGAATGATTCTTTTTAATCTTTCACATACAAATTTTAAAATAAAACTTATACAATTCCTATGATTTCAAACCATGAAACAACAACATAATCACATCAAAAATTTTTCTATCTTTCACATATACCCCACGGCCTCACCATAACACATGCATAAAAAAAATTTTCCAAATTTCTAATTACAGCATAACACCATTCCAATTACCACAACATGATTTTATAAACAAAACATTAAATTCTCATGCAAATCTTTCACTAAAAGCTAACCCTAACTCACGGATTTTTTTCTTTGAAAAACTCAACCAAAATTTTTTTTTTTGTTTACAATGTCAACTTACATAGATTTCATTTTAAACCAATTCAATCATAGCAAAACAATTTTTTTCACCCTTAGCCTTATATATTGCCACGGTTCTACACTAAGAAACATAAGAAAAAATCAAGTTTTTTTCCATTCCAAACTCATCAAATTCATCACCAAAACTTGTTTCAATCATAACCATACTCTAATACATAAACAATAACATAAAACTCAAACTTTTTCATCAATAAATTCACTATTTCAGCCACTGTTTTTCGGCCAAAAAGAAGCAAGAAAACTGAATTTTTTTGAAGGTTACCTTGCTAGAAACACTTCTTGCCACTTAAAGATGAACTTGAACACTAAAATTTAAAGATTTTTGGCTTGTAAAGGGGTGGGGATCTCACGGTTTTAATGGGGAACAAGGGCTGCTTGTTTTCTGAATTTCCTTGGCTGTTTCCACGTGAATTTCAAGCAGCAAAATGTGTATATATAGCAGCCCATAAGTGAGGGATTTAGTTGCAAACTAGTTGGAATTTTGTCAAAACTTTAGGGACTTAGTTGCAACTTTTTAGGGGGTCTTTTTGCAACTTTTTATGGCTGTTTTACAGCTGCCAGGACAGCTCATTTTGCTTGGATTTATCCAAGAAATTTAAATAAAATCTATGGCATTTTGGCTTAATCTCAACCTTTGGATCAAAAAGTGTTAAATCCTAGCCATTAAAGCTTGGATTTCTTTCCACCATTAACATAAATAATTTAATTATGACATCATGCTAATGAGGTCATCCCATTAGAATCTAGTTTACTTCTAGTTGGTTTTCGGTTCCAATCCAACCGAAAATTACCCCGGAGTAAATTTTACTGAAATCGCACCGGAGGTTTTATGAGGCCATCCGCATGCTCGGTTTACCCTAATATACTGTCGTTTGGCCAAAAATACAGTCTAAAATTTTTCATCTTTTAGTGAAACACATACTTTTGTTAGGGTTTTTGATTCCAACTTGGTACCATTTTCCCCCGTTTCGATTAGATAAAATTTTCTACAGTAAATTCATGATTCTTGACCTTGCTAAATATTTTTTTTCCGCATTCTAAACAGTATTAAATTATTTATTTTATAGTTTAAAACTTAAAATTCACTATTCAAATACATTGTACAGTTTCCAAGAACGATTAAATTTCTCGGTTGTCACATTTACCCCTCCTTATAGAGTTTTCGTCCCTGAAAATTAAAACAAGTAGGGGTACAAAACTTTCATGTTGTCTTCACGTTCCTACGTAGCCTCTTCAACACTATGATTTCTTCAGAGAAATTTAACTAGCGGAATTATCTTGTTCCTCAGTACTTTCTCCTCGCGGTCTAAAATCTGCACAGGTTGTTCTTCATACGTCAGATTATCTTGAATTTGCACTGGTTCATGCTTCAGTACATGTGATGGATCTGGTACATATTTTCTCAACATGGACACATGAAAAACATTATGCACAGCCGTCAAATCTGTAGGTATCGCCAACTTGTAGGCCACTTTTCCAATACATTTGATAATTTCAAAAGGTCCAATATACCTTGGACTCAATTTTCCCTTCTTACCGAAATGCATTACGCCTTTCATTGGTGATACCTTAAGGAATATGAAATCTCCTTCGTTAAACTCTAGAGATTTTCGTCGCTTGTCCACATAACTCTTCTGCTGGCTTTGTGCCATCTTCATTCGTTGTTGAATTTTCACGATGGCATCTGAAGTTTCTCGAATGAAGTCGGTCTTGTGTAGCTGTTTTTCTCATAGATCATACCAATGAATAGGAGACCTACATTTCTGTCCATACAATGCCTCATAAGGTGCCATTCCAATGGAAGTTTGGTAACTGTTGTTGTAGGAGAATTCCACTAGAGGTAGCTTTTCGTTCGAAACTCCAGGAAAATCTATCACACAAGCACGGAACATGTCTTCTAACATTTGAATAGTTCGCTCAGACTGTCCATCTATTTGTGGGTGGAAAGTAGTACTGAGTCATAACTCTGTTCCCATCGCTTCTTGTACACACTCCCAGAATGCTGAAGTGAATCGGGCATCCCTATTTGAGACAATTGACTCCAGTACTCCATGTAATCGAATGATGTGGGTCATATATGAATTTGCTAATTTATCTAACGTATATGTTGTCTTCATAGCTACAAATCTGGCAGTCTTTGTCAGGCGATCCACGATAACCCAAATAACGTCAAAGCCTTCACGCATCTTAGGTAGTCCCATTACAAAATTCATTGTGATGTGCTCCCATTTCCATTCTAGAATTTCCAAAGGCTCTAATTTTCCACTTGGATGCTGATGTTCTACCTTGACTTTTTGGCAAGTCATGCATCTACTCACGAAAATCACGATATCGTTTTTCATCCCTTTCCACCAAAATTGTAATTTTAAATCTTGATACATCTTGGTGGCTCCAGGATGCACTGAATATGGTGTTTCGTGGGCTTCTGTCATGATTTGCCTTTTTATTTCATCATTGGCCAGAACATAGATCCGTCCCTGTTTTAGAACCATTCCATCATCAGAAACACTCACGTCAGACTTCGGGTCATTAGAAATCATTTCTCGAAGCTTTGTCACTTGTGGGTCTCGTTTCTGAGCCTCTTTAACCTCTTCAAATAAAGATGACTTCAAGTGCAGTGTGGATAATCTTCCAGATATTATCTTCAACTCCAATACGTTGATCTCCTTTTGTAAAGACTTTGGCAATTCTTCTATTGGCAACCATTGAGGAATCATTGACTTCCTGCTTAAAGCATCTGCTACACTATTTACCTTTCCGGGATGGTAGAGGATTTCACAATCGTAGTCCTTAACCAACTCTAGCATCTTCTTTGTCGCATGTTTAGTTCCTTCTGAGTGAAAAAGTACTTCAGGCTTTGGTGATCCGTGAAGATTTGACATCGAACTCCGTAAAGGTAGTGTCGCCAAATTTTAAGTGCGAACACCACTGCAGCTAGTTCCAAATCATGCGTAGGGTAATTCTTCTCGTGGTCCTTCAACTGGCGTGAAGCATAAGCTATTACCTTATCCTTTTGCATCAGAACTACTCCTAAGCCCACTTTCGAAGCATCTGTTAGGAAATGCCCTAAGTTTTAGAGACATTTTGATGTATTCATTTTGAACTGGATAATAAAATTATACATAGAGGTTATTCATTACATTGCTATCTGTCCTCGTCTTATTTACATGTTAAAGTAAATGTAAGCAAATATGGCTCACTGACTGCTTGTGTTAAAACTGTTAGAACGTTGCATGCAATGGACTTTTGTATGCGAGAAGACAATGTTCTAAAGTTAGCAGTCTAAACTATGGTCTGTAGTCTATGGGGTTAGACCGAGCATCTAACTCATGTTAAGACTATTATGTTGTCTAAAGCCTTGGAGGGGACGGTCTGTCTTGACTGTCTGGAGCTGGACTCCTAAGTAGAGACATGGATATGTTGCTCGGTGGTGACATATTAGACCGGGACTAAAGCGTGATTGATCTACGTAGTCCGCTATGAGTGGATCAATCTGCTTTTGACGTTCATTGTGCAATAACCTTAATCCTGAGTAAATGAACTACTTCATGTATATGACTTGTGTACTTTGATGTTCCAATGGCTAAAGCGTCTCAGAGGTAGTAAGCTTATAGACCGGTTTGTTGGGTGCATGACTTGTATACGATGAAGGGTTTGTTTGCAGATATCGGAATCATAGCTCTGAGGAGTTAAAGGTATCCTCTTAAAGGCATTATACTGAATCTGAAAATGGACAAGGCCTTGGGTCGTCTGCTGGGCGGATGAATTCTTATTCACATATGGTGAATAATCATTTTCTTGATTCGGTAGTATAATGGAACTTTAAGATAGCCTGATCAGTAGGATTAAACGGACTTTGACCTAAGGCTGATCATGGATATCATATGAGGGTTTTGCATATATGACAAGGTCATTGGATGGTAGCTCGTCACAGGCTTACGTAATACGGTATATAATTGGGAGTTCAGTTTCAGGTTTATAGTGGTGTGGCTCTGAAATTAGTGATCATATGATTGAGTTGTTCGGTACAGAATGATGATCATATGGAATCACGGGAGCCCGATTATATATGTCCAATCAGTCCCTCTACTAGCTCCACATAATTCCTTAACGTTTGGTAAATTGATTTGTGTATGCTATTGGCTAGTTTATTATGCATGGATGGTGATGACACAGGATTAGGATGGTAGACAAGATTCTCTCCGGTTGGATTCAGATTTTGTTTTGGATAATAGAGTACACAATTATTCGAACTCCAAATAAAGTTGCCATGATTTTATTTGAGATTGGATTGGAGTTGTAGAAAATTATCCATGAGAACAAGAATATGAAATACAACCGTTTTGTGGAATTTGAAATTTGAATTTTGAAATTTGAATTTTGAATTTTGAAATTTGAATTTTGAATTTGAAATTTGAATTTGAAATTTGAATTTGAAATTCGAATTTGAAATTTGAATTTGAAATTTAAATTTGAAATTTGAAATTTGAAATTTGAATTTGAAATTTGAATTTGAAATTTGAAATTCAAATTTTAAATCACAGTCCAAGTAGGATTCGAATTTGTTGTGGAAAATCCACAAGGTTTGAAATTCGAATTTGAGTTGGATTTGGAGAGGATAATCTTGTTAGAATCCTACTTGAATTTTGAATCCAAATCCCAACAAATAAGGGACGAAATTTTTGAGGATAATCCTCATGAAAATTTCGGATTTTGTGGATGAGATTCAAGGGTAAATTCAAGCTTCAATCCTAGTTGAATTTGGATTCTCTCTACTCCCTAAAAGTGGCCGAAATTTTGGAGCCTTAATCCTAGGAAATTCGGTTATTTTTGGATAAGGTTGAGATGAGATTTAGCTTGAAAAATTCTAGTGGAATTTTGATTCTTCCTTATCCTAAAAGTGGCCGAAATCTTTAGGGAAGTTACACCTTGAAATTTTTGGATTTTTTGGTTGAAAAAGGGAGATAAAATTCTAGTTAAAATCTTGTTGAGATTTGGATTGGTTCTATCCTAAGAAAACCGAATTTTTAGTGGAGATTCTCCCTTGGAAAAATTCGGATTTTACGGGTTTGGATAAGGGAAAATATCTTTTCCTATCCAATTCGAATTCAGAGAATCACCTCATGCAGGTCTATAAATAGAGGTCCTGCCACTCCAGTTCTCTCAGACCACAGACTCTCAGGTGAGCAGGCTTATTGTTGCACAGCTCATCATGACAATAAAGTTCTTTAGAGATCTGGGTGGTCAGAAGAAGACTAGCAGTGCTAGCATACCGATCGAGGTTCAGAGTGCCCACACACTCAGCCATTCGGGAATTAGAGAATAGTAGAGAAGGCTAGTTGGTTGAAGCCTCCGGTCATTCTCCTCCTGCAGATTGGCGTCCTTGAGGTATGAGTTTTAATTGTTGTAGATTTATTGTATATGGCATCATGAGATATTTAACGATCTAAAAAATTTTTATTGTTCCGCTGCGCCACTCTGATACGTTTTTACCGGTTTATTATCCTACAATTGATATCAGAGCCATCTCATGACTATGCCATGCACATAAATTAGACAATTACTTAGTCTTTTTATTTATGTATGGATTTGATATTTAGAGAGTGGCATTCTAGGGTTCCTTTATGTTGTTATCATGTATTATGTATAAAGTATGTGGTTATTTTAATTTTTTGAATTATTATAAGCATGCTTGTTTATACCGGTTATGGTTCCTTAGAATTTAGAAAAATTGTATCTAGGAATTTTTATGTAACCATGGGAGCAGTTTATTAACACTGTAATTTTCCCATGGATTTTAATTCTTATCTCTTAGATTTTTTATGGTTAGAATTTTTGTACACCGGAAACGGTTTAGGAATTTTTTATGTAATTATTCTTGGAGGAGATTGAAGATTGAAGACCGTAATTTATTTTTCCCAAAAGTTAAATTTAATTTAAAGAATGAAATTTTGATTGTGTGGAAAATTTCAATTTAATTGGGATTCAAATTAATTTTTGGAGATCCTAATAGGTAAATTGGAATATGGCACGAAAATCGAGACACGACCCCACGGAATAGGCCGACAAACCTTGGTGGGGCTGCAGCCCCTGCCCTCGGGCAGGATGGGGCTGCGGCAGCCCCTGAGCAGGCCCACACCACCCACGGCCGCAGGCTCTGCCTGCAGCCTGGGCGTGCAGCCTCTGGCTGCAAGCGCTGCCTGCAGCCTGCCGGCTGCTGCGCCCAGTCTGGGCGTGCAGCCTGGCGCTGCAGGCTTGGCCTGCAGCCCGGCAGGGCTGCCCTCCGGGGTTGGTGGCTACCCATGGCGGCTACCGCCTACGGGGGCGGCGGTCCAACGGTCCAAAAATCAGAAAATTTTGATTTTTAAATTTGAGATTTAATTTTAAATCATGTTTAAAAATATGTAATTAAAAATTTGAAATTTTTGAAATTACATATTATTACACATGATGTTTTAAAATTGTTTAAAAATTTAAATTTGAAATTTAAATTTGAAATTCGAATTTGGAATTTGAATTTGAAATTTAAATTTTTGGGAGATTTAAATTTTAAATAATTCTTGAGATGAGAAATAAATGGAGAGGCTACATAAAGAAGGATACAAGAAGACGAAACAGAATTCAAGACCCAAAGAATGCTTTGGATGGAATTTTGTAATCTTTATTTTCTTTGTTCTAGGATGGAACCATAGCTTGGTTATTCTGTCAATTATTTTTTCTATGATATGTCATGGATGTATAAATATGTATTGATGGATGTTTTGTATGCATATTTGATAACATGTCATATAGGATAGGTGAGTGCCGCTCATACTATATTGATCATACATAATTTGTCAAAACTTGCATGTTTTTCAAAATATTGAGTGGGAGAGGGTTTCAAACAAAATCCACGGCCTCCATTGTTGATCCATATGTGAAAGCATGGTAACGCCTCGCGTCAGTTCTGACCTGACCACACCCCTCGGTAGGTGTTTACCGCCGCCGGTATACTAGATTGGATCTCCTATGTGGAAAACGTGTTCGGGTGCGATCCTATTCATGACCACCCCTCGGTGGCTTGGTAGGACGTGGATCGGGTTACGTAAACAATGGTTATACACTCAAGACTCGTTTAGTTATTAAACTTCCCTAGAAGCTCTGTTAACTAAACTGGTGGCCAAATAAGCGGTTATTAATATATGTCTTAACCTTGGAGGATTTAAGGTAACATATATTAATTGGACCGGGTCCATGTTCCGGCTATTTGTTCTCATGACCACCCCTCGGTGGCTTGGGGCAATAGGTGCTGAGAATTACCGTTGCAATCCTACATGTTTTTTCAAGTTTCATGTAGGAACATACTTGTATGTTTTTATTTGCTAAATTATCTGTATATTTGCTTGGGCTTTGTAATGATGTCTAGTATAATTTTATTTCAGTTCAAAATGTCACCGACACCCCTCATTTCAATACTTACTGAAAATAAGTTGAATGGCGACAATTATAAAGACTGGAAAAGAAATCTATTAATAGTTCTCAGCTGCGAGAGACACAAGTTCGTACTGGATGAACCATGTCCACCTGGGCCCAAACCTGACACACCACTTGAGGAGGTCCCGGTTGCCTATAATCGTTGGAGAGAATCCAATGAAATAGCTCGATGCTACATCCTTGCTAGCATGACGAGTGCTTTACAAAAGCAGCATGAGACTTATCAAGTTGCTGGGGAGATCATGGATAATCTGGAGGACATGTTCGGAGGCCAAGAAAAATTGGCTCGACAGTCCGCTATCACCAGCATTATGAACTCTAAGCAAAAGGCGGGTGCTCCGGTGAAGGACCATATGATCACTCTAATGGGATTCTTCGCTGAGGCTGCCGAGAATGGTGCTGAGTTGGACTATAACACCCAGATCGAGATGGTGTTCAAGACTCTGTCTAAAGATTTTGTGGGGTTTAAGGCCGCATACAATCTGGCGACAAAGGAGTTAGGACTTACCGAGCTCATGAAGCAACTACAGGCTTATGAGCGGATGATCAGGGATGAGGATACGGTCCGACCTAAAGGAGAGGCCAATTTGGCGGAATCTTCCAATCTCTTACGGAAGAGGAAGAGGCCAAATAAGAAGCAAGTGGCTTCCAGTTCTTCTAATCCTCCTGTCTCGGACGGGAAGAAGAAGAAGAAGAACAAGAAGCCAAAGGACCCTAAAAAGTCCAAATGCTTCCATTGTGGGAAGGTAGGTCACTTTAAGAAGGCTTGCTGGGAATTCCTAGCCTCCAAGGGCAAGGAAGGTAAGGAACTTCATTACTTAGAAGCGTGTTTGGTGGAAGAATCGAAAGACACATGGGTCATTGATTCGGGCGCCACTAATCATGTTTGTGTTTCTATGCAGGGGTTCGTGGAAACGAGAAGTCTACATGATAGGAGCCTCTCGTTGCGGACTGGAGATGGTAGCTTTGTGGTGGCTGAGGCAGTGGGAGACGTTCATCTTTATTTTGATCAATTTAGGTTTATTTTATTGAAAGACTGTTTTTATGTTCCTAATTTTAGGAGGAACCTTATATCGGTAGCTTGTTTAATAAAGGATTCTTATTCAGTTTCTTTTAGTAAAAGAGTTGATATTCGTAGAAATAAGTCTTTTATCTGTTCTGGATGGATGGATGGAAACCTATATTTGATCAGACCAAAGATGTACTCACTGCTTGACACTGAATTAATTGATAACTCTAAAAGGTTGAAAGTTTCTCACTCTAACAAGGCGTATCTTTGGCATTTAAGACTTGGTCATATTAATCAGGATGGGATTCAAAGATTGGTGAAAGACGGTCCTCTGGAATCTCTGGAAGAGGTACGACTTCCCCAATGTGAGTCTTGTCTAGAGGGTAAGATGACTAAGAGGTCTTTTGGAGCTAAGGGTACAAGGGCACAAGAGCTCTTAGAAATTGTGCACACTGACGTATGTGGCCCCATGAACGTCACAGCACGAGGAGGGTTCGAGTACTATGTCTCTTTCATAGATGATTACTCGAGGTATGGATATGTGTATCTGATGCACCGCAAGAGCGAAACCTTTGACAAGTTCAAAGAGTATCGTGCGGAAGTGGAAAAGCAATTGGATAAATCCATAAAGACACTTCGATCTGATCGAGGTGGCGAATACCTCTCCGATGAATTTCTAGGACATCTTGTAGAGAATGGGATATTATCCCAATTGACTGCACCTGGTACTCCACAACAGAATGGTGTAGCCGAAAGGAGAAACAGGACCTTATTGGATATGGTACGGTCCATGATGAGTTACTCAACGCTGCCATTATCATTTTGGGGATATGCTTTACAAACGGCGTGCTATATTCTGAACCAGGTTCCGAGCAAATCAATTCCTAGAACTCCGTAAGAATTGTGGCGTGGCAGGAAGCCCTCCCTTGGACATATGAGAATATGGGGCTGCCCGGCACATGTACTGGATGGGGATGCGAAGAAGTTGGAACCAAGATCAGAATTGTGCATGTTTGTAGGGTATCCAAAGGGAACTAAAGGAGGTCTATTCTATAACCCGAAGGAACAAAAGGTCATTGTCTCAACCCATGCGACATTCTTAGAGGAAAGTCACATGAATGACTTTAAACCTCGAAGCAAAGTGGTGCTAGAGGAGTTATCGGGTGAAAGAACTGCTCGACAGATTTCGGTCTTGGACGCAAGTCCAAGTTCCAGTGAAAGACCTGCAGACGATCAACAATTTAGGGTGCCTCGTCGTAGTGGGAAGGTTTCTAAGAAACCTAATTTCTTTATGTATGATGCTGAGGTATACCAGGCCGAGGCTCATGAGCATGAGGAAGATCCGGTCACATATGATGAAGCTATAAAGGATGTTGATTCTAGATCTTGGAAACAGGCTATGAACAGTGAGATGGATTCTATGAAATCCAACTCTGTTTGGGAACTAGTAGATTTGCCAGATGGGATAAAACCCATTGGATGCAAATGGGTCTACAAAAGAAAGAAGGATGCGGAAGGGAGAGTGGAAACTTTCAAAGCTAGACTGGTTGCAAAGGGATACACGCAAAAGGCTGGAATCGATTACGAGGAAACCTTTTCGCCTGTTGCTATGCTGAAGTCTATCCGTATTCTTCTGTCCATTGCTGCGGCTCTCGATTACGAGATCTGGCAAATGGATGTCAAGACGGCATTCTTGAATGGCCATCTTGAAGAGTGTATCTATATGATACAGCCCGAAGGGTTCGTAGCAAAAGGCCAAGATAAGAAAGTCTGCAAGTTGCTTAGATCCATTTATGGATTAAAGCAGGCATCCCGCTCATGGAATCAGAGGTTTGATCAAGCGATTAAGACATTTGGTTTTGAGCAGAACGTTGATGAACCTTGTGTTTATAAACCTATTAAGGATGGAAAAGTGGTCTTTCTGATACTCTATGTCGATGATATACTACTCATTGGGAATGATGTAGGGAACTTATCATCGGTCAAGCTTTGGTTACACCAACAGTTTGACATGAAGGACTTGGGAGAAGCTAATTATGTTCTAGGCATTCGTCTCTTCAGAGATCGAAAGAACAAAATGATAGCATTATCCCAAGCTTCATACATAGATAAAATAATTGACAAATATGCAATGCTAGAGGCAAAGAAAGGCTCACAACCTTCTATTGCCGGTCTAACTCTTTCATTAGATGACTGTCCCAAGACATCAGAAGAAAGAGAGCGTATGAGTAAGGTCCCTTATGCATCCGCTATGGGTAGCCTTATGTACGCTATGCTTTGCACTCGCCCGGACATATGTTTTGCAGTAGGTATGGTGAGTCGATATCAAGCGAATCCTGGAACCAAGCACTGGCAAGCAGTAAAGCATATACTCAAGTATCTTAAGAGAACGAGGGATTATATGCTAGTGTATTCTGGAGGGGACCTAACACCCGTAGGATACACGGACTCAGACTTCCAGACTTGTAAGGATTCGAGGAAATCGACATCTGGATCAGTGTTTTTACTCGGAGGAGGCGCCATTGTGTGGAGGAGCGTGAAGCAGGGCTGCACAGTTGACTCTACTATAGAGGCTGAGTATGTGGCTGCGGCTGAGGCATCTAAAGAAGCGGTTTGGCTCCGCAAGTTCTTTAGAGACCTTGAGGTCATTCCGGGTGTTGACAAGCCTATCACACTTTACTGTGATAATACAGGGGCTATTGCCAACACAAGGGAATCTCGGCACCACAAGAGGACCAAGCACATAGATCGGAGGTATCACATTATTAGAGGGCATGTGGAGACAGGACAAGTGGATGTATGTAAGATCACGTCCGAGGACAACATCGCTGATCCCTTTACTAAGACTTTGGTAGCTAGAAGCTTTGAGAGGCATGTAGAGGCGATGGGGATGCGTAACATGGCACATCTACTGGCTTAGGGCAAGTGGGAGTTTGTTAGGAAATGCCCTAAGTTTTAGAGACATTTTGATGTATTCATTTTGAACTGGATAATAAAATTATACATAGAGGTTATTCATTACATTGCTATCTGTCCTCGTTTTATTTACATGTTAAAGTAAATGTAAGCAAATATGGCTCACTGACTGCTTGTGTTAAAACTGTTAGAACGTTGCATGCAATGGACTTTTGTATGCGAGAAGACAATGTTCTAAAGTTAGCAGTCTAAACTATGGTCTGTAGTCTATGGGGTTAGACCGAGCATCTAACTCATGTTAAGACTATTATGTTGTCTAAAGCCTTGGAGGGGACGGTCTGTCTTGACTGTCTGGAGCTGGACTCCTAAGTAGAGACATGGATATGTTGCTCGGTGGTGACATATTAGACCGGGACTAAAGCGTGATTGATCTACGTAGTCCGCTATGAGTGGATCAATCTGCTTTTGACGTTCATTGTGCAATAACCTTAATCCTGAGTAAATGAACTACTTCATGTATATGACTTGTGTACTTTGATGTTCCAATGGCTAAAGCGTCTCAGAGGTAGTAAGCTTATAGACCGGTTTGTTGGGTGCATGACTTGTATACGATGAAGGGTTTGTTTGCAGATATCGGAATCATAGCTCTGAGGAGTTAAAGGTATCCTCTTAAAGGCATTATACTGAATGTGAAAATGGACAAGGCCTTGGGTCGTCTGCTGGGCGGATGACTTCTTATTCACATATGGTGAATAATCATTTTCTTGATTCGGTAGTATAATGGAACTTTAAGATAGCCTGATCAGTAGGATTAAACGGACTTTGACCTAAGGCTGATCATGGATATCATATGAGGGTTTTGCATATATGACAAGGTCATTGGATGGTAGCTCGTCACAGGCTTACGTAATACGGTATATAATTGGGAGTTCAGTTTCAGGTTTATAGTGGTGTGACTCTGAAATTAGTGATCATATGATTGAGTTGTTCGGTACAGAATGATGATCATATGGAATCACGGGAGCCCGATTATATATGTCCAATCAGTCCCTCTACTAGCTCCACATAATTCCTTAACGTTTGGTAAATTGATTTGTGTATGCTATTGGCTAGTTTATTATGCATGGATGGTGATGACACAGGATTAGAATGGTAGACAAGATTCTCTCTGGTTGGATTCAGATTTTGTTTTGGATAATAGAGTACACAATTATTCGAACTCCAAATAAAGTTGCCATGATTTTATTTGAGATTGGATTGGAGTTGTAGAAAATTATCCATGAGAACAAGAATATGAAATACAACCGTTTTGTGGAATTTGAAATTTGAATTTTGAAATTTGAAATTTGAATTTTGAAATTTGAATTTTGAATTTGAAATTTGAATTTGAAATTTGAATTTGAAATTCGAATTTGAAATTTGAATTTGAAATTTAAATTTGAAATTTGAAATTTGAAATTTGAAATTTGAATTTGAAATTTGAAATTCAAATTTTAAATCACAGTCCAAGTAGGATTCGAATTTGTTGTGGAAAATCCACAAGGTTTGAAATTCGAATTTGAGTTGGATTTGGAGAGGATAATCTTGTTAGAATCCTACTTGAATTTTGAATCCAAATCCCAACAAATAAGGGACGAAATTTTTGAGGATAATCCTCATGAAAATTTCGGATTTTGTGGATGAGATTCAAGGGTAAATTCAAGCTTCAATCCTAGTTGAATTTGGATTCTCTCTACTCCCTAAAAGTGGCCGAAATTTTGGAGCCTTAATCCTAGGAAATTCGGTTATTTTTGGATAAGGTTGAGATGAGATTTAGCTTGAAAAATCCTAGTGGAATTTTGATTCTTCCTTATCCTAAAAGTGGCCGAAATCTTTAGGGAAGTTACACCTTGAAATTTTCAGATTTTTTGGTTGAAAAAGGGAGATAAAATTCTAGTTAAAATCTTGTTGAGATTTGGATTGGATCTATCCTAAGAAAACCAAATTTTTAGTGGAGATTCTCCCTTGGAAAAATTCGGATTTTACGGGTTTGGATAAGGGAAAATATCTTTTCCTAGTCCAATTCGAATTCAGAGAATCACCTCATGCAGGTCTATAAATAGAGACGGCCCTCTGGAATCTCTAGGACATCTTGTAGAGAACGGGATATTATCCCAATTGACTGCACCTGGTACTCCACAACAAAATGGTGTAGCCGAAAGGAGAAACAGGACCTTGTGGGATATGGTACGGTCCATGATGAGTTATTCAATGTTGCCATTATCATTTTGGGGATATGCTTTATAAACGGCGTGCTATATTCTGAACCAGGTTCTAAGCAAATCAATTCCCAGAACTCCATATGAATTGTGGCGTGGCAGGAAGCCTTCCCTTGGACATATGAGAATATGGGGCTGCCCGGCACATGTACTGGATGGGGATGCAAAAAAGTTGGAACCAAGATCAAAATTGTGCATGTTTGTAGGGTATCCAAAAGGAACTAAAGGAGGTCTGTTCTATAACCCGAAGGAACAAAAAGTCATTGTTTCAACCCATGCAACATTCTTGGAGGAAAGTCACATAAATGACTTTAAGCCTCGAAGCAAAGTGGTGCTAGAGGAGTTATCGACCGAAAGAACTGCTCCACAGATTTTGGTCTTGGACGCAAGTCCGAGTTCCAGTGAAAGACCTGCAGACGATCAATAATTTAGGGTGCCTCGTCGTAGTGGGAGGGTTTCGAAGAAACCTAATTTCTTCATGTATGATGCTGAGGTATACCAGGCCGAGGCTCATGAGCATTAGGATGATCCAGTCACCTATGATGAAGCTGTAAATGATGTTGATTCTAAATCTTGGAAACAGGCTATGAACAATGAGATGGATTCTATGAAATCCAACTCTGTTTGGGAACTTGTAGATTTGCCAGATGGGATAAAACCCATTGGATGCAAATGGGTCTACAAAAGAAAGAGGGATGCGGAAGGGAGAGTGGAAACTTTCAAAGCTAGATTGGTTATAAAGGGGTACGTGCAAAAGGCTAGAATCGATTACGATGAAACCTTTTCGCCTGTTGCTATGCTGAAGTCTATCCGTATTCTTCTGTCAATTGTTGCGGCTCTTGATTATGAGGTCTGGCAAATGGATGTCAAGACGGCATTCTTGAATGGCCATCTTGAAGAGTGTATCTCTATGATACAGCCCGAAGGGTTCCTAGTGAAAGGCCAAGAAAGGAAAGTCTGCAAGTTGCTTAGATCCATTTATGGATTAAAGCAAGCATCCCGCTCATGGAACCAGAGGTTTGATCAAGCGATTAAGACATTTGGTTTTGAGCAAAACGTTGATGAACCCTGTGTTTATAAACGTATTAAGGATGGAAAAGTGGTCTTTCTGATACTTTATGTCGATGATATACTACTCATTAGGAATGATGTAGGGAACTTATCATCGGTCAAGCTTTGGTTACACTAATAGTTTGACATGAAGGACTTGGGAGAAGCTAATTATGTTCTAGGCATTCGTCTCTTCAGAGATCGAAAGAACAAAATGATAGCATTATCCCAAGCTTCATACATAGATAAAATAATTGACAAATATGCAATGCAAGAGGCAAAGAAAGGTTCACAACCTTCTATTGTCGGTCTAACTCTTTCATTGGATGATTGTCCCAAGAAATCAGAAGAAAGAGAGCATATGAGTAAGGTCCCTTATGCATCCACTGTGGGTAGCCTTATGTATGCTATGCTTTGCACTCGCCCAGATATATGTTTTGCAGTAGGTATGGTGAGTCAATATCAAGCGAATCCTGGAACCAAGCACTAGCAAGCAGTAAAGCATATACTCAAGTATCTTAAGAGAATGAGGGATTATATGCTAGTGTATTCTGGAGGGGACCTAACACCCGTAGGATTCATGGACTTAGACTTCCAGACTTGTAAGGATTCGAGGAAGTCGACATTAGAGGACACGTGGAGACAGGATTAGTGGATGTATGTAAGATCGCGTCCAAGGACAACATCGCCGATCCCTTTACTAAGACTTTGGTGGCTAGAAGCTTTGAGAGGCACGTAGAGGCGATGGGGATGCATAAAATGGCACATCTGCTGGCTTAGGGCAAGTGGGAGATTGTTAGGAAATGCCCTAAGCATTAGAGACATTTTGATGTATTTATTTTAAACTGGATAATAAAATTATATATAGAGGTTATTCATTACATTGCTGTTTGTCCGGATTCTATTTACATGTTAAAGTAAATGTAAGCAAATATGGCTCACTGACTACTTGTGTTAAAACTGTTAGAACGTTGCATGCAATAGACTTTTGTATGCGAGAAGACAATGTTCTAAAGTTAGCGGTCTAAACTATGGTCTGTAGTCTATGGGGTTAGACCGAACATCTAACTCATGTTAAGACTATTATGTTGTCTAAAGCCTTGGAGGGGACGGTTTGTCCTGAATGTCTGGAGCTGGACTCCCAAGTAGAGACATAGATATGTTGCTTGGTGGTGACATATTAGACTGGGACTAAAGCGTGATTGATCTACGTAGTCCGCTATGAGTGGATCAATCTGCTTTTGACGTTCATTGTGCAATAACCTTAATCCTGAGTAAATGAACTACTTCATGTATATGACTTGTGTACTTTGATGTTCCAATGGCTAAAGTGTCTCAGAGGTAGTAAGCTTGTAGACCGGTTCGTTGGGTGCATGACTTGTATACGATGAAGGATTTGTTTACAGATATCGGAATCATAGCTCTAAGGAGTTAAAGGTATCGGAATCATAGTTAAAGATATCCTCTTAAAGGCATTATACTGAATGTGAAAATGGACAAGGCCTTGGGTCGTCTGCTGGGCGGATGACTTCTTATTCACATATGGTGAATAATCATTTTCTTACTTCGGTAGTATAATGGAACTTTAAGATAGCCTGATCAGTAGGATTAAACGGACTTTGACCTAAGGCTGATCATGGACATCATATGAGGGTTTTGCATATATGACAAGGTCATTGGATAGTAGCTCGTCACAGGCTTACGTAATACAGTATATAATTGGGAGTTCAGTTTCAGGTTTATAGTGGTGTGACTCTGAAATTAGTGATCATATGATTGAGTTGTTCGGTAAAAGAATGATGATCATATAGATTTGCGGGAGCCTGATTATATATGTCCAATCAGTCCCTGTACTTGCTCCACATAATTCCTTAACGTTTGGCAAATTGATTTGTGTATTCTATTGGCTGGTTTATTATGCATGGATGGTGATGACATAGGATTAGGATGGTAGACAAGATTCTCTCCGGTTGGATTCAGATTTTGTTTTGGATAATAGAGTACACAATTATTCAAACTCCAAATAAAGTTGCCATGATTTTATTTGAGATTGGATTGGAGTTGTAGAAAATTATCCATGAGAACAAGAATTTGAAACGCAACTATTTTGTGGATTTTGAAATTTGAATTTTGAAATTTGAAATTTGAATTTTGAATTTTGAATTTGAAATTTGAATTTGAAATTCGAATTTGAAATTCGAATTTGAAATTTGAATTTGAAATTTAAATTTGAAATTTGATATTTGAAATTTGAAATTTGAATTTGAAATTCGAATTTGAAATTTGAAATTCAAATTTTGAATCACAGTCCAAGTGGGATTCAAATTTGTTGTGGAAAATCCACAAGGTTTGAAATTCGAATTTGAGTTAGATTTAGAGAGGATAATCTTGTTAGAATCCTACTTGAATTTTGAATCCAAATCCTAACAAATAGTGGACGAAATTTTGAGGAATATCCTCAATGGAATTTCGGTTTTTGTGGATAAGGTTCAAGGGAAAAATTCAAGTTCCAATCCCAGTTGAATTTGGATTCTCTCCTCCCTGAAAAGTGGCCGAAATTATGGAGAAAATCTCCTAAGAAAATTCGGTTATTTTGGATAAGGATGAGATAAGATTCAAGCTTGAAAATCCTAGTGGAATTTTGATTCTCCCTTATCCTAAAAGTGGCCGAAAATTTTAGGAGATTTTCACCTAGGAAATTTCGGATTTTTTTGGTTGAAAAAGAGAGATAAAATTCTAGTTAAAATCTTGTTTAGATTTGGATTGGATTTATCCCATAATGGCCGAATTTTATTGTTGGGATTCTCCCTTGGAAAATTCAGATTTTATGGTTATGGATAAGGGAGAATATCTTTTCCTAATCCAATTCGAATTCAGAGAATCACCTCATTCAGGTCTATAAATAGAGGTCCTGCCACTCCAGTTCTCTCAGACCACAGACTCTCAGGTGAGCAGGCTTATTGTTGCACAGCCCACCGTGACAATAAAGTTCTTTAGAGATCTGGGTGGTCGGAAGAAGACTAGCAGTGCTAGCATACCGATCGAGATTCAGAGTGCCCACACACTCAACCATTCGGGAATTAGAGAATAGTAGAGAAGGCTAGTTAGTTGAAGCCTCCGGTCATTCTCCTCCTGCAAGATTGGCGTCCTTGAGGTATGAGTTTTAATTGTTGTTGGTTTATTGTATATGGCATCATGAGATATTTAACGATCTAAAAATTTTTATTGTTCCGCTGCACCACTCTAATACGTTTTTACTGATTTATTTTCCTACACTCTAGTGCCCGAAGCACAATTACTATGTGTCTCATTCTCAATAGTGCCCGAAGCACATTTCGTCTCTCTCTATTTTATAATAGTGCCCGTAGCACATATGTACCTAACTTATAGTTAGTACATCAAAGTTAGCAATAATAATACTATATGTTGCAGACAGGTAAATGTCTGAACTTAACCTATCAGTTTCTTCCCTTTTTCCTTCTTGGCTCTTTAATCGCTCTCTTTGTAGATCGATTTTGGGATCCTACAGACAAAACCTTGTCTGTTAATTTCATTTCCATTTATAGTTTTTATTTTTCATTAAAAGCTTAAATAAAACCTATTTATAACTTTTTAGGCTTCATTTATCATTTTCCCCATTTTTCTCAACTTTTGTAAAATTATGAGTTTGCCCCTATATTTTGGCAAAATTACAATTTTGCCCCGGACAGAATTTTCTCGATCCAGACCGCACTTTTGGCTCTCAAGAACTTTTATGACTCTTTTCTATTCATTACCGGGTTCGTTTCAATTTTATTTCTATTTTTCACCTTCCCGACCCTCGGGAAGAACTATTCCGACCCTTACGTCGGTTTAGTGATTTTCTATCATTTCCGAGCTCAAATGGACGTTTTACTAGTATTTAAAACATTCATTTAGACTTTCCCGGTCTAGGTCTCCGAGGCTCGGACTTTCCGTACTCGACTCGGACCTTTACTTTGTTTCCCAAAAACACCCCCCCCTCGGGGTCCTTTTTTTAGTTTCACTCGCATTTTATATTTTTAAGGGGACGGGTTACTATTCATGAACCACCCCTTAGGTTTTCCTTATTCAATTTTTTTTAGGGACTCGAGTTTCCGACCCGACCCTAAACTTTATTTTAATTCCCTTTTCACCCCAAATGTTGTTTTTGGAATTTCGGCAGCATTTCGACGTAAATTTAAGGCTACCGGCGTTAGGTACGCCTCGAACCATATGTATCTGCCACGTACTATACCAAAGTCCTATTTTATGTAAAAGTTTCCTAAACTTTTACATAAAAGCTCACACATTTAACAAAATTTCTTTCAATTTTGCCCTTAGTTTTAGCCACGGTTTTCATACTCAAAACCTAACCAAAACTTTTCAATTTTTCAACCAAATTTTAGGCTATTCCAATGTCATTTCCTAGCACATTTTCAAGCCAATTTCCATGCATTTTATAACACAATTCTTAGGGTTTTTTTTTACCATTTTAACCCACGGCCATTTAAGATAAAACGTGCACAACATTTTTGTTTCAGGTTTTCAATCACATAACCATCATTTTCATAATTAAATGCATGATTTAAACTATCCAATCCTTAGTTTAATCATGCAAAAATGTTCACCAAACCCTAAATACAACCCACAGCCATTTTAGGGTTTTTAGATTCCAAAAATTTTCTAAGCTTTATAACCATACAAATCATGCTTTACATTTAACCAAAACATGATTTAAAGCATTACAACACTTAAACAACAACAATTCATCAATAACCACACATGGTAACCCACGGTTTTACCCTTGGAAAACCAACCAAAACTTTGTTTTTCTTTAAACAAAATGCATGGTTTTTCTTCTAATCACACCCCTAACAAAACCCAAGCACCAAATCAACCAAAACCAACCACAAATTTTCTCATCTTCACACTATTCATCCCACGGATTTTAGGGAGAAAAATCAAGAAAATTTGCAAACCAAAGAAGGTTACCTTGCTTTCTTGCTTTCCTTGACTTCAATGAAGTGTTTGATACCACTTTTGTGAAGAAAACTTGGAAGATTTGCTTGGTTCCTCTTGGTTGCTAACGGTGTTCTCTTGGACAACACTTAGAAATTTTTTCTCTTTGGTTTTGGCTTTGAAAAGCTACGGATTGCATTTGTAACAAAGTCACCGACTTAAGCACAAAGGAAGCCAATTAACTTAGCTTCCAACCAATGAGAATGCAACACTTTTCAAGCCATTTCTTTCCAAATTTTTCAAAAATTTAATTTGGCTAATTTTGGCCAAATATTGGCCTTTAGATCAAAAAGTGAATCAATCTTGGCCATTAATGCCACCAACCACCATAATTTTTACATTTAATAAATTGGCTTTATGATGTCATAAATGCAAAGTAAGATGTTGACTTTGACTTTATGATTCACATTAATTCGACTACTTTTTGACCGATGTCGGTTCGAGTCGAAATTTTCCTGAAATCGTCCCAGCGGGTTCCTGAGGTCTCCTGTGCAGTCGGATCAATTTATACTACTTCCGTTTGATCAAAATCAATCCCGGAAGTTTTTCATCTTTTAGTGCACCATAATGCACCGATTAGGGTTTTCAATGCCGTTTTTGACACCGTTCCACACGTTTTAATTCAGCAAATTTTATCAACACTGAATTCTTACTCGTCAGTATTGTTAGAACATTTCAATATATTCTAAACAATATAAATACATTTATTTCACTCTTTAAATAGTACAAATTGTTATATACATACATTTGTACATTTTCTTCCGAGAATGCCTGAATTTCCCAGTTGTCACATTCACCCCACCTTATAAAATTTTTGTCCTCGAAAATTAGAACAAGTGGGGGTATAAACTCCTCATCTCGTCTTCTCGTTCCCACGTAGCTTCTTCAATGTTGTGATTTTTCGACAAAATCTTCACTAGTAGGATTGTCTTATTCCTCAGTACTTTTTCTTAACGAGCCAGTACTCGAATAGGTTGTTCTTTATATGTCAAATCCTCGTGGATCTGAACAGGTTCATGCTTCAACACATGGGACGGATCTGGTATATACTTTCTCAGCATCGACACATGAAATACATTATGCACTGCCGACAATTCAGGAGATAACACTAATCTGTAAGCGACCCTTCCAATGCGTTCGATAATTTCATAAGGTCCAATATATCTTGGACTCAGTTTCCCCTTCTTACCGAAACGCATAATCCCCTTCATAGGCGATACCTTAAGAAACACGAAGTCTCCTTCATTAAACTCCAAGGATCTTCGCCTCTTATCTGCATAACTTTTTTGTCGACTTTGTGCAATTTTCATTTGACGCTGAATTCTTACAACGGCATTGGAAGTTTCTCGTATAAAATCCATCTTATGCAGTTGTTTCTCTCGCAGGTCATACCAGTGTATTGGCGATCTGCACTTCCGTCCATAAAGAGCCTCATAAGGTGCCATGCCTATGGAAGCTTGGTAACTATTATTGTACGAGAATTCAATTAATGATAACTTCTCATTCCAATTTCCCGTAAAATCCATTACACAAGCTCGAAGCATGTCCTCTATGTTAGGAAATGCCCTAAGTATTAGAGACATTTTGATGTATTCATTTTGAACTGGATAATAAAATTATACATAGAGGTTATTCATTACATTGCTATCTGTCCTCGTCTTATTTACATGTTAAAGTAAATGTAAGCAAATATGGCTCACTGACTGCTTGTGTTAAAACTGTTAGAACGTTGCATGCAATGGACTTTTGTATGCGAGAAGACAATGTTCTAAAGTTAGCAGTCTAAACTATGGTCTGTAGTCTATGGGGTTAGACCGAGTATCTAACTCATGTTAAGACTATTATGTTGTCTAAAGCCTTAAAGGGGACGGTTTGTCTTGACTGTCTGGAGCTGGACTCCCAAGTAGAGACATGGATATGTTGCTCGGTGGTGACATATTAAACCGGGACTAAAGCGTGATTGATCTACGTAGTCCGCTATGAGTGGATCAATCTGCTTTTGACGTTCATTGTGTAATAACCTTAATCCTGAGTAAATGAACTACTTCATGTATATGACTTGTGTACTTTGATGTTCCAATGGCTAAAGCGTCTCAGAGGTAGTAAGCTTATAGACCGGTTCGTTGGGTGCATGACTTGTATACGATGAAGGGTTTGTTTGCAGATATCGGAATCATAGCTCTGAGGAGTTAAAGGTATCCTCTTAAAGGCATTATACTGAATGTGAAAATGGACAAGGCCTTGGGTCGTCTGCTGGGTGGATGACTTCTTATTCACATATAGTGAATAATCATTTTCTTAATTCGGTAGTATAATGGAACTTTAAGATAGCCTGATCAGTAGGATTAAACGGACTTTGACCTAAGGTTGATCATGGATATCATACGACGGTTTTGCATATATGACAAGGTCATTGGATAGTAGCTCGTCACAGGCTTACGTAATACGGTATATAATTGGGAGTTCAGTTTCAGGTTTATAGTGGTGTGACTCTGAAATTATTGATCATATGATTGAGTTGTTCGGTACAGAATGATGATCATATTGAATCACGAGAGCCCGATTATATATGTCCAATCAGTCCCTCTACTAGCTCCACATAATTCCTTAACGTTTGGCAAATTGATTTATGTATGCTATTGGCTAGTTTATTATGCATGGATGGTGATGACACAGGATTAGGATGGTAGACAAGATTCTCTCCGGTTGGAATCAGATTTTGTTTTGGATAATAGAGTACACAATTATTCGAACTCCAAATAAAGTTGCCATGATTTTATTTGATATTGGATTGGAGTTGTAGAAAATTATCCATGAGAACAAGAATATGAAACACAACCGTTTTGTGGAATTTGAAATTTGAATTTTGAAATTTGAAATTTGAATTTTGAATTTGAAATTTGAATTTGAAATTTGAATTTGAAATTCGAATTTGAAATTTGAATTTGAAATTTAAATTTGAAATTTGAAATTTGAAATTTGAAATTTGAATTTGAAATTTGAATTTGAAATTTGAAATTCAAATTTTGAATCACAGTCCAAGTAGGATTCGAATTTGTTGTGGAAAATCCACAAGGTTCGAAATTCGAATTTGGGTTGGATTTGGAGAGGATAATCTTGTTAGAATCCTACTTGAATTTTGAATCCAAATCCCAACAAAAGTGGACGAAATTTTTGAGGATAATCCTCAAGGAAATTTCGGATTTTGTGGATAAGATTCAAGGGAAAATTCAAGTTTCAATCCTAGTTGAATTTGGATTCTCTCCTCCCTGAAAAGTGGCCGAAAATTTGGAGAATCTCTCCTAGGAAATTCGGTTATTTTGGATAAGGTTGAGATAAGATTCAAGCTTGAAAATCCAAGTGGAATTTTAGATTCTCCCTTATCCATAATGGCCGAAATTCATGAGGAGATTTTCTCCAAGAAAAATTCGGATTTTTTGGTTAAAAAAGTGAGATAAAATTCTAGTTAAAATCTTGTTTATATTTGGATTGGATTTATCCTAAGAAAACCGAATTTTATTGTTGGATTTATCCATCGAAAAATTCGGATTTTTTGGTTAAGGATAAGGGAAAATATCTTTTCCTAATCCAATTCAAATTCAGAGAATCACCTCATGCAGGTCTATAAATAGAGGTCCTGTCACTCCAGTTCTCTCAGACCACAGACTCTCAGGTGAGCAGGCTTATTGTTGCACAGCTCATCGTGACAATAAAGTTGTTTAGAGATCTGGGTGGTCCGAAGAAGACTAGCAGTGCTAGCATACCGATCGAGGTTCAGAGTGCCCACACACTCAGCCATTCGGGAATTGGAGAATAGTAGAGAAGGCTAGTTGGTTGAAGCCTCCAGTCATTCTCCTCCTGCAAGATTGGCGTCCTTGAGGTATGAGTTTTAATTGTTGTTGGTTTATTGTATATGGCATCATGAGATATTTAACGATCTAAAAATTTTTATTGTTCCGCTGCGCCACTCTGATACGTTTTTACCGATTTATTTTCCTACAATTGGTATTAGAGCCATCTCATGACTATGCCATGTACATAAATTAGACAATTACTTAGTCTTTTTATTTATGTATGGATTTGATATTTATAGAGTGGCATTCTAGGTTTCCTTTATGTTGTTATCATGGATTATGTATAAAGTATGTGGTTATTTTAATTTTTGAATTATTATAAGCATGCTTATTTATACCGATTATGGTTCCTTCGAATTTAGAAAAATTGTATCTAGGAATTTTTATGTAACCATGGGAGCAGTTTATTAACACTGTAATTTTCCCATGGATTTTAATTTTTTGTCTCTTAGAATTTTTGTACACCGGAAACGGTTTAGAATTTTTTATGTAATTATTCTTGGAGGAGATTGAAGATTGAAGACCGTAATTTATTTTTCCCAAAAGTTAAATTTGATTTAAAGGTTGAAATTTTGATTGTGTGGAAAATTTCAATTTAATTGGGATTCAAATTAATTTTTGGAGATCCTAATAGGTAAATTGGAATATGGCACGAAAATCGAGACACGACCCCTCGGGATAGGCCGACGGGCCTTGGTGGGGCTGCAGCCCCTGCCCTCGCCTAGGATGGGGCTGTAGCCCCTGCCATCGGGCAGGATGGGGCTGCGGCAGCCCCTAAGCAGGCCCACACCACCCCGGCCGCAGGCTTGGCCTGCAGCGCCTGCAGTGCCATATTCCAATCTTCAAGGCTGCCAGCCCCTCCGGGGTTGAGATTTAATTTTAAATCATGTTTAAAAATATGTAATTAAAAATTTCAAATTTTTTGAAATTACATATTATTACACATGATCTTTAAAATTGTTTAAAATTTAAATTTGAAATTTAAATTTAAAATTCGAATTTGGAATTTGAATTTGAAATTTAAATTTTTTGAGATTTAAATTTTAAATAATTCTTGGGATGAGAAATAAATGGAGAGGCTACATAAAGGTGGATACAAGAAGACGGAACAGAATTCAAGACCCAAAGAATGCTTTGGATGGAATTTTGTAATCTTTATTTTCTTTGTTCTAGGATGGAACCATAGCTTGGTTATTCTGTCAATTATTTTTTCTGTGATATGTCATGGATGTATAAATATGTATTGATGGATGTTTTGTATGCATATTTGATAATATGTCATATAGGATAGGTGAGTGCCGCTCATACTATATTGATCATACATAATTTGTCAAACCTTGCATGTTTTTCAAAATATTGAGTGGGAGAGGGTTTCAAACAAAACCCACGGCCTCCATTGTTGATCCATATGTGAAAGCATGGTAACGCCTCGCGTCAGTTCTGCCCTGACCACACCCCTCGGTAGGTGTTTACCGCCGCTTATATACTAGATTGGATCTCCTATGTGGAAAACGTGTTCGGGTATGATCCTATTCATGACCACCCCTCGGTGGCTTGGTAGGACGTGGATCGGGCTACGTAAACAATGGTTATACACTCAAGACTCGTTTAGTTATTAACCTTCCCTAGAAGCTCTGTTAACTAAACTGGTGGCCAAATAAGTGGTTATTAATATATGTCTTAACCTTGGAGGATTTAAGGCAACATATATTAATTGGACGGGGTCCATGTTCCGGCTATTTGTTCTCATGACCACCCCTCGGTGGCTTGGGGCAATGGGTGCTGAGAATTACCATTGCAATGCTACATGTTTTTCAAGTTTCATGTAGGAACATACTTGTATGTTTTATTTGCTAAATTATCTGTATATTTGCTTGGGCTTTGTAATGATGTCTAGTATAATTTTATTTCAGTTCAAAATGTCACCGACACCCCTCATTTCAATACTTACTGAAAATAAGTTGAATGGCGACAATTATAAAGATTGGAAAAGAAATCTATTGATAGTTCTCAGCTGCGAGAGACACAAGTTCGTGCTGGACTAATCATGCCCACCTGGGCCCAAACCTGACACACCACTTGAGGAGGTCCCGGTTGCCTATAATCGTTGGAGAGAATCTAATGAGATAGCTCGATGCTACATCCTTGCTAGTATGACGAGTGCTTTACAAAAGTAGCATGAGACTTATCAAGTTGCTGGGGAGATCATGGAAAATCTAGAGGACATGTTCGGAGGCCAAGAGAAATTGGCTCGACAGTCCGCTATCACCAGCATTATGAACTCCAAGCAAAAGGCGGGTACTCCGGTGAAGGACCATATGATCACTCTAATGGGATTCTTCGCTGAGGCTGCCGAGAATGGTGCTGAGTTGGACTACAACACCCAGATCGAGATGGTGTTCAAGACTCTGTCTAAAGATTTTGTGGGGTTTAAGGCCGCATACAATCTGGCGACAAAGGAGTTAGGACTAACCGAGCTCATGAAGCAACTACAGGCTTATGAGCGGATGATCAGGATGAGGATGTGGTCCGACCTAAAGGTGAGGCCAATTTGGCGGAATCTTCCAATCCCTCACGGAAGAGGAAGAGGCCAAATAAGAAGCAAGTGGCTTCTAGTTCTTCTAATCCTCCTGTCTCGGACGGGAAGAAGAAGAAGAAGAACAAGAAGCCAAAGGACCCTCAAAAGTCCAAATGCTTCCATTGTGGGAAGGTAGGTCACTTCAAGAAGGCTTGCCGGGAATTCCTAGTCGGCAAGGGCAAGGAAGGTAAGGAACTTCATTACTTGAAAGCGTGTTTGGTGGGAGAATCTAAAGACACTTGGGTCATTGATTCGGGCGCCACTAATCATGTTTGTGTTTCTATGCAGGGGTTCGTGGAAACGAGAAGTCTACATGATAGGAGCCTCTCGTTGCGGACTGGAAATGGTAGCTTTGTGGTGGCTGAGGCAGTGGGAGATGTTTATCTTTATTTTGATCAATTTAGGTTTATTTTATTGAAAGACTGTTTTTATGTTCCTAATTTTAGGAGGAACCTTATATCGGTAGCTTGTTTAATAAAGGATTCTTATTCAGTTTCTTTTAGTAAAAGAGTTGATATTCGTAGAAATAAGTCTTTTATCTATTCTGGATGGATGGATGGAAACCTATATTTGATCAAACCAAAGATGTACTCACTGCTTGACACTGAATTAATTGATAACCCTAAAAGGTTGAAAGTTTCTCACTCTAATAAGGCGTATCTTTGGCATTTAAGACTTCGTCATATTAATCAGGGTAGGATTCAAAGATTGGTGAAAGACGGTCCTCTGGAATCTCTGGAGGAGGTACGACTTCCCCAATGTGAGTCTTGTCTAGAGGGTAAAATGACTAAGAGGTCTTTTGGAGCTAAGGGTACAAGGGCTCAGGAGCTCTTAGAAATTGTGCACACTGACATATGTGGCCCCATGAACGTCACAGCATGAGGAGGGTTCGAGTATTATGTCTCTTTTATAGATGATTACTCGATGTATGGATATGTGTATCTGATGCACCGCAAGAGCGAAACCTTTGACTAGTTCAAAGAGTATCGTGCGGAAGTGGAAAAGCAATTGGATAAATCCATAAAAACACTTCGATCTGATCGAGTGGCGAATATCTCTCCGATGAATTTCTAGGACATCTTGTAGAGAACGGGATATTATCCCAATTGACTGCACCTGATACTCCACAACAGAATGGTGTAGCCGAAAGGAGAAACAGGACCTTATTGGATATGGTACGGTCCGTGATGAGTTATTCAACGCTGCCATTATCATTTTGGGGATATGCTTTACAAACGGCGTGCTATATTCTGAACCAGGTTCCAAGCAAATCAATTCCCAGAACTCCGTATGAATTGTGGCGTGGCAGGAAGCCCTCCCTTGGACATATGAGAATATGGGACTGCCCGGCACATGTTCTGGATGGGGATGCGAAGAAGTTGGAACCTAGATTAGAATTGTGCATGTTTGTAGGGTATCCAAAAGGAACAAAAGGAGGTATGTTCTATAACCCGAAGGAATAAAAAGTCATTGTCTCAACCCATGCGACATTCTTGGAGGAAAGTCACATGAATGACTTTAAGCCTTGAAGCAAAGTGGTGCTAGAGGAGTTATCGGGTGAAAGAACTGCTCAAAAGATTTCGGTCTTGGACGCAAGTCCGAGTTCCAGTGAAAGAACTGCAGATGATCAACAATTTAGGGTGCCTCGTCGTAGTGGGAGGGTTTCTAAGAAACCTAATTTCTTCATGTATGATGCTGAGGTATACCAGGCCAAGGCTCATGAGCATGAGGAAGATCCAGTCACATATGATGAAACTATAAATGATGTTGATTCTAAATCTTGGAAACTGGCTATGAACAATGAGATGGATTCTATGAAAACCAACTCTGTTTGGGAACTTGTAGATTTGCCGGATGGGATAAAACCCATTGGATGCAAATGGGTCTACAAAAGAAAGAAGGATGCGGAAGGGAGAGTGGAAACTTTCAAAGCTAGACTGGTTGCAAAGGGATACACGCAAAAGGCTGGAATCGATTACGAGGAAACCTTTTCGCCTGTTGCTATGCTGAAGTCTATCCGTATTCTTCTGTCCATTGCTGCGGCTCTCGATTACGAGATCTGGCAAATGGATGTCAAGACGGCATTTTTGAATGGCCATCTTGAAGAGTGTATCTATATGATACAGCCCGAAGGGTTCATAGCAAAAGGCCAAGAAAGGAAAGTCTGCAAGTTGCTTAGATCCATTTATGGATTAAAGCAAGAATCCCCTTCATGGAACCGGAGGTTTGATCAAGCGATTAAGACATTTGGTTTTGAGCAGAATGTTGATGAACCTTGTGTTTATAAACCTATTAAGGATGGAAAAGTGGTCTTTCTGATACTCTATGTCGATGATATACTACTCATTGGGAATGATGTAGGGAACTTATCATCGGTCAAGTTTTGGTTACACCAACAGTTTGACATGAAGGACTTGGGAGAAGCTAATTATGTTCTAGGCATTTGTCTCTTCAGAGATCGAAAGAACAAAATGATAGCATTATCCCAAGCTTCATACATAGATAAAATAATTGACAAATATGCAATGCAAGAGGCAAAGAAAGGTTCACAACCTTCTATTGCTGGTCTAACTCTTTCATTGGATAACTGTCCCAAGACATCGGAAGAAAGAGAGCGTATGAGTAAGGTCCCTTATGCATCCGCTGTGGGTAGCCTTATGTACGCTATGCTTTGCACTCGCCCGGACATATGTTTTGCAGTAGGTATGGTGAGTCGATATCAAGCGAATCTTGGAACCAAGCACTGGCAAGCAGTAAAGCATATACTCAAGTATCATAAGAGAACGAGGGATTATATGCTGGTGTATTCTGGAGGGGACCTAACACCCGTAGGATACACGGACTCAGACTTTCAGACTTGTAAGGATTCGAGGAAATCGACATCTGGATCAGTGTTTTTACTCGGAGGAGGCGCCATTGTGTGGAGGAGCGTGAAGCAGGGCTGCACAGCTGACTCTACTATGGAGGCTGAGTATGTGGCTGCGGCTGAGGTATCTAAAGAAGCGGTTTGGCTTCGCAAGTTCTTTAGAGACCTTGAGGTCATTCCGGGTGTTGACAAGCCTATCACACTTTACTGTGATAATACAGGGGCTATTGCCAACACAAGGGAATCTCGGCACCACAAGAGAACCAAACACATCGATCAGAGATATCATATTATTAGAGGGCATGTGGAGACAAGACAAGTGGATGTATGTAAGATCGCGTCCGAGGACAACATCGCTGATCCCTTTACTATGACTTTGGTGGCTAGAAGCTTTGAGAGGCACGTAGAGGTGATGGGGATGCGTAACATGGCACATCTGCTGACTTAGGGCAAGTGGGAGATTGTTAGGAAATGCCCTAAGTATTAGAGACATTTTGATGTATTCATTTTGAACTGGATAATAAAATTATACATAGAGGTTATTCATTACATTGCTATCTGTCCTCGTCTTATTTACATGTTAAAGTAAATGTAAGCAAATATGGCTCACTGACTGCTTGTGTTAAAACTGTTAGAACGTTGCATGCAATGGACTTTTGTATGCGAGAAGACAATGTTCTAAAGTTAGCAGTCTAAACTATGGTCTGTAGTCTATGGGGTTAGACCGAGTATCTAACTCATGTTAAGACTATTATGTTGTCTAAAGCCTTAAAGGGGACGGTTTGTCTTGACTGTCTGGAGCTGGACTCCCAAGTAGAGACTTGGATATGTTGCTCGGTGGTGACATATTAGACCGGGACTAAAGCGTGATTGATCTACGTAGTCTGCTATGAGTGGATCAATCTGCTTTTGACGTTCATTGTGCAATAACCTTAATCCTGAGTAAATGAACTACTTCATGTATATGACTTGTGTACTTTGATGTTCCAATGGCTAAAGCGTCTCAGAGGTAGTAAGCTTATAGACCGGTTCGTTGGGTGCATGACTTGTATACGATGAATGGTTTGTTTGCAGATATCGGAATCATAGCTCTGAGGAGTTAAAGGTATCCTCTTAAAGGCATTATACTGAATGTGAAAATGGACAAGGCCTTGGGTCGTCTGCTGGGTGGATGACTTCTTATTCACATATGGTGAATAATCATTTTCTTAATTTGGTAGTATAATGGAACTTTAAGATAGCCTGATCAGTAGGATTAAACGGACTTTCACCTAAGGCTGATCATGGATATCATACGAGGGTTTTGCATATATGACAAGGTCATTGGATAGTAGCTCGTCACAGGCTTACGTAATACGGTATATAATTGGGAGTTCAGTTTCAGGTTTATAGTGGTGTGACTCTGAAATTAGTGATCATATGATTGAGTTGTTCGGTACAGAATGATGATCATATGGAATCACGAGAGCCCGATTATATATGTCCAATCAGTCCCTCTACTAGCTCCACATAATTCCTTAACGTTTGGCAAATTGATTTGTGTATGCTATTGCCTAGTTTATTATGCATGGATGGTGATGACACAGGATTAGGATGGTAGACAAGATTCTCTCTGGTTGGATTCAGATTTTGTTTTGGATAATAGAGTACACAATTATTCGAACTCCAAATAAAGTTGCCATGATTTTATTTGAGATTGGATTGGAGTTGTAGAAAATTATCCATGAGAACAAGAATATGAAACACAACCGTTTTGTGGAATTTGAAATTTGAATTTTGAAATTTGAAATTTGAATTTTGAAATTTGAATTTTGAATTTGAAATTTGAATTTGAAATTTGAATTTGAAATTTGAATTTGAAATTTAAATTTGAAATTTGAAATTTGAAATTTGAAATTTGAAATTTGAATTTGAAATTTTAATTTGAAATTTGAAATTCAAATTTTGAATCACAGTCCAAGTAGGATTCGAATTTGTTGTGGAAAATCCACAAGGTTTGAAATTCGAATTTGGGTTGGATTTGGAGAGGATAATCTTGTTAGAATCCTACTTGAATTTTGAATCCAAATCCCAACAAAAGTGGACGAAATTTTTGAGGATAATCCTCAAGGAAATTTCGGATTTTGTGGATAAGATTCAAGGGAAAATTCAAGTTTCAATCCTAGTTGAATTTGGATTCTCTCCTCCCTGAAAAGTGGCCGAAAATTTGGAGAATCTCTCCTAGGAAATTCGGTTATTTTGGATAAGGTTGAGATAAGATTCAAGCTTGAAAATCCTAGTAGAATTTTAGATTCTCCCTTATCCATAATGGCCGAAATTCATGAGGAGATTTTCTCCAAGAAAAATTCGGATTTTTTGGTTGAAAAAGGGAGATAAAATTCTAGTTAAAATCTTGTTTAGATTTGGATTGGATTTATCCTAAGAAAACCGAATTTTATTGTTGGATTTATCCATCGAAAAATTCGGATTTTTTGGTTAAGGATAAGGGAAAATATCTTTTCCTAATCCAATTCAAATTCAGAGAATCACCTCATGCAGGTCTATAAATAGAGGTCCTGCCACTCCAGTTCTCTCAGACCACAGACTCTCAGGTGAGCAGGCTTATTGTTGCACAGCTCATCGTGACAATAAAGTTCTTTAGAGATCTGGGTGGTCCGAAGAAGACTAGCAGTGCTAGCATACCGATCGAGGTTCAGAGTGCCCACACACTCAGCCATTCGGGAATTGGAGAATAGTAGAGAAGGCTAGTTGGTTGAAGCCTCCGGTCATTCTCCTCCTGCAAGATTGGTGTCCTTGAGGTATGAGTTTTAATTATTGTTGGTTTATTGTATATGGCATCATGAGATATTTAACGATCTAAAAATTTTTATTGTTCAGCTGCGCCACTCTGATACGTTTTTACCGATTTATTTTCCTACACTCTAATGTCTGAATGGTCCGCTCTGACTGCCTGTCTGTTTAAGGATGAAATGCCGTACTGAGTCTCAATTCAGTGCCCATGGCTTCTTGCACACACTTCCAGAAATTTGAAGTGAATCGTGCATCTCGATCTGATACAATGGATTTTGGTACTCCATGTAATCTGACGACATGAGTTATGTACAATTGAGCAAACTTTTCCAATGAAAAAGTCATCTTAATAGCTATAAACCGTACCGTCTTGGTCAATCTGTCCACAATAACCCAGATGGCATCATAACCTTCTCAGGTTTTGGGAGTCCCATTACAAAATCTATCGTAATGTGTTCCTATTTCCATTTAGGAATCTCCAAAGGTTCCAATCTTTCTGCTAGATGTTTATGTTCCGCTTTGATTCTCTGACAGGTCATGCATCTGCTCATGAATTTTGCTATATCATTCTTCATCCCTTTCCACCAGAACTGTAACTTCAAGTCCTGATACATCTTACTAGCTCCGGGATGAACCGAATATGGTGTCTCATGGGCTTCTAACATGATCTGTCTTCTAAGTTCCTCATCAGCTGGAACATTTATCCTTCCTTGATAAAGGATCATTCCATCCTTGGAAATTCCTTCTTGAGAACTTGTCATTCTTGGATCTCGTTTTTGAGCTTCCTTGATATCTCAAATAATGATGATTCCACTTGGAGTGCAGCCAACCTTCCGGATATCAGCTCCAAGTTCAAGGAATTTATCTCTTGCTGCAATGGTTTTGGAAGCCTTTTAATCAGTAGCTGGTGTGATATAGTAGACTTTCTACTTAAAGCATCTGCTACACGGTTGGCCTTCCCTGGATGATATAGGATTTCACAATCATAATCCTTTACTAGTTCCAACCATCATCTTTGTCGCATATTGAGCTCCTTTTGCGTGAAGAAATACTTCAGGCTTTGGTGATCAGTAAAAATCTGACACTGAGCTCCATAGAGATAGCGTCAAAAAATTTTAAGTGCAAACACTACTACAGCAAGTTCAAGGTCATGCGTAGGGTAATTCCTTTCGTGATCATTTAATTGGCGGGAAGCATAAGCAATCACCTTACCGCCTTACATCAGGACTGCTCCCAATCCTATTTTAGATGCATCACTGTAGATTATAAACTTCTCCTCTTCAGTGGGAAGCGTAAGGATTGGTGCGCTTGTTAGCCATCTCTTTAACTCCTAGAAGCTTCTTTCGCATTCCATAGTCCACTCATACTTTCTTTCCTTGCGTGTAAGAGCGGTAAGAGGTGCAGCTAATCGCGCGAATCCCTCTACAAACCTCCGATAATAACCAGCTAATCCCAAGAAACTGCGTATTTCTATCACACTCTTGGATGCAGGCCATTAGTTAATTGTATCTACGTTTGTCGGATCTACAGCAATACCTTCCTCGGATACAACATGTCTGAGGAAATGTACTTTGTCTAGCCAAAACTCGTATTTTGAGAATTTGGCATACAGTTGATGCTTCCTTATCATATGCAACACGATCCTCAGATGTTCCTTGTGCTCCTCATGAGTCTTTGAGTATATAAGAATGTCATCAATGAATACAATGACAAACTTATCCAAATACTCTTTAAAAATTCTGTTCATCAAGTCCATGAACGCTGCTGGCGCATTTGTTAATCCGAATGGCATTACAAGGAACTCATAATGACCATAATGAGTCCTAAACGCCGTCTTAGGAATATCACTTTCTTTAACTCTCAGCTGGTGATATCCTGATCGTAAGTCGATCTTGGAAAATATCGCTGCACCTTTTAACTGGTCGAATAAGTCATCAATTCTAGGTAACGGATACCTATTTTTGATCGTAACATTATTCAACTCTCGGTAATCAATGCACAAACAGAACGTTCCATCCTTTTTCTTAACGAACAACACAGGTGCACCCCGCGGAGAATAACTCAGTCTGATGAATCCCTTATCCAAAAGCTCCTTTAATTGTTCCTAAAGTTCCTTTAACTCCACTGGAGCCATGTGGTATGGTGCTTTGGAAATAGGTACCATTCCAGGCATCAACTCAATTTCGAATGAGATTTCTCTCTCTGGAGGTATCCCTGGTAACTCTTCCGGAAATACGTCAAGAAATTCCTTAACAACAGGAACATCTTCAGGTTGAAGCTTCTGTTCCTCTGTAGTATCCATCACATATGCCAGATATCCCATACAACCACTGGCCATCAGCTTACTTGCTTTCAGCGAGCTGATCATCATCTTCCCAGGTTTTCGAGAAGTATCGACGTATTCAAAACTCTCTTCTTCCTCGGGTTGGAACACTATTTTTCGATTTCGACAGTCGATCATAGCTTGATATTTCCCTAAGAAATCCATGCCTAGAATCACATCATAGTCCATGATCTTCATTACTATCAACTCAACATATAGCTCCCTATTTGCCACATATACTGGTACATGAGGTAGCCAGTAATTGGACAACAATACTTCCCCAGAGGGCAAAGCTGTCTTAAATACTCTTCCCATATAGTCCTTAGGAAGTCCTATCTTGTCAGCAAATTCATAGGAAACAAAAGAATACGTAGCACTGGAATCGAATAGTACAGAGGCTATATGACTAGTGACAGGAAGCTGACCTGTCACCACATTCAATGCTCCTGCCTCTGCATCCTCCTTGGTGTAGGCCATTACACGAGCATCAGCACGTGACACATGCTCCTCGCGTTGCGGCCTTACTGGAGACTCTTCAACTCTGGCCTGAAGGGAATGAGCTTGTGAGCTTGTCTGGTGTGGTTGGGAAGTGCCTTGTACACCCTGCCTATTGCTTGGACAGTTCCTGGCATAATGACCTTCCTTTCCACATTCATAACAAACAAGTGGCCCAAATCTGCATTGCCCAGAATGTCTCTTTCCACATGTAGGGCAATTTTGTACATTAGATTCCGTATTACCAGCTGTTCTTCACTGCTGGTTTCGATTATTTGCCTGGCGATTTCCAGTAAAATTACCTTTCCTCTTATTTTGCTGGGATCCTTGATTATTGTCCTGGCCTGGTTTAGCATTCTGATTTGGCTTGCTCGATTGACCAGCTTGTGTAGACTTAGCCAAAGCCCTCTCCTTCTTTTTGGCCTCCAAGTGCTTCACTATTTCCTCTTTCTGTCGGGCTACGTGAAACTCAGCTCTTATGGCCCGACTAACACAGTCTGCTATAGAAGTAGGCGGTACCTGTCTAGTATCTACCAATGTAGCAATTTTTGACCTGAACATCTCGATCATTTTCTGTATTTTCTCCCTCTCAGTAGGGACTACATAGGGACATAAGCGGGATAACTGGTTGAACTTTCAGCAAACTTCACTGACCGGCATATTTCCTTGCGTCAATTTTGAGAACTCTTTCTGCTGTAGTCTCGGAGATGCAGGATCATAATATTCATGGTTAAATTCTTCTAGAAATTCTACCCAACTCATGGTAGACACATTTCTTCTCATTCGCACAGTGTCCCACCAAAAACGAGCATCTTTTCTCAACACAAAAGACGCACATGTGACCTTCTCCTGGTCAGTTAGGTTCATGAATTCCATGATCACTTGTAAAGATGACAACCAGTCTTCAGCCTCTAGAGGATTTGTAGAACCTTCAAATTCTGGTGGCCTCATGCGCCTAAATATTTCATAGAGGGGTTCCAGATTTACTACCAGTTGCGGTTCAGGAACTCTCTCAGGTACAGTAGTTGGAGGGATAACCGGGTCTACCTCAGCTTCCTGTTCTACTTGGGTACCTTCAGAACCTTGCCTCTGTTCTAACTCCTCAACTTGTTGTCTCAGATTAGCATTTTCTTGCATCTGAGCTTCTAGTAAGGCTTGTATCTGATCTAATCTCTCCATGATATTAGGACATCGTTCTTGTCCCTCTGGTCGATTTTGTAAATCCACCATCTTGCCTATTATCCTATTATGGCACAACAATTCACTGTTAGCTTTTCCATGACCACATTCGTAAAATCATAAAAATTTATGAAATTCAGGGTAATGTAAAGCCACATCATCATAACACATCATCATACAACATATAATCATTTTGATATTTCATTCATAGCAAAACGTTTATATATCATACATAACCATCACCAGTCATATATACATCGGCCATCATATACATCTTGGCCACAAGTCTATACAAAAGAGCTTTTCTCTATAAGCTACTTATGTACATGCATACATCTACTGGTCACACATCCCCTGTGTCTGGGACTAGAGGATATTCTTTTGGATCCTCATCGTCATCTGGGTCATCTAAGTCGTCACCATCCCTAGGCAATGCTCCCTGTCCTGAGTCATCACCTCCTCGTGGTCTAGACGGTCCAGCCTCATGTTCGTTCATCATCCTTCTCGGCCCAAAGATGCGTGCCAACATCTCATCTTGACCCAGTGTCTCTCATCGACTCTGCATCATATGCTCAATCAAAATCTCCCTCTCGATCATCCTAATCGTTACTACAAACTGTTGGAGCGTAGGAAGATATAGTTTAATCACCCTCTGTCTCAACTCCATGGGTAAACCTCTCCTGAAAAGCTCACAACAGTTCGCTTCAGTGAGGTTGGGCAACCGACATCTCCTCCTAATGGTCTCCTTAAATCGTGCTGCGTAAGACATAACTGTCTCACCAAATAATATGACCATCCTCTCTGTCTGGAGAATATAGTCCCTAACCTCATCAAATCCAGGATACGCGGGTGTATCTACCTCTCGTCTCTCCGAAGGTGCTGGAGTAGGTGTCGGATCCTTAGGCGGAAACTGATCAACCAATCGCTGACAGAACTCAGCCCAACTGAATCCCAATAGAATCTCCTGGTCACAATAATCCCAGAATACGCAGGCATCTCCCTAAAACATACTTATTGCCAGCTGGATCCACATCTCTCGATCGATATCATACATCACCATAATCCTCTCTATGGCATGGAGCCAGTTCTTCGTCTCCATCGACTGTCGTCCACCATCAAACATAGGAGGACTGCTAGCTTTGAATGCCTGTACTGCTCGAGCTGAAACTCACACCCCAATATGTTGGCGTCCACCAACAATTGGAATGTCCATTACTACTAGTGGATGAAGTACCGGTCGAGGCTGTACTATATCTACTGGAGCTGGTGCTGGTGCTGGAGGTCTCTCGGGCACCAGGGTCTAAATATTGGTCATTGGGAATAGACGGCCTCACAATAGGTCTCGTCTATCCCCGTAATACCCCTCTCGGTCATGGTAGCGGTGGTCTTACATAAGGAGGTCTGGTCATCTTGCTACCTATAAGATAATTATTTTCATATAAGAAAATAATTAACTAAACTTAAATAAACTACTTACTTGGATTGCGGTGCAGGATGCGTGAAGTGTCAAATCAGGATATGGTCAACACTGTTCAGAGATACCAACTGTGACGACAGTCAGTAATCTAACTAGACCAATCGTAAATCCGCTCTGATACCAACTGTGGTGCCCCGCCCTTCGTAGAGATCATACAATACTATTACAGTTAAGCTTTATCGCTAACTGCGATAGATTGTACTCTCATGGGTTACCGGCTAATCTATCTCTCTTTAAATCATGACGTTTTTGGGGAAATTTTTTTTTTTAAAACATCATGTAAGACATTATCCACTAACCACTTTGTTTATAAGTACAAAGTAATTTACATAATACAGTACTTTCGCAAAATGTATAACTACAAAAGAACTATTTCATTTCCCTTTCTCTTTTATCGCTCAGTGGAAAGACTCTAGCAGGACCATATCCCTTGCCTCCTATCCCATTTGACACGCGCTATCCCGTCCGCCATCCAGTCATACAAAGCTATTGAGCTGGTCGCTTACCTGCAACATAAGCAAAAATAGTGAGCTACAGGCTCAGTAAGTTCAAACATGCAAGAAATAAAATTTCGATGAATAGTACTATTCATAATAAATAGTAATGTTGACCACTATTCATCATAAATATTAACTTTGACTACTATTCATTATGAATAGTAAGTTTGACCACAACACAGTATATCAATAGTACATCTACCGCGATGTTAGTATCCTCACGAAACTGTCTTATGCTCAATTATGGCATAGTTTCAGTTTTAGGTAATTATCTTTAATTATGTTCTGGTTTTGAGCTCAGGTTGGCAGTACCATTTTAGTGCGCATGACTGGGAGCAGTACATTAGTGCTGACCTCCACAGCCTTATTCCTCATCATAGCCCCGAAGGCAAAATTATACATGACTGGGAGCGGTACATCAGTGTTGACCTCCACAGCCTTAATCTCATCATCATAACTCCGAAGGCAAAGTTAACTCCCTGTACGGTAGGCTGGTACGCCAAAAGTGGTTTCATTACTGACTTTTTAAAGTTCTAACCCGGTGGCTTCATATTGCCCCATGGTTAGGAATGGTTCACATTTTAACTATAGGTGAGTGAGTTTCATTAACCTCGCTCTAGTGCCCGAAGCACAATTTACTATGTGTTCCATTCTCAATAGTGCCCGAAGCACATTTCGTCTCTCTCTATTCTATAATAGTGCCCGTAGCACATATATATCTAACTTATAGTTAGTACATCAAAGTTAGGAATAATAATGCTATATGTTGCAGGCAGGTAAATTTCTGAACTTACCTTATCAGTTTCTTCCCTTTTTCCTTCTTGGCTCTTTAATCGCTTTCCTTGTAGATCGATTTTGGGATCCTACAGACAAAACCTTGTCTGTTAATTTCATTTTCATTTATAACTTTTATTTTTCATTAAAAGCTTAAATAAAACCTATTTATAACTTTTTAGGCTTTATTTATCATTTTCTCCATTTTTCTCAACTTTTGTAAAATTACGATTTTGCCCCTATATTTTGGCAAAATTACAATTTTGCCTCCGACGGAATTTTCTCGATCCAGACCGCACTTTTGGCTCTCAGGAACTTTTCTGACTCTTTCCTATTCATTACCGGGCTCGTTTCAATTTTATTTCCATTTTTCACCTTCCCAACCCTCGGGAAGCACTATTCCGACCCTTACGTCGGTTTAGTGATTTTCTATCATTTCCGAGTCTCAAATGGACGTTTTACTAGTATTTAAAACGTTCATTTAGACTTTCTCGATTTAGGTCTCCGAGGCTCGGACTTTCGGTACCTGACTCGGACCTTTACTTTGTTTCCCAAAAACGCCCCCCCTCGGGGTCGGGTTTTTTTAGTTTCACTCGCATTTTATATTTTTAAGGGGACGGATTACTATTCATGAACCACCCCTTAGGTTTTCCTTATTCAATTTTCTTTTAGGGACTCGGGTTTCCGACCCGACCCTAAACTTTATTTTAATTCCCTTTTTACCCCAAATGCTGCTTTCGGAATTTTGGCAGCATTTCGGCGTAAATTTAAGGCTACTGGTGTTAGGTATGCCTCGAACCATATGTACCTATCACGTACTATACCAAAGTCCTATTTTATGTAAAAGTTTCCCAAACTTTTACATAAAAGCTCACACATTTAACAAAATTTCTTTCAATTTTGCCCTTTGTTTTAGCCACGGTTTTCATACTCAAAACCTAACCAAAACTTTTCAAAATTTCAACCAAATTTTAGGCTATTCTAATGTCATTTCCTAGCACATTTTCAAGCCAATTTCCATGCATTTTATAACACAATTCTTAGGGTTTTTTTACCATTTTAACCCACGGCCATTTAAGATAAAACATACACAACATTTTTGTTTTATGTTTTCAATCACATAACCATCATTTTCATAATTAAATGCATGATTTAAACTATCCAATCCTTAGGTTAATCATGCAAAAATGTTCACCAAACCCTAAATACAACCCACGGCCATTTTAGGGTTTTTAGATTCCAAAAATTTTCCAAGCTTTATAACCATACAAATCATGCTTTACATTTAACCAAAACATGATTTAAAGCATTACAACACTTAAACAACAACAATTCATCAATAACCACACATGGTAACCCACAGTTTTACCTTTGGAAAACCAACCAAAACTTTGTTTTTCTTTAAACAAAATGCATGGTTTTTCTTCTAATCATACCCTTAACAAAACCCAAGCACCAAATCAACCAAAACCAACCACAAATTTTCTCATCTTCACACTATTCATCCCATGGATTTTAGGGAGAAAAATCAAGAAAATTTGCAAACCAGAGAGGGTTACCTTGCTTTCTTGCTTTCCTTGACTTCAATGAAGTGTTTGATACCACTTTTGTGAAGAAAACTTGGATGATTTGCTTGGTTCCTCTTGGTTGCTCACGGTGTTCTCTTGGACAACACTTAGAAATTTTTTTCTCTTTGGTTTTGGCTTTGAAAGGCTACGGATTGCATTTGTAACAAAGTCACTGACTGAAGCACAAAGGAAGCCAATTAACTTAGCTTCCAACCAATGAGAATGCAACACTTTTCAAAGCCATTTCTTTCCAAATTTTTCAAAAATTTAATTTGGTTAATTTTGGCCAGATCTTGGCCTTTAGATCAAAAAGTGAATCAATCTTGGCCATTAATGCCACCAACCACCATAATTTTTAAATTTAATAAATTGGCTTTATGATGTCATAAATGCAAAGTAAAATGTTGACTTTAACTTTACTATTCACATTAATTCGACTACTTTTTGACCGATGTCGGTTCGAGTCAAAATTTTCCTGAAATCGTCCCAGCGGGTTCCTGAGGTCTCCTGTGCAGTCAGATCAATTTGTACTACTTCCGTTTGATCAAAATCAATCCCGGAAGTTTTTCATCTTTTAGTGCACCATAATGCACCGGTTAGGGTTTTCAATGCCGTTTTTGGCACCGTTCCACCCGTTTCAATTCAGCGAATTTTATCAACACTGAATTCTTACTCGTCAGTATTGTTAGAACATTTCAATATATTTTGAACAATATAAATACATTTATTTCACTCTTTAAATAGTACAAATTTTTATATACATACATTTGTACATTTTCTTCTGAGAATGCCTGAATTTCCCGGTTGTCACACAGCTCGTGCGGAAACCTTCGGCCCTATCGGATGACGTCCACCTACCACTGGTATGTCAATCACTACTTGTAGCTGAGGTACTGGTGGCATAATTGGAGCTCTAGGGGTGATCGGTGCAACTACCCGTGGAGCAAGCCTCTCGGGTACTAGAGGTCTTATCACCATTAGATGGGCTGGATGTGGGTTGAGGATAGGCCTAGTCCATATCCATGGTGGCCCTCTAGTACTATATGGTCACAGGCGCATATAGGGGGTCTAGTCATCTCGTTCCCTACAAAATGTTTAATTCCTAATGAATAAGCATTTATTAACCTAAAAAGAAAATTAACTTACTTGGATGAGCTAGCTGGATATGCATGATGCCAGGCGGGATATGGTCAACCATGCTCTGATACCAAATGTGATGACCCTCTCTATGTAGGGATTTTCCAGAGTTATTACAGCCAATTTTAAGGTTAGTTGTAATAATATGTGTTCGTATGAGTCGTCAATTGCTTGATTGATTTTTTTTTTTTAACTTTCTTTTTAACTTGATAAAACTCTTACCGTTTAATATATATATATTTTTGTGAAAGTTAACTAGCAGTATAAAAAGTCATAATACCATGTTACGAGTACTATAGTAGATGTTGTAGATAATACAAACTTATTTTATATTATATTACAATACTTCAAAACTTTGCATAATGCTGCTCAGGGGAAGTCATGTAGTTAGACCATTTCCCTCGCCCAGTCCTCTAGCTCATGCATCTCTATCTCGGCATCCATCAGAGATCTAATGGTATACATGCTTTTTACCTATAACGTGAACAACTTGGTGAGCGACAAGCTCAGTAAGTTCAAACATAACAATCAATAATATAAACCATAGTGAGTCAAAGAGAATAGCAACCTTAACCTCAACCCTACGACATGTTAGTTTCACCTATACTATAAAACATATTATGCTAGCTTATGCTTGGTTATGAGAACAATTTAAATCTTAGGTCATTATCTTATTTTAGGTTCTGGTTTTAGGCCCCAATGTTGGTCGTACTGTTTTGTGCGCTTGACTGAAAGGGACGCTGGGGTGCAACCCACTGGCCACTCCTCTACAATCTAAAACAACTTAGGAAACCTTCCCGTAGGTCGGAAGGCTGGTACGCCAATAAATGGTGTTGTTACCTTCTTTCATACAGTTCCGGTCCTGTGACATTTTTAGTATCACTCGATCGGAAACCCTTATATTACATGTCTTAATTTTTCTTAGCAAGTGTAGTTTCAATTATTACTCTTAGTGCATTCTACACTGATTTAGTGTGTCATGCATTAATTTATATAACTACACATTTTATAATTTAAAATAAATAAATATATTATAATTGTTCATGTTGCAGACAATTAAATGTCTGAACTTACAGAAAATTTGCTAATATCTTTGCCTTGACTTCCACCAACGATCTCTTATCGCCTATCTGCTGAGTTCCTATAACCGAGGTATACACCGGTTATTCATATTGACATTTTAGATATTTAAATTTAATAAAATATCCAAAATTTACTTCTCGTACCCTAATCCATATTTTTACACTTTGATATATCATTTTAAGCTTTTTTTCAAAATTTTGGGGCAAAATTACTATTTTACCCCTGACTGGGTTTCCCCTTTTTTTAACTATATTTTTGGCCTTAAAAATCTTAATTCTATATGTATTGGATCATTTCGGGTCTTAACGGCTCTTTTCCTAAATTTTTGTCGGGGGTCATGAATAGTAAATTTGACCAGAATAGTAACTTTGACTTTCTCGGCCCTAGCGGGTTTTCGTTGTAAATCTTGATTTTCTTTGATTTTGAACTTGATTTTGACTTCTAAATTTTTAATTCTATGATTCTAGGGTTTTAATGGTTCGTTTTGACCAATTTACACATTTTTGGTGAAAATGACCATTTTACCCCTATCGGGTCCTTGGGCCGTAACTATTTTATTTTACCGTTCTAACGGAATTTTCTGAACTTAAAAATCTTAAAATAATTTTTTCTAAACTTTGGTAAATTTTTACAACCATAATTATTATAAAAATTGCTAACTTTTATCACCCGACCCTCGGGTGGTACTATTCCGACCTAGAGGGCGTTTTCTCGTTTTTCTATTATTTCTGAGCTCCGGATGGACGTTTTACTAGTTCTTAAAACGTTCATCCTTCCCCTTTCCCTTGGTCTAGGTCATCGAGGGGGCTCGGGTTTACTTTCTCGACCCTAATTTACCCCTTGTTTCCTAAAATACCCATCGTGTGGTCTAAAAATTTCGGCAGCATTTTCGTTAAAATTTAAGGCTTCCGGCGTTTAGGAAGCGCCTCGAAACTATCTATCATAACTAATCTACTAAGTACTATACTAGAGGCCTAATTTTTATGCAAAAGTACTAACTTTTTGCACAAAAATTCCAACATAACATTTATTGACCAAAACTTGAATTTTAAAACCAATTTGCATCACAATTAGCATTATATTTCATTTTAATCCCACGATTTCAACATATAGGTTAACCAATAAATTTTAATCCCATTATCAACCCTTGACAACCTTAGGTTTAACATATAGGATTTTAGTAAAAATTAGGTGCCCTTAGGAATGATTCTTTTTAATCTTTCACATACAAGTTTTTAAATAAAACTTATACAATTCCTATGATTTCAAACCATGAAACAACAACATATCACATCAAAAAATTTTCTATCTTTCACATATACCCCACGGCCTCACCATAACACATGCATAAAAAAAATTTTCCAAATTTCTAATTACACCATAACACCATTCCAATTACCACAACATGATTTTATAAACAAAACATCAAATTCTCATGCAAATCTTTCACTAAAACCTAACCCTAACTCACGGATTTTTTTCTTTGAAAAACTCAACCAATTTTTTTTTTGTTTACAATGTCAACTTACATAGATTTCATTTTAAACCAATTAAATCATAGCAAAACAATTTTTTTCACCCTTAGCCCTATATATTGCCACGGTTCTACAATAAGAAACATAAGAAAAAATCAAGTTTTTTTGCATTCCAAACTCATCAAATTCATCACCAAAACTTGTTTCAATCATAACCATACTCTAATACATAAACAATAACATAAAACTCAAACTTTTTCATCAATAAATTCACTATTCCAGCCACTGTTTTTCAGCCAAAAAGAAGCAAGAAAACTGAATTTTTTTGAAGGTTACCTTGCTAGAAACACTTCTTGCCACTTAAAGATGAACTTGAACACTAAAATTTGAAGATTTTTGGCTTGTAAAAGGGTGGGGATCTCATGGTTTTAATGGGGAACAAGGGCTGCTTGTTTTCTGAATTTCCTTGGCTGTTTCCACGTGAATTTCCAGCAGCAAAATATGTATATATAGCAGCCCATAAGTGAGGGATTTAGTTGCAAACTAGTTGGCATTTTGTCAAAATTTTAGGGACTTAGTTGCAACTTTTTGGGGGGTCTTTTTGCAACTTTTTATGGCTGTTTTACAGCTGCTAGGACAGCTCATTTTGCTTGGATTTATCCAAGAAATTTGAATAAAATCTATGGCATTTTGGCTTAATCTCAACCTTTGGATCAAAAAGTGTTAAATCCTAGCCATTAAAGCTTGGATTTCTTTCCACCATTAACATAAATAATTTAATTATGACATCATGCTAATGAGGTCATCCCATTAGAATCTAGTTTACTTCTAGTTGGTTTTCGATTCCAATCCAACCGAAAATTACCCCGGAGCAAATTTTACTGAAATTGCACTGGAGGTTTTATGAGGCCATCCGCGTGCTCGGTTTGCCCTAATATACTGTCGTTTGGCCAAAAATACAGTCTAAAATTTTTCATCTTTTAGTGAAACACATACTTTTGTTAGGGTTTTTGGTTCCAACTTGGTACCATTTTCCCCCATTTCGACTAGATAAAATTTTCTAAAGTCAAATTCATGATTCTTGACCTTGCTAAACTTTTTTTTTTCGCATTCTAAATAGTATTAAATTATTTATTTTACAGTTTAAAACTTAAAATTCACTGTTCACATACATTGTACATGGTCTCTGAGAACGATTAAATTTCCTGGTTGTCACAGTCTATACTCCAGACAGTCAAGACAAACCATCCCCTCCAAGGCTTTAGACAACATAATAGTCTTAATATGAGTTAGATACTCGGTATAACCCCATAGACTACAGACCTGAGTTTAGACCACTTACTTTAGAACATTTTCTTCTCGCATACAAAAGTCCATTGCATGTAATGTTCTAACAATTTTAACATAAGCAGTCAGGGAGCCATATTTGCTTACATTTACTTTAACATGTAAATAAAATAGGGACAAACAGTAATGTAATGAATAACCTCTATATATAATTTTATTATCCAGTTCAAAATAAATACATCAAAATGTCTCTAATGCTTAGGGCATCTCCTAACAATCTCCTACTTGCCCTAAGCCAGCAGATGTGCCATGTTACGCATCCCTATCGCCTCTACATGCCTCCCAAAGTTTATAGCCACCAAAGTCTTAGTAAAGGGATCGACAATGTTGTCCTCGGACGCGATCTTACATACATCTACTTGGCCTGTCTCCACGTGCCCTCTAATAATGTGATATCTCCGATCTATGGGCTTGGTCCTCTTGTGGTGCTGAGATTCCCTTGGGTTGGCAATAGCCCCAGTGTTATCACAGTAAAGTGTGATAGGCTTGTCAACACCCGGAATAACCTCAAGGTCTCTAAAGAACTTGCGGAGCCAAACCGCTTCTTTAGATGCCTTAACCGCAGCCACATACTCAGCATCCATAGTAGAGTCAGCTGTGTAACCCTGCTTTATACTCCTCCACACAATGGCGCCTCCTCCGAGCAAGAACACTAATCCAAATGTCGATTTCCTCGAATCTTTGCAAGTCTGGAAGTCTGAGTCCATGTATCCTACGGATGTTAGGTTCCCTCCAGAATATACTAGCATATAATCCCTCGTTCTCTAAAGATACTTGAGTATATGCTTTACTGCTTGCCAGTGCTTGGTTCTAGGATTCGCTTGATATCAACTCACCATACCTACTACAAAACATATGTCCGGGTGAGTGCAAAGCATAGCGTACATAAGGTTACCCACAGCGGATGCATAAGGGACCTTACTCATACGCTCTCTTTCTTTCGATGTCTTTAGATAGTAATCCAATGAAAGAGTTAGACTGGCAATAGAAAGTTGTGTACCTTTCTTTGCCCTTGCATTGCATATTTCTCAATTATTTTATCTATGTATGAAGCCTGGGATAATGCTATCATTTTGTTCTTTCGATTTCTAAAGAGACGAATGCCTAGAACATAATTAGCTTCTCCCAAGTCCTTTATGTCAAACTGTTGGTGTAACCAAAACTTGACCGATGATAAGTTCCCTACATCATTCCCAGTGAGTAGTATATCATCAACATAAAGTATCAGAAAGATCACTTTTCCATCCTTAATACGTTTATAAACACAGGGTTCATCAAAGTTTTGCTCAAAATTGAAAGTCTAGATCGCTTGATCAAATCTCTGGTTCCATGAGCGAGATGATTGCTTTAATCCATAAATAGATCTAAGCAACTTGCAGACTTTCCTTTCTTAGCCTTTTGTTATGAACCCTTCGGGCTGTATCATGTAGATACTTTCCTCAAGATGGCCATTCAAGAATGCGTCTTGACATCCATTTGCCAGATCTCATAATCGAGAGCCGTAGCAATGGACAGAAGAATACGAATAGACTTCAGCATAGCAACAGGCAAAAAGGTTTCATCGTAATCGATTCCAGCCTATTACGTGTACCCCTTTGCAACCAGTCTAGCTTTGAAAGTTTCCACTCTCCCTTCTGCATCCTTCTTTCTTTCGTAGACCCATTTGCATCTAATGGGTTTTATCCCATCCAGAAAATCTACAAGTTCCTAAACAGAGTTGGATTTCATAGAATCCATCTCATTGTTCATAGCATGTTTCCAAGATTTAGAATCAACATCATTTATAGCTTCATCATAGGTGATCGGATCATCATCATGCTCATGAGCCTTGGCCTAGTATACCTCAGCATCATCAATGAAGAAATTAGGTTTCTTCGAATAACCTTCGTACTACAACCAAGCACCCTAAATTATTGATTGTTTGTAGGTCTTTCACCGGAACTCGGACTTGTGTCCAAGAATGAAACCTGTGGAGCAGTTCTTTCACTTGATAACTCCTGTAGCACCACTTTGCTTTGAGGCTTAAAGTCATTCATGTGACTTTCCTCTAAGAATGTCGCATGGGTTGAAACAATGACTTTTTGTTCCTTCAGGTTATAGAAAAGACCTCCCTTAGTTCCCTTTAGATACCATACAAACATGCATAATTCTGATCTTGGTTCCAACTTCTTCGCATCCCCATCCAGTACATATGTCGGGTAGCCCCATATTCTCATATGTCCAAGGGAGGGCTTCCTACCATGCCACAATTCATATGGAGTTCTGGGAATTGATTTCTTGGAGCCTGGTTCAGATTATAGCACACCGTTTGTATAGCATGTCCCTAAAATGATAATGGCAGTGTTGAATAACTCATCATGGACCGTGCCATATCCAACAAGGTCTTGTTTCTCCTTTTGGCTGCACCATTCTGTTGTGGAGTACCAGGTGCAGTTAATTAGGATAATATCCCATTCTCTACAAGATGTCCTAGAAATTCGTCGGAGAGGTATTCACTACCTCAATCAGATCGAAGTGTCTTTATGGATTTATCCAATTACTTTTCCACTTCCACACAATACTCTTTGAACTTGTCAAAGGTTTCGCATTTGCGGTGCATCAGATACATATATCCATACCGCGAGTAATCGTCTATAAAGGCGACATAATACTCAAGCCCTCCTCATGCTGTGACGTTCATGGGGCCACATACGACAGTGTGCATAATTTTTAAGATCTCTTAAGCCCTTGTACCCTTAGCTCTAAAAGACTTCTTAGTCATCTTTCCCTCTAGACAAGACTCACATTGAGGAAGACATACCTCCTCCAGAGATAGAGGACCGTCTTTCACCAATCTTTGAATCCTATCCTGATTAATATGACCAAGTCTTAAATGCCAAAGATACGCCTTGTTAGAGTGAGAAACTTTTAACCTTTTAGAGTTATCTATTAATTCAGTGTCAAGCAGTGAGTACATCTTTAGTTTGATCAAATATAGGTTTCCATCCATCCATTCAGAACAGATAAAAGACTTATTTCTACGAATATCAACTCTTTTACTAAAAGAAACTGAATAAGAATCTTTTATTAAATAAGCTACCGATATAAGGTTCCTTCTAAAATTAGGAATGTAAAAACAGTCTGTCAATAAATTAAACCTAAATTCATCAAAGTAAGGATAAATATCTCCCACTGCCTCAGCCACCACCAAGCTGCCGTCTCCAGTCCGCAATGAGAGGCTCTTATCATGTAGACTTCTCATTTCCATAAACCCTGCATAGAAACACAAACATGTTTAGTGGCGCCCGAATCAATGACCAAAGTGTCTTTCGATTCTTCCACCAAACACGCTTCCAAGTGGTGAAGTTCCTTACCTTCCTTGCCCTTGGCAGCTAGAATTTCCTGGTAAGCCTTCTTAAAGTGACCTACCTTCCCACAACGAAAGTATTTGGACTTTTTAGGGTCCCTAGGCTTTTTGTTCTTGTTCTTCCTCTTCCCATCCGTGACAGGAGGATTAGAAGAACTGGAAGCCGCTTGCTTCTTACTTGGCCTCTTCCTCTTTCGTGAGGGTTTGGAAGATTCTGCCAAATTGGCCTCTCCTTTGGGTTGGACCGCATCCCCATACCTGATCATCCGCTCATAAGCTTGGAGTTGCTTCATGAGCTTGGTTAGTCCTAACTCCCTTGTCACCAGATTATATGTGGCTTTAAACCCCACAAAATCTTTAGATAGAGTTTTGAACACCATCTCGATCTGGGTGTTGTAGTCCAACTCAGCACCGTTCTCGGTAGCCTCGACGAAGAATCCCATTAGAGTGATCATATAGTCCTTCACTGGAGTACTTACCTTTTGCTTAGAGTTCATAATACTGGTTATAGCGGACTGTCGAGCCAACTGTTCTTGGCCTCCGAACATATCCTCTAGATTTTCCATGATCTCCTTAGCAACTTGATAAGTCTCATGCTACTTTTGTAAAGCACTCGTCATGCTAGCAAGTATGTAGCACCAAGCTATCTCATTGGATTCTCTCCAACGAGTATAGGCAACCAAGACCTCCTCAAGCAGTGTGTCAGGTTTGGGCCCTGGTGGGCATGGTTCGTCCAGTACGAGCTTGTGTCTCTCGCAGCTGAGAACTATCAACAGATTTCTTTTCCAATCTTTATAATTATTGCCATTTAGTTTATTCTCAATAAGTATTGAAATGGGGGGTGTCGGTGACATTTTGAACTGAAATAAAACTATACTATACATCATTACATAGCCCAAGCAAATATACAGATAATTTAGCAAATAAAACATACAAGTATGTTCCTACATGAAACTTGAAAAAACATGTAGCATTGCAACGGTAATTCTCAGCACCTATTGCCCCAAGCCACCGAGGGGTGGTCATGAAACAAATAGCCAAAACATGGACCTCGCCTAATTAATATATATTGCCTTAAATCCTCCAAGGTTAAGACATATATTAATAACCGCTTATTTGGCCACCAGTTTAGTTAACAGAGCTTCTAGGGAAGGTTAATAACTAAACAAGTCTTGAGTGTATAACCATTGTTTGCGTAGCCCGATCCATGTCCTACCAAGCCACCGAGGGGTGGTCATGAATAGGATCATACCCAAACACGTTTTCCACATAGGAGATCCAACCTAGTATACCAGCGGCGGTAAACACCTACCGAGGGGTGTGGTCAGGGCAGAACTAATGCGAGGTATTGCCATGCTTTCACATATGGATCAACAATGGAGGCCGTGGGTTTTGTTTGAAACCCTCTTCCACTCAATATTTTGAAAAACATGTAAGTTTCGACAAATTATGTATGATCAATATAGTATGAGCGGTACTCACCTATCCTATATGACATGTTATCAAATATGCATATAAAACATCCATCAATACATATTTATACATCCATGACATATCACAGAAAAAATAATTGACAGAATAACCAAGCCATGGTTCCATCCTAGAACAAAGAAAATAAAGATTACAAAATTCCATCCAAAGCATTCTTTGGGTCTTGAATTTTATTCCGTCTTCTTGTATCCATCTTTATGTAGCCTCTCCATTTATTTCTCATCCCAAGAATCATTTAAAATTTAAATTCCAAAAATTCAAATTTCAAATTCAAATTCCGAATTCAAATTTCAAATTTAAATTTCAAATTCAAATTTTTAAACAATTTTAAAAATCATGTGTAATAATATGTAATTTCAAAAATTTCAATTTTTCAATTACATATTTTTAAACATGATTTAAAAATTAAATCTGAAATTTAAGAATCAAAATTTTCGATTTTTGTACCGTCGCCACATCGCCCCGGAGGCCGGCAGCAGCCGTGGGCTGCCCTCAGTCCTCGGGGGGCTGGCAGCCCACGGCCGCCCCATGTGTAGCCCTGCCGGGCTATAGGCCAAGCCTGTAGTGCCAGGCTGCATACCTAGGCTGGGCACAGCAGCCAGCAGCCACACGCTGCATGCCAATGCTACGGCCAGGCTTGGGAAGGCCACGGCCACCCTCGACGGCCGTGGGTGGTCATGGCCTGTACAGGGGCTGCCGCAGCCCATCCTGCCCGAGGGCAGAGGCTGTAGCCCCACTAAGGCCCGATGGCCTATCCCGAGGGGTTGTATCTCGATTTTCATGTCATATTCCAATTAACCATTTGGATCTCCAAAAATTAATTTGAATCCCAATTAAATTGAAATTTTCCACACAATCAAAATTTCAACCTTTAAATTAAATTTAACTTTTTGGGAAAAATAAATTACGGTCTTCAAACTTCAATCTCCTCCAAGAATAATTACATAAATATTCTAAACCATTTCCGGTGTATAAAAATTCTAATCATAATAATTCTCAGAGACAAAATTAAAATCCATGGAAAAATTATAGTGTTAATAAACTGCTCCCATGGTTACATAAAAAATCCTAAATACAATTTTTCTAAATTCTAAGGAACCATAACCGACAAAAAACAAGCATGCTTATAATAATTTAAAAAATTAAAATAACCACATACTTTATACATAATCAATGATAACAACATAAAGGAATCCTAGAATGCCACTCTCTAAATATCAAATCCATACATAAATAAAAAAACCAATTAATTGTCTAATTCATGTACATGGCATAGTCATGAGATGGCTCTGATACCAATTGTAGGAAATTAAATCGATAAAAACTATCAGAGTGGTGCAGCGGAACAATAAAAATTTTTAAGGATCGTTAAATATCTCATGATGCCATATACAATAAACCAACAACAATTTAAACTCATACCTCAAGGACGCTAATCTTGTAGGAGGAGAATGACCGGAGGGCTTCAACCAACTAGCCTTCTCTACTATTCTCCAATTCCCGAATGGCTGAGTGTGTGGGCACTTTGAACCTCGATCGGTATGCTAGCACTGCTAGTCTTCTTCCAACCACCTAGATCTCTAAAGAACTTATTATCACGGTGAGTTGTGCAACAATAAGCCTGCTCACCTGAGAGTTTGTGGTCTTAGAGAACTAGAGTGGCAGGATCTCTATATATAGATTTACACGAGGTGATTCTCTGAATTTGAATTAGATTAGGAGAAGATATTCTCCCTTATCCACAACCAAAAAATCTGAATTTTCTGAGGGGAAAATCCCAACTAAAATTTCAGCCAACTTAGGATTATCTAATTCAAATCTAAACAAGGTTTTAATTTATCTCCCTTTTTTTGAACCAAAAAATCTGAAAATCCTTAAGGATTTTCACCAAATAATTTCGGCCACAAAAGATAAGGGAAAAATCAAAATTTCACTAGGATTTTCAAGCTTGAATCTTATCTCATCCTTATCCAAAATAACCGAAAATCTCCTAGAATATATCCTCAAAAAATTCAGCCATAATCAGGGAGGAGAGAATCCAAATTCAACTGGGATTGAAACTTGAATTTTTTCCTGAACCTTATCCACAAAAAATCTGAAAATTCCATGAGGATAATCCTCAAAATTTTCATCCATTATTGTTAGGATTTGGATTCAAAATTCAAATAGGATTCTAACAAGATTTTCCTCTCCATATCTAACTCAAATTTAAATTTCATTCCTTGTGGATTTACCACAAGAAATTCGAATCCTACTTGGATTGTGATTCAAAATTTGAAATTTGAAATTTCAAATTCAAATTTCATATTCAAATTTCAAATTCAAATTTCAAAATCAAATTTCAAATTCAAATTTCAAATTCAAAATTCAAATTCAAATTTCAAATTTCAAATTTCAAATTTCAAAATTCAAATTTCAAAATTCAAATTTCAAAATCCACAAAACAGTTGTATTTCAAATTCTTGTTCTCATGGATAATTTTCTACAACTCCAATCCAATCTCAAATAAAATCATGGCAACTTCATTTGGAGTTCGAATAATTGTGTACTCTATTATCCAAAAAAAAAAAATCTGAATTCAACCAGATAGAATTTTGTCAACCATCCTAATCCTATGTCAATACCATCCATGCATAATTAACTAGCCAATAGCATTCGCAGATCAATTTGCCAAACGTTAAGGAATTATGTGGAGTTAGTAGAGGGACAATTGGACATATATAATTGGGCTCCCGCAAATCCATATGATCATCATTCTTTATCGAACAACTCAATCATATGATCACTAATTTCAGAGTCACACCACTATAAACCTGAAATGAACTCCTAATTATATACCGTATTACGTAAGCCTGTGACAAGCTATCGTCCAATGACCTTGTCATGTATGCAGAACCCTCATATGATATCCATGATCAGCCTTAGGTCAAAGTCCGTTCAATCCTACTGATCAGGCTATCTTAAAGTTCCATTATACAATCGAATAAAGAAAATGATTATTCACCATATGTGAATAACAAGTCATCCACCCAACGGATGACCCAAGGCCTTGTCCATTTTCACATTCAGTATAATGCCTTTAAGAGGATACCCTTAACTCCTTATTAGAGCTATGATTCCGATATCTGTAAATAAACCCTTCATCGTATATAAGTCATGCACCTAACGAACGGGTCTATAAGCTTACTACCTCTGAGACGCTTTAGCCATTAGAACATCAAAGTACACAAGTCATATACATAAAGCTGTTCATCTACTTAGGATTAAAGTTACTGCACAATGAACGTCAAAAGCAGATCGATCCAGTCAAAGCGGACTTCGTAGATCAATCAAGCTTTAGTCCCGGTCTAATATGTCACCATCAAGCAACATATATATGTCTCTACTTGGGAGTCTATGCTCTAGACAGTTAAGACAAACCGTCCCCTCCAAGGTTTTAGACAACATAATAGTCTTAACATGAGTTAGATGCTTGGTCTAACCCCATAGACTATAGACCATAGTTTAGACCGCTTACTTTAGAACATTGTTTTCTCACATACGAAAGTCCATTGCATGCAATGTTCTAACAGTTTTAACACAAGCAGTCAGGGAGCCATATTTGCTTACATTTATTTTAACATGTAAATAAAATGAGGACAGATGGCAATGTAATGAATAACCTCTATATATAATTTTATTATCTAGTTCAAAATAAATACATCAAAATGTCTCTAATGCTTAAGGCATTTCCTAACAGTTCCAGCTATATTTCTCATGATCGCCCCTTAGTGGCTTGGGGCAATAGGTGCTGAGAATTACCATTGCAATCCTACATGTTTTTTTTTTCAAGTTTCATGTAGGAACATATTTGTATGTTTTGTTTGCTAAATACACTCTATATTTGCTTGGGGTTTGAAATGATGTTCTTGTATGATTTTATTTCAGTTCAAAATGTCATCGGCACCTGTCATTTCAATACTCATTGAAAACAAACTAAATGGCGATAATAATAAAGACTGGAAAAGAAATCTGCTAATAGTTCTCAGTTATGAGAGACACAAGTTTGTACTAGATGAATCATGTCCACCTGGGCCCAAACCTGACACACCACTTGAGGAGGTCCCGGTTGCCAATAATTGTTGGAGAGAATCCAATGAGATAGCTCGGTGCTACATTCTTGCTAGCATGGCGAATGCTTTACAAAAGCAATATGAGACCTACCAAGTTACTAGGGAGATCATGGACAATTTAGAGGACATGTTTAGAGGCCAAGAAAAATTGGCTCGATAGTCCGCCATCACTAGTATCATGAACTCTAAGCAGAAGGTAGACACTCCGGTAAAGGGTCATATGTTCACTCTATGGATTCTTTGCTGAGGCTATTGAAAACGGTGCTAAGCTGGACTATAACACCTAGATGAGATGGTGTTTAAAACTTTGTCAAAGGATTTTGTGGGGTTTAAAGTCACATACAATCTGGTGACAAGGGAGTTAGGACTCACTGAGCTTATAAAGCAACTCCAAGCTAATGAGCGTATAATCAAGGATAGGGATGCGGTCTAACCTAGGAGGGAGGCCAACTTGGTGGAATCTTCCAAACCCTCTAGGAAAAGGAAGAAGCCAAAGAAGAAGCAGGCAGCTTCTAGTTCTTCAATTCCTCCTGTCTTGGATGGGAAGAAGAAGAAGAACAACAACAAGCCTAGAGACCCTAAAAAGTCCAAGTGCTTCCATTATGGGAAGGTAGGTCATTTTAACAAGGCTTGCCGTGAATTCCTAGCTGCCAATGCCAAGGAAGGTAAGGAACTTCATTATTTAGAAGTTTGTTTAGTGGAAGAAATAAAAGACACTTAGGTCATTGATTCCAACGCCACTAATCATGTTTGTGTTTCTTTGCAGGAGTTCATGGAAACGAGAAGTCTACATGATAGGGGCCTCTCATTGCAGACTAGAGACGATAGCTTGGTGGTGGCTAAAGCAGTGAGAGATATTTATCTTTATTTTGATGAATTTCGGTTTATTTTATTGAAAGACTGTTTTTATGTTCCTAATTATAAGAGGAACCTTATATTGATATCTTGTTTGATAAAAGATTCGTATTTAGTTTCTTTTACTAAAAAAGTTGATATTCACAAAAATAAATCTTTTATCTGTTCTGGTGTACTCACTGCTTGACACCGAATTAACTAATATATCTAAAAAGTTGAATGTTTCTCACTCTAACAAGGCATACCTTTGGCATTTAAGACTTAGTCATATTAATTAAGATAGGATTCAAAGATTGGTAAAAGACGGTCCTTTGAAAACTCTAAAGGAGGTACGTCTTCCTCAATGTGAATCTTGTCTTTAGGGTAAGATGACCAAAAGGGCTTTTCGAGCTAAGGGTATTAGGGCTCAGGAACTCTTAAAAATTGTGAACACTAACGTATGTGACCCAATGAATGTCATTGTGTGAGGAGGGTTAGAGCATTATGTCTCTTTTATAGACAATTGCTCAAGGTATGGATATGTATACCTAATGCATTGCAAGAGTGAAACCTGTGACAAGTTCAAAGAGTATCGTGAAGAAATAGAGAAGTAATTGGATAAATCCATAAAGACACTTTGATTTGATCGAGGTAATGAATACCTCTCTGATGAATTTCTAGGGTATCTTGTAGAGAATGAGACACTGTTCCAATTGATTGCACCTGGTACTCCACAAAATAATGGTGTAGCCGAAAAGAGAAACAGGACCTTATTAGATATAGTATGATCCATGATAAGTTATTCAATGCTGCCATTATCATTTTGGGGATATGCACTACAGGGGACATGCTATATTCTAAACCAAATTCTAAGTAAATCAATTCCTCGGACTCTGTATGAATTGTAGCATGGTAGAAAGCCCTCCCTTGGACATATGAGAATATGGGATTACTCGGCATATGTACTAGATGGGAATGCGAAGAAGTTGGAACCAAGATTAGAACTGTGTATGTTTGTGGGGTATCCTAAGGGAACTAAAGGAGGTCTGTTCTATAACCTGAGTGAATAAAAGGTCATTGTCTCAACCCATGAGACATTCCTAGAGGAAAGTCACATGAATAACTTTAAACCTCGAAGTAAAGTGGTGGTAAAGGAATTATCAGGTGATAGAACTGCTCCACAGGTTTTAGTCTTGGACATAAGTTTGAGTTTTAGTACAAGATCTGTAGATGATCAACAGTTTAGGGTGCTTCATCATAGTGGAAGGGTTTCTAAAAGACCTAATTTCTTCATGTATAATGCTGAGGTATATCTGGCCAAAGTTCATGATCATGATGATGATCCAGTCACTTATGATGATACCTATAAAGAAGTAAGAACCTTGGTATAATGAAGACATCATAATCAGTGATAGAAAAACGGATTGATAAGTCAAGGATGAACACCACAAGAAATCTTAATAAGTTCAAAAAGTTCTTGAAGAACTAAAGAGAATCACTCTCACTTTTTTGAGTAAACATCTATGTATCTTATTCATATGAAATATGCCTATAAAAAGGTAAGAATTACTATCTAAAATTCAAAAAATAAAATATTCTGAAAATTTAAAATTTAAAATTCCTAAAAATAATGCTAGTTCTAAATCTTGGAAACAGGTTATGAAAAATGAGATGAATTCTATGAAATCCAACTTTGTTTTGGAACTTATGGACCTACTTGATGGGATAAAACCCATTGGTTCCAAATGGGTCTATAAAAGAAAGAGGGATATGGAAGGGAAAGTTGAAACTTTCAAGGTTAAACTTGTGATAAAGGGATACACACAAAAGGTTGGAATCGATTACGATGAAACCTTTTCGCCTATTACTATACTGAAGTCTATCTGTATTCTTCTATCTGTTGTTGCAGCTCTCGATTAGGAGATCTAGCAAATGGATGTCAGGACGACATTCTTGAATAGCCATTTTGAAGAAAGTATCTGTATGTTACAGCCCGAAGGGTTAGTGGTAAAAGGCCAAGAAAGAAAAGTCTGCAAGTTACTTAGATCCATTTATGGATTGAAGTAAGTGTCTAGCTCATGGAACCAAAGATTTGATCAAGCGATCAAAACATTTGGTTTTGAGCAAAATGTTGATGAACTTTGTGTTTATAAATGTATTAAGAATGGAAAAGTGGTCTCTCTGGTACTCTATATTGATGATATACTACTCATTGGGAATGATGTATGAAACTTATCATCGGTCAAACTTTGGTTAAACCAAAATTTTAATATGAAAGACTTGGGAGAAGCTAATTATGCTCCAGGCATTCATCTCATTAGAGATCGAAAGAACAAAATGATAGCATTATCCCAGGCTTCATACATAAATAAGATAATTGAAAAGTATGTAATGCAAGAGACAAAGAAAGTTTCATAACCTTCCATTGCCGGATTAACTCTTTCATTAGATGACTATCCCAAGACATTAGAAGAAAGAGAGTGCATGAGTAAGGTCCCTTATGGATCCGCTATGGGTAACCTTATGTATGTAATGCTTTGCATTTGCTCTGATATTTGTTTTGTAGTAGGTATGGTGAGTCAATATCAAGTGAATCTTGGAATCAAGCATTAGCAAGTTATGAAGCATACAGTCAGGTATCTTCAGAGAATAAGGGATTATATGCTGATATATTATGGAGGGGACCTAACACCCATAGGATGCACAGACTCAGATTTCTAGACTTGCAAGGATTCATGGAAGTCAACTTCAGGATCAATGTTCTTACTTGGAGGAAGCACCTGTGGCGCCCCCGAATTTGGCCATGCGTAAACCACCACGGTCTGACTCCGTAGTCGACCGAGAGAGCTTGTGCACCGAATCTGGATCGCCATTTAAAACACTTTTATTTTCGAACTCTCTTATTTCAGGGCCTAAAAATTCACCCATATTTTTTTTCTTTCTAATATACTTTCCTCACATGAAAGCCAAGTATGAAAGCCGTATAAAATATAATACTAGCTTTTAGTTGTCTTTTTTTTAAGTACAACATACTTTACATAATTACAATATATGTACTTTTTTTTTAAAAAATACATTCTCTACAATTCACTTTCTCTCGATGGTCAGTGAAAAACTTATGGCAAGACCAAATCCACAGTGGATTCCCTATCTCATCGGCACACGCGTATCCTGCCGCCATCCAAGTAGTCTATTGGACAGGTTTCTTCCTAAAACATGAAAAAACTAATGAACTAACAGGCTCAGCAAGTTCAAACATACTTAGTAAGAATCACCTAGATTCAAAAACATCAAAAATATAATTTCTTATGAATAACACTATTTATCCATGAATAGTACTATTTATCATAAATATTAACTTTGACCTTTGACTAATGAATAGTAACTATTACCTTAATCGGTTACTATTCACATTACCCTAAACGATTTCACTACACTTAGTGTTAGTGTTGGTTATGCTCAATTATGCTCTATTATGGCTTTCATCACATTACTGACTATTATCTCTATTTGTATTTTGGCTTTGAGCTCATTGTGGTAGTACCGATAGTTTAAGCGTGTTGACGGGAGGGCCTAGGGAGTGACCATAAAGCTTCTTCCTCTCCAGTCCTTCATCACCCGTAACGATTATTATATCCCCGAAGGACCTGTAAAACCTCCTCTACAATGTTAGAGGGGCAGTACACCTTAAATGATTTTATTACCATCTTTCAATTATAGTCCTGACCAGGTGACCCTAATAGCCACCTCAAGGTCAACAACCTCTGTTACCCGTAGGCCTTACATATTCTCTTTTTCTCATTATGTGGGATGTGTTATACTAACTAATCCCCCAGTGCCCATAGGGCTTAACAGCTAATGTACAACTAGTACATAAGGAAATAATATAGTATTTCATGTTGCAAACATGAAAATGCTTGAACTTACCACCACTGCGATAATGTCCACTTCCGAAACTCCTATGCAGTTTTATCTCTAGTTTGGGTCTCTACAAATAGTATTGTCTGTTAATACCCATCATTAATTATCACTTTGGATATATTCATTTTGTAATAAATTTTATAACATATTTCAACTTTTTATGTGGTACATGGTTTGTAACACGCCCGTGTCCTTGCCCGTGTACCTCTCGGGTTCACTCTTCACGACCGTGTTTCAAGATACACACCCGTGTACTATTTAAACTCTAGATTTTTGACTCTAAAATCTTTATTTTAGGTTCTAAAATTTTATTTAAAACATTCTAGATCCTTTATGGTCCTTTCCGAGTCTTTCAGAAATTTTTGGTCAAACTGACTATTTTGCCCCTGACCAGTCTCGGGACCATAACTATTCCGTTCAATCATTTTTCCTGAATTTTCTAAGTCCAAATATCATAAAATAATATTCCCTAGGCTTCTATATTGTTTTACAACTTTATTTGCTACAAAATCACAATTACTCATTTTCTGACCTTCAGTTACCATTCATCCGATACCTACGGTCGTTTCTCATTTTTCTAGCGTTTCGGAGCCTTAAATGGGTATTTCACTACTCTTGAAACGTTTTTCATCCCATTCCCGAGCCTCGGTTCCTGAGGGACTCGGGTTTCTTATCCCGATCTAATTTTTCCCCTCGTTTCCTAAAATACCCCTAACGTGAATTTTTTTCCGTTTTAGGCATTTTAGTCATTAAAGGGTCAGTTTGCTATTTCTTTTGGGTTTGATTTTTCATTATTAATCCTAACTCACCGAGGGGTCTCGGTTTCCTTTCCTAGCGTAATATTTTTACCCCTCGTTTCCCGAAATGACCTTATGCCGTTTTAAAAATTTCGACGGTATTTCCGCTTGTATTTTTAAGTTTTCTCGACGTTAGGTACACCTCAGAACCTTTGTACCTGCCACATACTATACTAGAGACCTATTTTATACAAACCAAACTTTGGGTAAAAATTTTCACATTTTCATCATTCAAACACAACATAAAATTTATCAAATTTTTTCCAATTAAAGCCTCGGTTTCTCATGGTAAACAACACCAAGGAGTTTTCATCACAATGTTCAATTTCCACATTCCATTCTTAAAGTTTCTAATGCACATTCCTTTCATTAAAACCCTAAGAAAATTTTCATTCTAACCCTAGCATATGACACAGTTTTCATGCTAAAACACATAGGAAAAATTTTCTCATTCCTAGTGTTCTTATTACACATTCCTCATCATTTTTCAATACTAAATTTTCTCATTTTTATCACATATAGGCCACGGATTTTGTGGGAAACAAGTATCGAAATTTTCTTGTTTCTAGGTTCTAATTCATGCTTTGATCAACATGTTACTGAATGAACATAACCCACCAAGCAAATCATCAATTTTTCCACATCATTTCCACCCTACAAGGCCACGGATTTTCATGGGAACATGCAAAATTTTTGCTTGTTTCTTAGTTCTAAATCATGCTTCATTCAACCTAGTATCAAACCAATCGAAACACTAAACCAAACATTAAATCTTCAACCATTTTTCACACCCCACATACACGGATTTTTGCAAGAAAAAATCAAGGAAAATGCTTTAAATTAGAAGCACACCTTATCACCTTGATCCTTGCAACTTAGTGAAGGCTTGGAAACTATTTTTTGTGTAAATTTTTGTCAAAATTTTGCTTGGAATGGAAAAGAGATACACGGATTTTTGGGCAGAAAAATGGCAAGAGTTTAGCTTGGTTTTCTCATTTTTCCAAATGAATTTTTGATGCCTATTTATAGGCAAATGGATGGGGACCTTTTCGCAAATTTTTCCAACAATTATCTAATTGTCCAAGGGCTTAAATGCAAACTTTTTGGGGTAAAAATTAAAATTTTTGGGCTGCCTTCTTTCCATGTGGCCGATCCCCATTTTTTCCCTTTTTCCAAAATTTTTTCAAAGCCATTTCGGCTTGATCATGGCCATTGATCCTAAAAGCATTTAATCTTGGCCTTTAATGCTACCTACCACATTAAATTAACCTTAATAAGCTAATTAACTAAATTGTATTTCTGATGTCATCTTGACATTATCTAATTAATATATGAATTAATTTGTGGTCAAATTTTGACCGAAAGTCAAACCGAACGAAACTTTACCGAAATCGCGTAGGCGGGTTCTAGGCACCTCCTATGCGATCAGTTTGTTTTATTTTGCTTCCATTTGGCTAGAATTCACTACCGTAAATTTTTGTCTTTTAGTGCACTTCGGTATACTCTTCAGGGTTTTTGGCTTTATTTTCGAGCTGTCTCACCCGTTTATGTTCATTAAGATTTTCTATCTCTGAACTCACTCACTTTAACACTACTGGAACATTTTCACAGTATTCTCAACAATATTAAAACACAACTTTTTTACATTTTATTCATTAAAATTGATACATGCATACAATTTTAATTTACTTCAAGAATCTAAAAATTCCCGGTTATCACATTCACCCCTCCTTATAAAATTTTCGTCCTCGAAAATTTAGAACAAGTGCGGGTACAAATTTCTAATTTAATCTTCTCGTTCCTATATAGCCTCTTCAATGTTGTGATTTTTCCATAGCACTTTGACTAATGGGATTGTTTTATTCTCAAGACCTTATCTTCTTGTGCCAAGATTTGAACAGGCTTCTCTTCGTATGTTAGATCTTTCTGAATTTATATTGGTTCATGTTTCAGCACATGGGACGGATCCAATATGTACTTCTGAAACATTGACACATGGAACACATTGTATACTACTGACTTTTCTGGAGGTAATCCCAATTTATAGGCAACCTTCCCGATGTGTTCGATGATCTCACATGGCCCAATATATCTTAGACTCAATTTCCCTTTATTACCGAAACGCATTATTCCTTTCATTGGCGAGACTCTTAGAAATATGAAATCCCCTTCGTTTAACTCTAGGGATCTTTATCTTTTGTCCGCATAGCTCTTTTGTCGACTCTATGCTATTTTCATTCGTTGCTGTATTTTTTTTTAATTGCATCCACCGTTTCTTACACAAAATCTATCTAATGCAGGCGTTTTTCTTGTAAATCATACCAATAGACAGGTGATCTATAATTCCTTCCATATAGAGCTTCATAGGGTGCTATACCTATCGAAGCTTGGTAGCTATTATTGTACGAAAACTCTACCAATGGACATGTCTTCTATTGTACATGCATGGGGCATGTCTTCTAACATTTGAATCATCCACTCAGATTTCCTGTTCGTCTATGGATGAAATGCTGTACTTAGGTGCACTTCCATTACCATGGCTTCCTGCATACAAGTCCAGAAATTTGAAGTGAATCGCGCATCATGATCAAATATAATGGACTTAGGAACTCCTAACCTGATGATGTGGTTAACATATAAGTTTGCTAACTTTTCTAGTGAAAAGGTCATTTTTACTGTTATAAATCTTACTATCTTTGTCAATCTGTCGACAATAACCCAAATAGCATCGTAACCTTCTGGGGTTTTCGACAGTCCTACAACAAAGTCCATCAAAATACGTTCCCATTTCCATTCAGGAATCTCAAAAAGCTCTAGCTTTCCACCTAGATGTCGATGTTCAGCCTTAACTTTTTGGCACGTCATGCATTTACTCACAAATTCAGTAATGTCCTTCTTCATCCCTTTCCACCAAAATTGCAGTTTCAAATCCTGGTACATCTTACTAGCTCCAGGATGCATTAAATATGGCGTTTCATGGGCTTCTGCCATAATTCACCTTCTTAATCCTTTATCATCAGGAATATAAATTCTTCCCTGATGTAGGATTAATCCATCTTCAGACACTCCTTCTTGAGGATTTGCTAAATTGGAATCTCACTTTTGAGCCTCTCTAATGTCCTCATATAATGATGATTCCAATTGAAGTGCAGCCAATCTTCCTGTTATTAGCTCCATCTTTAGCGTGTTGATTTCATGCTACAATGGCCTTGGAAGTTTTCCAATCGGTAGTTGCTGCAAAACAGTAGATTTCCTACTTAACGCATCAGCAACGCGATTGGCTTTTCCAGGATGGTAGAGGATTTGACAATCATAGTCCTTTACCAGCTCTAACCATCTCCTTTACTGCATATTCAACTCCTTCTATGTGAAGAAATACTTTAAACTCTAGTGGTCAGTATAAATCTGACACTGAGCTCCATACAGATAGTGTCACCAGATCTTCAATGCGAACACTACTGCAGCAAGTTCTAGATCATGAGTGGGATAATTTCTCTCGTGTTCCTTTAATTGACACGATGTATAAGCAATCACCTTATCGCCTTATATCAGGGTAGCTCTTAATCCCATCTTTAATGCATCACTGTAAATCATGAACATCTCCCTTTTAGTAGGAAGTGTAAGGATTGGCGTACTTGTTAATCACCTTTTCAGCTCTCAGAAACTCTTTTCACACACTTCTGTCCACTTGTACTTCCTCTCTTTACGTGTTAAAGCCGTGAAAGGTGCAGCGAGTCGTACAAATCCCTCGATAAATCTTCTGTAATAGCCAACTAAACCTAAGAAACTTCGTATTTCAGTCACATTCTTAGGTGCAGGCCATTCATTAATCGCCTCTACTTTTGCTGGGTCTACGGCAATTCCTTCCTTGGAAACCACATGTCTAAGGAAATGTACCCTATCTAGCCAAAATTCATACTTAGAGAATTTGGCATAGAGTTGATGCTTCCTTATCACCTGCAAACAATCCTTAGGTGTTCTTCATGCTCCTTACAAGTCTTTGAATATATAAATATATCATCGACAAACACAATGACAAACTTATCGAGATATTCTTTGAAAACTCGATTCATTAAATCCATAAATGCAGCTGGCGCATTTGTTAACCCAAACGGCATCACAAGGAATTCGTAATGACCGTAACGGGTCTGAAATGCGGTCTTGTGAATGTTGTTATCCTTGATCCACAGTTGATGGTATCTTGATCGTAGATCAATCTTAGAGAATACTGCTGCACCTTTGAGTTGGTCAAACAAGTTGTCAATTCTAGGTAACGGATACCTATTCTTGATAGTGACCTTGTTCAACTCCTAATAGTCGTTGCACATTCGAAATGATCCATCCTTTTTCTTGACAAACAGTACGGGAGCACCGCATAGGGAATAGCTCGACATATAAATCCCTTGTCAAGAAGCTCTTTCTGTGATAACTGGGAATTTTAGATTCTCAGAGTAAATTAAAATTATATGTATGTACAATTTTAATGAATAAATTATAAAAAAGTTGTGTTTTAATACTGTTAAGAATATTGTAAAAATGTTCCGACAGTGTTGAAGTGAGTGAGTTCAGAGATAGAAAATCTTACCAAACAAAATTGGGTGAGACGGTCCGAAAACAGAGCCAAAAACTCTAGGGAGTACACTGAAATGCACTAAAAAGATAGAAATTTACGGTAGAGAATTTTGGCCGAACGGAAGCAAAATAAAACAAGCAGATCGCACCGAAGGCGCCCGGAACACGCCTACGCGATTTCAGTAAAGTTTCGTTCGGTTTGACTTTCGGTCAAAATTTGACCACAAATTAATTAATAGATTATATATATATAGATAACATCACATTAATGATGTCATAAAGATTAAAGTTTTAAGGTTTGGAAAGTAATAAGTAAAAGGTGTAAGGTTAGGATTTAATCACCTTTTGATCAAGGGTTAGGATTATGCCAAAATAATATTGGAAAAAATTTTATAAATAAAGAAAAAAGGCCATTTGGCCATGTGGAAAGAAGAAAGAAAAAAATTTGATTTTTGGCCCAAAATAATTGCATTTTAGTCCTTGACCAATTAGCAAATTGTTGGGAAGATCTGCTAAATGGTCCTTGGTTTTTGCCTATAAATAGGCATAAAAATTCATTCAAAAAAATCAAGAAAAGTAGCCAAATTCTTGCTCATTTCTTGCAGCCAAAAACCGTGCCCTTTAAGTGAATTCTAAGCCAAAAATTGTCCAAAATTTCACACCAAAATTAGCTTCCATTGCATTTCTAGCATCAAGCAATCAACTAGATAAGGTGAGCTTCTAAATTGAAGCATTTTTCTTTGATTTTCTTGGTTAAAAATCGTGGGTATTAAGGTGTAGAAACATTGATAAAAATTGATGTTTTGATTGATGTTATGATTACTTTGATGTTTTAGAATTTAAAGTATGATTTAGGGTTAAGAAACAAGCAAAAATTTTGCATGTTTCCACGAAAAATCCGTGGCATTATTGGTGTGAAAAATGACTTGGAAATTGGTGTTTTGGTTTAGTGTTTATGTTCATTTGGTTATATGTTGAATCAAGCATGAATTAGAATCAAGAAATAAGAAAATTTTGATGTATTTTCATGCTAAAATCTATGGGTGATACACACTAGAAAATGGGAAATTTTTAGTTTTGAATAAGAATGTGGAATGTTGATAAAAACCCTAGAAAAGAAAGCAAGATTTTCTATGTGTTTTTGCATGAAAATTCGTGGCTAATGCTAGGGTTAAATTTGGTTAGGTTTTAATGTTGATTTGTGCATTGAAAACCTATGAATAAAATGTGATAAGTGTGGAAGGCAATGAAAAAAATATTTGGTGATGATTAACATGATAAACCAAGGCTAGGTTTGGAAAGAATTGATGTTGTGTAGTGATTCTTGAATACTGGTTAATGTGGAAAATTTTTATACAAAGTTTAGAAACTTTGTATAAAATAGGCCTTTGGTATAGTACGTGGTAAGTACAAAGGTTCTGAGGCGTATCTAACACCGGGGAAACCTTAAAATATAAGCGAAAATGCTGTTAAAATTTCTAAAACGGCATAAGGGCATTTCGGGAAACGAGGGGTAAAATATGGGACTCGGGAAGGAAACCGAGACCCCACGATGGATTAGGTTTGAAAATGGAAAACCAACCCAAGAGGAATAGTAAACCGACCCTTAATGACTAAAGTACCTAAAACAGGAAAAAATTTCCTGTTAGGGGTATTTTGGGAAACGAGGGAAAAACAATTAGGTCGGGATAGGAAACTCGAGCCTCTCGGGGATCAAGGTCGGAGATGGGATGAAAAACATTTCAGGAGTAGTGAAATGGCCATTTGAGGCTCCGAAATGCTAGAAAAACGAGAAACAACCCCAGATGACGGATGAATAGTAATCGAGGGGTGGGAAAATGATAATTGAGATTTTACAGCAAATTAAGCTGTAAAATGATACAGAAGCCTAAGAAATATTATTTTAAGATAATTAGGTTTAGAAAATTTGAGAAAAATAATAAAACGGAACAGTTACGGTCCCGAGACCCGCTAGGGGCAAAATGGTCATTTTGACCAAAAATTTCCAAAAGACTCGGAAAGGACCCTAAAGGACCTAGAAGGACTTAAATAAAATTCTAGGATTCAAAATAGAGATTTTAGAGTTGAAAATCTAGAGTTTAATTAGTACACGGGCATGTACAGTGGAACACGGTCATGTAAAATAAGACCGAGAGGTACACGGTCAGGGACACGAACGTGTTGTAAACCGTGTACCATATAAAGAATTGAAATATTTGTAAAACTTATCACAAAATAAATATATTTAAAGTGATAATTAATATAGGGTATTAACAAACAATATTATGTCTGTAGGAACCCAAACTAGAGATAGAACTACAAAGGAGTTCCGGAAGTGGACATTATCGCAGTATTGGTAAGTTCAAGCATTTTCATGTCTGCAACATGAAATACAGTATTACTTTGTTATGAACTAGTTGTACACTAGGTATCAAAGTCCTATGGATATTTGGGGATTAGTTAGTATAACAAGTCCCACATAATAGAAGGAAAAGAATATCTAAGGCCTATGGCGATGGAGGTTAGTGACCTTGAGGTAATGATTAATGTCACTTGGTCCAAACTATAATTGAAAGATGGTAATAAAACCATTTAAGGCGTACCACCCCTCTGACGTTGTGATGGAGGTTTTACAGGTCCTACGGGGATATAATAAGGGCTGTGGAGGAAGAAGCTCTAGGATCGCTCCCTAGGCCCTCCCAGTCAACGCGCAAGATAAATTATCGGCACCGCCATAAAAGAGCTCGATACAAGGGTACAAATAAAGAAAGAATAATCAATAATATAATAAAAGTCATAATTGAGCATAACCGAAGCTTATACTAAGTATAGCTAACTTGGTAATAATAACCAGTTAGGCTAATGTGAATAGAAACCGGTTAGGCTAATGTGAATAGTAACCAGTTAGGCTAGTGTGAATAGTATTCGATTAAAGTAATGTGAATAGTAATCTGTTAGGGTAACAGTTACTATTCATCAGTCAAAGGTCAAAGTCACTCTTCATGATGAATAGTATTATTTATAGGAAATTGAGTTTTTAATGTTTTTGAATCCATGTGATTCTTACTAAGTAGGTTTGAAATTACTGAGCCTGTTAACTCATCAGTTTGTTCATGTTATAGGTAAAAAACCAATTCATTAGAATATATGGATGGCGGTAGGATATGCGCGTGTCAAGGGATAGGGAATTCACCGTGGACTTGGTCCTACCATAAATCTTCCACTGAGCTTTGAAAGTTAGTGAATTGAAGAGAATGTGTTATTGAAAAAAATGCAGTATAACTATTTTGTATATTATACATTATGTTGTACTCAAAAAAAAAAAGACGACTAAAAGTTAGTATTGTATTTTATATGACTTTTATACTTAGCTTTCTTTTTAAGAAAGTATGTATTAAAAAGAAAAAAAATTATGGGTGAAATTTTCGGGCCCTATGAAATGAAAATTTAAGAAAAAGAGTTTTAAAATGGCGATCCGAATTCAGCGCACGGGTTGTCTGGGACAACAATGGAGTCAGATCCTGATAGTATCGTGTGGTTGGATTCAGGGGCACCACACTTTCAGCTACTCTTGTAACTCTTTCAACTCTTCCAGTGTCATCCAGTACGGTACCTTTGAGATAGGTGCAGTTCTTGGCATCAATTCGATCTCAAAGGAAATTTATCGTTCTAACGGCAATCCAGGTAATTCTTCTGGGAAGACATCAATAAACTCATTCACCATAGAAACATCTTAGGGTTGAAGCTTCCGTTCCTCTTTTACATCCACTATATATACTAAATATCCAGCACAGCTGTTAGACATTAGCCTTCTTGCTTTCATCGAGTTGATCATTATCTTTATGACAGCCCGCCCTTCTTGTAGGCCAATAGTACTAGCATAGTAGAGCTTTGAAGTCCACTATGGTAGATTGTCACCTCAATGGGTCGTCAGCAACATATTTAAACTTAATTTTAACTTGCTCTGATACCACCTGTGATGATACGTCCATAGCTACCTCAACTTTAAACTTACTTTCTTTAACGTACTTGTTTTAACTTCCCATTTGAATGCGAAAATAGGGAATATTATTTTTTTTCTTTCTTAAACTTTAAACTTGAAAACTGTATTGTCGTAAAACATTTACTATAGTAAACATTTTACATAATTTAAACTTTATTACTTCATAAACATTTCATTTCCATACTCTCGTTAAACAGTTTAGTGGAAGACTCATAACAGTACCATAACCCTCGCCCAGTCCTTGGCATATGCAGATCTCATTCGTCATCCATCACTTGTTTTATTTTTGTGCAGGATGCTTACCTGCAACATAAACAAACTTGTGAGCGACAGGCTCAGTAAGTTCAAATATACATTCGTAATATGTAAATACTCATACCCTTTTGGACAGAGCATATCTGATACCAACTGTGGCATCAGAACATTAACATAAGATATATCATACATTACTTTCAACTTCATACTTAACATACTCTAACTTTGAGAGCAACCTTAATGTTCTTTAACATAACATAATTTAAACATAGCATACATAATGTATGCTTAACATCTTAAGCATAACATACTTAACATCGTACAAAACATTGCATATACATATCATTTTAAACATAGCATACTAAATGTATGCTTAAACATCACGAACATACTTCAAATTTTTTTTAGACTGACTTATGCATATCAAATTATGCATATCATAACATATGCATACATGTTAGTCTCATTTTTCATTCTTTCATTTTCATTCTTTTAGTTTCATTATTCTTCTGTTCTTTCTTTCTTTCATGTTATTCTTTTCTTTTATTTTCTCACTTAACTTTCATTTTCATTGATCGTTCTTTCGTTCATATCATGTCATTCTATTCTTTTCTTTTCTTTTCTTATTCTTTTCTTTTCTTTTGTTAGCTTTTCTTTTCTTTAACTTTCTTTCTTTCACTTTCTGTTGTGTACCTAATACGCGCAGACCAATAGGGGAACGGGAGAGCTACCCACTAATCAACCCCAAGGTCAATCTTTACACTACCACCCTTGGGGTAGCACATTAAGCCACTAACTACCACACTTGGGGTAGCACCACACACTGAGGTGGAGGCTATTCTTAAACCTCACACTGGGGAGGCCGGTATACCAATCTTACATTTTTAGTCTTATTATCTTGCTTATCTTTCTCATTCTTTACTTAATCTTCTCGTTCATTCGTTCATTCTTTCTTTCTTTCTTTTTCTTTCCTTTCTATCTTTCTTTCATTTTCTTTCCTTTCTTTCTCTCGTTCATTTCTTTTCTTTCTTTCTTTCGTTTCTTTTCCTTTCTTTCCTTTGTTCATTTCTTTTCTTTTCTTTCTTTCATTTCTTTTCCTTTCTTTCTTTCGTTTCTTTCTTATCGTAATTTATATAGTGTGAGTTATGTTAGTTACACTTTAGTGCATATAGCACTCACATACATTACTTTTATATAACACATAAGCATAGACATAAACATGTCAGTTCATGATGCAGACAAATAAATGCTTGAACTTACAAATACTTTGCTAGCATGTCCTTTCTTGCTTCCTTGGTCCGCAGACATCTCTTCATCGCGTCTATATTGGATCCCTATAACCAAAATAATCATGATTATTTTCTATACTTATTTCATACATAAAACTTAATAAAATGTAAAAATTCTACGTTTCATTTCTTGATCATAAACTTAGGGGTCTAATATCCCATTTTCCACTTTTCTGCTAACTTTTCGCAAAATTATCATTTTACCCATAATGTGATTTTTCATCATAACCTTACTTTTCTTTGATTTACAACCTAGGTTTGGCCCTTGGAATCTTAATTAAGTCATTCTAAGTCCATTACAGCCTTTTTCTATCATTCCTAAAATTTTCAGTCAAAATGACCGCTTTGCCCCTGACAGATCTTTGGGCCATATCATTTTTCATTTTAATGCTTAGACTTGATTTTCTAAGCCCAAAATTATAAAATAATTCTTCTTAGGCTTTACTAAACTTTTACTGTATTATTTGCTACAATTTCTTGGTTTACTATTCACCGACCCTCGGGTGATACTATTCCAACCGTCAGTCGTTTTTCCCTTTTTTCTCGGGTCTAGGTCACCGAGAGGGCTCGGGTTTCTGACCATATTTTTACCCTTCGGTTCCTAAAATACCCCTTTATGCCGTTTTTGAAATTTCGACAGCATTTCCCCTTAATTTTTAGGTTCCCGGCGTTTAGGAATCGCCTCAAAACCATCTAATCAAATTCTAATCTATCACGTACAATACCAGAGGGCTATATTTTCACGTAAAACGTAACTTTTACATAAAAATATTCACATTTTACACTTTTTCTTATTTGACTATTTTTCATACATATAGTCCATAATTAACATTTAATCATCTCAATTTATAAATTGAGGAATTAAGATAGTTAAAATCACTATCAGAGTTGTTCAACGACGTCCATCGAGTAAATTGACTCCAATCGGCGATTGACGGGGCCATTCGATTTCGCACGTACAAACTTTGATTCTCTATTTTTCACTTTCGAAATTCCGTCTTGCAATTCTAACACCGCGGATGTGTCCGGAATGTCAAAAATAGGCCAACGGGCCATTCTTCAATTTTAACACCGATCACCGTTAACCAACGTTGACCACTGTTGACAGGCGTTGACCGGTGGCGACGATGGAAAAGGAGGCCACCATCTCATAGATCCTGATGTGAGGAACCCATTGGTGGTGTCAATTTCACTAATTGAAGCTCATATTACTAGAAACTAACCTCCGAAAAATGGATGGCGACGGTGAGCTTGAATCTCCATTTTCCCGATGTTTTTGCCCAAAATTTATTTGGGACTTTTGTTCCCCATGAAATTTTGACCATTTTGGTACCAGTGGTGTGGCTCAACTCTGCCGGAAATGGCGAGTTTCACAGCGGCGACACGATGGCGACGATGAAGCTTCAGGCGGCATGATACAGCGGCTGTTAGGGTGAAATGTGTTATAGGTTTTGTTCTCCTCTTCAACACGAGTCTTTTGGGACCAAAATTGTGTCGATCAGACATCGAATGGCAGAGATATGGCCGTTCAAATTTTTTCGACGGCCGGCGGCTTCGGACGGTGCGTGCGGGCTCCTCCAGCGTCGGTTCTGTCGACTCGGCACACCGTTGGACTCAGCTCGACAAGAGATTTCTAACGAGACTGGTGGTGTCAAAAATGGACACCGTTTCTGATAGTCAATTACTATTCATCGATGGTGTGGGGGAGAAAATGAGAGAGTGTGAAAATTTTGAGGAAATTTTTGATTTTTCATCCTTATATATATATATATTTTTGTCAAAAATTTCAACGTGAACTATCCTGATTAATTTGGGCATGCTGAACCCAAATATATCAGTTTCATTTCCATCCGAGGTCATCTTGACCAGTTTCCGGTGCTGCGAATTCCCAGTCAAAAATTACCTTTGTGCTCAATTAACTAATATGAGCATGTTGATAGGCTATACTGACTAATTTGGGCGTTCTAAACCCAAATTTATCAGTTTCAACTTCATCCGAGGTCATCTCGACCAGTTTTCTGGTACTGCATGTTTCCCGGTCAAAATTTACTTTTTATGCTCAATTGACTAATTTGAGCATACTGCATCTAGATATATCAGTTTTATATCAAGAAAAGGTCATCTTGACCAATTTCTTGATACTCACATGCGTACACACATAGAATAAAATCACCACATTTCACATTTTAAATATGGAATTCATCATGTACATTCTATGTTCCAATTTTTTGAGGACGATGAAATTTCCTGGTTGTCACATTCACCCCTCCTTATAAAATTTTCATCCTCGAAAATTAGGACAAGTAGTGGTACAAAGATTTCATTTCACTTTGTTCATCACATATACATATTATTTCAAAACATTTACATGTCATTTCAAACATATCTCTATAACATGAAGGCTTCATATATCATGGCCTTGTACATCTAATTTTCCTGTATAACCGCAACTCTAGGAAACATAAGTAGTGTTGGAAATGACACCCTACTTACCCATGAGTAAACTGGGCCTAATGCTGGGCTCCTCCCAGAGAATCACTCAATCGTGGTATGGCGAAACTCGGCCCAGTTAAGCCCTTATCGCATTTGGAACCAAGAATCCCAATACACACGAGAGCATTTCCCTGAAAGTGCTAACAACCAAAAGCACCCAGTTATCCTAATCAATGGAGCACAACCAGAGAATCATCTCAATGACATGAAACTAGTCCTGCATTCCCATGGAATGCTAAAGTAAAAGTACTGTCTATCCTTGAAACTCGCATAGGAAATTAACACCTGTACTTATGATCTCGTTATCTCATCATCTTATCCTTACAAAATATTTATGTTCAATAAATAAACATTTACTAATTCAGGATAAAACTAACTTACTTGGATGGTGAACTGGATATGCATCGTGCCAGGAGGGATATGGTCAAACTGCTCTGATACCAACTACAACTGCCTACCCTTCTTGTAGGCCAACAATACTAGCATAGTAGAGCTTTGAAGTCCACTATGGTAGATTGTCACCTCAATGGGTCATTGGCAACATACTTAAACTTATTTTTAACTTGCTTTGATACCACCTGTGACGATACGTCCATAGCTATCTCAACTTTAAACTTACTTTCTTTAACGTACTTGTTTTCACTTCCCATTTTAATGCGAAAATAGGGAATATTATTTTTTTTCTTTCTTAATCTTTAAACTTGAAAACTGTATTGTCGTAAAACATTTACTATAGTAAACATTTTACATAATTTAAACTTTATTACTTCATAAACATTTCGTTTCAATACTCTCATTAAACAGCTCAGCGGAAGACTCATAGCAGTACCACAACCTTCGCCCAGTCCCTTGGCACACGCAGATCTCATTTGTCATCCATCACTTATTTTATTTTCATGCAGGATGCTTACCTGCAACATAAACAAACTTGTGAGCGATAGGCTGAGTAAGTTCAAACATACATTCATAACATATAAATACTCATACCTTTTTGGACAGAGTATATCTGATACTAACTGTGGATTCAGAACATTAACATAAGATATATCATATATTACTTCTAACTTCATGCTTAACATACTCTAACATTGAGAGCAACCTTAATGTTCTTTAACATAACATAATTTAAACATAGCATACATAATGTATGCTTAACATCTTAAGCATAACATACTTAACATCGTACAAAACATTGCATATACATATCATTTTAAACATAGCATACTAAATGGATGCTTAAACATCACGAACATACTTAAAAATTTTTTTAGACTGACTTATGCATATCAAATTATGCATATCATAACATACACATGCATGTTAGTCTTATTTTATCATTCTTTCATTTTCATTCATTCAGTTTCATTATTCTTCTGTTCTTTCTTTCTTTCATGTTATTCTTTTCTTTTATTTTCTCGCTTAACTTTCATTTTCATTGATCGTTCTTTCGTTCATATCATATCATTCTATTCTTTTCTTTTCTTATCTTATTCTTTTCTTTTCTTTTCTTAGCTTTTCTTTTCTTTAACTTTCTTTCTTTCACTTTATCTTGTGGACCCATGGTTGGACGTACCTAATGCGCGCAGACCAATGGGGGAACGGGAGAGCTACCCACCATTCAACCCCAAGGTCAATCTTTACACTACCACACTTGGGGTAGCACATTAAGCCATCAAATACCACACTTGGGGTAGCACCACACACTGACGTGAAGGCTATTCTTAAACCTCGCACTGGGGAGGCTGGTACGCTAACCTTACATCTTCAGTCTTATTATATTGCTTATCTTTCTCGTTCTTTACTTTATCTTCTCGTTCGTTCATTCATTCTTTCTTTCTTTCTTTTTCTTTCCTTTCTATCTTTCTTTTATTTTCTTTCCTTTCTTTCTCTCGTTCATTTCGGTTCTTTCTTTCTTTCATTTCTTTTCCTTTCTTTCCTTCGTTCATTTCTTTTATTTCTTTCTTTCATTTCTTTTCCTTTCTTTCTTTCGTTCATTTCTTTTCTTTCTTTCTTTCGTTTCTTTCTTATCGTAATTTTTATAGTGTGCGTTATGTTAGTCACACTTTAGTGCATAGAGCACTTACATACATTACTTTTATATAACACATAAGCATAGACATAAACATGTCAGTTCATGCTGCAGACAAATAAATGCTTGAACTTACAAATACTTTGCTAGCATGTCCTTTCTTGCTTCCTTGGTCCGCAGACGTCTCTTCATCGCGTCTGTATCGGATCCCTATAACCAAAATAATCATGATTTACAACTTAGTTTTGGCCCTTGGAATGTTAATTAAGTCATTCTAAGTCCATTACAACCCTTTTCTATCATTCCTAAAATTTTCGATCAAAATGACTGCTTTGCCCCTAACGGATCTTTGGGCCATATCATTTTTCATTTTTATGCTTAGACTTGATTTTCTAAGACCAAAATCGTAAAATAATTCTTCTTAGGCTTTACTAAATTTTTACGGTATTATTTACCACAGTTTCTTGGTTTTCTATTCATCGACCCTCGGGTGGTACTATTCCAGCACTCGATCATTTTTCCCTTTTTTCTCGGGTCTAGGTTACCGAGAGGGCTCGGGTTTCCATCCCGATTACATTTTTTCCCTTCAGTTCCTAAAATACCCCTTTATGCCGTTTTTGAAATTTCGGCAGCATTTCCCCTTAATTTTTGGGTTCCCGGAGTTTAAGAAACGCCTTGAAACCGTCTAATCAAATTCTAATATATCACGTACTATACCAGAGGGCTATATTTTCACGTAAAACTCAACTTTTACGTAAAAATCTTCACATTTTACACTTTTTCTTCTTTGACTATTTTTTATACACATAGTCCATAATTAACATTTAATCATCTCGGTTAATAAATTGAGGAATTAAGATAGTTGAAATCACTACCGAAGTCGTTCAATGACTTCCATCGAGTAAATTGACTCCAATCGACGATCGACGAGGCCATTCGATTTTGCGCGTACAAACTTTGATTCTCCGTTCTTCACTTTTGAAATTCCGTCTTGCAATCTAACGCCGCAGATGTGTCTGAAACATCAAAAATAGGCCAACGGGCCATTCTTCAATTTTTGGTCACAGGTCATCATTGACCGATGTTGACCAGCGGTGGTGATAGAAAAGGAGGCCGTCATCTCGTAGATCTTGATGTAAGGAACCCATGGGTGGTGTCAATTTCACCAATTAAAGCTCCTATTGCCGGAAACTACCCGAAAAACGGACGGCGGTGGCAAGCTTGAATCTCCATTTTCGCGACGTTTTTGCCCAAAATTGATTTGGGGCTTTTGTTTCCTATGAAATTCTAAGCATTTTGGTACCGGTGGTGTGGCTCAACTTTGCAGGAAACAGTGAGTTTCATGGCGGCGACACGACGGCAACGACGAAGCTTTAGGTAGCGCGATACGGTGGCTGTTGGGGTGAAATGAGCTATGTGTTTTGTTCTCCTCTTCATCATGAGTCTTTTGGGACCAGAATTGTGTCGATCAGACATCGAACGGCGAAGATATGGCCGTTCAAATTTTCTGATGGCCTGTGGCTTCGGACGACGCGTGCGGGCTCCTCCAGCATTGGTTCCGTCGACTCGGCACACCGTTGGACTCAGCTCGACAAGAGCTTTCCAATGAGACTGGCGGTGTCAAAAACGGACACCGTTTCCGATAGTCAGTTACTGTTCACCGACGGTGGGGGGAGAAAATGAGAAAGTGTGAAAATTTTGAGGGCTTACTTTGAAATTTCTGATTTTTTGCCCTTATATATATTTTTTTTGTCAAAAATTTCAACATGAGCTATCCTAACTAATTTGGGCATGCTGAACCCAAATATATTAGTTTCATCTCCATCCGAGGTCATCTTAACCAGTTTCCGGTGTTGTGAATTCCCAATCAAAAATTACCTTTGTGCTAAATTAACTAATTTGAGCATGCTGATAGGCTATATTGACTCGTTTGGGCATGCTGAACCCAAATTTATCAGTTTCAACTTCATCCGAGGTCATCTCGACCAGTTTTCTGGTACTACATTTTTCTTGATCAAAATTTACTTTTTATGCTCAATTGACTAATTTAAGTATACTGAATCTAGATATATCAGTTTTATATCAAGAAAAGGTCATCTTGACCAATTTCTTCATACTGCATATGACACACGTCGTACACACGTAGAATAAAATCACTACATTTCACATTTTAAATATGGAATTCATCATGTACATTTTATGTATCAATTTTCCAAGAATGATAAAATTTTTTGGTTGTCACAATCTTCCTCGATTTGCATGATGAACCGACATATTCAAATCCATCTTCCTAGTCAGGTTGGAACATTATCTTCCACTTCTGGCCATCGATCGTGACTTGATACTTTCCTAGGAAATCCATTCCCAGTATTATATCATAATCTACGAGCTCTATCATGATCAATTCTACATACAGATCCCTATTTGCCACAATTATTGGCACATGAGGCAACCAATAATTGGACATCAATACTTCTCCTGAGGGTAAAGCCGTTCTAAACATCATACCCATGTTATCCTTAGGATATCCTATTTTGTTCACGAATTGATATGAAATAAATGAATGCATAGCACTAGAATCAAATAAAACAGATGCCAAATGATTAGCGACAGAAAACTGACCTGTCACTACATTGGACGTCCCTGTTTCCGCATTCTCCTTAGTATACACCATTACTCTAGCATCTGTACGAGGTAAGCATTGTGGTCTCTTTTGCCTTTCTGAAGCTGATGAACCTTTAACCTTTGCCTAGATTCCATGTGCTTGGGGACGTCGTTGCTGTGTCTGGAACGAACCCTACACATTTTTCCTATTCTCAAGACAGTTTTTGGCAAACTGGCCATCCTTTCCACATTGGAAATAGGCGTTTGGGGCAAGTTTGCATCTGCCTGAATGTCTTTTGTTGTAGACAACGTAGTCACGAACAACAAGTCCAGCATTACTATTTAACCTCCGCTGCTGGTTCCTATTTCTAGAATTATTCCCTTTCCTCTTGTGACGACGCGCGCCCTCAGCGGCCCGGACCATCAATAAAACTCCTTCTTAACTCTCATACTTTAAAACGGATGCTTAACTTACTTAACTCAATACCATAATTTTAGGGAAATTTTTTTTGATTGCGTGCATATTCACGTACGTATATCGTTTGCTGTTCCAAATACCGTTTAACTCTTACTACACAAAATACTGTTTAACTGTCATCATTCGTAAACACTGATTAACGATAACTATTTCAAAATATAGGCGTAACGAAATTTCCTTAAAATATCGTGTATTAGCAAATCCCAAAATCAGACCCTAAGTGGGTCGAAATGGCTAGAATCCATGGCCTATCTTGAGGACAGTTTTGTGTCCAGCCACTTCACTAAACTTTACACTCATGGCCTTACTTAAAATTTTGTAGACATAATCACAACCACATAACTTTAAAAATAGAAACTTAAGGCTCAAAATAAAAATTATTACAACCCATGTGCATAAACAAATACACATAGATGGCTTTGATCAAAACTTAAAAATCACTAACCACAACACAAGGGTTTTTTCGGTTGTTACCTTCTCGGTGCTTTAAACTTTAGCTTGGGTGAGAAAGTGACTGTTGGAAATCACAAGGAATGGGGGTCGGTTGTTGTGCTAACAACACCAAAATACTTTCTCTTAATCATCAACTTAAAACAAAGAACCAAAACCACAAAACTAGTCTAGAAACTTACCCTTGAAAAACTTGAAACAACTTGGAATTGATCCCTCCTAGTTCGAACTTAAAGAGGTCTGTATTTGGTATTTTTTTAGCAGGATTTTGAACTTGAAGAATGGTGGTTTTGGGGTTGAGATATGTTCAGTTGTAGTAAGGGAGAGAGAGAAAACGTGAGCTGATTTTTTTATAGTGTGAAAATAGAAAACTAAACCCCAAAGGTATGGCCATTCCTTTTATAGATAAAATCTAATCTCACTTAGCCAACTTAAGCTTGATTAATCAAGCCAACTTCAAGCCAATTTTGGGGACAAAATCTGCTCCTTTCTCTCTAAATCTATCAGATGACAGGCATCCATTTAAGGGGTAAGGTGAAATATAAGCTTTGTTTGTAAAATGTGTCATCAACCACCTCAATATTTTATTGGTCACCTTTTTGGGGTTCCTAAGTACTGCAAGTCAGTTGATTTTCTAGCTAAGGCACATGGTTTTTTGGGCTAGGGAAAATTTAATTTGCCTCCTACACCGTGTTATTCTTGCGTACTCATACCAAAATGTCATCGCGTGACACTTTCAACACAGTCTCTCCTTATTTGGACACCCCAAGTCCCCCTTTTTGTCAGTCTTTTAGTGGGAAAAGATTAACCAAATCATTTCCTTGATATTGTATTCTTTGCTAGGATTTTCTCCACATTACACAGCCTCTTACACGGCTCCATACACTGCGTGTTCCAGGCCACATGGGTTTGTCTTTGATAAACACGGCTGTGTCACGGAAAGATCTCATTTTCTCGATTAGTACACGGCATCAAACATGGTCTTATACACGAGCGTGTTTAAATATACACGGGCGTGTCTTTGTTCAACACGATTGTGTTTCGGAAACTTTTATTTTTCGATTGGTACACGGTGTCGTACACGGCTGTGTACCTGCGCGTGTCATTCTGCACGGCCATGTTTCTCCAACATGGCTATGGACATCTCAATAACACGATCAGTACACGGTCACTTACACGGCCGTGTAACTGACCGTGTTCATTAAAATGACACTGTTCACTCGAACCACCTTATGTTCATGCATAGTGCAGATGATACGCGGCTTCCTACACGGGCGTGTACTTGGCCGTTACTTACTTACACGGTCATGTTCAATTACACGGCTTCATGCTCGTGCATAGTCTGGGCAGTACACGGCCACTCACACGGCCATGTATGTGCCCGTGTTCATCAAATTTTGCACGTTATGCATCAAATCGTCCCAAAATTTCTCATTAATTAAAATTTATGGTATAGAGATGGGGCGGTCCTTACAACCTACCCCTCTTACAAAAATTTTCGTCCTCGAAAATTAGAATAAATTCAAGAAGTTTCTTCTCATATCCTCTTCCCGTTCCCATGTAGCTTCTTCTAAGTTGTGGTTCCGCCATAACACCTTTACAAGAGGAATGACTTTTTTTCTGAGGACTTTGTCTTCTCTAGCTAAAATATGCACAAGTTTCTCATCATATGTCAGATCAGCGTGTACTTCAACGGGTTCCTGGCTCAAAATGTGGGAACTGTCTAGCACGTATTTCTTTAGCATAGAAATGTAGAAGACGTTATGTATCAAGGCTAATTCGGGAGAGAGGGCTAATCTGTAGGCCACCTTCTCTACTCTCTTGAGGATCTCAAAAGGTCCTATGTATCTAGGATTAAGCTTTCCTTTCTTTCTAAAGCGTATCACCCCTTTCATAGGGGCCACCTTGAGAAAAAACACTATTTCCTTCCTGAAATTCAAGAGGCCTCCGTTGTTTATCTGCATAGTTCTTCTGGTGGCTATAAGCTGTATCTAATCTCTCTTGTATGAACTTTACATCTTCAGTTATGCTTTTAACGAAGTCCGTGCTGGTGAGCTGTTTCTCTCCAGTTTCATGCCAATGTAATGGAGATCTGCATTTCTTTCCGTAGAGTGCCTCATACGATGCCATCCCAATTGAGGAATGGTAGCTGTTGTTGTACGAGAACTCTATCAATGGTAGCTTCTGGTCCCAATTTCCCTTGAAGTTTAGGACACAAGCTCTCAGTATATCCTTAGTGTCTGGATGGTTCTCTCAGACTAGCCATCAGTTTGAGGATGGAAGGCTGTGTGAATCTCAACTTGGTTCCCATTGATTCTTGAGTGCTCTGCCAAAACCTCGAGGTTATGCGTCCATTGTGATCTGAGATGATCGATTTTGGCACACTATGCAGTCTTATTATTTGGGCTACATACATCTCAGCTAATCTTTCCACGGAGTAGCTTAGTTTTATAGCTAAGAATCGAGCTGATTTCGTTAATCGATCTACGATTACCCAAATGGCATCATTTCAGTTTGAAGTTCTAGGCAATCTGACCATGAAATCCATCGTAACTTGCTCCCATTTCCACTCCAGTAGTTCAATCTTTTGTAGTTCTCCTCCTGGTCACTGATGCTCTACTTTGATTCTTTAGTAGGTGAGACATTTTGCTACAAAATTAGTGACATCATTTTTCATTCTTGGCCACCACAAACTTACCTTTAGGTCCTAGTACATCTTATTTGCTCTTGGATGTACCGAGTATAGTGTGTCATGAGCTTCAGATAGGATTCTTTTCCTGAGTCCTTCGTCCTTCGGAACACATATCCTATCCTTAAAACAGAGTATGCCATTCTTGGAGATCTGAAATTTCAAATTCTATCCCCCTATTGCCTCCTTTTTAAGTTTGACTAAGGTCGAATCGATGTCTTGGCCAGCCTTGATTTCTTCTAGTAACGTTGATTGGAGTGTCATCTCCGACAAGCTTCCTATTAGGATCTCAATTTCACTGCTGCATAACTCTTTTTGCAGTGCTTCTGGGAAAATGTGAATTGTCGTGAGCGTCAAATAGTGCTTCCGACTTAACGCATCGGCCACCTTATTGGCTTTTCCTGGGTGATATAGGATTTTGCAGTCATAATCCTTCACCAATTCCAGCCACCTTCGTTGTCTCATGTTGAGTTCTTTTTGTGTGAAAATATACTTGAGGCTCTGGTGGTCTGTGTAGATCTCGCATTTGACACCATATAAGTAATGCCTCCATATTTTGAGCGCAAAAACGACTGCTGCAAGCTCAAGATCGTGTATCGGGTAATTCCCTTCGTGGTTCTTAACTTGCTGCGAAGCGTATACGACAACCTTACCATTCTGCATGAGTACGGCTCCTAGTCTAGTCTTGGACGCGTCACCATAGATCACAAATTTCCCTTGTGTAGCATCCGGGATGGTCAAGATTAGCACGCTCATGAGTTTACTTTTTAGCTCTTGGAAGCTTTCCTCGCATTTATCAGTCAATTCGTACTTTCTCTCCTTTTTGGTCAACGCTGTGAGGGGTGCAACTAGCTTTGAAAAACCTTCTACAAAGCGTCGATAGTAGCCTGCCAAGCTGAGAAAACTACGAATTTCCATTACATTCTTCGGAGTCAACCAGTCACTAACTGCCTCAACTTTCGCTGGATCCACAGATACTCCTTCCCTAGAGACTACATGACCAAGGCAGTGGACCTTCTCCAACCAAAACTCACACTTGGAGAATTTGGCATATAACTAATGCTCTTTTAACTTGAGTAGGATAGTTCTCAAGTACTCCTCGTGCTCCTCCCTTGTTTTAGAGTACATGAGAATGTCGTCGATGAATATAATAGTGAACTTGTCCAGAAATTCCCTGAAAACACGGTTCATTAGGTCCATAAAGGTGGCAGGTGCATTCGTTAATCCAAATGACATGACAAGGAACTTGTAATGTCCATATCGAGTTTAGAAAGCCGTCTTAGGAATATCTTCTTCTCGAATTCGTAGCTGATGATATCCGGATCGTAAGTCGATCTTTGAGAATATGGTCGCACCTTGGAGTTGGTCGAACAGATCATCGATTCAAGGCAACGGATACTTATTCTTGATCATGATCTTGTTCAATTCCTTGTAGTTGATACACATTCTTAGTGTTCCGTCCTTCTTCTTAACGAATAACACGGGTACTCCCCACGGTGAACATCTCTATCGGATGAATCCTTTATCCATTAGGTCCGTCAACTGAGTTTGAAGCTCCTTTAGCTCGGTCGGGGCCATTCTGTATGGGGCCTTGGATATAGGGGCTGATCCTAGTAATAGTTTGATCTTGAATGAAATCTCTCGCTCCGACGGTAGCCCTAGAAGATCCTTGGGAAACACCTCCAAAAACTCTTGTACTATTGGTACCTTGTCTGGTGTCGTCTCAGGCTCCGGGGACTTATCCACGATGTGTGCAAGGAATCCAGTGCATCCACTAGACAGAAGCTTGTGGGCCTCCATGGTCGAAATCATCATCCTGGGTCGCTTCAACAATAATCCCTCGTAAACAAACTTCTCACGTTCATTAGGCTCGAAGGTAACTTCTCGTCTTCGACAATCTATGACTGCGTGGTACTTAGTGAGGAAGTCTATTCCTATAATCATGTCGTAGTTATGCATGTCAAGGATAATCAGGTCGATACTCAGCTCCCTTTCACAGATAATTATTGGCACGTGGCATAGCCAGTAATTAGACAACAAAACTTCCTTAGAAGGAAGAGCAGTTTGAAAAGTCTGTTTCATCCTATCTACATTCTGGCCTATCATCCTACCAAACTTTGATGATGCGAATGAATGCGTGGCTCTGGAGTCAAATAAAACTAATGCAGTGAGGTTGGCAACAGAAAGCTGGCCTGTCACCATGGTTGAGGTTCTGGCTTCTGTGTCCTCTCTAGTGAATGCGTAAATTCTCCCTTGTGGCTCTGGAGCTTCCAGTCTATCCTGATCGATGGAGGGGCCTTCAATTCTTGTTTATGCGGCCTGTAGCTGTCCTCCCGCGGTGCGGGCATGGCCTTATTGATTCTGGGAGTTTGAGCGACAGTACTTCACAAAGGGGCCTTCCTTGCTACATATGTAGCAGCTGTTAGTGCCTAGGCAGCACTCTCCTGGGTGGTTCTTCCCGCACTTCAGGCATAATAATTATTGATTATCATTTCCCCCAAGATTATTCTTCTTCTGAGGGAAACTTCTCTACTGCCCTTGGTTACTCGAATTCCCTTTTCTCTTATTATTAGGAGTGGGCTATCGATGGTGTTGACTGGTCCCTGCACTTTGTCCCTTGTGCTAGGAGTCAGGAGTCGGCCTTCCCTTGAACTGTTTCGGCTGATTCCTCTCTTCTCTTTTTGCTCTGAAAAGCTAGGCTCTTCTCTCTCTGTCCTAAGCCAACCAGTATTCAGCTCTGATTGCCCTACTAACATATTTAGCCACGGTCGTGGGACTATGGCCGCCGCTGCAGACTTGAATGGCGATGTCTGTTCGGAACATCTTCAGCATCCGACGAACTTTCTCCTTTTCAGTTGGGATGAGATCCGGGCACAGTCAGACCAGTTGTTTAAACTTTCTTATAGCCTCCATGACTGTCATGTTGCCCTGGTGCAAATTGTTGAACTCATCTTGCTATACAACTAGGGCTTCATCATTAAAATACATTTCTCTAAACTCATCAATGAAGTCAACCCAATTCATTGCATTGATATCCCTCTTGATCATCACGGTTTTCCACCATTGACGTGCTCCTTTACATAGGGCGAGGGAAGCACACAATACTTTTTCGCTTTCGAATAGCCCTACGAGGTCTAGAATGACCCGGACCTTAGTTAACCAGTCATCTGCTTCAATAGGGTTCGTTGTCCCCTCGAATTCTGGCACCTTCATGCGCCTAAGACGTTCGCATAAGTCGCCATCCCTTGAAGCAGTCACAGGAGCATTGGCCGCTGCGGGAGCAGTCACGGTTGGTGGTGTTGGTGGAGTTTGGACTGGTGGTGCTGTTAGAGCTGCTTGTGTTGGCACCTCTACAAGTTGCAGTGCCTGTCGTTGTTGGTTCATTTGCTCTCTGAGCTGGTTAAGCTCCTGTTGCTGATTAATCATCATTTCTTGCATCGTTGCAAGACGTGCAAGCAATTCGTCGTCTTGTGTTGCTCGGTCACCTCGGGCTTTTGGTCTTGCCATCGTTGCCTTTATTACCCTATCACATAATGAAAAATGAGAACGTAAGTCTTTTAACTCTTGTACTTAGGACTCATAATACTCATCATATTCTTTAATTTAAACATCATAGATAAAAACGTGTGCTATATCTTTCTCTTCCTTTCTTATTCTTATGATGTCTAATACGATTACCGCATCGTATTCATGACATCCTCTGACGGTCAAGAACCATCCTATACTCCTTATTTGTCTTTGGCCTTACTTGTGGGAAGAGTCATGTGTAGGCCTCTAAGGTAAAATAATGCTTCTTTTCACCAAATATTCCACAATATATATATACATTGAAAACGCGTACAGCTTCTAGCTCAGGGGGAGTGGTACACACTTCCCATAATACGATCCCAAAAGTACATTTTCTAAGTCAGATGGGGGAGCTATTGTTTCCCTATACATTCTCAAAACAATGTTCCCATGTGAACGGTCCTTACTACTCTGAAGATAGTGTAGACTCGGCGTCTGACAATATCCCGTCCTCATCGTCGCTAAGTGGGAATTCTTTAGGATCTTCATCTATATCTCCCCAAGCAAAATCAGCTTCATCGTCGCTAGTGATGATAACTTGGGGTTCAGGTATCTCTTCCAACTCTTCGTCGCTAAGGTGTTCGAGGATTTCTTCTCCTTTTTCGTCAGGCTGGGCGTCGAGAATAGGTTCGTCGTTATCCTCGGGTATGGCTGGGCATGGTTCAGTCACGGGCTCTTCGTTGGCCGGTTGAGGTACTACATTTGCCAAGTCAGGGTTGAGTGCTACTTGCTCAGCATCCACTATATCCCTGACTAGACATCGTAGGTTCTCATGTGGCGGGGGATACTGGACGAGGTCTCTTACGTACCATGGGACCCCTCTCCAAAGTAGGTCGGTTACCTCTGCAAAAGGCTTGTCTACAGGGATGGTCAGTAACATGGTGTCTAAGAATCGCTGGTAGTAGTGTACCATGGTCTCTCCCTCATAAATGTCCCAAATATCGGAGAGAACCTGATATCTTCTCTCATACATATCATCCCAGATGTCCGCATCCTTAGCCGGGCCATCGGAGTTGCAAAGGTCTTGGCAGAATTTAGCCTACTGCATCGCTGGACCCCTGATCCTGCGTCGATCATTCCACCATGTCATTATTGGTCCTCGCAACCGGCTATTGGCCATTACTACTTGTAAACAGGGCAGAATGTGGCACCCTTCGAAGATTGCCTCCATGTGATGAATCCAGTAAGGGAGTTCGTATGGATTGCTACCGTCATATGTGTGCGGTTGCATGGCAGCAAAGGCTACGCTCGCTTCTTAGTCCTCTTGTATTTGTTGGGAGTCAGCTGGTGTAGCCATGCTCCTACTACAACTCAATCGTCAACTTACATACTAATATTTAAAAACAAAAACTAACTTACTTGGACAGATGAGGCAGGTGTTCGGCGATGTGAGGTAGAGTGGCAAGAAACCGCTCTGATACCAACTATGATGACCCGCGCCCTCAGTGGCCTCGACAGTCAATAAAACTCCTTCTTAACTCTCATACTTTAAAACTGATGCTTAACTTACTTAACTCAATACCATAATTTTAGGGAAATTTTTTTTAATTGCGTACATATTCACGTACGTATATCGTTTACTGTTCCAAATACCGTTTAACTCTTACTACTCAAAATACTGTTTAACTGTCATCATTCATAAATACTGATTAACGATAACTGTTTCAAAATATACTTCTTAACATTACTATTTACATAATACCATTTACTCAAAATCTTTATGCGGAAGAATACTCGTAATGTCTTCATAACCTCAGCCTCATATCTGCCTTCGCCGCTGCCATCGCCCATAGATAGTCAAGCTATAGGATGCTTACCTATAGCATGAACACACTCCGTGAGCTTTACGCCCAGTAAGTACAACATGTTTACCGCAAAACATGTTTAAACATAACACACACTTAAAATCATATGAGCACACTAGCCATCACAAATACCATATAACATATCATATATCATAGCATCACGTATCACATCTTAGAATACATCATCACATCATACTGAATGCATAACATAGCATATGATATATCACATCATGGAATACATCATCATGTATAGAATGCATCTTATGGAAACTAGAAGCATAAGGAACTAGTGCATACGGTGATCAATGCATGATCTGGTTATGTTTATTTATGCTTCAACATCTTCTTTTTCTTTATCTTGCCTACTCAGGGCCCCTGTGTCAGTACTGTATGCGTGCAAACCAATGGAACCCCCGAGGTCATTACATAAGCAGGAGGACCATCAACAGATGCTAAACTCTCTGCCTTTTCTTACTTGCCCTCTCTTCCTTTAACTTTAAAAACCCTTTCGACTGAAAGAGCCGGTACGACACTCCTATTAATTTCCATCTTGCTTATCTTTTCTAGCCATATGCTTCTTTAAGCTGTCCCTAATCCTACGCGGTAGGGATATATGGCCTCTAACTTGTTCTTTCATCAATCTACTCGATTGTAAAACTATATGCTCTTATGTATGCTGTGCAACATAGTGTGCAGGATACATATTTAAAATACTGGAAAACCATCCTTTTAAATTCATTTTATTTATGTTGTAGGCGGAGTTGTACTTACCTTATACAAGAGATTATGTACTTGTACTCACACCTTCACCAACTCACAGGTTACCACTTGTCATTAATAATGTCTCGTCAGCCCTTTGATGGGTCACTAATACTGTTAGTGGCTATTACTTGTGTTCTCTTATGGTACCGAGGCCCGTCGGTACCCCATTGGCCTGCTTTGGGAATTTGGTGATCATCTCCTATCATCATTAAATTAACTGTCTTCTTGACAGATTAATCATCGTTCCTTACAATGTTGTACAGAACATGGTCCTTGACTGGTTGCCTATCAATCAACTGACCGGTTATCTCGCGTGTTAACGACTGGGTGGTCTACCGGGCTACTAGGCGTAACTTGGTGTAGTAACCGACCAGGTCACTTTACCTGTTAGGTGTGGTAGCCTTTCTGGCTACTATCCATTGTCAGAGGGGCCTACCGGGTCATTATGGCTCGTTTAATGTAGTAGTCTTTAGGGCTACTAGGACTCGTTTGGCGTGGTAGCTTATCGAGCCAACCACACTATTTGGTTTGCTTGTAAAAACTCTTGATAAAATTATGTGATTGGAATTTGTACCCTTATCACCCCGTTAGAAGGTGAGGGGCATTTTCTTTTGAAAATTATCTCCATAATTTTAAAGTGTTGAAAATACATTTTACTTGAAACATGAAAACATATTTTCTAAAGGTTTGTATTTGGAAGGTGGTTTTGAACCACTTTGAAAATTGGTTTTGGAACTAAATCAAAACGACTATGTTTGAGGTTTTTATGAACATAAAAGTTTTCTTCCTTGACAAGATGAACAAATCTCTTGTTCATCTTAGAGCCCAATTCTAACTCTAACGGCTCCTAATTTTATTAAAACCGTGGGCCTAGTGCCCAGTTTTTCTTCAAAAACTGCCAGTTTTACATCTTGTTAAAACAGCTTTGTTTAAGGCCAAAAATGGCTAGATTTTTGAAACATGTGCAGGTTGTTCTCAAGGTCTCGACGAGATCTACAACTTTCGTGTTGAGCCTGGTGTCCAGTTCGGACTCTAAGAGGTCCGTTTTTAACAAAAACCAAAACTGCTGTCTGGTCGGGTCCTGTTCCCAGTTTGGGCACCGAGTGAAAAACACTCGAAAAGCCTATCTTAGTGTCATTTTTGGCTGAGGACTATTTGACGTAAAAATGACCGTAATGAAATTTTCTTAAAATATCATGTTTTAGCAAATCCTAAATCCAGATCCTAAGTGGGTCGAAATGGCCAGAATCCGTGGCCTATCTTGATGACAGTTTTGTGTCCAACCACTTTACTAAACTTTACACTCATGGCCTTACTTAAAATTTTGTAGACATAATCACAACCACATAAACTTAAAAAATAGAAACTTAAGGCTCAAAATAAAAATTATTACAACCCATGTACATAAACAAATACACATAAATGGCTTTGATCAAAACTTAAAAATCACTAACCACAACACAAGGGTTTTTTCGGTTGTTACCTTCTTGGTGCTTTAAACTTTAGCTTGGGTGAGAAAGTGACCGTTGAAAATCACAAGGAATGGGGGTCAGCTCTTGTGTTAACAAACACTAAAATACTTTCTCTTAATCATCAACTTAATACAGAGAACCAAAACCACAAAAGCAGTCTAGAAACTTACCCTTGAAAAACTTGAAACAACTTGGAATTGATCCCTCCTAGTTCGAACTTGAAGAGGTCTATTTTTGGTTTTTTTTTAGCAGGGTTTTGAACTTGAAGAATGGTGGTTTTGGAGCTAAGAAATGTTTGGTTACAGCAAGGGAGAGAGAAAAAACATGAGCTGATTTTTTTAGAGTATGAAATGAGAAAACTAAACCTAAAAGTATGGCCATTCCTTTTATAGACAAAATCTAATCTCACTTTGCCAACTTAAGCTTGATTAATCAAACCAACTTCAAGCCAATTTTAGGGACAAAATCTACTCCTTTCTGCCTAAATCTATCAGATGGCAGGCTTCCATTTAAGGGGGAAGGTGAGGAAGGCATGGTAAGGTGAAATATAAGCTTTGTTTGTACAATGTGTCATCAACCACCTCAATATTTTATTGGTCACCTTTTTGGGGCTCCTAACTACTGCAAGTCAGCTGATTTTCTAGCTAGGGCAAACGGTTTTTTGGGTTAGGGAAAATTTCATTTGCCTTCTACACTCTGGTTGTGTCTACACTGTGTTATTCTTGCGTACTCATACCGAAATGTCATCACGTGACACTTTCAACATAGTCTCTCCTCATTTGGACACGCCAAGTCCCCCTTTTTGTCGGTCTTTTAGTGGGAAAAGATTAATCAAATCATTTCCTTGATATCGTATTCTTTGCTAGAATTTTCTCCTCATTGCACGGTCTCTTACACGGCTCCATACATGGGCATGTTCCAGGCCACATGGGCGTGTCTTTGATAAACACGGCCGTGTCGTGGAAAGATCTCATTTTCCCGATTAGTACACGGCATCAAACACGGTCTTATATACGGGCATGTTTAAATATACACGGGCGTGTCTTTGTTCAACACGGTCGTGTTTTAGAAACTTTTATTTTTCGATTGGTACACGGCATCGTACACGGCCGTTCACCTGGGCGTGTCACTCTACACGGCCATGTTTCTCCAGTACGGCCACGGACATCTCAACAACATGATCAGTACACGGCCGTGTAACTGACCGTGTTCATTAAAATGACACTGTTCACTCAAACCACCTTATGTTCGTGTATAGTGCAGATGATACACGGCTTCCTACACGGACGTGTACCTGGCCGTGTCTTACTTACACGGCCATGTTCAATTACATGGCTTCATGCACGTGCATACTCTGGGTAGTACATGGCCACTCACACGGCCGTGTATGTGCCTGTGTTCATCAAATTTTGCACTTTATGCATCAAATCGTCCCAAAATTTCTCATTAATTGAAATTTATGCTACAGGGATGGGGCGGTCCTTACAACCTACCCCTCTTACAAAAATTTTCGTCCTCCAAAATTAGAATAAAGTTGAGAAGTTTCTTCTCATATCCTCTTCCCGTTCCTATGCAGCTTATTCTAAGTTGTGGTTCTGCCATAACACCTTACAAGTGGAATGACTTTGTTTATGAGGACTTTGTCTTCTCTGGCTAAAATATGCACAGGTTTCTCCTTGTATGTCAGATCAGCGTGTACTTCAACGGTTTCCTGGCTCAAAATGTGGGAACTATCTGGCACGTACTTCTTTAGCATGGAAACGTGGTAGACGTTATGTATCGAGGCTAATTCGGGAGGGAGGGCTAGTCTGTAGGCCACCTTCCCAACTCTCTCAAGGATCTCGAATGGTCCTATGTATCTAGGACTAAGCTTTCTTTTCTTTCCAAAGCGCATCACCCCTTTCATAGGGGCCACCTTAAGAAAAAATACTATCTCCTTCTTGAAATTCAAGAGGCCTCCGTCGTTTATCTACGTAGTTCTTCTGACAGCAATGAGTTGTATCTAATCTTTCTCGTATGAGCTTCATGTCATCCGTTGTGCTTTTGACGAAGTCCGTGCTAGTGAGCTGTTTCTCTCCAATTTCATGCCAATGTAATGGAGATCTGCATTTCTTTCCGTAGAGTGCCTCATACGGTGCCATCCCAATTGAGGAATGGTAGCTATTGTTGTACGAGAACTCTATCAATGGTAGCTTCTAGTCCTAATTTCCCTTGAAGTCTAGGACACAAGCTCTCAGCATATCCTCTAGTGTTTGGATGGTTCTCTCAGACTGGCCATCAGTTTGAGGATGGAAGGCTGTGCTGAATCTCAACTTGGTTCCCATTGATTCTTGAGTGCTCTGCCAAAACCTCGAGGTGAAGCGTCCGTCGCGATCTGAGATGATCGATTTTGGCACACCGTGCAGTCTTATTATTTGGGCTGCATACATCTCGACTAATCTTTCCACGGAGTAGTTTAGTTTCATAGCTAAGAATCGAGTTGGTTTTGTTAATCGGTCTATGATTACCCAGATGGCATCGTTTCCGTTTGAAGTTCTAGGCAATCCGACCGTGAAATCCATCGTAACTTGCATCCTTCTTCAGAACAAAGGACGCACACATAATCCTTTCTTGATCGTTCAACTCCATAAATTTCAATATCATATGGAGTGAAGATAACCACTCTTCTGCTTCTAATGTTATGGAACCCTCGAACTTCGGCAGCTTCATTCATCGAAATCATTCATATAGTGGTTCCTGGTTGACCCCAGGTTATGGTTGGGGTTCTATTTCAATTTCAGGTTCAATTGACAACACTTCTTTTTCAGGTGTGGCCATTTGTGGGTTTTGGCCTTCTTATTGGCCTTGCCTTTGCTCTATCTATTCTATTCTTTGTCTCAGCTCAGCATTTGCCTTTATTTGAGCCTCTAACATAGCTTGCAGTTCATCTACTCTCTCTGAAAGGACTGGACGCCCTCTCATGTTTCTCAGGTTTCATGGATTTACCATCTTTTCCTATTTCCTATAATCGCATGAAAATTATTTGTTAGATTTTCCACAAACACATTTTTACAATGTAAGTTAAAATAGTTCTAAGCATCATATAGATTTCAGACATCTCATCATTTTGAACATATCAAAATTTCATGTCATTTCAAAATTTTCATATGCACATTAACTCAAAGGCTCCTTTTTCAAAATGGCCTTTCGATATAGTCATATATACATATATACAGATATATATATTTATACATCTTATATGGTCTATATCTAATCCCCTGGTTGAGATGGATCCGAAACAAGCAGAAACTCCTCTGGATCTTTTTTGTCCTCATCCGTACCATTTCCAGCCTCAGATGGTGTCGATCCCCTAGTGGGACTCATACCCTGTCGTCATCTTGATGTGCCAGCCTCATGATCATTCGTCATAGACCGTGCCCCTTACAGACTATCTAACATGTCATCCTGCAATAATTACTCGCGTCTCTTACGCACCATGCGCTCCATCATCAATTCTTCCTCTACCTTGGCTACAGTAACTATAAACTCACGTAAAGTAGTAGGATATAAAGGGGTTACCCTCTACCGTAGATCTATAGTGAGCCCCTTCCAGAAAAATTTGCAAAAATCCTCCTTAGTAAGGTTAGACATAGGATATCTCTTCACGACGTTCTCCTCAAATCGTACTATATAAGTAAAAATCGCATCACTCAGCAACATCTGGAGTCGCTCAGCCCAGAGAACAAACTTTCTTACATCAGTATATCTAGGCATAGTAGGTGGTAGTGTTACTACCCTGCTCTCCGGAGGGTCTAGAACCGGTGACGCTGGACTCTTTGGCTGGAACTGCAGTATCATAATGTGTCAGAACTCAACCTAGTCTAATCCCAACAACATCTCCTGATCACAATACTCCCAGTACATCCGTGCATCCGCACGGAATGTGCCAACTACCATCAACACCCAACAATCCTCATCTATATGACACTGATGCATGATCTTCTCTATGTCGTGTAGCCAATCTCAAGTAGAGATCCCCTGTTGACCTCCCTTGAATGTAGGTGGATGATTACCTTTAAAAGTATGTACCACTCGTACCGATACTCGAGATCCTACATGGGCTCGTCCTCCTACCACTGGAATATCTATAGCAATTGGTGGATTAACAACCGGTCAAGGAAGTGGTGCTTGTATCGGTGCCGGTGCTCTAACCTACTACGCTGGTGGCTCAGGTATCAACGGTCGATGTACCGGTTGAGGCACTACTCAATGGATCATGGATGGCCTGATCACAGGCCTAGTCCATACTCAGATCGGTCCTCTCGGTCGATATGGATAGGGTCTCATATACAGTGGTCTAGTCATCGTATGTCCTACAAAAATATATAACCTCGAATAAACGAAAAGTTAACTAACTTAAAGAAAACTAACTTAATTGGATTGACGAGCAAATCGCGTTTCGTGCCAATAGGGATATGGTCAACTGCTCTGATACCAACCTATGGTGCCCCAAATCCGGCCACGCGCAAACCACCATGGTCTGACTCCGTAGTCGACTGAGACAGCCCGTGCACCAAATCCAGATCGCCATTTAAAACACTTTTATTTTCAAACTCTCTTATTTCAGGGCCTAAAAATTCACCCATATTTTTTTTTTCTTTTTAATATACTTTCCTCACACGAAAGCCAAGTATGAAAGCCATATAAAATATAACACTAGCTTTTAGTTGGCTTTTTTTTTTTTTAAGTACAACATACTTTACATAATTACAATATTTGTACTTTGTTTTTCAAAAATACATTCTCTTCAATTCACTTTCTCTCGATGCTTAGCGGAAAACTTATGGCAAGACCAAATCCACGGTGGATTCCCTATCCTATCGGCATACGCATATCCTGTCACCATCCAGGTAGTCTATTGGACAGGTTTCTTACCTGCAACATGAACAAACTGATGAGCTAATAGGCTCAGTAAGTTTAAACATACTTAGTAAGAATCACCTAGATTCAAAAACATCGAAAATACAATTTTTGATGAATAGTACTATTCATTCATGAATAATACTATTTATCATAAATAGTACCTTTGACCTTTGATCGATGAATAGTAACTGTTACCCTAACCAGTTACTATTCACATTACCCTAACTAAGTCCACTACACTTAGTGTTAGTGTCGATTATACTCAATTATGCTCTATTACGGCTTTCATCACATTACTGACTATTATCTCTATTTGTATTTTGGTTTTGAGCTCATTGTGACAGTACCGATAGTTTAAGTGCGCTGACTGGGAAGGCCTAGAGAGTGACCCTAAAGCTTCTTCCTCTCCAGTCCTTCATCGCCCATAGCGATTATTATATTGCCCATATGTAGGAAAATAAATCAGTAAAAACGTATCAGAGTGGCGCAGCGGAACAATAAAAAATTTTTAGATCGTTAAATATCTCATGATGCCATATACAATAAACCAACAACAATTAAAACCATACCTCAAGGATGCCAATCTTGGAAGAGGAGAATGACCGGAGGCTTCAACCAACTAGCCTTCTCTACTATTCTCCAATTCCCGAATGGCTGAGTGTGTGGGCACTCTGAACCTCGATCGGTATGCTAGCACTGCTAGTCTTCTTCCGACCACCCAGATCTCTAAAGAACTTATTGTCACGATGAGCTGTGCAACAATAAGCCTACTCACCTGAGAGTCTGTGGTCTAAGAGAACTGGAGTGGCAGGACCTCTATTTATAGACCTGCATGAGGTGATTCTCTGAATTCGAATTGGATTAGGAAAAGATATTCTCCCTTATCCATAACCATAAAATCCAAATTTTTCCATGGGAAAATCCCAACAATAAAATTCGGTTTATTTAGGATAAATCCAATCCAAATCTAAACAAGATTTTAACTGGAATTTTATCTCCCCTTTTTCAACCAAAAAATCCAAAATTCCTAGGAGATTTTTCCTCCAAAAATTCGGCCACTTTTAGGATAAGGGAGAATCAAAATTCCACTAGGATTTTCAAGCTTGAATCTTATCTCAACCTTATCCAAAATAACCAAATTTTCCTAGGAGATTTCCTCCATAATTTCGGCCACTTTTCAGGGAAGGAGAGAATCCAAATTCAACTGGGATTGAAACTTGAATTTTTCCCTTGAATCTTATCCATAAAAACTGAAATTCCATTGAGGATTATCCTCAAAATTTCGTCCATAGTTTGTTAGGATTTGGATTCAAAATTCAAGTAGGATTCTAACAAGATTATCCTCTCCAAATCCAACTCAAATTCGAATTTCAAACCTTGTGGATTTTCCACAATAAATTCGAATCCCACTTGGACTGTGATTCAAAATTTGAATTTCAAATTTCAAATTCGAATTTCAAATTTAAATTTCAAATTTCAAATTTCAAATTTCAAATTTAAATTTCAAATTCAAATTTCAAATTCGAATTTCAAATTAAAATTTCAAATTCAAAATTAAAATTTCAAATTTCAAAATTAAAATTTCAAATTTCAAAATTCAAATTTCAAAATCCACAAAACAGTTGTGTTTCAAATTCTTGTTCTCATGGATAATTTTCTACAACTCCAATCCAATCTCAAATAAAATCATGGCAACTTTATTTGGAGTTCGAATAATTGTGTGCTCTATTATCCAAAACAAAATTTGAATCCAACCGGAGAGAATCTTGTCTACCATCCTAATCCTGTGTCATCACCATCCATGCATAATAAACTAGCCAATAGCACACACAAATCAATTTGCCAAACATTAAGGAATTATATGGAGCTAGTAGAGGGACTGATTGGACATATATAATCGCGCTCCTGTAAATCCATATGATCATCATTCTTTACCGAACAACTCAATCATATGATCACTAGTTTCAGAGTCACACCACTATAAACCTGAAACTGAACTCCCAATTATATGCCATATTACGTAAGCCTGTGACGAGCTACTATCCAATGACCTTGTCATATATGCAAAACCCTCATATGATATCCATGATCAGCCTTAGGTCAAAGTCCGTTTAATCCTACTGATCAGGCTATCTTAAAGTTCCATTATACTACCGAATTAAGAAAATGATTATTCACCATATGTGAATAAGAAGTCATCCGTCCAGCAGACGACCCAAGGCCTTGTCTATTTTCACATTCAGCACAATGCCGTTAAGAGGATACCTTTAACTCCTTAGAGCTATGATTCCGATATCTGCAAACAAACCCTTCATCGTATACAAGTCATGCACCCAATGAACCGGTCTATAAGCTTACTACCTCTGAGATGCTTTAGCCATTGGAACATCAAAGTACACAAGTCATATACATGAAGTAGTTCATTTACTCAGGATTAAGGTTATTGCACAATGAACGTCAAAAGCAGATTGATCCACTCATAGCAGACTACGTAGATCAATCACGCTTTAGTCCCGGTCTAATATGTCACCACCAAGTAACATATCTATGTCTCTACTTGGGAGTCCAGCTCCAGACAGTCAAGACAAACCATCCCCTCCAAGGCTTTAGACAACATAATAGTCTTAACATGAGTTAGATGCTCGGTCTAACCCCATAGACTACAGACCATAGTTTAGACCGCTAACTTTAGAACATTGTCTTCTCGCATACAAAAGTCCATTGCATGCAACGTTCTAACAGTTTTAACACAAGCAGTTAGTGAGCCATATTTGCTTACATTTACTTTAACATGTAAATAAGATGAGAACAGATAGCAATGTAATGAATAACCTCTATGTATAATTTTATTATCCAATTCAAAATAAATACATCAAAATGTCTCTAATGCTTAGGGCATTTCCTAACAATCTCCCACTTACCCTAAGCCAGTAGATGTGCCATGTTACGCCTCTACATGCCTCTCAAAGCTTCTAGCCACCAAAGTCTTAGTAAAGGGATCGGCGATGTTGTCCTCAGACGCGATCTTGCATACATCCACTTGTCCTGTCTCCATATGCCCTCTAATAATATGATATCTCCGATCGATGTCCTTGGTCCTCTTATGGTGCCAAGATTCCCTTGTGTTGGCAATAGCCCCTGTATTATCACAGTAAAGTGTGATAGGCTTGTCAACACCCGGAATGACCTCAAGGTCTCTAAAGAACTTGCGGAGCCAAACCGCTTCTTTAGATGCCTCAGCCACAGCCACATACTCAGCCTCCATAGTAGAGTCAGTTGTGCAGCCCTGCTTCACGCTCCTCCACACAATGGCGCCTCTTCCGAGTAAAAACACTGATCCAGATGTCGATTTCCTCAAATCCTTACAAGTCTGGAAGTCTGAGTCCGTGTATCCTACGGGTGTTAGGTCCCCTCCAGAATACACCAGCATATAATCCCTCGTTCTCTTAAGATACTTGAGTATATGCTTTACAGCTTGCCAGTGATTAGTTCCAAGATTTGCTTGATATCGACTCACCATACTTACTGCAAAACATATATCCGGGCGAGTGCAAAGCATAGCGTACATAAGGCTACCCACAGCGGATGCATAAGGGACCTTACTCATACGCTCTCTTTCTTCTGATGTCTTGGGACAGTCATCCAATGAAAGAGTTAGACCGGCAATGGATGGTTGTTAGCCTTTCTTTGCCTCTTGCATTGCATATTTGTCAATTATTTTGTCTATGTATGAAGCTTAGGATAACGCTATCATTTTGTTCTTTCGATCTCTGAAGAGACGAATGCCTAGAACATAATTAGCTTCTCTCAAGTCCTTTATGTCAAACTGTTGGTGTAACTAAAGCTTGACCGATGATAAGTTCCCTACATCATTCCCAATGAGTAGTATATCATCGACATAGAGTATCAGAAAAACCACTTTTCCATCCTTAATACGTTTATAAACACACGGTTCATCAACGTTCTGCTCAAAACCAAATGTCTTAATCGCTTGATCAAACCTCTAGTTCCATGAGCGGGATGCTTGCTTTAATCCATAAATGGATCTAAGCAACTTGCAGACTTTCCTTTCTTGGCCTTTCGCTACGAACCCTTCGGGCTGTATCATATAGATACACTCTTCAAGATGGCCATTCAAGAATGCCGTCTTGACATCCATTTGCCAGATCTCGTAATCGAGAGCCGCAGCAATGGACAGAAGAATACGGATAGACCTCAGCATAGCAACAGGCGAAAAGGTTTCATCATAATCGATTCCAGCCTTTTGCGTGTACCCCTTTACAACCAGTCTAGCTTTGAAAGTTTTCACTCTCCCTTCCACATCCTTCTTTCTTTTGTAGACCCATTTGCATCCAATGGGTTTTATCCCATCCGGTAAATCTACAAGTTCCCAAACAGAGTTGGATTTCATAGAATCCATCTCATTGTTCATAGCCTGTTTCCAAGATTTAGAATCAACATCATTTATAGTTTCATCATAGGTGATCGGATCATCCTCATACTTATAAGCCTCGGCCTGGTATACCTCAGCATCATACATGAAGAAATTAGGTTTCTTAGAAACCCTCCCACTACGACGAGGCACCCTAAATTGTTGATCGTCTGTAGGTCTTTCACTGGAACTCGGACTTGCGTCCAAGATCGAAATCTGTGGAGCAGTTCTTTCACCCGATAACTCCTCTAGCACCACTTTGCTTCGAGGCTTAAAGTCATTCATGTGACTTTCCTCCAAGAATGTCGCATGGGTTGAGACAATGACTTTTTGTTCCTTCGGGTTATAGAACAGACCTCCTTTAGTTCCTTTTGGATACCCTATAAACATGCACAATTCTTATCTTGGTTCCAACTTTTTCACATCCCCATCCAGTACATGTGTCGGGCAGCCCCATATTCTCATATGTCCAAGGGAGGGCTTCCTGCCATACCACAATTCATACGGAGTTCAGGGAATTGATTTGCTCGGAACCTGATTCAGAATATAGCACGCCGTTTGTAAAGTATATCCCCAAAATGATAATGGCAGCATTGAATAACTCATCATGGACCGTACCATATCCAATAAGGTCCTATTTCTCCTTTCGGCTACACCATTCTGTTGTGGAGTACCAGGTGCAGTCAATTGGGATAATATCCCGTTCTCTACAAGATGTCCTAGAAATTCATCGGAGAGGTATTCGCCACCTCGATCAGATCGAAGTGTTTTTATGGATTTATCCAATTACTTTTCCACTTCCGCACGATACTCTTTGAACTTGTCAAAGGTTTCGCTCTTGCGGTGCATCAGATACACATATCTATACCTCGAGTAATCATCTATAAAAGAGACATAATACTTGAACCCTCCTCGTGCTGTGACGTTCATGGGGCCACATACGTTAGTATGCACAATTTCTAAGAGCTCTTGAGCCCTTGTACCTTTAGCTCCAAAAGACCTCTTAGTCATCTTAGCCTCTAGACAAGACTCACATTGGGGAAGACGTACCTCCTCCAGAGATTCTAGAGAACCGTCTTTCACCAATCTTTGAATCCTATCCTGATTAATATGACCAAGTCTTAAATGCCAAAGACACGCCTTGTTAGAGTGAGAAACTTTCAACCTTTTAGAGTTATCAATTAATTCAGTGTCAAGCAGTGAGTACATCTTTGGTTTGATCAAATATAGGTTTCCATCCATCCATCCAGAACAGATAAAAGACTTATTTCTACGAATATCAACTCTTTTACTAAAAGAAACTGAATAAGAATCCTTTATTAAACAAGCTACCGATATAAGGCTCCTCCTAAAATTAGGAACATAAAAACAGTCTTTCAATAAAATAAACCTAAATTGATCAAAATAAAGGTAAACATCTCCCACTGCTTCAGCCACCACAAAGCTACCATTTCCAGTCCGTAATGAGAGGCTCCTATCATGTAGACTTCTCGTTTCCAGGAACCCCTGCATAGAAACACAAACATGATTAGTGGCGCCCGAATCAATGACCGAAGTGTCTTTCGATTCTTCCACCAAACACACTTCTAAGTAATGAAGTTCCTTACCTTCCTTACCCTTGGCAGCTAGGAATTCCCAGTAAGCCTTCTTGAAGTGACCTACCTTCCCACAATGGAAGCATTTGGACTTTTCAGGGTCCTTTGGCTTCTTGTTCTTCTTCTTCTTCTTCCCGTCCGAGACAGGAGGATTAGAAGAACTAGAAGCCACTTGCTTCTTATTTGGCCTCTTCCTCTTCCGTGAGGGATTGGAAGATTCTGCCAAATTGGCCTCTCCTTTAGGTCGGACCACATCCTCATCCCTGATCATCTGCTCATAAGCCTGTAGTTGCTTCATGAGCTCGGTTAGTCCTAACTCCTTTGTCGCCAGATTGTATGCGGCCTTAAACCCCATAAAATTTTTAGACAGAGTCTTGAACACCATCTCGATCTGGGTATTGTAGTCCAACTCAGCACCATTCTCGGCAGCCTCAGCAAAGAATCCCATTAGAGTGATCATATGGTCCTTCACCGGAGTACCCGCCTTTTGCTTAGAGTTCATAATGCTGGTTATAGCGGACTGTCGAGCCAATTTTTCTTGGCCTCCGAACATGTCCTCCAGATTGTCCATGATCTCCCCAGCAACTTGATAAGTCTCATGTTGCTTTTGTAAAGCACTCGTCATGCTAGCAAGGATGTAGCATCGAGCTATCTCATTGGATTCTCTCCAACGATTGTAGGCAACTGGGACCTCCTCAAGTGGTGTGTCAGGTTTGGGCCCAGGTGGGCATGGTTCGTCCAGTACGAACTTGTGTCTCTCGCAGTTGAGAACTATTAATAGATTTCTTTTCCAATCTTTATAGTTATCGCCATTCAACTTATTTTCAGTAAGTATCGAAATGAGGGGTGTCGGTGACATTTTGAACTGAAATAAAATTATACTAGACATCATTACAAAGCCCAAGCAAATATACAGATAATTTAGCAAATAAAACATACAAGTATGTTCCTACATGAAACTTGAAAAAAACATATAGCATTGCAACGACAATTCACAGCACCTATTGCCCCAAGCCACCGAGGGGTGGTCATGAAAACAAATAGCCGGAACATGGACCCTGTCCAATTAATATATGTTGTCTTAAATCCTCCAAGGTTGAGACATATATTAATAACCGCTTATTTGGCCACCAGTTTAGTTAACAGAGCTTCTAGGGAAGGTTAATAACTAAACGAGTCTTGAGTGTATAACCATTGTTTACGTAGCCCGATCCACATCCTACCAAGCCACCGAGGGGTGGTCATGAATAGGATCGTACCCGAACACGTTTTCCACATAGGAGATCCAATCTAATATACCAGCGGCGGTAAACACCTACCAAGGGGTGTGGTCAGGGCAGAACTGACGCAAGGCATTACCATGCTTTCACATATGGATCAACAATGGAGGCCGTGGGTTTTGTTTGAAACCCTCTCCCACTCAATATTTTGAAAAACATGCAAGTTTTGACAAATTATGTATGATCAATATGGTATGAGCGGCACTCACCTATCCTATATAACATGTTATCAAATATGCATATAAAACATCCATCAATACATATTTATACATCTATGACATATCACAGAAAAAATAATTGACAGAATAACCAAGCCATGGTTCCATCCTAAAACAAAGAAAATAAAGATTACAAAATTCCATCCAAAGCATTCTTTGGGTCTTGAATTTTGTTCCGTCTTCTTGTCTCCATCTTTATGTAGCCTCTCTATTTATTTCTCATCCCAAGAATTATTTAAAATTTAAATCTCAAAAATTTAAATTTCAAATTCAAATTCCAAGTTCGAATTTCAAATTTATATTTCAAATTTAAATTTTACACAATTTTAAACATCATGTGTAATAATATGTAATTTCAAAAATTTCAAATTTTCAATTACATATTTTTAAACATGATTTAAAATTAAATCTCAAATTTAAAAATCAAAATTTTCTGATTTTTGGACCATCGCACCGCCGCCCCCGAAGGCGGCAGCCGCCATGGGCAGCCACCAGCCCCAAAGGGGTGCACCCTTGCCGGGCTACAAGCCAAGCCTGCAGCGCCAGGCTACACGCCCAGGCTGGGCGCAGCAAGTGTTAGGAAATGCCCTAAGTATTAGAGACATTTTGATGTATTCATTTTGAACTGGATAATAAAATTATACTTAGAGGTTATTCATTACATTGCTATCTGTCCTCGTCTTATTTACATGTTAAAGTAAATGTAAGCAAATATGGCTCACTGACTGCTTGTGTTAAAACTGTTAGAACGTTGCATGCAATGGATTTTTGTATGCAAGAAGACAATGTTCTAAAGTTAGCAGTCTAAACTATGGTCTGTAGTCTATGGGGTTAGACCGAGCATCTAACTCATGTTAAGACTATTATGTTGTCTAAAGCCTTAGAGGGGACGGTCTGTCTTGACTGTCTGGAGCTGGACTCCCAAGTAGAGACATGGATATGTTGCTTGGTGGTGACATATTAGACCGGGACTAAAGCGTGATTGATCTACGTAGTCCGCTATGAGTGGATCAATCTGCTTTTGACGTTCATTATGCAATAACCTTAATCCTGAGTAAATGAACTTCTTCATGTATATGACTTGTGTACTTTGATGTTCCAATGGCTAAAGCGTCTCAGAGGGTAGTAAGCTTATAGACCGGTTCGTTGGGTGCATGACTTGTATACGATGAAGGGTTTGTTTGCAGATATCGGAATCATAGCTCTGAGGAGTTAAAGGTATCCTCTTAAAGGCATTATACTGAATGTGAAGATGGACAAGGCCTTGGGTCGTCTGCTGGGCGGATGACTTCTTATTCACATATGGTGAATAATCATTTTCTAGATTCGGTAGTATAATGGAACTTTAAGATAGCCTGATCAGTAGGATTAAACGGACTTTGACCTAAGGCTTATCATGGATATTATATGAGGGTTTTGCATATATGACAAGGTCATTGGATGGTAGCTCGTCACAGGCTTACGTAATACGGTATATAATTGGGAGTTCAGTTTCAGGTTTATAGTGGTGTGACTCTGAAATTAGTGATCATATGATTGAGTTGTTCGGTACAGAATGATGATCATATGGAATCACGGGAGCCCGATTATATATGTCCAATCAGTCCCTCTACTAGCTCCACATAATTCCTTAACGTTTGGCAAATTGATTTGTGTATGCTATTGGCTAGTTTATTATGCATGGATGGTGATGACACAGGATTAGGATGGTAGACAAGATTCTCTCAGGTTGGATTCAGATTTTGTTTTGGATAATAGAGTACACAATTATTCGAACTCCAAATAAAGTTGCCATGATTTTATTTGAGATTGGATTGGAGTTGTAGAAAATTATCCATGAGAACAAGAATATGAAATACAACCGTTTTGTGGAATTTGAAATTTGAATTTTGAAATTTGAAATTTGAATTTTGAATTTGAAATTTGAATTTGAAATTCGAATTTGAAATTCGAATTTGAAATTTGAATTTGAAATTTAAATTTGAAATTTGAAATTTGAAATTTGAAATTTGAAATTTGAATTTGAAATTTGAATTTGAAATTTGAAATTCAAATTTTGAATCACAGTCCAAGTAGGATTCGAATTTGTTGTGGAAAATCCACGAGGTTTGAAATTCGAATTTGAGTTGGATTTGGATAGGATAATCTTGTTAGAATCCTACTTGAATTTTGAATCCAAATCCCAACAAATAAGGGACGAAATTTTGAGGATAATCCTCATGAAAGATTTCGGATTTTGTGGATAAGATTCAAGGGAATATTCAAGCTTCAATCCTAGTTAAATTTGGTTTCTCTCTCCTCCCAAAAGTGGCCGAAATTTTGGATCCCTAATCCTAGGAAATTCGGTTATTTTTGGATAAGGTTAAGATGAGATTTTGCTTGAGAAATCCTAGTGGAATTTTGATTCTCCCTTATCCTAAAAGTGGCCGAAAATTTGGAGGATTTTCTCCTTGTGAATTTCGGATTTTTTGGTTGGAAAAGGGAGATAAAATTCTAGCTAAAATCTTGTTAAGATTTGGATTGGATTTATCTAGAAAAACCGAATTTAATTGTGGAGATTCTCCCTTGGAAAATTCGGATTTTTTGGGTTTGGATAAGGGAAAATATCTTTTCCTAGTCCAATTCAAATTCAGAGATTCACCTCATGCAGGTCTATAAATAGAGGTCCTGCCACTCCAGTTCTCTCAGACCACAGACTCTCAGGTGAGTAGGCTTATTGTTGCACAGCTCATCGTGACAATAAAGTTCTTTAGAGATCTGGGTGGTCGGAAGAAGACTAGCAGTGCTAGCATACCGATCGAGGTTCAGAGTGCCCACACACTCAGCCATTCGGGAATTGGAGAATAGTAGAGAAGGCTAGTTGGTTGAAGCCTCCGGTCATTCTCCTCCTGCAATATTGGCGTCCTTGAGGTATGAGTTTTAATTGTTGTTGATTTATTGTATATGGCATCATGAGATATTTAACGATCTAAAATTTTTATTGTTCCGCTGCGCCACTCTGATACGTTTTTTCCGGTTTATTTTCCTACAATTGGTATCAGAGCCATCTCATGACTATGCCATGTATATAAATTAGACAATTACTTAGTCTTTTTATTTATGTATGGATTTGATATTTAGAGAGTGGCATTCTAGGGTTCCTTTATGTTGTTATCATGTATTATGTATAAAGTATGTGGTTATTTTAATTTTTTGAATTATTATAAGCATGCTTGTTTATACCGGTTATGGTTCCTTAGAATTTAGAAAAATTGTATCTAGGAATTTTTTATGTAACCATGGGAGCAGTTTATTAACACTGTAATTTTCCCATGGATATTAATTTTTGTCTCTTAGAATTTTTATGGATAGAATTTTGTACACCGGAAACGGTATAGGAATTTTTTATGTAATTATTCTTGGAGGAGATTGAAGATTGAAGACCGTAATTTATTTTTCCCAAAAGTTAAATTTAATTTAAAGGTTGAAATTTTGATTGTGTGGAAAATTTCAATTTAATTGGGATTCAAATTAATATTTGGAGATCCTAAAAGATAAATTGGAATATGGCACGAAAATCGAGACACGACCCCTCAGGATAGGCCGACGGGCCTTAGTGGGGCTGCAGCCCCTGCCCTCGGGCAGGATGGGGCTGCGGCAGCCCCTATGCAGGCAAGCATCACCCACGGCCGCAGGCTTGGCCTGCAGCCGAGGGTGGCGCAGCCTGCCCAAGGCTGGCCGCAGCCTGGGCGTGCAGCCACTGGCTGCAGGCGCTGCCTGCAGCCTGGGCGTGCAGCCTGGTGCTGCAGGCTTGGCCTGCAGCCCGGCAGGCTGCACAAGGGGCGGCCGTGGGCTGCCAGCCCCTCTGGGGTTGGTGGCTGCCCACGGCGGCTGCCGCCTACGGGGGTGGCGGTCCGACGGTCCAAAAATCAGAAAATTTTGATTTTTAAATTTGAGATTTAATTTTAAATCGTGTTTAAAAATATGTAATTGAAAATTTGAAATTTTTGAAATTACATATTACACATGATGATTAAAATTGTTTAAAATTTGAATTAGAAATTTAAATTTGAAATTCGAATTTGGTATTTGAATTTGAAATTTAAATTTTTGGAGATTTAAATTTTAAATAATTCTTGGGATGAGAAATAAATGGAGAGGCTACATAAAGATGGATACAAGAAGACGGAACAAAATTCAAGACCCAAAGAATGCTTTGGATGGAATTTTGTAATCTTTATTTTCTTTGTTCTAGGATGGAACCATGGCTTGGTTATTCTGTCAATTATTTTTTCTGTGATATGTCATGGATGTATAAATATGTATTGATGGATGTTTTGTATGCATATTTGATAACATGTCATATAGGATAGGTGAGTGCCGCTCATACTATATTGATCATACATAATTTGTCAAAACTTGCATGTTTTTCAAAATATTGAGTGGGAGAGGGTTTCAAACAAAACCCACGGCCTCCATTGTTGATCCATATGTGAAAGCATGGTAACGCCTCGCGTCAGTTCCGACCTGACCACACCCCTCGGTAGGTGTTTACCGCCGCCGGTATACTAGATTGGATCTCCTATGTGGAAAATGTGTTCGGGTGCGATCCTATTCATGACCACCCCTCGGTGGCTTGGTAGGACGTGGATCGGGCTACGTAAACAATGGTTATACACTCAAGACTCGTTTAGTTATTAACCTTCCCTAGAAGCTCTGTTAACTAAACTGGTGGCCAAACAAGCGGTTATTAATATATGTCTTAACCTTGGAGGATTTAAGGTAACATATATTAATTGGACGGGGTCCATGTTCCGGCTATTTGTTCTCATGACCACCCCTCGGTGGCTTGGGGCAATAGGTGCTGAGAATTACCGTTGCAATGCTACATGTTTTTTTCAAGTTTCATGTAGGAACATACTTGTATGTTTTATTTGCTAAATTATCTGCATATTTGCTTGGGCTTTGTAATGATGTCTAGTATAATTTTATTTCAGTTCAAAATGTCACCGACACCCCTCATTTCGATACTTACTGAAAATAAGTTGAATGGCGACAATTATAAAGATTGGAAAAGAAATCTATTAATAGTTCTCAGCTGCGAGAGACACAAGTTCGTACTGGACGAACCATGCCCACCTGGGCCCAAACCTGACACACCACTTGAGGAGGTCCCGGTTGCCTATAATCGTTGGAGAGAATCCAATGAAATAGCTCGATGCTACATCCTTGCTAGCATGACGAGTGCTTTACAAAAGCAGCATGAGACTTATCAAGTTGCTGGGGAGATCATGGATAATCTGGAAGACATGTTCGGAGGCCAAGAAAAATTGGCTCGACAGTCCGCTATCACCAGCATTATGAACTCCAAGCAAAAGGCTGGTGCTCCGGTGAAGGACCATATGATCACTCTAATGGGATTCTTCGCTGAAGCTGCCAAGAATGGTGCTGAGTTAGACTACAACACCCAGATCGAGATGGTGTTCAAGACTCTGTCTAAAGATTTTGTGGGGTTTAAGGCCGCATACAATCTGGTGACAAAGGAGTTAGGACTTACCGAGCTCATGAAGCAACTACAGGCTTATGAGCGGATGATCAGGGATGAAGATGTGGTCCGACCTAAAGGAGAGGCCAATTTGGCGGAATCTTCCAATCCCTCACGGAAGAGGAAGAGGCCAAATAAGAAGCAAGTGGCTTCCAGTTCTTCTAATCCTCCTGTCTCGGACGGGAAGAAGAAGAAGAAGAACAAGAAGCCAAAGGACCCTAAAAAGTCCAAATGCTTCCACTGTGGGAAGGTAGGTCACTTCAAGAAGGCTTGCCGGGAATTCCTAGCCTCCAAGGGCAAGGAAGGGGTTCGTAGAAACGAGAAGTCTACATGATAGGAGCCTCTCGTTGCGGACTGGAGATGGTAGCTTTGTGGTGGCTGAGGCAGTGGGAGACGTTCATCTTTATTTTGATCAATTTAGGTTTATTTTATTGAAAGACTGTTTTTATGTTCCTAATTTTAGGAGGAACCTTATATCGGTAGCTTGTTTAATAAAGGATTCTTATTCAGTTTCTTTTAGTAAAAGAGTTGATATTCGTAGAAATAAGTCTTTTATCTGTTCTGGATGGATGGATGGAAACCTATATTTGATCAGACCAAAGATGTACTCACTGCTTGACACTGAATTAATTGATAACTCTAAAAGGTTGAAAGTTTCTCACTCTAACAAGGCGTATCTTTGGCACTTAAGACTTGGTCATATTAATCAGGATAGGATTCAAAGATTGGTGAAAGACGGTCCTCTGGAATCTCTGGAGGAGGTACGACTTCCCCAATGTGAGTCTTGTCTAGAGGGTAAGATGACTAAGAGGTCTTTTGGAGCTAAGGGTACAAGGGCACAGGAGCTCTTAGAAATTGTGCACACTGACGTATGTGGCCCCATGAACGTCACAGCACGAGGAGGGTTCGAGTACTATGTCTCTTTCATAGATGATTACTCGAGGTATGGATATGTGTATCTGATGCACCGCAAGAGCGAAACCTTTGACAAGTTCAAAGAGTATCGTGCGGAAGTGGAAAAGCAATTGGATAAATCCATAAAGACACTTCGATCTGATCGAGGTGGCGAATACCTCTCTGATGAATTTCTAGGACATCTTGTAGAGAATGGGATATTATCCCAATTGACTGCACCTGGTACTCCACAACAGAATGGTGTAGCCGAAAGGAGAAACAGGACCTTATTGGATATGGTACGGTCCATGATGAGTTACTCAACGCTGCCATTATCATTTTGGGGACATGCTTTACAAACGGCGTGCTATATTCTGAACCAGGTTCCGAGCAAATCAATTCCTAGAACTCCGTATGAATTGTGGCGTGGCAGGAAGCCCTCCCTTGGACATATGAGAATATGGGGCTGCCCGGCACATGTACTGGATGGGGATGCGAAGAAGTTGGAACCAAGATCAGAATTATGCATGTTTGTAGGGTATCCAAAGGGAACTAAAGGAGGTCTGTTCTATAACTCGAAGGAACAAAAGGTCATTGTCTCAACCCATGCGACATTCTTGGAGGAAAGTCACATGAATGACTTTAAGCCTCGAAGCAAAGTGGTGCTAGAGGAGTTATCGGGTGAAAGAACTGCTCCACAGATTTCGGTCTTGGACGCAAGTCCGAGTTCTAGTGAAAGACCTGCAGACGATCAACAATTTAGGGTGCCTCGTCGTAGTGGGAGGGTTTCTAAGAAACCTAATTTCTTTATGTATGATGCTGAGGTATACCAGGCCGAGGCTCATGAGCATGAGGAAGATCCGGTCACATATGATGAAGCTATAAAGGATGTTGATTCTAGATCTTGGAAACAGGCTATGAACAATGAGATGGATTCTATGAAATCCAACTCTGTTTGGGAACTTGTAGATTTGCCGGATGGGATAAAACCCATTGGATGCAAATGGGTCTACAAAAGAAAGAAGGATGCGGAAGGGAGAATGGAAACTTTCAAAGCTAGACTGGTTGCAAAGGGATACACGCAAAAGGCTGGAATCGATTACGAGGAAACCTTTTCGCCTGTTGCTATGCTGAAGTCTATCCGTATTCTTCTGTCCATTGCTGCGGCTCTCGATTACGAGATCTGGCAAATGGATGTCAAGACGGCATTCTTGAATGGCCATCTTGAAGAGTGTATCTATATGATACAGCCCGAAGGGTTCGTAGCAAAAGGCCAGGATAGGAAAGTCTGCAAGTTGCTTAGATCCATTTATGGATTAAAGCAGGCATCCCGCTCATGGAACCAGAGGTTTGATCAAGCGATTAAGACATTTGGTTTTGAGCAGAACGTTGATGAACCTTGTGTTTATAAACGTATTAAGGATGGAAAAGTGGTCTTTCTGATACTCTATGTCGATGATATACTACTCATTGGGAATGATGTAGGGAACTTATCATCGGTCAAGCTTTGGTTACACCAACAGTTTGACATGAAGGACTTGGGAGAAGCTAATTATGTTCTAGGCATTCGTCTCTTCAGAGATCGAAAGAACAAAATGATAGCGTTATCCCAAGCTTCATACATAGATAAAATAATTGACAAATATGCAATGCTAGAGGCAAAGAAAGGCTCACAACCTTCTATTGCCGGTTTAACTCTTTCATTGGATGACTGTCCCAAGACATCGGAAGAAAGAGAGCGTATGAGTAAGGTCCCTTATGCATCCGCTGTGGGTAGCCTTATGTACGCTATGCTTTGCACTCGCCCGGACATATGTTTTGCAGTAGGTATGGTGAGTCGATATCAAGCGAATCCTGAAACCAAGCACTGGCAAGCAGTAAAGCATATACTCAAGTATCTTAAGAGAACGAGGGATTATATGCTAGTGTATTCTGGAGGGGACCTAACACCCGTAGGATACACGGACTCAGACTTCCAGACTTGTAAGGATTCGAGGAAATCGACATCTGGATCAGTGTTTTTACTCGGAGGAGGCACCATTGTGTGGAGGAGCGTGAAGCAGGGCTGCACAGCTGACTCTACTATGGAGGCTGAGTATGTGGCTGCGGCTGAGGCATCTAAAGAAGCGGTTTGGCTCCGCAAGTTCTTTAGAGACCTTGAGGTCATTCCGGGTGTTGACAAGCCTATCACACTTTACTGTGATAATACAGGGGCTATTGCCAACACAAGGGAATCTCGGCACCACAAGAGGACCAAGCACATCGATCGGAGGTATCACATTATTAGAGGGCATGTGGAGACAGGACAAGTGGATGTATGTAAGATCGCGTCCGAGGACAACATCGCTGATCCCTTTACTAAGACTTTGGTAGCTAGAAGCTTTGAGAGGCATGTAGAGGCGATGGGGATGCGTAACATGGCACATCTACTGGCTTAGGGCAAGTGGGAGATTGTTAGGAAATGCCCTAAGTATTAGAGACATTTTGATGTATTCATTTTGAACTGGATAATAAAATTATACTTAGAGGTTATTCATTACATTGCTATCTGTCCTCGTCTTATTTACATGTTAAAGTAAATGTAAGCAAATATGGCTCACTGACTGCTTGTGTTAAAACTGTTAGAACGTTGCATGCAATGGATTTTTGTATGCAAGAAGACAATGTTCTAAAGTTAGCAGTCTAAACTATGGTCTGTAGTCTATGGGGTTAGACCGAGCATCTAACTCATGTTAAGACTATTATGTTGTCTAAAGCCTTAGAGGGGACGGTCTGTCTTGACTGTCTGGAGCTGGACTCCCAAGTAGAGACATGGATATGTTGCTTGGTGGTGACATATTAGACCGGGACTAAAGCGTGATTGATCTACGTAGTCCGCTATGAGTGGATCAATCTGCTTTTGACGTTCATTATGCAATAACCTTAATCCTGAGTAAATGAACTTCTTCATGTATATGACTTGTGTACTTTGATGTTCCAATGGCTAAAGCGTCTCAGAGGGTAGTAAGCTTATAGACCGGTTCGTTGGGTGCATGACCTGTATACGATGAAGGGTTTGTTTGCAGATATCGGAATCATAGCTCTGAGGAGTTAAAGGTATCCTCTTAAAGGCATTATACTGAATGTGAAGATGGACAAGGCCTTGGGTCGTCTGCTGGGCGGATGACTTCTTATTCACATATGGTGAATAATCATTTTCTAGATTCGGTAGTATAATGGAACTTTAAGATAGCCTGATCAGTAGGATTAAACGGACTTTGACCTAAGGCTGATCATGGATATTATATGAGGGTTTTGCATATATGACAAGGTTATTGGATGGTAGCTCGTCACAGGCTTACGTAATACGGTATATAATTGGGAGTTCAGTTTCAGGTTTATAGTGGTGTGACTCTGAAATTAGTGATCATATGATTGAGTTGTTCGGTACAGAATGATGATCATATGGAATCACGGGAGCCCGATTATATATGTCCAATCAGTCCCTCTACTAGCTCCACATAATTCCTTAACGTTTGGCAAATTGATTTGTGTATGCTATTGGCTAGTTTATTATGCATGGATGGTGATGACACAGGATTAGGATGGTAGACAAGATTCTCTCCGGTTGGATTCAGATTTTGTTTTGGATAATAGAGTACACAATTATTCGAACTCCAAATAAAGTTGCCATGATTTTATTTGAGATTGGATTGGAGTTGTAGAAAATTATCCATGAGAACAAGAATATGAAATACAACCGTTTTGTGGAATTTGAAATTTGAATTTTGAAATTTGAAATTTGAATTTTGAATTTGAAATTTGAATTTGAAATTTGAATTTGAAATTCGAATTTGAAATTTGAATTTGAAATTTAAATTTGAAATTTGAAATTTGAAATTTGAAATTTGAATTTGAAATTTGAATTTGAAATTTGAAATTCAAATTTTGAATCACAGTCCAAGTAGGATTCGAATTTGTTGTGGAAAATCCACAAGGTTTGAAATTCGAATTTGAGTTGGATTTGGAGAGGATAATCTTGTTAGAATCCTACTTGAATTTTGAATCCAAATCCCAACAAATAAGGGACGAAATTTTGAGGATAATCCTCATGAAAGATTTCGGATTTTGTGGATAAGATTCAAGGGAATATTCAAGCTTCAATCCTAGTTAAATTTGGTTTCTCTCTCCTCCCAAAAGTGGCCGAAATTTTGGATCCCTAATCCTAGGAAATTCGGTTATTTTTGGATAAGGTTAAGATGAGATTTTGCTTGAGAAATCCTAGTGGAATTTTGATTCTCCCTTATCCTAAAAGTGGCCGAAAATTTGGAGGATTTTCTCCTTGTGAATTTCGGATTTTTTGGTTGGAAAAGGGAGATAAAATTCTAGCTAAAATCTTGTTAAGATTTGGATTGGATTTATCTAGAAAAACCGAATTTAATTGTGGAGATTCTCCCTTGGAAAATTCGGATTTTTTGGGTTTGGATAAGGGAAAATATCTTTTCCTAGTCCAATTCAAATTCAGAGATTCACCTCATGCAGGTCTATAAATAGAGGTCCTGCCACTCCAGTTCTCTCAGACCACAGACTCTCAGGTGAGCAGGCTTATTGTTGCACAGCTCATCGTGACAATAAAGTTCTTTAGAGATCTGGGTGGTCGGAAGAAGACTAGCAGTGCTAGCATACCGATCGAGGTTCAGAGTGCCCACACACTCAGCCATTCGGGAATTGGAGAATAGTAGAGAAGGCTAGTTGGTTGAAGCCTCCGGTCATTCTCCTCCTGCAATATTGGCGTCCTTGAGGTATGAGTTTTAATTGTTGTTGATTTATTGTATATGGCATCATGAGATATTTAACGATCTAAAATTTTTATTGTTCCGCTGCGCCACTCTGATACGTTTTTTCCGGTTTATTTTCCTACAGCAAGCGGCAGCCTGCAGCCACATGCTGCACGCCCAGGCTGCGGCCAGCCTTGGGCAGGCCACGACCACCCTTGGCTGCAGGCCAAGCCTACGGCCGTGGGTGGTTATGGCCTGTACAGGGGCTGCCGCAGCCCCATCCTGCCCAAGGGCAGGGGCTGCAGCCCCACCAAGGCCCGTCGGCCTATCCCGAGGGGTCGTGTCTCAATTTTCATGCCATATTCTAATTTACCTATTATGATCTCCAAAATTTAATTTGAATCTCAATTAAATTGAAATTTTCCACACAATCAAAATTTCAACCTTTAAATCAAATTTAACTTTTGGAAAAAATAAATTACGGTCTTCAATCTGCAATCTCCTTCAAGAATAATTACATAAAATTTCCTAAACCATTTCTGGTGTACAAAAATTCTAACCATAAAAATTCTAAGAGACAAAAATTAAAATCCATGGGAAAATTACAGTGTTAATAAACTGCTCCCATGGTTACATAAAAATTCCTAGATACAATTTTTTTAAATTCTAAGGAACCATAACCGGTATAAACAAGCATGCTTATAATAATTCAAAAAATTAAAATAACCACATACTTTATACATAATCCATGATAACAACATAAAGGAACCCTAGAATGCCACTCTCTAAATATCAAATCCATACATAAATAAAAAGATTAAGTAATTGTCTAATTTATGTACATGGCATAGTCATGAGATGGCTCTGATACCAATTGTAGGAAAATAAATCAGTAAAAACGTATCAGAGTGGCGCAGCAGAATAATAAAAAAATTTTAGATCGTTAAATATCTCATGATGCCATATACAATAAACCAACAACAATTAAAACTCATACCTCAAGGACGCCAATCTTGCAGGAGGAGAATGACCGGAGGTTTCAACCAACTAGCCTTCTCTACTATTCTCCAATTCCTGAATGGCTGAGTGTGTGGGTACTCTGAACCTCGATCGGTATGCTAGCACTGCTAGTCTTCTTCCGACCACCCAGATCTCTAAAGAACTTATTGTCACGATGAGCTGTGCAACAATAAGCCTGCTCACCGAGAGTCTGTGGTCTAAGAGAACTGGAGTGACAGGACCTCTATTTATAGACCTGCATGAGGTGATTCTCTGAATTCGAATTGGATTAGGAAAAGATATTCTCCCTTATCCATAACCATAAAATCTGAATTTTTCCATGGGAAAATCCCAACAATAAAATTCAGTTTATTTAGGATAAATCCAATCCAAATCTAAACAAGATTTTAACTAGAATTTTACCTCCCCTTTTTCAACCAAAAAATCCGAAATTCCTAGGAGATTTTTCCTCCAAAAATTTGGCCACTTTTAGGATAAGGGAGAATCAAAATTCCACTGGGATTTTCAAGCTTGAATCTTATCTCAACCTTATCCAAAATAACCGAATTTTCCTAGGAGATTTCCTCCATAATTTCGGCTACTTTTTAGGGAAGGAGAGAATCCAAATTCAACTGGGATTGAAACTTGAATTTTTCCCTTGAACCTTATCAACAAAAACTGAAATTCCATTGAGGATTATCCTCAAAATTTCGTCCATAATTTGTTAGGATTTGGATTCAAAATTCAAGTAGGATTCTAACAAGATTATCCTCTCCAAATCCAACTCAAATTCGAATTTCAAACCTTGTGGATTTTCCACAACAAATTCGAATCCCACTTGGACTGTGATTCAAAATTTGAATTTCAAATTTCAAATTCGAATTTCAAATTTAAATTTCAAATTTCAAATTTCAAATTTAAATTTCAAATTAAAATTTCAAATTTGAATTTCAAATTCAAATTTTAAATTCAAATTTCAAATTCAAAATTAAAATTTCAAATTTCAAAATTAAAATTTCAAATTTCAAAATCCACAAAACTGTAATGACCGCCATTTTTATGGCACCTACTTACCATGTAATAAGTCATTAAGGAATAAAATGGACATAATTTAATGTCTTTTAGTGCAAATTTAAGAAACACGTTCAAGTACACGATCGTGTAAGAGGCTGTGTACCGCTCAGATAGATGAAGGTATTTCAAAGACATGGCCGTGTTGAGTAGTCTCAACTAGTACATGCCCGTGTCTGAAATGTATATGCCCATGTTGCGTTACACACGCACGTGTAAGAGTCCGTGTAGAAGGCTGTGTAATGAGCCGAGAGCCACTGTAATGACTCTCGTGAATTATGAAACTTAATTACTATGTAATGATGTAATTAAGTTAATAAGCACAGTGTGCTTTTCAGTAGAATGAATTAAACAGGAATAGTAATGTTTAATTACTATTCATGCAGTGAAAGGTGTAATCGACAGTGAAATCGGTCCACCCTATTATGTGAGTATGCGTTGAGACACGCAATATCAAGAAACCGGTCTAGACGACCATTTCATGATACAGAACTGATGAGCTAATCATCAGTACGCTCAGACTGGTCATCTGAGCGCAGCAGTGATGATTGCCCTAATAGATGTACAGTATCGAGAAAAGTGGTCTAGATGACCTCTTCTCGCCCAGAGACTGACAAAATTAGAGTCAGAACGCTCAGATTAATCAGTTAGATAGTGAATAGTGAACAGTGATTAGTGAATAGTGAGAAACGCAGTGTCAGGTTAGTGGCCAAGACGGCCTTAATCTGGCATAAAACTGACATATTAATAGTCAGCAGGCTCAATCTGGTCAATTGAGCATAAAATGTAGATTTTTTTTAAAAGATACGCAGTATCGGGATGAGGTTCAAGACGACCTCTTCTCGCCCCGAAACTGATATATTTAGACTCAAGACGCCCAAATTAGTCAATCGGACACCTGACACGTTTTTCGAGACGGGGTCATACAGATCCCGAAAACTCGTCTAGAAGACCTCAGATGGATGTAAAACTGATAAATTTGAAATCACCACGTCCAAATTAGTCAAGGGAGACTGTGTTTGAAATTTCACGCGAAAACGCCTCATTATGCGTGCGTAGTGTCAACACAGTGTAGGCCTAACTACAGTATCAAGAAATTGGTCAAGATGACCTTTTCTTGATATAAAACTGATATATTTGGGTTTAGCACGCCCAAATTAGTCAGTATAGCCTATCTTAAAATTTTTCAAAAAATTAGTATAAAGGGGTCGAAATTTTTAGATTTTTGTAAAAAGGGCCCCCATTATTTTTTTTCCTATCTTTTTCTCCCCCACACCACACGAAGATGAACAGTGACCGACCATCGAATCCGGCCTCCGTTTTCGACACCACCGGCACCATTGGAAAGCTCTCGACGAGCTGAGTCCAACTGTGTGCCGAGTCGACGGAACCGACGTCGGAGAACGCCGCATGCGCCGCCTAAAGCCGCCAGTGGCTGAATTTTTCAAACCGTGATTTCTCCACCGTCTGACTTCCAAATGCCACGATTCTGGTCCCAATGGATTCGTGGTGAAGAGTAGAACAAAACCCAAGCTTCATTTCACGTCAAAAGCCGTCGGATCGCGCCGCCCAAGGTTCGCCGTCGCCGTCGCCATCGTCGCCGTCGAATCTCACTATTCCGGCGGAGTTGAGTTGCAAGGTCGGTATCAAAATGGTCAGAACAACACATAGATCAAAAGCCCCAAATCAATTTTGGGCAACAACGCCGAAAAATGAAGATCCAACACCGCCGCCATCGCCGACTTTTCGAGGACCGATTTCCGGTAATAGGAGCCTCGATTGGTGAAATTGACACCACCAATGGGTTCCTCTCGTCGAGCTCTTCAAGATGGTGGTCACCACTCCCATCGCCGCTGTGGTCAACGCCGGTCAACGGTGGTCAACGTAGGTCAACGGCGACCCGGAGACCGAAAATTGAAGAATGGCCCGTTGGCCTATTTTTGACGTTCCGGACACATCCGCGGCATTGGATTTGCGAACTGGAGTTTCAAAAGTGGAGAACAATGATTCAAAGATTGTGCGATCGAGATCGAACGGTTCACCCGACCGCCGACGGGAACGAGTTTGGTAGTGGTTTTGATCCCTTGATTCCTTAATTTATTATTAGAAATAATTATGTATGAATTATGGTTTACTGACTTGAGGAATTGTAAGAAAAAGGGATGAAATGTCGAAAAAGAGAATGTGAGAAAATGTGAATATTTTTACGTAAAAAGCGGAGCTTTTACGTAAAAATTAGGCCTCTGGATTAGTACGTGACATGTTAGAATAGGTTAGATGGTTTTGAGGCTTTTCCTAAACGTCGGAAAACCCAAAAATTACGCGGAAATGCTGCCGAAATTTCTAAAATGGCACAAAGGGGTATTTTAGGAAACAATGGGTAAGTATGTGATTGGGATGGAAACCCGAGCCCCCTCGATGACCTAGGTCCAGGAAAGAAGGACGGACGTTTACAGGATTAGTGAATCACCCAATTAGAAATCTCGAAATGTAAGAAAACAACCCCTAGATCAGAATAGTGCCACCCGAGGGACGGGTGTGATCTAAGTATAAAATTTGGGGCGATTACATCGGTAATGGTAACCCGACAGGCTAAATGGTCATACGGGAGGTATTCAGTCAGTTGACTGGTCTGTTAGCCAGTCAAGGACCAAGTCGGAATGGGATAGTGAGAGACAGTGATTAATTTTTCAAGTAGACAAATTAATCAAGCACGATTAAAAATTAGATATCAAATTTCCCAAAATAGAGCAGTTGGGTACCGATAGGCATCCGTACCACACAACGATAAGTTTATTAGTTCCTAACGATAGAGTGACCTAAGAGCGATGTTAATTAATTTATTGGGTAAATAAATTAATTAACAATGATTAGAAAATCAAATTCTTAAGAAGAGGGCAATTAGTACCGACAAGGATCAGTATCACTAACGATAGAGTTTTTATTAGTCATTAATGACCACAGTGACCTAAGAGTGAATGTTAATGTAATGCATTATGATTACAGGGAGGTACCTGTATTGTGACGAAGGCGAGCGTATAAACTGTCTGCTGACAGGTAAGTACAACTCTACCTACAGCATGGATAAAATGAATTTAAAATAATGCTTTTCCAGTACTTTAAGTATGTATCTTGCACACGATGCTGCACAGCATACATAAGAGCATATAGTTTCACAATCGAGTAGATTGATGAATGAACAAGTTAGAAGCCATAGATCCCTACCGCGTAGGATTGGGGACAGCTTAGAGAAGCGTATGGCTAGAACAGTTAAACAAGATGGAAATAAATAGGTGTGTCGTACCGAATCCTTCAGTCGAAGGGGTTTCCAGTTAAAGAAAGTTAAGGCCAAAAGTTGAGCATCAGTTGATGGCTCTTCAGCATTAGTTGACCTTGGGCATTACCGTTGGTCTGCGCGCACACGGATTTTAAGTTTAAACGAACATAACCGGATCATGCATTAGTTATAGTTCGTTATGCTTTCTTTTTCAGTAGAGTGCATACAGTACACGATGCTTCTGTCATGCATAAAGTATGTGAAGTTTTATATTCAGTGTTATGACATGTTATGTTGATGACATGATATGTGAGCTGATATGTGATATGCTTATATGGTATGTGATTTATTAAGTGATATATGTCATGCTTAGGATTTTAAGTATGTGCTATATTTTAAACATGTTTTGCGGTTAACATGTTGTACTTACTGGGCGTAAAGCTCACGGAGTGTGTTCATGCTGTAGATAAGCTTCCTATAGCGCAAAACACCAAGGGGCGATGATGGCGGTGGAGGTGGATGTGAGGATGAGGTTATGGATACACCGCGAGTATTCTTCCGCACAGTATGAGTAAATAGTATTTTGAACGGTGACAGCTAAATAGTATTTTGAATAGTAAAGATTAATTGGTATTTTGGAATAGTAAACAGTATATGTATGAATTGTAACAGCCGGAAAATTTTACTATTCTCGGGAAAATGTGTATATCGTATGTACAGTATCGAGAAAAGGGTCAAGACGACATTTTCTCGACCTGAAACTGATATATTTGGAATCAGGATGCTCAAATTAGTCAATTGAGCACAAAACAGAAATTTCGACCGGGAATGCGAAAAATACGCAGTACCGGAAACTGGTCGAGATGACCTCGGATTAAAATAAAACTGATAAATTTGGATTCAGCACGTCCAAATTAGTCAGGATAGCTCAAGTTAAAAATTTTGGGGAAAGGAGTATAAATAGGAAATCTTGGGGGTTAAATTCATAAATCCCTCATAAAATTCGAAAAATCCGAAATTCTACCCCCAAATTCTCTCAAATATGAACAGTGACCAACATTCACATACGACCTCCATTCACGACACCGCCGGCACCGTTGGAAAGCTCTCGCCGAGCTGAGTCCAACGGCGGGTCGATGCGACGGAGCAGCCGCCGGAGCAAGCAGCACGCGCCGCCCGAAGCTCGCCGGAGCCGTGAAATTCAAACGGCCGTATCTCCGCCGTCCGGCCACCGTTTGCCACGAAACCGGTCCCAAAAGGTTCGTGGTGAAGAGCACTACAAAAACCATGTGGTGGTTCACGGCAACAACCACCGTATCGTGCCGACCGAGCTTCGAGAAATCCACCGTCGCCGCCGTGGGAGCCACCGTCGATTTTCACCGATTCCGGCCAAATTGAGGAGAGCCACCGGTGCAGAAATGGTCGTGGGGTTGTGGGGAGCAAAAGCCCTCAACCAATTTCGGGGAAAAAGTCCGGCACGGCGGAGTTCCACCGTCGCCGCCGTGACCGTAGCTTTCGGGGGGATTTTCCGGTGATAGGGGCCTCCAAACATGAAATTGAGGTCACTAATGGATTCCTCTCGTCGAGCTCTTCAAGATGGGCTACTCACTTGCCACCGTCGCCGCTGTCAACCGCCGGTCAACGGCGGTCAACGCCGGTCAACGGCGACCGTTGACCAAATTTTGAAGATTGGCCCATTGGCCTATTTTCGACGTTCCGGACGCATCCGCGGAGTCGGATTTGCAAAACGGAACTCCAGATGCAAAGAACGAAGGAATAAAGTTTGTGCGATCGAGACCGAACGGCATTTTCGGTATAATCTTGACCACTCTTGTTCCTCAATTTGTTAATTGAGATGAATGTATGTTAATGAGATGTATTGATATGAGAAATTGTAAAAGAAAGAAAGAAAATGGATGAAATAGTAGATGAAAAAGGTATGAAAATGTGTAAATTTTACGTAAAAAGTGTGTAACTTTTATGTAAAATTTGGCCTCTGGTATAGTACGTGATTAATTAGACGAGGTTAGATAGTTTTGAGGCGTTTCCTAAACGCCGGGAGCCTAAAAATTAAGAGGAAATGCTGCCGAAATTTTTAAAATGACGTAAAGGGCATTTCTGGAAATAAGGGTTTAAAAATGTGATCGGGTAGTTAAACCCGAGACCCTTATGAATTTAAAATAAGAAATGGAAAATGGATGTTCTAAGAAATTGTAAAACGACCTTCGAGGCCTGAAATGTAAGAAAAGCAAGAAACTGACTTTTATGTCGGAATAGAACTTCCCGAGGGCCGGGAATAGAACTTCCCGAGTGAAAAATATAGAAATTAATCTGGAAAAGGTCCAGTAAGTTTTTAAAAGTCAAATGGATGATTTTTGAGCTTGGAAAATTCGGTCTAAGCATTAAAACGAGAAGGTTAAGATTCAAAGACCCGTCAAGGGCAAAACGGTCATTTTGACCAAAAATTTCAGAAAGTTAGAAAAAGAGTTCTTAAAGCCTAGAACATAATCCTAAGGCTTTAATTAAAGTTTTAAAGGCCAAAGTTAAGAGTTAAGCATGAAAAAAATGAGAAAAGTTCCGATTGGGGCAAAATGGTAATTTTGCCAAAAGTTTACAGAAAAGTTAAAAGTGAAATGTTAAGCTCCTAAGTTCTTTATTAAGAAATAAAACGTAGTATTTTTACGTTTTATAAAGTTTTATATATGAAATAAAGATTTTAAATAACCGTTAATTTTTCGGTTATAGGAGTTTAACGGGACAGTGATGATGGACTGTCGAGGAACCACAGAAAGCTGATGTTAGCAGAATTGAGGTATGTTCAGACATTTAATTGTCTGTGCACGAACAAATTGATATGGTTATGTTTAGGTGGAAAAATATATTTTCTCCTAAACTATATAATTGTTTGATTTGTGATTAATGACGGGTGCACAACTATTGGTATAGTTGTGTATTAGACTATATGGTTTATAATATGACTGTGTAATTTATACTATTGTTATAATTGTTTCAGATTCACGAGAATCTGATTCTTTATATTGTCATGATTTCATTGAGTATTTGTATGCCTTATGTTTAATGAGGCAACCTCCCAAGAGTGTGAGGTATCGTTTTAAAGAAACTATGAAAATAATGAGAGTAAATAAATTAAGTATAATTTATGTACTGTTCTATTTATGTGACAAGTTTGGACGAGAGGTTCCAAACTTACTGGATTCCATTTTTATGATTCCAGTTATTACGTTATGATCGTAGAGCAGTATTAATATTTGATAAATCACAGTATTAATATGTGATGTTTACAGTCTTTATGACTGCACAATATAGATGTTATCATATGTACACTTGAACATTAAACAACAGGGTAATGAAAACCTAATGTTTTGGCGTACCGGCCTCTCACGAGGGGAGGTTATTTCATTGTTAAAGCAGAAGACATAGCACAGATGAGGGAGAGCCAGGGTAGCTTCCAGGCCCCTCTACAGCGCGCTTTTCGGTACGATCAAAACGGGCCCATACAGAGTTAAAGTACAGATAAGATAACAAATGAACAGAATAAATCGAAAAACTGAGCATAAAACACTTAAGACATAATTATTGTGTTTGATTGCAATGTTTTGCGCTAACTTATATGTTATGCGCATTTGTATATATATATATGTTTGTACATTACATGTTGTGTTAATTATTAAAGATATAGCACTACGGGCACGAGACCCATACAGTTTAACGGGCACGAGGCCCATGATATATAGGGCGCGAGGCCTATACAGTTTAACGGGCGCGAGACCCATGATATATAGGGCACGAGGCCCATACAGTATGACGGGCGTTAGGCCCAGAGGGCAAGGCCCATAAACTGAAAGCAATAAATGATGTAATGAAAGAAATAATGAGAAACATGAAGGAAAGAATAAATGAGTATTGTATGAGCACTACCACATGATGTGATGTTTGTGCTAACCCTATATGTGATGTTAAGTTAAGACATCAGGGTAAAGTTTAAAGAGATGTCATAGGTGACGTCAGAGGATACCACTGTTATTACAGTTGGTATATTTATAGTTATTCTAATTTTATAGAATACCAATAGTTATCACAAATTATGTGATTATTTGTTATTACATCAGAGTAAAGTTTAAAGAGATGGCATGAGTTACATTAGAATATACCACTGTTATTACAGTTGGTATATTTATAGTTATTCTAATTTTATAGACTACTACGAGTTATCACAAATTATGTGATTATTTGTATTAATGTACGATATGTTTTTAGTAGTTATATACTACAGATAGTATATATGTTTATATGATAGAATATAACAGTATAATATACTGTTTTTTGATTATGTTTTTATGTTTGAACTTACTGGGCGTTTAGCTCACCAGTTTGTTCGTGTGCAGGTAACAAAGTCAAACAACCTGCCATTTGAGTTTATTGAGATACGGGATTGGTGGAATGGGTTGCGAATGTCATGTCAAAGGTTATGGACCTGCTATGCTTAATCCGTCAGATAGAAAGAGAGAAAGCGAGTAAGTGTAAGTATGTATTAAAAAAAAATTTCCGCACCTTTTTATATCAAAGTGAAAAGAACAAATAGTAGAAGTAAGAATAGATGTCAAGTGACAGGCCCGTGTGAGGCGGGGTGTTACAGGTGGTATCAGAGCGGTTCGGTTCACCATAACCTATCATGACATTGTCTGCATCCTCTTCCGCGCAGTCCAAGTGAGTTAGTTTTATTTTATATTGTTAATTGTTTATTTATTGAAAATAAACAATATTATAGAAGATGAAATGATGAATCCACTGTATGATCGTGGGTAAAATGATTTGAGTACATTGTTAGATGATTGCTCTGGGAACTCCTCTACTACTCAGAGTAGGAATGGGGATTTATGCCGAGCTGCACAGATTTTAAAACCAGTTGTCCACTATGTTTCGAGGACATATAGCATTCCAGCACTCTATGGAAGTACAGTACCGGTTCATATCATTTAGATGACTCTTCGACTGTGTGCCATTGATTAGGATAATGGGGTTCTGATAGCTGTTGACATGCATGCACCTTTCAGAGAAGATGCTCTCGTGTGTACTGGGATTCTTGAGACCAGGATGAGCCCTAACTGGACCAAGTTTCGCCATGCCATGATTGAGTGACTCTCTCAGAGGAGTCCAACATCAGCCCCCAATTTCCTCATAGACACAGGAGAAGTCACACCGTCTGTGTTCCCTAGAGTTGTGGATATATGGGAATTGATTCATCGGACTGAGAAATTATAGTTGACGTCCGATAACACAATTCTAATGTATGCTATATGTTATTAGAAACTGAGGAGGACTTATGCAACATAGAGTGGAAAGGTAGCTTACAGACTGACATTGCCATCAGATTTGCCCATGGTATATGTCATATTCCATTCTTTCAGGTTATGGAAGTATACATTGGATTTTTATCATATTTTTAAAATATGAGCTAATATAGGTCTTTGACCCTAGAATGTTTTAATTATCCTCTGGGGTAAATAGAGATTGAATGAGTTAAGTTTCATAACAATTGATGTTAGAAATTCATTTTAGTCAAAGTCGAGCGCCAAGCGCTTACAACAATTTTTATGATGAGGTCAGGCGCTAGATTGAGAGTGCCATGTGCTTTTACTGTTCCAAAAATTCTAAATTGAATTTTTGCCTTGTTCTAGTTCTAATCACGCTTGATCATTTTATTGCGTGAATTATGATTGTAAAGCAATATTAGGAACTAATTAAATACAGTATTGATTATCAGATGTTAAAGTATATTCAGTGAAACGTTAATTAAGAGGATTCAGAAGAATTTCCTCTAGAACTAGATGAATGAGATGTATAAAGTGAAAGGAGGTACATACATGTAAATATGTATTTTTTTAATATGAAAGATTGTCTTGTATAAGACTTTAATGCCAAGATGTATGAAATGGCATAAAATAAAGCATATAAAAGTTATGAAATAAACGAAATGATGAGTTTATGATATAGTCTATGATGAAGACTATGATGATATTTAAAGATGATGTATTATGTTAATTGAAATTTCGTGAATTTTTAGAATTCTACGAAATTGTTTATGATAAAGTATAATAGTGCGTTTTAATGTGATTATAATATAACCAAGAAAATGGTTAATGCGCAAAGTTAAGATGATAGAAGGGGGCGACGCTCCACATTGCTTGAAAGGAGTAGAAAAGTTACAGACTATTCCCAAAATATGGATGAAAGAAAATACAGAATTAAAACAACAGTTAGAGGGGATAGAATAAATGTAAGGTTCTGAGAAAATTCAGGATCAGCCAACAGTGGCAATAGATCAAGTAGTATCCTCTTTGGTAATACTTGAAAGAGGCCATGAACCCTAACTAATGAGACATCAAGAATTTTACTTGTGAATAGCTCTGACGAAAGAGACTGTCGGAATTTGAGAGCTTTATTGATTCTTTAGAAAAAGAAGAAGAATGACTATCCTCGCTATGAATAATTTTAGATTTTATAAATCTAATAGAATAAGAGAAGGTTTTGTGTATGACCTTCATTCTGAGGAAAAATGCCCACTTGTGGTAAAATATCCTTCATAAGATAAGGATGTATTTATTATGAGTTAGAACAAGAGTCTAGACAAGTTAACTAAAAGTAGTACAGCCCTGCAGCATTATGCTTTAGCAGATGAAATTTTCTGAATTAAAGCAGGGTACTACGTTAGTAAGTGAAGTCTATAGAAATTTGACCAGTTGATTAGACTGTGTCTATACGTAGTCTCTACATAGAGAGAAATTTGTAATATACAGTGACGCACCTATAGTAGGGTTAGGTGCAGTTCTGATGTAAAATGGCAAGATAAATACTTATGTTTTACGTCCACTAAAGGATCATGGGAGAAATTATTCCATGCATGATTTAGAAACTTATTACGAAGAAGCTAAATATACGACATAGAAGATGGCTAGAGTTGGTAAAGGATTATGATTACGAAATCCTCTACCATCCAAACAAAACTAATAGAGTAGCAGATATGGGATCTAACTCCAACTAGTCCTCAAGAAAGGGTTTCCAGGAACGGATTGATCCTATATTAAAGAAGGATTAATGTTCTGATAGATAAAGAACTCAGAGGACGGATCTAGTTAAAGGATCATGAAATGTTATATTCAGTTTATCTGGAAATTACTAAGATATACTAGGATTAAAGCTACAATTCTAGCAGAAATGAATGAAGAATGATATTGTGACACTTTTGAGTAGTCGCATGACTTACCAAAGAGTTAAGATCAAATATCGATGTCTAAGTGGAAATTTGGAATCCTTGGAAATTTCTGAATGAAAATGAAAGCATATTATGATAAGATTTATAGTGAGATTATTAAAAACCGAGAGGGCTATGATGCCATCTGGGTTACTATGGGTAGATTAATGAAAACAGTACAGTTTATAGCAGTAAAAATAACTTTTTCATTGAAAAAGTTGGCAAATTGATATGTAGTCCATGTTATCTAATTGCATGGCATTTTGAAATGAATCGTACAACAATAGATTTTCTGGAAGTTTATTTCGAATTTTTAGAAATATGTGTAAGAAATCATGGATACAGAATTGAGACTCAGTATCGCATTTCACTCTCTGATGGATGGGCAGTTAAAATGAACTATTCAGATTTTGAGAGATATGCCTCGAAATTAAGTGATAGATTTTTCGAGAGTTCGAAAAGAGAATTAAATTAGAAATTCTCATACAACAATTGTTATCAAGCTTTCATTGGAATAGCACAATACACAAGGCACTATATGAATGAATATTTTATGAAACGTTTATGAAAGAAACGTTTTATGAAAATGTTATAGAAATGTTATGAACAGAATGTTATAAATGTTTTATAGAAAGAAAGTTTATAAAGTGATATAGAAAGTTTCTGACTTTGCTTTTTATGAAAGATGAGCTACTGTGACATGATAATTTGATATGTTCACAAAGTCAGATAGAATGAAATGAAAAGTTAATGTAAAGTAAGAGAATTATATTAAAGATTTAAATGTTGACGTACCAGCCTAGGAATATGATGTTTTATGTTTATGTTAACTGGTGAAGGACGGTCAATAGAAACGCTCCCCAGTTAGACTGTGGAGGACGGTTGAGAAACGCTCCCAGTCATGTATTACTCCAAAAGAGGAGGTAGTTATTTTAAATGTTTAAAGTTTTCCGTAAGGTAGGTACGGTCAACAATGAATCTATAAATGAAAGTAAAGTAAAGTATAGAAAAGAAAGAAACGAAATGATGTGTAAAGTGATGAAAGGAAAATTACAGAATGATATGAGTTAAAAGAATAGAACGATAAAAATTTTATAAGGAATAAAGAGTGCACAGAATTAGCAGAAAAGTTAGATAGACAAACGACGAAGATTCCTGGAGTTAATGAAGGGAACTTCGTATTTTCTAAGGTATCGCCCGTAAAGGGGATAAAGTGTTTCTATAAGAAAGGAAAATTAAATCCAAAGTATATTGGATCATTTGAAAGTAACGAGTACATGGGGAAGATCGCCTATATATTGGCATTACCCCGGATGTTTATGCTAAGAAAGCACGTGCCCAATCCATCACATGTGTTAAAATATGAACTTTTGCAAGTTCAAAATGACCTAAGTTATAAAGAACAATTAGTTCAAATATTGACTCAAGAAGAGAAGATGCCATGGGAAAGTTATGACATTAAGACAACTACGTTAGAGTATAGAAAGGAAATGAAATTGTTATACCCCTACTTGTACTGATTTTCGAGGACGAAAATTCTAAAAACGAGGGGTAGATGTAACAGCCGGAAAATTTTACTATTCTCGGGAAAATGTGTATATCGTATGTACAGTATCGAGAAAAGGGTCAAGACGACATTTTCTCGACCTGAAACTGATATATTTGGAATCAGGATGCTCAAATTAGTCAATTGAGCACAAAACAGAAATTTCGACCGGGAATGCGAAAAATACGCAGTACCGGAAACTGGTCGAGATGACCTCGGATTAAGATAAAACTGATAAATTTGGATTCAGCACGTCCAAATTAGTCAGGATAGCTCAAGTTAAAAATTTTGGGGAAAGGAGTATAAATAGGAAATCTTGGGGGTTAAATTCATAAATCCCTCATAAAATTCGAAAAATCCGAAATTCTACCCCCAAATTCTCTCAAATAGGAACAGTGACCAACTTTCACATACGACCTCCGTTCACGACACCGCCGGCACCGTTGGAAAGCTCTCGCCGAGCTGAGTCCAACAGCGGGTCGACGCGACGGAGCAGCTGCCGGAGCAAGCCGCACACGCCGCCCGAAGCTCACCGGAGCCGTGAAATTCAAACGGCCGTATCTCCGCCGTCCGGCCACCGTTTGCCACGAAACCGGTCCCAAAAGGTTCGTGGTGAAGAGCACTACAAAACCCATGTGGTGGTTCATGGCAACAACCGCCGTATCGTGCCGACCGAGCTTCGAGAAATCCGCCGTCGCCGCCGTGGGAGCCACCGTCGATTTTCGCCGATTCCGGCCAAATTGAGGAGAGCCACCGGTGCAGAAATGGTTGTGGGGAGCAAAAGCCCTCAATCAATTTCGGGGAAAAAGTCCGGCACGGCGGAGTTCCACCGTCGCCGCCGTGACCGTAGCTTTCGGGGGGATTTTCCGGCGATAGGGGCCTCCAAACATGAAATTGAGGTCACTAATGGATTCCTCTCGTCGAGCTCTTCAAGATGGGCTACTCACTTACCACCGTCGCCGCCGTCAACCGCCGGTCAACGGCGAGTCAACGCCGGTCAACGGCAGTCAACGGTGACCGTTGACCAAATTTTGAAGATTGGCCCATTGGCCTATTTTCGACGTTCCGGACGCATCCGCGGAGTCGGATTTGCAAAACGGAACTCCAGATGCAAAGAACGAAGGAATAAAGTTTGTGCGATCGAGACCGAACGGCATTTTCGGTATAATCTCGACCACTCTTGTTCCTCAATTTGTTAATTGAGATGAATGTATGTTAATGAGATGTATTGATATGAGAAATTGTAAAAGAAAGAAAGAAAATGGATGAAATAGTAGATATGAAAAAGGTATGAAAATGTGTAAATTTTACGTAAAAAGTGTGTAACTTTTGCGTAAAATTTGGCCTCTGGTATAGTACGTGATTAATTAGACGAGGTTAGATGGTTTTGAGGCGTTTCCTAAACGCCGGGAGCCTAAAAATTAAGAGGAAATGCTGCCGAAATTTTTAAAATGGCGTAAAGGGCATTTCTGGAAATAAGGGTTTAAAAATGTGATCGGGCAGGTAAACCCGAGACCCTTATGAATTTAAAATAAGAAATGGAAAATGGATGTTTTAAGAAATTATAAAACGACCTTCGACGCCTGAAATGTAAGAAAAGCAAGAAACTGACTTTTATGTCGGAATAGAACTTCCCGAGGGCCGGGAATAGAACTTCCCGAGTGAAAAATATAGAAATTAATCTGGAAAAGGTCCAGTAAGTTTTTAAAAGTCAAATGGATGATTTTTGAGCTTGGAAAATTCGGTCTAAGCATTAAAACGAGAAGGTTAAGATTCAAAGACCCGTCAAGGGCAAAACGGTCATTTTGACCAAAAATTTCAGAAAGTTAGAAAAAGAGTTCTTAAAGACTAGAACATAATCCTAAGGCTTTAATTAAAGTTTTAAAGGCCAAAGTTAAGAGTTAAGCATGAAAAAAATGAGAAAAGTTCCGATTGGGGCAAAATGGTAATTTTGCCAAAAGTTTACAGAAAAGTTAAAAGTGAAATGTTAAGCTCCTAAGTTCTTTATTAAGAAATAAAACGTAGTATTTTTACGTTTTATAAAGTTTTATATATGAAATAAAGATTTTAAATAACCGTTAATTTTTCGGTTATAGGAGTTTAACGGGACAGTGATGATGGACTGTCGAGGAACCACAGAAAGCTGATGTTAGCAGAATTGAGGTATGTTCAGACATTTAATTGTCTGTGCACGAACAAATTGATATGGTTATGTTTAGGTGGAAAAATATATTTTCTCCTAAACTATATAATTGTTTGATTTGTGATTAATGACGGGTGCACAACTATTGGTATAGTTGTGTATTAGACTATATGGTTTATAATATGACTGTGTAATTTATACTATTGTTATAATTGTTTCAGATTCACGAGAATCTGATTCTTTATATTGTCATGATTTCATTGAGTATTTGTATGCCTTATGTTTAATGAGGCAACCTCCCAAGAGTGTGAGGTATCGTTTTAAAGAAACTATGAAAATAATGAGAGTAAATAAATTAAGTATAATTTATGTACTGTTCTATTTATGTGACAAGTTTGGACGAGAGGTTCCAAACTTACTGGATTCCATTTTTATGATTCCAGTTATTACGTTATGATCGTAGAGCAGTATTAATATTTGATAAATCACAGTATTAATATGTGATGTTTACAGTCTTTATGACTGCACAATATAGATGTTATCATATGTACACTTGAACATTAAACAACAGGGTAATGAAAACCTAATGTTTTGGCGTACCGGCCTCTCACGAGGGGAGGTTATTTCATTGTTAAAGCAGAAGACATAGCACAGATGAGGGAGAGCCAGGGTAGCTTCCAGGCCCCTCTACAGCGCGCTTTTCGGTACGATCAAAACGGGCCCATACAGAGTTAAAGTACAGATAAGATAACAAATGAACAGAATAAATCGAAAAACTGAGCATAAAACACTTAAGACATAATTGTTGTGTTTGATTGCAATGTTTTGCGCTAACTTATATGTTATGCGCATTTGTATATATATATATGTTTGTATATTACATGTTGTGTTAATTATTAAAGATATAGCACTACGGGCACGAGACCCATACAGTTTAACGGGCACGAGGCCCATGATATATAGGGCGCGAGGCCTATATAGTTTAACGGGCGCGAGACCCATGATATATAGGGCACGAGGCCCATACAGTATGACGGGCGTTAGGCCCAAGGGGCAAGGCCCATAAACTGAAAGCAATAAATGATGTAATGAAAGAAATAATGAGAAACATGAAGGAAAGAATAAATGAGTATTGTATGAGCACTACCACATGATGTGATGTTTGTGCTAACCCTATATGTGATGTTTAAGTTAAGACATCAGGGTAAAGTTTAAAGAGATGTCATAGGTGACGTCAGAGGATACCACTGTTATTACAGTTGGTATATTTATAGTTATTCTAATTTTATAGAATACCAATAGTTATCACAAATTATGTGATTATTTGTTATTACATCAGAGTAAAGTTTAAAGAGATGGCATGAGTTACATTAGAATATACCACTGTTATTACAGCTGGTATATTTATAGTTATTCTAATTTTATAGAATACTACGAGTTATCACAAATTATGTGATTATTTGTATTAATGTACGATATGTTTTTAGTAGTTATATACTACAGATAGTATATATGTTTATATGATAGAATATAACAGTATAATATACTGTTTTATGATTATGTTTTTATGTTTGAACTTATTGGGCGTTTAGCTCACCAGTTTGTTCGTGTGTAGGTAACAAAGTCAAACAACCTGCCATTTGAGTTTATTGAGATACGGGATTGGTGGAATGGGTTGCGAATGTCATGTCAAAGGTTATGGACCCGCTATGCTTAATCCGTCAGATAGAAAGAGAGAAAGCGAGTAAGTGTAAGTATGTATAAAAAAAAAAATTCCGCACCTTTTTATATCAAAGTGAAAAGAACAAATAGTAGAAGTAAGAATAGATGTCAAGTGACAGGCCCGCGCGAGGCGGGGTGTTACATGAATAGTATATTTAAATAGTGTCTGGTGAATATTAATCAGATAAACAAGTATATAAGTGTGTATGTATAATTGAAATCCTTATATTTTTCAAATTCTGTATTTTAATAGTATATGTATGTGAATAGTAAATACGTATGCGTATATTAAAAAAAATCCCTCTAAATTTATGCTATTAAATTCAGCAAGTTTAAGTATCGATTTTAAAGAGGAAGTATAAGTAAAAGCTAAAGAAGGAAGTAATAGAGTTTACAGTGACGGTCCGGGCCGCTGAGGGCACGGGCGTCACAGTTGGTATCAGAGCGGTTTCCTGCCATCCTACCTCACATCACCGCATACCTACCTCATCTGTCCAAGTAAGTTAGTTTTATTTTTAGTCGGTAAATGTTTATCTATTGAAGATAACATTTTATAGTAATGAAACGACGAAATCTATGATGGCGAGGATAAGATGAAAAGATGCTGAGATCATTATATGAAAAATCACGACCGTGCAGTGCTAGAGAATTGCTCAGAGAAAGAACATGGATTGCTGCTCGAGTTATACCGATCTTCAGTGCTAGTTGTCCACTAAGTTTCGAGTGGCAAACAGTACTCCTGCACTCTATGAGAATGTTAGGACTGGTTTAACATTATCAAAGTGATTCCCCGATTGTACGTCATTGACCAGGATAACTGAGTCCTGTTGGCTGTTGATATCTCTCAGGAAGATACTCTCGTGTGTATTGGGATCCTTATGACCAGGATGAGCTCTTAACTGTATTGAGTTTCGCCATACCATGATCGAGCCAATCTCTGAGAGCAGTCCAGCATCAGCCCCAGTTTTTCTCTATGGGCAAGCAGGGAGTGAAACCGCTTAAGTTCTCTAGAGTTATGGATATACGAGAATTTGTTCATCGGACTGAAAGACTACAGCTGATGTCCGGCGATACAGTTCTAACGTATGCTATTCACTACAAGGAACCGATATGGACTTCTACAATACATTCCGAGACAAAAGTGGATCAAGACAAGAGAAGACCTAAAGAGAGAAAGAGACCTTGCCAAACAGAATTAGAAGAGCGATCAAGCAGGACTAGCAAGCCTTATCAAGGAGATAGTGAACGCTGAGAGAAAAGTGCTCAACCCCGGGAACCTTGCACAAGCCCAAGGCATTATAGCAGCTGCCATAATGGAGGGTGACCCGATAGAACCAGCACCCCAACTGGCCGATGAAGAGTTCATGGCCGAGCACCAGCCAGAAGTACACGAGGGCAATAGGGAGCCAATGGAGAAACCTGAACCAGCCCGTATGTCTCCCGAACACCCCATGGAAGAGGAAGATGACAAGACTCTTTCCGATGCCCATCCCGACGATGACGGAGAGGAGATCCCCGACCACTTTAGTAATGACAAATAGATGGGGATGTACGAACCCCAAGTCATCATAGCCGGTGATGACGAGGTCCGTTTCAGCTGAGAAGAAGAGGAGAACCCAGAGGAATTCCCACTCAGCGATAGTGATGATGAGGAGATGCCTGATACTGAATCAGGATTGTCCTTCCAATAGTAGTAACCCTTCTGCGGGAATGTTAGTTATGAAAAAATATAGAGGGAAACAGTAGCTCTCCCCCGTCAGTTGTAGCATAATGTACTTGTTGGGATCGTATAAGGGAAGTGTGTGTCACTCCCACTGAACTAGAATCTTGAATATATGTATATATATTATGTGAAATATATTATGAGATAAGTAGTAAAGCTTTGCCCTAGGGGCCAAATATAAATTTTTTCCACAGTGTGAGTATGATATGACAGGAAGTGCAGGACGAATCCTAGCACTCAGACGATGTCCCAATACAATGCGGTAATTGTATTGAACATCACAGTATGAGAGAAAGAAAGGTGGATATAGTGTGTATATTTATATCCATAACGTTTAAGTAAGATTGTTAAGTAAGAAAGAAAATGATATGTGATCCGAGTCCCAAGTACAGAATTTAAGAGACTTACATTTTCCTTTCCCGCTGTACGATAGGGTTACATAGGAAAACATGGCAAGAACGAGAGCTTAGTTAAACCCAGCATCCCAAGAGGATGAGTTGATAGCACAGATCGCAGCCATGCGAGAGATGATGGAGAACTAGCAACCGGAGCTAAACCAGCTTAGGGAACAGCTGGGCCAGCAACCTCAGGCACCACAGTCAGTAAAGATGCTAGCACAGGAGGCTCTAGCAGCCCCAGAAACTCTGAGGGAACAAGCAGCTCCTCTAGCCCAGGAGGCACTAGCGCCTATAGTAATGGCTACTCTCATAGCAGCAATTGTTTTTTTTTGCCAATCCCTAGGGAAGGCGACTTGTATGAGAGATTCTGACGCATGAAAGTGTTAGAATTCTTAGGAATCACCAACCCTATAGAGGCCGATGATTGGCTAACGGATATCCAAGTAATCTTGGATTTTATAGGGTTAATAAATAGAGAGAGAAAGTGATGTACGCACCCTTCACCCTATGCAATGAGGTGCGTTAGTGGTGGAAGATGGTAACCATTAGAAGGAACATCAGAGAGATGAGCTGGAGCGATTTCATTGAGGAATTCAAGGAGATGTACTTCAACAAGGAAGCACTAGTAGTGCAGTAAGACGAGTTCGACAACCTGCACCAAGGTAGTATGACTGTTATGGAGGCAGTCAAGAAGTTTGAGCAGTTGGCTCAAATTTGTCCAGATTTGGTACCAACCAAAAGGAGAGAGTCAGACGAATGCTGAAGATGTTCAGAACGGAAATCACAGTTTAGGTCTGTAGCGGAAGCCACGGACCAGCGACACTAGCAAATGTATCAGCAAGACTATCTGAGCTGAGTACTGGTTGGTTCATGATAAGGAGCGAAAGGCGTAGAATTTTAAGGCACGAAAGGAGGAGAAAACGCAAGCCGAGCAGGCTCAGGAGAAGCAGAACCCCGAGTCACAATACAGAGGGCAGAATGTGGGAACCGGCCAAAATAGTAGGCATTCCCATACTAACAACAAGAGAAAAGGGGAATTAAGGCAATCAAGATTCACAGAAGAATTTCCCCAGAAGAGAGACGACCAGGAATGAATGACAGCCAATACCCGGCGTGCACAAGATGCGGAAAGAGGCACCCAGAAGAATGCAAGCAGAGAGCAAGTGGTTGTTTCATCTGTGGTAAGGAAGGCCACTATGCCAAAAAAAAATTGCCACTCCAACCTGCAGAATCGACAGAATCAACCCCGCACTGGGAATAATCAACTTCACACCAACAAGACTAGGATCGAAGACCCTTCAATCACGCAAGGTATACTGAAAGCTTCAGACAGCTAAGGGAGAATCTATGCTTACACGGGGAGTGACTTTGAAGCTGTAACTTCTGCAATGGTGACAGACCAGCTTTCTATCGCCAACTTTGATGCGTTAGTTCTACTTGATTCTGGAGTCACCCATTCATTGCATCATCAGATTCTGCCAAAAAAAAAAAACTTAGGACACAACGTTGTCATAAACTGTTGAAGGCGGAAAATCGTTTTCGAACCAATCGGATGTGAAAAGTTCATCTACAAGGGTTTGTCACCAGAGCAACCAAAGACGATGATATCAGCAGTGAAGGCTCGCGAGATGCTATCCAGTGGATGCACAGACTTCCTAGTATACGTAGCAGATAAGACTCAAGGAATAGTGATAGGACTCGACAACGTACCGATAGTCAGGGAATTCATGGAGATATTTCCAGAAGATCTTGCAGGACTCCAACTAGAGCGCGGGATCTCGTTCGAGACTGAACGTCTACTAGAATCAGCCCCATCTTTGAGCCCCCTACGGAATGGGCCCTGTAGAGCTAAAGGAGCTCCAAGCCCAGCTAAAGGACTAAATAGATAAGGGATTCATTCGACAGAGCTATTCACCCTAGAGAGCACCCATACCATTCGTGAAGAAGAAAGATGGACCACTGAGAATATGCATCGACTACAGAGAGTTGAACAGGATTACGATTAAGAACAAGCATCTGTTGCCGCGAGTTAACGATCTATTTGATTAGCTCTGAGACGCTGCAATGTCCTCGAAGATTGATCTACGTTCAGGGTACCATCAACTACGAATCAGGAAAGAAGATGTACCCAAAACAGCCTTTCAAACGCGGTACGGACATTACGAGTTTCTGTTCATGTTGCTTAGATTAATGGACGCACCAACAACTTTCATGAACCGGATGAATCGCATGTTCAAGGACTATTTGGATAAGTTTGTCATTGTGTTCATTGATGACATACTTATACACTCTAAGACGAAGGAAAAGCACTTAATTATCATTTTGCGCATGCAACAGGACCATCAGTTATACACCAAGTTCTCCAAGTACGAGTTTTGGCTGGAGAAGGTCCATTTCCTAGGCCACGTAGTCCCCAAGGAAGGAGTATCTGTGGACCCGATGAAAATTGATGCAGTTAGCACGTGGCCAGCTCAGAGGAACGTAACGGGAATTCACAGTTTCTTTAAACTAACAGGATGTTACCTACACTTAGTCGAAGGCTACTCAAAGTTAGCTGCTCCGCTCACAAAGCTCACCAACAAGGGAAAGAGGTATAAGTGAATCGACAAGTGTGAGGAAAGCTTTCAAGAGCTGAAATGAAGACTCATAAGCACTCCAATGCTGACTATTTCAAATGTTGGTCAGGGAAGCTTTGTGATTTAAGCACCGCATCTAAAACCAAGTTGGAAATTGTGTTGATGCAGAGTGGTAGAGTAGTCGCGTATGCTTCACGATAACTCAAAAACCTTGAGAAGAGCTACCCAACGCGTGATCTGGAGCTAGTAGCGATAGTTTTTACGATAAAAGCATGGAGGCATTACCTGTACGGAGTCACGTGCGAGATTTACATCGACCACTAGAGCCTCAAATGTATCTTCACGCAGAAAGAGCTCAACATAAGGCAGCGTAGATGGCTAGAGTTGGTAAGGATTACAACCGTGAGATCCTATACCATCCGGGGAAAGCCAATAAAGTGGCCGATGCACGGAGTCAGAAGTATATTACTATGCCTATGACTATTAGTGCCTTGTCAGGAACACTACAAAGGAGCTATATGACAGCGAGATCAAGATTTTGATAGGGAAATTGTCTGACATGACCCTCCAATCGACGCTCCAAGAAGAGATCAAGATCGGTCCCTGCTTAAGTCCAGAAAGGAAGCTATAGAGGACAAGGATTCAGAGTTTAAGATCCTTAAGGACGACGTACTCTACTATAGAGGTAGAGTGTGTGTTATGAAAAATGAAGAACTCACGAAGCGAATCTTTTTAGAACCTTACGAGACGTCATATTCCGTACATCCGGTGGCGAATAAGATGTACAAGTACCTGAAGGAAAGCTTTTGGTGATTTGGAATGAAGAATGACATGTCAACTTTGTTGCCAGATACCTTACGTGCCAGAAGGTTAAGGCAGATCACCAGCACCCAGCAGGATAATCATAGAAAATTAAGCTACCCGAGTGGAAATAGGACCAGATTACGATGAATTTCGTAGTCGGACTGCCGAAGACGTCAAACGATAATGACGCAATCTGGGTGATTGTAGACAGACCGATGAAATTAGTTAAATTTTTTTTTTTTTTGCAATGAAAGTTAGCTATTTGGTGGAACGACTAGCAGAATCCATGCGGCACAGTTCGTGAAACGGCACGGAGTACCAGAGTCGATCGTCTCAGATCGTAGTGGATGCTTTACCTCCAGATTTTGGCAAAGCATTTAAGCTGCATTACGGTCCAAATGAGAGTTCAGCACAACATTTCATCCTCAGACCGACAGTTAGTTTGAGAGGACCATACAGTTGTTAGAGGACATGTTGAGACCTACGTCCTAGACTTCAAAGGAAATTGGAATCAGAAGCTACCATTGAGCGAGTTCTCATACAACAGCAACTACCATTCCTAGATAGGAATGGCACCGTACGAGACACATTGTGGAAGGAAATGCAGATTTCTGGCTCATTAGTACGAGTTTGGAGAGAAACGACTAGTTAGCTCAAACATCATCAAGAATACCATGGCAGACGTGAAGCTGATACGAGAAACGTTAGATACAGCGCATAGTCGACAGAAAAATTTTGACGATAAGCGCTATAGACCCCTCGAGTTTCAAGTAGGAGACTCGGTTTTTTTTTTTCAAGGCGGCACCCATGAAAGGGGTGATGCACTTTGAAAAGAAAGGAAAGCTCCGTCGTAGGTATATAGGACCCTCGAGATAATAGAGAAAGTCGGGAAGGTGGCTTATATACTAACGCTTCCTCCCGAGTTAGCTATAGTGCACAACATCTTTCACGTCTTGATACTGAAGAAGTACGTGTCAAACAGCTCCCATGTTCTTAGCCAAGAATCCGTTGTAGTATACGCTGATCCGATGTACGAGGAGAGACCCGTGCAGATCCTAGTCAGAGAGGAGAAGGTACTTAGGAATAAATTATACCGCTAGTAAAAGTGTTGTGGTGGAACCATCGTGTTGAGGAAGCCACGTGAGAATAGGAAGAAGACATAAGAAGAGACGTCCCGGAATTATTCTAATTTTCGAGGATGAAAATTTTGTAAGGGGGGTAGGTTGTAATGACCGCCATTTTTATGACACCTACTTACCATGTAATAAGTCATTAAGGAATAAAATCGACATAATTTAATGTCTTTTAGTGCAAATTTAAGAAACACGGTCAAGTACACGATCGTGTAAGAGGCTGTGTACCGCTCAGATAGATGAAGGTATTTCAAAGAAATGGCCGTGTTGAGTAGTCTCAACTAGTACATGCCCGTGTCTGAAATGTACACGCCCGTGTTGCGTCGCACATGCACGTGTAAGAGTCCATGTAGAAGGCTGTGTAATGAGCCGAGAGCCACTGTAATGACTCTCATGAATTATGAAACTTAATTGCTATGTAATGATGTAATTAAGTTAATAAGCACAGTGTGCTTTTCAGTAGAATGAATTAAACAGGAATAGTAACGTTTAATTACTATTCATGCAGTGAAAGGTGTAATCGACAGTGAAATCGGTCCACCCTATTATGTGAGTATGTGTTGAGACACGCAATATCAAGAAACCGGTCTAGACGACCATTTCATGATACAGAACTAATGAGCTAGTCATCAGTACGCTCAGACTGGTCATCCGAGCGCAGCAGTGATGATTGCCCTAATAGATGTACAGTATCGAGAAAAGTGGTCTAGATGACCTCTTCTCACCCAGAGACTGACAAAATCAGAGTCAGAACGCTCAGATTAGTCAGTCAGATAGTGAATAGTGAACAGTGATTAGTGAATAGTTAGAAACGCAGTGTCAGGTTAGTGGCCAAGACGGCCTTAATCTGGCATAAAACTGACATATTAATAGTCAGCAGGCTCAATCTGGTCAATTGAGCATAAAATGTAGATTTTGTTTAAAAGATACGCAGTATCGGGATGAGGGTCAAGACGACCTCTTCTCGCCCCGAAACTGATATATTTAGACTCAAGACGCCCAAATTAGTCAATCGGACACTTGACACGTTTTTCGAGACGGGGTCCTACAGATCCCAAAAACTCGTCTAGAAGACCTCAGATGGATGTAAAACTGATAAATTTGAAATCAGCACGTCCAAATTAGTCAAGGGAGACTGTGTTTGAAATTTCACGCGAAAACGCCTCGTTATGCGTGCGTAGTGTCAACACAGTGTAGGCCTAACTACAGTATCAAGAAATTGGTCAAGATGACCTTTTCTTGATATAAAACTGATATATTTGGGTTTAGCACGCCCAAATTAGTCAGTATAGCCTATCTTAAAATTTTTCAAAAAATTAGTATAAAGGGGTCGAAATTTTTAGATTTTTGTAAAAAGGGCCCCCATTATTTTTTTTCCTATCTTTTTCTCCCCCACACCACACGAAGATGAACAGTGACTGACCATCGAATCCGGCCTCCGTTTTCGACAACGCTGGCACCATTGGAAAGCTCTCGACGAGCTGAGTCCAACGGTGTGCCGAGTCGACGAAACCGACGTCGGAGAACGCCGCACGCGCCGCCTAAAGCTGCCGGTGGCCGAATTTTTCAAACCGTGATTTCTCCACCGTCTGACGTCCAAATGCCACGATTCTGGTCCCAATGGATTCGTGGTGAAGAGTAGAACAAAACCCAAGCTTCATTTCACGTCAACAGCCGCCGGATCGCGCCGCCCAAGGTTCGCCGTCGTCGTCGCCATCACCGCCGTCGAATCTCGCTATTCCGGCAGAGTTGAGTTGCAAGGTCGGTATCAAAATGGTCAGAACAACACGTAGATCAAAAGCCCCAAATCAATTTTGGGCAACAACGCCGGAAAATGAAGATCCAACACTGCCGTCGTCGCCGACTTTTCAAGGGCCGATTTCCGGTGATAGGAGCCTTGATTGGTGAAATTGACACCACCAATGGGTTCCTCTCGTCGAGCTCTTCAAGATGGTGGTTGCCACTCCCATCGTCCCCATGGTCAACGCCGGTCAACGACTGGTCAACACCGGTCAACGACGTTCAACACCGGTCAACGGCGACCCGGAGACCGAAAATTGAAGAATGGCCCGTTGGCCTATTTTTGACGTTCCGGACACATCCGCGGCATCGGATTTGCAAACCGGAGTTTCAAAAGTGGAGAACGATGATTCAAAGATTGTGCGATCGAAATCGAACGGTTCACCCGACCGCCGACGGGAACGATTTTAGTAGTGGTTTTGATCCCTTGATTCCTCAATTTATTATTAGAAATAATTATGTATGAATTATGGTTTACTAACTTGAGGAATTGTAAGAAAAAGGGTTGAAATGTTGAAAAAGAGAATGTGAGGAAATGTGAATATTTTTACGTAAAAAGCGGAGCTTTTACGTAAAAATTAGGCCTCTGGTTTAGTACGTGGCAGGTTAGAATAGGTTAGATGGTTTTGAGGCATTTCCTAAACGCCGGAAAACCCAAAAATTAAGCGGAAATGCTGCCGAAATTTCTAAAACGGCACAAAGGGGTATTTTAGGAAACGATGGGTGAATATGTGATCGGGATGGAAACCCAAGCCCCCTCGATGACCTAGGTCCAGGAAAGAAGGACGGACGTTTACAGGATTAGTGGACCGCCCAATTAGAAATCTCGAAATGTAAGAAAACGACCCCTAGATCAGAATAGTGCCACCCGAGGGACGGGTGTGATCTAAGTATAAAATTTGGGGTGATTACATTGGTAATGGTAACCCGACAGGCTAAATGGTCATACGGGAGGTATTCAGTCAGTTGACTGGTTGATTAGCCAGTCAAGGACCAAGTCGGAATGGGATAGTGAGAGACAGTGATTAATTTGTCAAGTAGACAAATTAATCAAGCACGATTAAAAATTAGATACCAAATTTCCCAAAGTAGAGCAGTTGGGTACCGATAGGCATCGGTACCACACAACGATAAGTTTATTAGTTCCTAACGATAGAGTGACCTAAGAGTGATGTTAATTAATTTATTGGGTAAATAAATTAAATGACAATGATTAGAAAATCAAATTCTTAAGAAGAGGGCAATTAGTACCGACAAGGATCGGTATCACTAACGATAGAGTTTTTATTAGTCACTAATGACCACAGTGACCTAAGAGTGAATGTTAATGTAATGCATTATGATTACAGGGAGGTACCTGTATTGTGACGAAGGCGAGAGTATAAACTGTCTGCTGATAGGTAAGTATAACTCCGCCTACAGCATGGATAAAATGAATTTAAAATAATGCTTTTCCAGTACTTTAAGTATGTATCTTGCACACGATGCTGCACAGCATACATAAGAGCATATAGTTTCACAATCGAGTAGATTGATGAATGAGCAAGTTAGAAGCCATAGATCCTTACCGCGTAGGATTGGGGACAGCTTAGAGAAGCGTATGGCTAGAACAGTTAAACAAGATGGAAATAAATAGGTGTGTCGTACCGAATCCTTCAGTCGAAGGGGTTTCCAGTTAAAGAAAGTTAAGGCCAAAAGTTGAGCATCAGTTGATGGCTCTTCAGCATTAGTTGACCTTGGGCATTACCGTTGGTCTGCGCGCAAACGGTACTGACACATGGGCCCTAAATAGACAAGAAAAGAAAAGAGAAGTTTGAAGCATAAACGAGCATAACCGGATCATGCATTAGTTATAGTTCGTTATGCTTTCTTTTTCAGTAGAGTGCATACAGTACACGATGCTTCTGTCATGCATAAAGTATGTGAAGTTTTATATTCAGTGTTATGACATGTTATGTGATGACATGATATGTGAGCTGATATGTGATATGCTTATATGGTATGTGATTTATTAAGTGATATATGTCATGCTTAGGATTTTAAGTATGTGCTATATTTTAAACATGTTTTGCGGTTAACATGTTGTACTTACCGGGCATAAAGCTCACGGAGTGTGTTCATGCTGTAGATAAGCTTCCTATAGCGCAAACACCAAGGGGCGATGATGGCGGCGGAGGTGGATGTGAGGATGAGGTTATGGATACACCGTGAGTATTCTTCAGCACAGTATGAGTAAATAGTATTTTGAACGGTGACAGCTAAATAGTATTTTGAATAGTAAAGATTAATTGGTATTTTGGAACAGTAAACAGTATATGTATAAATAGTATATTTAAATAGTGTCTGGTGAATATTAATCAGATAAACAAGTATATAAGTGTGTATGTATAATTGAAATCCTTATGTTTTTCAAATTCCGCATTTTAATAGTATACGTATGTGAATAGTAAATACGTACGCGTATATTAAAAAAAAATCCCTCTAAATTTATGCTATTAAATTCAGCAAGTTTAAGTATCGGTTTTAAAGAGGAAGTATAAGTAAAAGCTAAAGAAGCAAGTAATAGAGTTTACAGTGATGGTCCGGACCGCTGAAGGCACGGGGCATCACAAAAATGGTTGTGTTTCAAATTCTTGTTCTCATGGATAATTTTCTGCAACTCCAATCCAATCTCAAATAAAATCATGGCAACTTTATTTGGAGTTCAAATAATTGTGTACTCTATTATCCAAAACAAAATCTAAATCCAACCGAAGAGAATCTTGTCTACCATCCTAATCCTGTGTCATCACCATCCATGCATAATAAACTAGCCAATAGCATACACAAATCAATTTGCCAAACGTTAAGGAATTATGTGGAGCTTATAGAAGGACTGATTGGACATATATAATCGGGCTCCCGCAAATCCATATGATCATCATTCTTTACCGAACAACTCAATCATATGATCACTAGTTTCAGAGTCACACCACTATAAACCTGAAATTGAACTCCCAATTATATACCGTATTACGTAAGCCTGTGACAAGCTACTATCCAATGACCTTGTCATATATGCAAAACCCTTATATGATATCCATTATCAGCCTTAGGTCAAAGTCCGTTTAATCCTACTGATCAGGCTATCTTAAAGTTCCATTATACTACCGAATTAAGAAAATGATTAATCACCATATGTGAATAAGAAGTCATCCGCCCAGCAGACGACCCAAGGCCTTGTCCATTTTCACATTCAGCATAATGCCTTTACGAGGATACCTTTAACTCCTTAGAGCTATGATTCTGATATCTGCAAACAAACCCTTCATCGTATACAAGTGATGCACCGAGCGAATCGGTCTATAAGCTTACTACCTCTGAGACGCTTTAGCCATTGGAACATCAAAGTACACAAGTCATATACATGAAGTAGTTCATTTACTCAGGATTAAGGTTATTGCACAATGAACGTCAAAAGTAGATTGATCCACTCATAGCGGACTACATAGATCAATCACGCTTTAGTCCCGGTCTAATATGTCACCACCAAGTAACATATCTATGTCTCTACTTGGGAGTCTAGCTCCAGACAGTCAAGACAAACCATCCCCTCTAAGGCTTTAGACAACATAATAGTCTTAACATGAGTTAGATGCTCGGTCTAACCCCATAGACTACAGACCATAGTTTAGACTGCTAACTTTAGAACATTGTCTTCTCGCGTACAAAAGTCCATTGCATGCAACGTTCTAACAGTTTTAATACAAGTAGTCAATGAGCCATATTTGCTTAGATTTACTTTAACATGTAAATAAGACGAGGACAGATAGCAATGTAATGAATAACCTCTATGTATAATTTTATTATCCAGTTCGAAATAAATACATCAAAATGTCTCTAATGCTTAGGGCAGTTCCTAACACCATAGCGATTATTATATCCCCGAAGAACCTATAAAACCTCCACCATTAGGTTGGAGGGACGGTACACCTTATGGTTTTATTACCATCTTTCAATTATAGTCCTGACCAAGTGACCCTAATAGCCACCTCAAGGTCAACAACCTCTGTTGCCCGTAGGTCTTACCTATTCTCTTTTTCTCATTATGTGGGATGTGTTATACTAACTAATCCCCCAGTGCTCATAAGGCTTAACAACTAATGTATAACTAGTACATAAGGAAATAATACAGTATTTCATGTTGCAGACATGAAAATGCTTGAACTTACTATCACTGCGATAATGTCCACTTTCGGAACTCCTTCGTAGTTTTATCTCTAGTTTGAGTCCCTACAAATAGTATTGTCTGTTAATACCCATTATTAATTATCACTTTTGATATATTCATTTTGTGATAAATTTTATAACACATTTCAACTTTTTATGTGGTACACGGTCCGCAACACGCCCGTGTCCCTGCTCGTGTACCTCTCGGGTTCACTCTACACGGCCGTGTTTCAAGGTACACGCCCATGTACTATTTAAACTCTAGATTTTTGACTCTAAAATATTTATTTTGGGTTCTATAATTTTATTTAAAACATTCTAGATCCTTTACGGTCCTTTCCGAGCCTTTCAGAAATTTTTGGTCAAAATGACCATTTTGCCCCTGACAAGTCTCGGGATCGTAACTATTCCGTTCTATCATTTTCCCAAATTTTCTAAGCCTAAATATCATAAAATAATATTCTTTAGGCTTCTATATCATTTTACAGCGTTATTTGCCACAAAATCACAATTGTTAGTTTTCCGACCCTCGATTACTATTCTCCGACACCTAGGGTCATTTCTCGTTTTTCTAGTGTTTCGGAGCCTTAAATGGGTATTTCACTACTCTTGAAACATTTTTCATCCCGTCCCCGAGCCTCGGTTCCTGAGGGGCTTGGGTTTCCTATCCCGATCTAATATTTTCCCCTTGTTTCCTAAAATACCCCTAACGTGAATTTTTTTTTTTCCGTTTTAGACATTTTAGTTATTAAAGGGTTGGTTTACTATTTCTTTTGGGTTTGGTTTTTCATTACTAATCCTAATTCATCGAGGGGTCTCGGTTTCCTTTCCGAGCCTAATATTTTTACCCCTCGTTTTTCGAAATGCCCTTATGCCATTTTAAAACTTTCGGTAACATTTCCGCTTGTCTTTTTAGGTTTTCCCAGCATTAGGTATGCCTCAGAACCTTTGCACCTGCCATGTATTATACTAGAGACTTATTTTACACAAAGTTACTAAACTTTGTATAAAAATTTCCACATTTTCATCATTCAAACACAACAAAAAATTCATCAAATTTTTTCCAATTAAAGCCGCGGTTTCTCATGGTAAATAACACTAAGGAGTTTTTAACACAATGTTCAATTTCCAAATTCCATTCTTAAGGTTTCTAATGCACATTCCTATTATTAAAATCCTAAGAAAATTTTCATTCTAACCCTAGCATATGCCACGGTTTTCATGCTAAAACACATAGGAAAATTTTTCTCATTCCTAGAGTTCTTATTACACATTCCTCATCATTTTTCAACACAAAATTTTCTCATTTTTATCACACATAGGCCACAGATTTTGTGGTAAATAAGTATCAAAATTTTCTTGTTTCTAGGTTCTAATTCATGCTTTGACCAACATGTTACCAAACTGAACATAAACCACCAAGCAAATCATCAATTTTTCCACCTCATTTCCACCCTACAAGGCCACGAATTTTCATAGGAACATGCAAAATTTTTGTTTGTTTCCTAGTTCTAAATCATGCTTCATCTAGCCTAGTATCAAACCAATCAAAACACTAAACCAAACATCAAACTTCAACCATTTTTCACACCCCATATACACGGATTTTTGCTAGACAAAATCAAGGAAAATGGTTTAAATTAAAAGCTCACCTTATCACCTTGATCCTTGCAACTTAGTGAAGGCTTGGAAGCTAATTTTTGTGTAAATTTTTTTTTTAAATTTTGCTTGGAATGGAAAAGAGATACACGGATTTTTGGGTAGAAAAATGGCAAGAGTTTGGCTTGGTTTTCTCATTTTTCCAAATGAATTTTTGACGCCTATTTATAGGCAAATGGATGGGGACCTTTTAGCAAATTTTTCCAACAATTATATAATTGTCCAAGGGCTTAAATGCAAACTTTTGGGGGTAAAAATTAAAATTTTTGGGCTGCCTTCTTTCCATGTGGCCGATCCCCATTTTTTCCCTTTTTCCAAATTTTTTTCAAAGCCATTTTGGCTTGATCATGGCCATTGATCTTAAAAGCATTTAATCTTGGCCTTTAATGCTACCTACCACATTAAATTAACCTTAATAAGCTAATTAACTAAATTGTATTTATGATGTCATCTTGACATCATCCAATTAATATATGAATTAATTCGTGATCAAATTTTGACCGAAAGTCAAACCGAACAAAACTTTACCAAAATCACGTAGGTAGGTTCTGAGTGCCTCCGGTGTGATCGGTCTGTTTTATTTTGCTTCCGTTTGGCCAGAATTCACTACCGTAAATTTTTGTCTTTTAGTGCACTTCGATGTACTCTTCAGGATTTTTGGCTTTATTTTCGAGTCGTCTCACCCGTTTCTATTCGGTAAGATTTTCTATCTCCGAGCTCACTCACTTTAACACTGCTGGAACATTTTCATAGTATTCTCCACAGTATCAAAACACAACTTTTTTACATTTTATTCATTAAAATTGATACATACATACAATTTTAATTTACTCCAAGAATCTAAAAATTCCCAGTTATCACAGCACCATTGTGTGGAGGAGTGTAAAACGGGGCTACACTGCTGACTCTACGATGGAGGCTGAGTATGTGGCTACGGTTAAGGCATCTAAAGAAGTGGTTTGCTCTGTAAGTTCTTTAGAGATCTTAAGGTCATTCTGGGTGTTGACAAACCTATCACACTCTATTGTGATAATAGCACAACCATTGTCAACATAAGGGAATCTAGGCACCACAAGAGGAAAAAGCACATAGATTGGAGATACCATATAATAAAAAGGCACGTAGAGGTAGGGTGAGTAGATATATGTAAGGTCGCATCTGAGGACAACATTGTCGACCTCTTTACTAAGACTTTGGTGGCTAGAAGCTTTAATAGGCATGTTAAGGCGATGGGGATGTGAAACATTGTGACGCCCCCCCGATTCCGACCACCCGTAACCGTCATAAACTGACTCTACGGTCGACCAAGACGGCTTGTGTGCCGAATCCAGGTCGTCAGTTTTAAACTCTTTTTCTTATAACTCTTAATTATCAGGGCCTAAAATTTCGCCCATAATTTTTTTTTCTTTAATACATACTTACTCTTAAGAAAACTAAGTAAGAAAGCCATGTAAAATACAATACTAACTTTTATATGTCTTTATGAAGTACAACATAATATACAACATATAATATATATATGTACTATATATTTTGTTTTCAACCACATTCTCTTCAATTTATTAACTTTAAAAGTTCAGCAAAAAACTTATGGCATGACCAAGTCCACAGTGAGTTCCCCAGCCCTTGACATGCGCACATCCTGCCGCTATCCAGAAATCTACTGGACAGGTTTCTTACAGGCAACAAGAATAAACTTGTGACATTCGAGAAATTTCACTGTTCTCAGAAGACGTGTATTGTGATAGACCAGAGAATTTCTATAGTGTTACCTAGGATAAGCTAAGTTATAAATAGACGGATAATAAATAGACAGATAAAAGATGTAAGAACACGGTATTTATAAATAGACAGATAATAAAGTTAACAGTAATAAATAAATATTTTAGAGGATTTAAAATCTCCAAAAGTGATTAAAGAATAAAGTTTAAGAATGACAAAGTGATTTCGGACCAAAACCCTCAAAAAGGAGTGGTTTTGGTATCAGAAAAATACAGATATAAGAAGATGGCAAGTCAGAGCAAAGATAAGGTAAAATGTTTCAGGGTTTTCAAGAGTTTCAAGACTTAATTAGATCAAACAGATAGCACGGATGGCTAGATTAGTCCTCTGGTGCACTTCCTGAGAACTTCCGTCAAATTCAGAGAAATAGAGATGCCATTAAAAGACCGAAATCCCAAGAGGTTACCTTAGGTAAACCAAGATCGGGGAAAAAGACGAAAAACTTCGGGATTGATTTTTAGCCAAACGACAGTAAAATAAGGCAAACCGATCGCATAGGAGGCGTTAGAAACCCGCCTACGCGATTTCAGTAAATTCCAGTTCGATTTGACTTTTGGTCAAACTTTGACCCGAATTAATCAAGTGAAGACAAAATAGATGATGTCAAAATTAAATTGTTTTTCTTTAAAGAAAAACGGGTAGTTAGATCTAATGGCCATGATTTAAAGGGGTGTTAATCTAATGGCCAAGGAAGTGACAAAATTCCTTGATTTTCCTTTTCTTTTTAAAAGGAAATTTTGGAATTAATATGGCAAAAACTGGAATCCGGATTTGGTGTGGAAGATTGAATTAATTGGATGGTTAGGTAGATCCAAGGGTGGACAATTAAGGGAGGCTTGATCCAAGGGTCAAAAGTTTGCCAAAATTTCAAGCTAAAATTTAATGAAAAAAATCAAAAGAAAAAGGGGAATTAATTCCCTTAAGTTGACCGTATGTGATGGATGGCCAAAACCGTGTGGAAAGGTTGGTAGATCCAAGGGTGAGAAGTCAAAGAGAGCATGATCCAAGGGCTAGGAGCTTGCCAAAATTTCAAGTAAAAATTTAAAGGAAAAATCAAATGAAAAAGAGTATTAATTGGTTCAAAACACCGGAAGTCTTTAGGCATATTAAGCCTTCTTCACACACGGCTTTAAGTCTTCAAAATTGTAGTCAAAATTTAGTTCATTTTAGCCCCCTAAAGTGCCGTGAGCTAACTCCTTCCAAGTAAAGAAAATGTTGCAATTTTCTTCACCAAATTTCAAGTCAAGCTCAAGTTATTCAACATAGTAAGGTAAGCTTTAATTTCCAAGCTTTTTCTTAGTTTTTGGAAGTGAAAAACCGTGGGTTCATGGTGGTTGGATGGTGAAAATTTTCAAGTTTTGTTTTGCATAGTTTGAGCTTTAAAATGTTAGGTTAGTATGTGAAGAGTAAGAAGATGAATTAGAAGCTAGAAAAGCATAATTTTATGCTTGTGTTTCAATATGGAAACCGTGTGCTAGCATGTGGAATTGGGAGGTGAATTTTAAGCTTAATTCATGTAATTTGTTGATCAAAGAAAGGTGTAATGGCATGAAAGCTAGCTAAGAAAGCATTTAGACCCATTGAATAAAAATTTTTATGTGTGGTTTTCAATGAAAAGCCGTGTATGGCATAGAGTGATGAAATGAAATTTTAGTAAAGAAAAGTTATGTTGAAAATGTATACAAGAACCGAGGGATAAAATGGATCGAAGTTTGATAGAAATGACATAAGTTTTCATGAGAATTACACGTAAAAAGTTTATAATTTTTACGTAAAATTAGGCCTCTGGTATAGTGCGTGGTAGGTTAGATTAAGTTAGATGGTTTTGAGGTGTTTCCTAAATGCTGAAAACCTAGAATTTAATCCAAAATGCTGGCGAAATTTTTAGAATGCCACTAAGGGCATTTCAGGAAACGAGAGGCAAAAATTTGCTCGAGATAGAAAACTGAGCCCCTGGATGAGTCAGGCTCAGAAAAGAAATAAAGAGATTATAAGAATTACCAAAACGCCACCCCCCCCCCCCCCCCGGAATTTTTAAACAATAGAAAAGGAAGAAAAACGACCTTAGGAGCATTTTGGGAAACGAGGGGTAAAATAGGGTCGGGATGAAAACCCAAGCCCCCTCGGTGACTAAGGTCTAGGGAAGAATGACGGATGTTTTCAAGATTAGTGAAACGTCCATTTGGAACCCCGAAAGGCTAGAAAACGAGAAACGACCCCTAGGTGTCGGAATAGTACCACCTAAGGGTCAAGTGAAAAATAAATAGAGAAAGTGTAGCGATTAATGATGAGAAAATTTACCAAGGACAAGGAAAAATGAGTTTATGATTTTTGAGCTAAGAAAATTCAGCCAAAACATTAGAACGAAATTAAAACGGCCTAAAGTCCCGTCAGGGGTAAAATGGTCATTTTGACCAAAAAAACTTCAGAAAGATCCAGAAAAGGCCGTTAAGCTTTCAAGTTCATCATTTTATGATTTTTAGGAATAGAAAATCCAGTCTAACCATTTATAATGAAAATATTCACGATCAGTTAAAGTTACTATTCACATGAAGTATTGACGTGAAATAGTACTATTCACCTAAAATTTTCTTAATACTTGGAAATGGCCGTTGGAGCCCTAGAAAAGCTTAAATGAGATTTCAAGAGCCAGAATCGAGTTTTAAGTTGAAGAAAAGTAAGAAAACCCCGATAAGGGCAAAACGGTAATTTTTGCCAAAAATTTGGGAAATAGTTAAAATGAGCCGTTAGAGTTTCAAAAATGATTCAAAGGTTCTAATTACACTTTTAAAGGTCAAAAGTAAGGTTTAAGTGAGAAAAATCCCGCTAGGGGCAAAATAGTACTTTTGTCAAAAGTTCGAGATACAACGGTCATTTTCCTAAAAGTTAGTGGAAAAGTGACAAATGAGATTAATTAAGATTTTTAAGGTCAAGATTAAGATTTAAGAAGGAGAGAAGTAAGAAAAGTCCACTATGGACAAAATTGTCATTTTACCAAAAGTTATGGGCAAAATGATAATTTTACCAAAATTTAATAGAAAGGCTAGAAATGGGATTTTAGATCCTTAAGTTCATAATTAAGAGATTAAACGTAGAATTATTACGTTTTATTAAGTTTTATGTATATAGTAAAGATTTTAAAATAACCGTAATTATTTCGGTTATAGAGATTCGACCTAGAGGCGAAGAAGGAGAGTCTATGGATCTAAATGCAAAGAAGGAGATTCCAGCAAAGTATTTGTAAGTACAGACATTTATTTGTCTACTCACGAACTGACTTGCCATAGGACTGTGTTATGATATGTTAAGAAGTAAAGTTAAGACACATTTCTTAAAAGAAATGTTTACAAGTAATAAAAAGTTTCTGATTAAGTTTCATACAAAGTTGTGCTTTGTGACATGCTAGCTTAATATGTTCACGAAGTCAGAATAGAAAGATAAGTTAAAGTAAAGAAAGATAAACAAGATAAACAAGACAATAAGCTTGAAAATTTAAAAGGTTGGCGTACCGACCTCTCCAGATGCGAGGTTCAAGAAAAGCTTCCACCCCAGTTGTATGGTGCTACTTGCAAATGCGGTAGTTTATCGGCTTAAAGTTGACCGTGGGGTTGATTAGTGGGTAGCTCCCCCTTCCTCCATTGGTCTATGCATAGTAGGTACGTCCAACCATGGCCTCACAAGTGAAAGATTAAGAAGGATAAGAAAAGAAAAGAAAAGAATAGAAAGCAAGAAAAGTGAAGAGAGAAGCATAAGCAAGCATAACGAAATTAGTATCTATTGTCATGCATATGCTGTGTTTGGCATATATGTGTGTGTATGATATGCGTGTTAAGTTATGAATGTTTTACGTATGTTTGTACTTACTGGGCTCTAGCTCACTAGTTTGTTTGTGATGTAGGTAACGAGTAAGCTGCCTACGTTATGAGGAAATGATCAGATGGGCTGGCAGACAGATTCCCGGAGGTGTCATGGAGTGGGTTATGGTTTTCATTATGATTTTCCGCTGCAATTAAAAGAAATGTATATGTAAAGTAAAGATAAGAAACAAGGTTTATTATAAGTTTAGTTTATGAAGTATTTTAATATGCTTTCGAAAACTTACAAGTTTATTTTAAAGAAAAAAAATATTTCTGTAGTTTTTCAAAACCGCTTCCGCAAGAAAGTTTAAAATGATCAAGTATTAAAGTGAGAAAGTGCAAGAGTACAAGAACTCAGTATGATAAAGAAAATACTTCTTACAGTACTTTAAAGAAAGTTGAAGTTAAGTGAAAACTTCAAAGAAAGTAAGAAAAGTATAAGATGAGTAAAGAAGAGTAAAGTTAAGTTTTTAAATAAGTGGACGGCTCGAGCAAGTCGAGTCGCTCATAATGGTGGTATCAGAGCAAAAGTAAGTAAGGCTAAAGTAAATATAGTAGTTAGGGCGGCCTCTACAGGGTGGTATCAGAGCAGTGTTCTTTCAATGACCCCCCATGACATTTCAAGTATCTGCTTCTGCACAGTCCAAGTAAGTTAGTTTTATTTTTATTCAGTAAATGTTTATTTATTGAAAATAACATTTTATAGTAATGAGATGATGAGATTTACGATGATGTGGATGAGATCACTACACGTAAAATCACGACAGTGCAGTGCTAAAGAAATGCTCAGAATAGGAACGTGGATTGCTACCTGAGTTATATAGATCTTCAAGGCTAGTTGTCCACTAAGTTTTGAGTGGCAAACAGTATTCCTGCACTCCATGAGAATGTCAGGACTGGTTTCACACTATCAAAGTGATTCCCTGATTGTACGCCATTGATCAGGATAACTGAGTCCTATTGACTGTTAATATCTTTCAAGGAGGTACTCTTGTGTGTATTGGGATTCTTGGTTCCAGATGCGATAGGGGCTTAACTGGGTTGAGTTTCGCCATGCCATAATCGAGCAAATCTCCAAGAGGAGTCTAGCATCAGCCCCAGTTTCTTGTTTCTTATGGACAAGCGGGGAAGTGAAACCGCTTAAGTTCCCTAGAGTTGTGGATATACGAGAATTTGTTTATCGCACTGAGGAACTACAGCTGATGTCCAGTAACACAGTTCTAACGTATGCTGGGCACTACGTGGAACTAATATGGACTTCTACAACACATGTTGAAGAAGGCTCATGACGAAATCAAGGCGAAGACAAACACAGATCAAGACAAGATAAGACAGAGAGAAAGAAAGTGAATTTGCCAGATAGAATTAGAAGAGCAACCAAGCAGAAAAAGTAGCAAGCGTAATTAAGAAGTCAAGAATCATTCTATGAGTATTTTTCTGCCAGATGAAATTGTAGGAAGCTGTGAAGACATCCTAGTGTTAAAGAGGCTAAGAGGAAAGAAGAAGATGAAAAGAAAGCTAAGTACCCTTACTTGTCCTAATTTTCGAGGACGAAAATTTTATAAGAAGGGGTGAATGTGACATCCGAGAAATTTTATTATTCTCGGAAGACATGTATTGTGATAGACCAGAGAATTTCTACAGTGTTACCTAGGTTAAGCTAAGTTATAAATAGACGGATAATAAATAGACAGATAAAAGATGTAAGAACACTGTATTTATAAATAGACAGATAATAAAGTAAACAGTAATAAATAAATGTTTTAGAGGATTTAAAATCTCCAAAAGTGATTAAAGAATAAAGTTTAAGAATGACAAAGTGATTTCGGACCAAAACGCTCAAAAAGGAGTGGTTTCGGCATCAGAAAAATACAAATATAAGAAGATGGCAAGTCAGAGCAAAGATAAGGTAAGAAAAGTGTTTCAGGGTTTTTAAGAGTTTCAAGACTTAATTAGATCAAACAGATAGCGCGGATGGCTAGATAAGTCCTCTGGTGCACTTCGTGAGAAATTCCGTCAAATTCGGAAAAATAGAGATGCCATTAAGAGACCGATATCCCAAGAGGTTACCTTAGGTAACCCAAGATCGGGGAAAAAGATGAAAAACTTCAGGATTGATTTTTAGCCAAACAACAGTAGAATAAGGCACACCGATCGCACAGGAGGTGCTAGAAACCCGCCTACGCGATTTCAGTAAATTCTCGTTTGATTTGACTTTTAGTCAAACTTTGATCCGAATTAATCAAGTGAAGACAAAATAGATGATGTCAAAATTAATTTGTTTTTCTTTAAAGAAAAAGGGGTAGTTAGATCTAATGGCCATGATTTAAAGGGGTGTTGATCTAATGGCCAAGGAAGTGACAAAATTCCTTGATTTTCCTTTTCTTTTTAAAAGGAAATTTTGGAATTAATATGGAAAAAAGTGGAATCCAGATTTGGTGTGGAAAATTGAATTAATTGGATGGTTAAGTAGACCCAAGGGTGGACAATTAAGGGAGGCTTGATCCAAGGGTCAAAAGTTTGCCAAAATTTCAAGCTAAAATTTAATGAAAAAAATCAAAAGAAAAAGGGGAATTAATTCCCTTAAGTTGACCGGATGTGGTGGATGGCCAAAACCGTGTGGAAAGGTTGGTAGATCCAAGGGTGAGAAGTCAAAGAGAGCATGATCCAAGGGCTAGGAGCTTGCCAAAATTTCAAGTAAAAATTTAAAGGAAAAATCAAATGAAAAAGAGTATTAATTGGTGCAAAACACTAGAAGTCTTTAGGCATATTAAGCCTTCTTCACATACGGCTTTAAGTCTTCAAAATTTAGTTCATTTCAGCCCCCTAAAGTGCCGGGAGCTAACTCCCTCCAAGTCAAGAAAATGTTGCAATTTTCTTAACCAAATTTCAAGTCAAGCTCAAGTTATTCAACATAGTAAGGTAAGCTTCAATTTCCAAGCTTTTTCTTAGTTTTTGGAAGTGAAAAACCGTGGGTTCATGGTGGTTGGATGGTGAAAATTTTCAAGTTTTGTTTTGCTTAGTTTGGGCTTTAAAAGGTTAGGTTAGTATGTGAAGAGTAAGAAGATGAATTAGAAGCTAGAAAAGCATAATTTTATGCTTGTGTCTCAATATGGAAACCGTGTGCTAGCATGTGGAATTGGGAGGTGAATTTTAAGCTTAAGTCATGTAATTTGTTGATCAAAGAAAGGTGTAATGGCATGAAAGCTAGCTAAGAAAGCATTTAGACCCATTGCATACAAATTTTTATGTGTGGTTTCAGTGAAAAGCCGTGTATGGCATAGTGTGATGAAATGAAATTTTAGTAAAGAAAAGTTATGTTGAAAATGTATACAAGAACCGAGGGATAAAATGGATCGAAGTTTGATAGAAATGACATAAGTTTTCATGAGAATTACACGTAAAAAGTTTATAATTTTTACGTAAAATTAGGCCTCTGGTATAGTGCGTGGTAGGTTAGATTAAGTTAGATGGTTTTGAGGTGTTTCCTAAACGCTGAAAACCTAGAATTTAAGCCAAAATGCTGGCGAAATTTTTAGAATGCCACTAACGGCATTTCAGGAAACAAGAGGCAAAAATTTGCTCTAGTGAGAAAACTGAGCCCCTGGATGAGTCAGGCTCAGAAAAGAAATAAAGAGATTATAAGAATTACCAAAACGTCCCCCCCCCCCCCCCCCCCCCGGAATTTTTAAACAATAGAAAAGGAAGAAAAACGACCTTAGGGGCATTATGGGAAACGAGGGGTAAAATAGGGTCGGGATGAAAACCCCAGCCACCTCGGTGACTAAGGTCTAGTGAAGAATGACGGATGTTTTCAAGATTAGTGAAACGTCCATTTGGAACCCCGAAAGGCTAGAAAATGAGAAACCACCCCTAGGTGTCGAAATAGTACCACCCAAGGGTCGAGTGAAAAATAAATAGAGAAAGTGCAGTGATTAATGCTGTGAAAATTTACCAAGGCCTAAGAAAAATGAGTTTATGATTTTTGAGCCTAGAAAATTCAGCCAAAACATTAGAACGAAATTAAAACGGCCTAAAGTCCCGTCAGGGGTAAAATGGTCATTTTGACCAAAAAAACTTCAGAAAGATCCAGAAAAGGCCATTAAGCTTTTAAGTTCATCATTTTATGATTTTTGGGCATAGAAAATCTAGCCTAAGTATTTATAATGAAAATATTCACGATCAGTTAAGGTTACTATTCATGTGAAGTTGTACTATTCACCCAAAATTTTTGAAATACTCGAAAATGATCGTTAGAGCCATAGAATAGCTTAAATGAGATTTCAAGAGCCAGAATCGAGTTTTAAGTTGAAGAAAAGTAAGAAAACCCTGATAAGGGCAAAACGGTAATTTTTGCCAAAAATTTGTGAAATAGTTAAAATGAACCGTTAGAGTTTCAAAAATGATTCAAAGGTTCTAATTACACTTTTAAAGGTCAAAAGTAAGGTTTAAGTGAGAAAAATCCCGCTAGGGGCAAAATAGTAATTTTGTCAAAAGTTCGAGATACAACGGTCATTTTCCTAAAAGTTAGTAGAAAAGTGACAAATGAGATTAATTAAGATTTTTAAGGTCAAGATTAAGATTTAAGAAGGAGAGAAGTAAGAAAAGTCCGCTAGGGACAAAATTGTCATTTTGCCAAAAGTTAGGGGTAAAATGATAATTTTACCAAAATTTAATAGAAAGGCTAGAAATGGAATTTTAGATCCTTAAGTTCATAATTAAGAGATTAAACGTAGAATTATTACGTTTATTAAGTTTTATATATATAGTAAAGATTTTAAAATAACCGTAATTATTTCGGTTATAGGGATTCAACCTAGAGGCGAAAAAGGAGAGTCTACGGATCTAAAAGCAAAGAAGGAGATTCCAGTAAAGTATTTGTAAGTACAGATATTGATTTGTCTACTCACGAACTGACTTGCCATAGGACTGTGTTATGATATGTTAAGAAGTAAAGTTAAGACACATTTCTTTAAAGAAATGTTTACAGGTAATAAAAAGTTTCTGATTAAGTTTCATACAAAGTTGTGCTTTGTGACATGCTAGCTTAACATGTTCACGAAGTCAGAATAGAAAGATAAGTTAAAGTAAAGAAAGATAAAAAGATAAACAAAATAATAAGCTTGAAAATTTAAAAGGTTGGCATACCGGCCTCTCTAGATGCGAGGTTCAAGAAAAGCCTCCACCCCAGTTGTGTGGTGCTACCTGTAAATGCAGTAGTTTATGGGCTTAAAGTTGACCGTGGGGTTGATTGGTGGGTAGCTCCCCCCTCCTCCATTGGTCTATGCGCAGTAGGTACGTCTAACCATGGCCTCACGAGTGAAAGATTAAGAAGGATAAGAAAAGAAAAGAAAAGAATAGAATGCAAGAAAAGTGAAGAGAGAAGCATAAGCAAGCATAACGAAATTAGTATCTATTGTCATGCATATGTTGTGTTTGGCATATATGTGTGAGTATGATATGCGTGTTAAGTTATGAATGTTTTATGCATGTTTGTACTTACTGAGCTCTAGCTCACTAGTTTATTCGTGATGTAGGTAACGAGTAAGCTGCCTATGTTATGAGGAAATGATCAGATGGGCTGGCAGACAGATTCTTGGAGGTGTCATGGAGTGCGTTATGGTTTTCATTATGATTTTCCACTATAATTAAAAGAAATGTGTATGTAAAGTAAAGATAAGAAACAAGGTTTATTGTAAGTTTAGTTTATGAAGTATTTTAATATGCTTTCGAAAACTTACAAGTTTATTTTAACGAAAAAAAATATTTCAGTAGTTTTTCAAAACCGCTTCTGCAAGAAAGTTTAAAATGATCAAGTGTTAAAGTGAGAAAGTACAAGAGTACAAGAACTCAGTATGATAAAGAAAATACTTCTTACAGTACTTTAAAGAAAGTTGAAGTTAAGTGAAAACTTCAAAGAAAGTAAGAAAAGTATAAGATGAGTAAAGAAGAGTAAAGTTAAGTTTTAAGTAAGTGGACGGCTAGAGCAAGTCGAGGGATGAGGGTCAAGACGACCTTTTCTCGGCTCGAAACTGATATATTTAAACTCAAGATGCCTAAATTAGTCAATCGGGCACCTGACATGTTTTTTAAGGTAGGGTCACACATATCTCAGAAAACTGGTCCAAACAACCTCAGATCAACGTAAAACTGATAAATTTGAAATCAGCATGTCCAAATTAGTCAGGAGAGACTGTGTTTGAAATTTCGTGCGAAAACACCTTGTTATGCGTGCGTAGTGTCAACACAGTGTAGTCACAACCACAATATCAAGAAATTAGTCAAGATGACCTTTTCTTAAAATAAAACTGATATATTTAGAATTAGTATGCTCAAATTAGTCATTTGAGCACAAAACAAAATTTTTGACTGGGAAATCACAGTATCGAAAAACTGGTCGAGATGACCTCGAATGAAAGTAAAATTGATATATTTGGGTTCAGCACGCCTAAATTAGTCAGAATAGCCTATGTTAAAATTTTTCAAAAAATTAGTATAAAGGACGGAAATTTTGGATTCCTTGGAAAATGGCCCCCATAAGTTTTTCTTATCTTTTTTACTTCCCCCCACACCTCACAAATGTGAACAGTAACCACAGATTGAATCCGACCTCCATTTTCGACACCGTCGGCACCACTAGAAAGCTCTCGATGAGCTGAGTCCAATGGTGTACTGAGTCGACGAAACCGACGCCGGAGGAAGGCGCACGCATCGCCCAAAGCTGTCGTTGGCCGAAAATTTCAATTGGCCATATCTCCACCGTCCGACATCCAAATTCCACGATTCCAGTCCCAATGGATTCATGGTGAAGAGTAAAACAAAACCCAGGCCTCCTTTCACGTCTAAATTATTATAAGCATGCTTGTTGCATGTCGGTTATGGTTCCTTAGAATTTAGAAAATTGTATCTAGGAATTTTCATGTAACCATGGGAGCGGTTTATAATCACCGTAATTTTCCCATGGATTTTAATTTTTTGTCCCTTGGAATTATTATGATTAGAATTTTTGTACGCCGGAAACAGTTTAGGAAATTTTATGTAATTATTCTTGGAGGAGATTGAAGTTTGAAGATCGTAATTTATTTTTCCCAAAAGTTAAATTTAATTTAAAGGTTGAAATTTTGATTGTGTGGAAAATTTCCAATTTAATTAGGATTCAAATTAATTTTTGGAGGTCCTAATGGGTAAATTGGAATATGACACGGAAATCGAGAACACACCCCTCGGGATAGGCCATCGGCCTTGGTGGGCCTACAGCCCCTGCACTCGGGCAGGATGGGGCTGCGGCAGCCCCTGCCCAAGGCTGCACCACCCACGGCCGCAGGCTCTGCCTGCAGTCGAGGGTGGCCATGGCCCCCTTAGGGGCTAGCCAAGCCCCTGGGTTGTAGCCCATGGCTGCAGTGCCCACCCAGGGGCCTGCAGCAGCCCTCGGGCATGCAGTTGGCATGGCTGCGCCTGGGCTGTGGGCCATGGGTGGCCAGCCCCCCCAGGGGCTGGGGGCTACCTACAGCGGCTGCCGGCCTCCGGGGGCTGTGGGGCCGATAGATCAAAAATCGAAAAATTTTGATTTTTAAATTTGAGATTTAATTTTTAAATCATGTTTTAAAAATATGTAATTAAAAATTTTAAATTTTTTAAAATTACATGTTATTACACATGATATTTAAAATTTGAATTTGAAATTTGAAATTCGAATTTGAAATTTGAATTTGAAATTCGAATTTGAAATTTGAATTTGAAATTCAAATTTTGGGATTTAAATTTTAAATGATTCTTGGGATGAGAAATAGATGGAGAGGCTACATAAAGATAGATACAAGGAGACAGAACAAAATTCGAGACCCAAAGAATGCTTTGGATGGAATTTTGTAATTTTTATTTTCTTTATTCTAGGATGGAACCATGGCTCGGTTATTTCGTAAATTATTTTTTCTGTGATATGTCATGGATGTATAAATATGTATTGATGGATGTTTTGTATGCATATTTGATAATATGTCATATAGGATAGGTGAATGCCACTCAGACTATATTGATCAAACATATTTGTCAAAACCTGCATGGTTTCCAAAATATTGAGTGGGAGAGGGTTTCAAACAAAACTCACGGCCTCTATTGTTAATCCATATGTGAAAGCATGGTACGCCTCGCATTAGTTCTACCCTGACCACACCCCTCGGTAGGTGTTTACTGCCGCCGGTATACTAGGTTGGATCTTCTATGTGGAAAACGTGTTCGAGTACGATTCTATTCATGACCACCCCTCGGTGGCTTGGTAGGACGTGGATCATGCTACATAAACAATGGTTATACACTTAAGACTCGTTTAATTATTAACCTTCCCTAGAAGCTCTGTCAACTAAACTGGTGGCCAAAATAAGCAGTTATTAATATATGTCTTAACCTTGGAGGATTTAAGGCAACATATATTAATTGGATGGGGTCCATGTTCTGGCTATTTGTCTCATGACCACCCCTCGGTGGCTTGGGGTAATAGGTGCTGAGAATTACCGTTGCAATGCTATATGTTTTTCCAAGTTTCATGTAGGAATATACTAGTATGTTTTATTTGCTAAATTATTTGTATATTTGCTTGGGCTTTGTAATGATGTCTAGTATAATTTTATTTCAATTCAAAATGTCACTGACACCCCTCATTTCAATACTTACTGAAAATAAGTTAAATGGTGATAATTATAAAGACTGGAAAAGAAATCTACTAATAGTTCTCAGCTGCGAGAGACACAAGTTCGTGCTGGATGAACCATGCCCACCTGGGCCCAAACCTGACACACCGCTTGAGGAGGTCCCAGTTGCCTATACTCATTAGAGAGAATCCAATGAGATAGCTCGATGCTACATTCTTGCTAGCATGACGAGTGCTTTACAAAAGCAGCATAAGACTTATCAAGTTGTTAGGGAGATCATGGAAAATCTGGAGGACATGTTCGGAGGCAAAGAAAAATTAGCTCGACAGTCTGCAATGACCAGCATTATGAACTCTAAGCAAAAGGCAGGTACTCCGGTAAAAGACCATATGATCACTCTAATAGGATTCTTTGCTGAGGCTGCCAAGAACAGTGCTGAACTGGACTACAACACCCTGATTAAGATGGTGTTCAAAACTCTATCAAAAGATTTTGTGGAGCTTAAGGCCGCATATAATCTAGCGACAAGGTAATTAAGACTCACTGAGCTCATGAAGCAACTCCAAGCTTATGAGCAGATGATCAGGGACAGGGATGCAGTCCAACCCAAAGGAGAGGCCAATTTGGCGGAATCTTCCAAACCCTCACGAAAGAGGAAGAGGCCAAATAAGAAGCAAACAGCTTCAAGTTCTTCTAATCCTCCTGTCTCGGAAGGGAAAAAGAAGAAGAAGAACAAGAAGCCCGGGGACCCTAAAAAGTCCAAGTGCTTCCACTGTAAGAAGGTAGGCCATTTCAAGAAGGCTTGCTGGGAATTCCTAGCCGCTAAGGGCAAGGAAGGTAAGGAACTTCAATATTTAGAAGCGTGTTTGGTGGAAGAATCAAAAAACACTTGAGTCACTGATTCAGGAGCCACTAATCATGTTTGTGTTTCTATACAGGGGTTCATGGAAATGAGAAGTCTACATGATAGGAGCCTCTCGTTGCAAACCAGAGACGATAGCTTGGTGGTGGCTGAGGCAGTGGAAGACATCTATCTTCATTTGATGAATTTAGGTTTATATTATTGAACGACTGTTTTTATGTTCCTAATTTTAGGAGGAACCTTATATCAGTAGCTTATTTAATGAAGGATTCTTATTTAGTTTCTTTTAGTAAAAGAGTTGATATTCATAAAAATAAGTCTTTTATCTGTTCTGGATGGGTGAATGGAAACTTGTATTTGATCAAACCGAAGATGTACTCACTGTTTGACACCGAATTAACACATAACTCTAAAAGGTTGAAAGTTTCTTACTCTAACAAGGTGTATCTTTGGCATTTAAGACTTGGTCATATTAATCAGGATAGGATTCAAAGGTTGGTGAAGAACGGTCCTCTAGAATCTTTGGAGGAGGTACGTCTTCCTTAATGTGAGTCTTGTCTTAAGGGTAAGATGGCTAAGAGGTCTTTTGGAGCTAAGGGTACTAGGGCTCAGGAACTCTTAGAAATTGTGCACACTGACATATGTGACCCCATGAACGTCACAGCATGAGGAGGGTTCGAGTATTATGTCTCCTTTATAGACGATTACTCGAGCTGTGGATATGTGTACCTGATGCACCGCAAGAGCGAAACCTTTGATAAGTTCAAAGAGTATCGCGTGGAAGTGAAAAAGTAATTGGGTAAATCCATAAAGACACTTCGATCTGATCGAGGTGGAAAATACCTCTCTGATGAATTTCGAGGACATCTTGTAGAGAATGGGATATTATCCCAATTGACTGCACCTGATACTCCACAACAGAGTGTGTAGCCGAAAGGAGAAACAAAACCTTATTGGATATGGTACGATCCATGATGAGTTATTCAATGCAACCGTTATCATTTCGGGGATATGCATTACAAATGGTGTGCTATATTCTGAACCAGGTTCCAAGTAAATCAATTCCCAGGACTCTGTATGAATTGTGGCATGACAGGAAGCCCTCCTTTGGACATATGAGAATATGGGCTGCCCGACACATGTACTAGATGGGGATGTGAAGAAGTTGGAACCAAGATCAGAATTGTGCATGTTTGTAGGGTATCTAAAGGGAACTAAGGGAGGTCTGTTCTATAACCCGAAGGAACAAAAAGTCATTGTTTCAACCTATGTGACATTCTTGGAGGAATGTCACGTGAATGACTTTAAGCCTCAAAGCAAAGTGGTGCTAGAGGAGTTATCGGGTGAAGGAACTACTCCATAGGTTTCAGTCTTAGACGTAAGTCTGAGTTCTGGTGAAAGACCTGCAGACGATCAACAATTTAGGGTGCCTTGTCATAGTGGGAGGGTTTCAAAAAAGCCTAATTTCTTCATGTATGATGCTGACGTATACCCGACTGAAGTTCATGAGTATGAGGATGATTCGGTCACTTATGATGATGCTATAAATGATGTTGATTCTAAATCTTGAAAACAGGCCATGAACAATGAGATAGATTCTATGAAATCCAACTCTGTTTGGGAACTTGTAGATCTACCGGATGGGATAAAATCCATTAGATGCAAGTGGGTCTACAAAAGAGAAAAGGAAGCAGAAGGGAGTGTGGAAACTTTCAAAGCTAGAATGGTTGCAAGGGGGTGCACGCAAAAGACTGGAATCGATTGCAATGAAACCTTTTCACCTGTTGCTATGCTGAAGTCTATCCGTATTCTTCTGTCAGTTGCTGCGGCTCTTGATTACAAGATCTGGCAAATGGACATCAAAACGGCATTCTTGAATGGCCATCTTGAGGAATGTATCTACATGATATAGCCCGAAGGGTTCGTGGCAAAAGGCCAAGAAAGAAAAGTTTGCAAGTTGCTTAGATCTATTTATGGATTAAAGCAAGCATCCTGCTCATGGAACCAGAGATTTGATCAAGTGATCAAGACATTCAGTTTTGAGCAGAACGTTGATGAACCCTGTGTTTATAAACATATTAAGGATGGTAAAGTGGTCTTTCTAGTACTCTATGTTGATGATATACTGCTCATTGGGAAGGATGTAGGGAATTTATCATCAGTCAAGCTCTGGCTACACCAACAGTTTGACATGAAGGAATTGAGAGAAGCTAATTATTTTCAAGGCATTCGTATCTTCAGAGATCGAAAGAACAAAATCGTAGCATTATCTCAGGCTTCATATATAAATAAAATAATTGACAAATATGCAATGCAAGAGATAAAGAAAGGTTCATAACCTTCTATTGCCGGCCTAACTCTTTCATTAGATGATTGTCCCAAGACATCGGAAGAAAGAGAGCATATGAGTAAAGACCCTTATGCATCCGCTATGGGTAGCCTTATGTACGCTATGCTTTGCACTCACCCGGACATATGTTTTGCTATAGGTATGGTGAGTCGATATCAAGCAAATCTTGGAACCAAGCACTGGCAAGCAGTAAAGCATATACTCAAGTATCTTAAGAGAATGAAGGATTATATATGCTGGTGTATTCTAGAGGGGACCTAACACCCGTAGGATACACAGACTGAGTCTTCCAGACTTGCAAGGATTCGAGGAAGTCGGCATCAAGATTAGTGTTCTTGATCAGAGAGGGCATGTGGAGACAGGATTAGTGGATGTATGTAAGATCGCATTTGAAGACAACATTGCTAATGCCTTTACTAAGACTTTGGTAGCTAGAAGCTTTGAAAGGCATGTAGAGGCCATGGGGACGCATAATATGGCACATCTGCTGGCTTAGGGCAAGTAGGAGATAATTAGAAAATGCCCTAAGCATTAGAAATATTTTATTTATTTTGAACTGGATAATAAAATTATAATATAGAGGTTATCCATTACATTGCTATTTGTCCTTGTTCAATTTAATTGTTAAAGTAAATATAAGCAAATATGGCTCACTGACTGCTTGTGTTAAAACTGTTAGAACATTGCATACAATGGACTTTTGTATGCAAGAAGACAATGTTCTAAAGTAAGTGGTCTAAACTAAGGTCTGTAGTCTATAGGGTTAAACCGAGCATCTAACTCATGTTAAGACTATTATGTTGTCTAAAACCATGGTGGGGACGGTTTGTCTTGACTGTCCAGAGCATTGACTCCCAAGTAGAGATATAGATATGTTGCTTGGTGGTGACATATTAGACCGAGACTAAAGCATGATTGATCCATAAAGTCTGCTATGAGTGGATCAATCTGCTTTTGACGTTCATTATGCAATAACCTTAATCTTGAGTAAATGAACTACTTCGTGTATATGACTTGTGTACTTTGATGTTTCAATGGCTAAAGCATCTCAGAGGTAGTAAACTTATAGACCAGTTCGTTGGGTGCATGAATTGTATACGATGAAGGGTTTGTTTATAAATATCGAAATCATAGCTCTAAAGAGTTAAAGGTATCCTTTTAAAGGCATTATACTGGATGTGAAAATAGACAAGGCCTTGGGTTGTCTGCTAGGCAGATGACTTCTTATTCACATATGGTGAATAATCATTTTCTTATTCGGTAGCATAATAAAACTTTAAGATAGCTTGATCTATAGGATTAAACGGACTTTAACCTAAGGCTGATCATGGATATCATATGAGGGTTTTGCATATATGATAAGGTCATTGGACAGTAGCTCGTCACAGGCTTATGTAATATGGTATATGATTGGGAGTTCAGTTTCAGGTTTATATTGGTATGACTCTGAAATTAGTGATCATATGATTGAGTTGTTCAATACAGAATGATGATCATATGGATTCGCAGGAGCCCGATTATATATGTCTAATTGGTCCCTCTACTAGCTCCACATAATTCCTTAACAGTTGATGAATTGATTTGTGTATGCTTATTAGCTAGTTGATTATGCATGGATGGTGTTGACATAGGATTAGGATGGTGGACAAGTTTCTCTCCAGTTGAATTCATATTTTATTTTGGATAATAGAGTACACAATTATTCAAACTCTAAATAAAGTTGTCATGATTTTAGTTGAGATCGGATTGGAGATGCAGAAAATTATCCATGAGAACAAAAATTTGAAATACAACTTTTTGTGGATTTTGAAATTTGAAATTTAAAATTTAAATTTTGAATTTGAAATTTGATTTTGAAATTTAAATTTGAAATTCGAATTTGAAATTCAAGTTTGAAATTTGAAATTGAAATTTGAATTCAAAATTTAAATTTGAAATTTGAATTTGAAGTTTGAATTTTGAAATTTAAACTTTGAAATTTGAAATTCAAATTTTGAATCATAATCCATATAGGATTCGAATTTTTTATGGATTATCCACATGAGAAAATTTGGTTTTGATTTGGATAAAGGAGAGGAAAATCTTGTTTGAATCCTACTTGAATTTTGAATCCTAATTCTAACAAAAGTAGCCGAAAATTAGTCGAGGAAAATCCTCCTAGATAATTAAATTTTTATGGATAAGGTTCAAGGAAAAATTAAAGATTCAATCCCAGTTGAATTTGGATTCTCTCCTCCATAAGATTGGCTGAAATTTTGAGGAAAATCTCAAGAGGATTTTCGGTTTTTTGATTGGATAAGGATGAGATAAAATTCAAGCTAGAAAATCCTATTTGGATTTTGATTCTCCTCACACTTTAATGAACGAATCTGTATAGGTTTATGGCCTTAGGAAATTCAGTTTTTGTTAATCTGTGAGGAGATAAAATTCAAGTAAAAATCCTGTTTGAATTTTAAAAGCAATGATCCCAAAATGGCCGAAATCTTTTGATAGTTATTGGCCCTAGAAAATTCAGATTTTTGGTCGTGGATAAGGGAGAAAACCTTCTCCTAATCCAATTCAAATTTAGAAGATCACCTCATACAATTCTATAATTAGAGGTCCTGCCACTCCAGTTCTCTCAGACCACAGACTCTCAGGTGAGCAGTCTTATTGTTGCACAACTCACCGTGACAATAAGTTTTTTAGAGATCTGGGTGGTCGAAAGAAGACTAGCAGTGCTAGCATACCGGTCGAGGAACCGAGTGCCCACACACTCTGCCATTTGGGAATTGGAGAATAGTAGAGAAGGCTAGTTGGTTGAAGCCCTCCAGTTATTCTACTCCTACAGTTGGTGTCCTCTTGAGGTATGAGTTTTATTGTTGTTAATTTATTGTATGTGGCATCACGAGATATTTAACGATCCTGAAAAATTTTTATTGTTCCGCTGCACCGTTCTGATGCATTTTTACCGATTTTATTCCTACAAAATGAATAGTAAATTAGCATAGAATGGGCTCTTAGATAGTATAAATCAACTAGAAATCATTCGTACAAAAATCAAATTCAAAAAATCTGATTTCCAGATGAAAATTAGAAAACTGCCGAAAAAGGATCAAAAACCACAGTAGAAAATTGGACTGCAAAGAGAGTAACACAGATGAATTTTTTTGGCCCCAAAACCGTGTGCCCCTAGCTGGAAAACTTGCTCACTTTGCTGGACAAAAACCCTAAAAAGAAATATTAAAAAAAGGGACAAGCTATGACATAAAACCCATTACAATACATTACATTTTCCATCACTTACCATCAAGCAAATTTTTTTATTTTTCCCCTCCCTTAAGGGCTGCAGCTCCCTCAGTTTTTGGTGGTTGAAATGGGTAGAAATTTGTCCCTAAATTAGCTTAGGAAAAGCTTGATTAAGTGAGCTTAGGTTTGGTTAATGTTTGCTTAAGTTTGCCTATAAAAGGTTGGCCATACCTTAGCTTGTATTTCCTTTCTTTTCATACCCTAAAACACACTTCATTTTCTCTCCCATTCCCTTGCTGCAGTTGACTGCCTTTAAGCCCCCAAACTACCATTTTTCAAGTCTAAAATTTTACCAAAAGATTACCAAAAACAAACCACTTCAAGCTTGTGCTAGGAGGAACCATTTTCAAGCCATTTCAAGTGCACCAAGGGTAAGCTTTTAGAATCCAAACCTTGTGGTTTTTAGTTATGGATTTGAGTTAACATTAAAAGAAATATTTTTGGTTTTTTGGTAGCATAAAACTGACCCCCATTCTCCTTGGTTTCCCACTGCCACTTTGTCATTTAAGCCTTAGTTCAAGTTTGTGCTCGGTTCAAAGTACAAGACGTAAAAACCGAAAACCCTTTCTCTTGTGGTTAGTCATTTTTAAGATTTTGATCAAGGGATTTATGTGTATTTGTTTATGCCCATGGGTTATAATAAGTTTATTTTAAGCCCTTAGCTTTCTATTTTAAGTTTGTGATTGTGTGGTTGTGTTTATAATTTTTACGAATGGTTATGAGTGTATGTGATGCAAAGAATATTTTGGAAGTGGCTGGATACAAACTTGTCCCCAGGAAATATCCACAGATTTTGGCCATTTTGACCCCCCTTAGGGTCCGAATTTGGATTTGGTAAAACATGGTGTTTTACCAAAATTTCAATACGATCGTTTTTAAATCAAATAGCCTTTGCCAAAAATGACACTACGATAGGTTTTTAGAGTGATTTTCACTCAGTGCCCAAAACTAGGACCAAAAAGTCTGAACCCAGAATTAGTCTCAGGTTTTGCTAAATATTGACCACTTAGAGTCCAAACTGGACTTCAGGCTCAACGCAAAAGTTGTAGATCTCATCGAGACTTGAGAATGACCTGCGCGTGTTTTAAAAATTTGGCCGTTTCAGGCCTTAAACAGAGCCAGTTTCAAAACAATACAAAATTGGGATTTTTTGTAAAAAACTGGACACAATAGCCACGGGTTTAGTAAGATTAGGGCTGGTTAGAGTTAGATTTGAGTTCTGAGATGAATACAATAATTGTTCATCTCGTCGAGAATGAAAATTTTCATGCTTGCCATTTTTACAAACAAAGTCGTTTTGATTAAGTTTCAAAACAGTTTTTGAAAATGGTTCAAGAACCATCCTTAAAATATAACACCAAAATGTATTTCACATTGTTTAAAATGAAAATGCGATTTTAATAAAAAATCCCCCACCTTCCAATGGGATGGCAAAGGGATGGTTTCAAAACAGAGAATTTTCCCAAAAATTTTATTAGTCAACCAAAACAATTTTTTAAAGTAAAACAGTGTGGGTAGCCCGGTAGGCTACCACACCAAACACGCAATAGTGGCCTGGTAGGCCACCACACCAAACAAGCCATAGTAGCCCGGTAGATCACCACACCCAAACAAGCAAAGTAACCCGACCTGTTACTACACCAAGTTTACACGTAGTAACCTACTAGGCTACCTAGTTACCAACGCGCGAGTTACCCGGTTAGTTGAATGGCCGGTAAACGAGTCAAGGACCATGTTCTAAACAACACTGTGAAGAATGATGTTTAATCTGTCAAAAAGATAATTAATCAGACACAATGGAAGTCAGATGCCAGATCCCCAAAGTAGGCCAATAGGGTACCGAAGGGCCTCGGTACCACATAGAAACACAAGTTATAGTTACTAACGAAAATAGTGACTTAAGAATGATAATAATTAATTTATTAGGTAATAAATTAATTAATCACATATAGAAAAATAAACTCTTGAGATAGAAAGCGAATTAATACCGATGGCAATCGGTACCAAGCGATTTATCTGCTTTGGTCACTAATGGTAACAGTGACTTAGCAAGAGTATTAATAAGAAGCGTTATTAATGACAGGTGGTAACCTGTAAGCTGATAAAGGTGAGTATATGAGTTGCTTGCTACAGCATGAGGAAAAAAAAAGATTTAAAGTACTGTTTTCATACTATGTTAAGTATAAACCATGCACAGTTGTTGCATAGCATGTTAGAAAAGCATATAGTTTCATAATCGCGTAGATTTATGAATAGTATAAGTAGATGCCATTAGATCCCTATTACGTAAGATTAGGGGATAGCTTAGTAAAGCTTATGGCATGAGGATAACAGATACGATTCAACCTTTTTCGTTCAAAGAGGTTTTCGGTTTAAGTTGACAGTTCTCTGCATAGTGACCCTCAACAAAATGACCCTTCGTACGATGGTCCTCCGTAAAATGGCTCTCCATATAGTGGCCCTCGGCAAAGTAAAGAAAGATAAATAATAAGGAAGCATAACTGAGCATAAATGATTCATGTAATATGCACGTTATGCCCTAGATACAGATAGAGCAAGCTTCCTAGTTGCATGATAGGACATGCCTACATGATTTGCATTCTGAGATGCCACGTGATATGTTTTTATGTTCTATGTGAATGTGTGACAAGATTGCCAGTTGTATATGCCCTAAGTATGGCTTACGATTTAAACATGTTTTGCAGATGACATGTTGTACTTATTGGGCATAAAGCTCACAGTGTATGTTCATGCTGTAGGTAAGCATCGTATGGCATAAACAGCAATGGGCGATGATGGTGGCGGAGGCAGATGTGAGGTGAGGTTATAGATACATCGCAAGTAATCTTTCGCATAATTTGAGTAACAATTGAACAGCATTTTTGAATAGTAACCGTTATACAGTATTTATGAATAGTAATCATTACACAGTATTTATAAATAGTACCCATTAAATAGTATTTTGAATAGTAACTGTTAAGCAGTATTTTTAGAATAATAAATAGTTAAATTATACGTATGTGAATAGTAAATATGTATGATGTATAAAAAAAATCCCTAAAATTAGGGTATCTAAGTAAATAGATTTTAAGGATGTATAAATGGTTTGCAAAAAATTATAAGTATCAGTACAAGTAATAGCAGTTTTTAAGTGACGGTCCAGGCCATTGAGGGCACGGGACATCAAAATAGTAGACTACATAGATCAATCACGCTTTAGTCCCGGTCCAATATGTCACCACCAAGCAACATATCTATGTCCCTACTCGGGAATCTATGCTCCAGACAATCAAGACAAACCGTCCCCATCATGGCTTTAGACAACATAATAGTCTTAACATGAGTTAGATGTCTGGTCTAACCCCATAGACTATGAACCATAATTTAGACTACTTACTTTAAAACATTGTCTTCTCGCATACAAAAGTCTATTGCATGCAACGTTCTAATAGTTTAACACAAGCAGTCAGTGAGCCATATTTGCTTACATTTACTTTAATATGTAAATAGAATAAGGACAAACAGCAATGTAATAAATAACCTCTTTATATAATTTTATTATCCAATTCAAAATAAATGAAACACATCAAAATGTCTTTCATGCTTAGAGAATTTCCTAACAGTATGGTCATTGCTCTGTGCTAAACAACTCAATCATATGATCACTAATTTCAGAGTCACACCACTATAACCTGAAACTAAACTCTCAATTGTATACCGTATTACAAAAGCTTGTGACAAGCTATTGTCCAATGACCTTGTCATGTATGTAAAACCCTTATACGATATCCATGATCAGCCTTAGGTCAAAGTCTGTTCAACCTACTAATCAAGCTATCTTAAAGTTCTACTATACTATCGAATAAGAAAATGAGTATTCACCATATGCGAATAAGAAGTCATTCACCTAGCAGACGACTCAAGGCCTTGTCCCTTTTCACATTTAGTATAATGCCTTTAAGAGGATACCTTTAACTCTTTATTAGAGTTATGATTCCAATATCTATAAACAAAACCTCCATCATATACAAGTCATGCACCCAATGAACCAATTTATAAACTTACTACCTCTGATATGCTTTAGCCATTAGAACATCAAAGTACACAAGTCATATACACGAAGTAGCTCGTTTACTCAAGATTAAGGTTATTGCATAATGAACGTCAAAAGTAGATTGATCCACTCATAGCGGACTACGCAGATCAATCACACTTAAGTCAAGGTCCAATATGTCACCACCAAGCAACATATCTATGTCTCTACTCAGAGTCTATAATCTAGACATTCAAGCCAAACCATCCCCACCATGTCTTTAGACAACATATATGATGCCCTGTGCTCTTAGTAGCCCAGACCGTCACTTAAAAACTGCTATTACTTGTACTGATACTTATACTTTCTTACAAACCATTTGTACTTCCTTAAAATCTATTTACTTAGACACCCTAATTTTAGGGGATTTTTATTTCTTTCTTACATTGTAGGTATTCACTATTCACATACGTATACTTTAACTATAGACTATTCCAAAATTACTACTTAATGGTTACTATTTAAAAATACTATTTAACATTTACTATTTAAAAATACTATTTAACAGTTACTATTCATAAATACTGTGTAACGATTACTATTCAAAAATTTAGTATAACGATTACTATTCAAAATATACTATTCAATGATTACTATTCATAAATACTGTATAACGGTTACTATTCTAAAAATGCTGTCAACTGTTACTCAAATTGTGCAGAAGATTAGTCACGGTGTATCCATAACCTCGCCTCACATCCGCCTCTGCCGCCATCATCGCCCATTGCTGTTTATTTCTAGGACGCTTACCTACAATATGGACACACATTGTGACCTTTATGCCCAGTAAGTATAACATGTCATCTACAAAACATGTTTAAATCATAAGCCATACTTAAGGCATATACAACTGACAATCCTGTCACACATTCACTTAGAATATTGAAACATATCATGTGGCATTTCAGAATGCAAATCATGTGGGCATGTCCTATCCTGCAGCTAGGAAGCTTGCTCTATCTATATCTAGGGCATAACATGTGTACTACATGAACCGTTTATACTCAGTTATGCTTCCTTATTAATTATCTTTCTTTACTTTGTCAAGGGCCACTGTGCGGAGAGCCACTTTTGTGACAACCAAGAAATTTTACTACTCTCGGAAACCATGTATCATGTATGTGCATAATGATTTTATGTGTATAATTGTAAAAAGTATGATTTAATATTATTTAAAATGCGACGAAATGTTCTGACGATGCCAAAGAGAGTGTGTTCAGGAATGAAAAATTTTACCGAACCGAAATCAGATAAATTATGCCTTTTCAGTTTCAAAAATTCTAAAAATATATTGTATCACACTAAAAGACAAAATACTTATGGCACAGATTTTTAGTCAAACCGGAGTAAATTAAGGAAAACTGATCGCACGAATAGCCTCAGAAACTCGTTTATGTGATTTTGATGCACAACCGTTTGGTTTGACTTTTGGTCAAAAAGTTTGATCGAAATTAATGAGTGGAGTCAAAGATTGAATGTGAAACTTTGAAGGGATGTAAGATTACATCAAGGTCTAAGGGCTAGGGTTTAAAGTCAATTTGATCCGATGGCCATGATTCAAAGTCAACACCAAAAAGTCAAAAAATCAATCCAAATAATTTCAAGAAAATTCTAGGGCTCCATATATGGTGGTTTTTGGTTGGAAATTCAGAAAAAATCTGCCCATTTTATATTCTTTGCAAAATAGCCCCTAAAGGTTGTTAAAATCACACAAAAAGTTACAAAAATACACCCAAAACAATTGCAAATCGGTCCCTTCTTTTCAGGCCAATATATACACGATTTTGACAGCCATAGAAACCAGAAAAAACTTGGTGTTTTCTGCCCCTTAGTAGCTATGAGCCTTCCCACCACTTCCAAGCAAATTTCTTCAAATATTTTCCATAGAAATTATGAAGGAATCCATCCCTAGCATCAAGAAATTAGCAAAGTAAGGTAAACCCTCCTTTTTCCAAGTTTTCTTCTCATTTTCTTGGCTAAAAAACCATGGGATATGGGGCTGATTTGAAGTGAAAAATTTTAGTTTTGTTGTGATGGATTCTTGCTTTAAAGAGTGTAAATGGAATGGGATTAGGTTAAGTGATGAATAAGAACACGAAAGAATAAGTTCAATGGCTATTTTGCTCACAAAATCTGTGAGCTATTAATGGTACAGAAAGGTAATATTTTGAGGTTAACTTGGTTGGTTTTTGTTGTTGAAAAGCATGTGGAAATGAAATGAAAGAAATAGATGGAATGGAATTGAAAAACATTAATTATTGTGCTTGTTTTCCTATGAAAAATTCTTGGGATACAATAGGTAAAATAGGAGTTTTTATGTTGATGAATTTGGATTTTAAATGTGGTATTGATTATGTAGTGCAATCAAGAAATGGAAATGGAAATGAAAACAAAATTTTGAGTTTGATTCTTAAAGAAATCCATGGGTTAAGGAAAGGAATTTAATGAAAATTTTTACTTGTTAGGGTAATGTTTTAATTTTTATAGATTATGTTGGTATGTAATGAAATTATAAATAAAATTAGGGGCAAGAAAAATTACATTTTGGTGCTTGTTTGGCAACAAAAATCCGAGGCTAGGGTCTTGGTAAAAAATAGGAAATTTTCTAAGGAATGTGTGAAAGAGTAAAATAGATGAAAACCGAGAGTAAGAATAGGTAAAACGAACCGAAACGTTGTTGAAAACAATGAGGGCTGTAAATGTATTTTTAGGGCAATGGATGATTTCAGAAGTAGTGAAATGTCCATTTGAGGTCCCGAACAGTTAGAAAAACGAGAAACGATCCCGAGGGTCGGGTGAATAGTAACCCGAGTATTTCAGCAAGAAATGTCATAAAAGCTCTATAAGGCCTAAAAAAGACTATTTTATGATTTTTTTGAGACTAGGAAACCCAGTTAAAACGTTAAAATGAAAATTTTACGGTCTAAGGTCCCATCAGGAACAAAATGATCATATTGACCAAATTTTTCTGAAATGCTACGAAAAGACCGTAAAAGCCTCAGAATGATTTAATTAAAATTTTAAAGGCCAAAATAGGGCGTAATGTTAGGAAATGCCCTAAGCATTAGAGACATTTTATGTATTTATTTTGAACTAGATAATAAAATTATAATATAGAGGTTATTCATTACATTGCTATTTGTCTTTATTCTATTTACATGTTAAAGTAAATGTAAGCAAATATGGCTCACTAACTGCTTACGTTAAAACTATTAGAACGTTACATGCAATGGACTTTTGTATGCGAGAAGACAATGTTCTAAAGTAAGCGATCTAAATTGAGGTCTGTAGTCTATAGGGTTAAACTGAGCATCTAACTCATGTTAAGACTGTTATGTTGTCTAAAGCCATGGTGGGGATAGTTTGACTTAACTGTCTGGAGCATAGACCTCCAAGTAGAGACATAGATATGTTGCTTGGTGGTGACATATTAGACCGGGACTAAAGCATGATTGATCTACGTAGTCTGCTATGAGTGGATCAATCTGCTTTTGATGTTCATTAGGCAATAACCTTAATCATGAGTTAATGAACTACTTCATGTATATGACTTGTATACATTGATGTTCCAATGGCTAAAGCATCTTAGAGGTAGTAAGCTTATAGACCGATTCGTTGGGTGCATGGCTTGTATACGATGAAGGGTTTGTTTATAGATATCGGAATCATAGCTCTAAGGAGTTAAAGATATCCTCTTAAAGGAATTATACTGGATGTGAAAATGGACAAGGCCTTAGGTCGTCTACTGGGCAGATAACTTCTTATTCACATATGTTGAATAATCATTTTCTTATTCAGTAGTATAATGGAACTTTAAGATAGCCTGATCAGTAGGATTAAACGGACTTTGACCTAAGGCCGATCATGGATATCATATGAGGGTTTTGCATACACGACAAGGTCATTGGGCATTAGCTTGTCACAGGCTTTCATAATACGGTATATAATTGGGAGTTCAGTTTCAGGTTTATAGTGGTGTGACTCTGAAATTAGTGATTATGTGATTGAGTTATTATTCAGTATAGAATGATAATCATACGGATTTTGGGAGCCCGATTATATATGTCCAATTGGTCCCTCTACTAGCTCCACATAATTTCTTAATGGTTCGCAAATTGATTTGTGTATGCTTATTGGCTAGTTGATTATGCATAGATGGTGTTGACATAGGATTAGGATGGTGGACAAGATTCTCTTCCGTTGAATTCATATTTTGTTTTGGATAGTAGAGTACATAATTATTCAAACTCCAAATAAATTTGCCATGATTTCATTTGAGATTGGATTGGAGTTGTAGAAAATTATCCATGATAACAAAAATTTGAAGTACAACTTTTTTATGGATTTTGAAATTTGAAATTTAAATTTTGAATTTGAAATTTAAATTTGAAATTCGAATTTGAAATTTGAATTTGAAATTTGAAATTTGAAATTTGAAATTTGAAATTTGAAATTCAAATTTTGAATCACAGTCCAAGTGGAATTCGAATTCTCTGTGGATAATTCCACAGGGTTAGAATTCAAATTTGAGTTGGATTATGGAGAGGCTTGTTTGAATCCTACTTGAATTTTGAGTCCTAATCTATCTAGAAAAACTGAGTTTGTTAGGGAGGATGACTCCTAGGAGAATTCGGATTCTTAATGGATAAGGATGCAGGGAAAATTCGAGTTTCAATCGCAGTTGAATTTGGATTCTCTCCCTCCCTAAAGTGCACGAAATTTTATGGATAAATCCAAGGAGATTTTTTGGTTTTTATGGATAAGGGTGAGATTAAATTCAAGCTAAAAAATCCTGTTCGAATTTTGGTTCTTCCCTTCACAAAAGTGGCCGAAAATTTTGTGGATAATCCTAAGGGAGATTTTCGGTTTTTTAGTGGATAAGGGTGAGATAAAATTCAAGCTAGAAAATCCTATTTGGATTTTGATTCTCCTCACTTTTAATGGTCGAATCTAGTCATGATTTTGGCACTAGGGAAATTCGGTTATTATGGATAATTGAACAGATAAAATTCAAGTTAAAATCTTGTTTGAATTTGGATTGCAAAAATCCCAAGGTTAGGCAAATCTTCGCATGATTGTGGCCTATGGGATTTTCGAATTTTATTAATGGATAAGGGAGAAAATCTTCTCCTAATACAATTCAAATTCAAGAGATCACCTCATGCAAGTCTATAAATAGAGGTCCTACCACTCCAGTTCTCTCAGACCATAGACTCTCAGGTGAGCAGGCTTATTGTTGCACAACTCACCGTGACAATAAGTTCTTTAGAGATCTGGTTAGTCAGAAGAAGACTAGCAGTGCTAGCATATTGATCGAGGTTCAGAGTGCCCACACACTCAGCCATTTAGGAACTAGAGAATAGGAGAGAAGGCTAGTTAGTTGAAACCCTCCAGTCATTCTCCTCCTACAGTTGGCGTCCTCTTTAGGTATGAGTTTTATTATTGTTAATTTATTGTATATGGCATCACGAGATATTTAAAGATCTTGAAAAATTTTTATTGTTCCGCTACGCCGCTCTTACAGATTTTATTTCCTACAATTAGTATCAGAGCCATCTCGTGAGTATGCCATGTACATAAATTAGACAATTAGTTAGTGTTTTATTTATGTATGGACTTGATATTTAGAGAGTGGTATTCTAGGATTCCTTAATGTTGTTATCATGTATTATGTAGTATGTGGTTGTTTTAATTTTTTAAATTATTATAAGCATGCTTGTTTTATGCTGGTTATGGTTCCTTAGAATTTAGAAAATTGTATATAGGATTTTTTGTGTAACCATGGGAGCGGTTTATCATTACCATAATTTTCCCATGAATTTTATATATTTTTTTTTTGTCTCTTAGAATTATTATGATTAGAATCTTTGTACACCGGAAATGGTTTAGGAAATTTTATGTAATTATTCTTGGAGGAGATTGAAGTTTGAAGACCGTAATTTATTTTTCTCAAAAGTTAAATTTAATTTAAAGGTTGAAATTTTATTTGTGTGGAAAATTCCAATTTAATTAGGATTCAAATTAATTTTTGGAGATCTTAATGGGAAAATTGGAATATGACACAAAAATCGAGACACGACCCCTCGGGATAGGCCATCGGCCTTGGTAGGGCTGCAGCAGCCCTTGTCCAGGCCAAGACCACCCACGGCCGCAAGCTTTGCTTGCAGCCAAGGGTGGCCATGGCCCATCCAAGGGCCAGCCAGCCCTTGGGCGTGCAGCTGATGGGCTGCTACACCCACTCGGGTGTGCAGCTCAGCACCTGTAGCCAGCTGGACTGCAACTGGCCAGTGGCCGTGGGCTGCCAGCCCCCCCGGGGGGCTAGGGGCTAGAGGCTATCCACGGTGGCTGCAGACCTTCGGGGGCACGTGGGCCGATAAGCCGACAAACGAAAATTTTGATTTTTAAATTTGAGATTTAATTTTAAAATCATGTTTAAAAATATGTAATTAAAATTTTAAAGTTTTTGAAATTACATATTATTACACATGATATTTAAATTGTTTAAAATTTGAATTTGAAATTTAAATTTAAAATTCGAATTTAAGATTTGAATTTGAAATTTAAATTTTTGGAATTTATATTTTAAATAATTTTTGGGATGAGAAATAAATGGAGAGGCTACATAAAGATGGATACAAGAAGACGGAACAAAATTCAAGACCCAAAGAATGCTTTGGATAGAATTTTGTAATCTTTATATTCTTTGTTCTAGGATAGAACCATGGCTTGGTTATTTTTCAGTCAATTATTTTTTCTATGATATGTTGTGGATGTATAAATATGTATTGATGGATGTTATGTATGCATATTTGATAATATATCATATAGGATAGGTAAATGCTGCTCATACTATATTGATCATACATATTTGTCAAAACTTGCATGTTTTTCAAAATTTTGAGTGGGAGAGGGTTTCAAACAAAACCCACGGCCTCCATTGTTGATCCATATGTGAAAACATGGTAACGCCTCGCGTTAGTTCTGCCCTGACCACACCCCTCGGTAGGTGTTTACTGCCGTCGGTACACTAGGTTGGATCTCCTATGTGGAAAACATGTTCGGACACGATCCTATTCGTGACCACCCCTTAGTGGCTTGGTAGGACGTGGATCGGGCTACATAAATAATGGTTATACACTCAAGACTGGTTTGGTTATTAACCTTCCCTAGAAACTCTGTTAACTAAACTGGTGGCCAGAATAAGTGGTTATTAATATATGTCTTAACCTTGGAGGATTTAAGGCAACATATGTTAATTGGATGGGGTCCATGTTCCGGCTATTTGTCTCATGACCACCCCTCGATGGCTTAGGGCAATAAGTGCTGACAATTATCATTGCAATGCTACATGTTTTTCAAGTTTCATGTAGGAATATACTTGTATGTTTTATTTGCTAAATTATCTGTATATTTACTTGGGCTTTGTAATGATGTCTAGTGTAATTTTATTTCAGTTCAAAATATCACCAACACCCTTCATTTCAATACTTACTGAAAATAAGCTGAATGGCGATAATTATAAAGATTGAAAAAGAAATCTACTGATTGTTCTCAACTATGAGAGACATAAGTTCGTGCTGGACGAACCATACCCACCTGGGCCCAAACCTGACACACCGCTTGAGGAGGTCCTAATTGCCTATACTCATTGGAGAGAATCCAATGAGGTAGCTCGGTGCTACATTCTAGCTAGCATGACGAGTGCTTTATAAAAGCAGCATGAGACTTATCAAGTTGCTAGGGAGATCATGGAAAATCTGGAGGACATGTTCAGAGGCCAAGAAAAATTGGCTCGATAGTCTGCAATCACCAGCATTATGAACTCTAAGCAAAAGGCAGGTACTCCAATGAAGGACCATATGATCACTCTAATGAGATTCTTTGCTGAGGCTGCCGAGAACGGTGCTGAACTAGACTACAACACCCAGATCAAGATGTTGTTCAAAACTCCGTCAAAAGATTTTATGGGGTTTAAGGCCGCATATAATCTGGCGACAAGGGAGCTAGGACTAACCAAGCTCATGAAGTAACTCTAAGGTTATGAACGGATGATCATGGATAGGGATGCGGTCTAACTAGTTCTTTTAATCCTCCTGTCTCGGATGGAAAGAAGAAGAAGAAGAACAAGAAGTCCAGGGACCCTAAAAAGTACAAGTACTTCCACTGTGGGAAGGTTGGTCATTTAAAGAAGGTTTGCCAGGAATTCCTAGCCGCCAAAGGCAAGGAAGGTAAGGAACTTTACTATTTAGAAGCATGTTCGGTGGAAGACTCAAAAGACACTTGGGTTATTGATTCGGGCGCCACTAAACATATTTGGGTTTCTATGCAGGGGTTCATGGAAATGTGAAGTCTACATGATAGGAGCCTCTCGCTGTGGACCGGAGACGATAGCTTTATGGTGGCTGAGGTAGTGGGAGATGTTTATCTTTACTTTGATGAATTTAGGTTTATATTATTGAAAGACTGTTTTTTTATGTTCCTAATTTTAGGAGGAACCTTATATCGATAGCTTGTTTAATAAAGGATTTTTATTCAGTTTCTTTTAGTAAAAGAGTTGATATTTATAAAAATAAGTCTTTTATCTATTCTGGATGGATGGATGGAAACATATATTTGATCAAACCAAAGATGTACTCACTGCTTGACACCGAATTAATAGATAACTCTAAAAGGTTGAAAGTTTCTCAATCTAACAAGGCGTATCTTTGGCATTTAAGACTTGCTCATATTAATCTGTTAGGAAATGCCCTAAGCATTAGAGACATTTTGATGTATTTATTTTGAACTGGATAATAAAATTATATATAGAGGTTATTTATTACATTGCTATCTATCCTCATTTTATTTACATGTTAAAGTAAATGTAAGCAAATATGGCTCCCTGACTACTTATGTTAAAACTGTTAGAACGTTGCATGCAATGGACTTTTGTATGCGAGAAGACAATGTTCTAAAGTAAGCGGTCTAAACTAAGGTCTGTACTCTATGGGGTTAGACCGAGCATCTAACTCATGTTAAGACTATTACGTTGTCGAAAGCCTTAGAGGGCTGGAGCATAGACTCCCAAGTAGAGATATAGATATGTTGCTTGGTAGTGACATATTAGATTGGGACTAAAGCGTGATTGATCTACAAAGTCCGCTTTGAGTGGATCGATCTGCTTTTGACGTTCATTGTGCAGTAACCTTAATCCTGAGTAGATGGACAGTTTCATGTATATGACTTGTGTACTTTGATGTTCCAATGGCTAAAGCGTCTCAAAGGTAGTAAGCATATAGACCGGTTCGTTGGGTGCACGACTTGTATACGATGAAGGTTTTGTTTACAGATATCGGAATCATAACTCTAATGAGGAGTTAAGGGTATCCTCTTAAAGGCATTATACTAAATGTGAAAATGGACAAGGCCTTGGGTCATCTGCTGGGCGGATGACTTCTTATTCATATATGGTGAATAATCATTTTCTTTATTCGGTAGTATAATGGAACTTTAAGATAGCCTGATCAGTAGGATTAAACGGACTTCGACCCAAGGCTGATCATGGATATCATATGAGGGTTCTACATACATGACAAGGTCATTGGGCGATAGCTTGTCCCAGGCTTACGTAATACGGTATATAATTAGGAGTTCAGTTTCAGGTTTATAGTGGTGTGACTCTGAAATTAGTGATCATATGATTGAGTTGTTCGGTAGAGAATGATGATCATATGGATTTGCGGGAGCCCAATTATATATGTCTAAGTGGTTCTTCTACTAGCTCCACATAATTCCTTAACGTTTGGCAAAATTGATTTATGTATGCTATTGGCTAGTTTATTATGCATGGATGGTGTTGACATAGGATTAGGATGGTGGACAAGATTCTCTCCGGTTAGATTCAGATTTTATTTTGGATAATAGAGTACATAATTATTCGAACTCCAAATAAAGTTGCCATGATTTTATTTGAGATTGGATTGGAGTTGTAAAAAATTATCCCTGAGAACAAGAATTTGAAATACAACTATTTTGTGGATTTTGAATTTTGAATTTTGAAATTTGAAAATTGAATTTGAAATTTGAAATTCAAATTTTGAATCATAGTCCAAGTGGGATTCAAATTTCTTGTGTTAAATGCACAAGGAATGAAATTCGAATTCGAGTTGGATATGAAGAGGAAAATCTTGTTAGAATCTTGCTTGAATTTTGAATCCAAATCCTAATAATAATGGATGAAAATTTTGAAGATTATCCTCATGGAATTTTTGGATTTTTTTGTGGATAAAGTTCAAGGAAAAATTCAAGTTTCAATCCCAGTTGAATTTGGATTCTCTCCTACCTGATTATGGTCGAAAATTTGAGGAAGATCTCCAGGGAGATTTTCGGTTATTTTGGATTAGGATGAGATAAGATTTAAGCTTGAAAATCCTAGTCGAATTTTGATTCTTCCTTATCCAAAAGTGGCCAAAATTTTTGTTGGGATTTTCCCTTTGGATTTTTGGATTTTTTGGTTGAAAAAGGGAGATAAGATTCATGTTAAAATCTTGTTTAGATTTGAATTAGATAATCCTAATGTTGGCCAAAATTTGTTGGATTTTCTCTTGGATAATTTCAGATTTTATGTTGTGGATAAGGGAGAAAATCTTCTCCTAATCCAATTCGAATTCAGAGAATCACCTCATGCAAGTCTATAAATAGAGGTCTTACCACTCCAGTTCTCTCAGACCACAGACTCTCAGGTGAGCAGGCTTATTGTTGCATAACTCACCATGACAATAAGTTCTTTAGAGATCTGGGTGGTTGGATGAAGACTAGCAGTGCTAGCATACCAATCAAGATTCAGAGTGCCCACACACTCAGCCATTCGGGAATTGGAGAATAGTAGAGAAGGCTAGTTAGTTGAAGCCCTCCGGTCATTCTCCTCTTACAAGATTGGCATCCTTGAGGTATGAGTTTAAATTATTGTTGGTTTATTGTATATGGCATCATGAGATATTTAATGATCTTGAAAAATTTTTATTGTTCCGCTGCACCACTCTGATACATTTTTATCGATTTATTTTCTACATAATCAGGATAGGATTCAAAGGTCAGTGAAAGACGGTCCTCTAGAATCTCTAGAGGAGGTACGTCTTCCTCAATGTGAGTCTTGTCTTGAGAGTAAGATGACTAAGAGGTCTTTTGGAGCTAAGGGTACTAGGGCTTAGGAACTCTTAGAAATTGTGCGCACTGACGTATGTGGCCCCATGAACATCACAGCACAAGGAGGGTTCGAGTATTATGTCTCCTTTATAGATGATTACTCAAGGTATGGATATATGTACCCAATGCACCGCAAAAGCGAAACCTTTGATAAATTCAAAGAGTATTGTGCGAAAGTGAAAAAGCAATTGGGTAAATCAATAAAGACACTTCGATCTGATTGAGGTGGCGAGTACCTCTCCGATGAATTTCTAGGACATCTTGTAGAGAATGGGATATTATCCCAATTGACTGCACCTGGTACTCCACAACAGAATGGTGTAGCCAAAAGGAGAAACAGGACCTTATTGGATATGGTACGGCCCATGATGAGTTGTTCAACGTTGCCATTATCATTTTAGGGATATGCATTACAAATGACGTGCTATATTCTGAACCAGGTTCCAAGCAAGTCAATTCCCAGGACTCCATATGAATTGTGGTGTGGCAGGAAGCCCTCCCTTGGACATATGAGAATATGGGGCTACCCGGCACATGTACTGGATGGGGATGCGAAGAAGTTAGAATCAAGAACGGAATTGTGCATGTTTGTAGGGTATCCTAAGGGAACTAAGAGGAGGTCTGTTCTATAACCTGAAGGAACAAAAAGTCATTGTTTCAACCCATATGACATTCTTGGAGGAAAGTCACATGAATGACTTCAAGCTTCAAAGCAAAGTGGTGCTAGAGGAGTTATCATGTGAAAGAACTACTCCATAGGTTTCGATCTTGGACGCAAGTCCGAGTTCTGGTGAAAGACCTACAGACGATTAACAATTTAGGGTGCCTCGTCATAGTGGGAGGGTTTCAGAGAAGCCTAATTTCTTCATGTCTAATGCTGAGGTATACCAGGCTGAGGCTCATAAGCATGAGGATGATCGGGTCACCTATGATGAAGCTATAAATGATGTTGATTCTAAATCTTGGAAATAGGCCATGAACAATGAGATGGATTCTATGAAATCTAACTCTGTTTGGGAACTTGTAGATCTACCGGATAGGATAAAACCCATTGGATGCAAATGGGTCTACAAAGAAAGAAGGATGCAGAAGGGAGAGTAGAAACTTTCAAAGCTAGACTGGTTGCAAAGAGATACACGCAAAAGACTGGAATCGATTACGATGAAACCTTTTCACCTGTTACTATGCTGAAGTCTATCCATATTCTTCTGTTCATTGCTGCGGCTCTCGATTATGAGATCTGGCAAATGGATGTCAAGACGGCATTCCTGAATGGCCATCTTGAGGAATGTATCTACATGATACAGCCCGACGGGTTGTGGCAAAAGGCCAAGAAAGAAAAGTCTACAAGTTGCTTAGATCCATTTATGGATTAAAGCAAGCATCCCACTCATGGAACCAGAGATTTGATCAAGCGATCAAGACATTCAGTTTTAAGCAGAATGTTGATAAACCCTGCATTTATAAACATATTAAGGATGGTAAAGTGGTCTTTCTAGTACTCTATATCGATGATATACTGTTTATTAGGAATGATATAGGAAACTTATCATCGGTCAAGCTCTGACTACACCAACAGTTAGCTAATTATGTTCTAGGCATTCGTCTCTTTAGAGATCAGATGAACAAAATGATAGCATTATCCCAGGCTACATATATAGATAAAATTATTGACAAATATGCAATGCAAGAGGTAAAGAAAGGTTCACAACCTTCCATTATTGGTCTAACTCTTTCATTGGATGACTATCTCAAGACATGGGAAGAAAGAGAGCGTATGAGTAAGGTCTGTTATGCATCCGCTGTGGGTAGCCTTATGTACGCTATGCTTTGTACTCGCTCAGACATATGTTTTGCAGTAGGTATGGTGAGTCGATATCAAGCGAATCCTGGAACCAAGCACTGGCAAGCAGTAAAGCATATACTCAAGTATCTTAAGAGAACGAAGAATTATATGCTAGTGTATTCTAGAGGGGATCTAACACCCGTAGGATACACGAACTCAGACTTGCAAGGATTTGAGGAAATCGACATCAGGATCAGTGTTCTTAGTTGGAGAGGGCATGTGGAGACAGGTTGAGTGGATGTATGTAAGGTCGCATCTGAGGACAACATTGCCAATGCCTTTACTAAGACTTTGATGGCTAGAAGCTTTGAAAGGCATGTGGAGGCGATGGGGATGCGTAACATGGCACATCTACTGGCTTAGGGCAAGTGGGAGATTGTTAGGAAATGCCCTAAGCATTAGAGATATTTTATGTATTTATTTTGAACTAGATAATAAAATTATAATATAGAGGTTATTCATTACATTACTGTTTGTCCTTATTCTATTTACATGTTAAAGCAAATGTAAGCAAATATGGCTCACTGACTGCTTATGTTAAAACTGCTAGAATGTTGCATGTAATGGACTTTTGTATATGAGAAGACAATGTTCTAAAGTAAGCGGTCTAAACTGAGGTCTGTAGTCTATGGGGTTAGACCGAGCATCTAACTCATGTTAAGATTATTATGTTATCTAAAGCCATGGTGGAGACGGTTTGTCTTGACTGTCTAGAGCATAGACTCTTAAGTAGAGACATAGATATGTTGCTTGATGGTGACATATTAGACCAGGACTAAAGCGTGATTGGTCTACGTAGTCCACTATGAGTGGATCAATCTGCTTTTGACGTTCATTATGCAATAACCTTAATTCTGAGTAAATGAACTACTTCATGTATATGACTTGGTTACTTTGATATTTCAATGGATAAATTGTCTAGAGGTAGTAAGCTTATAGACCAGTTCGTTGGGTGCATGACTTGTATACGATGAAGGGTTTGTTTACAGATATCGGAATCATAGCTTTAAGGAGTTAAAGGTATCCTCTTAAAGGTATTATACTAGATGTGAAAATGGACAAGGCCTTGGGTCGTCTGTTGGGTAGATGACTTCTTATTCACGTATGGTGAATAATCATTTTCTTATTCGGTAGTATAATGGAACTTTAAGATAGTCTGATCAGTAGGATTAAACGGACTTTGACGTAAGATTGATCATGGATATCATATGAGGGTTTTGCATACATGACAAGGTCATTGGACATTAGCTTATCACAGGCTTTCGTAATACGATATATAATTGGGAGTTCAGTTTCAGGTTATAGTGGTGTGACTCTGAAATTAGTGATCATGTGGTTGAGTTATTATTCGGTACAGAATGATGATCATATGGATTCATGGCAGTATATTTAATTGCTAACTTGGGCAGAAAAGGACAAGCACGTGCGTTGGCCTTCATTACTGAAACCAAGCAAGGTCTCAGCCATTGGATTGGCTACACCTATCCATTCATCTTATACCTTAGCATTTTAAAAGAAAATTTTTCCTTTAGCTAAAAAAGTACACAAAGAGTGCAGTGGCAAAAAAGGAAGCCGCAGGAAGCGAAAAAGGAAAGAAGAACAATACTACCGGAAATAGGGGGATCCTAAGAAGGAAAGTGAATATCCAGTAGTTGGAGGCAATTCTGAGCATTCTTTCTGGAAGAAGGAGCTAGAATTCTATCACCACACGTCATGTATCTTGATCCTCTTGTCTATATTTCATTTTAATTTCTCAGTTGTATTTTTCTCTCTCTTCTTCTCTGTGAACAATGTGCTTTGTTTTCATACCGATTGAACAATCAGTCATGAGCTGAATTCCTTGAAGGCTGAGATGATAAAGTATTGGAACCTGTGACTAAAACTGTGTATGCTGAGCATGTTAATTCAATGTTACTCAGTTTATTCAACATTGTTTCTACTATTTATTTGTGTTCATTGACTGGCCATCTTGAACATAATGCCATGATTTTGATTAGTTGGAAAACTGATTAGGATTAGATTGGTGTTGGATAATGTGCGTTTAGTTGGTTTTATGTATCAGACTAACTAAATCTGCAAGTTAAACAGGAATGTTCACTGACCTCACATAACCATTTTAGATTATGAGCGTGATCTAGTTTTGTATTTATTTTTGCATAGGAATATGTTAAAAATGGAATATGAATGTAATGACATAAGTATTTAGAAGAATCTTGTGGAGTTTTAAAAATCTGGGTTAGCTGACGAGCATTACTGTAGCATTGCTATAGCATACATTATCCAGTTGCAGGGGAAAGGAAATTGAATCTTAGTCGTTTCGTCTCTGATTGTTGATTACTCTGCTGATTTGCATTCGCACTTGATTTATGCCTGTTTATTGCATTTCATTACAACATATTTGACTTCATTTGAATTTTGATCAATCTTTGCAATTACCTACTTTACTTTTACATAAGGCTAGTAGCATTAACTTTCTCTGTGGGATGATACTCAACTCATTCACTTTATTACTTGATTGCGACACGTGCACTTGCGTAGCTAAATTCTGTGTAGACAACAACCTACCTTCTGTTTAGAGTTCATGATAATGGTGATAGTAGACTGTCAAGCTAATTTTTCTTGGCCTCCGATCATGTCTTCCAAGTTTTCCATGATCTCGCTAGCAACTTGATAAGTCTCATGCTACTTTTGTAAAGCACTCGTCATGCTAGCAAGAATGTAGCACCGAGCTATCTCATTGGATTCTCTCCAACGAGTATAGGCTATCAGGATCTCCTCAAGCAGTGTGTCAGGTTTGGGCCTAGGTGGGCATGGTTCGTCTAATACAAACTTGTGTCTCTCGCAATTGAGAACTATGAGCAGATTTCTTTTCTAGTCTTTATAATTATCACCATTAAGTTTATTCTCAGTAAGTATTGAAATGAGGGGTGTCGGTGACATTATAAACTGAAATAAAGTTGTACTAGACATCATTACAGAGCCCAAGCAAATATAGAGATAATTTAGCAAATAAAACATACAAGTATATTCCTACATGAAACTTGAAAAAACATGTAGCATTGCAATGGTAATTCTCAGTATCTATTACCTCAAAACCACCGAGGGGTGGTCATGAGACAAATAGCTGGAACATGAACCCCGTCCAATTAATATATGTTGACTTAAATCCTCCAAGGTTAAGACATATATTAATAACCAGTTATTTTGGCCACCAGTTTAGTTAACAAAGCTTCTAGGGAAGGTTAATAACTAAACAAGTCTTGAGTGTATAATCATTATTTACGTAGTCTGATCCATGTCCTGCCAAGCCACTGAGGGGTGGTCATGAATAGTGTAATGACCCCTATATTCACAGAACCTACTTACTGTGTAATAAGTAATTAAGGAATGATTTTAGAGTATTTTGAAGCTTTTTGGTGCATATTTGAAGAACACAGTCAGGTACACGGCCATGTAAGTAGCCGTGTATCGTTTGGACTGTTGTGAAGGAAAATAAACCGGTAAAAACGTATCAGAGTGACGCAGCGAAACAATAAAAATTTTTAGATCGTTAAATATCTCATGATGCCATATACAATAAATCAACAACAATTAAAACTCATACCTCAAGGACGCCAATATGCAGGAGGAAAATGACCGGAGGCTTCAACCAACTAGCCTTCTCTACTATTCTCCAATTCCCGAATGGCTGAGTGTGTGGACACTCTGAACCTCGATCGGTATGCTAGCACTGCTAGTCTTCTTCCGACCACCCAGATCTCTAAAGAACTTTATTGTCACGATGAGCTGTGCAACAATAAGCCTGCTCACCTGAGAGTCTGTGGTCTGATAGAACTGGAGTGGCAGGACCTCTATTTATAGACCTGCATGAGGTGATTCTCTGAATTCGAATTGGACTAGGAAAAGATTTTCTCCCTTATCCAAACCAAAAAATCCGAATTTTCCAAGGGAGAATCTCCACAATTAAATTCGGTTTTCCTAGGACAAATCCAATCCAAATCTAAACAAGATTTTAACTAGAATTTTATCTCCCTTTTTCAACCAAAAAATCCGAAATCTTTAGGAGAAAATCTTCTCCAAATTTTCGGCCACTTTTAGGATAAGAAAGAATCAAAATTCCACTAGGATTTTTCAAGCTAAATCTCATCTCAACCTTATCCAAAAATAACCGAATTTCCTAGGATAAAGCCTCCAAAATTTAGGCCACTTTTAGGGAGGGAGAGAATCCAAATTCAACTAGGATTGAAACTTGAATTTTCCCTTGAATCTTATCTACAAAAACCGAATTTTCCATTGAGGATTATCCTCAAAAAATTCGCCCACTTTTGTTGGGATTTGGATTCAAAATTCAAGTAGGATTCTAACAAGATTATCCTCTCCAAATCCAACTCAAATTCGAATTTCAAACCTTGTGGATTTTCCACAACAAATTCGAATCCTACTTGGACTGTGATTCAAAATTTGAATTTCAAATTTCAAATTCAAATTTCAAATTCAAATTTCAAATTTCAAATTTCAAATTTCAAATTTAAATTTCAAATTCAAATTTCAAATTCGAATTTTCAAATTCAAATTTCAAATTCAAATTTCAAATTCAAAATTCAAATTTCAAATTTCAAAATTCAAATTTCAAATTTCAAAATTCAAATTTCAAATTCCACAAAACGGTTGTGTTTCATATTCTTGTTCTCATGGATAATTTTCTACAACTCCAATCCAATCTCAAATAAAATCATGGCAACTTTATTTGGAGTTCGAATAATTGTGTACTCTATTATCCAAAACAAAGTCTGAATCCAACCGGAGAGAATCTTGTCTACCATCCTAATCCTGTGTCATCACCATCCATGCATAATAAACTAGCCAATAGCATACACAAATCAATTTGCCAAACGTTAAGGAATTATGTGGAGCTAGTAGAGGGACTGATTGGACATATATAATCGGGCTCCCGTGATTCCATATGATCATCATTCTGTACCGAACAACTCAATCATATGATCACTAATTTCAGAGTCACACCACTATAAACCTGAAACTGAACTCCCAATTATGTACCGTATTACGTAAGCCTGTGACGAGCTACCATCCAATGACCTTGTCATATATGCAAAACCCTCATATGATATCCATGATCAGCCTTAGGTCAAAGTCCGTTTAATCCTACTGATCAGGCTATCTTAAAGTTCCATTATACTACCGAATCAAGAAAATGATTATTCACCATATGTGAATAAGAAGTCATCCGCCCAGCAGACGACCCAAGGCCTTGTCCATTTTCACATTCAGTATAATGCCTTTAAGAGGATACCTTTAACTCCTCAGAGCTATGATTCCGATATCTGCAAACAAACCCTTCATCGTATACAAGTCATGCACCCAACGAACCGGTCTATAAGCTTACTACCTCTGAGACGCTTTAGCCATTGGAACATCAAAGTACACAAGTCATATACATGAAGTAGTTCATTTACTCAGGATTCAGGTTATTGCACAATGAACGTCAAAAGCAGATTGATCCACTCACAGTGGACTACGTAGATCAATCACGCTTTAGTCCCGGTCTAATATGTCACCACCGAGCAACATATCCATGTCTCTACTTGGGAGTCCAGCTCCAGACAGTCAAGACAGACCGTCCCCTCTAAGGCTTTAGACAACATAATAGTCTTAACATGAGTTAGATGCTCGGTCTAACCCCATAGACTACAGACCATAGTTTAGACTACTAACTTTAGAACATTGTCTTCTCGCATACAAAAGTCCATTGCATGCAACGTTCTAACAGTTTTAACACAAGCAGTCAGTGAGCCATATTTGCTTATATTTACTTTAACATGTAAATTAGACGAGGACAGATAGCAATGTAATGAATAACCTCTATGTATAATTTTATTATCCAGTTCAAAATGAATACATCAAAATGTCTCTAATACTTAGGGCATTTCCTAACAATCTCCCACTTGCCCTAAGCCAGTAGATGTGCCATGTTACGCATCCCCATCGCCTCTACATGCCTCTCAAAGCTTCTAGCTACCAAAGTCTTAGTAAAGGGATCAGCGATGTTGTCCTCGGACGCGATCTTACATACATCCATTTGTCCTGTCTCCACATGCCCTCTAATAATGTGATACCTCCGATCTATGTGCTTGGTCCTCTTGTGGTGCCGAGATTTCCTTGTGTTGGCAATAGCCCCTGTATTATCACAGTAAAGTGTGATAGGCTTGTCAACACCCGGAATGACCTCAAGGTCTCTAAAGAACTTGCGGAGCCAAACCGCTTCTTTAGATGCCTCAGCCGCAGCCACATACTCAGCCTCCATAGTAGAGTCAGCTGTGCAGCCCTGCTTCACGCTCCTCCACACAATGGCGCCTCCTCCGAGTAAAAACACTGATCCAGATGTCGATTTCCTTGAATCCTTACAAGTCTGGAAGTCTGAGTCCGTGTATCCTACGGGTGTTAGGTCCCCTCCAGAATACACTAGCATATAATCCCTCGTTCTCTTAAGATACTTGAGTATATGCTTTACTGCTTGCCAGTGCTTGGTTCCAGGATTCGCTTGATATCGACTCACCATACCTACTGCAAAACATATGTCCGGGCGAGTGCAAAGCATAGCGTACATAAGGCTACCCACAGCGGATGCATAAGGGACCTTACTCATACGCTCTCTTTCTTCCGATGTCTTGGGACAGTCATCCAATGAAAGAGTTAAACCGGCAATAGAAGGTTGTGAGCCTTTCTTTGCCTCTAGCATTGCATATTTGTCAATTATTTTATCTATGTATGAAGCTTGGGATAATGCTATCATTTTGTTCTTTCGATCTCTGAAAAGACGAATGCCTAGAACATAATTAGCTTCTCCTAAGTCCTTCATGTCAAACTGTTGGTGTAGCCAAAGCTTGACCGATGATAAATTCCCTACATCATTCCCAATGAGTAGTATATCATCGACATAGAGTATCAGAAAGACCACTTTTCCATCCTTAATACGTTTATAAACACAAGGTTCATCAACGTTCTACTCAAAACCAAATGTCTTAATCGCTTGATCAAACCTCTGGTTCCATGAGCGGGATGCCTGCTTTAATCCATAAATGGATCTAAGCAACTTGCAGACTTTCTTATCTTGACCTTTTGCTACGAACCCTTCGGACTGTATCATATAGATACACTCTTCAAGATGGCCATTCAAGAATGCCGTCTTGACATCCATTTGCCAGATCTCGTAATCGAGAGCCGCAGCAATGGACAGAAGAATACGGATAGACTTCAGCATAGCAACAGGCGAAAAGGTTTCCTCGTAATCGATTCCAGCCTTTTGCGTGTATCCCTTTGCAACCAGTCTAGCTTTGAAAGTTTCCACTCTCCCTTCCGCATCCTTCTTTCTTTTGTAGACCCATTTGCATCCAATGGGTTTTATCCCATCCGGCAAATCTACAAGTTCCCAAACAGAGTTGGATTTCATAGAATCCATCTCATTGTTCATAGCCTGTTTCCAAGATCTAGAATCAACATCCTTTATAGCTTCATCATATGTGACCGGATCTTCCTCATGCTCATGAGCCTCGGCCTGGTATACCTCAGCATCATACATAAAGAAATTAGGTTTCTTAGAAACCCTCCCACTACGACGAGGCATCCTAAATTGTTGATCGTCTGCAGGTCAAGACCGAAATCTGTGGAGCAGTTCTTTCACCCGATAACTCCTCTAGCACCACTTTGCTTCGAGGTTTAAAGTCATTCATGTGACTTTCCTCCAAGAATGTCGCAAGGGTTGAGACAATGACCTTTTGTTCCTTCGGGTTATAGAACAGACCTCCTTTAGTTCCCTTTGGATACCCTACAAACATGCACAATTCTGATCTTGGTTCCAACTTCTTCGCATCCCCATCCAGTACATGTGCCGGGCAGCTCCATATTCTCATATGTCCAAGGGAGGGCTTCCTGCCACGCCACATTTCATACGGAGTTCTAGGAATTGATTTGCTCGGAACCTGATTCAGAATATAGCACGCCGTTTGTAAAGCATGTCCCCAAAATGATAATGGCAGCGTTGAGTAACTCATCATGGACCATACCATATCCAATAAGGTCCTGTTTCTCCTTTCGGCTACACCATTCTGTTGTGGAGTACCAGGTGCAGTCAATTGGGATAATATCCCATTCTCTACAAGATGTCCTAGAAATTCATCGGAGAGGTATTCGCCACCTCGATCAGATCGAAGTGTCTTTATGGATTTATCCAATTGCTTTTCCACTTCTGCACGATACTCTTTGAATTTATCAAAGGTTTCGCTCTTGCGGTGCATCAGATACACATATCCATACCTCGAGTAATCATCTATGAAAGAGACATAGTACTCGAACCCTCCTCGTGCTGTGACGTTCATCGGGCCACATACGTCAGTGTGCACAATTTCTAAGAGCTCCTGTGCCCTTGTACCCTTAGCTCCAAAAGACCTCTTAGTCATCTTACCCTCTAGACAAGACTCACATTGGGGAAGTCGTACCTCCTCCAGAGATTCCAGAGGACCGTCTTTCACCAATCTTTGAATCCTATCCTGATTAATATGACCAAGTCTTAAATGCCAAAGATACGCCTTGTTAGAGTGAGAAACTTTCAACCTTTTAGAGTTATCAATTAATTCAGTGTCAAGCAGTGAGTACATCTTTGGTCTGATCAAATATAGGTTTCCATCCATCCATCCAGAACAGATAAAAGACTTATTTCTACGAATATCAACTCTTTTACTAAAAGAAACTGAATAAGAATCCTTTATTAAACAAGCTACCGATATAAGGTTCCTCCTAAAATTAGGAACATAAAAACAGTCTTTCAATAAAATAAACCTAAATTGATCAAAATAAAGATGAACGTCTCCCACTGCCTCAGCCACCACAAAGCTACCATCTCCAGTCCGCAACGAGAGGCTCCTATCATGTAGACTTCTCGTTTCCACGAACCCCTGCATAGAAACACAAACATGATTAGTGGCGCCCGAATCAATGACCCATGTGTCTTTCGATTCTTCCACCAAACATGCTTCTAAGTAATGAAGTTCCTTACCTTCCTTGCCCTTGGAGGCTAGGAATTCCCGGCAAGCCTTCTTGAAGTGACCTACCTTCCCACAGTGGAAGCATTTGGACTTTTTAGGGTCCTTTGGCTTCTTGTTCTTCTTCTTCTTCTTCCCGTCCGAGACAGGAGGATTAGAAGAACTGGAAGCCACTTGCTTCTTATTTGGCCTCTTCCTCTTCTGTGAGGGATTGGAAGATTCCGCCAAATTGGCCTCTCCTTTAGGTCGGACCGCATCCTCATCCCTGATCATCCGCTCATAAGCCTGTAGTTGCTTCATGAGCTCGGTTAGTCCTAACTCCTTTGTCGCCAGATTGTATGCGGCCTTAAACCCCACAAAATCTTTAGACAGAGTCTTGAACACCATCTCGATCTGGGTGTTGTAGTCCAACTCAGCACCATTCTCGGCAGCCTCAGCGAAGAATCCCATTAGAGTGATCATATGGTCCTTCACCGGAGTACCCGCCTTTTGCTTGGAGTTCATAATGCTGGTGATAGCGGACTGTTGAGCCAATTTTTCTTGGCCTCCGAACATGTCCTCCAGATTATCCATGATCTCCCCAGCAACTTGATAAGTCTCATGCTGCTTTTGTAAAGCACTCGTCATGCTAGCAAGGATGTAGCATCAAGCTATTTCATTGGATTCTCTCCAACGATTATAGGCAACCGGGACCTCCTCAAGTGGTGTGTCAGGTTTGGGCCCAGGTGGGCATGGTTCGTCCAGTACGAACTTGTGTCTCTCGCAGCTGAGAACTATTAATAGATTTCTTTTCCAATCTTTATAATTGTCGCCATTCAACTTATTTTCAGTAAGTATTGAAATGAGGGGTGTCGGTGACATTTTGAACTGAAATAAAATTATACTAGACATCATTACAAAGCCCAAGCAAATATACAGATAATTTAGCAAATAAAAACATACAAGTATGTTCCTACATGAAACTTGAAAAAAAAACATGTAGCATTGCAACGGTAATTCTCAGCACCTATTGCCCCAAGCCACCGAGGGGTGGTCATGAGAACAAATAGCCGGAACATGGACCCCGTCTAATTAATATATGTTACCTTAAATCCTCTAAGGTTAAGACATATATTAATAACCGCTTATTTGGCCACCAGTTTAGTTAACAGAGCTTCTAGGGAAGGTTAATAACTAAACGAGTCTTGAGTGTATAACCATTGTTTACGTAGCCCGATCCACGTCCTACCAAGCCACCGAGGGGTGGTCATGAATAGGATCGCACCCGAACACGTTTTCTACATAGGAGATCCAATCTAGTATACCGGCGGCGGTAAACACCTACCGAGGGGTGTGGTCAGGTCAGAACTGACGCGAGGCGTTACCATGCTTTCACATATAGATCAACAATGGAGGCCGTGGGTTTTGTTTGAAACCCTCTCCCACTCAATATTTTGAAAAACATGCAAGTTTTGACAAATTATGTATGATCAATATAGTATGAGCGGCACTCACCTATCCTATATGACATGTTATCAAATATGCATACAAAACATCCATCAATACATATTTATACATCCATGACATATCATAGAAAAAATAATTGACAGAATAACCAAGCTATGGTTCCATCCTAGAACAAAGAAAATAAAGATTACAAAATTCCATCCAAAGCATTCTTTGGGTCTTGAATTCTGTTCTGTCTTCTTGTATCCTTCTTTATGTAGCCTCTCCATTTATTTCTCATCCCAAGAATTATTTAAAATTTAAATCTCCCAAAAATTTAAATTTCAAATTCAAATTCCAAATTCGAATTTCAAATTTAAATTTCAAATTTGAATTTTAAACAATTTTAAAACATCATGTGTAATAATATGTAATTTCAAAAATTTCAAATTTTTAATTACATATTTTTAAACATGATTTAAAATTAAATCTCAAATTTAAAAATCAAAATTTTCTGATTTTTTTGGACCGTCGAACCGCCGCCCCCGTAGGCGGCAGCCGCCGTGGGCAGCCACCAACCCCGGAGGGGCTGGCAGCCCACGGCCGCCCCTTGTGCAGCCCTGCCGGGCTGCAGGCCAAGCCTGCAGCGCCAGGCTGCACGCCCAGACTGGGCGCAACAGCCGGCAGGCTGCAGGCAGCGCCTGCAGCCAGTGGCTGCACGCCCAGGCTGCGGCCAGCCTTGGGCAGGCTGCGCCACCCTCGGCTGCAGGCCAAGCCAGCGGCCGTGGGTGATGTTTGCCTGTAGAGGGGCTGCCGCAGCCCCATCCTGCCCGAGGGCAGGGGCTGCAGCCCCACCAAGGTTTGTCGGCCTATCCCGAGGGGTCGTGTCTCGATTTTCGTGTCATATTCCAATTTACCTATTAGGATCTCCAAAAATTAATTTGAATCCCAATTAATTGAAATTTTCCACACAATCAAAATTTCAATCTTTAAATTAAATTTAACTTTTGGGAAAAATAAATTACGGTCTTCAATCTTCAATCTCCTCCAAGAATAATTACATAAAAAATTCCTAAACCGTTTTCGGTGTTCAAAAATTCTAATCATAAAAATTCTAAGAGACAAGAATTAATATCCATGGGAAAATTACAGTGTTAATAAACTGCTCCCATGGTTACATAAAAATTCCTAGATACAATTTTTCTAAATTCTAAGGAACCATAACTGGTATAAACAAGCATGCTTATAATAATTCAAAAAATTAAAATAACCGCATACTTTATACATAATACATGATAACAACATAAAGGAACCCTAGAATGCCACTCTCTAAATATCAAATCCATACATAAATAAAAAGACTAAGTAATTGTCTAATTTATGTACATGGCATAGTCATGAGATGGCTCTGATACCAATTGAAGGAAAATAAACCGGTAAAAACGTATCAGAGTGGCGCAGCGGAACAATAAAAATTTTTAGATCGTTAAATATCTCATGATGCCATATACAATAAATCAACAACAATTAAAACTCATACCTCAAGGACGCCAATATGCAGGAGGAAAATGACCGAAGGCTTCAACCAACTAGCCTTCTCTACTATTCTCCAATTCCCGAATGGCTGAGTGTGTGGGCACTCTGAACCTCGATCGGTATGCTAGCACTGCTAGTCTTCTTCCGACCACCCAGATCTCTAAAGAACTTTATTGTCACGATGAGCTGTGCAACAATAAGCCTGCTCACCTGAGAGTCTGTGGTCTGATAGAACTGGAGTGGCAGGACCTCTATTTATAGACCTGCATGAGGTGATTCTCTGAATTCGAATTGGACTAGGAAAAGATTTTCTCCCTTATCCAAACTAAAAAATCCGAATTTTCCAAGGGAGAATCTCCACAATTAAATTCGGTTTTCCTAGGACAAATCCAATCCAAATCTAAACAAGATTTTAACTAGAATTTTATCTCTCTTTTTCAACCAAAAAATCCGAAATCTTTAGGAGAAAATCTTCTCCAAATTTTCGGCCACTTTTAGGATAAGGAAGAATCAAAATTCCACTAGGATTTTTCAAGCTAAATCTCATCTCAACCTTATCCAAAAATAACCGAATTTCCTAGGATAAAGCCTCCAAAATTTCGGCCACTTTTAGGGAGGGAGAGAATCCAAATTCAACTAGGATTGAAACTTGAATTTTCCCTTGAATCTTATCTACAAAAACCGAATTTTCCATTGAGGATTATCCTCAAAAAATTCACCCACTTTTGTTGGGATTTGGATTCAAAATTCAAGTAGGATTCTAACAAGATTATCCTCTCCAAATCCAACTCAAATTCGAATTTCAAACCTTGTGGATTTTCCACAACAAATTCGAATCCTACTTGGACTGTGATTCAAAATTTGAATTTCAAATTTCAAATTCAAATTTCAAATTCAAATTTCAAATTTCAAATTTCAAATTTCAAATTTAAATTTCAAATTCAAATTTCAAATTCGAATTTTCAAATTCAAATTTCAAATTCAAATTTCAAATTCAAAATTCAAAATTCAAATTTCAAAATTCAAATTTCAAATTTCAAAATTCAAATTTCAAATTCCACAAAACGGTTGTGTTTCATATTCTTGTTCTCATGGATAATTTTCTACAACTCCAATCCAATCTCAAATAAAATCATGGCAACTTTATTTGGAGTTCGAATAATTGTGTACTCTATTATCCAAAACAAAGTCTGAATCCAACCGGAGAGAATCTTGTCTACCATCCTATCCTGTGTCATCACCATCCATGCATAATAAACTAGCCAATAGCATACACAAATCAATTTGCCAAACGTTAAGGAATTATGTGGAGCTAGTAGAGGGACTGATTGGACATATATAATCGGGCTCCCGTGATTCCATATGATCATCATTCTGTACCGAACAACTCAATCATATGATCACTAATTTCAGAGTCACACCACTATAAACCTGAAACTGAACTCCCAATTATATACCGTATTACGTAAGCCTGTGACGAGCTACCATCCAATGACCTTGTCATATATGCAAAACCCTCATATGATATCCATGATCAGCCTTAGGTCAAAGTCCGTTTAATCCTACTGATCAGGCTATCTTAAAGTTCCATTATACTACCGAATCAAGAAAATGATTATTCACCATATGTGAATAAGAAGTCATCCGCCCAGCAGACGACCCAAGGCCTTGTCCATTTTCACATTCAGTATAATGCCTTTAAGAGGATACCTTTAACTCCTCAGAGCTATGATTCCGATATCTGCAAACAAACCCTTCATCGTATACAAGTCATGCACCCAACGAACCGGTCTATAAGCTTACTACCTCTGAGACGCTTTAGCCATTGGAACATCAAAGTACACAAGTCATATACATGAAGTAGTTCATTTACTCAGGATTCAGGTTATTGCACAATGAACGTCAAAAGCAGATTGATCCACTCACAGTGGACTACGTAGATCAATCACGCTTTAGTCCCGGTCTAATATGTCACCACCGAGCAACATATCCATGTCTCTACTTGGGAGTCCAGCTCCAGACAGTCAAGACAGACCGTCCCCTCTAAGGCTTTAGACAACATAATAGTCTTAACATGAGTTAGATGCTCGGTCTAACCCCATAGACTACAGACCATAATTTAGACTGCTAACTTTAGAACATTGTCTTCTCGCATACAAAAGTCCATTGCATGCAACGTTCTAACAGTTTTAACACAAGCAGTCAGTGAGCCATATTTGCTTATATTTACTTTAACATGTAAATTAGACGAGGACAGATAGCAATGTAATGAATAACCTCTATGTATAATTTTATTATCCAGTTCAAAATGAATACATCAAAATGTCTCTAATACTTAGGGCATTTCCTAACATGTTGAAGTGTATGAAGCTGTGTAAGAGTACATGCTCGTGTAGTGTAACACGGTCAGGTACACAACCATGTAAGTGGCTGTGTACCGCTCGGGTTGGTGAACATGTTTCAGAACATGGGCGTGTTGAGCAATCTCAACTAATACATGCCCGTGTTTGAAATGTGCACACCTGTGTTGCCTTGCACACGCCCATGTAAGGGCCCATGTAGAAGGCTGTGTAATGAGTAGAGAGTCGCTGTAATGACTCTCATGAATTATGGAGCTTAATTACTATGTAATGAGTAATTAAGTTAATAAATATAGTATACTTTCCAGTTGAATGAATTAAACGGATATAGTAACATTTAATTACTATTCATGCAGTGATAGGGGCAATCAACAGTGATCGGTCCACCGTATTATGTGAGTGTGCGTGTGAGACGCGCAGTATCAAGAAACTAGTCCAGATGAGCATTCCTTGACACATAACTATCACACAGTGAAAGGGGCAACCGAGAGTGAGATCGGTTTACCTTGGTACATGTGAGTGTGCATGTGAGACACTCAGTATCAAGAAACCTGTCCAGACAACTATTTCTTGACACAGAACTGATGAGCTAGTCATCAGTACGCTCAGACTGGTCATTTGAGCATAGCAGCAATAATTGCCCTGATATATGTACAGTATCAAGAAAATGGTCCAGATGACCTCTTCTCGCCCAGAAACTGACAAAATCTGAGTTAGAATGCTCAGACTAGTCAATCAGACAAAAAACAGTGAATAATGAATAATAAATAGTGAAAAGCAGATACGCAGTGTTAGGTTAGTGGCCAAGACAGCCTTAATCTGGCATAAAACTGATATATTAATAGTCAGCAGGCTCAATCTATTCAATTGAGTACAAAATGTAGCTTTTTGTTTTAGCGATACGCAGTATCGGGATGAGGGTCAAGGTGACTTTTTCTAGCCCTGAAATTGATATATTTAGACTCAGGATACCCAAATTAGTTAATCGGGCACCTGACATGTTTTTCGAGGTAGGGTCACACAGATCTCAAAAAACTGGTCCAAACAACCTCAGATCGAGATGATCTCGGATGAAAGTAAAACTGATATATTTGGGTTTAGCATGCCCAAATTAGTCAGAATAGCCTCTGTTAAAATTTTTCAAAAACTTAGTATAAAGGACAGAAATTTTAGATTTCTTGTAAAATGGCCCCCATAAGTTTTTCTTATCTCTTTTTCTTCCCCCCACACCTCACAAATGTAAAACAGTAACCACAGATTGAATCCAACCTCCGTTTTTGACACCTCTGGCACCATTGGAAAGCTCTCGATGAGTTGAGTCCAATGTTGTGCCAAGTCGACGGAACTAACACCGGAGGAAGGCACATGCGCTGCCCAAAGCTGCCGTTGGTCGAAAATTTCAATCAGCCATATCTCCGCCGTCCGACATCCAAATTCCACAATTCCAATCCTAATGGATTCGTGGTGAAGAGTATAACAAAACCTAGGCCTCATTTCACGTCAATAACTGCCGGATCGCACTGCCTAGCCTTCGCCGTCGCTACCATGGAATCCATCGATTCCAACGGAGTTGAGTTGCAAGGTGGGTACCAAAATGCTCAAAACAACATGGGGAACAAAAGTCCCAAATCAATTTTGGGCAACAATACCGTGAAGATAGAGATCCAACCACCGCCGCCGTTATGGCACCCCGCCCTGAATTGAGGCTACAGTACTAGCATAATAGAGCTCTAACGTCCACTATGGTAGACCGTTACCTCAATAGGTCACCAGCATCTTACTTGTAACTTGTTCTTATTAAATTACTATTTGTAATTAAAATGATTTTTTAATCTAAAAACTAATGGATTTTTTTAAATTGTTGGTGATTGTGAACTGTAAAAATATAAGCAATATACAACATAGGATATGCTATTATTATATTGGTTGTACATAATTTACATCATGATATATTTTCAAAATACAACTTAAAATCTGCTCTCAAATCAACACATTTAATCTACTCAGCAGAAAACAGCAACAGGACCATTCCCCTCATCCAGCCCTGAAGGCAGATGCAATCCCGCTCCTCGTCCATCCTCTGTCTGCTGGTGTACAGGTTTCTTACCTACAACATGAATAAACTGGTGAGCGGTAGGCTCAATAAGTTCAAATATACATGCAGGAACATAAATCACACAGTCATGAAAAGCACTATTCATATAAATAGTAACTTTGACTTTTGACCATGAATAGTATGGTTGACTTTGACTAATACTATTCATGTCACTGGTATCTACGCTTCTGCATATATTATTTGTACGTTTTATGCTCAATTATGTCTGTTCTGAAATCTTATGTTTTTATCTGTTACTGAATTCTGCTATTGGGCCCCTGAATTGATCGTACCGTAAAGCGAGCATAACTAAGAGGGACTCTGGGGAGCGACCCACTGGCCAATCCTCTACAGTCTGAATATATCAGACTTCCAAACTCGGGACTTGTCACCAGCAGTTTGGAGTCCTATTATAACTGTAACTAAAATCTGAGAAACCTCTACCTGTGTGGGAGGCCGGTATGCCAATACTGATTTAATTACTGAGTTTCTGGTGGTTCCTGACCGGTGGCAGTTATGCTACTTCCTGGGTCTGGAACTCTCTGTAATTTATTTTGTAATTTATTCTGTAGTTTTCTTAAGATTTTATATCTTATGTTAGTGTGCCTATCGCACCTGACTACTAAATTTCTGTCATCTATATCACATAAGCATACTGAGTAAATTTATGCTGCAGACAAATAAATGTCTAAACTTACCGATATTTTACTAGCAATTCCTTCCCTGAGTCAACCGGCTTCCTTAACTTACCTTTTGGTTGCTTTCCTATAACCGAAATAAATTATGGTTATTTTTACTATTCACTTCATATCTAAAATATAGTGAAAGTATAAAATTTCTAATTGAAATTCTTAATTATTCATTTTAGGATTCATATTTTTAATTCTAGAATCATTCTCCTACATAAACTACTATTCCGGGCCTTAATAACACTTATCTGAACTTTTTGACAAAATGACCGTTTTGCCCCTAACTTTTGGCAAAATGACCATTTCGTCCTCAGCGGGATTTTTCCCTCTTTTTTTTACGTACCACTCTATTTTAGCCTTTAGAATTTTAATAAAATTATTCTGAGGCTTTTACGACCTTTTTTTGACAATTTAGAAAATTTTGGTCAAAATGACCATTTTGGCCCTGACGGGACTATAGACTAGGAAATTCTTGTTTTATCATTTTGTCTGGATTTTCTGATCCCAAAAATCCTAACGTTTCACAGGTCTTCTCAAGCTTTTACAATATTTTTTGTCAAAACGCTCAGGTTACTATTCACCCGACCCTCGGGTGGTACTATTCCTACCCTCGGGGTCGTTTCTCGTTTTTCTAGCCTTTCGGGAACTCAAATGACTGTTTTACAAGTTATGTAATCATCCCTTATTCTCTTCTCGAGCTTAGGTTTCCAAGGGGGCTCGGGTTTCCGGTTCCTGACCCTACTTTTTACCTCTCGTTTACCAAATTGCCTTTCGGGCGTACTGAAAATTTCGCCAACATTTCTACTAAAATTCTAGGTTCTCGGCGTTTGGGAAACGCCTCGAAACCATCTATCCTATTCTACTCTGTCAAGTACTACACCATAAACCTAATTTTATATAAAAGTTACAAACTTTTTACGTAAAATTTCATCACAAAACTTGCTCATTTTTAACGAGATTTCAACCAGTCCTTTGTTATTTTTAGGCTCGGTTTTATACTCAATTCACACATTTCCATAACTCAACAAAACTTCCTCATTTTCTACTAAACTTACATACGGTTTTTTTCTCAAAAACCCTAAACAAAAATTTTTGTTTTATAACTCAAATTTTCCTTATTTGTTTTCCACATCAACACATTTATTTTTCACCACAAAACCCTAACATAATTCTTCAAAATCTCATGCATTATCCCACGGATTTTCCTTGGAAAATCAACCTCAAAATTTTGGTTTCATTTCCATTTTTCTTTCTTATTTTCTACAATAAATCAACATCACATTTACCATATGCAATCAATAACATACTAATCCCATTATTCCTCTTTATTCTCCACAGTTTTGAATTGAAAAACAACACCAACTTTTAGTGTTTTTCAATCCCATTTCATCTATTTCTTTCTTTCCATTTCCACATGATTTTCAACATAAAAAATCAAGCAAAACATCATGAAAATTTCATCTTTCCAAACCCTAATAGCTCACGGTTTTGATGAAAGAAAAACACACACAACTTGATTTTCATGCTCATGATTTCACACTTGTTTTAATCATTCACCATTTACACACTTTCAAGCATAAATCAATGAAATAAAAACTGATTTTTCTCACTTCAAATCAGCCCATAATACACAGTTTTTCTTCATGAAAAACAAGAAGAAATGATGCCAAAATGAAGGATTACCCTGCTTGCTTGATAACTTGAACCTTGTGATGAATTTTTCACTCTTTCTTGGCCAAATCTTGAAGAAATTTTTGAGCTTTCAATGGGGGAGATACATGGCTTCTCTAATGGCTGAAAACCAGAATTTTTTCTGGTTTCTAATGGCCTAAAACCGTGCATATAAACAGCCAAAAAGGAGGGACCAAATTGCAAAGGATTTAAGGTTATTTTAACAAAATTTTTATGCAATTTTTCTACTCTTTAGGGGATGTTTTGCAATTAAACCAAAATGGCCAGATTTTTATCTATTTTTGGCCCCAAAATCTGCCACCTTTCAACCCTAGAATCCTCTAGAATTTTGCTTAAGCTTCCTTTGACTTTTTCTAGTTGACTTTGCATTTTAACCATTGATTTTTCTTGACTTTAAACCCTAGCCCTTGGATTGGAATGTATCCTTACATCCATTCAAAGGCAAACACTCAATCTTTGACTTCTTATATATATTTGAAGTCAAACTTTTGACCAAAAGTCAAACCGAAGATTTTTGCACCGAAATCGTGTAGACGAGTTCCTGAGGCTATCTGCGCAATTGTTTTCCTTATTTCGCTTTGGTTTGCCTAAAAATCAATACCATAAGTATTTCATCTTTTAGTGGTTTACAATATATTTTCAAAATTTTTGAATCCGAAAAGGCATAATTCGTCCGATTTCGGTTTGGTAAAATTTCCCGTTTCTGAGCAGTCTTTTGTCTGCATTGTCCGAACATTTCTGCGCCTTCTAAATAATATTAAAACATATATTTTACAGTTTTTCACATGAAAATCATAGAGTACACAAGCTATATAAAATTTCTAGAAGCAGTAAAATTTTGCGATTATGATATTCTCCCATCCTTATAAAATTTTCGTCCTCGAAAATTAGAATAAGTGAGGGTATAGGGCTTTTATCTCATTCACATTCCCACGTAGCCTCTTCTAAGCTGTGATTTCTCCATAAAACCTTGACTAGTGGGATCGTCTTATTTCTCAACACCTTCTCTTCTCGTGCTAAAATCTGCACTGGTTGTTCTTGGTAGGTCAAATCTTCTTGAACTTGTATTGGCTCATACTCTAGCACATGTGAAGGATCAGGTATATACTTTCTTAACATTGACACATGAAAACCATTGTGTACTGCTGACAAATCTGGGGGTAATGCTAGCTTGTAAGCTACCTTCCTAATGCGTTCGATTATTTCAAATGGTCCAATATACCTTGGACTTAATTTTCTTTTTTTACCGGATCGCATTACGCCTTTCATTGGCGATACCCTGAGGAATACATGATCCCTCTTTTCAAACTCCAAGAATCTTCGTCATTTGTTTGCATAACTTTTCTGTCGGCTTTGAGCGATCTGTATTCTTTTCAGAATCTTGACTACTACTTCTGTAGTTTCCCTGATGAAATCAGTCTTATGCAGCTGCTTTTCTTGTAGATCATACCAATGAATAGGAGACGTACACTTCCTTCCATACAGAGCCTCATAAGGTGCCATTCCTATAGAAGCTTGGTAACTGTTGTTATATGAAAACTCTATCAACGGTAGTTTTTCATTCCAACTTCTAGGAAAGTCTATAACGTAGGCTCTGAGCATATCTTCCAGTGTCTGGATAGTTCGTTCTGACTGTCCATCTATTCGGGGATGAAAAGCTATACTAAAGCGTAACTCAGTCCCCACAGCTTTTTGTACACACTCCTAGAATGCGGAAGTAAATCTTGCATCTCGATCTAAAACTATAGACTTTGGCACTCCATGTAGCCTAACAATATGGGTCACGTACAACTGTGCTAATTTCTCCAATGTGAAAGTTGTCTTCATGGCTATGAATCGTGCTGTCTTAATCAGCCTGTCAACAATTACCCAGATCGCATTATACCCTTTTCTGGTCTTGGGAAGTCCGACCACGAAGTCCATGGTAATATGCTCCCATTTCGATTCTGGAATTTCTAAGGGTTCTAGTTTTCCTCCTGGATGTCTATGTTCGACCTTTACCCTTTGACAAGTCAGGCATCGACTCACGAATTCTGCAACATCTTTCTTCATCCCTTTCCACCAAAACTGTATCTTGAGATCTTGATACATTTTGCTGGCTCCAGGATGAATGGAATATGGTGTTTTATGAGCTTCTGCCATGATTCATCTTCTCAACCCTTCAGTAGCTGGAACATAGATTCTTCTTCGATATAGAAGCATTCCATCAATGGACATGCTTATATCTGATTCTTTATTTGCTGAGGCTTCTTCTTGGATTTTTATCGCCGCTGGATCCTACTTCTGGGCTTCTTTAATATCTTCATACAGAGAAGATTCTAACCTTAAGACTGATAACCTTTCGGTTGTTAACTCCAATTGAAGGGAGTTAATTTCTTGTTGTAAGGCTCTTGGTAGCTCTTCTATGGATAGTTTCCGCGATGTGGTTGACTTTCTGCTCAATGCATCTGCTACTCGGTTTGCCTTTCTTGGATGGTAGAGAATTTCACAGTTATAGTCTTTTACCAACTCTAACCATCTTCTCTGACACATGTTCAACTCCTTATGTGTGAAGAAGTATTTTAAACTCTTATGATCAGTAAAGATCTGACACTGGGCCTTATATAAATAGTGTCGCCAGATTTTGTGTGCGAACACTACAACATCAAGTTCCAGGTCATGCATAGGATAATTCCTCTTAAGGTTCTTTAACTGGCACGACGCATAAGATATCACCTTATTGTTGTGCATGAGTACAGCTCCCAAGCCTATCTTTGAAGCATCACTGTAAATCGTAAACTTTTCACCCTCCGTAGGTAAAATAAGGATAGGTGCACTCGTCAGTCGCCTCTTTAACTCTTGAAAACTTCTTTCACAATCTGATGTCCACTCGTATTTCTTTTCCTTACGAGTGAGAGTAGTGAGAGGTGCAGCTAATCTTGCAAATCCTTTTATGAATCTCCTGTAATAACCGGCTAGTCTTAAGAAACTTCGTATTTTAGTTACGGTCTTAGGAGTAGGCCACTCATTAATCACTTCCACCTTGGCTGGATCTACTGTTATGCCTTCCTTTGTCACGACATGTCCAAGGAAATGCACTTTATTCAACCAAAATTCACACTTAGAGAACTTTGCATATAGCTGATGACTTCTCACTGTGTGAAGGACAATTCTTAGATGCTCCTCATGCTCTTTGTAAGTCTTCGAATATATAAGTATGTCATCAATAAACATGATAACAAACTTATCAAGAAACTCCTTGAAGACTCTATTCATCAAATCTATGAATGCTGCTGGAGCATTGGTCAATCCGAACGGCATGACTAAAAATTCATAATGACCGTATCGAGTCCTGAATTCTCAGCTGATAATATCCTGAACGTAAATCAATCTTCGAAAATACTGCTGCTCCCTTTAGCTGGTCGAATAGGTCATCAATCCTAGGTAATGGATACTTATTCTTAATGGTAACCTTATTCAACTCTCTGTAATCAATGCACATCCAGAAAGTTCCATCCTTCTTTTTAATGAATAGTACTAGGGCACCCCATGGAGAATAACTTGGTCGAACAAACCCCTTGTCAAGTAGCTCTTTTAACTGTACTTGCAGCTCTTTTAATTTGACTGGGGCCATAAGATATGGAGCCTTGGAAATTGGAGCAGTCCCTGGCATGATCTCAATTTTGAATGAAATCTCTCTTTCTTGAGGTAACCCTAGCAACTCCTCTGGAAATACATCGAGAAATTCGTTGACAACTGGAACCTTTTCTGGTTGCAATTCCTTTTCTTCAGTCACATCGGTGACATATGCCAGGTATCCAACATAGCCATTAGCCATTAGCTTCTTCGCTCTCATTGCACTAATCATCATCTTCTTTGATGGACGAGATGTATCGACATATTTGAAACTTTCCATGTCATCAGGTCGAAAGACTATTTTTCACTTCCGATAGTCAATAGTGGCCTGGTCCCAGGAAATCCATTCCTAGGATCACGTTATAGTCGACGATCTTCATTATGATCAGATCGACATATAGCTTCCTATTTGCCATAATTACTGGCATATGACGTAACCAGTAATTTGATAGCATCACTTCCCCTGAGGGTAGAGTTGTCCTAAAAGTCATTCCTATATGGTCTTTAGCATACCCTAGCTTGTCAGTAAATTTATGGGACACAAAAGAATGTGTGGCTCCTGAATCAAAAAGGACACATGCTACGTGGTTAAATACAAAAATCTGACCTGTAACCACATTGGATGTTCCCGCTTCAGCGTCTTTTTTGGTAAAAGCAGTAACACGAGCATCTGGTCGTGAAATCTGTTCTGGGCTCTCAAACCATACTGGTGGCACTCCTAAAGGCCCTTTTATCTTCCCCTATAATGCATGAGCTTGAGGCGGTTGCTGATGTGGAGGATACTGTTGGCGCTGCTGCACTGGCCTTGGGATATTCTGGCGGTTCATTGAACAATTCTTTGCAAAATGCCCTTCTCGTCCGCACTGATAGCATGATGTAATGCTAATTTTGCATTGGCCTAGATGCCTCCTTCTACACATAGCACATGTGGGAAAACTCGACCCTAAGCCTTGACTGGTCTTCCACTATTGATTGCAGGTGTCCTGACTTCTATTTCCTGAGAAATTTCCCTTTCTTTTACCCTGTTGTTGTTGGGAGCCTTGAGGGTTGGACTGGTTTGGCCTACTCTAGTTAGATTTACTGCCCTGTCCCGTCTGCATCCCTACTTATGCTAATTTAGCAAGGATATTCTCTTTTTTCTTGGCTTCCCATACTTTCTCTCTTTCTTCTTTCTGCCTGAGCAACTGATATTCAGTCCTGAGGGCTCTGCTTACACAGTCTGCCACTGAAGTAGGCAGTACTGGCCCACTGTTAACTACTACTGCTATCTCTAGCCTGAACATGCCAATCATTTTCTGAATCTTTTCTCTTTCTATAGGCACCACATATAGACATAACCGGGATAGCTGATCAAATCTCTTGCATACTTCACTCACAGACTAGTTTCCCTGCTTTAATTCAGCAAACTCCTTCTATTAGTGATGAAGAGTAGCTGGATCATAATACTTCTGATTAAACTCTTCGAGAAATTCTTCCCATGTCATGTTGGTCACATCTCTCCTCATGCGGACCGTATCCCACCAAAAATGGGCATCCTTTTTCAGCATGAAAGACGCACACAAAATCTTCTGTTAATCTGTTAAATTCATGAAGTCCAAGATCCTTTGCAGTGAAGAAAGCCACTCCTCTGCCTCGAGTGGGTCAATCGAACCCTCAAACTCCGACAGCTTCATTCGATGGAATCGTTCATATAAGAGTTCCTGATTCACCCTCGGTTGAGGCTGCTGAACTTCTAGGATGACTGGCAGCTCTGTTGGTACTGTTTCAGCCCCTGGGAAGCATTGCCCTCTTCTTGGGCTTTTCTTTGTTGTTTTATAGCAGAAAGTCGCTGTCGTAATCTTGGACATTTTCTTTCATTTGGTTTTCAAGGAGAGCTTGTACTTCCTCGAACCTCTCAACTAATGTAGGGCGTCGACCTCTTCTGGCACTCATTTTGATTTCTTTTTTCTAATCTTGCAAAATAACCAATCATTAGATTTCCCTAGCACTTTCTTACATCATACATAGCATACACAACATTTACATATACTGTAAAAACATCTGTCTTAGCTTTTCTGCACATACATGCATATACACATATATTTTATACATAGAGTGTATTTGTACTCTTCTTAGGGTTCAACTATCCTATTCATCTTGCCCTGTCAGAAATTCTTCAGGGTCTTCATTCTCTTCCTCTGAATCATCACCAGTAGCTATTCCCTGATTACGAGTTCCATTTCCTCTTTGCCGTGATGGACTAGCCTCGTGATCATTGGCCATAGGGGGTGGTCCATATAAGCATGTCAGTACCCCTTCTTCATGAGTCTGCTCCTACTGATGCTTTTCCAAGCATTCTTATACTTGCGCTCTCTCAATCCGGATGGTACTAGCAATAAAATCATGTCGAGGGATGGAATGGAGCAGGCTCACTCTGCGCTTTAACTCTTGGGTGAGTCCCTTCCAAAACATCTCACAAAAGTCTTCATCAAAAAAGTTTGGGAGCGGGCACTTTTTAACCACATTTTCCTCGAACCGCACGGCGTAGGTCAGCACTGTATCCCTGGGTGCCATCTGAAACCTCTCAATCCTCTGTAGATAGTCCCTAACATCAGTTATCTGAGGTAATGTTAGTGGTGCGCTCTCCTCCCTAGCTGGAGGAACTGGGGTCAGCTCTGGGCTCCTCTAGGGAAACTGCTGTCTAATAATCTGATAAAAATCAGTCCAATTTAGCCTCAGTAATGCCTCATGATCACAGTATTCCTAGTAAACTCGAGCATCTCCCTGAAAAGTACTCACTGCAAGAATGACCCTGTAATCTCTATCGATATCACATGATCAACAAATCAGCTCCACAGTGTGCAGCCAATCATGTACTAGTGGAGACTGGCGCCTTCCATCAAAACTAGGGGGCAAGTAGGCTTTCAATGCCTGGGTAGCCTTGGCCAATACCCTAGACCCAATGTGGTCTTGACCACCTACTACTGGTATATCAACTACTACTGGTAGGGGATGGCGCACTGGTCGAGGGGTTGGTGCCCTAATAGTGGCCTGCGCCTCTCTGGAACTAGCTGGATTGGCTGGTACCGCGGGTTGTACCGTCGGTTATTGGGGTGGAGACGGTCTAATTATAGATCTAGTCCACACCCTAGGAAGACCCATACCTCGATATGGATATGGTCGGTAATAATGTGGCCTCGTCATCTTACTCCTACATAAGGTGTACTCTATATAAATAAACATGCTACTAATCATAAAATAAAATTAACTTACTTAGATCGACGAATGGGATGCACATCAGGCCTTGAGGGACATGGTCTACTGCTCTAATACCAATTGTGGCGCCCCACCCTGAATTGAGGCTACAGTACTAGCATAGTAGAGCTCTAAAGTCTACTATGGTAGACCGTTACCTCAATGGGTCGCCGGCATCTTACTTGTAACTTGTTCTTGTTAAATTACTATTTGTAATTAAAATGATTTTTTAATCTAAAAACCAATGGATTTTTTTTAAACTATTGGTGATTGTGAACTGTAAAAATATAAACAACATACAACATAGGATATACAACTATTATACTAGTTGTACATAATTTACATCATGATGTGTTTTCAAAATACAACTTAAAATCTGCTCTCAGATCAACACATTTAATCTGCTCAACGGAAAACAGCAGCAGGACCATTCCCTTCGCCCAGCCTACAAGGTAGATACAATCCCGCTCATCGTCCATCCTCTGTCTACTGGTGTATAGGTTTCTTACCTACAACATGAATAAACTGGTGAGCGATAGGCTCAGTAAGTTCAAACATACATGCAGGAACATAAATCACACAATCATGAAAAAGTAGTATTCATATGAATAGTAACTTTGACTTTTGACCATGAATAGTAAGTTGATTTTGACTGATACTATTCATGTCACTGGTATCTAAGCAACTGCATAGACTGTTAGTACATTTTATGCTCAATTATGTCTGTTCTGAAATCTTATGTCTTTATCTATTACTAAATTTTGCTATTGGCCCCTAAATTGGTCGTACCGTAATACGTGCATAACTGAGAGGGACTCTGGGGAGCGACCCACTAGCCAATCCTGTACAGTCTAAATATATCAAACTTCCAAATCCGGGACTTGTCACCAGCAGTTTGGAGTCCTATTATAACTGTAATTGAAATCTGAGAAACCTTTACCTATGTGGGAGGTCAGTATGCCAATACTGAATTAATTACTGAGTTTCTGGTGGTTCTTGACCGGTGGCAACTATGCTACCTCCTAGGTCTGGAACTCTCTATAATTTATTCTGTAGTTTTCTTAAGATTTTATATCTTATGTTAATGCGCCTACCGCACCTGACTACTAAATTTCTGTCATCTATATCACATAAGCATACTGAGTAAATTCATGCTGCAGACAAATAAATGTCTGAACTTATCGATATTTTACTAGCAATTCCTTCCCTGAGTCAACTGACTTCCTTAACTCGCCTTTTGGTTGCTTTCCTATAACCGAAATAAATTACAGTTATTTTTACTATTCACTTCATATCTAAAATATAGTAAAAGTATAAAATTTCTAATTGAAATTCTTAATTATTCATTTTAGGATTCATATTTTTAATAATGGAATCATTCTGCCGCATAAACTATTATTCTGAGCCTTAATAATACTTATTTGAACTTTTTGACAAAATGACCGTTTTGCCCCTAACTTTTAGCAAAATGACCATTTCGTCCTTAGCGGGATTTTTCCCTTGTTTTTTTGACTTACCACTCTATTTTAGCCTTTAGAATTTTAATAAAATTATTATGAGGCTTTTACGACCATTTTTTGACAATTTAGAAAATTTTGGTCAAAATGACCATGTTGCCCCTAACGGGAGTATAGACTAGGAAATTCTTGTTTTATCATTTTATCTGGATTTTCTGATCCCAAAAATCCTAAAATAACGTTTCACAGGTCTTTCCAAACTTATACAATATTTTCAATCAAAACGCTCGGGTTACTACTCACCTGACCCTCGGATGGTGCTATTCTGACCCTTGGGGTCGTTTCTCGTTTTTCTAGCCTTTCGGGACCTTAAATGACTGTTTTACAAGTTATGTAATCGTCCCTTATTCTCATCTCGAGCTTAGGTTTCCGAGGGGGCTCGAGTTTCTGGTTCCCGACCCTACTATTTACCTTTCGTTTACCAAATTGTCCTTCAGCCGTCCTGAAAATTTCGCCAGCATTTTTGCTGAAATTCTAGATTCCCAGTGTTTGGGAAATGCCTTGAAACCATCTATCCTATTCTACCTTGCCAAGTACTATGCCACAAACCTAATTTTACGTAAAAGTTACAAACTTTTTATGTAAAATTTCATCTCAAAACTTGTTCGTTTTTAATGGGATTTCAACCCGTCCTTTATCATTTTTAGGCCCGGTTTTATACTCAATTCACACATTTCCATAACTCAACAAAACTTCCTCATTTTCCACTAAACTTACACACTGTTTTTTTCTCAAAAACCCTAAACAAAAATTTTTGTTTTATAACTCAAATTTTCCTTATTTGTTTTCCACATCAACACATTTATTTTTCACCACAAAACCCTAACATAATTCTTCAAAATCTCATGCATTATCCCACGAATTTTCCTTGGAAAATAAACCTCAAAATTTTGCTTTAATTTCCATTTTTCTTTCTTGTTTTCTACACTAAATCAACATCACATTTACCATATGCAATCAACAACATACTAATCCCATTATTCCTCTTTATTCTCCACAGTTTTGAATTGAAAAGCAACACCAACTTTTAGTGTTTTTCAATCCCATTTCATCTATTTCTTTCTTTCCATTTCTGCATGATTTTCAACATCAAAAATCAAGCAAAACATCATGAAATTTCATCTTTCCAAACCCTAATAGCCCACAGTTTTGATGAAAGAAAAACACACACAAACTTGCTTTTCATGCTCATGATTTCACACTTGTTTTAATCATTCACCATTTACACACTTTCAAGCATAAATCAATGAAACAAAAACTGATTTTTCTCACTTCAAATCAGCCCATAATACACGGTTTTTCTTCATTAAAAACAAGAAGAAATGATGCCAAAATGAAGGATTACCTTGCTTGCTTGATAACTTGAACCTTGTGATAAATTTTTCACTCTTTCTTGGCCAAATCTTGAAGAAATTTTTGAGCTTTCAATGGGGCAGATACACGGCTTCTCTAATGGCTGAAAACCAGAATTTTTTTTGGTTTCTAATGGCCTAAAACCGTGCATATAAACAGCCAAAAAGGAGGGACCAAATTGCAAAGGATTTAAGGGTATTTTAGCAAATTTTTTATGCAATTTTTCTACTCTTTAGGGGCTGTTTTGCAATTGAACCAAAATGGCCAGATTTTTATCTGTTTTTGGCCCCAAAATCCACCACCTTTCAACCCTAGAATCCTCTAGAATTTTACTTAAGCTTCCTTTGACTTTTTCTAGTTGACTTTGCATCTTAACCGTTGATTTTTCTTGACTTTAAACCCTAGCCCTTGGATTGGAATGTATCCATACATCCATTCAAAGGCAAACGCTCAATCATTGACTTCTTATATATATTTGGAGTCAAACTTTTGACCAAAAGTTAAACCGAAGATTTTTGCGCCGAAATCGCGTAGACGAGTTCCTGAGGCTGTTCGCGCGATCGGTTTTTCCTTATTTCACTCTGGTTTGCCTAAAAATCAATACCGTAAGTATTTACTTCTTTTAGTGGTTTATAGTATATTTTCAAAATTTTTGAATCTGAAAAGGCATAATTCGTCCGATTTCAGTTTGGTAAATTTTCCCATTTCTGAGCACTCTCTTGTCTGCACTGTCCGAAAATTTCTGCGCCTTCTAAATAATATTAAAACATATATTTTACAGTTTTTCACATGAAAATCATAGAGTACACAAGCTATATAAAATTTCTAGAAGCAGTAAAAGTTTGCGATTATGACAGCCATCGCCGACTTTTGAGGGTCGAGTTTTGGTGATAGGAGCCTCGATTGGTGAAATTGACACCACTAATGGGTTCCTCTCGTCGAGCTCTTCAAGATGGTGACTGCCTTTTCCATCGCCGCCGTGGTCAATGGCCGATCAATGTCGGTCAGCGGCGACCTAGTGACCAAAAATTGAATAATGGCTCAGTGGCCTATTTTTGACGTTCCAGACAAATTCACAGCATCTGACTTGCAAACGAAATTTCAGAAGTGAAAAACGATGATTCAAAAATTGTGCGGTCGAGACCAAACAACCCTTTTGATCACCAATGGGAACAATTTTGGTAATAGTTTTGATCCCTTTATTCCTCATTTTATTTATGGAATAATTGTGTATTAATTATGGACTATTAGCTTGAGGAATTGTCAGAAAAATGGATAAAATGTCAAAAAAAGAAAATGTGCGGAAATGTGAATATTTTTACGTAAAAATTAGGCCTCTGGTATAGTAAGTGGTATATTAGAATAGGTTAGATTGTTTTGAGGTGTTTCCTAAACGCCGGGAACCTAGAAATTAAGCAGAAATGTTGCTGAAATTTCTGAAACGAGACAAAGGGGTATTTTAGGAAACGAGGGGTAAAAATGTGATTGGGATGGAAAACCGAGCCCCCCTCGATGATCTAGGTCTAGGAAAGAAGAATGAACGTTCTGAGGATTAGTAAACTGCCCATTGGAAATCCTAAAATGTAAGAAAATGACCCGTATGTCGGAATAGTACCGCCCGAGGGACGGGTGTAAGCTAAGTATAGAATTTAGGGTGATTATATTGATAAAGGTTACCCGATAGGCTAAACAGTCAATACGCGAGGTATATGGTCAGTTGACTGGTCAGTTAACCAGTCAAGGATCGAGTTTAAATAAGATAGCAAGAGACAGTGATTAATTTGTCAAGTGGACAAATTAATTAAGCACGATTAGAAATTAAATATCAAATTCCCAAAGTAGAACAGTTGGGTACTGATAGGCATCGGTACTATACAACGATAGATTTATTAATCGCTAACGATAGAGTGACCTAAGAGCGATGTTAATTAATTTATTGGGTAAATAAATTAATTAACCATGATTAGAAAATTAGACTATCAAGAAGAGGGAAATTAGTACCAATGAGGATCGGTATCACCTAACGATAGAGTGACCTAATAGCAATGTTAATTAATTTATTGGGTAAATAAATTAATTATCCACGATTAGAAAATCAAACTCTCAGGAGGAGGGCAATTAGTACCGATAAGGATTGGTACCACATAACTAGTACCAATAAGGATCGGTACCACATAACGATAAAGTTTTTATTAGTTACTAATGACCACAGTGACCTAAGAGTGAATGTTAATGAAATGCGTTATGATTACAGGGAGGTACCTGTATTGTGACGAACGCTAGAGTATAAACTGTCCGCTGACAGGTAAGTACAACTCTGCCTACAGCATGAATAAAATGAGTTTGGAATGATGATTTTTACAGTATGTTAAGTATGCAAACCATGCACAAGTTATTGCACAGCATGCATAAGAGCATATAGTTTCGCAATTGAGTAGATTGTTGAAAGAACAAGTTAGATGCCATACATCCTAATCATGTAAGATTAGGGACAGCTTAGAAGTGCATATGGCCAAATCAGATAAACAAGATGGAAATTTAGCGGCGTGTCGTACCGGCCTTTTCAGTTGAAAGGGTTTTTAAGTTAAGATAAAGCAGAAAGTTGAGCATCCATTGATGGTTCTCCGGCTTTTTGACCATGGGCATTACCGATGGTCTACACACACGGTACTGACACACGGGCCCTCAACAGAGTAAAGAAAAGATAATAAATAATAAAGCATAATATGAGCATAATCAGATCATGCATTGTTACGATATGCCTTAGCTATAGTTCAGCATGCTTCTAGTTACAGTAGATATGCATTCAGTACTCAATGTATTCTGTTATGTATAAAGCATGTGATGTCTTGCATCTAGTGTTATGTGATGTTCTGATATGTGAAATGTTTCAGTGACATATGTTACTGTTTGACATGCTTATATGGTTTTAAGTATGTACTATGATTTAAACATGTTTTGTGGATGACATGTTATACTTACTGGGCATAAAGCTCACAGTGTGTGTTCATGCTGTAGGTTAGTGTCCTATGGCTTAAACACCAATGGGTGATGATAGCGGCGGAGGCAGTTGTGAGGATATGGTTATGGATACCATCACAAGTATTCTTCCGCACAGTTTATGTAATAAGTATTTTTGAATAGTAATCGGTAAATAGTATCTTTGACTAGTAACGGTTAAATGGTATTTTTGAATAGTAATAGTTAAATAGTATTTTTGAATAGTACAGTTAAATAGCATATTTGGAATAGTATTTAATTAAACAGTCAGTACAAGTATGTATATATAATTGAAATCCCTATGTTTTCAGATTTCGCATTTTAATGGTATACGTACATGAATAGTAAATATGTATGCGTAAAAAAAATCCCTAAAATTTTGATATGTAAACAAGTTTAAGTATCAGTTTTAAAGAAAAAGATCAAGTATTAGTTTTAAAGTAAGAGTTAAAGAAGTAGTTTTTAGTGACGGTTTGGGCCACTAAGGGCTCGGGACGTCACAGTTGGTATCAGAGAGGTATTTTGCCACCCTACCTTACATTGCCACATGCTAGCCTCATCTGTCCAAGTAACTTAGTTTTAATTTTTAGTCAGTAAATATTTATCTATTGAAGATAACAATTTATGGTAATGAGATGACGAAACCTATGATGATGAGAATAAGATGAAGAGATGCTGAGATCATTATACGTCAAATCACGATCGTGCAATGATAAAGAACTGCTCAGAGTAAGAACATGGATTGCTGCCCTAGTTGTACTGATCTTCAAGGCTAGTTGTCCACTAAGCTTTGAGTGGCAAACAGTACTCCTACACTCCATGAGAATGTCAGGTCCGGTTTAACGCTATCAAAATGATTCCCTGATTGTACACCATTGATCAGGATAACTGAGTCCTGTTGGCTATTGATATCTCTCAAGAAGATACTCTCGTGTGTATCGGGATTCTTGTAACCAGGATGAGCTCTTAACTCGGTCGAGTTTTGCCATACCACAACTGAGTAAATCTCTGAGAGTAGTCTAGCATCAGCCCCAGTTTTTCTTTATGGGCAAGTAGGGAAGTGAAACTACCTAAGTTCCTTGGAGTTGTGGATATACGAGAATCTGTTCATCGGATTGAAAGGCTGCAGTTGATGTTCGGTGACATAGTTCTAACATATGCTGTGCGCTATGAGAAACTGATATGGACTTCTACAATACATGTCAAGGCAAAAGTGGATCAAGGCAGGAGAAGATCAAAAGAAAGAAAGAGGCCTTGCCAAATAGAATTAGAAGAGCAATCAAGCAGAAAGAGTAGCAAACCTTATCCACAAGATAGTGGACGCCAAGAGAGAAGTGCTCAACCCCGGGAACCCTACACAAGCCCAAGGCATTGCAGCAGCCACCATTATGGAGGGTGACTTGGTAGACCCAGCACCCTAACTGGCCGACGAAGAGTTCATGGCCGAGCATCAGCCAGAAGCACCCGAGGGCAATGGGGAACTGATGGAGGAACCCGAACTAGCCCCTTTGTCTCCCAAACACCCCATGGAAGAGGATGATGATGAGGCTTTTCCCGACGCCCATCCTGATGATGAGGGAGGGGAGATCCCCGACCACTTTAGTAATGACGAATGGATGGGGATGTATGAACCCCAAGTCATCATAGCTAGTGATGACGAAGCCAGTTTCGTCTCCCTAGACAAATAGGAGGCCTCAGAGGAGTACCCTCTTAGTGATAGTGACGATGAGGAAATGTCTGATGCTGAATCAGGATTGTCCTTCCAGTAGCAGTGACCGTTTCCGCGGGAATTTTGATTATGTAAATGTATAAAGGGAAGCAGTAGCTTTCCCCATCAGACTTAGGTTAATGTACCCTGTTAGGATTGTATATGAGGAAGTATGTATCACTCTCACTATACTAGAGTCTTGATTATATTTTATGAAAATATTATGAAAAGCAGTACAGTTTTACCCAAGGGCTTAGATATGATTTTCCACACATGACAGTAGTGTGATAGAAAGTGTAGGACGAGTTCTGGCACTCAGGTGATGTTTCAATACGATGTGGCAAATTCCATTGAACATCACAGTATAAGAAAGAGAAAGATATAATATGTAAACATATATTCATGATAGTCGAGTAAGAAAGAAAAAAAGATGTGATAATTTCCACGTATGGAAACAAAAGATTAATAATTTCCTTTCCCGCTGTATGATAGGGTTACATAGGAAAACATGGCAAGAATGAGAGCCTAGTCAAACCCAGCATCCCGAGACGATGAATTGATGGCACAGCTCACAGCTATGCGAGAGATGATAGAGAACCAACAACGGGAACTAAACTAGCTTAGGGAATGGCTGGACCAGTAACCCCAGGCACCACATACAATAGAGGTGCCAGCTCAGGAGGCTCCAGTAGCCCTAGAGACTTCAAGGGAGTGAGCAACTCCCCATATCCAGGGAGTTTTGCGAGGGTGGGAAATTTCCTGTACCACCACCAACACCCCCCGCAGTGGCTACCCCCCTAGCAGCAAACGTACCTCAGCCAGTTCTTAGGGAAGGCAACTTAAACAAGAGATTCCGGCACATGAAAGCACCAGAGTTCAAAAGTAACCACCAACCCTATAGAGACCGATGACTGGCTAACGGACATCCAAGTAATCTTGGATTTTATGGGGCTAACAGATAGAGAGAAAGTGATATGTGCATCCTTTACCCTAAGCAATGAGGCGCATCAGTGGTGGAAGATGGTAACCATTAGGAGGAACATTAGAGAGATGAGCTGAAACGACTTCATTGAGGAACTCAAGGAGATGTACTTCAATGAGGAAGCACTAGCAGTACATCAAGACGAGTTCAACAACCTACGCCAAGGTAGCATGACTGTCATAGAGGCAGTCAGGAAGTTTGATCAGCTAGCTCAACTTTGTCCAGATTTGGTACCAACTGAAAAGGAGAGAGTCAAACGAATCCTGAAGATGTTCAAAACAGACATCACAGTTCAGGTCTGTAGCGGATACCACAGACCAGCGACAATAACAGAATGTGTCAGTAGGGCTATCCGAGCCGAGTACTGGTTGGCTCAGGATAAGGAGCGAAAGGCTCAGAATTTTAAGGCATGAAAGGAGGAGAAAACACAAGCTAAGTAGGCTTAGGGGAAGCAGAACCCCGAGTCACAACACAGAGGGCAGAACGTGGGGACCGGCTAGAATAGCAAGCATTCCCACAACAACAACAAGAAAAAAAAAAAAAAGGGAAATCAGGGCAACCAAGATTCATAGAAGAATTTTTCCCCAGAAGAGAAATGACCAGAGAGGAAACGGCAACCAATAACCGACATGCCCAAGATGCGAAAAGAGGCACCCAGGAGAATGCAAGCAGGGAGCAATTGGTTGTTTCATCTATGGCAAAGAAGGCCACTGCGCTAAAAAAACTGTTACTCCAACCCACAGAATCGACAGAATTAACCCTACACTGGGAATAATCAACTTCATGCCGCCTAGCCTAGGATCGAATGCCCTTCAATCACACAAGGTAGACTAAAAGCTCCAAATAACTAAGGGAGAATCTATGCTTACGTGAGGAGTAACGTTGAAGCTGGAACTTCCATAGTGGTGACGGGCCAGCTTTCTGTCGCCAACTTTGATGCATTAGTTTTATTTGATTCTGGAGCCACCCATCTGTTGCATCATCAGATTTCGCTAGAAAGTTTGATAGGGCCTTAGATAGGATAAAATAGACTTTTAGAATATCACTTCCTTCAGGGGAAGTTTTATTGTATAATTACTGGATACGTCAGGTGCCAGTGATTATCTACGGGAGATAATTGAGCGTTAACTTGATCGTCATCGACATGTATGACTAAGATGTAATTGTGAGGATGGACTTCCTTACAAAATACGATGCCATCATGGACTCTTAAAGGCGGGAGGTTACTTTCGAACCAATTGGATGCGAAAAGTTCATCTACAAGGGTTTGTCACCGGAGCAATTGAAGACGATGATATCAACAGTGAAGGCTCGTGAGATGCTATCTAGTGGATGCACAGGCTTCCTAGCATACGTAGTAGATAAGACTTGAAGAATAGAGATAGGACTCAAGAACGTGCTGATAGTCAGAGAATTCGTACAGGTATTTCCAGAAGATTTTCCAGGATTTTCACTAGAGCGTGAGATCTCATTCGAGACTGAATGCTACCAGAATCAACCCCATGAAGAATGGGCCCTGCAGAGTTAAAGGAGCTCCAAGCCCAGCTGAAGTACTAAATAGACAAGGGATTCATTCGATAGAGCTATTCACCCTGGGGAGCACCCGTACCATTTGTGAAGAAGAAAGACGGAACACTGAGAATGTGCATCGACTATGGTGAGTTGAATAGGATTACGATTAAAAACAAGTATCCGTTGCCATGGGTTGATGAACTATTTGATCAGCTCTGAGATGCTGCAGTGTTCTTGAAGATTGATCTACGTTCAGGGTACCATCAGCTATGAATCAGGGATGAAGATGTACCCAAAACAACCATTTGAATGCGGTACGAACATTATGTGTTTTGGTCATGTCGTTCGGATTAACAAACGTGCCAGCAGCCTTCATGAACTTGATGAACCGCATGTTCATGGACTATTTGGATAAGCTTGTCATTGTGTTCATTGGTAACATACTTATATACTCTAAGATGAAGGAAGGGCACGAAGAGCACTTAAAGATCATCTTACACATGTAATAGGACCATCAGTTATACGCCAAGTTCTCCAAGTACGAGTTTTGGTTGGAGAAGGTCCATTTCCTAGGCCACATAGTCTCCAAGGATGGAGTGTCCGTCGACCCGGTGAAAATTAATGCAGTTGGCACGTGGCCAGCTTCGAGAAATGTGACAGAGATCTACAGTTTCCTAGGCTAGCGGGATAGTACTGGCGTTTTGTCGAGGGTTTTTTAAGGCTAGCCGCACCACTCACAGCGCTCACCAAGAAGGGAAAGAGGTATGAGTGGATCGATGAGTGTGAGGAAAGCTTTCAAGAGTTGAAACGAAGACTCACAAGCGCTCCAATACTGACCATTCTAGATGCTGGTCAGGGAAGCTTCACGATTTATAGCGACGCATCTAAAATCGAATTGGGAGTCGTGTTGATGCAGAGTGGTAGAGTAGTCATGTATGCTTCATGATAACTCAAAGACCCTGAGAAGAGCTACCCAACGTGTGATCTAGAGCTAGCAGTGGTAGTTTTTGCGTTAAAAGCATGGAGGAACTACCTGTACGAAGTCAAGTGTGAGATTTACATCGACCACCAGAGTCTCAAGTATATCTTCACCCAGGAAGAGCTCAACATGAGGCAACATAGATGGCTAGATTTGGTAAAGGATTACGATTACGAGATCCTATACCATCCGGGAAAGGCCAATAAAGTGATCGAAGTGCAGAGTTGGAAGCATTTTACTATGCTTATGGCTATTAGTGCATTGTCAGGAGTGCTACAAAGGGAACTATGCAGCAGCGAGATCAAGATTTTGATAGGGAGGTTGTCTGACATGACCCTCTAATCGACGCTCTAAGAAGAGATCAAGATTGGTCAAGGCTTCGATTTGTCCCTGAACAAGCTCAAAAAGGAAGCTACAAAGGGCAAGGGTTCAGAGCTTAGAATGTCTAAGGATGGCATACTCTACTGTAGAGTAGAAGGTATGTTCTGAAAAAAAAAATAAAAATAAAAAGCAAATTCATAGGGAAGCTCATGAGACGCCATATTCCATACATCCAGGGGTGAATAAGATGTACAAGGATCGAAGGAAAGCTTTTGGCGGCCTATAATGAAGAATGACATCGTCAAGTTCATCACCAGATACCTTATGTGCCAGAAGTTAAGGCAGAACACAAGCACCCAACAGGAGAATTACAGAAAATTAAGCTACCCGAGTGAAAATGGGACTAGATCACGATGGACTTCGTGGTCAGACTGCCGAGGACCTCCAACGACAATAATGTAGTCTGGGTGATCATAGATAGATTGATGAAAATCAGCCAAATTTCTTACGATAAAAGTTACCTACTCGGTAGAACGACAAGCAGAAATCTATGTGGCTCAGTTCGTAAAACTGCACGGAGTGCCAGAGTCGATTGTCTCAAATCGTAATGGATGCTTCACTTCCAGATTTTGGCAAAGCATTCAGGCCGCATTAGGGTTCCAGTTAGAGTTCAGCATAGCATCCCATTCTCAGACCGACGGTCAGTCTGAGAGGACTATATAGACGTTAGAGGACATGTTGAAAGCCTGCGTCCTAGACTTCAAAGGAAATTGGGATCAGAAGCTACCCTTGAGTGAGTTCTCATATGACAGCAGCTACCATTCCTCGATAGGAATGGCACCATACGAGGCACTTTGTGGAAACAAATGCAGATCTCTGGCTCATTAGTATGAGACCAGAGAGAAACGACTAGTTAGCTTGGACATCATCAAGAATATCATGGTAGACGTGAAACTGATACGAGAAACATTAGATACAGTGCACAGTCGATAGAGGAATTTTGACGATAAGTGCCATAGACCCCTCGAGTTTCAAGTAGGAGACTCGGTCTTTCTCAAAGTGGCACCCATGAGAGGGGTGATGCGCTTTGAAAGGAAAGGAAAGCTCAGTCCTAGGTACATAGGACCCTTTGAGAATATAGAGGAAGTTAAATAGGTGGCTTATAGACTAGCGCTTCCTCCTGAGTTAGCTACAGTGCACAACGTCTTTCCCGTCTTAATGCTGAAGAAGTACGTGCCAGACGGTTCCCATGTTCTGAGCCAAGAATTCGTTGTAGTATATGCTGATCTGACGTACGAGCAGAGACCCGTGTGGATCCTAGTTAGAGAGGAGAAAGTATTTAGGAATAAAGTATACCACTAATAAAAGTGTTGTGGTAGAATCATAGCGTTAAGGAAGCCACATGAGAACAGGAAGAAGACATGAGAAGAGACTTCCCGAAATTATTCTAATTTTTGAGGACAAAAATTTTGTAAGGGGGGTAGGTTGTAATGACCCTCATATTCACGGAACCTACTTACCGTGTAATAAGTAATTAAGGAATGATTTTGGAGTATTTTGAAGCTTTTAGTGCACATTTGAAGAACACGGTCAGGTACACAGCCATGTAAGTGGTCGTGCACTGCTCGGGTTGGTGAACGTGTTTCAGAACATGAGCTTGTTGAGCAATCTCAACTAGTACATGCCTGTGTTTGAAATGTACACGCCCGTGTTGCCTTGCACACGCTCGTGTAAGAGCCTGTGTAGAAGGTTATGTAATGAGTAGAGAGCCACTGTAATGACTCTTATGAATTATGGAGCTTAACTACTATGTAATGAGTAATTAAGTTAATAAATACAGTATACATTCCAGTTGAATGAATTAAACAGATACAGTAACGTTTAATTACTATTCATGCAGTGACAGGGATAACTGACAGTGAAATCGGTCCACCTTATTATGTGAGTGTGTGTGAGACACGCAGTGTCAAGAAACTAGTCCAAACAACCATTCCTTGACACAGAACCATCATGCAGTGAAAAGGGCAACTGAGAGTGAGATCGGTTTACCTTAGTACACATGAGTGTGCATGTAAGACATGCAGTATCAAGAAAACTGTCTAGGCGACCATTTCTTGACATAGAACTAATGAGCTAGTCATCAGCATGCTCAGACTGGTCATCTGAGTACAGCAGTGATAATTGCTCTAATAGATGTACAGTATTGAGAAAATGGTCAAGATGACCGCTTCTCACCTAGAAACTGACAAAATCGGGGCCAGAACACTCAGACTAGTCAGTCAGACAAAAAACAGTGAACAGTAAATAATGAATAGTGAAAAATAGATACGTAGTGTCAGGTTGTAGGAAATAAATCAGTAAAAATGTATCAGAGTGGCGCAGTGGAACAATAAAATTTTTTTAAGATCGTTAAATATCTCATGATGCCATATACAATAAACCAACAACAATTTAAACTCATACCTCAAGGATGCCAATCTGCAGGATGAGAATGACTGGAGGGCTTCAACCAACTAGCCTTCTCTACTATTCTACAATTCCCGAATGGCTGAGTGTGTGGGCACTCTAAACCTCGATCAGTATGCTAGCAGTGCTAGTCTTCTTTCGACCACCCAGATCTCTAAAGAACTTATTATCACGATAAGTTGTGCAACAATAAGCCTGCTCACCTGAGAGTCTGTGGTCTTAGAGAACTGGAGTGGTAGGACCTCTATTTATAGACTTGCATGAGGTGATCCTCTGAATTTGAATTGGATTAGGAGAAGATTTTCTCCCTTATCCACAATAAAAAATCTGAATTTTCGAGCCTTATCCAACCTAAAAGATTCGGCCACTTTTTGGGATTCTTCATTCAAAATTCAAACAGGATTTTAACTAGAATTTTATCTCTTCATTCCCTCATAAAAACCGATTCCCCTTTGTGCCAAAAACATGACTACATTCGGTCATTAAAGTGTAAGGAGAATCAAAATCCAAATAGGACTTTCTAGCTTGAATTTTATCTCATCCTTATCCACAAAAACTGAAAATCCTCATTAGATCTTCCTCAAAAATTTCGGCCATTCTCTAGGGAGGAGAGAATCCAAATTCAACTGAGATTGAAACTTGAATTTTTCTCTAAATCTTATCCACAAAATTTTGCAAAAATTCCTTGAGGATAATCCTCAAAATTTTCAACCAAAATTAATTAGGATTGGGATTCAAAATTCAAGTAGGATTCAAACAAGATTTTCCTCTTCATAATCTAATTCAAATTCGAATTCTAGCCTTGTGGTATTATCCACAAAGAATTTGAATTCCACTTGGACTGTGATTCAAAATTTGAATTTCAAATTTCAGAATTCAAAATTCAAATTCAAATTTCAAATTTTAAATTCAAATTTCAAATTCAAATTTCAAAATCGACAAACAGTTGTATTTCAAATTCCTGTTCTCATAGATAATTTTCTACAACTCCAATCCAATCTCAAATAAAATCATGGCAGCTTTATTTAGAGTTCGAATAATTGTGTACTCTATTATCCAAAACAAAATCTGAATTCAACCAGAGAGAATCTTATTCTCCATCCTAATCCTATGTCAACACCATCCATGCATAATCAACTAGCCAATAGCATACTCAAATCAATTTACCAAACGTTAAGGAATTATGTGGAGCTAGTAGAGGGACCAATTGGACATATATAATCGGGCTCCCATGAATCCATATGATCATCATTCTTTACTGAACAACTCAATCATATGATCATTAATTTCAGAGTCACACCACTATAAACCTGAAACTGAACTCCCAATTATATACCGTATTACGTAAGCCTATGACAAGCTATCGTATAATGACCTTGTCATGTGTGCAGAACCCTCATATGATATCCATGATCAGCCTTAGGTCAAAGTCTGTTTAATCCTACTAATCAGGCTATCTTAAAGTTCCATTATACTACCGAATAAGAAAATGATTATTCACCATATGTGAATAAGAAGTCATCTACCCAGCAGACGACCCAAGGCCTTATCCATTTTAACATCCAGCATGATGCCTTTAAGAGGATACCTTTAACTCCTTATTAGAGCTATGATTCTGATATCTATAAATAAACCCTTCATCGTATACAAGTCATGCACCCAACGAACCGGTCTATAAGCTTACTACCTCTGAGACACTTTAGCCATTTGAGCATCAAAGTACACAAGTGATATACGTGAAGCTATTCATTCACTCAGGATTAAGGTTACTGCACAATGAACATCAAAAGCAGATTGATCCACTCATAGCGGACTACGTAGATCAATATGCTTTAGTCCCGATCTAATATGTCACCACCAAGCAACATATCTATGTCTCTACTTAGGAGTCTATGCTCTAGACAGTCAAGACAAACCATCCCCACCATGACTTTAGACAACATAATAGTCTTAACATGAGTTAGATGCTCGGTCTAACCCCACAGACTACAGACCTTAGTTTAGACCGCTTACTTTAGAACATTGTCTTGTCGCATGCAAAAGTCCATTGCATGTAACGTTCTAACAGTTTTAACACAAGCAGTCAAGGAGCCATATTTACTTACATTTACTTTAACATGTAAATAGATGAGGACAAACAGCAATGTAATGAATAACCTCTATATATAATTTTATTATCCAGTTTAAAATAAATACATCAAAATGTCTCTAATGCTTAGGGCATTTCCTAACAATCTCCTACTTACCCTAAGCCAGTAGATGTGCCATGTTATGCATCCCCATTGCCTCTACATGCCTCTCAAAGCTTCTAGCCACCAAAGTCTTAGTAAAGGGATCGGTAATGTTGTCCTCGTACGCGATCTTACATACATCTACTTGTCCTGTCTCCACGTGCCCTCTAATAATGTGATATCTCCGATCTATATGCTTGGTCTTCTTGTGGTGCCGAGATTCCCTTGTGTTGGCAATAGCCCCAGTGTTATCACAGTAAAGTGTGATAGGCTTGTCAATACCCGAAATGACCTCAAGGACTCTAAAGAACTTGCGGAGCCAAACCGCTTCTTTAGATGACTCAGCCGCAGCCATATACTCAGCCTCTATCGTAGAGTCAACTGTGCAACCCTGCTTCACGCTCCTCCACACAATGGCATCTCCTTAGAGTAAGAACATTGATCCAGATGTTAATTTTCTCGAATCCTTACAAGTCTAGAAGTCTGAGTTCGTGTATCCTATAGGTGTTAGGTCCCCTCCAGAATACACCAGCATATAATCCCTCGTTTTCTTAAGATACTTGAGTATATGCTTTACTGCTTGCCAGTGCTTGGTTCCAGTATTCGCTTGATATCGACTCACCATACTTATTACAAAACATATGTCCGGGTGAGTGCAAAGCACAGCGTACATAAGGCTACCCACAGCGGATGCATAAGGGACCTTACTCATACGCTCTCTTTCTTCCGATGTCTTTGGACAGTCATCCAATGAAAGAGTTAGACCGACAATAGAAGGTTTTGAATGTTTCTTTGCCTCTTGCATTGCATATTTGTCAATAATTTTATCTATGTATGAAGCTTGGGATAACGCTATCATTTTGTTCTTTCGATCTCTGAAGAGACGAATGCCTAGAACATAATTAGCTTCTCTCAAGTCCTTCATGTCAAACTCTTAGTGTAACCAAAGCTTGACCGATGATAAGTTCCCTACATCATTCCCAATAAGCAGTATATCATCGACATAGAGTATCAGAAAGACCACTTTTCCATCCTTAATACGTTTATAAACATAGGGTTCATCAACGTTCTGCTCAAAACCAAATGTCTTGATCGCTTGATCAAATCTCTGGTTCCATGAGTGGGATGCTTGCTTTAATCCATAAATGGATCTAAGTAACTTGTAGACTTTTCTTTCTTGGCCTTTTGCCATGAACCCTTCAGGTTGTATCATGTAGATACAGTTCTCAAGATGGCCATTCAAGAATGCCGTCTTGACATCCATTTGCCAGATCTCGTAATCAAGAGCTGCAGCAACGGACAGAAGAATATGGATAGACTTCAGCTAGCAATAAGTGAAAAGGTTTCATCGTAATCGATTCCAGCCTTTTGCGTGTACCCCTTTGCAACCAATCTAGTTTTGAAAGTTTCCACTCTCCCTTCCGTATCCTTCTTTCTTTTGTAGACCCATTTGCATCTAATGGGTTTTATCCCATCCAGCAAATCTACAAGTTCCTAAACAAAGTTGGATTTCATAGAATCCATCACATTGTTCATAGCCTGTTTCCAAGATTTAGAATCAACATCATTTATAGCTTCATCATAGGTGACCAGATCATCCTCATGCTAATAAGCCTCGGCCTGATATACCTCAGCATCATACATGAAGAAATTAGGTTTTTTCGAAACCCTCCCACTACGACGAGCCACCCAAAATTGTTGATCGTCTGCAGGTCTTTCAATGGAACTCGGACTTATGTCCAAGACCGAAACCAGTGGAGCAGTTCTTTCACCTGATAACTCCTCTAGCACCACTTTGCTTCAAGGCTTAAAGTCATTCATGTGACTTTCCTCAAAGAATGTCGCATAGGTTGAAACAATGACTTTCTGTTCCTTCAGGTTATAGAACAGACCTCCCTTAGTTCCCTTTGGATACCCTACAAACATGCATAATTCTGATCTTGGTTCCAACTTCTTCGCATCCCCATCCAGTACATGTGCCGGGCAACCCCATATTCTCATATGTCCAAGGGAGGGCTTCCTGCCATGCCACAATTCATATGGAGTCCTGTGAATTGATTTGCTTGGAACCTGTTTCAGAATGTAGCACGCCGTTAGTAAAGCATATCCCCAAAATGATAACGGCAGGATCGAATAACTCATCATGGACCGTACCATATCCAACAAGGTCCTGTTTCTCCTTTCAACTACACCATTATGTTGTAGAATACTAGGTGCAGTCAATTGGGATAATATCCCATTCTCTATAAGATGTCCTAGAAATTCGTCAGAGAGGTATTGGCCACCTCAATCAGATCGAAGTGTCTTTATGGATTTATGCAATTGCTTTTCCACTTCCGCACGATACTCTTTGAACTTGTCAAAGGTTTTGCTCTTGCGATGCATTAGATACATATATCTATAACTCGAGTAATCGTCTATAAAAGAGACATAATACTCAAACCCTCCTCGTGCTGTGACGTTCATAGGACCACATACGTCAGTGTGCACAATTTCTAAGAGTTTCTGAGCCCTAGTACCCTTAGCTCCAAAAGACCTCTTAGTCATCTTACCCTCGAGACAAGACTCACATTGAGGAAGACGTACCTCCTCCAGAGATTCTAGAGGACTGTCTTTCACCAACCTTTGAATCTTATCCTAATTAATATGACCAAGTCTTAAATGCCAAAGATATGCCTTGTTAGAGTGAGAAACTTTCAACCTTTTAGAGTTATCTATTAATTCGGTGTCAAGTAGTGAGTACATTTTTGGTTTGATCAAATATAGGTTTCCATCCATCCATCTAGAACAGATAAAACACTTATTTCTATGAATATCAACTCTTTTACTAAAAGAAACTGAATAACAATCCTTTATTAAATAAGCTACCGATATAAGGTTCCTCCTAAAATTAGGAACATAAAAACAGTCTTTCAATAAAATAAATCTAAATTCATCAAAATAAAGATAAACATCTCTCACTGCCTCAGCCACCACCAAGCTACAGTCTCCAATCCGTAACGAGAGGCTCTTATCATGTAGACTTCTCGTTACCACGAACCCCTACATAGAAACACAAACATGATTAGTGGTTCTCGAATCAATGACCCAAGTGTCTTTCGATTCTTCCACCAAACACTCTTCTAAATAGTGAAGTTCCTTATCTTCCTTGCCTTTGGCAGCTAGGAATTCCCGGGAAGCCTTCTTGAAGTGACTTACCTTCCCACAGCTAAAGCACTTGGACTTTTTAGGGTCCCTAGGCTTCTTGTTCTTGTTCTTCTTCTTCCCATCAGAGACAGGAGGATTAGAAGAACTGGAAGCTGCTTGCTTCTGATTTGGCCTCTTCCTCTTCTGTGAGGGTTTAGAAGATTCTACCAAATTGGCCTCTCCTTTGGGTTGGACAGCATCCCCATCCCTGATCATCTGTTCATAAGCTTGGAGTTGCTTCATGAGATCAGTAAGTCCTAACTCCCTTGTCGCCAGATTGTATACAGCCTTAAACCCCATAAAATCTTTTGATAGAGTTTTAAACACCATCTCGATCTGGGTGTTGTAGTTCAACTCAGCACCGTTCTCGGCAACCTCAGCGAAGAATCCCATTAGAGTGATCATATGGTCCTTCATCGGAGTACCCACCTTTTACCTGGAGTTCATAATACTGGTGGTAGCAAACTATCGAGCCAATTTTTCTTAGCCTCCGAACATGTCGTCTAGATTTTCCATGATCTCTCTAGTAGCTTGATAAGTCTCATGCTGCTTTTGTAAAGCACTCGTCATGCTAGCCAGAATGTAGCACCAAGCTATCTCATTGGATTCTCTCCAACGCTTATATGCAACCGGGACCTCCTCAAGCGGTGTGTCAGGTTTGGGCCCAGATGGGCATGGTTCATCCAATACGAACTTGTGTCTCTTATAGCTAAGAACTATTATTATATTTCTTTTCCAGTTTTTATAATTACCGCCATTCAGCTTATTTTCAGTAAGTATTGAAATAAGGGATGTCGGTAACATTTTGAATTGAAATAAAATTATACTAGATGTCATTACAAAGCCCAAGCAAATATACAGATAATTTAACAAATAAAACATACAAGTATGTTCCTATATGAAACTTGAAAAACATGTAGCATTGCAACGGTAATTCTCAGCACCTATTGCCCCATGCCACCGAGGGGTGGTCATGAGACAAATAACCGGAACATGGACCCTGTCTAATTAATATATGTTGCCTTAAATCCTCCAAGGTTAAGACATATATTAATAACCGTTTGTTTTGACCACCAGTTTAGTTAACAGAGCTTCTAGGGAAGGTTAATAACTAAACGAGTCTTGAGTGTATAACTATTGTTTACGTAGCCCGATCCACGTCCTACCAAGCCATCGAGGGGTGGTCATGAATAGGATCGTATCCGAACACGTTTTCCACATAAGAGATCCAACCTAATATACCGGCAGCGGTAAACACTTACCAAGGGGTGTGGTCAGGGCAGAACTGACACGAGGCGTTACTGTGCTTTCACATATGGATCAACAATGGAGGCCGTGGGTTTTGTTCGAAACCCTCTCCCACTCAATATTTTGAAAAAACATGCAAGTTTTGACAAATATGTATGATCAATATAGTATAAGCGACACTCACCTATCCTATATGACATGTTATCAAATATACATATAAAACATCCATCAACACATATTTATACATCCATGACATATCACAGAAAAAATAATTGACAGAATAACCAAGCCATGGTTTCATCCTAGAACAAAGAAAATAAAGATTACAAAATTCCATCCAAAGCATTCTTTGGGTCTTGAATTTTGTTTTGTCTTCTTGTATCCATCTTTATGTAGCCTCTCTATTTATTTCTTATCCCAAGAATCATTTAAAATTTAAATTCCAAATTCAAATTCCAAAATTTGAATTTCAAATTTAAATTTCAAATTCAAAATTTTAAACAATTTTAAATATCATGTGCAATAATATGTAATTTCAAAAATTTCAAATTTTCAATTACATATTTTTAAACATGATTTGCCGGCAGTTGCCGTGGGCAGCCCCCAGGGGGGCTGGCAGCCCATGGCCACAGCCAGGTGTAGTCTAGCCGACTGCAGGCACATGGGCTGCACGGCCGGGTGGGCGCAGCAGCCTACCAAGCTGCAAGCAGCGCCTGCAGCCATGGGCTGCACGCCTAAGGGCAGGTCGGCCCTTGGGTGGGCCACGACCACCCCTAGCTACAGGCAAAGCCTGCGGCCGTAGGGTGCAGCTGTGGGAAAGGGCTGCCGCAGCCCCATCCTGTGCGAGGGTAGGGGCTGCAGCCCCATCACGGCTGGTGGTCCATCCCGAGGGGTCGGTCCTCGATTTTCATGTCATATTTTAATTTACCCATTAGGAGCTCCGAAAATTAATTTGAATTCTAATTAAATTGAAATTTTCTACACAATCAAAATTTCAACCTTTAAATTAAATTTAACTTTTGGGAAAAAAATAAATTACGGTCTTCAAACTTCAATCTCCTCCAAGAATAATTACATAAAATTTCCTAAACCGTTTCCGGTGTACAAAAATTCTAACCATAATAATTCTAAGAGACAAAAAATTAAAATCCATGGGAAAATTACAGTATTAAAGAACTGCTCCCATGGTTACATAAAAATTCCCAGATACAATTTTTCTAAATTCTAAGGAACCATAACCGGCAAAAACAAGCATGCTTATAATAATTCAAAAAATTAAAATAACGACATACTTTATACATAATACATGATAACAATATAAAGGAATTCTAGAATGCCACTCTCTAAACATCAAATCCATACATAAATAAAAAGACTAACTAATTGTCTAATTTATGTACATAGCATAGTCATGAGATGACTCTGATACCAATTGTAGGAAATAAATCGGTAAAACCGTATCAGAGTAGCGCAGCAGAACAATAAAAAAATTTTAAGATTGTTAAATATCTCATGATGCCATATACAATAAACCAACAACAATTTAAACTCACACCTCAAGGACGCTAATCTGCAGGAGGAGAATGACCGAAGGCTTCAACAACTAGCCGTCTCTACTATTCTCCAATTCCCAAATGACTGAGTGTGTGGGCACTCTGAACCTCGATCGGTATGCTAGCACTGCTAGTCTTCTTCCGACCACCCAGATCTCTAAAGAACTTATTGTCACAGTGAGTTGTGCAACAATAACCCTGCTCACCTGAGAGTCTGTGGTCTTAAAGAACTGGAGTAGCAGGACCTCTATTTATAGACTTGCATAAGGTGATCCTATGAATTCGAATTGGATTAGGAGAAGATTTTCCCCCTTATCCATAATAAGGGAGAACCAAAATGACTAGATTCGGTGCCAAAAACATGACTAGATTCGGCCATTAAAGTGTGAGGAGAATCAAAATCCAAATAGGATTTTCTGGCTTGAATTTTATCTCATCCTTATCCATAAAAACCGAAAATCCTCATGAGATCTTCCTCAAAAATTTCGACCATTCTCTAGGGAGGAGAGAATTTAAATTCAACTGGGATTGAAACTTAAATTTTTCCCTGAATCTTATCCATAAAATTTTCAAAAATTCCATAAGGATAATCCTTAAAATTTTTGACCAAAATTAGTTAGGATTGGGATTCAAAATTCAAGTAGGATTCAAACAAGATTTTCCTATTCATAATCCAACTCAAATTCGAATTCTAGCCTTGTGGAATTATCCACAAAGAATTCGAATTCCACTTAGACTGTGATTCAAAATTTGAATTTCAAATTTCAAAATTCAAAATTCAAATTCAAATTCAAATTTAAATTTAAATTTCAAATTTCAAATTTCAAATTTCAAATTCGAATTTCAAATTCGAATTTCAAATTCAAAATTCAAAATTCAAAATTCAAAATTCAAATTTCAAAATTCACAAACAGTTGTATTTCAAATTCCTATTCTCATGGATAACTTTCTACAACTCCAATCTAATCTCAAATAAAATTATGACAACTTTATTTGGAGTTCGAATAATTGTGTACTCTATTATCCAAAACAAAATCTGAGTTCAACCAGAGAGAATCTTATCCACCATCCTAATCCTATGTCAACACCATCCATGCATACTTAAATCAATTTGCCAAACGTTAAGGAATTATGTGGAGCTAGTAGAGGGACTAATTGGACATATATAATCGGGCTCCCACGAAGCAATATGATCATCATTATTTACCGAACAACTCAATCGTATGATCACTAATTTTAGAGTCACACCACTATAAACCTGAAACTAAACTCCCAATTATATACCGTATTACGTAAGCTCATGACAAGCTATCATCCAATGACCTTGTCATGTATGCAGAACCCTCATATGATATCCATGATCAGCCTAAGGTCAAAGTCCGTTTAATCCTACTGATCAGGCTATCTTAAAGTTTGATTATACTACCGAATAAGAAAATGATTATTCACCATATGTTAATAAGAATTCATCCGCCCAGTAGACGACCCAAGGCCTTGTCCATTTTAACATCCAGTATAATGCCTTTAAGAGGATACCCTTAACTCCTTATTAGAGCTATGATTCCGATATTTATAAACAAACCCTTCATCGTATACAAGTCATGCACCCAACGCACCGGTCTATAAGCTTACTACCTCTGAGACGCTTTAGCCATTGGAACATCAAAGTACACAAGTCATATACATGAAGCTGTTCGTTCACTCAGGATTAAGGTTACTGCACAATGAACGTTAAAAGCATATTGATCCACTCGTAGTGGACTACGTAGATCAATCACGCTTTAGTCTCGGTCTAACATGTCACCACCAAGCAACATATCTATGTCTCTACTTAGGAGTCTACGCTCCAGACAGTCAAGACAAACCGTCCCCACTATGACTTTAGACAACATAATAGTCTTAACATGAGTTAGATGCTTAGTCTAACCCCATAGACTACTGACCTTAGTTTAGACCGCTTACTTTAGAACATTGTCTTCTCGCATACAAAAGTCCATTGCATGTAATGTTCTAATAGTTTTAACACAAGCAGTTTGGGAGCTATATTTGCTTACATTTACTTTAACATGTAAATAGAATCAGGACAAACAGCAATGTAATGAATAACCTCTATATATAATTTTATTATCCAGTTCAAAATAAATATATCAAAATGTCTCTAATGCTTAGGGCATTTCCTAACACAGGTTAATGGCCAAGACGGCCTTAATCTGGTATAAAACTGATATATTAATAGTCAGCAGGCTCAATCTAGTCAATTGAGCATAAAATGTAGATTTTTGTTTGAGAGATGCGTAGTATCGGGATAAGGGTCAAGACGACCTTTTCTCATCCCGAAACTGATATATTTAGACTCAAGATGTCCAAATTAGTCAATTGGGCACCTGACATGTTTTTCGAGGTGGGGTCACACAGATCCCAAAAAACTAGTCCAGACGACCTCAGATCGACATAAAACTGATAAATTTGAAATCAACACGTCCAAATTAGTCAGGAGAAACTGTGTTTGAAATTTCGCATGAAAACGTCTCGCTATGCATGCGTAGTGTTAACACAGTGTAGTCACAACCACAGTATCAAGAAATTGGTCAACATGACCTTTCTCGAAATAAAACTGATATATTTAGAATCAGCATGCTCAAATTAGTCATTTGAGCACAAAACGAAAATTTTGACCAGGAAATCACAGTATCAGAGAACTGGTCGAGATGACCTCGAATGAAAGTAAAACTGGTATATTTGGGTTTAGCACGTCCAAATTAGTCAGTATAGCCTATGTTAAAATTTTTCAAAAAAATTAGTATAAAGGACGGAAATTTTGGATTCCTTGTAAAATGGCCCCCATAAGTTTTTCTTATCTCTTTTTCTTCACCCAACACCTCACGAATGTGAATAGTAACCACAGATCGAATTCGACCTCCATTTTGGACACCGCCGGTACCATTAGAAATCTCTCGACAAGCTGAGTCCAATGGTATGTCGAGTCGACGGAACCGATGCCGAAGGAAGGCGCACACGCCTCCCAAAGCCGTCAGTGGTCGAAAATTTTGATCGGCCATAGCTCCACGGTCCGACCTCTAAATGCCATGATTTTGGTCCCAATAGATTCGTGGTGAAGAGTAAAACAAAACCCAGGCTTCTTTTCAAGTCAATAGTCATTGGATCGCGCCACCCAGCCTTCGCCGTCACCCCTATGGAATCTGTCGATTCCGGCGGAGTTGAGTTGCAAGGTGGGTACCAAAATGCTCAGAATAACATGGGGAATAAAAGTCCCAAATCAATTTTGGACAACAACGCCGGGAAGACGGAGATCCAACCACCGCCACCGTCGTTGACTTTCGAGGGTCGATTTCTGGTGATAGGAGTCTCGATTGGTGAAATTGACACCACCAATGGGTTCCTTTTGTCGAGCTCTTCAAGATGGTGGCCAACTTTTCCATTGCCGCCGTGGTCAACAACCGGTCAACGTTGGTCAATGACGGTCAACGTAGTCAATGGAGACCTGATGACCAAAAATTGAAGAATGGCCTGTTAGCCTATTTTCGATGTTTTGGACACATCCGCAGCATCGGATTTGCAAATCAGAATTTCAGAAGTGAAGAATGATGATTCAAAGATTGTGCGATCGAGACCGAATGGCTCTTTTGATCGCCGATGGGAACAATTTTGGTAGTAGTTTTGATCCCTTTATTCCTCATTTTATTTATGAAATAATTGTGTATTAATTATGGACTAAAAAAGGGAATTGTAAGAAAAAGGGATAAAATGTCAAAAAAAGAAAATGTGTGGAAATGTGAATATTTTTACATAAAAAGTTGAGCTTTTACGTAAAAATTAGGCCTCTGGTATAGTACGTGATAGATTAGAATAGGTTAGATGGTTTTGAGATGTTTCCTAAATGCCGGGAACCCAAAAATTAAGCGAAAATACTGCCGAAATTTCTAAAACGACACAAATGGGTATTTTAGGAAACGAAGGGTAAAAATGTGATTGGAATAGAAGCTTGAGCCCCTCCTCGATGACCTAGGTCCGAGAAAGAAGAATGGACATTCTGAGGATTAGTATACCGCCCATTCGAAATCCTGAAATGTAAGAAAACGACCTGTATGTCAGAATAGTACCACCTGAGGGACGGGTGCAAGCTAAGTATAGAATTTGGGGTGATTATATCAGTAAAGGTAACTCGATCGGCTAAACAGTTAATACGTGAGGTATACGGTCAGTTGACTAGTCGGTTAACCAGTCAAGGACTGAGTTTGAATGGGATAGTGAGAGACAGTGATTAATTTGTCAAGTAGACAAATTAATTAAGCACGATTAGAAATTAAATATCAATTTCCCAAAGTAGAGCAGTTCGGTACCGATAGGCATCGGTACCACACAACGATAGATTTATTAGTCAATAACGATAGAGTGACCTAAGAACGACGTTAATTAATTTATTGGGCAAATAAATTAATTAACCACAATTAGAAAATCAAACTCTCATGAGCAGGGCAATTAGTACCGATGAGGATCGGTATCACCTAACGATAGAGTGACCTAAGAGCGATGCTAATTAATTTATTGGGCAAATAAATTAATTATCTACGATTAGAAAATCTAACTCTCAGGAGGAGGGCAATTAGTACCGATAAGGATCGGTACCACATAACTAGTACCGATAAGGATCGGTACCACATAACGATAAAGTTTTTATTAGTCACTAATGACCACAGTGACCTAAGAGCGAATGTTAACGAAATGCGTTATGATTACAGGAAGGTACCTGTATTGTGACGAACCGAGAGTATAAACTGTCTGCTGACAGGTAAGTATAACTCCACCTACAGCATGAATAAAATGAGTTTGAAATGATGATTTTTATGGTATGTTAAGTATGCAAACCATGCACAAGTTATTGCACAGCATGCATAAGAGCATATAGTTTCACAATCGAGTAGATTGTTGAAAGAACAAGTTAGATGCCATATATTCTGATCGCGTAAGATTAGAGATAGCTTAGAAGAGCATATGGCCAAATCAGATAAACAAGATGGAAATTTATAGGCATGTCGTACCGGCCTTTTCAGTTGAAAGAGTTTTTAAGTTAAGATAAAGTAGAAAGTTAAGCATCCGTTGATGGCTCTCCAGCTTTTTGACCACGGGCATTACCGATGGTCTACGCGCAAACGGTACTGACACACGGGCCCTCAGCAGAGTAAAGAAAAGATGATAAATAATAAAGCATAATATAAGTATAATCGGATCATGCATTGTTATGATATGCCTTAGCTACAGTTCAGCATGCTTCTAATTACAGTGGATATGCATTTAGTACTCGATGTATTCTGTTATGCATAAAGTATGTGATGTCTTGCATCCATTGTTATGTGATGTTCTGATATGTGAAATGTTTCAGTGATATATGTTACTGTTTGACGTGCTTATATGATTTTAAGTATGTATTATGATTTAAACATGTTTTGCGGATGACATATTATACTTACTGGGCATAAAACTCACAGTATGTGTTCATGCTATAGGTAAGCGTCCTATGGCTTAAATACCAATGGACGATGATGGCGGTAGAGGCGGATGTGAGGATTAGGTTATGGATACCATCACGAGTATACTTTCGTATAATTTATGTAATAAGTATTTTTGAATGGTAATCGTTAAATAGTATCTTTAAACAGTAATGGTTAAATAGTATTTTTGAATAGTAATAGTTAAATAGTATTTTTGAATAGTAATAGTTAAATAGCATATTTGGAATAGTATTTAATTAAATAGTCAGTATAAGCACGTATGTATAATTCAAATCCCTATGTTTTCAGATTCCGCATTTTAATGGTATACGTACATGTAAAAAAAATCCCTAAAGTTCTGATATCTGAACAAGTAAGTTTAAGTATCAGTTTTAAAGAAAAAGATCAAGTATCAGTTTTAAAGTAATAGTTAAAGAAGCAGTTTTTAGTGACGGTTCGGGCCACTAAGGGCACAGGACGTCAAAAACAGAATCATGCCCAAACACGTTTTCCACATAGGAAATCCAGCCTAGTATACCGACGGCGGTAAACACCTACCGAGGGGTATGGTCAAGACAGAACTGACGTGAAACTTCCATGCTTTCACATGTGGATCAATAATGGAGGCCATGGGTTTTGTCTGAAACCCTTTCCCACTCAATATTTTGAAAAACATGTAAGTTTTGAAAAATATATGATCAATATAATTTAAGCGGCATTCACCTATCCTATATGACATGTTATCAAATATGCATGCAATTCATCCATGACATATCACAAAAAAAAAAATTGACGGAAAAATAACCAAGCCATGGTCCCATCCTAGAACAAAGAAAATAAAGATTACAAAATTCCATCCAAAGCATTCTTTGGGTCTTTAATTTTGTTTCGTCTTCTTGTATCCATCTTCATGCAGTCTCTCCATTTATTTCTCATTCCAAGAATCATTTAATAAATCAAATTTCAAAAAATTTAAATTTCAAATTCAAATTTTAAATTCGAATTTAAAATTTAAATTTCAAATTAAAAATTTTAAACAATTTAAATTTCATGTGTAATTATATATAATTTCAAAAATTTCAAATTTTCAATTACATATTTTTAAACATGATTAAAAATTAAATCTCAAATTTAAAAATCAAAATTTTTCGTTTTTCAGCCCATAGACCCACGGGGCCCAAAGACCTGCAACCAAAGTGGGTAGCCCCCAGCCCCCGAGGGGCCTGGCAACCCATGCCCTGGGCAGGTGTAGCAGCCTGCCAGCTGCATACCCGGGTAGCCACAGCAGCCCCTGGGAGGCCACGACCACCCTTGGCTGCAGGCACAGCTTGTGATCGTGGGTGGTACAGCCTTGGACAGGGGTTGCCACAACACCATCCTGCCTGAGGGCAGGGGCTGCAACCCCACCAAGGTCGGTGGCCCATCACGAGGGGGCGGTCCTCAATTTTCATGTCATATTCCAATTTACCCATTAGGATCTCTAAAAATTAATTTGAATCCTAATTAAATTGAAATTTTCCACACAAATAAAATTTTTAATTTTCAAATTCAATTTAATTTTGTTGGAAAAATAAATTATGGTCTTCAAACTTTAATCTCCTCCAAGAATAATTACATAAAATCTCCTAAACCGTGTCCAGTGTACAAAATTCTAATCATAAAGATTCTAAGAGACTAAAGAATTAAAATCTATGAGAAAATTACGGTGATTATAAACCGCTCCCATGGTTAATAAAAATTCCTAGATATAATTTTTCTAAATTCTAAGGAACCATAACCGGCATAAAACAAGCATGCTTATAATAATATAAAAAATTAAAATAACCACAAACTACATACATAATTCATGATAATAATATAAAAGAATCCTAGAATGCCACTATCTAAATATCGAATCCATACATAAATAAAAAGAGTAATTAATCGTCTAATTTATTTACATGACATAATCACGAGATGTCTCTGATACAAATTGTAGGAAAAAATTGATAAATATGCACCAGAGTGGCATAGCGGAATTATAAAAATTTTTCAAAGATCGTTAAATATCTCGCGATGCCATATATAATAAACTAACAATAATAAAACTCATACCTCTATAGGACACCAACTGCAGGAGGAGAATGACCGGAGGGCTTCAACTAATTAGTCTTCTCTACTATTCTCCAATTCTCGAATGGCAGAGTGTGTGGGCACTCAGTTCCTCGACCGGTATGCTAGCACTGCTAGTCTTCTTTCAACCACCCAGATCTCTAAAGAACTTATTGTCACAGTGAGTTATACAATAATATGCTTGCTCACCTGAGAGCCTGTGGTCTAAGAGAACTGGAGTGGTAAGACCCTATTTGTAGAGGGCATGAGGTGATCCCTTGAATTCGAATTGGACTAGGAGAAGATTTCCTCCCTATCTTTCCTCACAAAATCCAAATTCCCTATAGGCCACAATCATGGGAAGATTCAGCCACCTTAGGGGATTTTGCATTCGAAATTCAAACAGGATTTTAACTTGAATTTTATCTCATCATTATCCACTAAAACCGAATTTTCCTTAGGCCAAGAACAAGGCTAGATTCGACCATCCAAGCGTGAGGAGAATCAAAATTCAAATAAGATTTTCATGCTTAAATTTCCCTTTATCCTTATCCAGCAAAAACCAAAATTTCCTAGGGTAGATTTGCCTTAACTAATTCGGCCATTCTTGATAGATTTAGGATACAAAATTCAAGTAAAATTCAAACAAAATCTTCCTCTTCATTATCCACAAAAAATCTAAAATTTACCTTGTGGAATTATCTTCAACAAATTTAGTTATTATAAGATATTGTGATTCCAAATTTGAATTTCAAATTTCAAAGATCAAATCTCAAAATTCAAACTTCAAATTCAAATTTCAATTTAAATTTTGAATTAAAATTTCAAATTTAAATTTCAAATTCAAATTTCAAAATTTAAATTTAAATTTTGAATTCAAATTTCAAATTTAAATTTCAAATTCAAAATTTAAATTTCAAATTTCAAATTTCAAAATCCACGAAAAGTTGTATTTCAAATTTTGTCCTCATGGATAATTTTCTACAACTCTAATTCAAACTCAAATAAGTTCATGGTAACTTTATTTGGAATTTGAATAATTGTGTACTCTATTATCCAAAACAAAATCTGAATTCAACTGGAGAGAATCTTATCTTCCATCCTTATCCTATGTCTACACCATCTATACACAATCAACTAGCCAATAAGCATACATAGATTAATTTGCCATTCGTTAAGGAATTATGTAAAGCTAGTAGAGGGACCAATTGGACATATATAATCAGGTTCTCATGATTCCATATGATCATCATTTTGTACTGAACAACTCAATCATTATCCAGTTATATACCGTATTATGAAAGCCTGTGACAAGCTATTGTCCACTGACCTAGTCATGTATGCAAAACCCTCATACGATATCCATGATCAGCCTTAGGTCAAAGTCTGCTCAACCTACTGATCAGGCTATCTTAAAGTTCCATTATACTACCAAATAAGAAAATGATTATTCACCATATGTGAATAAGAAGTCATCTGCCTAGCAGACGACCCAAGGCCTTGTCCATTTTCACATCTAGTATAATGCCTTTAAGAGGATACCCACAACTCCTTAATAGAGCTATGATTCTGATATCTGTAAACAAACCCTTCATCGTATATAAATCATGCACCCAACAAATCTGTCTATAAGCTTACTACTTGTGAAACGCTTTAGCCATTGGAATATCAAAGTGCACAAGTCATATACATGAAGTAGTTCATCTACTCAGGATTAAGTTTATTACATAATGAACATCAAAAGCAAATTGATCCACTCATAGCAGACTATATAAATCAATCATACTTTAGTCCCAGTCCAATATGTCACCACCAAGCAATATATCTATGTTTCTACTCAGGAGTCTATACTCTGGACAGTCAAGACAAACCATCTCCACCATGGCTTTAAACAACATAATAGTCTTAACATAAGCTAGATGCTCGGTCTAACCCCATAGACTACAAACCATAATTTAGACTGCTTATTTTAGAATATTGTCTTCTCGCATACAAAAGTCCATTGCATGCAACGCTCTAATAGTTTAACACAAATAGTCAGCGAACCATATTTGCTCACATTTACTTTAACATGTAAATAGAATAAGGGCAAATAACAATGTAATAAATAACCTCTATATAAAATTTTATTATCCAGTTCAAAAAAAATGAAATACATCAAAATACCTTTTATGCTTAGGGCATTTCCTAACAGGATTTTAATTTATTGTCTCTTAGAATTTTTGTACAAGGGAAACGGTGCAGGAAATTTTATATAATTATTCTTGGAGGAGATTGAAGATTGAAGACCATAATTTATTTTTCCCTAAAATTAAATTTAATTTAAAGATTAAAATTTTTTTGTGTGGAAAATTCCAATTTAACAAGGATTCAAATTAATTTTTGGAGATCATAATGAGTAAATCGGAATATGTTATGAAAATCGAGAGATGATCCCTCGGGATAGGCCACTGGCTTTGGTGGGGCTATAGCCCTTACCCTTGGGCAGGATAGGGCTGCAACTGCCACAGCTACGGCTATACTTATAGCTAAGGGTGGCTGTACCCCACTCCTAGGGGTTGCAGCCCTTGGTTGTAGGCACTGTCTATAGCCTAGCGGGCTACAGGAGCCCCTCTAGGGGCTACAGCTTTTCGCTGTAGGCTTTGCCTACAACTTGGTGGGCTACCAGCCCTCCCCCCGGGAGTTTGAGCTGCCTATGGTGGCTGTGGGCCTGTGGCCTGACGGGTTGAGGGAAACTTTCAATTTTAAATTTAGAATTTAATTTTAAATTATGTATAAAAGTATGTAAATTCAAATTTTGAAATTACATATTATTATACATTAGATTTAAATTATTTAAAATTTAAATGTTTTCAAAAATTAGAATTTTAAATAATTCTAGAGATGAGAAATAAATGAAGAGGCTACGTGAAGAAAGAAACAAGAAGATGGAGCAAAATTCAAGACCCAAAGAATGCTTTGGATGGAATTTTGTAATCTTTAATTTTTCTTTTTTCTAGGATGGGACCATGGCTTGGTTATTTAATTATTCCGTCATATATTTATTCTATGATATGTCATGAATGTATAAATATGTATTGATAGATGATTTGTATGCATATTTGACAGCATGTCATACAGGACAGATGAATGCTACTCAAACTATATTGATCATATATATTTTTCAAAAGCTTGCATGTTTTTCAAAATATTGAGTGGGGGAGGGTTTCAAACAAAATCCACGACCTCTATTGTTGATCCATATGTGAAAGCATAGTAACACCTCGCATTAGTTTTACCCTGACCACACCCCTTAGTAGGTGTTTACCACTGCTGGTACATTACGTTAGATCTCTTATGTAGAAAACGTGTTCGGGCATGATTCTACTCATGACCACCCTTTGGTGGCTTGGTAGGATGTGGATCGAACTACATAAACAACAGTTATACACTCAAGACTCGTTTACCTATTAACTTTACCTAGAAGCTCTGTTAGCTAAACTGGTGGCCAAAATAAGCGGTTATTAATATATGTCTTAACCTTGGAGGATTTAAGATAATATATATTAATTAGATGGCATCTACGTTCTAGCTATTTGGCTCATAACCACCCCTCGATGGCTGGGAGCAATAGGTGCTGAGAATTACCATTGTAATGCTACATATATATTTTTTTAAGTTTCATGTAGGAATATACTTGTATGTTTTATTCGCTAAATTTTCATATATTTGCTTGGGTTTTGTAATGGTGTTCTTGTATAATTTTATTTCAGTTCAAAATATCACTGACCCCTTTTATTTCAATACTAAATGAAAACAAATTAAACGGTGATAATTGCAAAGATTGGAAAAGAAATCTGCTAATAGTTCTTCGCTGCCAGAGACACAAGTTCGTACTGGAGGAACCGCGCCCACCTAGTCCCAAACCTGACACACCACTTGAAGAGGGCCCAATTGCCTATACTTGTTGGAGATAATCCAATAAGATAGCTCGGTGCTACATTCTTGCTAGCATGACAAGTGCTTTACAAAAGCAATATGAGGCTTATCAAATTGCCAGGGAGATCATGGAGAACTTAGAGTACATGTTCAGAAGCCAAGAAAAATTTGCTTGACAGTCTACCATTAGAAGCATCATGAACTCGACGCAAAAGGTAGGTAATCTGGTGAAAGACCATATGATCACTCTTATGGGATTATTTACTGTGGCTGCTAAAAACGGTGTTGAGCTAGACTATAACACCTAGATCGAGATGGTGTTTAAAACTCTGTCAAAGGATTTAATGGGGTTTAAAGCCACATACAAGCTAGCAACAACAGAGTTAGGACTCGCCGAACACATGAAGCGACTCCAAGCTTATGAGCATATGATCAAGGATAGGGATGCAGTCCAACCTAGATGAGAGGCCAACTTGGTGGAATCTTCTAAACCATCTAGGAAAAAGAAGAATTAAAGGGCTTCCAGTTCATCTATTCCTTCAATCTCTAATGGAAAGAAGAACAAGAAGTCTAAGGAGCCTAAAAAGTCTAAGTGCTTGCACTGTGGGAAGGTAGGTCACTTCAAGAAGGCTTATCAGGAATTCTTAGCTGCCAAGAGTAAGAAAGGTAAAGAACTTCACCATTTAAAACTGTGTTTGGTAGAAGAATCTAAAGACACTTAGGTCATTGATTTGAGCTCCACTAATCATGTTTGTATTCCTTTACAGTGGCTTATGGAAACGAGAAGTCCACATGATAGGAGCCTCTCATTGCAAACTAGAGACAATAACTTAGTGGTGGCTGAAGCAGTGGGAGACATTTATCTTTATTTTGATCAATTTAAGTTTATTTTACTGAAAGACTATTTTTATGTTCCTAATTTTAGGAGGAACCTTATATCCGCAGCTTGTTTAATAAGAGATTCTTATTCATTTTTTTACTAAAAGAGTTGATATTCACAAAAATAAGTCTTTTATCTATTCTGGATGGATGGATGGGAATCTTTATTTGATCAAACAAAAGATGTACTCACTGCTTAACACCGAATTAACTAATAACACTAAAAGGATGAATGTTTCTCACTCTAACCAAACGTACCTTTGGCACTTAAGACTTGGTAATATTAATTAAGATACGATTCAAAGGTTAGTGAAAGACGGTCTTTTGGAATCTCTGAAGGAGGTATGTCTTCCTCAATGTGAATCTTGTCTTGATGGTAAGATGAATAAGAGGTTTTTTTGGAGCTAAGAGTACTAGGATTTAGGAACTCTTGAAAATTATGCACACCTATGTATATGGCCCCCTGAATGTTGTTGCGTAAGGAGGGTTAGAGTATTATGTCTTTTTTATAGGTGATTACTCAAGGTATGGATATGTGAACCTGATGCACTGTAAGAGAAAAATATTTGACAAGTTTAAAGAATTTCATGTGGAAATGGAGAAGCAATTGGGTAAATTCATAAAGACACTTCGATCTAATCGAGGTAGCAAACACCTCTCCCATGAATTTCTAGGATATCTTGTAGAGAATGGGATACAATCCCAATTAACTACACTTGTTACTCTACAATAGAATGGTATTGTCGAAAGGAGAAACAAGATCTTGTTGGATATGGTATGGTATATGATGAATTATTTAATGCTACCGTTATCATTCTAGGGATATGCATTATAAAGGACATGCTATATTCTGTACCAAGTTCCAAGGAAATCAATTGCTAAGATTCCGCATGAATTGTGGCATGGCAGGAAGCCCTTCCTTGGACATATGAGAATATGGGACTGCTCGGCACATGTAATAGATGGGGATGTGAAGAAGTTAGAACTAAGATCAGAATTGTACATATTTGTAGTGTATCCTAAGGGAACTAAGTGTTAGGAATGCCTTAAGTATGAAAGATATTTTAATGTATTTCATTTATTTTGAACTGGATAATAAAACTATATTTAGAGGTTATTCATTATATTGCTATATGTCTTCGTTCTATTTACATGTTAGAGTAAATATAAGCAAATATGACTCACTGACTGCTTGTGTTAAATTATTAGAATGTTACATATAATAGACTTTTGTATGCGAGAAGACAACATTTTAAAGTAAGCAGTCTAAACTAAGATCCGTAGTATATAGGGTTAGACCGAGGATCTAATTTATGTTAAGACTATTATGTTATCTAAAGCCAAATAGGGGATGGTTTGTCTTGACTATCTGGAGCTTTGACTCCTGAGTAAAGACACAAATATGTTGCTTAATGGTGACATATTAGACTGGGATTAAAGTGTAATTGATCCGCATAGTCTGCTTGAGCAGATCATGTCACTTTTGCCATTCATTATGCAATAACCTTAATCTTGAGTAGATGAACTGCTTCATGTATATGACTTGTGTGCTTTGATGTTCTAATAGCTAAAGTGTCTCAGAGGTAATAAGCTTATAGATCGGTTCGTTGGGTATATGACTTGTATACGATAGAGGGTTTGTTTACAGATATTGGAATCATAGCTCTAATAAGGAGTAAAGGGTATCCTCTTAAAGGCATTATACTAAATGTGAAAATAAAAAAGGCCTTGGTTCATCTGCTTGGTAGATGACTTTTTATTCACATATGGTGACTAATCATCTTCTTATTCAGTAGTATAATGGAACTTTAAGATAGCTTGATCAGTGGGTTGATCAGACTTTTACCTGAGGCTGATCATGAATATCATATGAGGGTTTTGCATACATGATAAGGTTATTGGACAATAGCTTATCACAGGTTTTCGTAATACAGTATATAATTAGGAGTTCAATTTCAGATTTATAGTGGTATGACTCTGAAATTAGGGATTATATGATTGAGTTGTTCGATTCAGAACAATGATCACCTAGATTCACAAGAGCCCGGTTATATATGTTCAATTGATCCCCCTATTAGCTCCACAAAATTCCTTAATGGATGGAAAATTGATTAGGGCATACTTTTTGGCTTATTGTCTTGAATTTGGTGAAGAGAAAATCCGGATCACCTTTCCATAGGTTGTAGGTGTTTTCTCAGTGTGTTGGAGGGACAAAATTGTAATTTTGTATTATTTAATAAATAAGATAAATAATTGTTAATATTTATTTTTGGATGATAAGATTTAAATTTCAAATTAATTGTATTTGAATTTCAAATTTGAAATTCAAATAAGTGATTGATTTGAATTTTGATTTGAATTTTGAAAATCTTGTCTTAAAATGAATATTTGAAATTTGAATCCTATTTGAATTTGAATTGAACAAAATTTTGTCCTAGCACAAAGGGAGGTGATGTCCACTTTGGATAAGGGTGGAAGACAAGATTCTCTCCTATTTGAATTTGAATTTTGTTTTAGATAAGAGATTACACAATTATTCGAATTTCAAATAAAGTTGCCATGATTTTATTTGAATTTGAATTGGAGTTATGGAAAATTATCCATGAGGATAAAATTTAAAATTCAAATATTTGTGGAGTTTGAAATTTGAATTTCAAATAATTTGAAATTTAAATTTGAATTTTGAATTTTGAATTTGAAATATGAATTCAAATTTTGAATCACAAACCTAGAATGCAACTGAATTTTTTGTGGATAAATCCACATAAATGGATTCAGTTTTTCTAGTGGATAAGGGAGAGGAAATCTTATTCGAATCCTACTTGAATTTTGAATTCTTCCTTGCACAATTGGTGGTTGATTTTTTTTAGGCTTATCCCTTGGGAGAATCGGTTTTTATGTGGATAAGGAAGAAGAAAAGTTCAAGTTTCAATCCTGTTTGAATTTTGAATCCCTCCCTCACATGATGTAACATAATTTTCTTCTAGGATATCTCCTAAGTAAGAATCGGTTTTCGTAGATAAGGAAGAGAGGAAATTCAAGTTAAAATCTTGTTTGAACTTTGAATTCTCCTTCTCCTTGGAATGGCCAAATCTAATCATGATCGAGGCCTAGAGGGAATCAGTTTTTGAAAGCCTGGAGGAGATAAAATTCAAGCTAAAAATCTTGTTTGAATTTTGAATCAAGAATCCCCTAAGGTGGCTGAATTTGTTCATGCCTTTTTGGCCTAAGGAAGTTCGGATTTTTTGAGGAAAATTGGGAGAGAAAATCTTCTCTTGGTCCAATTCAAAATTCAAGGGATCACCTCATGTAAGATTATAAATTATATCACGAGTTATTTAACGATATTTAAAAATTTGTAATTCTACTGTGCAATTTTTTCGAAATTTTTCTATAATTAGTATAAGAGCCAACTCGTGATTATTTCATGTACATAGATTGGACAACCATTTTTGTCTCTTTAATATATGGATTTGATATTTAGAAAGTGGCAATCTAAGGTTCCTTTATGTTGTTATCATGGATTATGTATAAAGTATGTGGTTATTTTATTTATTTTTTAATTATTATAAGTATGCTTAATTTTGCCAATTATGGTTCTTTAGAATTTAGAAAATTTGTATCTAAGTTTTTTTTTTTTTATGTAACCATGGGAGCGGTCTATCATCATCGTAATTTTCCATGGATTTTAATTTATCATCTCTTAGAATTTTTTTGATTAGAATTTTTGTACACCAGAAATGGTATAGGAAATTTTATGTAATTATGCTTGGAGGAGATTGAAGATTAAAGACCATAATTTATTTTTCCTGAAAGTTAAATTTAATTTAAAGATTGAAATTTTTTTGTGTGGAAAATTCCAATTTAATTAAAATTCAAATTAATTTTTTGGAGATCCTAATGAGTAAATTCAAATATGGCATGAAATCGAGAACTGATCCCTCAGGATAGGTCACCAGCCTTGGTAGGCTACAACCCCTACCCTTGGGCAGGATAGGGCTGCGATAGCTCCTGTCCAGGGCTACAGCCACTACAGATGCAGGCTTCACTTGCAGCCAGGGGTGGCTATGCCCCCCTCCCCCCCCAAGGGGTTGTAGCCCTTGGCTGTAGGCACTGTCTGCAGCCTGGTGGGTTGTAGGAGCCCCCCTAGGGGCTGCAGTCCTTCACTGCAGGCTTTGCCTATAGCCTGGTGGGCTACAGCCTGCCAGGCTGCAACACCCTGGCCATGGGCTACCGCCCTCCCCCCGAGAGTTGTGGCTGCAGGTCTTTGGGTCTGCGGCCCGACATGTTGCGGGTAATTTCAATTTTAAATTTAGAATTTAATTTTAAATTGTGTATAAACATATGTAAATTCAAATTTTGAAATTACATATTATTATACATCAGATTTAAATTATTTAAAATTAAATTTTTTTCAAAAATTTGAATTTTAAATAATTCTAGAGATGAGAAATAAATGAAGAGGCTACGTAAAGAAAGAAACAAAAAGATGGAGCAAAATTCAAGACCCAAAGAATGCTTTGGATGGAATTTTATAATCTTTAATTTTTTCTTTTTTCTAAGATGGGACCATGGCTTGGTTATTTAATTATTCCATTATATATTTATTCTATGATATGTCATGAATGTATAAATATGTATTGATAGATAATTTGTATGCATATTTGATAACATGTCATACAGGACATGAATGCTGCTCAAACTATATTGATTATACATATTTTTTCAAAAACTTGCATGTTTTTAGAAATATTGAGTAGGAGAGGGTTCCAAATAAAACCCACAGCCTACATTGTTGATCCATATGTGAAAGCATGGTAACACCTTGCGTTAGTTTTACCATGACCACACCCCTCAATAGGTGTTTACCACTGCTGGTATACTAGGTTGGATCTCTTATATGAAAAACATGCTCAGGCATGATCCTATTCATCACCACCCTTTGGTGGCTTGGTAAGATGTGGATCAAACTACATAAACAATAGTTATACACTCAAGACTTGTTTAACTACTAACTTTACCTAGAAGCTCTGTTAGCTAAACTTATGGCTAAAATAAGCGATTATTAATATATGTCTTAACCTTGGAGGATTTAAGGCAACATATATTAATTAGATGGGGTCCATGTTTTAGCTATTTGGCTCATAACCACCCCTCGGTGACTTGGGGCAATAGGTGCTGAGAAATACTGTTGCAATGCTACATGTTTTTTTTTTTTATAAGTTTCATGTAAGAATATAGTTGTATGTTTTATTTGCTAAATTTTCATATATTCGCTTAGGCTTTGTAATGATGTTCTTGTATATTTTATTTCAGTTCAAAATGTCACCGACCCCTCTTATTTCAATAGTCAATGAAAACAAATTAAACGGCGATAATTACAAAGATTGGAAAAGAAATCTGCTAATAGTTCTCCGCTATGAGAGACACAAGTTCATGCCGGAGGAACCATGCCTACCTAGTCCCAAACTTGACACACCACTTGAAGATGTCCCGGTTGCCTATACTTGTGAGAGAGAATCCAACAAGATAGCTCAGTGCTACTTTCTTACTAGCATGATGAGTGCTTTACAAAAGTAATATGAGGCTTATCAAGTCGTCAGGGAGATCATGGAAAACTTAGAATATATGTTTAGAGGCTAAGAAAAATTTGCTTAACAGTCTGCCATTAAAAGCATAATGAACTCTAGGCTGTTAGGAAATGCCCTAAGGATTAGAGACATTTTGATGTATTCATTTTGAACTGGATAATAAAATTATACATAGAGGTTATTCATTACATTGCTATTTGTCCTCGTCTTATTTACATGTTAAAGTAAATGTAAGCAAATATGGCTCACTGACTGCTTGTGTTAAAACTGTTGGAACGTTGCATGAAATGGACTTATGTATGCAAGAAGACAATGTTCTAAAGTTAGCAGTCTAAACTATGGTCTGTAGTCTATGGGGTTAGACCGAGCATCTAACTCATGTTAAGACTATTATGTTGTCTAAAGCCTTAGAGGGGACGATCTGTCTTGACTGTCTGGAGCTGGACTCCCAAGTAGAGACATGGATATGTTGCTTGGTAGTGACATATTAGACCGGGACTAAAGCGTGATTGATCTACGTAGTCCGCTATGAGTGGATCAATCTGCTTTTGACGTTCATTGTGCAATAACCTTAATCCTGAGTAAATGAACTACTTCATGTATATGACTTGTGTACTTTGATGTTCCAATGGCTAAAGCGTCTCAGAGGTAGTAAGCTTATAGACCGGTTCGTTGGGTGCATGACTTGTATACGATGAAGGGTTTGTTTGTAGATATCGGAATCATAGCTCTGAGGAGTTAAAGGTATCCTCTTAAAGGCATTATACTGAATGTGAAAATGGACAAGGCCTTGGGTCGTCTGCTGGGCGGATGACTTCTTATTCACATATGGTGAATAATCATTTTCTTAATTCGGTAGTATAATGGAACTTTAAGATAGCCTGATCAGTAGGATTAAACGGACTTTGACCTAAGGCTGATCATGGATATCATATGAGGGTTTTGCATACATGACAAGGTCATTGGATGGTAGCTCGTCACAGGCTTACGTAATACGATATAGGATTGGGAGTTCAGTTTCAGGTTTATAGTGGTGTGACTCTGAAATTAGTGATCATATGATTGAGTTGTTCGATAAAGAATGATGATCATATGGAATCATGGGAGCCCGATTATATATGTCCAATCAGTCCCTCTACTAACTCCACATAATTCCTTAACGTTTGGCAAATTGATTTGTGTATGCTATTGGCTAGTTTATTATGCATGGATGATGATGACACAGGATTAGGATGGTAGACAAGATTCTCTCCGGTTGGATTCAGATTTTGTTTTGGATAATAGAGTACACAATTATTCGAACTCCAAATAAAGTTGCCATGATTTTATTTGAGATTGGATTGGAGTTGTAGAAAATTATCCATGAGAACAAGAATATGAAACACAACCGTTTTGTGGAATTTGAAATTTGAATTTTGAAATTTGAAATTTGAATTTTGAATTTGAAATTTGAATTTGAAATTTGAATTTGAAATTCAAATTTGAAATTTGAATTTGAAATTCAAATTTGAAATTTGAATTTGAAATTTAAATTTGAAATTTGAAATTTGAAATTTGAAATTTGAATTTGAAATTTGAAATTCAAATTTTGAATCACAGTCCAAGTAGGATTCGAATTTGTTGTGAAAAATCCACAAGGTTTGAAATTCGAATTTGAGTTGGATTTGGAGAGGATAATATTGTTAGAATCCTACTTGAATTTTGAATCCAAGTCCCAACAATAATCCATTGAGGATAATCCTCAATGGAAAATTCGGTTTTTGTGGATAAGATTCAAGGGAAAATTCAAGTTTCAATCCTAGTTGAATTTGGATTCTCTCCTTCCCTAAAAGTGGTCGAAATTTTGGAGCCTTAATCCAAGGAAAATTCGGTTATTTTTGGATACGGTTGAGATGAGATTTAGCTTGAAAAATCCTAGTGGAATTTTGATTCTTCCTTACCCTAAAAGTGGCCGAAATCTTTAGGGAAGATACACCTTGAAATTTTCGGATTTTTTGGTTGAAAAAGGGAGATAAAATTCTAGTTAAAATCTTGTTGAGATTTGGATTGGATCTATCCTAAGAAAACCGAATTTTTAGTGGAGATTCTCCCTTGGAAAAATTCGGATTTTATGGGTTTGGATAAGGGAAAATATCTTTTCCTAATCCAATTCAAATTTAGAGATTCACCTCATGCAGGTCTATAAATAGAGGTCCTGCCACTCCAGTTCTCTCAGACCACAGACTCTCAGGTGAGCAGGCTTATTGTTGCACAGCTCATCGTGACAATAAAGTTCTTTAGAGATCTGGGTGGTCGGAAGAAGACTAGCAGTGCTAGCATACCGATCGAGATTCAGAGTGCCCACACACTCAGCCATTCAGGAATTGGAGAATAGTAGAGAAGGCTAGTTGGTTGAAGCCTCCGGTCATTCTCCTCCTGCAAGATTGGCGTCCTTGAGGTATGAGTTTTAATTGTTGTTGGTTTATTGTATATGGCATCATGAGATATTTAACGATCTAAAATTTTTATTGTTCCGCTGCGCCACTCTGATACGTTTTTACCGGTTTATTTTCCTACAATTTGTATCAGAGCCATCTCATGACTATGCCATGTACATAAATTAGACAATTACTTAGTCTTTTTATTTATGTATGGATTTGATATTTAGAGAGTGGCATTCTAGGGTTCCTTTATGTTGTTATCATGTATTATGTATAAAGTATGTGGTTATTTTAATTTTTTGAATTATTATAAGCATACTTGTTTATACCGGTTATGGTTCCTTAGAATTTAGAAATATTGTATCTAGGAATTTTTTATGTAACCATGGGAGCAGTTTATTAATACTGTAATTTTCCCATGGATTTTAATTTTTGTCTCTTAGAATTTTTATGGTTAGAATTTTTGTACACCGGAAACGGTTTAGAATTTTTTATGTAATTATTCTTGGAGGAGATTGAAGATTGAAGACCGTAATTTATTTTTCCCAAAAGTTAAATTTGATTTAAAGATTGAAATTTTGATTGTGTGGAAAATTTCAATTTAATTAGGATTCAAATTATTTTTTTGGAGATCCTAATAGGTAAATTGGAATATGGCATGAAAATCGAGACACGACCCCTCGGGATAGGCCGACGGGCCTTGGTGGGGCTGCAGCCCCTGCCCTCGGGCAGGATGGGGCTGCGGCAGCCCCTCTGCAGGCAAACATCACCCACGGCCGCAGGCTTGGCCTGCAGCCGAGGGTGGCGCAGCCTGCCCAAGGCCGGCCGCGGCCTGGGCATGCAGCCACTGGCTGCAGGCGCTGCCTGCAGCCTGCCGACTGCTGTGCCCAGCCTGGGCGTGCAGCCTGGCGCTGCAGGCTTGGCCTGCAGCCCGACAGGCTGCACAAGGGGCAACCGTGGGCTGCCAGCCCCTCCGGGGTTGGTGGCTGCCCACGGCGGCTGCCGCCTTCACGGGCGACGGTGCGGCGGTCCAAAATTTGAAATTTTTGATTTTTAAATTTGAGATTTAATTTTAAATCATGTTAAAAAAATATGTAATTGAAAATTTGAAATTTTTGAAATTACATATTATTACACATGATGATTAAAATTGTTTAAAATTTGAATTAGAAATTTAAATTTGAAATTCGAATTTGGAGCTTGAATTTGAAATTTAAATTTTTGGAAGTTTAAATTTTAAATAATTCTTGGGATGAGAAATAAATGGAGAGGCTACATAAAGATGGATACAAGAAGACGGAACAAAATTCAAGACCCAAAGAATGCTTTGGATGGAATTTTGTAATCTTTATTTTCTTTGTTCTAGGATGGAACCATGGCTTGGTTATTCTGTCAATTATTTTTCTGTGATATGTCATGGATGTATAAATATGTATTGATGGATGTTTTGTATGCATATTTGATAACATGTCATATAGGATAGGTGAGTGCCGCTCATACTATATTGATCATACATAATTTGACAAAACTTGCATGTTTTTCAAAATATTGAGTGGGAGAGGGTTTCAAACAAAACCCACGGCCTCCATTGTTGATCCATATGTGAAAGCATGGTAACGCCTCGCGTCAGTTCTGACCTGACCACACCCCTCGGTAGGTGTTTACCGCCGCCGGTATACTAGATTGGATCTCCTATGTGGAAAACGTGTTCGGGTGCGATCCTATTCATGACCACCCCTCAGTGGCTTGGTAGGACGTGGATCGGGCTACGTAAACAATGGTTATACACTCAAGACTCGTTTAGTTATTAACCTTCCCTAGAAGCTCTGTTAACTAAACTGGTGGCCAAATAAGCGGTTATTAATATATGTCTTAACCTTGGAGGATTTAAGGTAACATATATTAATTGGACGGGGTCCATGTTCCGGCTATTTGTTCTCATGACCACCCCTCGGTGGCTTGGGGCAATAGGTGCTGAGAATTACCGTTGCAATGCTACATGTTTTTTTCAAGTTTCATGTAGGAACATACTTGTATGTTTTTATTTGCTAAATTATCCGTATATTTGCTTGGGCTTTGTAATGATGTCTAGTATAATTTTATTTCAGTTCAAAATGTCACCGACACCCCTCATTTCAATACTTACTGAAAATAAATTGAATGGCGACAATTATAAAGATTGGAAAAGAAATCTATTAATCGTTCTCAGCTGCGAGAGACACAAGTTCGTACTGGACGAACCATGCCCACCTGGGCCCAAACCTGACACACCACTTGAGGAGATCCCGGTTGCCTATAATCGTTGGAGAGAATCCAATGAAATAGCTCGATGCTACATCTTGCTAGCATGACGAGTGCTTTACAAAAGCAGCATGAGACTTATCAAGTTGTTGGGGAGATCATGGATAATCTGGAGGACATGTTTGGAGGCCAAGAAAAATTGGCTCGACAGTCCGCTATCACCAGCATTATGAACTCCAAGCAAAAGGCGGGTACTCCGGTGAAGGACCATATGATCACTCTAATGGGATTCTTCGCTGAGGCTGCCGAGAATGGTGCTGAGTTGGACTATAACACCCAGATCGAGATGGTGTTCAAGACTCTGTCTAAAGATTTTGTGGGGTTTAAGGCCGCATACAATCTGGCGACAAAGGAGTTAGGACTTACCGAGCTCATGAAGCAACTACAGGCTTATGAGCGGATGATCAGGGATGAGGATACGGTCCGACCTAAAGGAGAGGCCAATTTGGCGGAATCTTCCAATCCCTCACAGAAAAGGAAGAGGCCAAATAAGAAGCAAGTGGCTTCCAGTTCTTCTAATCCTCCTGTCTCGGACGGGAAGAAGAAGAAGAAGAACAAGAAGCCAAAGGACCCTAAAAAGTCCAAATGCTTCCACTGTGGGAAGGTAGGTCACTTCAAGAAGGCTTGCCGGGAATTCCTAGCCTCCAAGGGCAAGGAAGGTAAGGAACTTCATTACTTAGAAGCGTGTTTGGTGGAAGAATCAAAAGACACATGGGTTATTGATTCGGGCGCCACTAATCATGTTTGTGTTTCTATGCAGGGGTTCGTGGAAATGAGAAGTCTACATGATAGGAGCCTCTCGTTGCGGATTGGAGATGGTAGCTTTGTGGTGGCTGAGGCAGTGGGAGACGTTCATCTTTATTTTGATCAATTTAGGTTTATTTTATTAAAAGACTGTTTTTATGTTCCTAATTTTAGGAGGAACCTTATATCGGTAGCTTGTTTAATAAAGGATTCTTATTCAGTTTCTTTTAGTAAAAGAGTTGATATTCGTAGAAATAAGTCTTTTATCTGTTCTGGATGGATGGATGGAAACCTATATTTGATCAGACCAAAGATGTACTCACTGCTTGACACTGAATTAATTGATAACTCTAAAAGGTTGAAAGTTTCTCACTCTAACAAGGCGTATCTTTGGCATTTAAGACTTGGTCATATTAATCAGGATAGGATTCAAAGATTGGTGAAAGACGGTCCTCTGGAATCTCTGGAGGAGGTACGACTTCCCCAATGTGAGTCTTGTCTAGAGGGTAAGATGACTAAGAGGTATTTTGGAGCTAAGGGTACAAGGGCACAGGAGCTCTTAGAAATTGTGCACACTGACATATGTGGCCCCATGAACGTCACAGCACGAGGAGGGTTCGAGTACTATGTCTCTTTCATAGATGATTACTTGAGGTATGGATATGTGTATCTGATGCACCGCAAGAGCGAAACCTTTGATAAATTGAAAGAGTATCGTGCGGAAGTGGAAAAGCAATTGGATAAATCCATAAAGACACTTCGATCTGATCGAGGTGGCGAATACCTCTCCGTTGAATTTCTAGGACATCTTGTAGAGAATGGGATATTATCCCAATTGACTGCACCTAGTACTCCACAACAGAATGGTGTAGCCGAAAGGAGAAACAGGACCTTATTGGATATGGTACGGTCCATGATGAGTTACTCAACGCTGCCATTATCATTTTGGGGACATGCTTTACAAACGGCGTGCTATATTCTGAGCCAGGTTCCGAGCAAATCAATTCCTAGAACTCCGTATGAATTGTGGCGTGGCAGGAAGCCCTCCCTTGGACATATGAGAATATGGGGCTGCCCGGCACATGTACTGGATGGGGATGCGAAGAAGTTGGAACCAAGATCAGAATTGTGCATGTTTGTAGGGTATCCAAAGGGAACTAAAGGAGGTCTGTTCTATAACCCGAAGGAACAAAAGGTCATTGTCTCAACCCATGCGACATTCTTGGAGGAAAGTCACATGAATGACTTTAAGCCTCGAAGCAAAGTGGTGCTAGAAGAGTTATCGGGTGAAAGAACTACTCCACAGATTTCGGTCTTGGACGCAAGTCCGAGTTCCAGTGAAAGACCTGCAGACGATCAACAATTTAGGGTGCCTCGTCGTAGTGGGAGGGTTTCTAAGAAACCTAATTTCTTCATGTATGATGCTGAGGTATACCAGGCCGAGGCTCATGAGCATGAGGAAGATCCGGTCACATATGATGAAGCTATAAAGGATGTTGATTCTAGATCTTGGAAACAGGCTATGAACAATGAGATGGATTCTATGAAATCCAACTCTGTTTGGGAACTTGTAGATTTGCCGGATGGGATAAAACCCATTGGATGCAAATGGGTCTACAAAAGAAAGAAGGATGCGGAAGGGAGAGTGGAAACTTTCAAAGCTAGACTGGTTGCAAAGGGATACACGCAAAAGGCTGGAATCGATTACGAGGAAACCTTTTCGCCTGTTGCTATGCTGAAGTCTATCCGTATTCTTCTGTCCATTGCTGCGGCTCTCGATTACGAGATCTGGCAAATGGATGTCAAGACGGCATTCTTGAATGGCCATCTTGAAGAGTGTATCTATATGATACAGCCCGATGGGTTCGTAGCAAAAGGCCAAGATAGGAAAGTCTGCAAGTTGCTTAGATCCATTTATGGATTAAAGCAGGCATCCCGCTCATGGAACCAGAGGTTTGATCAAGCGATTAAGACATTTGGTTTTGAGCAGAACATTGATGAACCTTGTGTTTATAAACGTATTAAGGATGGAAAAGTGGTCTTTCTGATACTCTATGTCGATGATATAATACTCATTGGGAATGATGTAGGGAATTTATCATCGGTCAAGCTTTGGTTACACCAACAGTTTGACATGAAGGACTTGGGAGAAGCTAATTATGTTCTAGGCATTCGTCTCTTCAGAGATCGAAAGAACAAAATGATAGCATTATCCCAAGCTTCATACATAGATAAAATAATTGACAAATATGCAATGCTAGAGGCAAAGAAAGGCTCACAACCTTCTATTACCGGTTTAACTCTTTCATTGGATGACTGTCCCAAGACATCAGAAGAAAGAGAGCGTATGAGTAAGGTCCCTTATGCATCCGCTGTGGGTAGCCTTATGTACGCTATGCTTTGCACTCGCCCGGACATATATTTTGCAGTAGGTATGGTGAGTCGATATCAAGCGAATCCTGGAACCAAGCACTGGCAAGCAGTAAAGCATATACTCAAGTATCTTAAGAGAACGAAGGATTATATGCTAGTGTATTCTGGAGGGGACCTAACACCCATAGGATACACGGACTCAGACTTCCAGACTTGTAAGGATTCGAGGAAATCGACATCTGTGTGGAGGAGCGTGAAGTAGGGCTGCACAGCTGACTCTACTATGGAGGCTGAGTATGTGGCTGCGGCTGAGGCATCTAAAGAAGCGGTTTGGCTCTGCAAGTTCTTTAGAGACCTTGAGGTCCTTCCGGGTGTTGACAAGCCTATCACACTTTACTGTGATAATACAGGGGCTATTGCCAACACAAGGGAATCTCGGCACCACAAGAGGACCAAGCACATAGATCGGAGGTATCACATTATTAGAGGGCATGTGGAGACAGGACAAGTGGATGTATGTAAGATCGCGTCCGAGGACAACATCGCTGATCCCTTTACTAAGACTTTGGTGGCTAGAAGCTTTGAGAGGCATGTAGAGGCGATAGGGATGCGTAACATGGCACATCTGCTGGCTTAGGGCAAGTGGGAGATTGTTAGGAAATGCCCTAAGTATTAGAGACATTTTGATGTATTCATTTTGAACTGGATAATAAAATTATACGTAGAGGTTATTCATTACATTGCTATTTTTCCTCGTCTTATTTACATGTTAAAGTAAATGTAAGCAAATATGACTCACTGACTGCTTGTGTTAAAACTGTTGGAACGTTGCATGCAATGGACTTTTGTATGCGAGAAGACAATGTTCTAAAGTTAGTAGTCTAAACTATGGTCTGTAGTCTATGGGGTTAGACCGAGCATCTAACTCATGTTAAGACTATTATGTTGTCTAAAGCCTTAGAGGGGACGGTCTGTCTTGACTGTCTGGAGCTGGACTCCCAAGTAGAGACATGGATATGTTGCTTGGTGGTGACATATTAGACCGGGACTAAAGCGTGATTGATCTACGTAGTCCGCTATGAGTGGATCAATCTGCTTTTGACGTTCATTGTGCAATAACCTTAATCCTGAGTAAATGAACTACTTCATGTATATGACTTGTGTACTTTGATGTTCCAATGGCTAAAGCGTCTCAGAGGTAGTAAGCTTATAGACCGGTTCGTTGGGTGCATGACTTATATACGATGAAGGGTTTGTTTGCAGATATCGGAATCATAGCTCTGAGGAGTTAAAGGTATCCTCTTAAAGGCATTATACTGAATGTGAAAATGGACAAGGCCTTGGGTCGTCTGTTGGGCGGATGACTTCTTATTCACATATGGTGAATAATCATTTTCTTAATTCGGTAGTATAATGGAACTTTAAGATAGCCTGATCAGTAGGATTAAACGGACTTTGACCTAAGGCTGATCATGGATATCATATGAGGGTTTTGCATACATGATAAGGTCATTGGATGGTAGCTCGTCACAGGCTTACGTAATACGATATATGATTGGGAGTTCAGTTTCAGGTTTATAGTGGTGTGACTCTGAAATTAGTGATCATATGATTGAGTTGTTCGGTAAAGAATGATGATCATATGGAATCACGGGAGCCCGATTATATATGTCCAATCAGTCCCTCTACTAGCTCCACATAATTCCTTAACGTTTGGCAAATTGATTTGTGTATGCTATTGGCTAGTTTATTATGCATGGATGGTGATGACACAGGATTAGGATGGTAGACAAGATTCTCTCCGGTTGGATTCAGATTTTGTTTTGGATAATAGAGTACACAATTATTCGAACTCCAAATAAAGTTGCCATGATTTTATTTGAGATTGGATTGGAGTTGTAGAAAATTATCCATGAGAACAAGAATATGAAACACAACCGTTTTGTGGAATTTGAAATTTGAATTTTGAAATTTGAAATTTGAATTTTGAAATTTGAAATTTGAATTTTGAATTTGAAATTTGAATTTGAAATTCGAATTTGAAATTTGAATTTGAAATTTAAATTTGAAATTTGAAGTTTGAAATTTGAAATTTGAATTTGAAATTTGAAATTGAAATTTGAAATTCAAATTTTGAATCACAGTCCAAGTAGGATTCGAATTTGTTGTGAAAAATCCACAAGGTTTGAAATTCGAATTTGAGTTGGATTTGGAGAGGATAATATTGTTAGAATCCTACTTGAATTTTGAATCCAAATCCCAACAATAATCCATTGAGGATAATCCTCAATGGAAAATTCAGTTTTTGTGGATAAGATTCAAGGGAAAATTCAAGTTTCAATCCTAGTTGAATTTGGATTCTCTCCTTCCCTAAAAGTGGCCGAAATTTTGGAGCCTTAATCCAAGGAAAATTCGGTTATTTTTGGATAAGGTTGAGATGAGATTTAGCTTGAAAAATCCTAGTGGAATTTTGATTCTTCCTTATCCTAAAAGTGGCCGAAATCTTTAGGGAAGATACACCTTGAAATTTTCGGATTTTTTGGTTGAAAAAGGGAGATAAAATTCTAGTTAAAATCTTGTTGAGATTTGGATTGGATCTATCCTAAGAAAACCGAATTTTTAGTGGAGATTCTCCCTTGGAAAAATTCGGATTTTATGGGTTTAGATAAGGGAAAATATATTTTCCTAATCCAATTCAAATTCAGAGATTCACCTCATGCAGGTCTATAAATAGAGGTCCTGCCACTCCAGTTCTCTCAGACCACAGACTCTCAGGTGAGCAGGCTTATTGTTGCACAGCTCATCGTGACAATAAAGTTCTTTAGAGATCTGGGTGGTTGGAAGAAGACTAGCAGTGCTAGCATACCGATCGAGGTTCAGAGTGCCCACACACTCAGCCATTCGGGAATTGGAGAATAGTAGAGAAGGCTAGTTGGTTGAAGCCTCCGGTCATTCTCCTCCTGCAAGATTGGCGTCCTTGAGGTATGAGTTTTAATTGTTGTTGGTTTATTGTATATGGCATCATGAGATATTTAACGATCTAAAATTTTTATTGTTCCGCTGCGCCACTCTGATACGTTTTTACCGGTTTATTTTCCTACATAGGCAAAAGGTAGTTACTCTGGTGAAGGATCATATGATTACTCTTATGGGATTCTTTACTGTGGCTACTAAAAAAGGTGTTGAGCTAGACTACAACACCTAGATCGAGATGGTGTTTAAAACTCTATTAAAGGATTTTGTGGGGTTTAAAGCTGCATACAATATGGTGACAATGGAGTTAGGACTCACCTAACTCATGAAGCAATTCCAAGCTTATAAGCGCATGATCAAGGATGGGGATGTGGTCTAACCTAGGGGAAAGGCCAACTAGGCAAAATCTTCTAAACCCTCTAGGAAAAAGAAGAAACAAAGGACTTCCTGTTCATCTATTCCTCCAATTTCTAATGGAAAGAAGAAGAAGATGAACAAGAAGTTTAAGGAGTCTAAAAAGTCTAAGTGCTTCCACTATGGGAAGGTAGGTCACTTCAGGAAGACTTACCGGGAATTCCTAATTGCCAAAGGCAAAGAAGGTAAAGAACTTCATGTGGGCGACCCGACTAGTTCAAGTCGTCCACTCTCTTTCTTTGCTCTTTGCCTTTTCTTACGTAAATTGCTTTTCTTTTTTATGGTTTAAAAGATCTGTATTTGAAAAAAAAATAGATTTTTTTTCCTTCTTTATACCTTAATGAAAATGTAAGTTCTTTGAAATCGCTCATACATGTATATATATACTATTTTATATTTCTCAAAATATTTGTGATCTTGTTACATTAAAATACTTAATATAAACATACTTCTAAACTTGTCCCTCTTCTTTACATATACTTGTCTTGCCCTTCTATAGATATATTTACTTATACATTCCTATTATACTTCTTTTAGAGCGGAAAATTCTGCGAAGTGAATCCACAACCTGTCCATGATACCATGGGAATCTGCCTACCAGTCCTTCAGCTCTTTTTTTTTTTTTCATAATATAGGTTGTTTACCCTTGTTACCTACATTATAAACAGACTCGTGAGCTAAAACTCGGTATGTATAAACATACATATAAAACATGCTTCATGCATAACACTTAGGATTAGTCCTCTTATGTGTGTCTCTTTCTCGCTCTTATGATTTCTTTGTTCTTTTTATTCTATCTTAGTATCTTTCTATTCTTTTCTTCTCTTTTTTTTTTCCTTTATCTTTCACTTGTGAGCCCGTGGTTGGATGTACCTAATGCTTACAAATCAATGGGGGAAAGGGGAGTGACCCACCAATCATCCCCAAGGTCAAACTTTGAACTACTACACTTAGGGTAGCACATTGAGCCATTAACTACCACATTATCGAGGTAGCACCACACACTGGGGTAGAGGCTATTATTAAACCTCACTCTGGAGAGGCCAGTATGCCAACCTTACATTTTTAGTCTTATTATCTTGCTTATCTTTATTTTTCTTTACATCTAGCTTATTATTCTTTTCTGATGTCCTGAGCATGTTAAACTATCATGTCCCAAATATATAACTTATATATAAAAACATAGCTCTATGGTAAGTTAGTTCATGAATAGACATTTAAATGTCTGTACTTACAATAACTATGCTAATGTCCACTTCTTCAATTCCTTCAATATTCCTTTATTGCTTCCCAATTAGATTCCTACAGACCAAATATCGTCTGTTAATTTTCCATTGTCATTTATAAATTTTTCATCTACTTATTTCATCTATATTGTTTTCAAACATTTTATTACTTGTAAGCAATATACGGTCTAATACACACTCGTGTTTATGACCGTATACCTCTCTATCTACTAAAGTCCTTCCTTATATGGCCATGTAACATGGCCGTGTAACCTGTTTATTCTTGCATATGTACATGGTCTAATACACGGCCGTGTCCCTGGCTGTGTAACTCTCGGGTGGATAATATTCTCACTACATGGCCGTGTAGCCTGCCTGTGTGTCTTACCCGTGTAACCTATTCATTCCTGCATATGTACACAGTCTAATACATGGTCGTGTAACTCTTGATGATTCATATTCTCACTACATGGCCGTGTCCCTGGCCATATGGCCTACCCGTGTATTTTATATATTTCTACATATGTACACGGCCGTGTTTCTGGCCACTTAACTCTCGGATGATTAATATTCTCACTACACGGCAGTGTAGCCTGCCCGTGTGTCTTACCCATGTAACTTGTATATTTCTGTATATGTACACAGCCGGTTACACGGCCGTGTCCTTGGCCATGTAAGTTATTCTCACTACATGGCTGTGTAACCTGGGCGTGTTCAAAATTTCTTCTTATTACACACCTGTGTACTAAAGTACATGCCCGTGTACTATGCAAAACTTAAATTTTAGCTTAAAAATCTTAGTTATGACCTTTCTAAACCCAAAAATTCATAGCATAAATTTTTTTTAGGATTTACTATATTTTTATAGTATTATTTCTTGGTTACTCTTTACTAGCCCTCGATGACACTATTTCGATACTTAGTCGTTAATCCTCTTTTTCTTATATTTAGAAGCTCTAAATGGACATTTCACTAATATTTGAAATGTCTATCATCCTTTTCTCTAACCTAATTTACCAAAGGCTTGGTTTTTTAATCCCCAACCTTATTTTACTCCTTTTTTTTTTTTTTTTCCAAAATACCTATTTGTACCGTTCTAAAATTTTTGGTAGTAATTTTGCTTAAATTTTTTGGTTCTCGGCGTTTAGGTAACACCTCAAAACCATAGTACCTGCCACGTACTAAACTAGAGGCCTAATTTTGCATAAGAAGTATAAACTTTTTACGTAAAATTTCTCATGTAAACCTTAAGAATCAACTTAAACTCCATTCATTTTCTTCTCAACACCCCACGATTCTTTATCAATAAACATGACATCAAAATTTTGTTTTTAAACTTCTTATGCATTCTTTACTTCATTCACATATCAACCTAACTCTCAAAACATAATTAAATCAAAGTTTTAACTTAAGAAACTCAACAATTTTCTCATGCTTTCCACATAGTTTTCACCTTAAAAATCACCATCAAACTTTATTTTTTAGCTGTCTCATGCTTTCTTTTCTTTCATTACTTAACAACATAATTTCTTAAGACCAAAAATCAACATAACCAAAATCTTAGAATTCATCCCAAAAAAATCTACATTATATTCACTATTTCCTCTTCAAAATTTCAAAGAAAACTTGAAAATTTAAAGCTTACCTCACAACTAGTAACCACTTGAGCTTGGGGTGAAATTTAGGTGAGAAATTTTGAAGAAAAACTTGGCTAAATGGGGTGGAGAGGTCACGGCAGCAAGGGGCTGAAAGGACTGAATTTTTGCTAAAAATTTTTCTATTTTCTTAAGCATGAAACCGACTTATATGGCAGCTAAAAGATGGAAGGTTTAGTTACAAAAATTCTAGGGACCTTTTGGCAACTTTTTAGGGTCAAAACATAATTTCCTAAACTTTTTTTTTTTTTTTTCAGATTTTTATCCCACCGAACCATCCTTATCCACAATATTTATCCTAATTTCCTTAAATTTACCACATACTATTTTGGCACAATCATGGCCTTTAATCTAAGATTACTTTAAATCTAAACCTTTGGATTTGCTTAATTCTTTCCATGCTAATTACTTTCTTATTTATTACATCATGCATGTGACATCATACATGACATCACTTAATTAATATAGTGGTCAAAGTTTAACCAAAAGTCAAATAGAATAAAATTTTACCAAAATCGCGTAGGCAGGTTTCTGGGGCCTTCCACACGATCGGTTTGCCTTATTTCACTGTGGTTTGGCTGAAAATCAAAACCCTAATTTTTTGTCTTTTAGTGGACTTGGTTTACCTAAGGTAATCTCTTGGGGTTTTTAGTTCCAAAAAGGCATCATCATTTTTTTGAAAATGATGAAATTTCTCAGGAAACATACCGGAGGACTTACCTAGCCATCCGTGCTATCAGTTTGATCTAACTTAATCTCGAAAATCTTAAAAACCCTGAAACACTTATCTTGTCTTATCTTTGCTTTGGCTTTCTATTTCTTATATCTATCTTTTTCGGATATCGAAACCACTCCATTTTGAGTGTTTTGGTCCGAAATCACTTTCTTAATCATGAACATTATTCTTTGATCATTTTTTTTGAAGATTTCAAATTCTCCAAAACATTTATTTATTTCTATTAACACTATCATTTGTTTATTCGCAAATACTGTGTTTTTTTACATTTACATTTATAGAAAATTTCCAAAAACCCTAACTTAATTTTAGGTAACACTGTTGAGATTCTCTGGTCCATCACACTTTACCATTTAGAAGCATGTTTGGTGGAAAAATCTAAAGACACTTAGGTTATTAATTTGGGCTCCACGAATCATGTTTGTATTTCTTTGCAGGGGTTCATGGAAATGAGAAGTCTACATAATAAGAGCCTTTTGTTGTAAACTGGAGACAGTAGCTTAGTGGTGGCTAAAGCAGTAAAAGACATTATATCTTTATTTTGATCAAATTAAGTTTATTTTACTGAAAGACTGTTTTTATGTTCCTAATTTTAGGAGGAACCTTATATCGGTAGCTTGTTTAATAAGAGATTCTTATTCATTTTTTTACTAAAAGAGTTGATATTCACAAAAATAAGTCTTTTATCTATTCTAGATGGATGGATAGGAACCTTTATTTGATCAAACCAAAGTTGTACTCACTACTTAACACTGAATTAACTAATAACTCCAAAAGGATTAATGTTTCTCACTCTAATAAGACGTACCTTTGGCACTTAAGACTTGGTCATATTAATCAGGATAGGATTCAAAAGTGGGTGAAAGACGGCTTTTTGGAATCTCTGAAGGAGGTAGGTCTTCCTCAATATGAATCTTGTCATGATGGTAAGATGAATAAGAGGTTTTTTTATAGCTAAGAGTACTAGGGCTTAGGAACTCTTAGAAATTGTGCATACCGATGTATGTGGCTCCATGAATATCGTTGCATGAGGAGGGTTCGAGCATTATGTCTCTTTTATAGATGATTACTCAAGGTATGGATATGTGTACCTGATGCACCGCAAGAGCAAAATACTTGACAAGTTTAAAGAATTTCATGTGGAAGTGGAGAAGCAATCGGGTAAATCCATAAAGACACTTCAATCTGATCAAGGTGGCAAATAACTCTCTCATGAATTTTTAGGACATCTTGTAAAGAATGAGATACTATCCCAATTGACTATACCTGGTACTCCACAGCAGAATAGTGTAGCCAAAAGGAGAAACAGGACTTTGTTGGATATGGTATGATCCATGATAAGTTATTCAATGCTACCGTTATCATTCTTAGGATATGCATTACAAACGACATGCTATATTTTGACCCAATTTCTAAATAAATCAATTCCTAGGACTCCATATGAATTGTAATGTGGCAGGAAGCGCTCCCTTGGACATATGAGAATATGGGGCTGCCCAGCATATATATTGGATGGGAATGCAAAAAAGTTGGAATCGCGATTGGAATTATGCATGTTTGTAGAGTATCTTAAGGGAACAAAAGGAGGTCTATTTTATAACCTGAAAGAACAAAAAGTCATTGTTTCAACCTATACAACATTCCTGGAGGAGAGTCAGATGAACGACTTTAAGCCTAGAAGTAAAGTGGTGCTAGAGGAGTTATCAGGTGGTTAAACTACTCCTCAAGTTTTGATCTTGGATGCAAGTTCGGCTTTTAGTGAAAGTTCTGCAGACAATCAATAGTTTAGGGTATTTTATCATAGTATAAGGTTTTAAGGAAACCTAATTTCTTCATATATGATACTGAGGTATACCAGGCACTTAAGACTTGGTCATATTAATTAAGTTTGGATTCAAAGATTGGTGAAAGATAGTCCTTTCGAAACTTTGAAAGTGATACGTTTTCCTCAATGTGAGTCTTGTCTTGAGGGTAAGATGACCAAGAGGTCTTTTGGAGTAATGTGTACTAGGGCTTAGGAACTCTTAGAAATTGTGCATACCGATGTATGTAGCCTTATGAACGTTGTTACATGTGGAGGGTTTGAGTATTATATCTCCTTTATAGACGATTACTGAAAGTATGGATGTGTACCTAATGCACCGCAAGAGCGAAACCTTTAACAAGTTCAAAGAGTATTGTGCAGAAATGGAGAAGTAATTGGGTAAATTCATAAAGATACTTTGATCTAATCGAGGTGGTGAATACTTCCCCAATAAATTTCTAGGACATCTTATAGAGAATAGGATACTATCCCAATTAACTGCACCTAGTACTCCACAACATAATGGTATAGCTGAAAGGAGAAACAGGACCTTATTGGATATGATACGGTCCATGATGAGTTATTCAATACTACCATTATCATTCTAGGGATATGCATTACAAACGACATGCTATATTCTGAATCGATTTCTAAGTAAATCAATTCCTAAGATTCTGTATGAATTGTGGTGAGGCAAGAGGCCCTCCTTTGCACATATGAGAAAATAGGGCTACCTGCCATACGTACTAGATAGGGATTCTAAGAAGTTAGAACTGCAATTAGAATTGTGCATGTTTGTGGGGTATTCTAAGCGAACTAACTGAGGTGTGTTCTATAACCTAAAGGAATAAAAAATCATTATTTCAAACCATGTGACAATCCTAGAGGAGAGTCAAATGAATGACTTTAAGCCTCGAAGTAAAGTGGTGCTAGTGGAAGATCGAGTTCTAGTGAATGATCTGCAGACAATCAATAGTTTAGGGTGTTTTGTCGTAGGCCAAAGCTCATGAACGTGATGATGATCTAGTCACTTATGATGAAGCTATAAATGATGTTGATTCAAAATTTTGGAAAGCCATGAACAATAAGATGGATTCTATGAAGTTTAACTTTATTTAGGAATGTAGGATAATAAACCGGTAAAAACGTATCAGAGTGGCGCAGCGGAACAATAAAAAATTTTTAGATCGTTAAATATCTCATGATGCCATATACAATAAATCAACAACAATTAAAACTCATACCTCAAGGACGCCAATATGCAGGAGGAGAATGACCGGAGGCTTCAACCAACTAGCCTTCTCTACTATTCTCCAATTCCCGAATGGCTGAGTATGTGGGCACTCTGAACCTCGATCGGTATGCTAGCACTGCTAGTCTTCTTCTGACCACCCAGATCTCTAAAGAACTTTATTGTCACGATGAGCTGTGCAACAATAAGCCCGCTCACCTGAGAGTCTGTGGTCTTAGAGAACTGGAGTGGCAGGACCTCTATTTATAGACCTGCATGAGGTGATTCTCTGAATTCGAATTGGATTAGGAAAAGATATTTTCCCTTATCTTTAACCAAAAAATCTGAATTTTTCCATAGGATAATCCTAACAATAAATTCGGTTTTTCCTAAGATAAATCCAATCCAAATCTTAACAAGATTTTAACTAGAATTTTATCTCCCTTTTTCAACCAAAAAATCCGAAATTCACAAGGAGAAAATCCTCCAAAAGATTTCGGCCATTATGGATAAGGGAGAATCAAAAAATTCCACGAGGATTTTCAAGCTAAATCTCATCTCAAGCTTATCCAAAAATAACCGAATTTCCTAGGATAAAGGCTCCAAAATTTCGGCCACTTTTAGGGAGGAGAGAATCCAAATTCAACTAGGATTGAAGCTTGAATTTACTCTTGAATCTTATCCACAAAATCTGAAATCTTTCATGAGGATTATCCTTAAAAATTTCGTCCCTTATTTGTTGGGATTTGGATTCAAAATTCAAGTAGGATTCTAACAAGATTATCCTCTCCAAATCCAACTCAAATTCGAATTTCAAACCTTATGGATTTTCCACAACAAATTCGAATCCTACTTGGACTGTGATTCAAAATTTGAATTTCAAATTTCAAATTCAAATTTCAAATTTCAAATTCAAATTTCAAATTCGAATTTCAAATTCAAATTTCAAATTCAAATTTCAAATTCAAATTTCAAATTCAAATTTCAAATTCAAAATTCAAATTTCAAATTTCAAAATTCAAAATTCAAATTTCAAAATTCAAATTTCAAATTCCACAAAACGGTTGTGTTTCATATTCTTGTTCTCATGGATAATTTTCTACAACTCCAATCCAATCTCAAATAAAATCATGGCAACTTTATTTGGAGTTCGAATAATTGTGTACTCTATTATCCAAAACAAAATCTGAATCCAACCGGAGAGAATCTTGTCTACCATCCTAATCCTGTGTCATCACCATTCATGCATAATAAACTAGCCAATAGCATACACAAATCAATTTGCCAAACGTTAAGGAATTATGTGGAGCTAGTAGAGGGACTGATTGGACATATATAATCAGGCTGCCGTGATTCCATATGATCATCATTCTGTACCGAACAACTCAATCATATGATCACTAATTTCAGAGTCACACCACTATAAACCTGAAACTGAACTCCCAATTATATACCATATTACGTAAGCCTGTGACGAGCTACCATCCAATGACCTTGTCATATATGCAAAACCCTCATATGATATCCATGATCAGCCTTAGCTTCTCTCACATTCAGTATAATGCCTTTAAGAGGATACCTTTAACTCCTCAGAGCTATGATTCCGATGTCTGCAAACAAACCCTTCATCGTATACAAGTCATGCACCCAACGAACCGGTCTATAAGCTTACTACCTCTGAGACGCTTTAGCCATTGGAACATCAAAGTACACAAGTCATCTACATGAAGTAATTCATTTACTCAGGATTAAGGTTATTGCACAATGAACGTCAAAAGCAGATTGATCCACTCATAGCGGACTACGTAGATCAATCACGCTTTAGTCCCGGTCTAATATGTCACCACCGAGCAACATATCCATGTCTCTACTTGGGAGTCCAGCTCCAGACAGTCAAGACAGACCGTCCCCTCCAAGGCTTTAGACAACATAATAGTCTTAACATGAGTTAGATGCTCGGTCTAACCCCATAGACTACAGACCATAGTTTAGACTGCTAACTTTAGAACATTGTCTTCTCGCATACAAAAGTCCATTGCATGCAACGTTCTAACAGTTTTAACACAAGCAGTCAGTGAGCCATATTTGCTTACATTTACTTTAACATGTAAATAAGACGAGGACAGATAGCAATGTAATGAATAACCTCTAAGTATAATTTTATTATCCAGTTCAAAATGAATACATCAAAATGTCTCTAATACTTAGGGCATTTCCTAACAAGGAACTTGTGGACCTATCGAGTGGGATCAAACCTTTTTGTCTGTTGTAATGCTGAAGTCCATTCACATTCTTCTATCAGTTGCTATGGCTCTCGATTACAAGATCTAGCAAATGGATGTCAAGACAACATTCTTGAATGGTAATCTTGAGGAAAGTATCTACATGGTACAGCCCAAAGGGTTCATGGTAAAATATGAAGAGAGAAAAGTTTGCAAGTTGCTTAGATCCATTTATGAATTAAAGCAAGCATTCTACTCATGGAACCAAAGGTTTGATCAAGCGATCAAGACATTTGGTTTTGAGCAAAATATAGATGAACCTTATGTTTATAAACGTATTAAAGATGAAAAAGTGGTCTTTTTGGTGCTCTATGTCGAAGATATACTACTCATTGGAATGATGTAAGGAACTTATCATCAGTCAAACTTTGGTTACACCAACAGTTTGATATGAAGGAATTGAGAGAAGCTAATTATGTTCTAAGCATTCGTCTCTTCAGAGATAGAAAGTGTTAGGAAATGCCCTAAACATTAGAGACATTTTGATGTATTTATTTTAAACTGGATAATAAAATTATATATATAGAGGTTATTCATTACATTACTATCTATCCTCGTCTTATTTACATGTTAAAGTAAATGTAAGCAAATATGGCTCCCTGACTGCTTGTGTTAAACTGTTAGAACGTTGCATGCAATGGACTTTTGTATGCGAGAAGACAATGTTCTAAAGTTAGCGGTCTAAACTATGGTCTGTAGTCTATGGGGTTAGACCGACCATCTAATTCATGTTAAGACTATTATGTTGTCTAAAGCCTTGGAGGGGACAGTTTGTCTTGACTGTCTAGAGCTGGACTCCCAAGTAGAGACGTAGATATGTTGCTTGGTGGTGACATATTAGACTGGGACTAAAGCGTGATTGATCTACGAAGTCCACTTTGAGTGGATCGATCTGCTTTTGACGTTCATTATGCAGTAACCTTAATCCTGAGTAAAAGGACAGCTTCATGTATATGACTTGTGTACTTTGATGTTCCAATGGCTAAAGCGTCTCAGAGGTAGTAAGCTTCTAGACCGGTTCGTTGGGTGCATGACTTGTATACGATGAAGGGTTTGTTTACAGATATCGGAATCATAGCTCTAATGAGGAGTTAATGGTATCCCCTTAAAGGCATTATACTGAATGTGAAAATGGACAAGGCCTTGGGTGGTCTGCTGGGCAGATGACTTCTTATTCACATATGGTGAATAATCATTTTCTTTATTCGGTAGTATAATGGAACTTTAAGATAGCCTGATCAGTAGGATTAAATGGACTTTGGCCTAAGGCTGATCATGGATATCATATGAGGGTTCTGCATGCATGACAAGGTCATTGGATGATAACTTGTCATAGGCTTACGTAATACGGTATATAATTGGGAGTTCAGTTTCAGGTTTATAGTGGTGTGACTCTGAAACTAGTGATCATATGATTGAGTTGTTCGGTAAAGAATAATGATCATATGGATTTGCGGGAGCTCGATTATATATGTCCAATCAGTCCCTCTACTAGCTCCACATAATTCCTTAACGTTTGGCAAATTGATTTATGTATGCTATTGGCTGGTTTATTATGCATGGATGGTGATGACACAGGATTAGGATGGTAGACAAGATTCTCTCCAGTTGGATTCAGATTTTGTTTTGGATAATAGAGTACACAATTATTCGAACTCCAAATAAAGTTGCCATGATTTTATTTGAGATTGGATTGGAGTTGTAGAAAATTATCTATGAGAACAAGAAATTGAAACACAACTGTTTTGTGGATTTTGAAATTTGAATTTTGAAATTTGAATTTAAAATTTGAATTTGAAATTTGAATTTGAAATTCGAATTTGAAATTTGAATTTGAAATTCGAATTTGAAATTTGAATTTGAAATTTGAAATTTGAAATTTGAATTTGAAATTCGAATTTAAAATTTGAAATTCAAATTTTGAATCACAGTCCAAGTGGGATTCGAATTTGTTGTGGAAAATCCACAAGGTTTGAAATTCGAATTTGAGTTGGATTTAGAGAGGATAATCTTGTTAGAATCCTACTTGAATTTTGAATCCAAATCCTAGCAAAAGGTGGACGAAATTTTGAGGATAATCCTCAATAGAATTTCGGTTTTTGTGGATAAGGTTCAAGGGAAAAATTCAAGTTTCAATCCCAGTTGAATTTGGATTCTCTCCTCTCAAAAAAGTGACCTAATTTTTGGAGTGTATCTCCTAGGAAAATTTGGTTATTTTGGATAAGGATGAGATAAGATTCAAGCTTGAAAATCCTAGTGGAATTTTGATTCTTCCTTATCCTAAAAGTGGCCGAATTTGTGGAAGAGATTTTCTCCTAGGAATCTCGGATTTTTTGGTTGAAAAAGAGGAGATAAAATTCTAGTTAAAATCTTATTTAGATTTGGATTGGATTTATTCATAATGGTCGAATTTTATTGTTGAGATTCTCCCATAGAAAATTCAGATTTTATGGTTATGGATAAGGGAGAATATCTTTTCCTAATCCAATTCAAATTCAGAGAATCACCTCATGTAGGTCTATAAATAGAGGTCCTGCCACTCCAGTTCTCTCAGACCACAGACTCTCAGGTGAGCAGGCTTATTGTTGCACAGCTCATCGTGACAATAAGTTCTTTAGAGATCTGGGTGGTCCGAAGAGGACTAGTAGTGCTAGCATACCGATCGAGGTTCAGAGTGCCCACACACTCAGCCATTCGGGAATTAGAGAATAGTAGAGAAGGCTAGTTGGTTGAAGCCTCCGGTCATTCTCCTCCTGCAGATTGGTGTCCTTGAGGTATGAGTTTTAATTGTTGTTGATTTATTGTATATGGCATCATGAGATATTTAACGATCTAAAAATTTTTATTGTTCCGCTGCGCCACTGTGATACGTTTTTACCGATTTATTTTCCGACAATTGGTATCAGAGCCATCTCATGACTATGCCATATACATAAATTAGACAATTACTTAGTCTTTTTTATTTATGTATGGATTTGATATTTAGAGAGTGGCATTCTAGGGTTCCTTTATGTTGTTATCATGGATTATGTATAAAGTATGTGGTTATTTTAATTTTCTGAATTATTATAAGCATGCTTGTTTATACCAGTTATGGTTCCTTAGAATTTAGAAAAATTGTATCTAGGAATTTTTATGTAACCATGAGAGCAGTTTATTAACACTGTAATTTTCCCATGGATTTTAATTTTTGTCTCTTAGAATTTTTATGGTTAGAATTTTTGTACACCGGAAACGGTTTAGGAAATTTTATGTAATTATTCTTGGAGTAGATTGAAGATTGAAGACCGTAATTTTTTTTTTTGCCCAAAAGTTAAATTTGATTTAAAGGTTGAAATTTTGATTGTGTGGAAAATTTCAATTTAATTGGGATTCAAATTAATTTTTGGAGATCCTAACAGGTAAATTAGAATATGGCATGAAAATCGAGACACGACCCCTCGGGATAGGCCGATCGGCCTTGGTGGGGCTGCAGCCCCTGCCCTCGGGCAGGATGGGGCTGCGGTAGCCCCTGAGCAGACCAACACCACCCACGGCCGCAGGCTTGGCCTGCAGCCGAGGGTGGCCGTGGCCTGCCCAAGGCTGGCCGCAGCTTGGTCGTGCAGCCTATGGCTGCAAGCATTGCCTGCAGCCTGCCGGCTGCTGCGCCCAGCCTGGGCATGCAGGTTGGCGCTGCAGGCTTGGCCTGCAGCCTGGCAAGGCTACACATAGGGGTTAGCCGTGGGCTGCCAACCCCTTTGGGGCTGGTGGCTGCCCACGGCGGCTGCCGCCTTCGGGGGTGGTGGTGCAACGGTTGAAAAATCGAAAAATTTTGATTTTTAAATTTGAGATTTAATTTTGAATCATGTTTAAAAATATGTAATTGAAAATTTGATATTTTTTGAAATTACATATTATTACACATGATGTTTAAAATTGTTTAAAATTTAAATTTGAAATTTAAATTTGAAATTCGAATTTGGAATTTGAATTTGAATTTGAAATTTAAATTTTTGGAGATTTAAATTTTAAATAATTTTTCGGATGAGAAATAAATGGAGACATGAAGATGGATACAAGAAGACGGAACAAAATTCAAGACCCAAAGAATGCTTTGGATGAAATTTTGTAATCTTTATTTTCTTTGTTCTAGGATGGAACCATGGCTTGGTTATTCTGTGAATTAATTTTTCTGTGATATGTCATCGATGTATAAATATGTATTGATGGATGTTTTATATGCATATTTGATAACATGTCATATAGGATAGGTGAGTGCCGCTCATACTATATTGATCATACATAATTTGTCAAAAACTTGCATGTTTTTCAAAATATTGAGTGGGAGAGGGTTTCAAACAAAACCCACGGCCTCCATTGTTGATCCATATGTGAAAGCATGGTAACGCCTCGGGTCAGTTCTGCCCTGACCACACCCCTCGGTAGGTGTTTACCGCCGCCGGTATACTAGATTGGATCTCCTATGTGGAAAACATGTTCGGGTACGATCCTATTCATGACCACCCCTCGGTGGCTTGGTAGGACATGGATCGGGCTAGGTAAACAATGGTTATACACTCAAGACTCGTTTAGTTATTAACCTTCCCTAGAAGCTCTATTAACTAAACTGGTGGCCAAATAAGCGGTTATTAATATATGTCTTAACCTTGGAGGATTTAAGGCAACATATATTAATTGGACGGGTCCATGTTCCGGTTATTTGTTTTCATGACCACCCCTCGGTGGCTTGGGGCAATAGGTGCTAAGAATTACTGTTGCAATGCTACATGTTTGTTCAAGTTTCATGTAGGAACATATTTGTATGTTTTATTTGCTAAATTATCTGTATATTTGCTTGGGCTTTGTAATGATGTCTAGTATAATTTTATTTCAGTTCAAAATGTCACCGACACCCCTCATTTCAATACTTACTGAGAATAAACTGAATGGCGATAATTATAAAGATTGGAAAAGAAATCTATTAATAGTTCTCAGCTGCGAGAGACATAAGTTCGTACTGGACGAACCATGCTCACCAGGGCCAAAACCTGACACACCGCTTGAGGAAGTCCTGGTTGCCTATACTCATTGGAGAGAATCTAATGATATAGCTCGATGCTACATCCTTGCTAGTATGACGAGTGCTTTACAAAAGCAGCATGAGACTTATCAGGTTGCTAGGGAGATCATGGACAATCTGGAGGACATGTTTGGAGGCCAAGAAAAATTGGTTCGACAGTCCGCTATCACCAGCATTATGAACTCTAAGCAAAAGGCGGGTACTCCGGTGAAGGACCATATGATCACTCTAATGGGATTCTTCGCTGAGGCTGCCGAAAACGGTGCTGAGTTGGACTACAACACCCAGATCGAGATGGTGTTCAAGACTCTGTCTAAGATTTTGCAGGATTTAAGGCCGCATATAATCTAGCGACAAAGGAGTTAGGACTAACCGAGCTCATGAAGCAACTATAGGCTTATGAGCGGATGATCAGGGATGAGGATGCGGTCTGACCCAAAGGTGAGGCCAATTTGGCAGAATCTTCCAATCCCTCACTGAAGAGGAATAGGCCAAATAAGAAGCAAGCGGCTTTCGGTTCTTCTAATCCTCCTGTCTCGGATGGGAAGAAGAAGAAGAAGAACAAGAAGCCCAGGGACCCTAAAAAGTCCAAGTGCTTCCGTTGTGGGAAGGTAGGTCACTTCAAGAAGGCTTGCCGGGAAATCCTAGCCGCCAAGGGCAAGGAAGGTAAGGAACTTCTTTACTTAGAAGCATGTTTGGTGGAAGAATCGAAAGACACTTGGGTCATTGATTCGGGCGCCACTAATCATGTTTGTGTTTCTATGCAGGGGTTCGTGGAAACGAGAAGTCTACATGATAGGAGCCTCTTGTTGCAAACTGGGGACGGTAGCTTGGTAGTGGCTGAAGCAGTGGGAGATGTTTACCTTTATTTTGATCAATATAGGTTTATTTTATTAAAAGACTGTTTTTATGTTCCTAATTTTAGGAGGAACCTTATATTGGTAGCTTGTTTAATAAAGGATTCTTATTCAGTTTCTTTTAGTAAAAGAGTTGATATTCGTAGAAATAAGTCTTTTATCTGTTCTGGATGGATGGATGGAAACTTATATTTGATCAAACCAAAGATGTACTCACTGCTTGACACTAAATTAATTGATAACTCTAAAAGGTTGAAAGTTTCTCACTCTAACAAGGCGTATCTTTGGCATTTAAGACTTGGTCATATTAATCAGGATAGGATTCAAAGATTGGTGAAAGACGGTCCTCTAGAATCTCTGGAGGAGGTACGTCTTCCCCAATGTGAGTCTTGTCTAGAGGGTAAGATGACTAAGAGGTCTTTTAGAGCTAAGGGTACAAGGGCTCAGGAGCTCTTAGAAATTGTACACACTGACATATGTGGCCCCATGAACGTCACAGCACGAGGAGGGTTCGAGTATTATGTCTCTTTTATAGATGATTACTCGAGGTATGGATATGTGTATCTGATGCACCGCAAGAGCGAAACCTTTGACAAGTTCAAAGAGTATCGTGCGGAAGTGGAAAAGCAATTAGATAAATCCATAAAGACAGTTCGATTTGATCGAGGTGGCGAATACCTCTCCGATAAATTTCTAGGACATCTTGTAGAGAACGGGATATTATCCCAATTGACTGCACCTGGTACTCCACAACAGAATGGTGTAGCCGAAAGGAGAAACAGAACCTTATTGGATATGGTACGGTCCATGATGAGTTATTCAATGCTGCCATTATCATTTTGGGGATATGCTTTACAAACGGCGTGCTATATTCTGAACCAGGTTCTGAGCAAATCAATTCTCAGAACTCCATATGAATTGTGGCGTGGCAGGAAGCCCTCCCTTGGACATATGAGAATATGGGGCTGCCCGGCGCATATACTGGATGGGGATGCGAAGAAGTTGGAACCAAGATCAGAATTGTGCATGTTTGTAGGGTATCCAAAAGGAACTAAAGGAGGTCTGTTCTATAACCCAAAGGAACAAAAGGTCATTGTCTCAACCCATGTGACACTCTTAGAGGAAAGTCACATGAATGACTTTAAGCCTCGAAGCAAAGTGGTGCTAGAGGAGTTATCGGGTGAAAGAACTGCTCCATAGATTTTGGTCTTGGACGCAAGTCCGAGTTCCAGTAAAAGACCTGCAGATGATCAACAATTTAGGGTGCCTCGTCGTAGTGGGAGGGTTTCGAAGAAACCTAATTTCTTCATGTATGATGCTGAGGTATACCAGGCCGAGGCTTATGAGCATGAGGATGATCCGGTCACCTACGATAAAGCTATAAATGATGTTGATTCTAAATCTTGGAAACAGGCTATGAACAATGAGATGGATTCTATGAAATCCAACTCTGTTTGGGAACTTGTAGATTTGCCGGATGGGATAAAACCCATTGGATGTAAATGGGTCTACAAAAGAAAGAAGGATGCGGAAGGGAGAGTGGAAACTTTCAAAGCTAGACTGGTTGCAAAGGGATACACGCAAAATGCTGGAATCGATTACGATGAAACCTTTTTGCCTGTTGCTATGCTGAAGTCTATCCGTATTCTTCTGTCCATTGCTGCGGCTCTCGATTACGAGATCTGGCAAATGGATGTCAAGACGGCATTCTTGAATGGCCATCTTGAAGAGTGCATCTATATGATACAGCCCGAAGGGTTCGTAGCGAAAGGCCAAGAAAGGAAAGTCTGCAAGTTGCTTAGATCCATTTATGGATTAAAGCAAGCATCCCGCTCATGGAACCAGAGGTTTGATCAAGCGATTAAGACATTTGGTTTTGAGCAGAATATTGATGAACCCTGTGTTTATAAACGTATTAAGGATGGAAAAGTGGTCTTTCTGATACTCTATGTCGATGATATACTACTCATTGGGAATGATGTAGGGAACTTATCATCGGTCAAGCTTTGGTTACACCAACAGTTTGACATGAAGGACTTGGGAGAAGCTAATTATGTTCTAAGCATTCGTCTCTTCAGAGATCGAAAGAACAAAATGATAGCGTTATCCCAAGCTTCATACATAGATAAAATAATTGACAAATATGCAATGCAGGAGGCAAAGAAAGGCTCACAACCTTCTATTGCTGGTCTAACTCTTTCATTGGATGACTGTCCCAAGACATCAGAAGAAAGAGAGCATATGAGTAAGGTCCCTTATGCATCCGCTGTGGGTAGCCTTATGTACGCTATGCTTTGCACTCGCTCGGATATATGTTTTGCAGTAGGTATGGTGAGTCGATATCAAGCAAATCCTGGAACCAAGCATTGGCAAGCAGTAAAGCATATACTCAAGTATCTCAAGAGAATGAGGGATTATATGCTGATGTATTCTGGAGGGGACCTAACACCCGTAGGATACATGGACTCAGACTTCCAAACTTATAAGGATTTGAGGAAGTCGACATTAGAGGGCATATGGAGACAAGATAAGTGGATGTATGTAAGATCACATCCGAGGACAACATCGTCGATCCCTTTACTAAGACTTTGGTAGCTAAAAGCTTTGAGAGGCACGTAGAGGTGATGGGGATGCGTAACATGGCACATCTGCTGGCTTAGGGCAAGTGGGAGATTGTTAGGAAATGCCCTAAGCATTAGAGACATTTTTATGTATTTATTTTGAACTGGATAATAAAATTATATATATAGAGGTTATTCATTACATTACTATCTGTTCTTGTCTTATTTACATGTTAAAGTAAATGTAAGCAGATATGGCTCCCTGACTGCTTGTGTTAAACTGTTAGAACGTTGCATGCAATGGACTTTTGTATGCGAGAAGACAATGTTCTAAAGTTAACGGTCTAAACTATGGTCTGTAGTCTATGGGGTTAGACCGAGCATCTAACTCATGTTAAGACTATTATGTTGTCTAAAGCCTTAGAGGGGACGGTTTGTCTTGACTGTCTGGAGCTGGACTCCCAAGTAGAGACATAGATATGTTGCTTGGTGGTGACATATTAGGCTGGGACTAAAGCATGATTGATCTACGAAGTCCGCTTTGAGTGGATCGATCTGCTTTTGACGTTCATTATGCAGTAACCTTAATCCTGAGTAAAAGGACAGCTTTATGTATATGACTTTGTACTTTGATGTTCCAATGGCTAAAGCGTCTCAGAGGTAGTAAGCTTATAGACTGGTTCGTTAAGTGCATGACTTGTATACGATGAAGGGTTCGTTTACAGATATCGGAATCATAGCTCTAATGAGGAGTTAAGGGTATCCTCTTAAATGCATTATACTGAATGTGAAAATGGACAAGGCCTTGGGTCGTCTGCTGGGCGGATGACTTCTTATTCACATATGGTGAATAATCATTTTCTTTATTCGATAGTATAATGGAACTTTAAGATAGCCTGATCAGTAGGATTAAACGGACTTTGGCCTAATGCTGATCATAGATATCATATGAGGGTTCTGCATACATGACAAGGTCACTGGACGATAGCTGGTCACAAGCTTACGTAATACGGTATATGATTGGGAGTTCAGTTTCAGGTTTACAGTGGTGTGACTCTGAAACTAGTGATCATATGATTGAGTTGTTTGGTAAAGAATGATGATCATATGGATTTGCGGGAGCCCGATTATATATGTCCAAATCAGTCCCTCTACTAGCTCTACATAATTCCTTAACGTTTGGCAAATTGATTTGTGTATGCTATTGGCTGGTTTATTATGCATGGATGGTGATGACACAAGATTAGGGTGGTAGACAAGATTCTCTCCATTTGGATTTAGATTTTGTTTTGGATAATAGAGTACACAATTATTCGAACTCCAAATAAAGTTGCCATGATTTTATTTGAGATTGGATTGGAGTTGTAGAAAATTATCCATGAGAACAAGAAATTAAAACACAACAGTTTTGTGGATTTTGAAATTTGAATTTTGAAATTTGAAATTTGAAATTTGAATTTGAAATTTGAATTTGAAATTCGAATTTGAAATTTGAATTTGAAATTTGAATTTGAAATTTGAAATTTGAATTTGAAATTTGAAATTCAAATTTTGAATCACAGTCCAAGTGGGATTCGAATTTGTTGTGGAAAATCCACAAGGTTTGAAATTCGAATTTGAGTTGGATTTGGAGAGGATAATCTTGTTAGAATCCTACTTGAATTTTGAATCCAAATCCTAGCAAAAGGTGGACGAAATTTTGAGGATAATCCTCAATAGAATTTCGGTTTTTGTGGATAAGGTTCAAGGGAAAAATTCAAGTTTCAATCCCAGTTGAATTTAGATTCTCTCCTCCCTGAAAAGTGGCTGAATTTTTGGAGTGTATCTCCTAGGAAAATTCGGTTATTTTGGATAAGGATGAGATAAGATTCAAGCTTGAAAATCCTAGTGGAATTTTGATTCTTCCTTATCCTAAAAGTGGCCTAATTTGTGGAAGAGATTTTCTCCTAGGAATTTCGGATTTTTTGGTTGAAAAAGGGAAAATAAAATTCTAGTTAAAATCTTATTTAGATTTGGATTGGATTTATCCATAATGGCCGAATTTTATTGTTGAGATTCTCCCATAGAAAATTCGGATTTTATGGTTATGGATAAGCGAGAATATCTTTTCCTAATCCAATTCAAATTCAGAGAATTACCTCATGCAGGTCTATAAATAGAGATCCTGCCACCCCAGTTCTCTTAGACCACAGACTCTCAGGTGAGTAGGCTTATTGTTGCACAGCTCATCGTGACAATAAGTTCTTTAGAGATCTGGGTGGTCAGAAGAAAACTAGCAGTGCTAGCATACCGATCGAGGTTCAGAGTGCCCACGTACTCAGCTATTCGGGAATTAGAGAATAGTAGAGAAGGCTAGTTGGTTGAAGCCTCTGGCCATTCTCCTCCTGCAGATTGGCGTCCTTGAGGTATGTGTTTTAATTATTGTTGATTTATTGTATATGGCATCATGAGATATTTAACGATCAAAAAATTTTTATTGTTCTGCTGCGCCACTCTGATACGTTTTTACCAATTTATTTTCCTACAGAAAGAACAAAATAATACATTATCCCAGGCTTCATATATGCAAGAAGCAAAGAAAGGTTCACAGCTTTCTATTGCTAGACTAACTCTTTCGTTGAATGACTGTCCCAAGACATTGGAAGAAAGAGAGCGTATGAGGCAGGTCCCTTATGCATTTGCTATGGGTAACCTTATGTACTCTATGCTTTGTACTCACCTGGATATTTGTCTTGTAGTAGGTATGGTGAGTCAATATCAATCGAATTCTGAAATCAAGCATTGGCAAGCCATGAAGCATATGTATCTTAAGAGAACAAGGGATTATATGCTAATATATTCTAGAGGGGACCTAATACCCATAGGATACATAGACTCAGATTTCTAGACTTGTAAGGATTTAAGGAAGTCAAATTTAGGATCAGTGTTTCTACTCGGAGGAAGTGCCATTATATGGAGGAGTATGAAATAGGGTTACACTACTTACTTTACAATAAAAGCTGAATATGTGGTTGCAGCTAAGGTATCTAAAGAAATAGTTTAACTCCGTAAGTTTTTTAGAGACCTTGAGGTCATTCCAAATGCTGATAAACCTACCACACTCTATTATGATAATAGCGTGGTGATTGCCAACATAAGGAAATCTAGGCACCATAAGAGGACAAAGCACATAGATCGGAGATACCATATAATAAGAGGGCATGTGGAGGCAAGACTAGTAAACATATGTAAGGTCACATCCGAGGACAACATTACCGACCCCTTTACTAAGACTTTAGGAGCTAAAAGCTTTGAAGGGCATGTTAAGGTGATGGGGATGCAAAACATGGCACATTTACTGGCATAGAGCAAGTGAGAGATTGTTAAAAGTGTCCTAAGCTGAAAAGACATTTTTGGTGTATTTCGTTACTTTGAACTGGATAATAAAATTATATTTAAAGATTATTCATTACACTGCTGTATGTCCTCATTCTATTCACTTGTTAAAGTAAATGGAAGTAAATATGACTCACTAATTGCTTATGTTAAACTGTTAGAATATTGCATACAATGGACTATTGTATGCGAGAAAACAACATTCTAAACCAAGTAGTCTAAACAATGGTCTGTAGTTTATGGGGTTAGATTAAGCATCTAACTCATGTTAAGACTATTACGTTGTCTAAAGCCAATTAGGGGATAGTTTGTCTTGACTGTCCAGAGCATTGACTCTTGAGTAGAGATATAGACATGTTGCTTAGTGTTGACAAATTAGACCAAGATTAAAGTATAATTGATCTGCGTAGTTCACTTAAGTAGATCATGTCACTTTTGACATTCATTATGCAATAACGTTAATTTTGAGTAGATGAATTGCTTCATATATATAACTTGTGTACTTTGATATTTCAATGGCTAAAGTGTCTCGTAGGTAGTAAGCTTATAGGCCGGTTCATTGTGTACATGACTTGTATACGATGGAGGGTTTATTTACAGATATTGAAATCATAGCTCTAATGAGAAATAAAGGGTATCCTCTTAAAGGCATTATACTGGATGTGAAAATGGACAAGGCCTTGGGTCTTCTGCTGGACAGATGACCTTTTATTCACATATGGTGAATAATCAATTTCTTATTCGGTAGTATAATGGAACCTTAAGATAGCTTGATCAGTAGATTGAACGGACTGTGACCAAAGGTTGATCATGGATATCATATGAGGGTTTTGTATAAATGACAAGGTCATTAGATGATAGCTTATCAGTGACTTGCATAATACGGTATACAATTAGGAGTTTAGTTTTAGATTTATAGTCACGTGACTTTGAAATTAGTGATTACATGATTGAGTTGTTTGGTATAAAATAATGATCACATGGATTCACGAGAGCACAGTTATATATATCCGCTTAGTCCCTCTATTAGCTTCACATAATTCCTTGATTGATAGTAGTTGGTTAGGATATAATTATTGGATTGTTATCTTACATTTAGTGAAGAGAAAAATCCAGATCACCCTCCCATAGGGTGTAGATGTTTTTCTCTGCATGCCGGAGGGGCAAAATTATAATTTTATATTATTCAATAAATAGGATAAATATTTATTAATATTTATTTTTGGATGATTGGATTTGAAATTTAGATTAATTGTATTTGAGTTTAAAATTTAAATATGTGATTAATTTGAATTTTGTTTTCGATAAGAGATTACATAATTATTTGAATTTCAAATAAAGTTGCCATAATTTTATTTGAATTTGAATTGGAGTTGTGGAAAATTATCCATATGGATAAAATTCAAAATTCAAAATTCAAATATTTGTAGGGTTTGAAATTTGAATCAAATTTTGAATAATAAACCCTAATAAAAACTGAATTTGATTGTGAATAAAATCCACTACATAGAATTGGTTTTTATGGATAAAGGATAAAAGAAAAATCTTGTTTGAATCATACATGAATTTTGAATCTTCCTCTCCCTAGGTGTGGCCGAATCTAGCCTTGATTTTTGGCCTAAGGGGAATCGATTTTTTGGTCCATTGGAAGAGACAAAAATTCATGTTTGAATCCTGTTTGAATTATGATTCGCCTCACACTTAAATAGCTGAATTTGGTAGGGCTTGTTCCATTAGAAGAATCAGTTTTTCTTATGTGGATAAGGGAGAGAAAAATTGAAGTTTAAATCTTATTTGAATTTTGAATCCTTTTCTCCTTAAGGTAGCCGAATTTAACCATAGCTTTGGCCTATCAGGAGAATTGGATTTTAAGTGAAATTGGGAGAGAAAAATCGTCTCTTAGTCCAATTCAAAATTCAAAAGGTCAGCTCATGCAATATTATAAAATACGGTCCTTCCACTCTAGTTCTCTCGAGACCACAGACTCTCAGGTGAGCAGGCTTATTATTGCACAAATCATCGTAACATTAAGTTCTTAAGAGATCTTGGTGGTTGGAAAGAGATAAGCTGTGCTAGTATATTGATTAAGGATCCAAGTGTCCACACACTCTGTCGTCTGGGAATTAGAGAATAGTAGAGAAGGTTAGTTGGTTGAAGCCCCTCAGTCACTTCCTCCAATACTCCTAGTATTTCCTCTGAAAGTATAATTGAATGTTAATTTATTGTATATGGCATCACGAGCATTTTTAAAGATCTTAAAAACTTTTTGTAATTCCACTGTGTAAATTTTACCGATTTTTTCTTACATAAACTATGATCCGTAGTCTATGAGTTCAGACCGACCATCTAACTCATATTAAGACTATTATGTTGCCTAAAGCCAATGGGGGGACTGTTTGTCTTGATTGTCTGGAGCTTTGACTCCTAAATAGAGACATAGATATGTTGCTTGGTGGTGACATATTGAACTAGGACCAAAGTGTGATTGAGCTGCATAGACCGTTCGAGTGGATCATGTCACTTTTGACATTCATTATGCAATAACCTTAACCCTGAGTAAATGAATCGCTCCATGTATATGACTTGTGTACTTTGATATTCCAATGGCTAAATCATATCATAGGTGGTTAGCTTATAGGCTGGTTCATTAGGTACATGTCTTGTATATGATGGAGGGTTTGTTTACAAATATTGGAATCATAGCTCTATTGAGAAGTAAAGGGTATCCTCTTAAAAGCATTATGTTGGATATGAAAATGGACAAGGCCTTAGATCGTCTGCTGGGCAGATGTCTTCTTATTCACATAGAGTAAATAATTATTTTCTTATTCGGTAGTATAATGGAACTTTAAGATAATCTGATCAATAGGTTGAACGGATTTTGACCTAACGCTGATCATGGACAAGGTCATTAGACAATAGTTTATCATTGGCTTACATAATACAGTATATAATTGAGAGTTTAGTTTCAGGTTTATAGTAGTGTGACTCTGAAATTAGTGATCATATTGTTGAGTTGTTTGGTATAGAACAATGATCACATGGATTCATAGGAGCCCGGTTATATATGTCTAATTGGTCTCTCTACTAGCTCTACATAATTCTTTAATAGATGGTAATTGGTCGGGTTATGCTTATTAGCTTATTGTCTTGCATTTAGTGAAGAAAAAAATCCAGATCACCCTCCCACAGGGTGTAGTTGTTTCTCTATGTGTTGGAGGTGCAAAATTAGAATTTGTATTATTTAATAAATGGGATAAAAATTTAATTAACATTTGTTTTTGTAAGATAAGATTTGAAATTTAAATTAATTGTATTTGAATTTTAAATTCAAATATGTGATTGATTTGAATTTTGAAAATCTTGTCTTAAAATAAATGTTTGTAATTTAAATGGTTATTCTATTTGAATTTGGATTGAACAAAATTTTGTCGTAGCACAACTAGGAGTGGCGTGCATAATGGATACGAGTGGAAGACAAGATTTTCCTTATTTGAATTTGAATTTTATTTTGGATAAGAGATTACACAATTATTTAAATTTCAAATAAAGTTACCATGATTTTATTTGAATTCGAATTAGAGTTCTGGAAAATTATCCATGCGAATAAAATTCAAAAAGTTTGTGGAGTTTGAAATTTGAGTCAAATTTTGAATCATAAATCCAAGCGAGGGCCAAATTTGTTCATGGATAATCCCACAAGGAGGAGTCGGTTTTTTTATCGATAATGGAGAAGGAAAAATATTATTTGAATCCCACTTGAATTTTGAATCTCCTTACACGTGGCATGGCCGAATTTTCAAGGGGATAAATATCCTAGAAGGAGTCGAAGTTTGTATGGACAAGGGAGAAGAGAAAATTCAAGTTTGAATCCTTTTTGAATTTTGAATCCTCCTCTCCTTAATGTTGCCAAATTTAACCTAGGATTTGGCCTAAGGGGATAATCGGTTTTTAAAGAGGAATGGGAGAGAAAAATCTTTTCTTGATTCAATTCAAAATTCAAAAAAGTCACCTCATGCAATATTATAAATAGGGGTCATTCCACTCCTATTTTCTTTATATTACAAACTCTCAGGTGAGTAAGTTTATTGTTGCACAAATCACCATAACAATAAGTTTTTAACAGATCTGGGTGGTCAAAAAAAGATAAGCCGTGCTACAATACCAATCAAGGAACCGAGTGCCCACATACTCCATCATTCAGGAATTGGAGAATAGTAGAGAAGACTATTTAGTTAAAGCCATTCAGTTACTTCTTCTGGTGTTCCTGGCATTTCCTCTAAAGGTATTATTGATTGTTGTTCATTCATTATATATGGCAACATGAGTCTTTTAACGATTTTTGAAAAATTTTTGTAATACCACTTTGTAATTTTTTTTATTGTTTCTTACAGAGCTCGATGAGACTGGCAAGGCAGTAGGCTAGGGGCGATGGTGATGGAAAGGGAGAAAGGAAGAAAAAGTGAGTGAGCAAGAAAGAGAGTGAGAGAAAGAGAGGAAGGTGAGAGAAAACTGAGAAACAAAGAGAGGGATTGAGAACAAGGTAAAGAAGAGAGAGAGTGAGCGAGATTGTGGGAAAAAGGGAGGAAAGAGACCGATGAAGGTGAGAAGGGATAGAGAGAAATTGGGAAATATATAGAGAAAAACAGCAGGGAGAATTTAAGGGAATAAAGGATTTCTTTTAGGTAGGTTGTAGTGAGAGAAACAAAGGGGATGAAGAGTTTGTACATAAAATAGAAAGCATACACAGTGGAATTTTAAAAATTTTCTAAAAGACAGTGCTAACTTGTATTGCTATATACAATAAATTATTCAACAATCTACATAACTTATGAGGAAAACACCAAAAACATCAAAGGATGTGATCAAGAAAACTTCAACCAACAAGCCTTCTTTACTATTCTCTAATTCCCAGACTGTAAAGTGTGTAGGTACTCAGTTCTTTAATTAGTATTCGCGTGACTTATCTCTCTCCAACCACCCAAAGGTCTAGCAATTTAATATTATAAGTAAGAGTTATAATAATAAATTTACTCACCTAAGAGTCTGTTGTAATGACGACCATTTTCATGGCACCTACTTACCTGTAATAAGTCATTAAGGAATAAAATGGACATAATTTAATGCATTTTAGTGCAAATTTAAGTAATATGGTTAGGTACACGGTCGTGTGCCATTCGGACTGTGTATCTGTTAGTAGTCGTGTGAGTGTACATGGCCGTGTAGTGTAACACGGTCAAGTACACAGCCGTGTACCACTCAGATAGACGAATGTGTTTCAAAGACATGACCGTGCTCAGTAGTCTCAATTAGTACACGCCGTGTCCGAAATGCACACGCCAATGTAAGAGTCCGTGTAAAAGGCTGTGTAATGAGCTGAGAGCCACTATAATGACTCTCATGAATTATGAAACTTAATTACTATGTAATGATGTAATTAAGTTAATAAACACAGTGTGCGTTTCAGTTGAATGAATTAAACAGGTATAGTAACGTTTAATTACTATTCATGCAGTGAAGGGGCAATCGACAGTGAAATCAGTCCACCCTATTATGTGAGTGTGCGTTGAGACACGCAATATCAAGAAACCGGTCCAGATGACCATTTCATGATACAGAACTGATGAGCTAGTCATCAGTATGCTCAGACTGGTCACCTGAGCGCAGCAGCGATAATTGCCCTAGTAGATGTACAGTATCGAGAAAAGTGGTCTAGATGACCTCTTCTCGCCCATAGACTGACAAAATCAAAGTCAGAATGCTCAAATTAGTCAGTCAGATAGTGAATAGTGAGAAACGCAGTGTCAGGTTAGTAGCCAAGACGGCCTTAATCTGGCATAAAACTGACATATTAATAGTCAGCAGGCTCAATCTGGTCAATTGAGCATAAAATGTAGATTTTGTTTAAGAGATACGCAGTATCGGGATGACGGTCAAGACGACCTTTTCTCGCCCCGAAACTGATATATTTAGACTCAGGACACCCAAATTAGTCAATCGAGCACCTGACACGTCTTTTGAGATGGGGTCATGCAAATCCCGAAAACTGGTCGAGAAGACCTCAGATGGATGTAAAACTGATAAATTTGAAATCGGCACGTCCAAATTTGTCAAGGGGGACTGTGTATAAAATTTCACGCGAAAACACCTCGTTATCCGTGCGCAGTGTCAACACAGTGTAGGCCTAACCATAGTATCAACAAATTGGTCAAGATGACCTTTTCTTGATATAAAACTGATATATTTGAATTCAGAATGCTCAAATTAGTCATTTGAGCACAAAAAGTAATTTTTGATCGGGAACCATGTAGTATCGGAAAACTGGTCGAGACGACCTCGGATGAAGATAAAACTGATATATTTAGGTTCAGCACGCCTAAATTAGTCAGTATAGCCTATTTTAAAATTTTTCAAAAAATTAGTATAAAGGGGTCGAAATTTTTAAATTTTTGTAAAAAGGGCCCCTATTATTTTTTTTCCTATTTTTTTCTCCCCACACCACCTGTAGATGAACAGTAACCACCAGTCGAATCCGACCTCCGTTTTCGACACTGCCAGCACCATTGGAAAGCTCTCAATGTGCTGATTCCAACGGTGGGCCGAGTTGACTGAACCGATACCGGAGCACGCCGCACGTGCCGCCCAAAGCCGCCGGTGGCTGAATTTTTCAAACCGCCGTATCTCCGCCGTCCGCCGTCCAAATGCGACGATTCTGGTCCCAATGGATTTGTGGTGAAGAGTAGAACAAAAATCAAGCCTCCTTTCACGTCAACAGCTGCTGTATTGCACCGCCCAAGGTTCACCATCGCCGTCGCCATCATCACTGTCAAATCTCACTATTCTAGCAGAGTTGAGTTGCAAGGTGGGTATCAAAATGCTCATAACAACACGTAGGTCAAAAACCCCAAATCAATTTTGGGCAACAATGCTGGAAAATAAAAATCCAACACCACTGCTGTCACCGACTTTTCGAGGGCCGATTTCCGGTGATAGGAGCCTCGATTGGTGAAATTGACACGACCAATGGGTTCCTCTCGTCGAGCTCTTCAAGATGGTGGTCGCCACTCCCATCGTCGCTGTGGTTAACATCGGTCAATGCCGGTCAACGATGATCCAGAGACCGAAAATTAAAGAATGGCCCGTTGGCCTATTTTCGATGTTCCGGACATATCTGCGGCATCGGATTTGCAAACCAAAGTTTCAAAAGTGAAGAACGATGATTCAAAGATTGTGCGGTCAAGATCGAACAGCTCGCCCGATCGCTGACGGGAACGATTCTGGTAGTGGTTTTGATCCCTTGATTCCTTAATTTATTATTGGAAATAATTCTGTATTAATTATGGTTTATTGACTTGAGGAATTGTAAGAAAAAGGGATGAAATGTGAAAAAAGAGAATATGAGGAAATGTGAATATTTTTACGTAAAAATCTGAGCTTTTACGTAAAAATTAGGCCTCTGATTTAGTACGTGGTAGGTTAGAATAGGTTAGATGGTTTTGAGGCGTTTCCTAAACATCGGAAACCCAAAAATTAAGTGAAAATGCTGTCGAAATTTCTAAAATGGCATAAAGGGGTATTTTAGGAAATGAGGGGTGAAAATGTGATCGGGATGGAAACTTGAGCCCCCTCGATGACGTAGGTCCTGGAAAGAAGGACGGACGTTTATAGGATTAGTGAACCGCCCAATTAGAAATCTCGAAATGTAAGAAAACGACTCCTAGGTCAGAATAGTACCACCCGAGGGACGGGTATGATCTAAGTATAAAATTTGGGGTGGTTAAATCGATAAAGGTAACCCGACAGGCTAAATGGTCAATACACGAGGTATGTGGTCAGTTGACTGGTTGGTTAGCCAATCAAGGATCGAGTCTGAACGAGACAGTGGTTAATTTTTCAAGTAGACAAATTAATTAAGCGTGATTAGAAATTAAATATCAAAATTCCCAAAGTATAGCAGTTGGGTACCGATAGGCATCGGTACCACACAACGATAAATTTATTAGTTCCTAACGATAGAGTAACCTAAGAGCGACGTTAATTAATTTTTTGAGCAAATAAATTAATTAACCACGATTAGAAAATCAAATTCTTAAGAAAAGGGCAATTAGTACCGATAAGGATTGGTATCACTAACGTTAGAGTTTTTAGTAGTCACTAATGACCACAGTAACCTAAGAGTGAATGTTAATGAAATGCATTATGATTACAGGGAGGTACCTGTATTGTGACGAAGGTGAGAATATAAACTGTCTGTCAACAAGTAAGTACAACTCCACCTGCAGCATGAATAAAATGATGTTAAAATGATGGTTTTACAGTATGTTAAGTATGCCTGACATGCACGCGATGTTGCACCGTATAGATAAGAGCATATAGTTTCACAATCGAGTAGATTGAGGAAAGAACAAGTTAGAAGCCATATATCCCTACCGCGTAGGATTGGGGACAGCTTAGAGAAGCGTATGGGTAGAACAGTTAAACAAGATGGAAATAAGTAGGTGTGTCGCACCGACTCCTTCAGTCCAGTTAAAGAAAGTTAAGGCCAAAAGTTGAGCATCAGTTGATGGCTCTTCGGCATTAGTTGACCTCGGGTGTTGCCGTTGGTCTGCGCGTACGAAGTACTGACACATGGGCCCTAAGTAGACAAGAGAAAGGAAAGAGTACTAAAGCATAAATGAACATAACCGGATCATGCATAGTACACTGTTTGTATTAGTTCACTATGCTTTCAGCTACAGTAAGACACATGCTTTTACATGAAGTAATCTGTATGCATATGGTATGTAAAGTTTGTATGCTATGATATGATATGTGATGATATGGTATATGCTGAGTGGTATATATGACTATCTTGCATGCTAATGTGTTTTTAAGTATGTATTATGTTTAAACATGTTTTGCGGTTAACATGTTGTGCTTACTGAGTGTAAAGCTCACGGAGTATGTTCGTGCTGTAGGTAAGCGCCCTACGGCATAAGCCACGGTAGGCAGTGGTGGCGGCGGAGGCGGATGTGAGGAGAGATTATGGACATCCTACGAGTAAACTTCCGCATAGTTTGAGTAACCAGTATTTTGAATAGTAATAGTAACCGTTAAATAGTATTTTTGAATAGTAACAGTTACATAGTATTTTGAATAGTAATAGTTGATTAGTATTTTCGAATAAAAGCCGATGGGTACTATTCAAAAATACTATTCCACAAAATCAATAGTATAAGTATGTTTGTAAGATTAAATTTGTTATGTTTCAAATTCCGCTTTTAATAGTATGTGTACATGAATAGTAAATACGTACGCATTTAAAAAAAATCCACTAAATTTATGGTATCAAATTAAGCAAGTTAAGTATCAGTTTTAAAGTAGAAGTTAAAGAAGCAAGTAATAGTTTTCAGTGACGGTCTGGGCCGCTGAGGGCACGGGGCGTCACAGTTGGTATTAGAGCGGTTTCTTGCCATCCTACCTCACATCGACGCATGCCTGCCTCATCTGTCCAAGTAAGTTAGTTTTATTTTTAGTCGGTAAATATTTATCTATTGAAGATAACATTTTATAGTAATGAAACGACGAAACCTATAATGACGAGGATAAGATGAAGAGATGCTGAGATCACTATATGCAAAATCATGACCATGCAGTGCTAGAGAACTGCTCAGAGAAAGAACATGGATTGTTGCCCGAGTTGTACCGATCTTCAGGGTTAGTTGTCCACTAAGTTTCGAGTGGCAAACAGTACTCCTGCACTCTATGAGAATGTCAGGACTAGTTTCATGCAATCAAAATGATTCCCCAATTGTACGCCATTTATGAGGATAACTGAGTCCTGTTGGCTGTCGATATCTCTCAAGAAGATACTCTCGTGTGTATCGGGATCCTTATGACCAGGATGAGCTCTTAACTACATCGAGTTTTGCCATACCACGATTGAGCCAATCTTTGAGAGCAGTCCAACATCAGTCCCAGTTTTTCTCTATGGGCAAGCGGGGAGTGAAACCGCCTAAGTTCCCTAGAGTTATGGATATACGAGAATTTGTTCATCAGACTGAAAGACTACAGCTGATGTCCGGTGATATAGTTCTAATGTATGCTGTTCACTACAAGGAACCGATATGAACTTCTACAATACATGCGAGACAAAAGTGGATCAAGACAGGAGAAGACCTAAAGAGAGAAAGAGACCTTGCCAAACGGAATTAGAAGAGTGATCAAGCAGAAAGAGTAGCAAGCCTCATCCAGGAGATAGTGAACGTTGAGAAAGAAGTGCTCAACCTCGGGAAACCTGCGCAAGCCATGGCATTGTAGTAGTCGCCATAATAGAGGATGACCCTGTAGACCCAGCACTCCAACCGGCCGACAAAGAGTTCATGGCCGAGCACCAGCCAGAAGCACCCGAGGGCAATGGGGAACTGATAGAGAACCATGAACCAGTCCCTCCGTCTCTTGAACACCTTCTAGAGGTGATAGACAACGATGATGATAATGAAGAGCTTCAGATGCCCCTCCCAAGGATGCGGAGACAGGTGACAATGAAGAAAATGATATCCCCAACCACCTTAGTGATTACGATTGGATAGGGAGGTATGCACCCCAAGTATCCTAACCAGCGATGATAGAGCCAGTTTCATCTCCCCAGACGAAGAGGAGGACCCAGAGGAGTTCTCCCTCAACCGTAGTGGCGATGAGGAGATGCTTGATACTAAATCAGGATTGTCCTTCCAATAGTAGTAACCCTTCTGCGGGAATGTTAGTTATGAAAATATATAGAGGGAAGCAGTAGCTCTCCCCCATCAGTTGTAGCATAACGTACTTGTTGGGATCGTATAGGGGAAGTGTGTGTCACTTCCACTGAACTAGAATCTTGAATATATGTATATATATATTTTGTGAAATATATTATGAGATAAGCAGTAAAGTTTTGCCCAAGGGGCCGGATATAATCTTCTCACAGTGTGAGTATGGTATGACAGAAAGTGCAGGACGAATCCTAGCACTCAGATGATGTCCCAATACAATGTGGAAATTGTATTGAACATCACAGTATGAGAGAAAGAAAGATGGATTTAATATGTATATTATATCCATAAGGTTTAAGTAAGATTGTTAAGTAAGAAAGAAAATGATATGTGATACGAGTCCCAAGTACAGAATTTAAGAGACTTATATTTTCCTTTCCCACTATACGATAAGGTTACATAGGAAAACATGGCAAGAACGAGAGCTTAGTTAAACCCAGCATCCCAAGAGCATGAATTGATAGCACAGATCGCAGCCATGCGAGAGATGATGGAGAACCAGCAACGGGAGCTAAACCAGCTTAGGGAACAACTGGGCCAGCAACCCTAGGCACCACAGTTAGTAGAGATGCCAGCACAAGAGGCTCCAGCAGCCTCAGAAACTTTAAGGGAGCAAGCAGCTCCTCCAGCCCAAGAGGCACTAGTACCCATAGTAATAGCTGCTTTCATAGCAGCAATTGTTTTTCTACCAACCCCTAGGGAAGGCTACTTGTATGAGAGATTCTGACGCATGAAAGCGTTAGAATTCTTAGGAATCACCAACCTTGTAGAGGCTGATGATTGGCTAACGGATATCCAAGTAATCTTGGATTTTATAGGGCTAACAGATAGAGAGAAAGTGATGTGCATATCCTTCACCCTGCGCAATGAGGTGCGTCAGTGGTGGACGACGGTAACCATTAGGAGGAACATTAGAGAGAGGAGCTGGATCGATTTCATTGAGGAATTCAAGGAGATGTACTTCAGCGAGGAAGCACTAACAGTGCAGCAAAACGAGTTCAATAACCTGCGCCAAAGTAGTATGACTGTTATGGAGGCAGTCAAGAAGTTTGAGTAGTTGGCTTAACTTTGCCTAGATTTGGTACCGACTAAAAGGAAAGAGTTAGATGAATGCTCAAGATGTTTAGAACAGACATCGCAGTTTAGGTATGTAGCGAAAGCCATGGACCAGCGACACTAGCAGAACATGTCAGCAAGGCTATCTGAGCCGAGTACTGGTCGACTCAAGATAAGGAGCGAAAGGCGTAGAATTTTAAGGCACGAAAGGAGGAGAAAACACAAGCTGAGCAGGCACAGGAGAAGCAGAAACCCGAGTCACAACACAGAGGGCAGAATGTGGGAACCGGCCAAAATAGCAGGCATTCCCATAACAACAATAGAAAAAGGGAATCAGGGCAATCAAGATTCATAGAAGAATTTCCCCAGAAGAGAGACGACTAGGAAGGAATGACAGCCAATACCCGACGTGCACGAGATGTAGAAAGACGCACCTGTAGGAAAATAAATCAGTAAAAACATATCAGAGTGGCGCAGCGGAACAATAAAAATTTTTTAGATTGTTAAATATCTCATGATGCCATACACAATAAACTACAACAATTAAAACTCATACCTCAAGGACGCCAATCTTGCAGGAGGAGAATGACCGGAGGGCTTCAACCAACTAGCCTTCTCTACTATTCTCCAATTCCGGATGGCTGAGTGTGTGGGCACTCTAAACCTCGATCGGTATGCTAGCACTAATAGTCTTCTTCCGACCACCCAGATCTTTAAAGAACTTATTGTCACGGTGGGCTGTGCAACAATAAGCCTGCTCACCTGAGAGTCTGTGATCTGAGAGAACTAGAGTGGCAGGACCTCTATTTATAGACCTGCATGAGATGATTCTCTGAATTCGAATTGGATTAGGAAAAGATATTCTCCCTTATCCACAAGCACAAAATCTAAATTTTCCAAGGGAAAATCCCAACAATAAAATTCGGCCACTTTAGGATAAATCCAATCCAAATCTAAACAAGATTTTAACTAGAATTTTATCTCCCTTTTTCAACCAAAAAATCCAAAAATTTGAAGGAGAAAATCTCCTCAAAAATTTGACCACTTTTGGATAAGGAAGAATCAAAATTCCACTAGGATTTTCAAGCTTGAATCTTATCTCATCCTTATCCAAAATAACCGAATTTTTCCTAGGAGATTCACTCCTAAATTTTGGCCACTTTCTGGGAGGAGAGAATCCAAATTCAACTGGGATTGAAACTTGAATTTTTCCTTGAACCTTATCCACAGAAAAAAAATCCAAAAATCATTGAGGATAATCCTCAAAATTTTCGTCCAACTTTAGTTAGGATTTGGATTCAAAATTCAAGTAGGATTCTAACAAGATTATCCTCTCCATATCTAGCTCAAATTCGAATTTCAAACTTTGTGGATTTACCACAACAAATACGAATCCTACTTGGACTGTGATTTAAAATTTGAATTTCAAATTTCAAATTCGAATTTCAAATTCAAATTTCAAATTTCAAAATTCAAAATTCAAATTTCAAATTCAAATTTCAATTTCAAATTCAAATTTCAAATTTCAAATTTCAAAATTCAAATTTCAAAATCCACAAAACAGTTGTGTTTCAATTTCTTGTTCTCATGGATAATTTTCTACAACTCCAATCCAATCTCAAATAAAATCATGGCAACTTTATTTGGAGTTCGAATAATTGTGTACTCTATTATCCAAAACAAAATCTGAATCCAACTAGAGAGAATCTTGTCTACCATCCTAATCCTGTGTCATCACCATCCATGCATAATAAACTAGCCAATAGCATACACAAATCAATTTGCTAAATGTTAAGGAATTATGTGGAGCTAGTAGAGGGACTGATTGGACATATATAATCGGGCTCTTGCAAATCCATATGATCATCATTCTTTACCGAACAACTCAATCATATAATTACTAGTTTCAGAGTCACACCACTATAAACCTGAAACTGAACTCCCAATTATATACCGTATTACGTAAGCCTGTGACAAGCTATCGTCCAATGACCTTGTCATGTATGCAGAACCCTCATATGATATCCATGATCAGCCTTAGGCCAAAGTCCGTTTAATCCTACTGATCAGGCTATCTTAAAGTTCCATTATACTACCGAATAAAGAAAATGATTATTCACCATATGTGAATAAGAAGTCATCCGCTCAGCAGACGACCCAAGGCCTTGTCCATTTTCACATTCAGTGTAATGCCTTTAAGAAGATACTTTTAACTCCTCATTAGAGCTATGACTCCGATATCTGTAAACGAACCCTTCATCGTATTCCGATATCTGTAAACGAACCCTTCATCATATACAAGTCATACACCCAATGAACCGGTCTATAAGCTTACTACCTTTGAGACGTTTTAGCCATTGGAACATCAAAGTACACAAGTCATATACATGAAGCTGTCCTTTTACTCAAGATTAAGGTTACTGCATAATGAACGTCAAAAGCCGATTGATCCACTCAAAGCGGACTTCGTAGATCAATCACGCTTTAGTCCCAGTCTAATATGTCACCACCAAGCAACATATCTATGTCTCTACTTGGGAGTCCAGCTCCAGACAGTCAAGACAAACCGTCCCCTCCAAGGCTTTAGACAACATAATAGTCTTAACATGAGTTAGATGCTCGGTCTAACCCTATAGACTACAGACAATAGTTTAGACCACTAACTTTAGAACATTGTCTTCCCGCATACAAAAGTCCATTGCATGCAACGTTCTAACAGTTTAACACAAGCAGTCAGGGAGCCACATTTGCTTACATTTACTTTAACATGTAAATAAAACGAGGACAGATAGTAATGTAATGAATAACCTCTATATATAATTTTATTATCCAGTTCAAAATATATACATCAAAATGTCTCTAATGCTTAGGGCATTTCCTAACAATCTCCCACTTGCCCTAAGCTGGCAGATGTGCCATGTTACGCATCCCCATCACCTCTATGTGCCTCTCAAAGCTTCTAGCCACCAAAGTCTTAGTAGAGGGATAGGCAATGTTGTCCTCAGACGCGATCTTACATACATCTACTTGTCCTGTCTCCACGTGCCCTCTAATGTCGACTTCCTTGAATCCTCACAAGTCTGGAAGTCTGAGTCCGTGTATCCTATGGGTGTTAGGTCCCATCCAGAATACACCAGCATATAATCCCTCATTCTCTTAAGATACTTGAGTATATACTTTACTGCTTGCTAGTGCTTGGTTCTAGGATTTGCTTGATATCGACTCACCATACCTACTACAAAACATATATCGGGACGAGTGCAAAGTATAGCGTACATAAGGCCACCCACAGCAGATGCATAAGGGACCTTACTCATATGCTCTCTTTCTTCTGATGTCTTAGGACAGTCATCCAATGAAAGAGTTAGACTGGCAATAGAAGGTTGTGAACCTTTCTTTGCCTCTTGCATTGTATATTTGTCAATTATTTTATCTATGTATGAAGCTTGGGATAACGCTATCATTTTGTTCTTTCGATCTCTGAAGAGACGAATGCCTAGAATATAATTAGCTTGTCCCAAGTCCTTCATGTCAAACTGTTGGTGTAACCAAAGCTTGACCGATGACAAGTTCCCTACATCATTCCCAATGAGTAGTATATCATCAACATAGAGTATCAGAAAGACCACTTTTCCATCCTTAATACGTTTATAAACATAGGGTTCATCAACATTTTGCTCAAAACCAAATGTCTTAATCGCTTGATCAAACCTCTAGTTCCATGAGCGGGATGCTTGCTTTAATCCATAAATAGATCTAAGCAACTTGCAGACTTTTCTTTCTTGGCCTTTCGCTACGAACCCTTCGAGCTATATCATATAGATACATTCTTCAAGATGGCCATTCAAGAATGTTGTCTTGACCTCCATTTGCCAGATCTCGTAATCGAGAGCCGCAGCAACGGACAGAAGAATACGGATAGACTTCAGCATAGCAACAGGCGAAAAGGTTTCATCGTAATCAATTCCAGCCTTTTGCGTGTACCCCTTTGCAACCAGTCTAGCTTTGAAAGTTTCCACTTTCCCTTCTGCATCCTTCTTTCTTTTGTAGACCCATTTGCATCCAATGGGTTTTATCCCATCCAGCAAATCTACAAGTTCCCAAACAGAGTTGGATTTCATAGAATCCATCTTATTGTTCATAGCCTGTTTCCAAGATTTAGAATCAACATCATTTATAGCTTCATCATAGGTGACTGGGTCATCCTTATGCTCATGAGCCTCGACCTGGTATACCTCAGCATCATACATGAAGAAATTAGGTTTCTTCGAAACCCTCCCACTACGACGAGGTACCCTAAATTGTTAATCGTCTGCAAGTCTTTCACCAGAACTCGGACTTGCGTCCAAGATCAAAATCTGTGGAGCAGTTCTTTCACCCGATAACTCCTCTAGCACCACTTTGCTTCGAGGCTTAAAGTCATTCATGTGACTTTCCTCCAAGAATGTCGCATGTGTTGAGATAATGACTTTTTGTTCCTTCAGATTATAGAACAGACCTCCTTTAGTTCCCTTTGGATACCCTACAAACATGCACAATTCTGATCTTGGTTCCAACTTCTTCGCATCCCCATCCAGTACACCCGCCGGGGAGCCCCATATTCTCATATGTCCAAAGGAGGGCTTCCTGCCACGCCACAATTCATGCGGAGTTCTGGGAATTGATTTGCTTGGAACCTGGTTCAGAATATAGCATGTCGTTTGTAAAGCATATCCCCAAAATGATAATGGCAACGTTGAATAACTCATCATAGACCGTACCATATCCAACAAGGTCCTGTTTCTCCTTTCGGCTACACCATTCTGTTGTGGAGTACCAGGTGCAGTCAATTGGGATAATATCCCGCTCTCTGCAAGATGTCCTAGAAATTCATCGGAGAGGTATTCGCCACCTCGATCAGATCAAAGTGTCTTTATGGATTTATCCAATTGCTTTTCCACTTCCGCACGGTACTCTTTGAACTTATCAAAAGTTTTGCTCTTGCGGTGCATCAGATACACATATCCATACCTCGAGTAATCATCTATAAAAGAGATATAATACTCGAACCCTCCTCGTGCTGTGACATTCATGGGGCCACATACGTCAGTGTGCATAATTTCTAAGAGCTCCTGAGCCCTTGTACCCTTAGCTCCAAAAGACCTCTTAGTCATTTTACCCTCTAGACAAGACTCACATTAGGGAAGATGTACCTCCTCCAGAGATTCCAGAGGACCGTCTTTCACCAATCTTTGAATCCTATCCTGATTAATATGACCAAGTCTTAAATGCCAAAGATACGCCTTGTTAGAGTGAGAAACTTTCAACCTTTTAGAGTTATCTATTAATTCAGTGTCAAGCAGTGAGTACATCTTTGGTTTGATCAAATATAGGTTTCCATCCATCCATCCAGAACAGATAAAAGACTTATTTCTACGAATATCAACTCTTTTATTAAAAGAAACTGAATAAGAATCCTTTATTAAACAAGCTACCGATATAAGGTTCCTCCTAAAATTAGGAACATAAAAACAGTCTTTCAATAAAATAAACCTAAATTGATCAAAATAAAGGTAAATATCTCCCATTGCCTCAGCCACCACCTGGCTGCCGTCTCCAGTTCACAACGAGAGGCTCCTATCATGTAGACTTCTCGTTTCCACGAACCCGTGCATAGAAACACAAACATGATTAGTGGCTCCCAAATCAATGACCCAAGTGTCTTTCGATTCTTCCACCAAATACGGTTCCAAGTAATGAAGTTCCTTACCTTCCTTGCCCTTGGCAGCTAGGAATTGCCGGCAAGCCTTCTTAAAGTGACCTACCTTCCCACAACGGAAGCACTTGGACTTTTTAGGGTCCCTAGGCTTCTTGTTCTTGTTCTTGTTCTTGTTCTTCCCATCCAAGACAGGAAGATTAGAAGAACTGGAAGCCGCTTGCTTCTGATTTGGCCTCTTTATCTTCCATGAGGGTTTGGAAGATTCTTCCAAATTGGCCTCACCTTTGGGTTGGACCGCATCCCCATCCTTGATCATCCGCTCATAAGCCTAGAGTTGCTTCATGAGCTCGATTAGTCCTAACTCCCTTGTCGCCAGATTGTATGCGGCCTTAAACCCTACAAAATCTTTAGACAGAGTTTTGAACACCATCTCGATCTGGGTGTTGTAGTTCAACTCAGCACCATTTTCGGTAGCCTCCGCGAAGAATCCCATTAGAGTGATCATATGGTCCTTCACCAGAGTACCCGTCTTTTGCTTAGAGTTCATAATGCTAGTTATAGCGGACTATCGAGCCAACTTTTCTTGGCCTCTGAACATGTCCTCTAGATTGTCCATGATCTCCCTAGCAACCTGATAAGTCTCATGCTGCTTTTGTGAAGCACTCGTCATGCTAGCAAGCATTTAGCATCGAGCTATATCATTTGATTCTCTCCAACGAGTATAGGAAACCGGGACCTTCTCAAGCGATGTGTCAGGTTTTGGCCCTGGTGGGCATGGTTCGTCTAGTACGAACTTGTGTCACTCGCAGCTGAGAACTATCAACAGATTTCTTTCCCAATCTTTATAATTATCGCCATTCAGTTTATTCTCAGTAAGTATTGAAATGAGGGGTGTCGGTGACATTTTGAACTGAAATAAAATTATACTAGACATCATTTGTAATAACCGAGAAATTTTACTGTTCTCGGAATATTGTAAATTGCATGGACATGATGAATTTCATGTTTAAAATGTAAAATGTATGATTAATATTGTGTAGAACGAGATAAAATGTTCTAATGATATTACAGATTAAGAATTCGGTGATGTAAAAGCATGCCGAATTGAGCTAGGGAAAAACAGTGAACTGTAAACCCTAGTACGTGACTCAGGGTAAGCTGAGTGCACAAAAAGATAAAATACTGATAGTAGTGATTTTAGACGTGAGTGCGTGTGTGTGTGTTGCACATAGTATTGAGAAGTTGGTCTAGATGACCTCTTCTTGACCTAAAATTTATATATTTAGATTTAGCATGCTCAAATTAGTCAATTGAGCATGAAAAGTAATATTTGATCCGGAGATACGCAATATCAAGAAATTGGTCAAGATGACATTTTCTTGATATAAAACTGATATATTTGGCATCAGAATGCTCTAATTAGTCAATTAAGCACAAAATGAAAATTTTGACCGGGAAATGTACAGTATCAGAAACTGGCCGAGATGACCTCGGATGACGATGAAACTGATATATTTGGATTCAGGACGTCCAAATTAGTCAGTACAGCCTATCAGAATGCTCAAATTAGTTAATTGAGCACAAAGGTAATTTTTGACGGGGAATTTGTAGTACCGGAAACTAGTCGAAACGATCTCGGATGAAAATGAAACTGATATATTTGGGTTCAGCACGCCCAAATTAGTCAGGATAGCTCATGTTGAAAATTTGGACAAAAAGGGTATAAAAGGGCGAAATTGCAGAAAAGGCCCCATAATTTTCATTTTCTAGATTTTCTCCCCCACACCTACACCATCGATGAACAGTAACCGACCACCGGAAACGGTGTCCGTTTTTGACACCGCCGGTCTCGTTGGAAAGCTCTCGACGAGCTGAGTCCAACGGTGTACTGAATCGACGGAACCGACGCCGGAGAATGCCGCACGCGCCGCCCGAAGCCGTCAGTGGCCGAAAATTTCAAACGGTCGTATCTCCGCCGTCCAACCTCCGATCGAAACGATTCCGGTCCCAAAAGTTTCGTGGTAAAGAGGAGAACAAAACCCATAGCTCATTTCACCTCAACAGTCACCGTATTGCGCCGTCGAACATCGCGCCGTCGCCGCCGTGAAACTCGTCGTTTCCGGTCGAGTCGAGGGACACCGTGGGTGTCAAAATGAACAGAGTCCAATGGGAAGCAAAAGCCCTCAAACAATTTCGGGCAACAACCCCGGCACGGCGGAGATTCAACGCCGCCACCGTGGGTCGTGTTTTCGAGGCCAGTTGTCGATGATCGGAGCCTCCAATGGTGAAATTGACACCACCAATGGACTCCTCTCGTTGAGATCTTCAAGGTGGGTATCTCCGTTGTTCGTGCCGCCGCTGTTCACTGCCGGTCAACGTCGGAGTTAACGCTGGTCAACGTGGTCAACGTTGGTCAACGGTGACCCGGGGGCGGAAAAATGAAGAATGGCCCGTTGGCCTATTTTCGACGTTCTGGACACATCCGTGGCATCAGAATTGCCAACCAGGATTCCAAACGTGAAGAACGGAGACAAAAAGTTTGTGCGGTCGAGACCGAATGATTCGTCTGATCACCAACGGGACGATTTCGGTAGCGATTTCATTTCCCTTCATTCCTTATTTATGTATTGGAATGATTTGTATGTAATTTGTATTCAAAATGTAAAAAGAAAAGAAAAAAAAATAAAATGAATGAAATGTCAAAAAAAGAAAATGTATAGGAAATGTGAAAATTTTTATGTAAAAAGTTGAGTTTTACGTAAAAATTAGGCCTCTGGTATAGTACATGGTAGAATAAATAGGTTAGATGGTTTTGAGGCGTTTAGGGGACCTAGAAATTTAGCGGAAATGCTGCCGAAATTTTGAAAACGGCACTAAGGGCATTTCGGTGAAAAACAGAAGGCAAATTGTTTTCGGTAATGGAAACCGAGACCTTTCGATGAGTTGGGCTCGGAAAATGGGAAAATGAACCTTTGAGGAATAGTAAACCGTCCCTCCGAGGTTGTGAAATGTATAGGAATGGAAAAACCGACGTCAAGGGAATTTTAGGAAACGAAAGGTAAATTTGAGGTCAGGATGATAACCTGAGCCCATTCGGTGTCTAAGGCTCGGGATTAGCATAACAAACGTTTCAGGAGTAGTGAAATACCATTTAAGGCTCCGAAACATGAGAAAAACGAGAAACGACCCTAGGTGTCGGAATAGTATCACCCGAGGGTCAGATGACAAATAGTCGTTTATGGAACAGCAATGGAAGCTGTAAAAGTGTGTAAAAGCTTAAGAAATATTATTTTATGATATTTGGGCTTAGAAAATCCTGTTAAAAGTCACAGTAAGCATATCACGGTCCCGAGACCCGTCAGGGGCAAAATGGTCATTTTGACCAAAAATTTCTGAAAGGCTCGGAAAGGACTGTGAATGCCTAAGGATAGTTGAAATGAAATTATAAAAGTTAAATTGGGTCTTAAACCAACAAAAAGTAGGTTTATGATAAGAAATCAAATCAAGGGCAAAATGGTAATTTTGCCAAGAGTTAATGAAAAATAGAAAATGGGATTTTAGATTCCTAAGACAATTTACGGGAAATAAAATGTAGAATTTTTACGTTTTACAAAATTTTGAATATGAAATGAAGATTTAGAATAACCGTGGTTATTCCGGTTATAGGAACCCGTTTCAGACGCGGTAAAGGAACGTCTGCGGAGCCGGGGAAGGAAATGCTAGCGAAAGTATCTGTAAGTTGGAACATTTAATTGACTGCAACATGAATAGACTATTATGTCTAAGTGTGATATGTGTAAGTTCTAGCATTCATTTGTCTGCTCATAAACATTCTAATGTTGTTCATTATATGAATGAATTGATCTGTTATGTCTAGGTTTATGTGCTATATGAATGTTTCATAGCGCGATGCTATGATAAATGTTTGGTAAGCTCAGATATTTACATGTTCGCAGCATGAATTACTATTTGATTGATTTAAGTACTTTTCGTACAAACTTGTAAAGTCCTACGGGCAATAGGGGTGTAGTTAAACTAACTCACCTAATGAAATGGGAAATTAAAAAGTGTACAAATAATACACTATGGAGAAGTGTTAGGGCACTATAGTGTGGTTAATTAAAAACACACATAAAAAAATGAATGTAAAGACCTACGGGCAATAAGGGTTCTACCGTGGGATGATTCATATGAATGTCGCCGGTGGGGAACTATAAGAAAGATGGTAATGAAACCACTAAGGCGTACCGCCCCTCCAACATAGTGGTGGAGGTTTTTCTCAGATCCTACAAGGATATCAGGGCTGTGGAGGCCGATGTTCTAAGGTCGTTCCTTAGACCCTTCCAGTAAGTGCGCTAATAATCATCGGTACTGCCATAAACAGAGCTCTAAACTAGAAGTCCAATAGAGAATAAACAATCAATAAAATAATAAAAATCATAATCGAGCATAACCGAAGCTTACGCTAGAGTAATGTAAATTGGGTTAGGGTATGTGAATAGTATCCCGATAGAGTAAAGTGAATGGTAACCAGTTAGGGTAATTGTTACTATTCATCGGTAAAGGTCAAAATTACTTTTCATATAAAATTGAGTTTTAGTGCTTTTGAATCAATATGATTCTTACTATGTATGTTTGAACTTATTGAGCCTGTTAGCTCATCAGTTTGTTCATGTTGCAGGTAAGAAACCTGTCCAGTAGATTTCTGAATGGCGACAGGATGCGAGCGTGTCAAAGAGATAGGGAATCCACTGTGGAGATGGTCCTGCTACAAGTTTTCCGCTGAGTGTTGAAAGAAAAGACATGTATTGTAAAAATATTTGATTTAAGTATTAATTTATAAACTAGTTTGCACTTTTAAAAGTGACAAACATAATTCAGTTTAATTACGTTATGTTTACAAACAAGAAAAAGGTATTTAAAAAAAATGATTCCAAATTTCACAAAGGGTTTAAAGAAAAGAAAAGAATTTAGGCGACCCGACGAAGTTGACGAGCTATTTCAGTCGGCTAAGGAGTTTGATTGTAATAGTTTCACTGGACTGAGGTCGGGGGCGCCACATCATTACAAAGCCCAAGGAAATATACAGATTATTTAGCAAATAACACATACAAGTATGTTCCTATATGAAACTTGAAAAACATGTAGCATTGCAACGGTAATTCTCAGCACCTATTGCCCCAAGCCACCGAGGGGTGGTCATGAGAACAAATAGCTGGAACATGGACCCTGTCCAATTAATATATGTTGCCTTAAATCCTCCAAGGTTAAGACATATATTAATAACCACTTATTTGGCCACCAGTTTAGTTAACAGAGCTTCTAGGGAAGGTTAATAACTAAACAAGTCTTGAGTGTATAACCATTGTTTACGTAGCCCGATCCACGTCCTACCAAGCCACCAAGGGGTGGTCATGAATAGGATCGTACCCGAACACATTTTCCACATAGGAGATCGAATCTAATATATCGACAGTGATAAACACCTACCGAGGGGAGTGGTCAGGGTAGAACTGACGCTAGGCGTTACCATGCTTTCACATATGGATCAACAATGGAGGCCGTGGGTTTTGTTTGAAACCCTCTCCCACTCAATATTTTGAAAAACATGCAAGTTTTGACAAATTATGTATGATCAATATAGTATGAGCGGCACTCACCTATCTTATATGACATGTTATCAAATATGCATATAAAACATCCATCAATACATATTTATACATCCATGACATAGCACAGAAAAAAATAATTGACAGAATAACCAAGCCATGGTTCCATCCTAGAACAAAGAAAATAAAGATTACAAAATTTCATCCAAAGCATTCTTTGGGTCTTGAATTGTGTTCCGTCTTCTTGTATCCATCTTTATGTAGCCTCTCCATTTATTTCTCATCCCAAGAATCATTTAAAATTTAAATCTCCAAAAATTTAAATTTCAAATTCAAATTTGAAATTTGAATTTCAAATTTAAATTTTGAACAATTTTAAACATCATGTGTTAATGTAATTTCAAAAATTTCAAATTTTCAATTACATATTTTTAAACATGATTTAAAATTAGATCTCAAACTTAAAAATCAAAATTTTTCGATTTTTGAATCGTCGCACCACCATCCCCACAGCCGCTCATGTGCAGCATTGCCAGGCTGCAGGCCAAGCCTACAGCGCCAGGCTGCGCGCCCAGGTTGGGCACAGCGGTCGGCAGGTTGCAGGCAGCGCCTGTAGCCACAGGCTGCGGCCAGCCTTGGGGAGGCCACGGCCACCCTCGGCTGCAGGCCAAGCTTGCGGCCGTGGGTGGTTATGGCCTGCACAGGGGCTGCCACAGCCCCATCTTGCCCGAGGGCAGGGGCTGCAGCCCCACCAAGGTTCGATGGCCTATCCCGAGGGGTTATGTTTCGATTTTCGTGCCATATTCCAATTTACCTATTAGGATCTCCAAAAATTAATTTGAATCCCAATTAAATTGAAATTTTCCACACAATCAAAATTTCAACGTTTAAATCAAATTTAACTTTTGGGAAAAATAAATTACGGTCTTCAATCTTCAATCTCCTCCAAGAATAATTACATAAAATTTCCTAAACCATTTCCGGTGTATAAAATTCTAACCATAATAATTCTAAGAGACAAAATTTAAAATCCATGGGAAAATTACAGTGTTAATAAACTGCTCCCATGGTTACATAAAAAATCCTAGATACAATTTTTCTAAATTCTAAGGAACCATAACTGGCATAAACAAGCATGCTTATAATAATTCAAAAAATTAAAATAACCACATACTTTATACATAATACATGATAACAATATAAAGGAATCCTAGAATGCCACTCTCTAAATATCAAATCCATACATAAATAAAAAGACTAAGTAATTGTCTAATTTATGTACATGGCATAGTCATGAGATGGCTTTGATACTAATTATAGGAAAATAATTCGGTAAAAACGTATCAGAGTGGTGCAGCAGAACAATAAAAATTTTTTAGATCGTTAAATATCTCATGATGCCATATACAATAAACCAACAACAATTAAAACTCATACCTCAAGGACGCCAATCTTACAGGAGGAGAATGATCGGAGGGCTTCAACCAACTAGCCTTATCTACTATTCTCCAATTCTCGAATGGCTGAGTGTGTAGGCACTCTGAACCTCGATCGGTATGCTAGCACTGTTAGTCTTCTTCCGACCACCCAGATCTCTAAAGAAATTATTGTCTTGGTGGGCTGTGCAACAATAAGCCTGCTCACCTGGGAGTCTGTGGTCTGAGAGAATTGGAGTGGCAGGACCTCTATTTATAGACCTGCATGAGGTGATTCTCTGAATTCGAATTGGATTAGGAAAAGGTATTCTCCCTTATCCACAAGCATAAAATCTGAATTTTCCAAGGGAAAATCCCAATAATAAAATTTGGCCACTTTAGGATAAATCCAATCCAAATCTAAACAAGATTTTAACTAGAATTTTATCTCCCTTTTGCAACCAAAAAATCCAAAAATTCTATGGAGAAAATCTCCTCAAAAATTCCGCCACTTTTGGATAAGGAAGAATCAAAATTCCACTAGGATTTTAAAGCTTGAATCTTATCTCATCCTTATCCAAAATAACCGAATTTTTCCTAAGAGATTCACTCCAAAGTTTCGGCTACCTTCTGGGAGGAGAGAATCTAAATTCAATTAGGATTGAAACTTATATTTTTCCTTGAACCTTATCCACAAAAAAAAAATCCGAAAATAATTGAGGATAATCCTGTTAGGAAATGCCCTAAGCATTAGAGATATTTTGATGTATTTATTTTGAACTGGATAATAAAATTATATATAGAGGTTATTCATTACATTGCTATCTGTCCTCGTCTTATTTACATGTTAAAGTAAATGTAAGCAAATATGGCTCCCTGACTGCTTGTGTTAAACTGTTAGAACGTTGCATGCAATGGACTTTTGTATGCGAGAAGACAATATTCTAAAGTTAGCGGTCTAAACTATGGTCTGTAGTTTATGGGGTTAGACCAAGCATCTAACTCATGTTAAGACTATTATGTTGTCTAAAGCCTTGGAGGGGACGGTTTGTCTTGACTGTCTGGAGCTGGACTCCCAAGTAAAGACATAGATATGTTGCTTGGTGGTGACATATTAGACCGGAACTAAAGCATGATTGATCTACGAAGTCCTCTTTGAGTGGATCGATCTGCTTTTGACTTTCATTATGCAATAACCTTAATCCTAAGTAAAAGGACAGCCTCATGTATATGACTTGTGTACTTTGATGTTCCAATGGCTAAGCGTCTCAGAAGTAGTAAGCTTATAGACCGGTTTGTTGGGTGCATGACTTGTATACGATGAAGGGTTCGTTTACAGATATCAGAATCATAGCTCTAATGAGGAGTTAAGGGTATCCTCTTAAAGGCATTATACTGAATGTGAAAATGGACAAGGCCTTGGGTCGTCTGCTGGGCGGATGACTTCTTATTCACATATGGTGAATAATCATTTTCTTTATTCGGTAGTATAATGGAACTTTAAGATAGCCTGATCAGTAGGATTAAACAGACTTTGGCCTAAGGCTGATCATGGATATCATATGAGGGTTCTGCATACATGACAAGGTCATTGGACGATAGCTTATCACAGGCTTACGTAATACGGTGTATAATTGAGAGTTCAGTTTCAGGTTTATAGTGGTATGACTCTGAAATTAGTGATCATATGATTGAGTTGTTTGGTAAAAGAATGATGATCATATGGAATTGCGGGAGCCCGATTATATATGTCCAATCAGTCCCTCTACTATCTCCATATAATTCTTTAACATTTGGCAAATTGATTTGTGTATGCTATTGGCTGGTTTATTATGCATGGATGGTGATGACATAGGATTAGGATGGTAGACAAGATTCTCTCCAGTTGGATTCAGATTTTGTTTTGGATAATAGAGTACATAATTATTCGAACTCCAAATAAAGTTGCCATGATTTTATTTGAGATTGGATTAGAGTTGTAGAAAATTATCCATGAGAACAAGAATTTGGAACATAACTGTTTTGTGGATTTTGAATTTTGAATTTTGAATTTTGAATTTTGAATTTGGAATTTGAATTTTGAATTTCGAATTTGAAATTTGAATTTGAAATTCGAATTTGAAATTTGAATTTGAAATTTAAGTTTGAAATTTGAAATTTAAAATTTGAATTTGAAATTCAAATTTGAAATTTGAAATTCAAATTTTGAATCACAGTCCAAGTGGGATTCAAATTTGTTGTGGAAAATCCACAAGGTTTGAAATTCGAATTTAAGTTGGATATGGAGAGGATAATCTTGTTAGAACCCTACTTGAATTTTGAATCCAAATCCTAACTAATAATGGACGAAATTTTGAGGATTATCCTCAATGGATTTTCGGTTTTTGTGGATAAGGTTCAAGGGAAAAATTCAAGTTTCAATCCCAGTTGAATTTGGATTCTCTCCTCCCAGAAAAGTGGCTGAAATTTTGGAGAATATCTCCTAGGAAAATTCGGTTATTTTGGATAAGGATGAGATAAGATTTAAGCTTGAAAATCCTAGTGGAATTTTGATTCTCCCTCATCGTAAATGTGGCCAAATTTTTTGAGGAGATTTTCTCCTTAGATTTTTCAGATTTTTTGGTTGAAAAAAGGAGATAAAATTCTACTTAAAATCTTGTTTAGATTTGGATTGGATTTATCCTAAATGGCCGAATTTTATTTTGGGATTTTCCCATGAAAAATTCAAATTTTATGGTTGTGGATAAGGGAGAATATCTTTTCCTAGTCCAATTCGAATTTAGAGAATCACCTCATACAGGTCTATAAATAGAGGTCCTGCCACTCCAGTTTTCTCAGACCACAGACTCTCAGGTGATCCGGCTTATTATTGCATAGCTCATCGTGACAATAAGTTCTTTAGAGATCTGGGTGGTCGGAAGAAGACTAGCAGTGCTAGCATACCGATCAAGGTTCAGAGTGCCCACACACTCAGCCATTCAGAAATTGGAGAATAGTAGATAAGGCTAGTTAGTTGAAGCCTCCGGTCATTCTCTTCCTATAAGATTGGCGTCCTTGAGGCATGAGTTTTAATTGTTGTTGGTTTATTGTATATGGCATCATGAGATATTTAACGATCTAAAAAATTTTATTATTCCGCTGCGCCACTCTGATACGTTTTTACCGAATTTATTTTCCTACAATTGGTATCAGAGCCATCTCATGACTATGTCATGTACATAAATTAGACAATTACTTAGTCTTTTTATTTATGTATGGATTTGATATTTAGATAGTGGCATTCTAGGGTTCCTTTATGTTGTTATCATGGATTATGTATAAAGTATGTGGTTATTTTAATTTTTTGAATTATTATAAGCATGCTTGTTTATGCCGGTTATAGTTCCTTAGAATTTAGAAAAATTGTATCTAGGAATTTTTTATGTAACCATGGGAGCAGTTTATTAACACTGTAATTTTCCCATGGATTTTAATTTTCTGTCTCTTAGAATTTTTATGGTTAGAATTTTGTACACCGGAAACAGTTTAGGAATTTTTTATGTAATTATTCTTGGAGGAGATTGAAGATTGAAGACCGTAATTTATTTTTCCCAAAAGTTAAATTTGATTTAAAGATTGAAATTTTGATTGTGTGGAAAATTTCAATTTACTTGGGATTCAAATTAATTTTTGGAGATCCTAATAGGTAAATTGGAATATGGCATGAAAATCGAGACACGACCCCTCGGGATAGGCCAACGGGCCTTGGTGGGGCTGCAGCCCCTGCCCTCGGGCAGGATGGGCCTGCGGCAGCCCCTGTGCAGGCCATAACCACCCACGGCCGCAGGCTTGGCCTGCAGCCGAGGGTGGCCGTGGCCTGCCCAAGGCTGGCCGCAACCTGGGCGTGCAGCCTGCCGGCTGCTGTGCCCAGCCTGGGCATGTAGCCTGGCGCTGCAGGCTTGGCCTGCAGCCCGGCAAGGCTGCACAGGGGGCGGCCGTGGGCTGCCAGCCCTTCCGAGGCTGGTGGCTGCCCACGACGGCTGCCGCCTTCGGGGGCGGTGGTGCGACGGTTAAAAAATTGAAAAATTTTGATTTTAAAATTTGAGATTTAATTTTAAATTATGTTTAAAAATATGTAATTAAAAATTTGATATTTTTGAAATTACATATTATTACACATGATGTTTAAAATTGTTTAAAATTTAAATTTGAAGTTTAAATTTGAAATTCGAATTTGGAATTTGAATTGGAAATTTAAATTTTTGGAGATTTAAATTTTAAATAATTTTTGGGATGAGAAATAAATGGAGAGGCTACATAAAGATGGATACAAGAAGACGAAACAAAATTCAAGACCCAAAGAATGGTTTGGAAGAAATTTTGTAATCTTTATTTTGTTTGTTCTAGGATGGAACCATGGCTTGGTTATTCTGTCAATTATTTTTCTGTGATATGTCACGGATGTATAAATATGTATTGATGGATGTTTTATATGCATATTTGATAACATGTCATATAGGATAGGTGAGTGCCGCTCATACTATATTGATCATACATAATTTGTCAAAACTTGCATGTTTTTCAAAATATTGAGTGGGAGAGGGTTTCAAACAAAACCCACGGCCTCTATTGTTGATCCATATGTGAAAGCATGATAACGCCTCGTGTCAGTTCTGCCCTAACCACACCCCTCGGTAGGTGTTTACCGCCACCGGTATATTAGATTGGATCTCCTATGTAGAAAAAGTGTTCGGGTACGATCCTATTCATGACCACCCCTCGGTGGCTTGGTAGGACGTGGATCGGGCTACGTAAACAATGGTTATACACTCAAGACTCGTTTAGTTATTAACCTTCCCTAGAAGCTCTGTTAACTAAACTGGTGGCCAAATAAGCGGTTATTAATATATGTCTTAACCTTGGAGGATTTAAGGCAACATATATTAATTGGACGGGATCCATGTTCCGACTATTTGTTTTCATGACCACCCCTCGGTGGCTTGGGGCAATAGGTGCTGTGAATTACCGTTGCAATGCTACATGTTTTTCAAGTTTCATGTAGGAACATACTTGTATGTTTTATTTGCTAAATTATCTGTATATTTGCTTGGGCTTTGTAATGATGTCTAGTATAATTTTATTTCAGTTCAAAATGTCACCGACACTCCTCATTTCAATACTTATTGAGAATAAACTGAATAGTGATAATTATAAAGATTGGAAAAGAAATCTATTGATAGTTCTCAGCTGCGAGAGACACAAGTTCGTACTGGACGAACCATGCCCACCAGGGCCAAAACCTGATACACCGATTGAGGAGGTCCCGGTTGCCTATACTCATTGGAGAGAATCCAATGATATAGCTCGATGCTACATGCTTGCTAGCATGACGAGTGCTTTACAAAATCTGGAGGACATGTTCGGAGGCCAAGAAAAGTTGGCTCGACAGTCCGCTATAACCAGCATAATGAACTCTAAGCAAAAGGCGGGTACTCCGGTGAAGGACCATATGATCACTCTAATGGGATTCTTTGCTGAGGCCGCTGAAAACGGTGCTGAGTTAGACTACAATACCCAGATCGAGATGGTGTTCAAAACTTTGTCTAAAGATTTTGTAGGGTTTAAGGCCGCATACAATCTGGTGACAAGGGAGTTAGGACTAACTGAGCTCATGAAGCAACTCTAAGCTTATGAGCGGATGATCAGGGATGGGGATGCGGTCCAACCTAAAGGTGAGGCCAATTTGGCGGAATCTTCCAAACCCTCACGGAAGAGGAAGAGGCTAAATCAGAAGCAAGTGGCTTCCAGTTCTTCTAATCTTCCTGTCTCAGATGGGAAGAAGAACAACAAAAACAAGAAGCCTAGGGACCTTAAAAAGTCCAAGTGCTTTCATTATGGGAAGGTAGGTCACTTTAAGAAGGCTTGCCTGCAATTCCTAGCCTCCAAGGGCAAGAAAGGTAAGGAACTTCATTACTTGTAAGCGTGTTTGGTGGAAGAATCGAAAGACACTTGGGTCATTGATTCGGGCGCCACTAATCATATTTGTGTTTCTATGCAGGGGTTCGTGGAAACAAGAAGTCTACATGAAATTAGCCTCTTGTTGCAAGCTGGAGACAGCAGCTTGGTAGTGGCTGAGGCAGTGGGAGATATTTATCTTTATTTTGATCAATTTTGGTTTATTTTATTGATAGACTATTTTTATGTTCCTAATTTTAGGAGGAACCTTATATCGGTAGCTTGTTTAATAAAGGATTCTTATTTAGTTTCTTTTAGTAAAAGAGTTGATATTCGTAGAAATAAGTCTTTTATCTGTTCTGGATGGATGGATGGAAACCTATATTTGATCAAACCAAAGATGTACTCACTGCTTGACACTGAATTAATAGATAACTCTAAAAGGTCGAAAGCTTCTCACTCTAACAAGGCGTATCTTTGGCATTTAAGACTTGGTCATATTAATCAGGATAGGATTCAAAGTTTGATGAAAGACGGTCCTCTGGAATCTCTGGAGGAGGTACAACTTCCCCAATGTGAATCTTGTCTGGAGGGTAAGATGACCAATAGGTCTTTTGGAGCTAAGGGTACAAGGGCTCATGAGCTCTTAGAAATTGGGCATACTGACATATGTGGCCCCACGAATGTCACAGCACGAGGAAGGTTCGAGTATTATGTCTCTTTTATAGATGATTACTCGAGGTATGGATATGTGTATTTGATGCACCGCAAGAGCGAAACCTTTGACAAGTTCAAAGAGTATCGTGCGGAAGTGGAAAAGCAATTGGATAAATCCATAAAGACACTTCGATCTGATCGAGGTGGCGAATACCTCTCTGATGAATTTCTAGGACATCTTATAGAGAACAGGATATTATCCCAATTGACTGCCCCTGGTACTCCGCAACAGAATGGTGTAGCCGAAAGGAGAAACATGACCTTGTTGGATATGGTACGGTCCATGATGAGTTATTCAACGCTGCCATTATCATTTTGGGGATATGTTTTACAAACGGCATGCTGTATTCTGAACCAGGTTCCAAGCAAATCAATTCCCAGAACTCCGTATGAATTGTGGCGTGGCAGGAAGCCCTCCCTTGGACATATGAGAATATGGGGCTGCCCGGCGCATGTACTGGATGGGGATGTGAAGAAGTTGGAACCAAGATCAGAATTGTGCATGTTTGTAGGGTATCCAAAAGGAACTAAAGGAGGTCTATTCTGTAACCCGAAGGAACAAAAAGTCATTGTCTCAACCCATACGACATTCTTGGAGGAAAGTCACATGAATGACTTTAAGCCTCGAAGCAAAGTGGTGCTAGAGGAGTTATCGGGTGAAAGAACTGCTCCACAGATTTCGGTCTTGGACGTAAATCCGAGTTCCAGTGAAAGATCTGCAGACGATCAATAATTTAGGGTGCCTCGTCGTAGTGGGAGGGTTTCGAAGAAACCTAATTTTTTCATGTATGATGCTGAGGTATACCAGGACGAGGCTCATGAGCATGAGGATGATCTGGTCACCTATGATGAAGCTGTAAATGATGTTGATTTTAAATCTTAGAAACAGGCTATGAACAATGAGATGGATTCTATGAAATCCAACTCTGTTTGGGAACTTGTAGATTTGCCGGATGGGATAAAACCCATTAGATGCAAATGGGTCTACAAAAGAAAGAAGGATGCGGAAGGGAGAGTGGAAACTTTCAAAGCTAGACTGGTTGCAAAGGGGTACACGCAAAAGGCTGGAATCAATTACGATGAAACCTTTGGCCTGTTGCTATGCTGAAGTCTATCCGTATTCTTCTGTCCGTTACTGCGGCTCTCGATTACGAGATCTGGCAAATGGATGTCAAGACGGCATTCTTGAATGGCCATCTTGAAGAGTGTATCTATATGATACAGCCCGAAGGGTTTGTAGCGAAAGGCGAAGAAAGGAAAGTCTGCAAGTTGCTTAGATCCATTTATGGATTAAAGCAAGCATCCCGCTCATGGAACCAGAGGTTTGATCAAGCGATTAAGACATTTGGCTTTGACCAGAACGTTGATGAACCTTGTGTTTATAAACGTATCAAGGATGGAAAAGTGGTCTTTCTGATAATCTATGTCGATGATATACTACTCATTGGGAATGATGTAGGGAACTTATCATCGGTCAAGCTTTAGTTACACCAACAGTTTGACATGAAGGACTTGGGAGAAGCTAATTATGTTCTAGGCATTTGTCTCTTCAGAGATCGAAAGAACAAAATGATAGCGTTATCCCAAGCTTCATACATAGATAAAATAATTGACAAATATGCAATGTAAGAGGCAAAGAAAGGTTCACAACCTTCTATTGTCTGTCTAACTCTTTCATTGGATGACTGTCCCAAGACATCGGAAGAAAGAGAGCGTATGAGTAAGGTCCCTTATGCATCCGCTGTGGGTAGCCTTATGTACGCTATGCTTTGTACTCACCCGGATATATGTTTTGCAGTAGGTATGGTGAGTTGATATCAAGCGAATCCTAGAACTAAGCACTGGCAAGCAGTAAAGCATATACTCAAGTATCTTAAGAGAACGAGGGATTATATGCTGGTGTATTCTGGAGGGGACCTAACACCCATAGGATACATGGACTGAGTCTTCCAGACTTGCAAGGATTTGAGGAAGTCGACATTAGAGGGCACGTGGAGACAGGATAAGTAGATGTATGTAAGATCGCGTCCGAGGACAACATTGCCGATCCCTCTACTAAGACTTTGGTGGCTAGAAGCTTTGAGAGGCACGTAGAGGCGATGAGGATGCGTAACATGGCACATCTTTTGGCTTAGGGCAAGTGGGAGATTGTTAGGAAATGCCCTAAGCATTAGAGACATTTTGATGTATTTATTTTGAACTGGATAATAAAATTATATATAGAGGTTATTCATTACATTACTATCTGTTCTCGTCTTATTTATATGTTAAAGTAAATGTAAGCAAATATGGCTCCCTGACTGCTTGTGTTAAACTGTTAGAACGTTGCATGCAATGGACTTTTGTATGCGAGAAGACAATGTTCTAAAGTTAGCAGTATAAACTATGGTCTGTAGTCTATGGGGTTAGACCGAGCATCTAACTCATGTTAAGACTATTATGTTGTCTAAAGCCTTGGAGGGGACGGTTTGTCTTGACTGTCTGGAGCTGGACTCCCAAGTAGAGACATAGATATATTGCTTTGTGGTGACATATTAGACTGGGACTAAAGCATGATTGATCTACGAAGACCGCTTTGAGTGGATCGATCTGCTTTTGATGTTCATTATGCAGTAACCTTAATCCTGAGTAAAAGGACAGCTTCATGTATATGACTTGTGTACTTTGATGTTCCAATGGCTAAAGCGTCTCAGAGGTAGTAAGCTTATAGACCAGTTTGTTTGGTGCATGACTTGTATACGATGAAGGGTTCGTTTACAGATATAAGAATCATAGCTCTAATGAGGAGTTAAGGGTATCCTCTTAAAGGCATTATACTGAATGTGAAAATGGACAAGGCCTTGGGTCGTCTGCTGGGCGGATGACTTCTTATTCACATATGGTGAATAATCATTTTCTTTATTCGGTAGTATAATGGAACTTTAAGATAGCCTGATCAGTAGGATTAAACAGACTTTGGCCTAAGGCTGATCATGGATATCATATGAGGGTTCTGCATACATGACAAGGTCATTGGACGATAGCTTGTCACAGGCTTATGTAATACGGTATATAATTGGGAGTTCAGTTTCAGGTTTATAGTGGTGTGACTCTGAAATTAGTGATCAGATGATTGAGTTGTTCGGTAAAAGAATGATGATCATATGGATTTGCGGGAGCCCGATTATATATGTCCAATCAGTCCCTCTACTAGCTCCACATAATTCCATAACGTTTGGTAAATTGATTTGTGTATGCTATTGGCTGGTTTGTTATGCATGGATGGTGATGACATAGGATTAGGATGGTAGACAAGATTCTCTCCGATTGGATTCAGATTTTGTTTTGGATAATAAAGCACACAATTATTCGAACTCCAAATAAAGTTGCCATGATTTTATTTGAGATTGGATTGGAGTTGTAGAAAATTATCCGTGAGAACAAGAATTTGAAACACAACTGTTTTGTGGATTTTGAAATTTGAATTTTGAAATTTGAATTTTGAAATTTGAAATTTGAATTTTGAATTTTGAATTTGAAATTTGAATTTGAAATTTGAAATTTGAAATTTGAAATTCAAATTTTAAATCACAGTCCAAGTGAGATTCGAATTTATTGTGGAAAATCCACAACGTTTGAAATTCGAATTTGAGTTGGATATGGAGAGGATAATCTTGTTAGAATCCTACTTGAATTTTGAATCCAAGTCCTAACTAATAATGGACGAAATTTTGAGGATTATCCTCAATGGATTTTCGGTTTTTGTGGATAAGGTTCAAGGGAAAAATTCAAGTTTCAATCCCAGTTGAATTTGGATTCTCTCCTCCCAAAAAAGTGGCTGAAATTTTGGAAAATATCTCCTAGGAAAATTCGGTTATTTTGGATAAGGATGAGATAAGATTTAAGCTTGAAAATCCTAGTGGAATTTTGATTCTCCCTTATCCTAAATGTGACCGAATTTTTTGAGGAGATTTTCTCCTTAGATTTTTCGGATTTTTTGGTTGAAAAAGGGAGATAAAATTCTAGTTAAAATCTTGTTTAGATTTGGATTGGATTTATCCTAAATGGCCGAATTTTATTATTGGGATTTTCCCATGAAAAATTCAGATTTTATGGTTGTGGATAAGGGAGAATATCTTTTCCTAGTCCAATTCAAATTCAGAGAATCACCTCATGCAGGTCTATAAATAGAGGTCCTGCCACTCCAGTTTTCTCAGACCACAGACTCTCAGGTGAGCAGGCTTATTGTTACACTGCTCATCGTGACAATAAGTTCTTTAGAGATCTGGGTGGTCGGAAGAAGACTAGCAGTGCTAGCATACCGATTGAGGTTCAGAGTGCCCACACACTCAGCCATTCGGGAATTGGAGAATAGTAGAGAAGGCTAGTTGGTTGAAGCCTCCGGTCATTCTCCTCCTGCAAGATTGGCATATTTGAGGGATGAGTTTTAATTGTTGTTGGTTTATTGTATATGGCATCATGAGATATTTAATGATCTAAAAAATTTTATTGTTCTGGTGCGCCACTCTGATACGTTTTTACCGAATTTATTTTCTTACAAATCCTCAAAATTTTCATCTAACTTTAGTTAGGATTTGGATTCAAAATTCAAGTAGGATTCTAACAAGATTATCCTCTTCATATCCAACTCAAATTCAAATTTCAAACCTTGTGGATTTACCACAACAAATTCGAATCCTACTTGGACTGTGATTCAAAATTTGAATTTCAAATTTCAAATTCGAATTTCAAATTCAAATTTCAAATATCAAATTTCAAATTCGAATTTGAAATTCGAATTTCAAATTCAAATTTCAAATTCAAATTTCAAATTTCAAATTTCAAAATTCAAATTTCAAAATCCACAAAACAGTTGTGTTTCAAATTCTTGTTCTCATGGATAATTTTCTACAACTCCAATCCAATCTCAAATAAAATCATGGCAACTTTATTTGGAGTTCGAATAATTGTGTACTCTATTATCCAAAACAAAATCTGAATCCAATCGAAGAGAATCTTGTCTACCATCCTAATCCTATGTTATCACCATCCATGCATAATAAACTAGCCAGGAACATACATAAATCAATTTGCCAAATGTTAAGGAATTATGTGGAGCTAGTAGAGGGACTGATTGGACATATATAATCGGGCTCCTGCAAATCCATATGATCATCATTCTTTTACCAAACAACTCAATCATATGATCACTAATTTCGGAGTCACACCACTATAAACCTGAAACTAAACTCCCAATTATATACCGTATTATGTAAGCCTGTGACAAGCTATCATCCAATGACCTTGTCATGTATGCAGAACCCTCATATGATATCCATGATCAGCCTTAGGCCAAAGTTCGGTTAATCCTACTGATCAAGCTATCTTAAACTTCCATTATACTACCGAATAAAGAAAATGATTATTCACCATATGTGAATAAGAAGTCATCCACCCAGCAGACGACCCAAGGCCTTGTCCATTTTCACATTCAGTATAATGCCTTTAAGCGGATACCCTTAACTCCTCATTAGAGCTATGATTCTGATATCTGTAAATGAAACCTTCATCATATACAAGTCATGCACCCAACGAACCGGTAAGCTTACTACCTCTGAGACGCTTTAGCCATTGGAACATCAAAGTACACAAGTCATATACATGAAGTTGTCCTTTTAGTCAGGATTAAGGTTACTGCATAATGAACTTTAAAAGCAGATCGATCCACTCAAAGTGGACTTCGTAGATCAATCACGCTTTAGTCCCGGTCTAATATGTCACCACCAAGCAACATATCTATGTCTCTACTTGGAGTCCAACTCCAGACAGCCAAGACAAACCGTCCCCTCCAAGGCTTTAGACAACATAATAGTCTTAACATGAGTTAGATGCTCGGTCTAACCCCATAGACTACAGACCATAGTTTAGACCACTAACTTTAGAACATTGTCTTCTCGCATACAAAAGTCCATTGCATGCAATGTTCTAACTATTTAACACAAGCAGTCAGGAAGCCATATTTGCTTACATTTACTTTAACATGTAAATAAAACGAGGACAGATAGCAATGTAATGAATAACCTCTATATATAATTTTATTATCCAGTTCAAAATAAATACATCAAAATGTTTCTAATGCTTAGGCCATTTCCTAACAGCACCCAGGAGAATGCAAGCAGAGAACAAGTGGTTGTTTAATCTGTGGCAATGAAGGCCACTCTGCCAAAAACTGGTAGTCCAACCCACAGAACCGACAAAATCAACCCCACACTAGGAATAATCAACTTCACGCCATACAGACCAGGATCGAAGGCCCTTCGATCACACAAGGCAGACTAAAAGCTTTAGACATCTAAGGGAGAATCTCGACTTACGCGAGGAGTGACGCTGAATCTGTAACTTCTGTAGTGGGGACAGACCAGCTTTTTGTTGCCAACTTTGATGCGTTAGTTCTACTTGATTCTAGAGCCACCCATTCGTCGCATCATCAGATTCTACTAGAAAGTTAGGTAGGAGCTTAGATAGGACGAAATAAACCTTTAAAATGTCACTTCCTTCAGGGGAAGTTTATTTGTATAATTACTGGATATGTCAGGTGCCAGTAATTATCTGCGGGAGAGAATTGAGTGTTAACCGATGACATGTACAACCATGATGTAATTGTGAGGGTGGACTTCTTCACAAAACACAATGTCATCATAGACTATCGAAGGCAGAAAATTGTTTTCAAACCAATTGGATGCAAAAAGTTCATCTACAAGGGTTTGTCGCTAGAGCAACCAAAGACGACAATTTTAGCAGTAAAGGCCCGCGAGATGTTATCCAGTAGGTGCACGGACTTCCTAGCATACGTAGTAGAGAAGACTCGAGGAATAGAGATAGGACTGAGAACATTTCGATAGTTAGGGAATTCATTGAGGTATTTCCAGAAGATCTTCCAGGACCCCTGTTAGAGTGTGAGATCTTGTTCGAGACAGAACGTCTACCAGGATCAGCCCCCATCTCTAAAGCCGCCATCTCTAAGGCCCTATACAGTATGGGCTCTGCAAAGCTAAAGGAGCTCCAAGCCTAGCTGAAAGACTAAATAGACAAGGGATTCATTTGACAAAGCTATTTACCCTAGAGAGCACCTGTACCACCCGTGAAGAAGAAGGATGGAACACTGAGAAGGTGCATCAAATACAGAAAGTTGAACGGGGTTACGATTAAGAACAAGAACCCATTACTGCGGGTTAACGATTTATTTGATCAGCTCTGAGATGCTGCAGTGTTCTTGAACATCGATCTACATTTAGAGTACCATCAACTGCGAATCAAGGATGAAGATGTACCCCAAAATAGCCTTTCAAATGCAATACGGACATTACGAGTTCTTGGTCATGTCATCCGGATCGACGAATGCCCCCGCAGCCTTTATGGGCTTCATGAACCGCGTATTCGAAGACTTCCAAGACAAGTTGTCATTGTGTTCATCCATGACATACTTGTATACTCCAAGATGAAGGAAGAGCACGAAGAGCACTTAAGGATCGTCTTGTGCATGTAACAAGACCATTAGCTATATGCAAAGTTCTCCAAGTACGAGTTTTGACTAGAGAAGGTCCATTTCCTAGGCCGCGTAGACCCCAAGGAAGGAGTATCTGTGGACCTGACGAAAATTGATGCAGTTAGCGCGTGGCCAGCTCAGAGGAACATAACGGGAATTCACAGTTTCTTTAAACTAACAGGATGTTATCTACACTTAGTCGAAGGCTACTCAAAGTTAGCTACTCTACTTACATCGCTCACTAAGAAGGGAAAGAGGTATAAGTGAACCGACAAGTATAAGGAAAGCTTTCAAGAGCTGAAACGAAGACTCACAAGCGCTCCAATGCTAACCATTTTAAATGTTGGTCAAGGAAACTTCGTGATTTACAGCAATGCATCTAAAATCAGGTTGGTAGTCATGTTGATGTAGAGTAGTAGAGTAGTCGCGTATGCATCACGACAACTCAAAAACCCTGAGAAGAGCTACCTAACGCGTGATTTGGAGCTAGCAGCTGTAGTTTTTACGTTAAAAGCATGGAGGCACTACCTGTATGGAATCAAGTGTGAGATCTTACACCGATCACCAGAGCCTCAAATGTATCTTCATGAAAAAAGAGCTCAACATGAGCCAGCATAGATGACTAGAGTTGGTAAGGATTACGACTGCGAGATCTTATGCCATCCGGGGAAAGCCAATAAGATGGCCGATGCGCAGAGTCAGAAGCATATTACTATGCCTATGGCTATTAGTGCCTTGTCAGGAGTGCTATAAGGGAGCTATGCAGCAGCGAGATCAAGATTTTGACAGGGAGGTTGTCTGACATGACCCTTCCAATCAACGCTCTAAGAAGAGATCAAGATCAGTCAAGGCTTCGAATTGTCCCTGAACAAGCTCAAAAAAGGAGGCTACAGAGGACCAAAGTTCAAAGTTTAGAGTCACTAAAGATGGCATACTCTAGTATAAGGATCGAGTATGTGTTCTGAATGATGAGGAACCCAGGAAGCGAATCCTTTAGGAACCTTACAAGACATCATATTCCGTACATCCGGTAGCGAATAAGATGTACAAGTACCTGAAGGAAAGCTTTTGGTAGCTTGGAATGAAGAATGACATTGTCGAGTTCGTTGCCAGATAACTTACGTGCCAGAAGGTTAAGGCAGAACACCAGCGCCCAGCAAGATAATCGTAGAAAATTAAGCTACCTGAGTGGAAATGGGACCAGATTACGATGAATTTCATAGTCGGATTACCGAAGATGTCAAACGATAATGGCGCAATCTGGGTGATTATAGACAGACTAACAAAATTAGCTAGATTTTTAGCAATGAAAGTTAGCTACTCAGTGGAACGACTAGCAGAAATCTATGCGGCACAGTTCGTGAAATGGCACAGAGTATCAGAGTCGATAGTCTCAGATCGTAGTAGACGCTTTACCTCTAGATTTTGGCAAAGTGTTCATGCCGCATTACGGTCCAAGTGAGAGCTCAGCACAGCATTTCATCCTCGGACTGACAGTTAGTCTGAGAGGACCATATAGATGTTAGAGGACATGTTGAGACCTGCGCCCTAGACTTCAAAGGAAATTGGGATCAGAAGCTCCATTGAGCGAGTTCTCGTACAATGCCAACTACCATTCCTAGATAGGAATGGCACCGTACGAGACATTTTGTGGAAGGAAATGCAGATCTCTAGCTCATTAGTACGAGTCTGGTGAAAAACGACTAGTTAGCTTAGACATCATCAAGAATACCATGGCAGACATGAAGCTGATACGAGAAACGTTAGATACAGCGCATAGTCGACAGAAGAATTTTGATGATAAGTGCCATAGATCGCTCGAGTTTCAAGTAGGAGACTCGATCTTTTTCAAGGCGACACCCATGAAAGGGGTGATGCGCATTGAAAAGAAAGAAAAGCTCAGTTCTAGGTACATAGGACCCTTGAGATAATAGAGAAAGTCGGGAAGGTGGCTTATAGACTAATGCTTCCTCCCGAGTTAGTTATAGTGCATAACGTCTTTCACATCTTAATGCTGAAGAAGTACGTGCCAAACAGCTCCCATTTTCTTAGCCAAGAATCCGTTGTAGTATACGCTGATCTGATGTACGAGGAGAGACTCGTGCGGATCCTAGTTAGAAAGGAGAAAGTACTTAGGAATAAAGTATACCACTAGTGAAAGTGTTGTGGCGGAATTATAGTGTTAAGGAAGCCACATGAGAATGGGAAGAAGGCATGAGAAGAGACTTCCCGGAATTATTCTAATTTTCGAGGACGAAAATTTTGCAAGGGGGGTAGGTTGTAATGACCGCCATTTTCATGGCACCTACTTACCTGTAATAAGTCATTAAGAAATAAAATGGACATAATTTAATGCCTTTTAGTGCAAATTTAAGTAACACGGTCAGGTACACGGTCGAGTGCCATTCAGACTGTGTATCTGTTAGTAGCCGTGTGAGTGTACATGGCCGTGTAGTGTAACACGGTCAAGTACACAGTCGTGTACCGCTCGGATAGATGAATGTGTTTCAAAGACATAACCGTGTTGAGTAGTCTCAATTAGTACACGCCATGTCCGAAATGCACACACTCGTGTAAGAGTCCGTGTAAAAGGCTGTGTAATGAGCCGAGAGCCACTGTAATGACTCTCATGAATTATGAAGCTTAATTACTATGTAATGATGTAATTAAGTTAATAAACACAGTGTGCGTTTCAGTTGAATGAATTAAACGGGTATAGTAACGTTTAATTACTATTCATGCAGTAAAAGGGGCAACCGACAGTGAAATCGGTCCACCCTATTATGTGAGTGTGCGTTGAGACACGCAATATCAAGAAACCGGTCTAGATGACCATTTCATGATACAAAACTGATGAGTTAGCCATCAATACGCTCAGACTGGTCACCTGAGCGCAGCAGCTTTAATTGCCCTAATAGATGTACAGTATCGAGAAAAGTGGTCTAGATGACCTCTTCTCGCCCATAGACTGACAAAATCGAAGTCAGAACCCTCATATTAGTCAGTCAGATAGTGAATAGTGATTAGTAAATAGTGAGAAACGCAGTGCCAGGTTAGTGGCCAAGACGGCCTTAATCTGGCATAAAACTGACATATTAATAGTCAGCGGGCTCAATCTGGTCAATTGAGCATAAAATGTAGATTTTGTTTAAGAGATACGCAGTATCAGGATGAGGGTCAAGACGACCTTTTCTCGCCTCGAAACTGATATATTTAGACTCAGGACACCCAAATTAGTCAATCGAGCACCTGACACATTTTTCAAGATGGGATCATGCAGATCCTGAAAATTGGTCCAGAAGACCTCCGATGGATGTAAAACTGATAAATTTGAAATCAGCACGTCCAAATTAGTCAAGGGGGACTATGTTTGAAATTTCACGCGAAAACGCCTCGTTATGCATGCGCAGTGTCAACATAGTTTAGGCCTAACCACAGTATCAAGAAATTGGTCAAGATGACCTTTTCTTGAAATAAAACTGATATATTTGGATTCAGAATGCTTAAATTAGTCATTTGAGCACAAAAAGTAATTTTTGATCGAGAACCATGCAGTATCAGAAAACTGGTCGAGATGACCTCAGATGAAGATAAAACTGATATATTTGGGTTCAGCACGCCGAATTAGTCAGTATAGCCTATCTTAAAATTTTTCAAAAAATTAGTATAAAGGAGTCGAAATTTTTAGATTTTTGTAAAAAGGGCCCCAATTATTTTTTTCCTATTTTTTTCTCCCTACACCACTCGTAGATGAACAGTAACTACTAGTCAAATCCGACCTCTGTTTTTCACACTGCCGGCACCATTGGAAAGCTCTCGACGAGCTGATTCCAACGGTGGGCCGAGTCGACTGAACTGACACCGAAGCACGCCGCACACACCGCCCAAATCCACCGGTGGCTGAATTTTTCAAACTGCCGTATCTCGGCCGTCCAACGTCCAAATGTCACGATTCTGGTCCCAATGGATTCGTGTTGAAGATTAGAACAAAACCCAGGCCTCATTTCACGTCAACAGCCACTGTATAGCACCGCCCAAGGTTCGGTGTCGTCGTCACCATCGTCGCCCTCGAATCTCACTATTCCGGCGGAGTTGAGTTGCAAGGTGGGTACCAAAATGCTCAGAACAACACGTAGATCAAAAGCCCCAAATCAATTTTGGGCAACAATGCTGGAAAATGAAGATCCAACACCGCCACCATCATCGACTTTTCGAGGGCCGATTTCTGGTGATAGGAGTCTCGATTGGTGAAATCGACACCACCAATGGGTTCCTCTCATCGAGCTCTTCAAGATGGTGGTTGCCACTCCCATCGCCGCCATGGTCAATGCCGGTCAACGGCGACCCGGAGACCGAAAATTGAAGAATGGCCCGTTGGCCTATTTCAACTTTCCGAACACATCCGCGGCATCAGATTTGCAAACCGGAGTTTCAAAAGTGAAGAACGATGATTCAAAGATTGTGCGTTCAAGATTGAACTGTTCACTTGACCGCCAATGGGAATGATTTTGGTAGTGGTTTTGATCCCCTGATTCCTCAATTTATTATTGGAAATAATTATATATTAATTATGGTTTACTGACTTGAGGAATTGTAAGAAAAAGGGATGAAATGTCGAAAAAGAGAATGTGAGGAAATGTGAATATTTTTACGTAAAAAGCTAAGCTTTTACGTAAAAATTAGGCCTCTGGTTTAGTACGTGACAGGTTAGAATAGGTTAGATGGTTTTAAGGCGTTTCCAAAACGTCGGAAACCCAAAAATTAAGCGGAAATGCTGCCGAAATTTCTAAAACGGCACAAAGGGGTATTTTAGGAAACGAGGGGTGAAAATGTGATCGGGATGGAAACCTGAGCCCCCTCGATGACCTAGGTCTGGGAAAGAAGGACCGAAGTTTATAGGATTAGTGAACCGCCCAATTAGAAATCTTGAAATGTAAAAAAATGACCCCTAGGTCAGAATAGTACCACCCGAGGGACGGGTATGATCTAAGTATAAAATTTGGGGTGGTTAAATCGGTAAAGGTAACCCGACAGGCTAAATGGTCAATACACGAGGTATGTGGTCAGTTGACTGGTTAGTTAGCCAGTCAAGGACCGAGTCTGAATGAGACAGTGATTAATTTGTCAAGTAGACAAATTAATCAAGCGCGATTAGAAATTAGATATCAAAATTCCCAAAGTAGAGCAGTTGGATACCGATAGGCATCGGTACCACACAACAATAAATTTATTAGTTCCTAACGATAGAGTGACCTAAGAGCAACGTTAATTAATTTATTGAGCAAATAAATTAATTAACCACGATTAGAAAATCAAATTCTTAAGAAGAGGCAATTAGTACCAATAAGGATCGGTATCACTAACGTTAGAGTTTTTATTAGTCCCTAATGACCACAGTGACCTAAGAGTGAATGTTAATGAAATGCATTATGATTACAGGGAGGTACCTATATTGTGACGAAGGCGAGAGTATAAACTGTATATCGATAGGTAAGTACAACTCTGCTTGCAGCATGAATAAAATGATGTTAAGATGATGGTTTTACAGTATGTTAAGTATGCCTGACATGCACACGATGTTGCACCGTATACATAAGAGCATATAGTTTCACAATCGAGTAGATTGAGGAAAGAACTTGTTAGAAGCCATAGATCCCTACCACGTAGGATTGGGGACAACTTAGAGAAGCGTATGGCTAGAACAGTTAAACAAGATGGAAATAAGTAGGTATGTCGTACTGGCTCCTTCAGTCGAAGGGGTTTCTAGTTAAAGAAAGTTAAGGCCAAAAGTTGAGCATCAGTTGATGGCTCTTCAGCATTAGTTGACATCGGGCATTACCGTTGGTCTGCACGCACACGGTATTGACACATGGGCCCTAAGTAGACAACAGAAAGAAAAGAGTACTAAAGCATAAATGAACATAACCGGATCATGCATAGTACACTGTCCGCATTAGTTCACTATGTTTTCAGTTACAGTAAGACACATGCTTTTACATGAAGTAATTAGTATGCATATGGTATGTAAAGTTTGTATGCTATGACATCATATGTGATGATATGGTATATGCTGAGTGGTATATGTGACTATCTTGCATGCTTATGCATTTTTTAAGTATGTATTATGTTTAAACATGTTGTGCTTACAAGACGTAAAGCTCACGAAGTGTGTTCATGCTATAGGTAAGCGTCCTATGGCATAAGCCACAGTGGGCAGTGGTGGCGGTGGCGGCGGATGTGAGGAGAGGTTATGGACACCCTACGAGTAAACTTCCGCATAGTTTGAGTAACTAGTATTATAAATAGTAATAGTAACCGTTAAATAGTATTTTCGAATAGTAACAGTTGCACAGTATTTTGAATAGTAGTAGTTGAATAGTATTTTCGAATAAAAGCCGATGGGTACTATTTAAAAATACTATTCCACAAAATTAACAGTATAAGTATGTTTGTAAGATTAAATTTGTTATGTTTCAAATTCCGCTTTTAATAGTACGTGTACGTGAATAGTAAATACGTACGCATTTAAAAAAAATCGACTAAATTTATGGTATCAAATTAAGCAAGTTAAGTATCAGTTTTAAAGTAGAAGTTAAAGAAGCAAGTAATAGTTTTCAGTGACGGTCCGGGCCGTTGAGGGCACGGGGATTTAATTTAAAACATTTATTTATATAAGATTATCTAGATATTTAAATTAATTATTTAAATAATTAATATATCCGTATCTTTTAATTTAAATTAATCTTTTATTTATCTCAAAAGATAAATACAATCAATTTAAATTTCAAATTCTATCTTCCAAATAAATATTTATACAAATTAAATATTTATCCAATTAATTAAATGAAAAAAATTCATATTCTACTCTTAGTGAAAAAAACACCTATGCATGTAGAAAGGTGATCTGGATTTTTCTTTTCACTAAATCTAAGAATAATAATCCATAAAGAATATCTCGATTAATTACCATCCATTGAGGAATTATGCAGAGCTAGTAAAATACCAATTCGACATATATAATGTGGATTCTAATAATTTATGTAATTAATTATTTTATACCAAATAAATTAATTACACAAATATTAAATTTAGAGTCACATCATTATAAACTTGAAAATGCATTCCCGATTATATACCATATTATGTAAGCCAGTGAATAGCCACAATCTAATAATCATGTCATATATGCAATACCTTCATATGATAGCCATGATCAATTTAAAGTCAAAGTCCGCTTAACCTTTTGATTACATTATCTTAAAGATTAATTAGATATCCAATAGGAAAATGATTATTCACCAGATGTAAATAATAAATCATTTACTAAACAACCAATCTAAGTCTTTATCTATTTTCATATCCTATATAATACTGTTAAGAGGATAAACTTTACTCTTCATTAGTATTATGATTTCATATTTATAAACAAACCTTTCATTGAATATAAGTTATGTACTCAATGGACCGGTTTAGTAGGTTATAACTCTGAGATGCCTTGTCCTTTGGAATATCAAAGTACACAATTTACACACATAAATCTATTTACTTACTAAGGATTAAGGTCATTACATAATATATGTCCAAAGTGAATTAATTTACTCGAGCAGACTACATAGATTAATTATACTTGGTCCAAGTCAAAATATGTCACAATCATTAGGTAACACATCTATGTCTCTACTTAGGAGCCGACTTGCTCCAAATGTTAAAATAAACTATCTCCCTAATTAGCTTTAGATAACATATGGGTCTTAATATGAGATAGATACTCATTCTAACCCCATAAATTATGGACTATAGATTTAGATTACTTACTTTAGAACATTGTGTTCTCGCATATAAAAGACTATAGCATGTGACATTCTTATAGTTTAACATCAAGTAGATAATAAGCCATATTTGTTTTTATTTACTTTAACATGTAATCAAGACAAGAATATATAGTAATGATGTAATGAATAACCTCTAATATATTATTAATTAATTCAAAAATTAATAAAATACATTAAAATATCTTTCCCTCTTAAGGCATTCTTAATAGAGTCTTTATAGGTGTCTTCAAAAAGAACTTCAAGATGAAGTAATTCAAAATAATAATATTATTATATATCTTTTATATTTATTATTATTTTTTTTGAAAGAAATATTCATGTAAAGAGGTTAGAGATTAGCATTTCCAAGTTGATAAATCTCTGTTTTGCAGAGGAAATAATCAGTTAGTTACAGTAGGGGTCAAAACATAAATTTCAAAAGATTTGGGGATCAAAGTATAATTTTGTAAAAATGAGGGATAGAAATGTAAATTTGTAAAAAAAAAATTCATCTTTTAAATTATAAAACTTAAATACTAGTTTATCATTTGAAATCAACTTTTTTTACACACTAATAAATCAAATTTAGCCGAATTAAACATAATTAATTTTAACGGGTATTACAGTATCTAATCAAACAAAGTTTGAAATTTCATTTAAATCACTTGAACATAATGAGCTAAGTCTCAAATCATCTTATTTGAGTCTCTTAAAATAATGTGTCTACGTATATATTATTTTGATAAAAAAAACTTATATATATCTTTATATACACTCCATTCAAAATATTTTTATAAAATCATTTTATTTTCAAAAATGAATTTTAAATAAAAACATATGTAGAATAATAGTCATTTTGTAAAACAGGAGATAGTGTATCCCTATCTCTCAATAAATAACCTGTTGATAACTTCACATAAGTCAAATTGAGGTTCCTCTCTTCGGTCACCAATTCCTTTTAAAATCAACAACACAGGTAAATTAAATATTTGCCACAATACAAACTCTAATTTAACTAAATATTAGGCCTAATTAATGTGTGTCTTGATATTATACCAAAATAATGTTTTCCATTATTTATCCCAAAATGATTATTTAAGCCCCTTTTTTGATATGGATTCAGGTTATGGATTAAAACTTTGTCATAAAGGTTTTAAAATATCGAAAAAGGGGAAAAAAAAGATTGAAAACAGGGAACTAGCTAGCATTCTACCTCTATTCAATTAACTGACCCAGTAGGTCTAGTCGACTAGTCAAACATGGATTGTCTAGTCTTGGTTCTGGACTCATCCATCGACTGGTCAAGCCTCCTAATTGATTAGACTATCACGGAACTGTGGGTTCCTAACTTTGTATGACCTGCAAGTTAAGCCATTTTCTATTCTAACAATCTTGAGAAGCTTAAAATAGAAAATAAATAGTTTCCAAAGCCTAAATAACTTGTTTGAAACTCAAAATAACATAAATCTAATGTATAAATCAAAATCCATCAATATTCAATATTTTCTGAAACTTTTTGAAAACATGAAAATAAACACAGATTCATACTGTTCTAAGTTATAAATCAAGTATTAAATGAAGCATAAACATTTCTAACCTCAACATATTTAAAACTTCAGAGTAGAATCACAACAAAGGGAAATAGAGTGGAAGAGGGCAAAGGATCAGTGAGTGGAAATGAGGGGCTAAGCAAGAAAGTGAGTGGAGTGTGAGAAACAAACTGAGAAATGAAGCATATAAAGGAGTTGCTTCATGATAAAGTAGCTACAGCAGAACATTTTGAAAAGCTAGGATTTTAGCATTTCTAGGAAAGGTGGGCGATGGGAATATCGACTAAAGGATGGTGGTCCGGTCGACAAGTGCTTTTGTCCAGTTGGCCGATAGGGGCAAAATCATAATTTTGAAAAAGTTCAAGGTAAAAAATATAATTTCTTAAAAACATTTTCCATGGTTTAATTTTAAAAAATTTAATGCAAGTTAGTTATTTTGAACACTTTTGAGCTTACTAATTAACACAATTTTTGTTTAATTAAGCACGATTAATTCTAACGGACATTATAATCAATATTGAACAAAATCAAAAGGATATATTATATAGGAAAATGCTAAGGACACCAACTATAATCCCAACTCTTGAGTACTAACTTATATGACATATGAGTTATTGTTCTTTTATTGGTAAGTGTTTAAAATATTTTCACATCAATTTATTGTTAGGAAATGCCCTAAGTATTAGAGACATTTTGATGTATTCATTTTGAACTGGATAATAAAATTATATATAGAGGTTATTCATTACATTGCTATCTGTCCTCGTCTTATTTACATGTTAAAGTAAATGTAAGCAAATATGGCTCACTGACTGCTTGTGTTAAAACTGTTAGAACGTTGCATGCAATGGACTTTTATATGCGAGAAGACAATGTTCTAAAGTTAGCAGTCTAAACTATGGTCTGTAGTCTATGGGGTTAGACCGAGCATCTAACTCATGTTAAGACTATTATATTGTCTAAAGCCTTAGAGGGTACGGTTTGTCTTGACTGTCTGGAGCTGGACTCCCAAGTAGAGACATGGATATGTTGCTCGGTGGTGACATATTAGACCGGGACTAAAGCGTGATTGATCTACGTAGTCCGCTATGAGTGGATCAATCTGCTTTTGACGTTCATTGTGCAATAACCTTAATCCTGAGTAAATGAACTACTTCATTTATATGACTTGTGTACTTTGATGTTCCAATGGCTAAAGCGTCTCAGAGGTAGTAAGCTTATAGACCGGTTCGTTGGGTGCATGACTTGTATACGATGAAGGGTTTGTTTGCAGATATCAGAATCATAGCTCTGAGGAGTTAAAGGTATCCTCTTAAAGGCATTATACTGAACGTGAAAATGGACAAGGCCTTGGGTCGTCTGCTGGGCGGATGACTTCTTATTCACATATGGTAAATAATCATTTTCTTAATTCGGTAGTATAATGGAACTTTAAGATAGCCTGATCAGTAGGATTAAACGGACTTTGACCTAAGGCTGATCATGGATATCATATGAGGGTTTTGCATATATGACAAGGTCATTGGATAGTAGCTCGTCACAGGCTTACGTAATACTGTATATAATTGGGAGTTCAGTTTCAGGTTTATAGTGGTGCGACTCTGAAATTAGTGATCATATGATTGAGTTGTTCGGTACAGATTGATGATCATATGGAATCACGAGAGCCCGATTATATATGACCAATCAGTCGCTCTACTAGCTCCACATAATTCCTTAACGTTTGGCAAATTGATTTGTGTATGTTATTGGCTGGTTTATTATGCATAGAGGTGATGACACAGGATTAGGATGGTAGACAAGATTCTCTCCGGTTGGATTCAGATTTTGTTTTGGATAATAGAGTACACAATTATTCAAACTCCAAATAAAGTTGCCATGATTTTATTTGAGATTGGATTGGAGTTGTAGAAAATTATCCATGAGAACAAGAATTTGAAACACAACCATCTTGTGGAATTTGAAATTTGAAATTCAAATTTTGAATCACAGTCCAAGTAGGATTCGAATTTGTTGTGGAAAATCCACAAGGTTTGAAATTCGAATTTGAGTTGGATTTAGAGAGGATAATCTTGTTAGAATCCTACTTGAATTTTGAATCTAAATCCCAACAAAAGTGGACAAAAATTTTGAGGATAATCCTCAATGAAAAATTCAGATTTTGTGGATAAGATTCAAGGGAAAATTCAAGCTTCAATCCTAGTTCAATTTGGATTCTCTCCTTCCCTGAAAAGTGGCCGAAAATTTGGAGAATCTCTCCTAGGAAATTCGGTTATTTTTGGATAAGGTTGAGATAAGATTCAAGCTTGAAAATCCTAGTGGAATTTTGATTCTTCCTTATCCTAAAAGTGGCCGAAAATTTGGAGAAGATTTTCTCTTAGAAATTTCAGATATTTTGGTTGAAAAAGGGGGATAAAATTCTAGTTAAAATCTTGTTTAGATTTGGATTGGATTTATCCTAAGAAAACCGATTTTAATTGTAGAGATTCTCCCTTGGAAAATTCAGATTTTATGGTTATGGATAAGGGAAAATATCTTTTCCTAATCCAATTCAAATTCAGAGAATCACCTCGTGCAGGTCTATAAATAGAGGTCCTGCCACTCCAGTTCTCTCAGACCATAGACTCTCAGGTGAGCAGGCTTATTGTTGCACAGCTCATCGTGAGAATAAAGTTCTTTAGAGATGTGGGTGGTCGGAAGAAGACTAGCAGTGCTAGCATACCGATCGAGGTTCAGAGTGCCCACACACTCAGCCATTCGGGAATTGGAGAATAGTAGAGAAGGCTAGTTGGTTGAAGCCTTCGGTCATTCTCCTCCTGCAAGATTGGCATCCTTGAGGTATGAGTTTTAATTGTTGTTGGTTTATTGTATATGGCATCATGAGATATTTAACGATCTAAAAATTTTTATTGTTCCGCTGCGCTACTCTGATACATTTTTTACCGATTTATTTTCCTACAATTGGTATCAGAGCCATCTCATGACTATGCCATGTACATAAATTAGACAATTACTTAGCCTTTTTATTTATGTATGGATTTGATATTTAGAGAGTGGCATTCTAGGGTTCCTTTATGTTGTTATCATGGATTATGTATAAAGTATGTGATTATTTTAATTTTCTGAATTATTATAAGAATGCTTGTTTATACCGATTATGATTCCTTAGAATTTAGAAAAATTGTATCTAGGAATTTTTATGTAACCATGGGAGCAGTTTCTTAACACTGTAATTTTCCCATGGATTTTAATTTCTGTCTCTTAGAATTTTTATGGTTAGAATTTTGTGTACACCGAAAATGGTTTCGGAATTTTTTATGTAATTATTCTTGGAAGAGATTGAAGATAGAAGACCGTAATATATTTTTTCCCAAAAGTTAAATTTGATTTAAAGATTGAAATTTTGATTGTGTGGAAAATTTCAATTTAATTGGGATTCAAATTAATTTTTAGAGATCCTAATGGGTAAATTGGAATATGGCACGAAAATCGAGACACGACCCCTCGGGATAGGCCGACGGGCCTTGATGGGGCTGCAGCCCCTGCCCTCGGGCAGGATGGGGCTGCGGCAGCCCCTGTGCAGGCCCCACCACCCACGGCCGCAGGCTTGGCCTGCAGCCAGGGGTGGCCGTGGCCTGCCCAAGGCTGGCCGCAGCCTGGGCGTGCAGCCTCTGGCTGCAGGCGCTGCCTGCAGCCTGCCGGCTGCTGCGTCCAGCCTGGGCGTGCAGCCAGCCCACGGTGGGCGTGCAGCCGGCCATGGGCTGCCAGCCCCTCCGGGGTTGGTGGCTGCCCACGGTGGCTGCCGCCTATGGGGCGGCGGTCCGACGGTCCAAAAAATCAGAAAATTTTGATTTTTAAATTTGAGATTTAATTTTAAATCATGTTTAAAAATATGTAATTAAAAATTTCAAATTTTTTGAAATTACATATTATTACACATGATGTTTAAAATTGTTTAAAATTTAAATTTGAAATTCGAATTTGGAATTTGAATTTGAAATTTAATTTTTGGATATTTAAATTTTAAATAATTCTTGGGATGAGAAATAAATGGAGAGGCTACATAAAGATGGATACAAGAAGATGGAACAGAATTCAAGACCCAAAGAATGCTTTGGATGGAATTTTGTAATCTTTATTTTCTTTGTTCTAGGATGGAACCGTAGCTTGGTTATTCTGTCAATTATTTTTTCTATGATATGTCATGGATGTATAAATGTGTATTGATGGATGTTTTGTATGCATATTTGATAACATGTCATATAGGATAGGTGAGTGCCGCTCATACTATATTTATCATACATAATTTGTCAAAACTTGCATGTTTTTCAAAATATTGAGTGGGAGAGGGTTTCAAACAAAACCCACGGCCTCCATTGTTGATCCATATGCGAAAGCATGGTAACGCCTCGCGTCAATTCTGCCCTGACCACACCCCTCGGTAGGTGTTTACCACCGCCGGTATACTAGATTGGATCTCCTATGTGGAAAACGTGTTCGGGTACGATCCTATTCATGACCACCCCTCGGTGGCTTGGTAGGACGTGGATCGGGCTACGTAAACAATGGTTATATACTTAAGACTCATTTAGTTATTAACCTTCCCTAGAAGCTCTGTTAATTAAACTGGTGGCCAAATAAGTGATTATTAATATATGTCTTAACCTTGGAGGATTTAAGGCAACATATATTAATTGGATGGGGCCATGTTCTGGCTATTTGTTTTCATGACCACCCCTCGGTGGCTTGGGGCAATAGGTGCTGAGAATTACCGTTGCAATGCTACATGTTTTTCAAGTTTCATGTAGGAACATACTTGTATGTTTTATTTGCTAAATTATCTGTATATTTGCTTGGGCTTTGTAATGATGTCTAGTATAATTTTATTTCAGTTCAAAATGTCACCGACACCCCTCATTTCAATACTTACTGAAAATAAGCTGAATGGCGATAATTATAAAGACTGGAAAAGAAATCTATTAATAGTTCTCAGCTTCGAGAGACACAAGTTCGTGCTGGATGAACCATGCCCACCTGGGCCCAAGCCTGACACACCACTTGAGGAGGTCCCAGTTGCCTATAATCGTTGGAGAGAATCCAATGAGATAGCTCGATACTACATCCTTGCTAGCATGACGAGTGCTTTACAAAAGCAACATGATACTTATCAAGTTGCTGGGGAGATCATGGAAAATCTGGAGGACATGTTCGGAGGCCAAGAAAAATTGGCTCGACAGTCCGCTATCACCAGCATTATGAACTCCAAGTAAAAGGCGGGTACTCCGGTGAAGGACCATATGATCACTCTAATGGGATTCTTCGCTGAGGCTGCCGAGAATGGTGCTGAGTTGGACTACAACACCCAGATCGAAATGGTGTTCAAGACTCTGTCTAAAGATTTTGTGGGGTTTAAGGCCGCTTACCATCTGGCGACAAAGGAGTTAGGACTAACTGAGCTCATGAAGCAACTACAGGCTTATGAACGGATGATCAGGGATGAGGATGTGGTCCGACCTAAAGGAGAGGCCAATTTGGCGGAATCTTCCAATCCCTCACGGAAGAGGAAGAGGCCAAATAAGAAGCAAGTGGCTTCTAGTTCTTATAATCCTCCTGTCTCGAACGGGAAGAAGAAGAACAAGAACAAGAAGCCAAAGGACCCTAAAAAGTCCAAATGCTTCCATTGTGGAAAGGTAGGTCACTTCAAGAAGGCTTGCCGGGAATTCCTAGCCGCCAAGGGCAAGGAAGGTAAGGAACTTCATTACCTGGAAGCGTGTTTGGTGGAAGAACCAAAAGACACTTGGGTCATTGATTCGGGCGCCACTAATCATGTTTGTGTTTTTATGCAGGGATTCGTGGAAACGAGAAGTCTACATGATAGGAGCCTCTCGTTGCGGACTGGAGATGGTAGCTTTGTGGTGGCTGAAGCTGTGGGAGATGTTTATCTTTATTTTGATCAATTTAGGTTTATTTTATTGAAAGACTGTTTTTATGTTCCTAATTTTAGGAGGAACCTTATATCGGTAGCTTGTTTAATAAAGGATTCTTATTCAGTTTCTTTTAGTAAAAGAGTTGATATTCGTAGAAATAAGTCTTTTATCTGTTCTGGATGGATGGATGGAAACCTATATTTGATCAAACCAAAGATGTACTCACTGCTTGACACTGAATTAATTGATAACTCTAAAAGGTTGAAAGTTTCTCACTCTAACAAGGTGTATCTTTGGCATTTAAGACTTGGTCATATTAATCAGGATAGGATTCAAAGATTGGTGAAAGACGGTCCTCTGGAATCTCTGGAGGAGGTACGACTTCTCCAATGTGAGTTTTGTCTAAAGGGTAAAATGACTAAGAGGTCTTTTGGAGCTAAGGGTACAAGGGCTCAGGAGTTCTTAGAAATTGTGCATACTGATGTATGTGGCCCCATGAACGTCACAGCACGAGGAGAGTTCGAGTATTATGTCTCTTTTATAGATGATTGCTCGAGCTATGGATATGTGTATCTGATGCACTGCAAGAGTGAAACCTTTGACAAGTTCAAAGAGTATCGTGCGGAAGTGGAAAAGCAATTGGATAAATCCATAAAGACACTTCGATCTGATCGAGGTGGCGAATACCTCTCCGACGAATTTCTAGGACATCTTGTAGAGAACGGGATATTATCCCAATTGACTGCACCTGGTACTCCACAACAGAATGGTGTAGCCGAAAGGAGAAACAGGACCTTATTGGATATGGTACGGTCCATGATGAGTTATTCAACGCTGCCATTATCATTTTGGGGATATGCTTTACAAACGGCATGCTATATTCTGAACCAAGTTCCGAGCAAATCAATTCCTAGAACTCCATATGAATTGTGGCGTGGCAGGAAGCCCTCCCTTGGACATATGAGAATATGGGGCTGCCCGGCACATGTACTGGATGGGGATGCGAAAAAGTTGGAACCAAGATCAGAATTATGCATGTTTGTAGGGTATCCAAAAGGAACTAAAGGAGGTCTGTTCTATAATCCGAAGGAACAAAAAATCATTGTCTCAACCCATGCGACATTCTTGGAGGAAAGTCACATGAATGACTTTAAGCCTCGAAGCAAAGTGGTGCTAGAGGAGTTATCGGGTGAAAGAACTGCTCCGCAGATTTCGGTCTTGGACGCAAGTCTGAGTTCCAGGGAAAGACCTGCAGACGATCAACAATTTAGGGTGCCTCGTCGTAGTGGGAGGGTTTCTAAGAACCCTAATTTCTTCATGTATGATGCTGAGGTATACCAGGCCGAGGCTCATGAGCATGAGGAAGATCCGGTCACATATGATGAAGCTATAAAGGATGTTGATTCTAAATCTTGGAAACAGCCTATAAACAATGAGATGGATTCTATGAAATCCAACTCTGTTTGGGAACTTGTAGATTTGCCGGATGGGATAAAACCCATTAGATACAAATGGGTCTACAAAAGAAAGAAGGATGCGGAAGGGAGAGTGGAAACTTTCAAAGCTAGACTGGTTGCAGAGGGATACACGCAAAAGGCTGGAATCGATTATGAGGAAACCTTTTCGCCTGTTGCTATGCTGAAGTCTATCTGTATTCTTCTGTCCATTGCTGCGGCTCTCGATTACGAGATCTGGTAAATGGATGTCAAAACGACATTCTTGAATGGCCATCTTGAAGAGTGTATCTATATGATACAGCCCGAAGGGTTCGTAGCGAAAGGCCAAGAAAGGAAAGTCTGCAAGTTGTTTAGATCTATTTATGGATTAAAGCAGGCATCCCGCTCATGGAACCAGAGGTTTGATCAAACGATTAAGACATTTGGTTTTGAGCAGAACGTTGATGAACCTTGTGTTTATAAACGTATTAAGGATGGAAAAGTGGTCTTTTTGATACTCTATGTCGATGATATACTACTCATTGGGAATGATGTAGGGAACTTATCATCGGTCAAGCTTTGGTTACACCAACAGTTTGACATGAAGGACTTGGGAGAAGCTAATTATGTTCTAGGCATTCGTCTCTTCAGAGATCGAAAGAACAAAATGATAGCATTATCCAAGCTTCATACATAGATAAAATAATTGACAAATATGCAATGCTAGAGGCAAAGAAAGGCTCACAACCTTCTATTGCCGGTCTAACTCTTTCATTGGAGAATGTCCCAAGACATCGGAAGAAAGAGAGCGTATGAGTAAGGTCCCTTATGCATCCGCTATAGGTAGCCTTATGTACGCTATGCTTTGCACTCTCCCAGACATATGTTTTGCAGTAGGTATGGTGAGTCGATATCAAGCGAATCCTAGAACCAAGCACTGGCAAGCGATAAAGCATATACTCAAGTATCTTAAGAGAACGAGGGATTATATGCTGGTGTATTCTGGAGGGGACCTAACACCCGTAGGATACACAGACTCAGAATTCCAGACTTGTAAGGATTCGAGGAAATCGACATCTGGATCAGTGTTTTTACTCGGAGGAGGCGCCATTGTGTGGAGGAGCGTGAAGCAGGGTTGCACAACTGACTCTACTATGGAGGCTGAGTATGTGGCTGCAGCTGAGGCATCTAAAGAAGTGGTTTGGCTCCGCAAGTTCTTTAGAGACCTTGAGGTCATTCCGGGTGTTGACAAGCCTATCACACTTTACTGTGATAATACAAGGGCTATTGCCAACACAAGGGAATCTCGGCACCACAAGAGGACCAGGCACATCGATCGGAGATATCATATTATTAGAGGGCATGTGGAGACAGGACAAGTGGATGTATATAAGATCGCGTCCGAGGATAACATCGCCGATCCCTTTACTAAGACTTTGGTGGCTAGAAGCTTTGAGAGGCACGTAGAGGCGATGGGGATGCGTAACATGGCGCATCTACTGGCTTAGGGCAAGTGGGAGATTGTTAGGAAATGCCCTAAGTATTAGAGACATTTTGATGTATTCATTTTGAACTGGATAATAAAATTATATATAGAGGTTATTCATTACATTGCTATCTGTCCTCGTCTTATTTACATGTTAAAGTAAATGTAAGCAAATATGGCTCACTGACTGCTTGTGTTAAAACTGTTAGAACATTGCATGCAATGGACTTTTATATGCGAGAAGACAATGTTCTAAAGTTAGCAGTCTAAACTATGGTCTGTAGTCTATGGGGTTAGACCGAGCATCTAACTCATGTTAAGACTATTATGTTGTCTAAAGCCTTAGAGGGGACAGTTTGTCTTGACTGTCTGGAGCTGGACTCCCAAGTAGAGACATGGATATGTTGCTCGGTGGTGACATATTAGACCGGGACTAAAGCGTGATTGATCTACGTAGTCCGCTATGAGTGGATCAATCTGCTTTTGACGTTCATTGTGCAATAACCTTAATCCTGAGTAAATGAACTACTTCATGTATATGACTTGTGTACTTTGATGTTCCAATGGCTAAAGCGTCTCAGAGATAGTAAGCTTATAGACCGGTTCGTTGGGTGCATGACTTGTATACGATGAAGGGTTTGTTTGCAGATATCAGAATCATAGCTCTGAGGAGTTAAAGGTATCCTCTTAAAGGCATTATATTGAATGTGAAAATGGACAAGGCCTTGGGTCGTCTGCTGGGCAGATGACTTCTTATTCACATATGGTGAATAATCATTTTCTTAATTCGGTAGTATAATGGAACTTTAAGATAGCCTGATCAGTAGGATTAAACGGACTTTGACCTAAGGCTGATCATGGATATCATATGAGGGTTTTGCATATATGACAAGGTCATTGGATAGTAGCTCGTCACAGGCTTACGTAATACGGTATATAATTGGGAGTTCAGTTTCAGGTTTATAGTGGTGCGACACTGAAATTAGTGATCATATGATTGAGTTGTTCGGTACAGAATGATGATCATATGGAATCACGAGAGCCCGATTATATATGTCTAATCCGTCCCTCTACTAGCTCCACATAATTCCTTAACGTTTGGCAAATTGATTTGTGTATGCTATTGGCTGGTTTATTATGCATAGAGGTGATGACACAGGATTAGGATGGTAGACAAGATTCTCTCCGGTTGGATTCAGATTTTGTTTTGGATAATAGAGTACACAATTATTCGAACTCCAAATAAAGTTGCCATGATTTTATTTGAGATTGGATTGGAGTTGTAGAAAATTATCCATGAGAACAAGAATTTGAAACACAACCATCTTGTGGAATTTGAAATTTGAAATTCAAATTTTGAATCACAGTCCAAGTAGGATTCGAATTTGTTGTGGAAAATCCACAAGGTTTGAAATTCGAATTTGAGTTGGATTTAGAGAGGATAATCTTGTTAGAATCCTACTTGAATTTTGAATCTAAATCCCAACAAAAGTGGATGAAAATTTTGAGGATAATCCTCAATGAAAAATTCAGATTTTGTGGATAAGTTTCAAGGGAAAATTCAAGTTTCAATCCTAGTTGAATTTGGATTCTCTCCTTCCCTGAAAAGTGGCCGAAAATTTGGAGAATCTCTCCTAGGAAATTCGGTTATTTTTGGATAAGGTTGAGATAAGAATCAAGCTTGAAAATCCTAGTGGAATTATGATTCTTCCTTACCCTAAAAGTGGCCGAAAATTTGGAGAAGATTTTCTCCTAGAAATTTCGGATATTTTGGTTGAAAAAGGGGATAAAATTCTAGTTAAAATCTTGTTTAGATTTGGATTGGATTTATCCTAAGAAAACCGAATTTAATTGTGGAGATTCTCCCTTGGAAAATTCGGATTTTATGGTTATGGATAAGGGAAAATATCTTTTCCTAATCCAATTCAAATTTAGAGAATCACCTCATGCAGGTCTATAAATAGAGGTCCTGCCACTCCAGTTCTCTCAGACCACGGACTCTCAGGTGAGCAGGCTTATTGTTGCACAGCTCATCGTGAGAATAAAGTTCTTTAGAGATCTGGGTGGTCGGAAGAAGACTAGCAGTGCTAGCATACCGATCGAGGTTCAGAGTGCCCACACACTCAGCCATTCGGGAATTGGAGAATAGTAGAGAAGGCTAGTTGGTTGAAGCCTTCAGTCATTCTCCTCCTGCAAGATTGGCATCCTTGAGGTATGAGTTTTAATTGTTGTTGGTTTATTATGTATGGCATCATGAGATATTTAACGATCTAAAAATTTTTATTGTTCCGCTGCGCCACTCTGATACGTTTTTTACCGATTTATTTTCCTACATTTATTGCATTTACCCATAGAAATATGACACATGAGTTGATACTTTAAAAGTTAGGATTAGAGTTGTATCAATAGCACTACTTTATTATATATTTTGGGGACTCGAATCCTTTGTCAAGAAATGTTGTCCAAAACCCCCATGTTATATGGTGAGCTTTAAAGATTTAATATCTATTAAGTGTAACATGTAAAAGTTATAGCAAAACTTCTTCAAGACCTTTAGACTTCCCCACCATGAGTCCTCTCCACGCATCTTGACGATGCTCGTCTCTTCCTTGATGGTACTTTTGGTGAGCTCTTTGGTGGGTCCCCCCATAATCAGTCCATTTTTGGTCAATGGTGTTATGGCTCATCCTCAAAAATCGATAGTGTTTCAACATGCCCCTTCGCCCATGGCTCGTCCTCACTCCTCCCATGTCTTTTTTTTTTTTTTTTTTGCTTTTGGTTTATTTTCTATTTGCTTTTCAAATTTCAGAACTCATCCATTTGTTAAATTTTTAAATAGACCTTGTGACAGCTGCCTAACCTATTCATACAACTAATGTACAATTAAGCTGGGTGGTGTTGGATTTACATAATATTGCTTAATTATACTATACAAAACACTAGGTAAATTTTGAACTTTTGAAAACCTTTATAGTTTACATATAACTATGGAGTTTTACTAGCAAAACATGGCCAACGTGATACATAAAATAAATTACATCACAAAATGAAATGTTTACCAAGTAGTATATATAATAATCTCCAGAGTTGAAACAAGTTCCAAAACGTGCAAGACAAAACAAATGTCCATATAGAACTAAACCATAACCATGAAAAGCATGCTAGTTGACTTTTTGGCATTGACAACTACTAGGACGTAGCTCATCTGCATCACAAAAACTATATAACCTAATGCCTAGTAAGTAAAAACTATGCAAATAAATGAATATGACATGATATATGTATATATAAGCTCATCAAACGTTCATCGTACTTACTATTCTAGAAAAATATTAATAAAGCACGCATAATAGTGTGCACCATGAATCGCCCCCCACCCAGGCGTAAAAATTAGGATGCATGAATACTATCAAACCTTAGTTAACAATATAAAGTACCCTAATTCAACCCATGAGATACTGTAGTTCCTTGATCTTATGAACCACAATAAGGTTTAAAATGATCCCAATATATTTTATGAGACCAAATTAAGTTCCCATCTAACCTGAGGAACTTATTAAGGCCACTTAGCAGCAAACAATACAACACACACACAAACAATCTCTCTCATATTATATGATGATTGCTTTATAAAAAAATGCAAATTTCATGGTGTAATGCCTGCAAATACTCTAGCAAAAAATATCTCATTACTTATCTTGTGATGCAGTCGAAATGAATTTCTACTTACCTCATGTGACAACCGGGAAATTTTATCATTCTCAGAAAATTGGTACATGGAATGTACATGATGAATTTTATGTTAAAAATAGGAAATGTAGTGATTTTATGTGTGTATGCATGTGTATCATACACAGTATCAAGAAATTGGTCATAATGACATTTTCTCGATATAAAACGGATATATTTAGATTCAGTATGCTCAAATTAGCCAACTGAGCACAAAATGCAATTTTTGATCAGGAGACATGCAGGAAATTGGTCAAGATGGCCTTTTCTTGATATAAAACTGATATATTTATAATCAGCATGCTTAAATTAGTCATTTGAGTATAAAAAGTAATTTTTGACCGGGAAACATGCAGTATCGAAAAACTAGTCGAGATGACCTCGAATGAAGTTGAAACTGATAAATTTGGGTTCAGCACGCCCAAATTAGTCAGTATAACCTATTAGTATGCTTAAATTAGTTAATTGAGCACAAAGGTAATTTTTGATTGGGAATTCACAGTACCGGAAACTGGTCAAGATGACCTCGGATGGAAATGAAACCGATATATTTGGGTTCAGCACGCCCAAATTAGTCAGGATAGCTCATGTTGAAATTATGGACAAAAAAAAAAGTATAAAAAGGGGGGAAATCAGAAATTGCCAAACAGTCCCCTATATTTTTCCTCACTCTCTTTTCCCCCACACCCCTACGAATGAACAGTAACCAACTACCGGAAACGATGTCCGTTTTCAACACCGCTGACACCGTTGGAAAGCTCTGACTGAGCTGAGTCCAACGGTGGGTCGACGCGATGGAACGGCTGCCGGAGGAGCCCGTACGCGCCCCCCGAAGCCACCGGCTGTTAGAAAATTCAAACGGTCATTTCTCCGCCGTCCGACCTCCGATCAAGGTGATTCTGGTCCCAAAAGTTTCGTGGTTAAGAGGAGAACAAAACCCATAGCTCATTTCACCTCAATAGCCACTGGATCATGCCACCCAAGCCCTCATTGTCGCCACCATGTTACCACCTTGGAAGTCACTGTTTTCGGCAGAGGTGAGCGACATCACCTAGCCAGAAAGGTTCAGAATAGGCCGAAATGTCAAAGCCCCAAGTCAATTTCACGAATTGACACCGACACAATGGAGAACGAACATTACCACCACCATCGCCCTTTTCGAGGCTCGATTTCCGATGATAGGAGGCTCGATTGGTGAAATTGACACCACCAATGGGTTCCTCTCATTGCGATCTATGTTTTTGTACCAAGCTTGGCCCAAATCGCCACCGGTCAATGCTGGTCAAAAGTGGTCAACACCGGTCAATGGCGACCGGACCCCAAAAATTGAAGAATGGCCTGTTGGCCTATTTTCAACGTTCCGGACACGTCTGTGGTGTCAGAATTGCAAGACGAAATTTCAAAAGCAAAGAATGGAGAAAAAAAGTTTGTGCACATAAGACCGAACAGCTTGTTCGATCACCGATGGGATGATTTCGGTAGTGAGTTCGGTTCTTCATTCCTAAATTTATGTTTTGTTGGAATGATTATGTATTAATTATGTACTTTTACATGTGCAATTATAAGAAAAATGGACTATGTGTATGAAAAATAGTCAAATAAGAAAATGTGAAAAATGTAAAGATTTTTACGTAAAAGTTGAATTTTACGTAAAAATATAGGCCTTTGGTATAGTACGTGATAGAATAAAATTAGGTTAGATGGTTTCGAGGCGTTTTCTAAACGCCGGGAACCCAAAAATTAAGCAAAAATACTGTCTAAATTTCAAAAACGGCACAAAGGGGTATTTTAGGAACCGAAGGGTAAAAATATGGTCGAGATGAAAACCTAAGCCCCTTTGGTGATCTAGGCCCGAAAAAATGGATTAACGACCTAGGGTCGAAATAGTGCTACCCGAGGGTCAGTGAATAGTGACCCGAGTATTTCGGCAATTAAGGCTGAAAAAGCTCGAAAAGGCTTAAGAAAAGTGATTTTATGATTTTTGGGTTTAGAAAATCCAGCCTAAATAATAAAATGAAAATGATATGGCCCAAAGACCTGTCAGGGGCAAAACGGTCATTTTGATCGAAAATTTCAGGAATGATAGAAAAGGGCCCTAATGGACTTAGAATGACTTAATTAAGATTCTAAAGACCAGAATTAAGTTGTAAATAAAAAAAAAGTAAGGTTATGATGAAAAATTCCGTTAGGGGTAAAATGGTAATTATGCCAAAATTTTGGAACAAAATGGTAATTTTTCCAAGAGTAGATAGAAAAGTTATAAATGGGATAATAAACCCCTAAATTCATGATTATGAAATGAAACGTAGAAGTTTTATATTTTATTAAGTTTTATGTATGATTTAAGTAACGAAAATAACCATAAATATTTCGGTTATAGGAATCCGATACAGACGCAATAAAGGGACGTCTGCAAACCAAAGAAGTACGAAAAGAGATACGATCAGAAGTATCAGTAAGTTCGAACATTTAATTGACTGCAACATGAATAGACTATTATGTCTAAGTGTCATATGTGGTAAGTTTGAAATATTTCTATGTCTGCAACATGTATGGATTTTTTATGTGTTATATGTTGCAAGTTCAAGTATTTAGTCGACTGCAACATAAATTGACATGTTGTGTCTATGTTTATATGTTATATGAGATTTATATGTGTGAGTGCTATATGCACCAAAGTGTGGCTAACAATTGCTATGTTATGAACTATGTGTCATGTCTAAGTCAAATGTAAATTGACTTGAAAGGTTTATTTCTATGTGTTATATATAGTAAGTTCAGACATTTTATTGTCTGTTACATGAAATTACGTAATATGTTTATATGTTAATGTAAGGTATATATGTAAGGTGTTATATGCACAAAGATGTATTTAATAAAATACACAATGAAAGAAAGACATGAGAAGTGTTCCAGACCATAGAGACAATGATAATGCCCCCTGGTCAGAATCATATGAAAGGCAATAAGAAAAGACAAGAATCAGCAAAATAATAAGACTGAAACTTTAAACGTTGGATGTTTATGTGTTAGGTCTAAGTCAAACATGAATTGACTTTTATGTTTAAGTGTTATTTACAGTAAGTTCGGGCATTTAATTGTTTGCAACATGAACTTACTTGACATGTTTATGTGTTATGTGTTCTAAATGGACTGGTCATGTTTATGTGTTTTATGTGCAGTTTTAGTGCCAAGATACTATGATTTGAATGTTACGAAATTCATGTTATGAACCATGCGTTATGTCTAAGTCAAATGTAAATTGACTTGACATGTTTATGTTTATGTGTTATATTTTGTAAGTTCAGATATTTATCTGTCTGCAGCATAAATTTAGTTAGTATGCTTATGTAATATAGATGACAGAAATTTAGTAGTCAGGTGTCGTATGCACACTAACATAAGAGATAAAATCTTAAGAAAACTACAGAATAAACTACAGAATAATTTAAAGAGTTCCAGACCCAAGAGGTAGCATAAATGCCACCGGTCAGGAACAATAAGAAAATCAGTAACTAATCAGTATTGGTGTACTAGCCTCCCACATAGGTGGAGGTTTTTCAAATTCAGTATTGTTAGGACTCCAAACTACTAGTGATATGTCCTGGGTTTGGAAGTTTGATGTTATGTAGATTGTAAAGGATTGGCTAGTAGGTCACTCCCCAGAGTCCCTCTCAGTTATATGCTTATTACGGTACGACCAATCATAGGGCCCAAAAACCAGAACGTAATGAAAGATAAAGACTTAAGAAAAAAAAATATGCAGTCCATAAACGAGCATAAAATTTACTAACATTACGAATACCGATGCAATCAAAGTCACTATTCATGGTCGGCGTTACTGTTTCATGGTCAGAGTACTATTCATAGTGAATAGTAATACAAAAGCAATGCATGTTATTTACTATGTTAATGATCCATGTTATGTTTGTTGTTAAGGATATTTAAGCATACATAAGTGTATTTACGATACTTAAGTATATTTACAAAGTTTTACGTATTTAAGTATGATAAGTATATTCATGATAATAAATGTGAAAATATTTTCACAATAACAAGTGTGTCAAGTATGTTATATTTATGATGTTAAGCTTATGTTCAATATGCTATGTTTAAATCATGATATGTTTACAATGATAAGCATGAAATTCTATTCAGTTATTATAGGGCTCCCAAACCGATGGTGGTACGTCCCAGATTTGGAAGTCTAATGTCATGTAAATTGTAGAGGATAGCACGAAAGTATGTTCAAGATATTAAGTACGTTTAAAGTATGTCGAGAATGCAAGTATGTTCAAGATATTAAGTATGTTTAAAGCAAGTCAAGAATGCAAGTACGTTCAGGATATTAACTATGTTTAAAGCATGTTAAGTATGAAAGTGTACTCACGGTGTGCAATATGTCAAGTATCGTTATGATGAAAAGTATGTATAAGTATGTTTTAAATATTATATACGTTAAGTATGAAATCTAAAGTAATGTATGATATATGTTGTGTTAATGTTCTGATGCCATAGTTGGTATCGTATATGTTATGTCAGATATGGTATGAAGGATGTTAAATATGTTTAAGTATTAATGTTAAGCAAAAATAATGTTATAAAGTTACTATTTATAATGAATAGTACTACTCATGGTAATAAGCAAGTATAACATGATTAACGTTCCTGTTAAAAATATGATATGTTATAACTATTACGCATAAGTTAATAAACGTAAGTTAATCATACTATGTTAAGTATGCTCTATATGATGATAATTATGCATGTTATATTTAAATATGAATGTCTAAGTAATAAACGATACATGTATGCAATGTTTGTATGTATGAAAGTATGTTTATGACGTTAAGGATATTTAAGTATGCGTAAGTATAATTTACAATGCTTAAGTACATTTACGATGTTTTATGCATTTCAGCATGACAAGTATATTTATTATGTTAAATGTGAAAATATTTTCATGATAATAAGTATGATATATATGTTATGTTTATGATGTGTAGCATAAGTTAAGTATGCTATGTTTACGATGTTCAAGTATACACAAGTATGACTACGATGTTTCAAGTATGTTAAGTATAAAAGCAAGTTCATGATGCCAAGTATGTTAAGTATGTTCACGACGTTACAGTAAGTTCACGACGTTCAAGTATGAAAGCATGTTCATGAGATTAAAGCATGATAAGTACAAAAGTACGTTTATGATGTTAAGTACATACAAAGTACATTAAGTATGTTTACGATGCTAAGTGTGAAAGTAGGATTATGATGTAAAGTGTGTTCAAATATGTACACGTATGTTTGTAAGGTTATGTGTGATAAGTATGAATGTTAAGCAATATATGATATACGTTATGTAATGTTCCAAGGCTACAGTAGGTATCAGAATTACCTTGTACTACATGGTATGACTTATTATATGTCATGAATGTATGTTTGAATTTATTGAGCCTGTCGCTTACAAGTTGTTTATGTTGCAGGTAAGCATCCTGCATGACGATAAGACAAGTGATAGATAAAGAACGAGATCTGCATGTGCCAAGGAACTAGGCGAGGGTTATGGTACTACTATGAGTCTTCCACTGAGCTATTTAAAAAAGTAATGAAAAGAATGTTGAAATAATGTTTAATGATGTATATCAAGTTATGACGATATAAAAGATTTACTTTAGTAAATGTTTTACCACGATACGATTTGCAAGTTAAAAGTTAAAAAAAAAAAATTTATTCCCTATTTTCACGTTCAAATGGGAAGTTAAAGTAAGCATTTTAAAGGAAGTATGTTAAAAGTAAGATACCAGCCGTCATAGATGGAATCAGAATAAGTTAAAAACAAGTTAAAAGTAAGTTGCCGACGACCCAAGTGGTTACAGTCTATCACAGTTGGCAACAGTAGCTGACTGTAATAGTATTATTTAACCCTACGTAGGGTGGGACGTCACACCTTATCTCCGAAAAAACCATTAGAAGTAAAAGGTGTCAATATCCTCATTAAGTCAGATATGCTAATGATCCTAATACTATCAATTTTCAACTCATAAATATTGTATTTCAATATCTTGTTAATGTGAAATAATAAAAGTAATTTATAAATAGATCTAAATATTCATATAAATCTATATATGCGAGGTGGCTAGCATTTCAAACGAGAATTTAAATCAATCAAAATATACTATATATATGAATACACAAGTCTAAATCACCATTTACTCATATTATATATGTGATAACTCGGAATTTTAAGATTTTCGAGAGAATTAAAAATTGTATGTATATGACAATTTTAATGTATAAAATATGAAAAAGTTGTGTTTCAATACTATTTAGAATGCGATAAAATATTCTAACAGTGTTAAAGAGTGTAAGTTCGGAGATAGAAAATCTTCCTGAACAGAAACGGGTAAAACAACTCTAAATCAAAGCCAAAAGCCCCAGAAAATGCACCGAATGCACTAAAAGATGAACATATTACGATACTGATTTATGGTCAAATAGAAGCAAAATAAGACAGACCCATCACACAGGAGGCGTCAGAAACCCGCCTACATGATTTCGGTAGATTTCCGTTCGGTTTGACTTTTGGTCAAACTTTGACTACGAATTAATATGTTGAATTAATTGGATGATGTCATTGATGACATCAAAAGATGATGCAATAAATGAGAAAGTTAAAAGTAATTAAGGTGGTAGGTAGATCCAAAGGTTAGCATTTATTGTGATCATAGATCAAGGGTCAAGATCAAGCCAAAATGGCAAACAAAATTTGGCAAAAATTTTGAATTATGGGCTGGAATTGGAGTCGGTAGAGGGCTGAAATAATCAGCCAAAAAGTTACCAACTAGTCCCTAAAAAGTTGCCAAATTATGGAGAAATTTTGCAACTTAGTCCTCCAACCTTTTACCTATAAATAGAAGTGAAAATGGCCATTTAAAAATTAGAAAATTTGGCCAAATTCTATTAAATTGAAACTGTGAACTCCCACCCCTTTCCAAGTCAAAAATTTAGCAAAATCCTTCACCAAAATTGTTCCAAACCTCATCCAAGCATCAAGGAATCAAGCTATTAAGGTGAGCCTTTAATTTTGCTTGATTTTCCTTCTATTGTCATTGAAAAATTCGTGTCTTGTATGGGGGGAAAATGATGAAAATCTTGGGTGCAAACTTTGTGTTTTAGCGTGATCATTTAGTGTTATGATTGAATTGTATCATGGAAGCTTGAAATATAAAATTTGAGATATGTCTTAGGAACAAAATCCATGGTTTATGTGGAAGGATATATGGAAAATTTTATAATGAAATCTTGTGAGGAAAAATTTGATAAAAAGGACCCTAAGAACAAGAAAATTTTGTCTAGGGTATTGGACATGAAAAACCATGGCTATGTGTAGGTTTGGAATGAAAGTTTTAAGGTTTTCGATATGGATGTATGCATTTGAAACCATAAGATTGAAATGTGAAAAATGAACTTTATGGTGAAAAATTTTAGTGGTGACTCACCTAAGGAAACCATGGCCTAGGTTGAGGAAAAATAATGAAATTATATGTTGGATGATTAAATAACTGATAATGTGGAAAAGTTTTACGTAAAAGTTTAGTAACTTTGCGTAAAATAGGCCTCTGGTATAGTACGTGGTAGGTACTAAGATTCTGACGCGTACCTAATGCGAGGAAAACTTAGGGGGTGTTTGGGAGAGGAGACTGGAGACATTATTTTTGGGTTGGAAAAAAGTTGTTTTTAAAAATGTGTTTGGGAAAAAAAACTGTTTGGGGTGCCAAAATAAAAAATTTTAAAAATTTTTTTAGAAAAAAAATATCAATATGGATATTGTTTTGTTCCTCTCGAAATTCTGTGCAATTTAAAAAAAATTATCTCATTTGGACTTGTATACACAAAGTTATGAACTTTTAAAATTTGGAGTTTACTGTAGCATTTTGGAGATATAAATAATGAAAAGTGGTGAAGTTTTGGAAAAAAAATTGGTTTTGGAGGTCTCCAATACTAGAAACAAACGATCCTTTAAATTTAAGTGGAAATACTACCGAAATTTTGAATATGACATAAAAGGGCATTTTAAGAAACAAGGGGAAAGATTATGATCGGGATTGAAAACCCAAGCCCCTTGGTGACCTAGGCTAGGGGAATAGGGTAACAAACATTTCAGGAGTAGTGAAGTACTCGTTTGAGACTCCAAAACATTAGGAAAAAAAAAAAAAGAAATGACCCTAGGTGTTGGAATAGTACCACCGGGGGTTGGATAACCAACAGTGGTGTAGGTGGTAGCAACAACTGCTACAAATATATAAAAATATATCGAAACCTAAGAAATATTGTTTTGTGATATTTGAGCTTAGAAAATCCCAGAAAAATGATGAAGTGGAAGAGTATGGTCTCGCGACCCGCCAGGGGTAAAATGGTCATTTTGACCAAAGTTTCTGAAAAAACTCGAAAAGGATCGTTAAGGACTTAGAATGATTTAAATAGGATTTTTAAGGCTAAAAATCTAAATTTTTGAAGTACATGGGCATGTACTTTGAGTACACGGCCGTGCAATGAAGAATTTGAAAAAATAGAGAAGTACACGGGCTTGAACACGGCATATATCAAGCCGTGTACTGTTACACGGGTAGATAGTGAATTACATGATTGTGTAAGAGAAAAACAGAGAAGTACGCGGGCTTGAACACATGTGTGTACCAAGCCGTGTACTGTTACACAGGTAGATAGTGAATTACACAACCGTATGAGAGAAAAACAGAGAAGTACAAGGGCTTGAACACGAGCGTGTACCAAGCTGTGTACAATTACACACGCAATTAGGTGTTACATGGCCATGTGGAAAGAAAGACCCGAAAGGTACACGGCCTTGGACACGGGTGTGTACCAAGCCATGTATAGTTACATGGGCAATTAGGGATTACACGACTGTGTAGCAAAGAACCTGAGAGATATACGGCCTTAGAGACGGGCATGTACCAGACCGTGTATCACAAAGAAAGGTGAAAAATAAGAACAAAGTGAATGCATTAAAAGTAATAAATAATATTGGGAATTAACAGACAATGTTTTGTCTGTAGGGACCTAAACTAGAGGCAAAAAAAGAACTATAAAGGACGTCAAGAATTGGACGTTAGCGCAGTTGTGGTAAGTTCAAACATTTAAATTGTCTGCAACATGAAATACTGTGATGTTTATGTTAGGAAATACCTTAAGCATTAGAGACTTTTTATGTATTTATTTTGAACTGGATAATAAAATTATAATATAGAGGTTATTCATTATATTGTTGTTTGTCCTTATTCTATTTACATGTTAAAGTAAATGTAAGTAAATATGGCTCACTGACTGCTTGTGTTAAAACTGTTAGAAAGTTACATGTAATGGATTTTTGTATGCAAGAAGACAATGTTCTAAAGTAAGCGGTCTAAACAAAGGTCTGTAGTCTATGGGGTTAGATCAAGCATCTAACTCATGTTAAGACTATTATGTTGTCTAAAGCCAAGGTGGGGACGGTTTTTCTTGACTGTCCGGAGCATAAACTCCCAAGTAGAGACATAGATATGCTGCTTGGTGGTGACATATTAGACTGGGACTAAAGCGTGATTGATCTACATAGTCCGCTATAAGTGGATCAATCTGCTTTTGACGTTCATTATGCAATAACCTTAATCCTGAGTAAATGAACTACTTCATGTATATGACTTATGTATTTTGATGTTCGAATGGCTAAAATGTCTCAGAGGTAGTAAGCTTATAGACCGGTTCATTGGGTGCATGACTTGTATACGATGAAGGTTTTGTTTACAGATATCAAAATCATAGCTCTAAAGAGTTAAAGGTATCCTCATAAAGGCATTATACTGGATGCGAAAATGGACAAGGCCTTGGGTCGTCTACTGGGGCGGATGACTTTTTATTCACATATGGTGAATAATCATTTTCTTATTCGGTAGTATAATGGAACTTTAAGATAGCCTGATCAGTAGGATTGAACGGACTTTGACCTAAGGCTGATCATAGATATCATATGAGGGTTTTGCATACATGACCAGGTCATTAGACATTAGCTTGTCACATTCTTTCATAATACGGTATATAATTGGGAGATCAGTTTCAGGTTTATAGTGGTGTGACACTAAAATTAGTGATCATATGATTGAGTTGTTCGGCATAGAATGATGATCATATGGATTCACGGGAGCTCGATTATATATGTTCAATTAGTTCCTCTACTAGCTCCACACAATTCCTTAATGGTTGGCAAATTGATCAATGTATGCTTATTAGCTAGTTGATTATGCATGTATGGTGTTGACATAGGATTCCGATGGTGGACAAGATTCTCTTCGGTTGAATTCATATTTTGTTTTGGATAATAGAGTACATAATTATTCGAACTCCAAATAAAGTTGCCATGATTTTATTTGAGATTGGATTGGAGTTGTAGAAAATTATCCATGAGAACAAAATTTGAAATACAACTTTTTTGTGGATTTTGAAATTTAAATTTGAAATTTTAATTTGAAATTTAAATTTGAAATTTTAATTTGAAATTTGAAATTTAAATTTAAATTTGAAATTTGAAATTTGAAATTTAAATTTAAATTTGAAATTTGAAATTTGATTTGAAATTTGAAATTCAAATTTTGAATCACAGTCCAAGTGGAATTTGAATTCTTTGTGGATAATTCCACAGGGTTAGAATTTGAATTTCAGTTTGATTATGGAGAGGAAAATCTTGTTTGAATCCCACTTGAATTTTGAATCCCAATCCTAACTAAAATGGTCGAAAATTGTTGAGGGAAATCCTCCTAGATATTTTCAGTTTTTGTGGATAAGGTTTGAAGAAAATTCAAGCAAGAAAATCCCAGTTGAATTTGGATTCTCTCTTCCCTAAAAGTGTTCAAAATTTTGTGGATAATCCTAAGGGAGATTTTTGGTTTTTTAGTGGATAAAGGTGAGATAAAATTCCAGCTAGAAAATCCTATTTGGATTTTGATTCTCCTCACTTTTAATGGCCGAATCTAGTCATGATTTTGGCACTAGGGAAATTCGGTTATTATGGATAATTAAGGAGATAAAATTCAAGTTAAAATCCTGTTCGAATTTGGATTGGATCCAAAAAAAAAGTGGACGTTTTTTGGGTTGGATAATGCCTAAAAAATTCAGTTTTTTGTGAATGGATAAGGGAGAAAATCTTCTCCTAATCCAATTCGAATTCAGAGGATCACCTTATGCAAGTCTATAAATAGAGGTCTTACCACTCCAGTTCTCTTAGACCATAGACTCTCAGGTGCGCAGGCTTATTGTTGCATAACTCACCGTGATAATAAGTTCTTTAGAGATATGGGTGGTCGGAAGAAGACTAGCAGTGCTAGCATACCGGTCGAGGAATCGAATGCCCGCACACTCTGCCATCTGGGAATTGGAGAATAGTAGAGAAGGCTAGTTGGTTGAAGCCCTCCAGTCATTCTCCTCTTGCAGTTGGCGCCCTCTTGAGGTATGAGTTTTATTGTTGTTAATTTATTGTATATGGCATCACGAGATATTTAACGATCTTGAAAAATTTTTATTATTCCGCTGCGCTGCTCTGATGCGTTTTTACTAATTTTATTCCTACAGTTTAATTATGCACTATTTGTATATTAGATGCAAAGTCCTACGGGCACTAGGGTGTAACTAACACACCTAATGACTAATAAGTTGGGATGTGTACTGTGAGTAGACTATGAAAAGAGTGTGACTAAATTTAAGACACGCCCACAAATGAAAGAATGTGAAAAGACCTACGGGCACTTAGGTTCCTGATTTTGAGGTGATGATTAACGCCAGTCGGTCAGAACTATAATTGAAAGATGGTAATAAAATCAAAACTAGCGTACCGGCCTCCAATAAGATGGGGGTTTATAAGTCCTTTGGGGACATGATAACCACCTCGGGTGATGATAGACTGTGAAGGATTGGCCTAAAAGGGTAGCTCCCCAGGTCCCTCACAATCAGTGCGCACCATCTGTATGGCCACTACGGGTCCAAAACCAGAACATAATAAAGATAATGATCAAAGACTAAATGAAAGCCATAAATGAGCATAATCGAACATAACCGGCACTAACTTTACATACAGTGTATCCGGTCAAAGTCAAAGTTACTATTCACTGGTCAAAGTCAAAGTTAGTATTCGCGAATGAATAGTACTATTTATTGGAAATTTTGTTATTGATGCTTTTGAATCTATACGATTCATAGTATGTATGTTTGAACTTACTGAGCCTGTTAGCTCATCGGTTTGTTCATGTTGCAGGTAAGAAACCTGTTTAGTAGATACTCTGGATGGTGGTAGGATGTGTAGTGCCATGGGATAGGGAATTCCACTGTGGATTATGGTCCTGCTACCAGTCTTCCGCTGAGCTTTGAAAGAGGAGATTTAAAGAAAATGTATTTTGAGATACAAAGTGCAACAATGTAATTCTGTAAATTATGTTGTTGTACAAAGAATGACTAAAGTAGAGTTTTACAGTTTTATATGGTTTTTATATTCGAAAAGTATAAAAAAAAAAGGCTCTAAAATGCAAAAGTTTAAAAATGAAACAAAATTTTTGGTGACCCAATGAGGTTCATGGGCTATTTCAATCGACTATAGAGTTGGATTGTAATGGTTTTGCATGGCTAAAATTAGGGGTGTCACAGGTTGATATCAGAGCAGTTGACCATGTCCCTACTAGCACAAAGTGCAACCTTCTTGTTAATCCAAGTAAGTTAGCTTTCTTTAAGTTAGTTAGCTATTTGTTTATATGAGGTTATATATTTTGTAAGATATACGATGACTAGGCCACCATATGTGCGACCTCAGCTGTATAGACCGAGAGGACCGATTAGGGTATGGACTAGGTATGTGATTAGGCCATCCATGTCCCAGCGACCAGTACATAGACCATTGATGCCTGAGCCGCCAGTGCTGTTAGGAAATGCCCTAAGCATTAGAGACATTTTGATGTATTTATTTTGAACTGGATAATAAAATTATATGTAGAGGTTATTCATTACACTGCTATCTGTCCTCGTCTTATTTACATGCTAAAGTGAATGTAAGCAAATATGGCTCCTTGACTACTTGTGTTAAACTGTTAGAACGTTGCATGCAATGGACTTTTGTATGCGAGAAGTTAGAACGTTGCATGTTAAACTGTTAGAACGTTGCATGCAATGTTCTAAAGTTAGCGGTCTAAACTATGGTCTGTAGTCTATGGGGTTAGACCGAGCATCTAACTCATGTTAAGACTATTATGTTGTCTAAAGCCTTGGAGGGGACGGTTTGTCTTGACTGTTTGGAGCTGGACTCCCAAGTAGAGACATAGATATGTTGCTTGGTGGTGACATATTACACCGGGACTAAAGCGTGATTGATCTACGAAGTCCGCTTTGAGTGGATCGATCTGCTTTTGACATTCATTATGCAGTAATCTTAATCCTGAGTAAAAGGACAGCTTCATGTATATGACTTGTGTACTTTGATGTTCCAATGGCTAAAGCGTCTCAGAGGTAGTAAGCTTATAGACCGGTTCGTTAGGTGCATGACTTGTATACGTTGAAGGGTTTGTTTACAGATATCGGAATCATAGCTCTAATGAGGAGTTAAGGGTGTCCTCTTAAAGGCATTATACTGAATATGAAAATGGACAAGGCCTTGGGTCGTCTGCTGGGTGGATGACTTCTTATTCACATATGGTGAATAATCATTTTCTTTATTCGATAGTATAATGGAACTTTAAGATAGCCTGATCTGTTGGATTAAACGAACTTTGGCCTAAGGCTAATCATGGATATCATATGAGGGTTCTGCATACATGACAAGGTCATTGGACGATAGCTTGTCACAGGCTTATGTAATACAGTATATAATTGGGAGTTCAGTTTCAGGTTTATAGTGGTGTGACTCTGAAATTACTGATCATATGATTGAGTTGTTCAGTAAAAGAATGATGATCATATGGATTTGCGGGAGCCCGATTATATATGTCCAATCAGTCCCTGTACTAGCTCCATATAATTCCTTAACGTTTGGCAAATTGATTTGTGTATGCTATTGGCTAGTTTATTATGCATGGATGGTGATGACATAAGATTAGGATGATAGACAAGATTCTCTCCGGTTGGATTCAGATTTTGTTTTGGATAATAGAGTACACAATTATTTGAACTCCAAATAAATTTGCCATGAATTTATTTGAGACTGGACTGGAGTTGTAGAAAATTATCCATGAGAACAAGAATTTGAAACACAACTATTTTGTGGATTTTGAAATTTGAAATTTGAAATTTGAAATTCGAATTTTGAAATTTGAAATTTGAAATTTGAAATTTGAATTTGAAATTTGAATTTGAAATTTAAATTTGAAATTTGAAATTTGAAATTTGAAATTGAAATTTGAAATTCAAATTTTGAATCACAATCCAAGTAGGATTCGAATTTGTTGTGGAAAATCCACAAGGTTTGAAATTCGAATTTGAGTTGGATATGGAGAGGATAATCTTGTTAGAATCCTACTTGAATTTTGAATCCAAATCCTAACTAATGATGGATGAAATTTTGAGGATTATCCTCAGTGGATTTTTGGTTTTTATGGATAAGGTTCAAGGAAAAAATTTAAGTTTCAATCCCAGTTGAATTTGGATTCTCTCCTCCCCAGAAAGTGGCCGAAATTTTGGAGCATATCTCCTAGGAAAATTCGGTTATTTTGGATAAGGATGAGATAAGATTCAAGCTTGAAAATCCTAGTGCAATTTTGATTCTCTCTTGTCCTAAATGTGGCCGAATTTTTTGAGGAGATTTTCTCCTTGGAATTTTTTGATTTTTTGGTTGAAAAAGGGAGATAAAATTCTAGTTAAAATCTTGTTTAGATTTGGATTGGATTTATCCTAAATGGCCGAATTTTATTGTTGGATTTTTCCCTTGGAAAATTCAGATTTTATGGTTATGGATAAGGGAGAATATCTTTTCCTAATCGAATTCGAATTCAGAGAATCACCTCATGCAGGTCTATAAATAGAGGTCCTGCCACTCCAGTTCTCTCAGACCACAGACTCTCAGGTGAGCAGGCTTATTGTTGCACAGCTCATCATGACAATAAATTTTATAGAGATCTGGGTGGTCGGAAGAAGATTAGCAGTGCTAGCATACCAATCGAGGTTCAGAGTGCCCACACACTCAGCCATTCGGGAATTGGAGAATAGTAAAGAAGGCTAGTTGGTTGAAGCCCTCCGGTCATTCTCCTCCTGTAAGATTGGCGTCCTTGAGGTATGAGTTTTAATTGTTGTTGGTTTGTTGTATATGGCATCATGAGATATTTAACGATCTAAAATTTTTTATTGTTCCGCTGCACCACTCTGATACGTTTTTACCGATTTATTTCCTACAATTGGTATCAGAGCCATCTCATGACTATGCCATGTACATAAATTAGACAATTACTTAGTTTTTTTATTTATGTATGGATTTGATATTTAGAGAGTGGCATTCTAGGGTTCCTTTATGTTGTTATCATGGATTATGTACAAAGTATGTGGTTATTTTAATTTTCTGAATTATTATAAGCATGCTTGTTTATGCCGGTTATGGTTCCTTAGAATTTAGAAAAATTGTATCTAGGATTTTTTTTATGTAACCATGGGAGCAGTTTATTAACAATATAATTTTCCTATGGATTTTAATTTTTTGTCTCTTAGAATTTTTATGGTTAGAATTTTTGTACACTGGAAACGGTTTAGGAAATTTTATGTAATTATTCTTGGAGGAGATTGAAGATTGAAGATCGTAATTTATTTTTCCCAAAAGTTAAATTTGATTTAAAGATTGACATTTTGATTGTGTGGAAAATTTCAATTTAATTGGGATTCAAATTAATTTTTGGAGATCCTAATAGGCAAATTGGAATATGGCATGAAAATCGAGACACGACCCCTCGGGATAGGCCGTCGGGCCTTGGTGGGGCTGCAGCCTCTGCCCTCGGGCAGGATGGGGCTGCGGCAACCCCTGTGCAGGCCATAACCACCCACGGCCGCAGGCTTGGCCTGCAACCGAGGGTGGCCGTGGCCTGCCCAAGGCTAGCCGCAGCCTGGGCGTGCAGCCTGGCGCTGCAGGCTTGGCCTGCAGCCCAGCAAGGCTGCACATGGGCGGCCGTGGGCTGCCAGCCCCCCCAGGGCTGGTGGCTGCCCACGGCGGCTGCCACCTTCGGGGCCGGTGGTGCGACGGTTCAAAAATCGAAAAATTTTGATTTTTAAATTTGAGATTTAATTTTAAATCATGTTTAAAAATATGTAATTGAAAATTTGATATTTTTGAAATTACATATTATTACACATGATATTTAAAATTGTTTAAAATTTAATTTAAATTTGAAATTCGAATTTGGAATTTGGAATTTGAATTTGAAATTTAAATTTTTGAGATTTAAATTTTAAATGATTCTTGGGATGAGAAATAAATGGAGAGGCTACATAAAGATGGATACAAGAAGACGGAACAAAATTCAAGACCCAAAGAATACTTTGGATGGAATTTTGTAATCTTTATTTTCTTTGTTCTAGGATGGAATCATAGCTTGGTTATTCTGTCAATTATTTTTTCTATGCTATGTCATGGATGTATAGATGGATGTTTTATATGCATATTTGATAACATGTCATATAGGATAGGTGAGTGCCGCTCATACTATATTGATCATACATAATTTGTCAAAACTTGCATGTTTTTCAAAATATTGAGTGGGAGAGGGTTTCAAACAAAACCCATGGCCTCCATTGTTGATCCATACGTGAAAGCATGGTAATGCCTCACGTCAGTTCTGCCCTGACCACACCCCTCGGTAGGTATTTACCGCCGCCGGTATACTAGATTGGATCTCCTATATGGAAAACGTGTTCAGGTACGATCCTATTCATGACCATCCCTCGGTGGCTTGGTAGGACATGGATCGGGCTACGTAAACAATGGTTATACACTCAAGACTCATTTAGTTATTAACCTTCCCTAGAAGCTCCGTTAACTAAACTGGTGGCCAAATAAGCGGTTATTAATATATGTCTTAACCTTGGAGGATTTAAGGCAACATATATTGATTGGATGTGGTCCATGTTCCGGCTATTTGTTTTCATGACCACCCCTCGGTGGCTTGGGGCAATAGGTGCTGAGAATTACCGTTGTAATGCTACATGTTTTTCAAGTTTCATGTAGGAACATACTTGTATGTTTTATTTGTTAAATTATCTGTATATTTGCTTGGGCTTTGTAATGATGTCTAATATAATTTTATTTCAGTTCAAAATGTCACCGACACCCCTCATTTCAATACTTACTGAGAATAAACTGAATGGCGATAATTATAAAGATTGGAAAAGAAATCTGTTGATAGTTCTCAATTGCGAGAGACACAAGTTCGTACTGGACGAATCATGCCCACCTGGGCCAAAACCTGACACACCGCTTGAGGAGGTCTCGGTTGCCTATACTCGTTGGAGAGAATCCAATGATATAACTCGATGCTACATACTTGCTAGCATGACGAGTGCTTTATAAAAACAGCATGAGACTTATCAAGTTACTAGGAGATCATGGAAAATCTTGAGGACATGTTCGGAGGTCAAGAAAAATTGGCTGGACAGTCCGCTATTACCAGCATTATGAACTCTAAGCAAAAGGCGGGTACTCAGGCGAAGGACCATATGATCACTCTAATGGGATTCTTTGCTGAGGCTGCCGAGAACGGTGCTGAGTTGGACTACAACACTCAGATCGAGATGGTGTTCAAAACTCTGTCTAAAGATTTTGTGGGGTTTAAGGCCGCATAAAATCTGGCAACAAGGGAGTTAGGACTAACCGAGCTCATGAAGCAACTCCAAGCTTATGAGCAAATGATCAGGGATGGGGATGCGGTCCAACCCAAAGGAGAGGCCAATTTGGCGGAATCTTCCAAACCCTCATGGAAGAGGAAGAGGCCAAATCAGAAGCAAGCGGATTCCAGTTCTTCTAATCCTCCTGTTTCGGATGGAAAGAAGAAGAAGAACAAGAAGCCTAGGGACCCTAAAAAGTCAAAATGCTTTCGTTGTGCGAAGGTAGGTCACTTTAAGAAGGCTTACCGGGAATTACTAGCCGCCAAGGGCAAGGAAGGTAAGGAACTTCACTACTTAGAAGCGTGTTTGGTGGAAGAATTGAAAGACACTTAGGTCATTGATTCGGGTGCCACTAATCATATTTGTGTTTCTATGTAGGGGTTCGTGGAAACGAGAAGTCTACATGATAGGAGCCTCTCGTTGCGAACAGAAGACGGTAGCTTGGTGGTGGCTGAGGCAGTGGGAGAAATTTACCTTTACTTTGATCAATTTAGGTTTATTTTATTGAAAGACTGTTTTTATGTTCCTAATTTTAGGAGGAACCTTATATCGGTAGCTTGTTTAATAAAGGATTCTTATTCAGTTTCTTTTAGTAAAAGAGTTGATATTTGTAGAAATAAATCTTTTACCTGTTTTGGCTAGATGGATGGAAACCTATATTTGATCAAACCAAAGATGTACTCAATGCTTGACACCGAATTAATAGATAACTCTAAAAGGTTGAAAGTTTCTCACTCTAACAAGGTATATCTTTGGCATTTAAGACTTGGTCATATTAATCAGGATCGGATTCAAAGATTGGTGAAAGACGGTCCTCTGGAATCTCTGGAGGAGGTACGTCTTCCTCAATGTGAGTCTTGTCTAGAGGGTAAAATGACTAAGAGGTCTTTTGGAGCTAAGGGTACAAGGGCTCAGGAGCTCTTAGAAATTGTGCACACTGACGTATGTGGCCCCATGAACGTCATAGCACGAGGAGGGTTCGAGTATTATGTCTCTTTTATAGATGATTACTCGAGGTATGGATATGTGTATCTGATGCACCGCAAGAGCGAAACCTTTGACAAGTTCAAAGAGTATCGTGTGGAAGTGGAAAAGCAATTGGATAAATCCATAAAGACACTTCGATCTGATCGAGGTGGCGAATACCTCTTCGACGAATTTCTAGGACATCTTGTAGAGAACGGGATATTATCCCAAATGTCTTCACCTGGTACTCCACAACAGAATTGTGTAGCCGAAAGGAGAAACAGGACCTTGTTGGATATGGTACGGTCCATGATGAGTTATTCAACGCTGCCATTATCATTTTGGGGATATGCTTTACAAACGGCATGCTATATTCTAAATCAGGTTCCAAGCAAATCAATTTCTAGAACTCCGTATGAATTGTGGCGTGGTAGGAAGACCTCCCTTAGACATATGAGAATATGGGGCTACCCGGCGCATGTACTGGATGGGGATGCGAAAAAGTTGGAACCAAGATCAGAATTATGCATGTTTGTAGGGTATCCAAAAGGTACTAAAGGAGGTCTGTTCTATAACTCGAAGGAACAAAAGGTCATTGTCTCAACCCATGCGACATTCTTGAAGGAAAGTCACATGAATGACTTTAAGCCTCAAAGCAAAGTGGTGCTAGAGGAGTTATCGAGTGAAAGAACTGCTCCACAGATTTCGGTCTTGGACGCAAGTCCATGTTTCGGTGAAAGACCTGCAGACGATCAAAAATTTAGGGTGCCTCGTCGTAGTGGGAGGGTTTCGAAAAAACCTAATTTCTTCATGTATGATGCTGAGGTATACCAGGCCGAGCCCCACGAGCATGAGGATGATCCAGTCACCTATGATGAAGCTGTAAATGATGTTGATTCTAATTCTTGGAAACAGGCTTTGAACAATGAGATGGATTCTATGAAATCCAACTCTGTTTGGGAACTTGTAGATTTGCCGGATGGGATAAAACCCATTGGATGTAAATGGGTCTACAAAAGAAAGAAGGATGCGGAAGGGAAAGTGGAAACTTTCAAAGCTAGACTGGTTGCAAAGGGATACACACAAAAGGCTGGAATCGATTACGATGAAACCTTTTCGCCTGTTGCTATACTGAAGTCTATCCGTATTCTTCTGTCCATTGCTACGGCTCTCAATTACGAGATCTGGCAAATGGATGTCAAGACGGTATTCTTGAATGGCCATCTTGAAGAGTGTATCTATATGATACAGCCCGAAGGGTTCGTAGCGAAAGGCCAAGAAAGGAAAGTCTGCAAGTTGCTTAGATCCATTTATGGACTAAAGCAAGCATCCCGCTCATGGAATCAGAGGTTTGATCAAGTGATTAAGACATTTGGTTTTGAGTAGAACGTTGATGAACCCTGTGTTTATAAATGTATTAAGGATGGAAAAGTGGTCTTTCTGATACTCTATGTCGATGATATACTACTCATTGGGAATGATGTAGGGAACTTATCATCGGTCAAGCTTTGGTTATACCAACAGTTTGACATTGAGGACTTGGGAGAAGCTAATTATGTTCTAGGCATTCGTCTCTTTAGAGATCGAAAGAATAAAATGATAGCGTTATCCTAAGCTTCATACATAGATAAAATAATTGACAAATATGCAATGCAAGAGGCAAAGAAAGGCTCACAACCTTCTATTGCAGGTCTAACTCTTTCATTGGATGACTGTCCCAAGACATCGGAAGAAAGAGAGCGTATGAGTAAGGTCCCTTATGCATCCGTTGTGGGTAGCCTTATGTACGCTATGCTTTGCACTCGCCCGGATATATGTTTTGCAGTAGGTATGGTGAGTCGATATCAAGCAAATCCTGGAACCAAGCACTGGCAAGCCGTAAAGCATATACTCAAGTATCTTAAGAGAACGAGGGATTATATGCTGGTGTATTCTGGATTGGACCTAACACCAGTAGGATACACGGACTCAGACTTCCAGACTTGTAAGGATTCGAGGAAATCGACATCTGGATCAGTGTTTTTACTTGGAGGAGGTGCCATTGTGTGGAGAAGCGTGAAGCAGGGCTGCACAGCTGACTCTACTATGGAGGCTGAGTATGTGGCTGCGGCTGAGGCATCGAAAGAAGTGGTTTGGCTCCGCAAGTTCTTTAGAGACTTTGAGGTCATTCCAGGTGTTGACAAGCCTATCACACTTTACTGTGATAACACAGGGGCTATTGCCAACACAAGGGAATCTCGGCACCACAAGAGGACCAAGCATATAGATCAGAGATATCATATTATTAGAGGGCACGTGGAGACAGGACAAGTGGATGTATATAAGATTGCGTCCGAGGACAACATTGCCGATCCCGTTACTAAGACTTTGGTGGCTAGAAGCTTTGAGAGGCACGTAGAGGCGATGGGGATGCGTAACATGGCACATCTGCTGACTTAGGGCAAGTGGGAGATTTGTTAGGAAATGCCCTAAGCATTAGAGAAATTTTGATGTATTTATTTTGAACTGGATAATAAAATTATATATAGAGGTTATTCATTACATTGCTATCTGTCCTCGTCTTATTCACATGTTAAAGTAAATATAAGCAAATATGGCTCCCTGACTGCTTATGTTAAACTGTTAGAACGTTGCATGCAATGGACTTTTGTATGCGAGAAGACAATGTTCTAAAGTTAGCGGTCTAAACTATGGTCTGTAGTCTATGGGGTTAGATCGAGCATCTAACTCATGTTAAGACTATTATGTTGTCTAAAGCCTTGGAGAGGATGGTTTGTCTTGACTGTCTGGAGCTGGACTCCCAAGTAGAGACATAGATATGTTGCTTGGTGGTGACATATTAGACCGGGACTAAAGCGTGATTGATCTACGAAGTCCGCTTTGAGTGGATCGATATGCTTTTGACGTTCATTATGCAGTAACCTTAATCCTGAGTAAAAGGACAGCTTCATGTATATGACTTGTGTACTTTGACGTTCCAATGGCTAAAGCGTCTCAGAGGTAGTAAGCTTATAGACCGGTTCGTTAGGTGCATGACTTGTATACGATGAAGGGTTCGTTTACAGATATCGGAATCATAGCTCTAATGAGGAGTTAAGGGTATCCTCTTAAAGGCATTATACTGAATGTGAAAATGGACAAGGCCTTAGGTTGTCTACTGGGCGGATGACTTCTTATTCACATATGGTAAATAATCATTTTCTTTATTCGGTAGTATAATGGAACTTTAAGATAGCCTGATTAGTACGATTAAACAGACTTTGGCCTAAGGCTGATCATGGATATCGTATAAGGGTTCTGCATACATGACAAGGTCATTGGACGATAGCTTGTCACAGGCTTACGTAATATGGTATATAATTGAGAGGTCAGTTTCAGGTTTATAGTGGTGTGACTCTGAAATTAGTGATCATATGATTGAGTTGTTTGGTAAAAGAATGATGATCATATGGATTTGCGGGAGCCCGATTATATATGTCCAATCAGTCCCTCTACTAGCTCCACATAATTCCTTAACGTTTGGCAAATTGATTTGTGTATGCTATTGGCTAGTTTATTATGCATGGATGGTGATGACATAGGATTAGGATGATAGACAAGATTCTCTCCGGTTGGATTCAGATTTTGTTTTGGATAATAGAATACACAATTATTCGAACTTCAAATAAAGTTGCCATGATTTTATTTGAGATTGGATTGGAGTTGTAGAAAATTATCCATGAGAACAAGAATTTGAAACACAACTATTTTGTGGATTTTGAAATTTGAATTTTGAAATTTGAAATTTGAATTTTGAAATTTGAATTTTGAAATTTGAATTTGAAATTTGAAATTGAAATTTGAAATTGAAATTCGAATTTGAAATTTGAATTTGAAATTCAAATTTGAAATTTGAAATTTGAATTTGAATCACAGTCCAAGTAGGATTCGAATTTGTTGGGGAAAATCCATAAGGTTTTAAATTCAAATTTGAGTTGGATATGAAGAGGATAATCTTGTTAGAATCCTACTTGAATTTTGAATCCAAATGCTAACTAATGATGGACGAAATTTTGAGGATTATCCTCAATGGATTTTCGGTTTTTATGGATAAGGTTCAAGGAAAAAATTCAAGTTTCAATCCAGTTGAATTTGGATTCTCTCCTCCCCAGAAAGTGGCTGAAATTTTGGAGCATATCTCCTAGGAAAATTCAGTTATTTTGGATAAGGATGAGATAAGATTCAAGCTTGAAAATCCTAGTGGAATTTTGATTCTCCCTTATCCTAAATGTGACCGAATTTTTTAAGGAGATTTTCTCCTTGGAATTTTCGGATTTTTTGGTTGAAAAAGGGAGATAAATTTCTAGTTAAAATCTTGTTTAGATTTGGATTGGATTTATCCTAAATGGCCGAATTTTATTGTTGGATTTTTCCCTTGGAAAATTCGGATTTTATGGTTATGGATAAGGGAGAATATCTTTTCCTAATCTAATTCGATTCAGAGAATCACCTCATGCAGGTCTATAAATAGAGGTCCTATCACTCCAGTTCTCTCAGACCACAGAGTCTCAGGTGAGCAAGCTTATTGTTGCACAGCTCATCATGACAATAAGTTCTTTAGAGATCTGGGTGGTCGGAAGAAGACTAGTAGTGCTAGCATACCGATCGAGGTTCAGAGTGCCCACACACTCAGCCGTTCGGGAATTGGAGAATAGTAAAGAAGGCTAGTTGGTTGAAGCCCTCCGGTCATTCTCCTCCTGCAAGATTAGCGTCCTTGAGGTATGAGTTTTAATTGTTGTTGGTTTGTTGTATATGGCATCATGAGATATTTAACGATCTAAAAATTTTTATTTTTCCGCTGCACCACTCTGATACATTTTTACCGATTTATTTCCTACAAGTGCCACAGGCTAGAGCATTATCACTGATTAGAGTGCCACCTCCTCGACCGGTACTAAACCCACCAGTTGAGATAGACATTCTGGTGGTCTGAAGGTGACCACATGTAGGAGTGAGGGCATTAGCTCGCACTGTACATGCGTTTCGAGGCAATCACCCACCCTCCTTCTAGGAAGGTCAACAGGGGATTGCTATTAGAGATTGGCTGCATGATATGGAGATGGTCATGAGTCAATGCAACATTGACGAGGACCGCTGGGTTATGTTGGCAGTCAACATATTTCATGGAGATGCGTGGATGTACTAGGAGTACTACAACCAGGACATGCTTTTAGGGCTTGATTGGGCTAAGTTTAGGCACATTATGATACAGTAGTTTCTGCCTAAGAGCCCGGCACCAGTTCCAAGCCTTCCAAAGAGCAGGGCAATGACACCACTTCTGGCTTTACCCCGATACGCATATATTAGAGTGTTCTTTCTCCATGTAGAGAGACTCCAGATGCTGCTAAGTGATATAGTCTTCACTTATGTAGTACAATTTGAGGAAAATATTATAAGGATATGTCCCCTATCCAACCTCACTGATGAGGATTTTTGTGACATATTTTGGAAGGAGCTTATGATAGAATTGCGACAGAGGGTAACCCCACTATATCTGCTAACTCTACGAGAGTTTATAGTCACAGTAACTAAAGTAGAGGAAGAGCTATTATTGGAGCGCATGGTGCACAATAGTCGTGAAAAATTATTGCAAGAGGCAATATTAGATCATCTTTATGGAGCATCACCTATGGCTAATGGCCATGAGGCTGGCCCATCTAAGTGAAGTGAGGGGACGAGTCCCATTAGAGGAACACCATCTGGGACCAGGAATGGTTTAGATAAGGATGAGGAAGATCCGGAACAATTTCTGATAGTTCAGGATCAACCAGAGGATTAGATGTACAAACATATAAAGATGTATAAATGTATATATCTGTATATGTAAATGTATAACTATATTGAAAGGCTATTTTGAGAAAAAGCCTTAAAGTGGATATGTATATGAATGTTGTGATATGATATGTTTTGATATTATGATATGTTAAAATGATGTGATGTTGAAATTATATAATGTTTAAAATTTACTTTTACGTATTTTGTAAAAATATATTTATTGAAAATCTAATGATTTGAGAAAGGGTTAATGAATTACAGGCCCTTATAGAAGCTCAGATGAAGGAGAATGCTGAGCTAAGACAACGTTTAGAGCAAATGGAATGGAGACAAGGCCAAAAAGAAGGCCAACTCTCACAAATGGCTATAATTGAATAAGCATTGCCGCCAGTTATACCTGATGTAGTATAAGAACCCCAACCTCAACCCCGAGTAAATCAGGAACCATTGTACGAGCGATTTTGACCGATGAAGCTACCAGAATTCGAGGGCTCTACAAACCCGTTAGAAGTAGAGGAATCGCTTTCCTCGATCCAAATGATCCTAGAATTTATGAATTTGACGGGACAGGAGAAAGTTATGTGTGCATCCTTTATATTGAGGAAGGATGCAAGGTTTTGGTGGGATACCATCAAACTGAGAAGAAACGTGGCCATGATGACATGGATAGGTTTCTTAGAAGAATTCAATCAGAAGAATTATGACCCCACACTACTACGACCTTAGCAGAGGGAATTTGCAGAGCTGAAATAGGGGAACATGACAGTAAGCGAAGTCTGTCAAAAGTTTGATTAACTATTCCAATTATGTCCATACATCATCCCTATTGAGAGGGAGAAAATACAAAAGATGCTTAGGATGTTTCAAGCCGACATCTCAGCATTGGTGGACAGTGGGTTAATGCCACCCACTACAGTAGCTGATTGCGTCAGTCGAGCTCTGAGAGCTGAGTACCATCTAGCTTGACAAAAGGAAGAAAAGGAGAAAATCTGGGATGCCAAGAAGAAGGAAAAAGTCTTGGCTAAGGCTACTCAAGTACTAACCCAGATTAGGCAAGGTAGCAAGCAAAATCCTAATGTTAAAACTGGATAGTCAAGCACTTGTGGCCAACAGTCGCAAGGAAAAACGAAAGGGAATAGTTTCAAAAATAGGAATCAGCAACGGAGGATAAATAATAATAATGCCCTATACATGGTTCGCGACTGCGTTATGTGCAGAAAGAGGCACACAGGCCGATGTAGATACACCCCAAATGCTTGTTTTCAATGTGGAAGAGAGGGCCATTTTCCAGAAACTGTCCAGAAAATTGGTAAAATGTATGGGGTACGTTTTAGTCACAGTAGCAACATCCCCAAGCTCATGCACTATAGGCTAAAACTAAAGGGCCTTCAGAGACACACGGAAGACCGGAATGCATGCCTTGTGCAGATGCTCGGGTCATGGCATACACAAAGGAGGATGCGGAAGCTGGGACGTCAATATAGTGACAGGTGAGCTTTCTGTCGCTAATCATTTGGCATATGTTTTATTCGATTCTGAAACTACACATTCATTTATTTCATATGAATTTGTGAATAAGATAGAATATCTTAAGGATACTATGGGTAAGACATTTAGAACGACTCTACCCTCAGGAGAAACTTTGCTATCTAATTATTGTTTACCTTATGTACTAATAATTGTGGCAAATAGGGAGTTATATGCGGAATTAATCATGATAAAGTTAGCTAATAATGACGTAATCCTAGGAATGGATTTCCAAGTGAAGTATCAAGCCACGATCGATTGCTAGAAACAAAAATTAGTATTCTAACCTGATCTAAAAATAGTTTTGAATACGTAGATTCATCACGTAAACCGAGGAAGATGATGATCAACTCGATAAGAGCAAGAAGGCTAATGTCTAACGGCTGTGCTAGATATTTAGTGTACATAATGGATGTGACTGAGGAGCAGAAGCTTTAGCCTAAAGACGTTCCGATCGTCAATGATTTTCTTGATGTCTTCCTAGAAGAATTGCCCAGATTGCCACCAAAACGAGAAATCTCTTTTGAGATTGAATTGATGCCAAGAACCGTACCTGTTTCAAAGGTGTCGTACAGAATGGCACCGACAGAGTTAAAGGTATTACAAGTACAATTAAAAGTGCTTCTTAACAAAGGATTTATACGTCTGAGCTATTCCTTATGGGGTGCTCCATTGCTGTTTGTCAAGAAGAAGGATGGAATGCTCCGCATGTGTATTGATTATTGGGAGTTGAACAAGGTCACCATCAAGAATAGGTACCCATTACCTAGAATTGATGACTTGTTTGATCAACTCAAGGGAATAGTGGTATTTTCCAAGGTCGATCTATGATCGAGATATCATCAGCTACGGATCAAGGAAAGCGACCTCTCGAAGATAGCATTTAGGCCGTTATGGTAATTATGAATTTCTTGTGATGCTGTTTGGGTTGACAAATGCTCCAGCAGCATTCATGGACTTGATGAATCGAGTCTTTAACGAATTCCTAGATAAGTTTGTCATTGTGTTTATAGATGACATACTTATATATTCGATGACTCGTAAGGAGCATGAGGAACACCTGACGATCGTTCTTTATACGATAAGGAAGCACCAACTTTACGCAGAATTCTCCAAATGTGAATTTTGGCTAGATAGAGTGCACTTCCTAGGACATGTAGTCTCCAAGGAAGGAATCATCGTGGATCCTGCCAAAGTAGAGGCGATTAACGAATGGCCTGCACCTAGGTATGTGACCGAGATACGAAGGTTCTTAGGCTTAGCTGAGTATTATAGGAGATTCGTAGAGGGATTCGCTCGACTCGCTACACCTCTCACAGCTCTTATGCACAAAAAGAGGAAGTACGAGTGGACAAAGGAGTGTGAAAGGAGTTTTCTAGAGTTAAAGAAGCGACTAACGAGCGCACTAATCCTTACGCTTCCTACTGAAGGAGAGACATTTGTAATATATAGCAATGCATCAAAAATGGGACTAGGAGCTGTCCTAATACAAGGAATAAGGTGATAGCATATGCCTCACGTTAATTGAAGGATCACGAGAAAAAATATCCCACGCATGATGTAGAACTTGCCGCAGTAGTTTTCGTACTTAAGATTTGATGACACTATTTATATGGAGCTCAGTGTCAGATTTACACTAACCATCAGAGCTTAAAGTACTTCTTTACACAAAAGGAGCTGAACATGTGGCAAAGAAGATGGTTGGAGCTGGTACAGGATTACGATTATGAAATCCTCTACCATCTAGGGAAGGCCAATCGTGTTACGAATGCGTTAAGTAGAAATTCCATTGTCTCGCACCAACTGTTGATAGAGGAACTCCTAAAGCTGTTGCAACAAGAGATCAACTCATTGAAGTTGGAGCTGATATCTGGAAAATTGGATGCACTTCAACTAGAATCATCGTTATTCGAGGACATTAGGGAGGCTCAAGAATGAGATCTAAGTCTGGCAAATCCTAAGGAAGGGATTCCCAAGGATGGACTAATCTTGCATCAGGGAAAAATCCATGTCCCTAAAGATGAAGGATTAAGAAGGCGAATTATGGCAGAAGCTCACGAGATGCTATATTCAGTATATCCTGGAGCTAGGAAGATGTACCAGGATTTAAAGTTACAATTTTGGTGGAAAGGGATGAAGAATGACATTGCAAAGTTCATGGGCCGATGCATGATGTGCCAAAGATTTAAGGCCGAACGCCAGCATCCAAGCGAAAAATTGGAGCCGTTAGAAATTCCCAAATGGAAGTGGGAACATGTTACAATGGACTTCGTAGTAGGATTACCAAAAACCTAAGAGGGCTATGATGCCATTTAGGTTATTGTAGATAGACTAACCAAGACGACGAGATTCATAGCAGTGAAAATGACTTTTTCACTGGAAAAGTTAGCAAACCTCTACGTAGCTAATATCGTTAGGTTACATGGTGTTCCTAAGTCCATTGTGTCAGATCGCGATACATGATTCACTTCAAATTTCTGGAGGTGTATGCAGGAGGCCATGTGAATGGAATTGTGTCTTAGTATAGCCTTCCACCTGTAAGCAGATGGACAATCTGAACAGATGATCTAAACATTAGAAGACATGCTTCGTGCATGTATCATGGATTTTCTAGGAAAATGGAATCAAAAACTTCCATTAGTGGAATTTTCATACAATAATAGCCACCAAGTTTCTATAGGAATGGCACCCTATGAAGCTTTGTACGGAAGAAAATATAGATCACTAATCCACTGGTATGATTTACAAGAAAAGCAACTGCACAAGATGGATTTTGTGCAAGAAACAATAGATGCAGTTGCAAAGATACAATGATGAATGAATATTGCACAAAGCCGACAAAAAAGCTATGCAGATAAATGATGAAGATCCCTAGAGTTTAACCAAGGGGATTTTGTATTCCTAAAGGTTTCACCAATGAAAGGAATAATGCATTTCGGTAAGAGAGGGAAATTGAGTTCGAGATATATTTGACCATTTGAAATCATTGAACACATTAGAAAGGTTGCATATAAGTTGGCATTACCCCCAGAGATGTCGGCAGTGCATAATGTGTTCTGTGTATCCATGTTGCGGAAGTACATACTGGATCTGTCCTATGTACTAAAACGTGAACCAATTCAGATCTAGGAAGATCTGACGTATGAAGGACGGCCTATTCAAATCTTAGCATGTGAGGAGAAAGTATTAAGAAACAAGATGATCCCATTAGTCAAAGTTTTGTAGAAGAACTACAACGTTGAAGAGGCTACATGGGAGTATGAAGATGAAATTAAAGAATTGTAGCCCCACTTATTCTAAATTTTCAAGGACAAAAATTTTATAAGGAAGGGTGAATGTGATAACCAGGACTTTTAAGATTTTTGAGAGAATTGAAAATTGTATGTATATGACAATTTTAATGTATAAAATATGAAAAAGTTGTGTTTCAATACTGTTTAGAATGTGATAAAATATTCTAACAGTGTTAAAGAGTGTAAGTTCAGAGATGGAAAATCTTCTCGAACATAAACGGATAAAACGGCTCTAAATCGAGCCAAAAGCCCTAGAAAGTGCACTGCATGCACTAAAAGACAAACTAACTTACAGTACTGATTTATGGTCAAATGGAAGCAAAATAAGGTAGACTGATTGCACAGGAGGTGTCAGATACCCGCCTACATGATTTTGCTAGATTTCTGTTTTGTTTGACTTTTGGTCAAACTTTGATCACAAATTAATATGTTGAATTAATTGGATGATGTCATTGTAACATCAAAAGATGATGAATAAACGAGAAAGTTAAAAGTAATTAACGTGGTAGGTAAATCCAAAGGTTAGCATTTATTGTGATCATAAATCAAGGGTCATGATCAAGCCAAAATGGCAAACAAAATTTAGTAAAAATTTTGAATTATGGGCTAGAATTGGAGTCAATGGAGGGCTGAAATAATCAGCCAAAAATTTACCAAAAAGTCCCTAAAAAGTTGCCAAATTGTAGAGAAATTTTGCAACTTAGTCCTCCAATCTTTTGCCTATAAATAGAAGTGAAAATGGCCATTTAAAAATTAGAAAATCTGGCCAAATTCTATCAAATTGAAACTGTTAACTCCCATCCCTTTCCAAGCCAAAAATTTAGCAAAATCCTTCACCAAAATTGTTCCAAAACCTCATCCAAGCATCAAGGAATCAAGCTATTAAGGTGAGCCTTCATTTTGCTTGATTTTCCTTGTATTTTCATTGAAAAATTCGTGCATTGTATGGGGGGAAAATGATGAAAATCTTAGGTCTAAACTTTGTGTTTTAGCTTGATCATTTAGTGCTATGATTGAATTGTATCATGGAAGCTTGAAACATAAAATTTGAGATGTGTCTTAGTGTAAGGACTGTCCCATTCCTGTAACTTGATTTTCATGTAATGAGAAATTGAGGATTAAATTGATGCCATTTGGTGTAAATTTGCAGAATACAGTCAGGTACACGGCCTTGTAAGAAGCCGTGTACCGATCGAACTGTATATGTGAGAAAGGCCGTGTGAGTGAACATGGCCGTGTAGTATAACACGGTCAGGTACACAGCCGTGTAATTGGCCGTGTACCGCTCAGGTAAATGGACATGTTCCAAGACATAGCTGTGTTGAGTAAGCTCAACTGGTACACGCCCATATCCGGAAGGTACACGTCCGTGTTGCCTTATACACGCCCGTGTAAAAGGCCGCATTGAAGGCCGTGTAATGAGCTGAGAGCCGTTGAAAAGACTCTTACGATTTGTGAAACCTAATTGCTATACAATGAGTAATTAAGTTAGAAAATAAAGTGTATTTTCTCGCTGAATAGATCAAACAGGTACGGTGCTGTTTAAGTACTATTCATGCAGTGAAAGGGGCGACTGATAGTGAACCCGGTCCATCCTAATAAGTGTATAAGTGTATGATGTGTGAAGTGCTAGGAAACTGGTCCGGACGACCATTTCTTGACACAAGACTGGTGAGCAGATCACCAGAACGCTCGGACTGAACATTTGAGTACAATAGCGAGAGATAAACCCTAGTAAGGGTACGACATTAAGAAAATGATCTAAATGACCTCTTCTCACCTAGAGACTAACAAAATCGGAGTCAAAACACTCAAACTAGTCAGCTAAGTAAAAGACAGTGAATAGTGAAAAGCACAGTGTCAAGTTACTGGCCAAGATGGCCTTAATTTGACCTAAAACTGATATATTAGTAGTTAGTAGGCTCAATCTAGTCAATTAGGCATAAAACAAGAATTTTAGTTTGGTAGATAAGTAGTATTGGGAAGAGGGTCAAGACGACTGTATCTCGCCCCGAAACTAATATATTTAGACTTAAAACGCCCAAATTAGTCAATTGGGCACCTGACACGTTTTCTGAGATAGGGTCACACAGATCCCAAAAACTGGTCTAGATGACCCCGGACAGATGTAAAACTGATAAAAATGGAATCAGTACATCCAAATTAGTCAAGAGAGACTGTGTTTGAAAATTCACCTAGGAATGCCTCAGTTTACGTGCGAAAGGACAACACAGTGTAGACAAAACCATAGTATAGAAAATGAACAGTAAAATAGACTAATAATGGGCTCCTAGAAAGTATAAGACAACCAAGAATTGATCGTATGAAAATCAGATTCAAAATTCCAATTTTTGGGTGAAAATTGGAACATTACCGAGAAAGGACCGAACACTGCAGTAGAAAATTAGACTGCAAGAGAAGCCAACACAGATAAAATTTTGGCCACAAAATCCATGCCCCCTTAGCTGGAAATGCAACTAAAAATGGCTGCCACATAGCCCAAAAGGTGACCAATAAAAAATGCAAAAGCTATGACACATTGAATAAAATATTCAAGGGATTTTTAAGCACATGGTCAAAGGAAAATTTTTTAATTCCCCTCCATTTAAGGTAGTAGTCCTTGGTTTCTGGGACTGAAAAAGGACAGCTAAATTTTTCCCTTGATTAGGCTAAAATGGTAGACAATTAATTTGGTTTACGTTTAAGCAAGCTTGGTTAGACTTGTCTATAAAAGGCACACATGACTTAGTGATACCATTTCCTTCTTTTAGCTCCCAAAACACCACAACCATTTCTCTCTTTCTTCTAGCTACAGCTGACCCCTCTAAGTCACCAAAAGCCTTCACTTTTAAGCCATAAATCATACTAAAAACTTACAAAAATCTAGCCCCTCTAAGTTCGTGTAGGTGACCTCAAATCTGAGCCATCCTAAGTCCAATCAAGAGTAAGGTTTCTAATCAATCTTTGTGGCTTTAGTTATTGTTTTGGTTTGATCTTAAGAGAAATTATTTTGGTGTTTTACTAGCACAAAACGACCCCTATCCTCTTGATTTCCACGTGGCCAATTTGGTTCCTCAAGCCCTAGTTTGGATTGTGCTTTGACCACAGCAAAAGAGGTAAAAACTGAAAACCTTATCTTGTGGTTAGATGATTTTTAAGTCTGATCAAGGGGATTTATGTGTATTTTTTTTATGTAAATGGTTTGTAATAAATTTATTTTGAGTCCTTAGCTTTTCATTTTTAAGTTTATGTGGTTATGGTTGTGTTTATATTATTTTTACGAATGGTTGTGTGCAAATGAGAGCGTGAACATTTTTAGTGATTTGGACACAATCTGTCCTCAAGGAAAGGCCATGGATTTTGGCTATTTTGACCCCCTTAGGGTTAGAATTTGGGATTTGTTATGGTTTTTTAAGGAAATTTCGTTACAGTCATTTTTACATCAAATAGCCTTTAGCCAAAAATGACATGACAGTAGGTTTTTCGAGTGGTTTTCACTCAGTGCTCAAAACTGGGAACAAAATCTGAGCCCGGATATACGTATGGGTTTTGCTAAAAACGAACCCACCGAACTTCAAGCTCAACACAAAACTTGTAGAGCACTTTGAACCTTTAAGATACCCACGCATGTTTTGAAAATTTGGCTGTTTCGGGCCTCAAACAGAGCTGTATTCAAAGTGATGTAAAACTGGGACTTTTACGAAAAACTGGGCACATAAGCCATGGGTTCAATAAGTTTAGGAGCCATTGGAGTTAGATTTAGGCTCCGAGATGAACACGAGAATTGTTCATCTCATTGAGATGAAAAGTTTCATGTTCACTAAATTTGCAAACAAAGTCATTTTGATCGAGTTTCAAAATAGTTTTCAAAAGTGATTCAAAAACCACCCTTAAAATATAACACCAAAAATTTGTTTTAACACTTTAAAATATAAACATAGTTTTCATATAAACGTCCCCGCCTTCCAATGGGGTGATAAGGGACGGTTTCAATACACGTAAATTTTCTAAGGATTTTACAAGGCAACCAAAACCACTTTTTTCTAAAATAACTTGAACAGTGTGTGTAGCTCGATAGGCTACCACACCAAACAAGCCTTAGTAGCTCGATGGGCTACCATACCAAACAAGCCATAATAGCCCAATAGAATAAGTAATAGTAGCCCAGTAGGCTACCACACTCATACAAATGAAGTAACCCGATCAGTTACTACATTAAGTTCACGCATAGCAACCCAACAGGCTACCTAGTTACCAATACACGAGGTAACCGGTCAGTTGACTGGTCGACAACTAGTTAAGGGCCATGTTCTGAACAACACTGTGAGGAACAATGATTAATCTATCAAGAAGACAATTAATCAAACAATGATAAAAGTAGATGCCAAATCCCTAAAGCAGGCCAAGAGGGTACCGATGGACCTTGGTACCACATAGAAATGCAAGTTACAGTTACTAAAAGTAATAGTGACTTAATAAGAGTATTAACAAGAGACGCTATTGATGATAGGTAGTAACCTGTAAGCTGATAGAAGCGTGAGTACGATTTGCTTGCAACTAGGTAAGTACAACTCTGCCTACGACATGAATAAAATGCTTTTAAAACGATGTTTTTATAGTATGTTAAGTATGTATGCCATGCACACGTTGTTGCACAGCATGTAGTTTCACAATCAAGTAGATTGATGAAAGAATAAGTTAGATGCCAAACGTCCCTACCGCGTAGGATTTGGGACAGCTTAGAGAAGCATATGGCTAGAACAGATAAACAAGATGGAATTAAATAGGCGTGTCGTACCGGTCTTTTTAGTTGAAGAGGTTTTCAAGTTAAAGTAATTTAAAGCAGAAAGTTGAGCATCCGTTGATGGTTCTCCGGCTTTTTAGTGACCTCGGGCATTACCGTTGGTCTGCACACACACGGTACTGACACATGGGCCCTAAATAAAGAAGAGAAAGAAAAGAGAGTATTGAAGCATAAATGAATACAACCAGATCATGCATACATATTAGTTATAGTTAGATATGCTTCTAGTCACAGTAAGATGCATTCTGTACATGATGGAATCTGCTATGTATAAAGTAAGTAAAGTTTTATATTCAATGTCATGTTATATGATGATGTGATACGTGATGTGTTAAGTGCTATACAACATGCTCATATGATTTTCAAGTATATACTATGTTTTAAACACTTTTTGAGGTAAACATGTTATAGTTACTGGGCGTAAAGCCCATAAAGTATGTTCATGCTATAGGTAAGCGTCCTATGACGTAAACCCTAATGGGCAACGATGGCGGCGGAGGCAGGTGTGAGGGCGTGATTACGGATACCACTATAAGTATTGTCTTCTGCATAGTCTTTGAGTAACAGTATGTTTTGGAACAGTATGCAATATTTTTTTGATTGTAACTGTTAAATAGTATTTTTGAATAGTAATCGTTGAACAGTATTTATGAATAGTAATCGTTAAATAGTATTTACTGAATAGTAATCGTTAAATAGTGACCGTTATACGGTATTTTTGAATAGTAACTGTTATATAGTACTTATAAATAGTAATCATTAAATAGTAATTTTAAATAGTAACCATTAACTAGTATTTTTGGAAAAGTAAATAGTTAAAGTATATGTACATAAATAGTGAATACATACGATGTATAAAAAAAAATCCCCTAAAATTTATAGTATCAATTGCAAGAAAGTATAAGCATCATTTAAAGAAATAGTAGTTTTTTAGTGACAGTCCGGGCCACTAAGAGCTCGAGGCATCATAGTTGGTATCAGAGCGGTATCCTGCCATCCTACCTCACACCGCCGTACACCTGTCTCATCTGTCCAAGTAAGTTAACTTTTGTTTTTTAATGTTTAGTACATAAGTTGATGCTTTAATTATAATAGGAGTTAATGGCCACGCCACGAGACCCTCAGCAAGTGCAAGAGGATCGACAGGCAAGTCTAGCTTTTGCCACCATACTGGTCGATGGTGCGACCAGACATATACGATGGTCGATGCACAAGCGAGCTTCCATACTGGATTCACCACTTAGAGGTTATCTTCGAGGCATGCCATATTCCACCACGTCTATGGGTGATTTTGGCTAGTAGCAGATCACAAGGGCCGGTGCTGACCTGGTGGAATGGATGGCGTAGGATTGGGCATCCAATATAGTGGGTCGAATTCTATTGCGACCTCTGTGACAGTACTACACCAGCCCGAGACGGAGATATATGGGAGGATATGCGCGAGATGCGATACCAAGTCTTCTCTGGCATTTGGGATATCTATGAGGGAGAGACCATAGCGCACTATTGCCAGAGATTTCTGGACGCCATGATGCCTCACATCCCTCAGGGTAGACCTTTTTCAGAGATGGCAGACCTGCTATGGAGCGAAGCACCATGGTATGTGAGGGACCTCATGTAGGAAAATAAATCGGTAAAAAACGTATCAGAGTGGCGCAGCAGAACAATAAAAATTTTTAGATCGTTAAATATCTCATGATGCCATATACAATAAACCAACAACAATTAAAACTCATACCTCAAGGACGCCAATCTTGCAGGAGGAGAATGACCGGAGGCTTCAACCAACTAGCCTTCTCTACTATTCTCCAATTCCCAAATGGCTGAGTGTGTGGGCACTCTGAACCTCGATCGGTATGCTAGCACTGCTAGTCTTCTTCCGACCACCCAGATCTCTAAAGAACTTTATTGTCACGATGAGCTGTGCAACAATAAGCCTGCTCACCTGAGAGTCTGTGGTCTGAGAGAACTGGAGTGGCAAGACCTCTATTTATAGACCTGCATGAGGTGATTCTCTGAATTTGAATTGGATTAGGAAAAGATATTTTCCCTTATCCTTAACCAAAAAATCTGAATTTTTCCATGGATAAATCCAACAATAAAATTCGGTTTTCTTAGGATAAATCCAATCCAAATCTAAATAAGATTTTAACTAGAATTTTATCTCCCTTTTTCAACCAAAAAATTCGGATTTTTCTTAGAGAAAATCTCCTCATAAATTTCGGCCATTATGGATAAGGGAGAATCAAAAATTCCACTAGGATTTTCAAGCTTGAATCTTAATTCTCAACCTTATCCAAAAAATAACCGAATTTCCTAGGAGAGATTCTCCAAATTTTCGACCACTTTTCAGGGAGGAGAGAATCCAAATTCAACTGGGATTGAAACTTGAATTTTTCCCTTGAACCTTATCCACAAAAACCAAAATTCCATTGAGGATTATCATCAAAAATTTCGTCCACTTTTGTTGGGATTTAGATTCAAAATTCAAGTAGGATTCTAACAAGATTATCCTCTCCAAATCCAACTCAAATTCGAATTTCAAACCTTGTGGATTTTCCACAACAAATTCAAATCCTACTTGGACTGTGATTCAAAATTTGAATTTCAAATTTCAAATTCAAATTTCAAATTCGAATTTCAAATTTCAAATTTCAAATTTCAAATTTAAATTTCAAATTCAAATTTCAAATTCGAATTTCAAATTCAAATTTCAAATTCAAAATTCAAATTTCAAATTTCAAAATTCAAATGTCAAATTCCACAAAACGGTTGTGTTTCAAATTCTTGTTCTCATGGATAATTTTCTACAACTCCAATCCAATCTCAAATAAAATCATGGCAACTTTATTTGGAGTTCAAATAATTGTGTACTCTATTATCCAAAACAAAATCTGAATCCAACCGGAGAGAATCTTGTCTACCATCCTAATCGTGTGTCATCACCATCCATGCATAATAAACTAGCCAATAGCATACACAAATCAATTTGCCAAACGTTAAGGAATTATGTGGAGCTAGTAGAAGGACTGATTGGACATATATAATCGGGCTCCCGTGATTCCATATGATCATCATTCTTTACCGAACAACTCAATCATATGATCACTAGTTTCAGAGTCACACCACTATAAACCTGAAACGGAACTCCCAATTATATACCGTATTACGTAAGCCTGTGACGAGCTACTATCCAATGACCTTGTCATATATGCAGAACCCTCATATGATATCCATGATCAGCCTTAGGTCAAAGTCCGTTTAATCCTACTGATCAGGCTATCTTAAAGTTCCATTATACTACCGAATTAAGAAAATGATTATTCACCATATGTGAATAAGAAGTCATCCGCCCAGCAGACGACCCAAGGCCTTGTCCATTTTCATATTTAGTATAATGCATTTAAGAGGATACCTTTAACTCCTCAGAGCTATGATTCCGATATCTGCAAGCAAACCCTTCATCGTATACAAGTCATGCACCCAACGAACCGGTCTATAAGCTTACTACCTCTGAGACGCTTTAGCCCTTGGAACATCAAAGTACACAAGTCATATATATGAAGTAGTTCATTTACTCAGGATTAAGGTTATTGCACAATGAACGTCAAAAGCAGATTGATCCACTCATAGCGGACTACGTAGATCAATCACGCTTTAGTCCCGGTCTAATATGCCACCACCGAGCAACATATCTATGTCTCTACTTGGGAGTCCAGCTCCAGACAATCAAGACAAACCGTCCCCTCTAAGGCTTTAGACAACATAATAGTCTTAACATGAGTTAGATGCTCGGTCTAACCCCATAGACTACAGACCATAGTTTAGACTGCTAACTTTAGAACATTGTTTTCTAGCATACAAAGTCCATTGCATGCAACGTTCTAACAGTTTTAACACAAGCAGTCAGTGAGCCATATTTGCTTACATTTACTTTAACATGTAAATAGGACGAGGACAGATAGCAATGTAATGAATAACCTCTATGTATAATTTTATTATCCAGTTCAAAATGAATACATCAAAATGTCTCTAATACTTAGGGCATTTCCTAACAATCTCCCACTTGCCCTAAGCCAGTAGATGTGCCATGTTACGCATCCCCATCGCCTCTACATGCCTCTCAAAGCTTCTAGCCACCAAAGTCTTAGTAAAGGGATCAGCGATGTTGTCCTCGGACACGATCTTACATACATCCACTTGTCCTGTCTCCACATGCCCTCTAATAATATGATATCTCCGAGCGATGTGCTTGGTCCTCTTGTGGTGCCGAGATTCCCTTGTGCTGGCAATAGCCCCTGTGTTATCACAGTAAAGTGTGATAGGCTTGTCAACACCCGGAATGACCTCAAGGTCTCTAAAGAACTTGCGGAGCCAAACCACTTCTTTAGATGCCTCAGCCGCAGCCACATACTCAGCCTCCATAGTAGAGTCAGCTGTGCAGCCCTGCTTCACGCTCCTCCACACAATGGTGCCTCCTCCGAGTAAAACACTGATCCAGATGTCGATTTCCTCGAATCCTTACAAGTCTGGAAGTCTGAGTCTGTGTATCCTACGGGTGTTAGGTCCCCTCCAGTATATAATCCCTCATTCTCTTAAGATACTTGAGTATATGCTTTACTGCTTGCCAGTGCTTGGTTCCAGGATTCGCTTGATATCGACTCACCATACCTACTACAAAACATATGCCTGGCCGAGTGCAAAGCATAGCGTACATAAGGCTACCCACAGCGGATGCATAAGGGACCTTACTCATACGCTCTCTTTCTTCCGATGTCTTAGGACAGTCATCCAATGAAAGAGTTAGACCGGCAATAGAAGGTTGTGAACCTTTCTTTGCCTCTTGCATTGCATATTTGTCAATTATTTTATCTATGTATGAAGCTTGGGATAACGCTATCATTTTGTTCTTTCGATCTCTGAAGAGACGAATGCCTAGAACATAATTAGCTTCTCCCAAGTCCTTCATGTCAAACTGCTGGTGTAACCAAAGCTTGACCGATGATAAGTTCCCTACATTATTCCCAATGAGTAGTATATCATCGACATAGAGTATCAGAAAGACCACTTTTCCATCCTTAATACGTTTATAAACACAAGGTTCATCAACGTTCTGCTCAAAACCAAATGTCTTAATCGCTTGATCAAACCTCTGGTTCCATGAGCGGGATGCCTGCTTTAATCCATAAATGGATCTAAGCAACTTGCAGACTTTCCTTTCTTGGCCTTTTGCTATGAACCCTTCGGGCTGTATCATATAGATACACTCTTCAAGATGGCCATTCAAGAATGCCGTCTTGACATCCATTTGCCAGATCTCGTAATCGAGTGCCGCAGCAATGGACAGAAGAATACGGATAGACTTTAGCATAGCAACAGGCGAAAAGGTTTCCTCGTAATCGATTCCAGCCTTTTACGTGTATCCCTTTGCAACTAGTCTAGCTTTGAAAGTTTCCACTCTCCCTTCCGTATCCTTCTTTCTTTTGTATACCCATTTGCATCCAATGGGTTTTATCCCATCCGGCAAATCTACAAGTTCCCAAACAGAGTTGGATTTCATAGAATCCATCTCATTGTTCATAGCCTATTTCCAAGATTTAGAATCAACATCATTTATAGCTTCATCATAGGTGACCGGATCTTCTTCATGCTCATGAGCCTCGGCCTGGTATACCTCAGCATCATACATGAAGAAATTAGGTTTCTTAGAAACCCTCCCACTACGACGAGGCACCCTAAATTGTTGATCGTCTGCAGGTCTTTCACTGGAACTCGGACTTGCGTCCAAGACCAAAATCTGTGGAGCAGTTCTTTCACCCAATAACTCCTCTAGCACCACTTTGCTTCGAGGCTTAAAGTCATTCATGTGACTTTCCTCCAAGAATGTCGCATGGGTTGAGACAATGACTTTTTGTTCCTTCGGGTTATAGAACAGACCTTCTTTAGTTCCTTTTGGATACCCTACAAACATGCATAATTCTGATCTTGGTTCCAACTTTTTCACATCCCCATCCAGTACATGTGCCGGGCAGCCCCATATTCTGATATGTCCAAGGGAGGGCTTCCTGCCATGCCACAATTCATACGGAGTTCTAGGAATTGATTTGCTCGGAACTTGGTTCAGAATATAGTATGTCGTTTGTAAAACATATCCCCAAAATGATAATGGCAGCGTTGAGTAACTCATCATGGACCGTACCATATCCAATAAGGTCCTGTTTCTCCTTTCGGCTACACCATTCTGTTGTGGAGTACCAGGTGCAGTCAATTGGGATAATATCCTGTTCTCTACAAGATGTCCTAGAAATTCATCGGAGAGGTATTCACCACCTTGATTAGATCGAAGTGTCTTTATGGATTTATCCAATTGCTTTTTCACTTCCGCACGATACTCTTTGAACTTGTCAAAGGTTTCGCTCTTGCGGTGCATCAGATACACATATCCATACATCGAGTAATCATCTATAAAAGAGACATAAGACTCGAACCCTCCTCGTGCTGTGACGTTCATGGGACCACATACGTCAGTATGCACAATTTCTAAGAGCTCCTGAGCCCTTGTACCCTTAGCTCCAAAAGACCTCTTAGTCATTTTACCCTCTAGACAAGACTCACATTGGGGAAGTCATACCTCCTCTAGAGATTCCAGAGGACTGTCTTTCACCAATCTTTGAATCCTATCCTGATTAATATGACCAATTCTTAAATGCCAAAGATACGCCTTGTTAGAGTGAGAAACTTTCAACCTTTTAGAGTTATCAATTAATTCAGTGTCAAGCAGTGAGTACATCTTTGGTTTGATCAAATATAGGTTTCCATCCATCCATCCAGAACAGATAAAAGACTTATTTCTACGAATATCAACTCTTTTACTAAAAGAAACTGAATAAGAATCCTTTATTAAACAAGCTACCGATATAAGGTTTCTCCTAAAATTAGGAACATAAAAACAGTCTTTTAGTAAAATAAACCTAAATTAATCAAAATAAAGATAAACATCTCCCACTGCTTCAGCCACCATGAAGCTACCATCTCCGGTTCGCAACGAGAGGCTCCTATCATGTAGACTTCTCGTTTCCACGAACCCCTGCATAGAAACACAAACATGATTAGTGGCGCCCGAATCAATGACCCAAGTGTCTTTCGATTCTTCCACCAAACACGCTTCCAGGTAATGAAGTTCCTTACCTTCCTTGCCCTTGGTGGCTAGGAATTCCCGGCAAGCCTTCTTGAAGTGACCTACCTTCCCACAATGGAAGCATTTGGACTTTTTAGGGTCCTTTGGCTTCTTGTTCTTCTTCTTCTTCTTCCCGTCCGAGACAGGAGGATTAGAAGAACTAGAAGCCACTTGCTTCTTATTTGGCCTCTTCCTCTTCTGTGAGGGATTGGAAGATTCCGCCAAATTGGCCTCTCCTTTAGGTCGGACCACATCCTTATCCCTGATCATCCGCTCATAAGCCTGTAGTTGTTTCATGAACTCGGTTAGTCCAAACTCCTTTGTTGCCAGATTGTATGCGGCCTTAAACCCCACAAAATCTTTAGACAGAGTCTTGAACACCATCTCGATCTGGGTGTTGTAGTCTAACTCAGCACCATTCTCGGTAGCCTCAGCGAAGAATCCCATTAGAGTGATCATATGGTCTTTCACCGGAGTACCCGCCTTTTGCTTGGAGTTCATAATGCTGGTGATAGCGGACTGTCGAGCCAATTTTTCTTGGCCTCCGAACATGTCCTCCAGATTGTCCATGATCTCCCCAACAACTTGATAAGTCTCATGCTGCTTTTGTAAAGCACTCGTCATGCTAGCAAGGATGTAGCATCGAGCTATCTCATTGGATTCTCTCCAATGATTATAGGCAACTGGGACCTCCTCAAGTGGTGTGTCAGGTTTGGGCCCAGGTGGGCATGGTTCGTCCAGCACGAACTTGTGTCTCTCGCAGCTGAGAACTATTAATAGATTTCTTTTCCAATCTTTATAATTGTCACCATTCAACTTATTTTTAGTAAGTATTGAAATGAGGGGTGTCGATGACATTTTGAATTGAAATAAAATTATACTAGACATCATTACAAAGCCCAAGCAAATATACAGATAATTTGGCAAATAAAACATACAAGTATGTTCCTACATGAAACTTGAAAAACATGTAGGATTTGCAACGGTAATTCTCAGCACCTATTGCCCCAAGCCACCGAGGGGTGGTCATGAGAACAAATAGCCGGAACATGGACCCTGTCCAATTAATATATGTTCCCTCAATTCCTCCAAGGTTAAGACATATATTAATAACTGCTTATTTGGCCACTAGTTTAGTTAACAGAGCTTCTAGGGAAGGTTAATAACTAAACGAGTCTTGAGTGTATAACCATTGTTTACGTAGCCCGATCCACATCCTAGCAAGCCACCGAGGGGTGGTCATGAATAGGATCGTACCCGAACACATTTTCCACATAGGAGATCCAATCTAGTATACCGGCGGCTGTAAACACCTACCGAGGGGTGTGGTCAGGGTAGAACTGACGCGAGACGTTACCATGCTTTCACATATGGATCAACAATGGAGGCCTTGGGTTTTGTTTGAAACCCTCTCCCACTCAATATTTTGAAAAACATGCAAGTTTTGACAAATTATGTATGATCAATATAGTATGAGCGGCACTCACCTATCTTATATGACATGTTATCAAATATGCATACAAAACATCCATCAATACATATTTATACATCCATGACATATCACAGAAAAAATAATTGACAGAACAACCAAGCTATGGTTCCATCCTAGAACAAAGAAAATAAAGATTACAAAATTCCATCCAAAGCATTCTTTGGGTCTTGAATTCTGTTCCATCTTCTTGTATCCATCTTTATGTAGCCTCTCCATTTATTTCTCATCCCAAGAATTATTTAAAATTTAAATATCCAAAAATTTAAATTTCAAATTCAAATTCCAAATTCGAATTTCAAATTTAAATTTCAAATTTAAATTTTAAACAATTTTAAACATCATGGGTAATAATATGTAATTTCAAAAAATTTGAAATTTTTTAATTACATATTTTTAAACATGATTTAAAATTAAATCTCAAATTTAAAAAATCAAAATTTTCTGATTTTTGGACCGTCGGACCGCCGCCCCCGTAGGCGGCAGCCGCCGTGGGCAGCCACCAACCTCGGAGGGGCTGGCAGCCCATGACCGACCCCATGTGTAGCCCTGCCGGGCTGCACGCCCAGGCTAGGCGCAGCAGCCGGTAGGCTGCAGGTAGTGCCTGCAGCCAGAGGCTGCACGCCCAGGCTGCGGCCAGCCTTGGGCAGGCCACGGCCACCCCTGGCTACAGGCCAAGCCTGCGGCCGTGGGTGGTATGGGCCTGCACAGGGGCTGCCGCAGCCCTATCCTGCCCGAAGGCAGGGGCTGCGGCAGCCCTATCCTGCCCGAGGGCATGGGCTGCAGCCCTACCAAGGCCCGTCGGCCTATCCCGGGGGGTCGTGTCTCGATTCTCGTGTCATATTCCAATTTACCTATTAGGATCTCCAAAAATTAATTTGAATCCCAATTAAATTGAAATTTTCCACACAATCAAAATTTCAACCTTTAAATCAAATTTAACTTTTGGGAAAAAATAAATTATGGTCTTCAATCTTCAATCTCCTCTAAGAATAATTACATAAAATTTCCTAAACCATTTCCGGTGTACAAAAAATTCTAACCATAAAAATTCTAAGAGACAGAAATTAAAATCCATGGGAAAATTACAGTGTTAATAAACTGCTCCCATGGTTACATAAAAATTCCTAGATACAATTTTTCTAAATTCTAAGGAACCATAACCGGTATTAACAAGCATGCTTATAATAATTCAAAAAATTAAAATAACCACATACTTAATACATAATCCATGATAACAACATAAAGGAACCCTAGAATGCCACTCTCTAAATATCAAATCCATACATAAATAAAAAGAGTAAGTAATTGTCTAATTTATGTACATGGCATAGTCATGAGATGGCTCTGATACCAATTGTAGGGAAATAAATTGGTAAAAAATGTATCAGAGTGGCGCAGCGGAACAATAAAAATTTTTAGATCGTTAAATATCTCATGATGCCATATACAATAAACCAACAACAATTAAAACTCATACCTCAAGGATGCCAATCTTGCAGGAGGAGAATGACCGGAGGCTTCAACCAACTAGCCTTCTCTACTATTCTCCAATTCCCGAATGGCTGAGTGTGTGGGCACTCTGAACCTCGATCGGTATGCTAGCACTGCTAGTCTTCTTCCGACCACCCAGATCTCTAAAGAACTTTATTGTCACGATGAGCTGTGCAACAATAAGCCTGCTCACCTGAGAGTCTGTGGTCTGAGAGAACTGGAGTGGCAGGACCTCTATTTATAGACCTGCATGAGGTGATTCTCTGAATTTGAATTGGATTAGGAAAAGATATTTTCCCTTATCCTTAACCAAAAAATCCGAATTTTTCCATGAATAAATCCAACAATAAAATTCGGTTTTCTTAGGATAAATCCAATCCAAATCTAAACAAGATTTTAACTAGAATTTTATCTCCCTTTTTCAACCAAAAAATCCGAATTTTTCTTGGAGAAAATCTCCTCATAAATTTCGGCCATTATGGATAAGGGAGAATCAAAAATTCCACTAGGATTTTCAAGCTTGAATCTTATCTCAACCTTATCCAAATTTTCGGCCACTTTTCAGGGAGGAGAGAATCCAAATTCAACTGGGATTGAAACTTGAATTTTTCCCTTGAACCTTATCCACAAAAACCGAAATTCTATTGAGGATTATCATCAAAAATTTCGTCCACTTTTGTTGGGATTTAGATTCAAAATTCAAGTAGGATTCTAACAAGATTATCCTCTCCAAATCCAACTCAAATTCGAATTTTAAACCTTGTGGATTTTCCACAACAAATTCAAATCCTACTTGGACTGTGATTCAAAATTTGAATTTCAAATTTCAAATTCAAATTTCAAATTCGAATTTCAAATTTCAAATTTCAAATTTCAAATTTAAATTTCAAATTTAAATTTCAAATTCGAATTTCAAATTCAAATTTCAAATTCAAAATTCAAATTTCAAATTTCAAAATTCAAATTTCAAATTTCAAAATTCAAATTTCAAATTCCACAAAACGGTTGTGTTTCAAATTCTTGTTCACATGGATAATTTTCTACAACTCCAATCCAATCTCAAATAAAATCATGGCAACTTTATTTGGAGTTTGAATAATTGTGTACTCTATTATCCAAAATAAAATCTGAATCCAACCGGAGAGAATCTTGTCTACCATCCTAATCCTGTGTCATCACCATCCATGCATAATAAACTAGCCAATAGCATACACAAATCAATTTGCCAAACGTTAAGGAATTATGTGGAGCTAGTAGAGGGACTGATTGGACATATATAATCGGGCTCCCATGATTCCATATGATCATCATTCTTTACCGAACAACTCAATCATATGATCACTAGTTTCAGAGTCACACCACTATAAACCTGAAACTGAACTCCCAATTATATACCGTATTACGTAAGCCTGTGACGAGCTACTATCCAATGACCTTGTCATATATGCAGAGCCCTCATATGATATCCATGATCAGCCTTAGGTCAAAGTCCGTTTAATCCTACTGATCAGGCTATCTTAAAGTTCCATTATACTACCGAATTAAGAAAATGATTATTCACCATATGTGAATAAGAAGTCATCCGCCCAGCAGACGACCCAAGGCCTTGTCCATTTTCATATTCAGTATAATGCCTTTAAGAGGATACCTTTAACTCCTCAGAGCTATGATTCCGATATCTGCAAATAAACCCTTCATCGTATACAAGTCATGCACCCAACGAACCGGTCTATAAGCTTACTACCTCTGAGACGCTTTAGCCATTGGAACATCAAAGTACACAAGTCATATATATGAAGTAGTTCATTTACTCAGGATTAAGGTTATTGCACAATGAACGTCAAAAGCAGATTGATCCACTCATAGCGGACTACGTAGATCAATCACGCTTTAGTCCCGGTTTAATATGTCACTACCGATCAACATATCCATGTCTCTACTTGGGAGTCCAGCTCCAGACAGTCAAGACAAACCGTCCCCTCTAAGGCTTTAGACAACATAATAGTCTTAACATGAGTTAGATGCTCGGTCTAACCCCATAGATTACAGACCATAGTTTAGACTGCTAACTTTAGAACATTGTTTTCTAGCATACAAAAGTCCATTGCATGCAACGTTCTAACAGTTTTAACACAAGCAGTCAGTGAGCCATATTTGCTTACATTTACTTTAACATGTAAATAGGACGAGGACAGATAGCAATGTAATGAATAACCTCTATGTATAATTTTATTATCAAGTTCAAAATGAATACATCAAAATGTCTCTAATACTTAGGGCATTTCCTAACACCTCATTCCCTATCCTCTGTCACATGGGGATCTGAGGCGCCTTACTCAAGACATGGTAAAGGCTGAGAGAGTGGTCTCAACCCTATACCTGGCGAAGGCTTCGTAGTGGCAACTAACATAGAGGGTGACCTGATAGATGCAGCACCCCAACCGGTCGATGAAGAGTTTACGATCGAACCTCAACCAGCAGTACCCGAAGCATCCGAGGACCATGGGGATCTGATGGAGGACCCCGAGCTAGCCCCTCAGTCTTTTGAGCACCACAAGGAGGAAAACAATGACGAGACTCTCCCTAATGCCCAACCTGATGATGAGCAGGAGGAGCTCCCCGATCATTTTAGTGACGATGAGTGGATGGGGATGTACGAGCCCCAAGTGATCATTGTTAGTGATGATGAAGGCAATATCGTCTAGGGTCATGAATATGAAGACCCCGAGGAGTTTCCCCTTAGTGATAATGAGGACGAGATGATGTCTAACGCTGAGTCAGGATTGTCTTTTGAGTAGTAGTAACCCTCATAGCGGGAATTTTGTTTTGTAAATATATAGAAGGGAACAGTAGCTTCCCTCATCTGACTTAGTTAATTGTACTTTATGGGATCGTATTTTAGGAAGTGTGTGTCACTCCTGTTAAATTAAAAGCCTGTATATATTTTTGAGTAATTTTATGAAAAGGTAGTATCATTTTGCCCTGAGGGCCTAAATACGATTTTTCTACACATGTCAGTAATGAGACAACAGTGCAGGATGGTTTCTGGCACTCGAATGATGTTTCAATGCAATGCGGTAGTTGTAATGAACATCACAAGAATAAGAGAAGAAAAGAAAGAGATAATATGTATATTTATGATGAAACTGTTAAGTAAGAAAATGATATGTAATACGAGTCCCAAGTACAAAGTTTAAAAAGACTTATGTTTCTTTTTCTGCTGTGTAATAGGGTTACATAGGAGCGATGGTGAGAACAAAAGCTCATACCACTCAAGCTACTCGAGATGATGAGCTAATGGCACGACTCGCAACCATGTAGGAAATGATGTTAAATCAATAACGGGAGCTTAACCAACTCAGGGAGCAATAAAACTGACAACCTCAGGCACCATAACCAGTAGAGGTACCAACTTAAGCAGCTCTAGTAGCCCCAAACACTCCTAGAGAACAAGTCACCCCACCAGTCCAGACCATGCCAATACCATCAGCTGTGGCTGCTCCCACAATAGCCAACGTCTTTGTGCCAGCCCACAGAGAAGGCGACCTATACGAGTAGTTTAGGCGTATGAAGGTACTTGAATTCGAAGGAATGACGAACCCTATTGAAGTCGATGACTGGTTGACTGATGTCCAGGTCATCCTAGACCTCGTGGGACTCACAGAAAGAGAGAAAGGACTATGCACATCCCTAGCCCTACGTAAAGGAGCACACCAATGGTGGAAGACCATGGCTATCAGAAGGGATGTCAATGCAATGAATTAGGCAGACTTCATCGTCGAGTTTAGGGAGATGTACTTCAATGACGAAGCCCTAGCATTCCAGCAGGATGAATTCAATAATTTACGCCAAGGCAGTATGATCGTGATGGAAGTGGTTTAGAAGTTTGAGCAGCTAGCTCGACTTTGCCTCGACTTAGTACCGACCGAGAAGGAAAACGTCTAGAGGATGCCAAAAATGTTCCAGATAGACATTGTAGTCTAAGTTTACAGGGGTAGCCACGGGCCCGTAACAATAGCTGAGTGTGTCAACAAGGCCATTCGAGCAGAATGCTGGTTAGCCCAAGACAAAGAAAGAAGGGCCTAGATTTTCAAGGCAAAGAGAAAGGAAAAGAACCAGCCAAAACAGAACAAGGGAAGGCCAAATCCTAACTCACCACACAAGGGGCAGAACACAGGGGCTAGCCAACACCACAAAAAGTCCAACCATAACAACAACAAAAGAAAAGGGAACCCAAGCAATCAAAGGAAACAGAGGAATTTCCCCTAGAAAAAGAACAACCATGAGGGAAATGAAAATCAACACCTACCCAGTCCAAAGTGCAGGAAGAATCACCCAGGAGAATGCCGCCTAGGGCCTAGTGGTTGCTACATCTGTGGCAAGGAAGGCCATTTTGCCAAGCATTGTGTTAGGAAATTCCCTAAGCATTTGAGACATTTTGATGTACTTATTTTGAACTGGATAATAAAATTATATATATATATAGAGGTTATTCATTACATTGCTGTTTGTCCTCATTCTATTTACATGTTAAAGTAAATGTAAGAAAATATGACTCCCTGACTGCTTGTGTTAAAACTGTTAGAACGTTGCATGTAATGGACTTTTGTATGCGAGAAGACAATGTTCTAAAGTAAGCAGTCTAAACTAAGGTCTGTAGTCTATGGGGTTAGAGCGAGAATCTAACTCATGTTAAGACTATTATGTTGTCTAAAGCCATGGTGGGGATGGTTTGTCTTGACTGCCTAGAGCATAGACTCCTAAGCAGGACATAGATATGTTGCTTGGTGGTGACATATTAGACCGGGACTAAAGCGTGATTGATCTACGTAGTCCGCTATGAGTGGATCAATCTGCTTTTGACGTTCATTATGTAGTAACCTTAATCCTGAGTGAATGAACTACTTCATATATACCACTTGTATACTTTGATGTTTCAATGGCTAAATAATCTCAGAGGTATTAAGCTTATAGACCGCTTCGTCGGGTGCATGACTTGTATACGATGAAGGGTTTGTTTATAGATATCGGAATCATAGGTCTAATAAGGAGTTAAGGGTACCCTCTTAAAGGCATTATACTGCTTGTGAAAATGGACAAGGCCTTGGGTCGTCTGCTGGGCGGATGACTTCTTATTCACATATGGTGAATAATCATTTTCTTATTCGGTAGTATAATAGAACTTTAAGATAGCCTGATCAGTAGGATTGAATGGATTTTGACCTAAGGCTGATTATGAATATCATATGAGGGTTCTGCATACATGACAAGGTCATTGGACAATAGCTTGTCACAGGCTTACGTAATACGGTATATAATTAGGAGTTCAGTTTTAGGTTTATAGTGGTGTGACTCTGAAATTAGTGATCGTATGATTGAGTTGTTTGGTAAAGAATGATGATCATATGGATTCAAGGGAGCCCGATTATATATATCTAATTTGTCCCTCTACTAGCTCTACATAATTCCTTAACGATTGGCAAATTGATTTGTGTATGCTATTGGCTAGTTGATTATGCATGGATGGTGTTGATATAGGATTAGGATGGTGGACAAGATTCTCTCCGGTTGAATTCAAATTTTGTTTTGGATAATAGAGTATACAATTATTCAAACTCCAAATAAAGTTGCCATGATTTTATTTGAGATTAGATTGGAGTTGTAGAAAATTAGCAACGAGAATAAAGTTTAAAAAAAAAAAAACCTTTTTGTGGTGTTCGAAATTTGAAATTTGAAATTTGAAATTTGAATTTTGAATTTAAAATTTGAATTTGAAATTTAAATTTGAAATTCAAATTTGAAATTTAAATTTGAAATTTGAATTTGAAATTTAAATTTGAAATTCGAATTTGAAGTTTGAATTTTGAAATTTAAACTATGAAATTTGATATTCAAATTTTGAATCACAGTCCATGAAGGATTCGAATTTTTTGTGGATAATCCACATGGAGAAATTAAAATTTGAGTTGAATTATGAAGAGGAAAATCTTGTTTGAATCCTACTTGAATTTTGAATCCTAAATCTAACAAAAGTGGCCGAATTTTGTTGAGGAAAATCCTCCAAGATATTTTCGGTTTTTGTGGATAAGGATGCAGGGAAAAATTCAAGTTTTAATTCTAGTTGAATTTGGATTCTCTTCTCCCTAAAAGTGGCTGAAATTTTGAGGGTAAATCTCAAGGAGATTTTTGATTATTTTGGATAAGGATGAGATAAAATTCACGCTTGAAAATCCTAGTTGAATTTTGATTCTCCCCCTACTTTTTGTGGCCGAAATTTTTGAGGAGATCTTGGAAGAGATTTTTGGATTTTTTGGTTGGATAATGGTGAGATAAAATTCAAGTTAAAATCCTGTTTGAATTTAGGATACAAAATCCTAGAGTTGGCTGAAATCTTTTGGTGGTTTTTTGGCTGAAAAAATTCAGATTTTAATCTTCTCCTAATCCAATTCAAATTCAGAGGATCACCTCATGCAAGTCTATAAATAGAAGTCTTGCCACTCCAGTTCTCTTAGACCACAGACTCTCAGGTGAGCAGGCTTATTGTTGCACAACCCACTGTGAGAATAAGTTCTTATGAGATCTGGGTGGTCGGAAGAAGACTAGCAGTGCTAGCATACCGATCAAGGTTCAGAGTGCCCATACACTCAGCCATTCGGGAATTGGAGAATAGTAGAGAAGGCTAGTTGGTTGAAACCCTTCGATTATTCTCCTCCTACAGATTGGTGTCCTTGAGGTATGAGTTTAAATTGTTGTTGGTTTATTGTATATGGCATCATGAGATATTTAACGATCTTGAAAAATTTTTATTGTTCCATTACGCCACTCTGATATGTTTTTACCGATTTATTTCCAACAATTGGTATCAGAGCCATCTCATGACTATGCCATGTACATAAATTAGATAATTAATTAGTCTTTTTTTTATTTATGTATGGATTTGATATTTAGAGAGTTGCATTCTAGGATTCCTTTATGTTATTATCATGGATTATGTATGTAGTATGTGGTTATTTTAATTTTTAAATTATTATAAGCATGCTTGTTTTTTCTAGTTATGGTTACTTTGAATTTAGAAAATTGTATCTAGGAATTTTTATGTACCTATGGGAGTAGTTTATCATCACTGTAATTTTCCCATGGATTTTAATTTATTGTCTCTTAGAATTATTATGATTAGAATTTTTGTACACCAGAAACGATTTAGGAAATTTTATGTAATTATTCTTGGAAGAGATTGAAGTTTGAAGACCGTTATTTATTTTTTCCCAAAAGTTAAATTTAATTTAAAGGTTAAAATTTTGATGTGTGGAAAATTTCAATTTAATTAGGATTCAATTAATTTTTGGAGATCCTAATGGGTAAATTAGAATATGGTACAGAAATCGAGGACCTACCCCTTCGGGATAGACCATCAGCCGTGGAGGGGCTGCAGCCCCTACCCACGGCTGCACCACCCATGGCCATAGGCTCTGCTTACAGCCGAGGGTGGCCGTGGCCGCCCAAGGCCTAGCCACAGCCCTGGGCATGCAGCTTGCGGCTGCAGGCGTTGCCTACAGCTTGGCAGCTGCTACGTCCAGCCCAGGCGTGTAGCCTATGGCTGTAGGCTTGGCCTGCAGCCCGGCATGGCTGCACATGGCCTGCGCCGTGGGCTGCCAGCCCCCCCGGGGCTGGAGGCTACCCATGGCGGCTGTTGGCCTCCGGGGTCGTGGGGTCGATGGTTCAAAAATCAAAAAAATTTTTTTTTTAAATTTGAGATTTAATTTTTAAATAATGTTTAAAAATATATAATTGAAAATTTGAAATTTTTGAAATTACATATTATTGCACATGATATTTAAAATTGTTTAAAATTTGTATTTGAAATTTAAATTCGAAATTTGAATTTGAAATTTGAACTTGAAATTTAAATTTTTTGTGATTTAAATTTTAAATGATTCTTGGGATGAGAAATAAATGGAGAGGCTACATAAAGATGGATACAAGAAGACGGAACAAAATTCAAGAACCAAAGAATGCTTTGGATGGAATTTTGTAATCTTTATTTTCTTTGTTCTAGGATGGAACCATGGCTTGGTTATTATTCTGTCAATTATTTTTTCTATGATATGTCATGGATGTATAAATATGTATTGATGGATGTTTTATATGCATATTTGATAACATGTCATATAGGATAGGTGAATGCCGCTCATACTATATTGATCATATATATTTGTCAAAACTTGCATGTTTTCAAAATATTGAGTGGGAGAGGGTTCCAAACAAAACCCACAACCTTCATTGTTGATCCATATGTAAAAGCATGGTAACGCCTCACGTCAGTTCTGCCCTGACCACACCCATCGGTAGGTGTTTACCGCCACCGGTGTACAAGGTTGGATCTCCTATGTGGAAAACGTGTTCAGGCACGATCCTATTCATGACTACCCTTCAATGGCTTGGTAGGATGTGGATCGGGTTACGTAAACAATGGTTATACACTCAAGACTAATTTAGTTATTAACCTTCCCTAAAAGATCTGTTAACTAAACTGGTGGCCAAAATAAGCGGTTATTAATATATGTCTTAACCTTGGAGGATTTAAGGCAACATATATTAATTAGACGGGTTCCAAGTTCTGACTATTTGTCTCATGACCACCCCTCGGTGGCTTGAGGCAATAGGTGTTGAGAACTACCGTTGTAATGCTACATGTTTTTCTAAGTTTCATATAGGAACATACTTGTATGTTTTATTTGCTAAATTATCTGTATATTTGCTTGGGCTTTGTAATGATGTCTAGTATAATTTTATTTCAGTTTGAAATGTCACCGACACCTCTCATTTTAATACTTACTGAATATAAGCTAAATGGTGATAATTATAAAGACTGGAAAAGAAATCTATTGATTGTTCTTAGTTGCGAGAGACACAAGTTCGTGCTGGACGAACCATACCCACCTGGGCCCAAACCTGACACACTACTTGAGGAGGTCCCGATTGCCTATACTCGTTGGAGAGAATCCAATGAGATAGCACGGTGCTACATTCTAGCTAGCATGACGAGTGCTTTACAAAAGTAGCATGAGACTTATCAAGGTGCTGGGGAAATCATGGAAAATCTAGAAGATATGTTCGGAGGCCAAGAAAAATTGGCTCGACAGTCTGCAATCACCAATGTTATGAACTCTAAGCAGAAGGCAGGTACTCCAGTAAAGGACCATATGATCACTCTAATAGGATTCTTTGCTGAGGCTGCCAAAAACGGTGCTGAGTTAGACTACAACACCCAGATTGAGATGGTGTTCAAAACTCTGTCAAAAGATTTTGTGGGGTTTAAGGCCACATACAATTTGGCAACAAGGGAGTTAGGACTAACCGAGCTCATGAAGTAACTCCAAGCTTATGAGCGGATGATCAGGGACGTGGATGCGATCCAACCCAAAGGAGAGGCCAACTTGGCAGAATCTTCCAAACCCTCGCAGAAGAGGAAAAGGCCAAATAAGAAGCAAGTGGCTTCCAGTTCTTCTAATCCTCCTATCTCGGATGTGAAGAAGAAGAAGAAGAACAAGAAGTCTAGGGACCCTAAAAAGTCCAAATGCTTCCACTGTGGGAAGGTAGGTCACTTCAAGAAGGCTTGCCAGGAATTCCTAGCCGCCAAGGGCAAGGAAGCTAAGGAACTTCACTATTTAAAAGCGTGTTTGGTGGAAGAATCGAAAGACTCTTGGGTCATTGATTCAAGCGCCACTAATCATGTTTGTGTTTCTATGCAGGGGTTCATGGAAATGAGAAGTCTACATGATAGGAGCCTCTCGTTGCAGACTGGAGATGGTAGCTTGGTGGTGGTTAAGGCAGTGGGAGATGTTTACCTTTACTTTGATGAATTTAGGTTTATTTTATTAAAAGACTGTTTTTATGTTCTTAATTTTAGGAGGAACCTTATATCAGTAGCTTGTTTAATAAAGGATTCTTATTCAGTTTCTTTTAGTAAAAGAGTTAATATTCGTAGAAATAAGTATTTTATCTGTTCTAGATGGATGGATGGAAACATATATTTGATCAAACCAAAGATGTACTCACTGCTTGACACCGAATTAATAGATAACTCTAAAAGGTTGAAAGTTTTTCACTCTAACAAGGCATATCTTTGGCATTTAAGACTTGGTCATATTAATCAGGATAGGATTCAAAGGTTAGTGAAAGACAGTCCTCTAGAATCTCTGGAGGAGGCCGTCTTCCTTAATGTGAGTCTTGTCTTGAGGGTAAGATGACTAAGAGGTCTTTTGGAGTTAAGGGTACTAGGGCTTAGGAACTCTTAGATATTGTGCACACCAACGTATGTGGCCTCATGAACGTTATAGCATGAGAAGGGTTCGAGTATTATGTCTCCTTTATAGACGATTACTCGAGATATGGATATGTGTCCCTCATGCAGCGCAAGAGCGAAACCTTTGATAAGTTCAAAGAGCATCGTACGGAAGTGGAAAAGCAATTGGGTAAATCCATAAAGACACTTTGATCAGATCGAGGTGGCGAATACCTCTCCGATGAATTTCTAGGACATCTTGTAGAGAATGAGATGTTTTCCCAATTGACTGTACCTGGTACTCCACAACAGAATGGTGTAGTCCAAAGGAGAAACAGGACCTTATTGGATAAGGTACGGTCCATGATGATTTATTCAATGCTGCCGTTATCATTCAAAGGATATGCATTACAAACGGTGTGCTATATTCTGAACCAGGTTCCAAGCAAATCAATTCCCAGGACTCAATATGAATTGTGGCATGGCAGGAAGCCCTCCCTTGGACATATGAGAATACGGGGCTGCCCGGCACATGTACTGGATGGGGATGCGAAGAAGTTGGAACCAAGATCAGAATTGTGTATGTTTGTAGGGTATCCTAAGGGAACTAAGGGAGGTCTGTTCTATAACCCGAAGGAATAAAAAGTCATTGTTTCAACCAATGCGACATTCTTAGAGGAAAGTCACATGAATGACTTTAAGCCTCGAAGCAAAGTGGTGCTAGAGGAGTTATCGGGTGAAAGAACTGCTCCACAGGTTTTGGTCTTGGAAGCAAATCCGAGTTTCGGTGAAAGACCTACAGACGATCAACAATTTAGGGAGCCTCATCGTAGTGGGAGGGTTTCGAAGAAACCTAATTTCTTCATGTATGATGCTGAGGTATACCAGGCCGAGGCTCATGAGCATGAGGATGATCCGATCACTTATGATGAAGCTATAAATGATGTTGATTCTAAATCTTGGAAACAGGCTATGAATAATGAGATGGATTCAATGAAATCCAACTCTGTTTGGAAACTTGTAGATCTGTTGGATGGGATAAAACCCATTAGATGCAAGTGGGTCTACAAAAGAAAGAAGGATGCGAAAGGGAGAGTGGAAACTTTCAAAGCTAGACTGGTTGCAAAAGGGTACACACAAAAGGCTAGAATCGATTATGATGAAACCTTTTTGTCTGTTGCTATGCTGAAGTCTATCCGTATTTTTCTATCCGTTATTGCGGCTCTCGATTACGAGATCTGGCAAATGGATGTCAAGACGGCATTCTTGAATGGCCATCTTAAGGAATGTATCTACATGATATAGCCCAAAGGGTTCATGGCAAAAGGCGAAGAAAGAAAAGTCTGCAAGTTGCTTAGATCCATTTATGGATTAAAGCAAGCATCCAGCTCATGGAACCAGAGATTTGATCAAGCGATCAAGGCATTTGATTTTGAGCAGAACGTTGATGAACCCTGTGTTTATAAACGTATTAAGGATGGAAAAATGGTCTTTCTGGTACTCTATGTCGATGATATACTACTCACTGGGAATGATGCAGGAACTTATCATCGGTCAAGCTTTGGCTGCACTAACAGTTTGACATGAAGGACTTGGGAGAAGCTAATTATGTTCTAGGCATTCGTCTCTTCAGAGATCGAAAGAACAAAATGATAGCATTATCCCAAGCTTTATATATAGATAAAATAATTGACATGCAATGCAATGCAAGAGGCAAAGAAAGGTTATTCATTAGGAAATTCCCTAAGCATTAGAGACATTTTGATGTATTTATTTTGAACTGGATAATAAAATTATATATATACAGAGGTTATTTATTACATTGCTGTTTGTCCTCATTCTATTTATATGTTAAAGTAAATGTAAGCAAATATGGCTCCGTGACTGCTTGTGTTAAAACTGTTAGAACGTTGCGTGCAATGGACTTTTGTATGCGAGAAGACAATGTTCTAAAGTAAGTGGTCTAAACTAAGGTCTGTATTCTATGGGGTTAGACCGAGCATCTAACTCATGTTAAGACTATTATGTTATCTAAAGCCATGGTGGGGATGGTTTGTCTTGACTGCCTGGAGTATAGACTCCTAAGTAGAGACATAGATATGTTGCTTGGTGGTGACATATTAGACCGGGACTAAAGCGTGATTGATCTACGTAGTCCGCTATGAGTGGATCAATCTGCTTTTGACGCTCATTGCGCAGTAACCTTAATCCTGAGTGAATAAACTACTTCATATATACGACTTGTGTACTTTGATGTTCCAATGTCTAAAGAATCTCAGAGGTATTAAGCTTATAGACCGATTCGTTGGGTGCACGATTTGTATACCATGAAGGGTTTGTTTACAGATATCGGAATCATAACTCTAATAAGGAGTTAAGGGTATCCTCTTAAAGGCATTATACTGGATGTAAAAATGGACAAGGCCTTGGGTATTCTGCTGGGCGGATGACTTCTTATTCACATATGGTGAATAATCATTTTCTTATTCGGTAGTATAATGGAACTTTAAGATAGCCTGATCAATAGGATCGAACGGACTTTGACCTAAGGCTGATCATGGATATCATATGAGGGTTCTGTATACATGACAAGGTCATTGGACAATAGCTTGTCACAGGCTTATGTAATACGGTATATAATTGGGAGTTCAATTTTAGGTTTATAGTGGTGTAACTCTGAAATTAGTGATCGTATGATTGAGTTGTTCGGTAAAGAATGATGATCATATGGATTCACGGGAGCCCGATTATATATGTCCAATTGGTCCCTCTACTAGCTCTATATAATTCCTTAATGATTGGCGAATTGATTTGTGTATGCTATTGGCTAGTTGATTATACATAGATGGTGTTGACATAGGATTAGGATGGTGGACAAGATTTTCTCTGGTTGAATTCAGATTTTGTTTTGTATAATAGAGTACATAATTATTCGAACTCTAAATAAAATTGCCATGATTTTATTTGAGATTGGATTGGAGTTGTAAAAAATTATCCACGAGAATAAAATTAAAAAAAAAAAACAACCTTTTTGTGGAGTTCGAAATTCGAAATTTGAATTTTGAAATTTGAAATTTAAAATTTGAAATTTAAATTTTGAATTTGAAATTTGAATTTGAAATTTAAATTTGAAATTCGAATTTGAAATTTGAATTTGAAATTTGAAATTTAAATTTGAAATTTGAATTTGAAGTTTGAATTTTGAAATTTAAACTATGAAATTTGAAATTCAAATTTTGAATCATAGTCCATGAAGGATTCGAATTTTTTGTGGATAATCCACATGGAGAAATTTGAATTTATGTTGGATTGTGAAGAGGAAAATCTTGTTTGACTCCTACTTGAATTTTGAATCCTAAATCTAACAAAAGTGGCTGAATTTTGTAGAGGAAAATCCTCCAAGATATTTTCGATTTTTGTGGATAAGGATGCAGGGAAAAATTCAAGTTTCAATTACAGTTGAATTTGGATTCTCTTCCCCCTAAAAGTGGCTGAAATTTTGAGGGTAAATCTCAAGGAGATTTTCGGTTATTTTGGATAAGGATGAGATAAAATTCAAGCTTGAAAATCCTAGTTGAAATTTGATTCTCCCCCTACTTTTTTTGGCCTAAATTTTTGAGGCGATCTTGGAAGAGATTTTCGGATTTTTTGGTTGGATAATGGTGAGAAAAATTTAAGTTAAAATCCTTTTTGAATTTAGGATACAAAATCCTAGAGTTGGCCGAAATCTTTTGGTGGTTTTTTGGTTGAAAAAATTCAGATTTTGTGGATGGATAAGGGAGAAAATCTTCTCCTAATCCAATTCGAATTCAGAGGATCACCTCATGCAAGTCTATAAATAGAGGTCTTGCCACTCCAGTTCTCTTAGAGCACAGACTCTCAGGTGAGTAGGCTTATTGTTGCATAACTCACCGTGACAATAAGTTCTTTAGAGATCTGGGTGGTCAGAAGAAGACTAGTAGTGCTAGCATACCGATCGAGGTTTAAAGTGCCCACACACTCAGTCATTCGGGAATTGGAGAATAGTAGAGAAGGCTAGTTGGTTGAAACTCTCTGATCATTCTCCTCCTGTAGATTGGCATCCTTGAGGTATGAGTTTAAATTGTTTTTGGTTTAATGTATATGGCATCATGAGATATTTAACAATCTTGAAAAAATTTTATTGTTCCACTGCGCCACTCTGATACGTTTTTACCAATTTATTTCCTACACATTGCCGCTCCAATCCACAAAATCAGCATGGCCAAGCTCGTGCCACTAGGGGACAGCTGCATGCTATTCAGATCAGAATCGAGGGTCCATCAATCACACAGGGTAGATTGGAAGCTCCCGAGACGCAAGGGAGGATCTACGCCTTCACTAGAGAGGATGCAGAGGCCAGAACCTTGATGGTGGTGACAAGTTAGCTTTCTATCACCAACTTCACTGCATTAGGAGTGTTTGATTTTAGAGCTACACACTTATTTGCATTCTCAGAATTTGCTAGGAATTAGACAAGAACCTAGCTAAGATGAATCAAACTTTTCGAACTGCCCTTCCTTCTAGGGAAGTTTTGTTGTCTAGCTATTGAATACGTCACATGCCAATAGTTATTAGTGGGCACGAGCTGAGCATGGACCTAATCATCATCGATATGTGTGACTACGATGTGATTATGAGAATGAATTTCCTCACCAAGTACCATGTCATCATAGACTACCAAATATGAGAAGTTACATTCGAACCAATTGGGCATGAGAAGTTAATCTACAAGGGCGTATCGCCAAAGCAACCTAAGACGATGATATTAGCTATGAAGGCCCACAAGCTACTAACCAGCGGATGCACTAGTTTCTTAGCGCACATAGTAGACAAGACTTAAGAGGCTGAGATAGGACTTGAAGGCGTACTAGTGGTTTGAGAGTTTGCGGAGGTATTCCAAAAGGATCTTCCAAGACTTCCACCCGAGCGAGAAATATCTTTTGAGATCGAGCTATTACCAAGATCAGCCTCCATCTCTAAGGCCCCCTACAAAATGGCTCCCACAGAACTAAAAGAGCTTCAGACTCAGTTAAAGGATCTAATGGACAAAGGCTTCATCTGACAAAGCTGTTCACCGTAGGGAGCACCTGTTTTGTTTGTAAAGAAGAAAGATGGAACACTGAGAATGTGCATAAACTATCAGGAGCTGAATAAGATCACAATCAAGAACAAGTACCCATTGCCATGGATCAACAATCTATTCGACCAGCTCTGAGGTGCTGTCATATTTTCAAAGATTGACCTATGTTCTGGATATCATCAGCTACAAATTTGAGATGAAGACATACCCAAGATGGCTTTCTGAATGCACTATGGGCATTACGAGTTCCTGGTCATGTCATTCGAATTGACAAATGCCCCCGCAGCTTTTATGAACTTAATAAACCCTGTGTTCAAAGAATTCTTAGACAAGTTTATCATTGTGTTCATCGATGACATACTTGTATAGTCCAAGACAGAAGAGGAGCATGAGGAGCCCTTAAGAGCTGTCTTGTGTAAGCTACGAGACCATCAACTATATGGCAAATTTTTCAAGTGCAAATTTTGGCTGGAGAAGGTCAATTTTCTTGGTCATGTGGTCTCCAAGGAAGGAGTGATAGTAGACCCGGCAAAAAATTGAAGCAGTTAGTGATTGGCCAACTCCGAAGAATGTAATAGAAATCCACAGCTTCCGAGGGCTAACAAGCTATTATCGGTGCTTTGTTGAAGGTTTCTCAAAGTTAGCCGCCCAACTCACTACACTTACCAAGAAGGAGAAGAAGTATAAGTGGATTGACAAGTGCAAAAGGAGTTTTCAGGAGCTAAAACGAAGACTCACGAGCCGATTCTGACAATACCAGATGCTGGACAAGGAAATTTTGTGATTTACAGCAACGCGTCCAAGATCAGATTAGGAGTCGTACTGATGCAGACTGGTAAAGTGGTCACATATGCTTCACGGTAACTTAAGAACCATGAAAGGAACTACCCGACGCATGACCTGGAGCTAGCGTGGTCGTCTTTGTGCTTAAAATATGAAGGCATTACCTATATGGCGTTAAGTGTGAGATCAACACTGACCACTAGAGCCTTAAATATATCTTTATGCAGAAGGAGCTTAACATGAGGTAGAGAAGATGGCTAGAACTGGTGAAGGATTATAACTGTGAAATCCTATATCATCCAGGAAAAGTTAATAAGGTGGCCGATGCACTGAGTAGAAAGCATACCTCATCGCTTATGGCCATCCATGTCGTACCAGAAGCACTACAACAGGAGCTACGGAGCAGCGAGATTGAAATTTTGACAGGGAGGTTGTCTGAAATAACCCTCTAGTCAACACTCCTAGAGGAAATTAAAGCCAGCCAAGACCTCAATTCAACCTTAATCAAGCTCAAAAAGGAGGCAACAGAGGACCAGAGTTCAGAGTTTTAAGTCTCTAGGGATGGCATACTCTATTTCAGAGATAGAGTATGTGTTCCAAAGGATGAAGAAATCTAGAGAAGGATCCTTTCTGAAGCCCATGACATGCCATACTCGGTACATCCAGGGGCAAATAAGATGTACTAGGACTTAAAAGAGAGTTTTTGGTGGCTAGGGATGAAAAAGAACATCACCGAGTTCGTAGCGAAGTGCCCACATGCCAGAAAATCAAAGTAGAACATCAGCGACCAGGAGGAGAACTACAAAAGATTGAGTTAGCAGAGTGGAAATGGGAGCAAATTACAATAGATTTCATGGTCGGATTGCCCTGAACATCAAGCTGTAACGACGCAATCTGGGTAATCGTGGACCGATTGACAAAATCAGCTCGATTTTTAGCAACAAAGCTGAGCCACTTGGTGGAAGGGTTAGCCAAAATGTATGTAGCTCAGATAGTAAGTGTGGCGGCCCGCCCCTTGTGGAGATCATACAATACTATTACAGTTGAGCTTATCGCTAACTGCGATAGATTGTACTCTCGTGGGTCGCCGGCTTGTCTCTCTCTCTTTTAAAATCATGTCGTTTTTGGGGAATTTTTTTTTCTTTTTCTTTAAACATCATATAAAACCTTTTTCCACTATTTACTTTGTTGATAAGTACAAAGCAATATAAATAATACAGTACTTTTGTAAAATATATTTATAATTACAAAAGAACTGTTTCCCCTTTTTTCCCTTCACTTTAACGCTCAGCGGGAAGACTCTGGCAGTACCATATCCCTCGCCCAGTTATCCCATTTGACACGCGCCATCCCGTCCGCATCCAGTCAAACAAGCTACTGAGCTGGTCGCTTACCTGCAACATTAGCAAAAATGGTGAGCTACAGGCTCAGTAAGTTCAAACATGCAAGAAATAAAATTTCTATGAATAGTACTATTCATCATGAATAGTATCGTTGACCACTATTCATATGTGAATAATAACTTTGACCACTATTCATGGTGAATAGTAAGTTTGACCACGACACCGTGTCACACTGGTACATCTACCGTGATGTTAGTGCTCTCACTAAACTGTCTTATGCTCAATTATGGCACAGTTTCAGTTTTAGGTCATTATCTTTGATTATGTTCTGGTTTTGAGCTCAGGTTGGCAGTACCATTTAAGTGCGCATGACTGGGAGCGGTACATTAGTGCTGACCTCCACAGCCTTAATCTCATAGCCCCGAAGGCAAAATAGTACATGACTGGGAGTGGTACATCAGTGCTGACCTCCACAGCCTTATCTCATAGCTCCGAAGGCAAAAGTACCTCCCTATACGGAAGGCTGGTACGCCAGAAAGTGGTTTCATTACCGACTTTTTAACATTCTAACCCGGTGACTTCACATTGTCCCGTGGTTAGGAATGGTTCACATTTTAATTTTAGTTGAGTGAGTTTTATTAACCTCGCTCTAGTGCCCGAAGCACAATTAACCATGTGTCCCATTCTTATAGTGCCCGAAGCACATTACGTCTCTCTCTCTACTCTATAATAGTGCCCGTAGCACATATGTACCTAACTTATAGTTAGTACATTAAAGTTAGCACAATATTGCTATATGTTGCAGACAGGTAAATGTCTGAACTTACCTTATCAGTCTCTTTCCTTTCTTTCTCTCTTGGATCTCGGATCGCCTTCCTTGTAGGTCGATTTTTGGATCCTACAGACAAAACCTTGTCTGTTAATTTCATTCCCATTTATAGCTTTTATTTTTCATTAAAAGCTTAAATAAAACCTATTTATAACTTTTTAGGCTTTATTTATCATTTTCACCATTTTCCCCAACTTTTGTAAAATTACGATTTTGCCCCTGTATTTTGGTAAAATTACGATTTTGCCCCTGACGGAAATTTTCCCGATCCAGACTGCATTTTTGGCTCTCAGGAACTTTTCTGACTCTTTTCTAATCATTATCGGGTTCGTTTCTATTTTATTTCCACTTTTTGCTTTCCCGGCCCTCGGGAGGCACTATTCCGACCCTTACGTCGGTTTAGCGATTTTCTTTCATTTCGGAGCCTCAAATGAACGTTTCACTAGTATTTAAAACGTTCATCTAGACTTTCCCGACCTAGGTCTCTGAGGCTCGGGTTTTCCATTCCCGACTCGGACCTTTATTTCATTTCCAAAAACGCCCCCCCTCGGGGTTGGTTTTCAATTTCACTCGTGTTTTAAATTTTTAAGGGGACGGTTACTATTCACGAACCACCCCTTAGGTTTTCCTTATTAAAATTTTCCGTTAGGGACTCGGGTTTCTGTCCCGGCCCTAACTTTTTATTTTTTTTTCCATTTTACCCCAAATGCTGTTTTCGAAATTTCGGCAGCATTTCGGTGTAATTTTAAGGCTTCCGGCGTTAGGTACGCCTCGAACCGTATGTACCTGCCACGTACTATACCACAAGCCTATTTTATGTAAAAGTTTTCCAAACTTTTACATAAAAACCCACAAAATTCCAATTCCACATTATCAGCCACGTAACAAAATTTTTTTCACAATTTTACCCTTAATTTGGTTTCGGTTTTCACAACCAAACCAAACCAAATTTTGTCAAACTTTCACCACACCTTAGGCCATTCAAATGTCACGTTTTTAACACATTTTCAAGCCCATTTTCTTTGCATTTTCAACCAATTTTCCTAGGGTTTTTACCCTTGTATAACCCACGGCCAAAGAATGAAAACATGCCAAACAATTTTGTTTCATTCTTTCCATTATAAATTCATCATTTGCATATTGAAATGCATAATTCCAATCAACCAAATACCACATAAAACCATGAAAATTTTTCTTCCAAACCATTATTAAACCCCACGGCCATTTAATGTAATTCACACCAAGAATTTTTTTTTAAGCTTTTCACCATGACATACAAGCTTTATTCTTCACCAATTTCAACTTTGAAAGCATGTTAGCAATTAACCACAAAGTTTTCTCATTGGTTACCTAAGGTAACCCACGGATTTTCCTTTGAAAAACCAACCAAAATTTGGTTTTTCTTTAAACAAATTACATGGTTTTCTTACTTATTACAACCTTAACAAAACCCAACATCAATTTCCATGAAAAACAACCAAAATTTTCCATCTTTTTCTCACTATTCACCCACGGATTTCATGAAGAAAAACCATGAAAAAATCAAGTGCAAGGGAAGTTACCTTGATCTAATGCTTCCTTTGTCTTCAAGGAGTGTTTTGACACACTTTTTGTGAAGAAATTTTGAAGAAAAAGCTTGGTTCTCCTTTGGTCCCTCACGTACACACCATGGAAAATAACTTAGCAAATTTTTCTTTGGTTTTGGCTTAAAAACATGTCTCGGCCTTTTGTTCCAAAATGTTGCCGACTTATGCAAACCAAAAGCCAATTAATTTGGCTTTAAACCAATGAAATTTTGACACCTTTCATGCCTAATTCTTTCTCCATTTTTCAAAAATTAAAAAGGGTAAATTTTGGCCAAATCTTGGCCTTTAGATCAAAAGGTGATTAAATCCTAGCCATTAATGCCACCAACCACCTTATTTATTTCATTTATTAATCTAGATTTATGATGTCATAAATGCAAAAGTGAAAGTTGACTTTGACTTTTACTATTCACATTAATTCGACTACTTTTTGACCGATACCGGTTCGAGTCGAAATTTTCCTGAAATCGTCTCGGCGTGTTCCTGAGGTCTCCTGTGCAGTCTGATCAATTTAATCTGCTTCCATTTGATCAGAATCAATCCCGGAAGTTTACCGTCTTTTATTGGCTCGGTTAGGGTTTTCAATGCCGATTTTGGCACCGTTTCACCCGTTTCAACTCAGTGAATTTTTCCAACACTGAATTCTTACTCGTCAGTATTGTTAGAACATTTTCACATATTCTAAACAATATACATACATTTATTTCACTCTTTAAATAGTACAAATTGTTATATACATACAATTGTACATTTTTGTCTGAGAATTGCCTGAATTTCTCGGTTGTCACAGTAAGGTTGCACGGTGTACCCAAATCGATCATTTCAGATTGTGATGGACACTTCACTTCAAGATTTTGGTAAAGCGTTCAAGCCTCTTTGGGAACCAAGTTAAAGTTTAGCACAGTTTTTCATCCTCAGACTGACGGCTAGCCTGAGAGAACTATTCGGACACTAAAAGATAGGCTGAGAGCTTGTGTCCTAGACTTCAAGGGGAATTGGGACCAGAAGCTACCATTGATACAGTTCTTGTACAACAATAGCTACCATTCCTCGATCAGAATGGCATCGTATGAGGCACTCTACGGAAAGAACTGTCGATCTCTGGTGCACTAGCATGAAACCGAAGAGAAACAGCTTACTAGCACTGACTTCATCAAGGATATGACGGTAAACATAAAGCTTATAAAAGAAAGGCTGGAGATGGCATACAGTCGCTAGAAGAGCTACGTCGACAAAGCCGCAGACCCCTCAAGTACCAAGAAGGAGACTTCATGTTTCTCAAAGTGGAACCCATGAAAAGCGTGATGCGCTTTGTGAAGAAAGGGAAGCTGAGTCCTAGGTATATAGGACCCTTCAAGATCATCGAACAAGTTGGGAAAGTGGCTTACAGGTTAGCCCTTCCTCCCAAATTGGCTTCAGTGCATAACGTCTTTCACGTCTCAATGTTGAATAAGTACAGGCCGGGCAGCTCCCACATTCTAAGTCAAGAGCTGGTTAAAGTACATGCTGATCTGACCTATGAAGAAAGACCCATGTAGATTTTAGCCAGGGAAAATAAAGTCCTCAGGAATAGAGTTATCCCACTTGTAAAAGTGTTATGGCAGAACCACAACATAGAAGAAGCCACATGGGAATAGGAAGAGGATATGAGAAGAGACTTCCAGGATTTATTCTAATTTTCGAGGATGAAAATTTTGTATGGGGTGTAAGTTATAAGGACCGCCCATTCCTGTAAGTTAATTTTCATGTAATGAGAAATTGAGGATTAAATTGATGCCATTTGGTGCAAATTCGCAGAATACAGTCAGGTACACGGCTGTGTAAGAAGCCGTGTACCGATCGGACTGTATATATAAGAAAGGCCGTGTGAGTGAACATGGCCATGTAGTATAACCTGATCAGGTACACGACCATGTAAGTGGCCGTGTACCGCTCAGGTAAATGGACATGTTCCAAGACATGGCTGTGTTGAGCAAGCTCAACTAATACACGCCCGTGTCCGGAAGGTACACACCCGTGTTGCCCTATTCATACCCGTGTAAGAGGCCGTGTAATGAGCTGAGAGCCGTTGAAAAGACTTTTATGATTTGTGGAACCTACTTACTATACAATAAGTACTTAAGTTGGAAAATACAATGTATTTTCTCGTTGAATAGATCAAATAGGTACGGTGCTGTTTAAGTACTATTCATGCAGTGAAAGGGGCGATCGACAGTAAACCCAGTCCACCCTAATAAGTGTATGAGATGCGCAGTGTCAGGAAACCGGTCCGAACGACCATTTCTTGACACAAGACTGGTAAGCAGATCACCAGAATACTCGGACGGAACATTTGAGCACAATAGCGAGAGATAAACCCTAGTAAGGGTACGACATAGAGAAAATGGTCTGGACGACCTCTTCTCCCCTAGAGACTGACAAAATCAGAGTCAGAGTACTCAGACTAGTCAGTTAAATGAAAGACAATGAATAGTGAAAAGCGCAGTGTCAAGTTACTGGCTAAGACGGCCTTAATTTGACCTAAAAATGATATATTAGTAGTCAGTAGGCTCAATCTGGTCAATTGGCCATAAAACGAGAATTTTAGTATGGGAGATATGCAGTATCGGCAAGAGGGTCAAGACGACCTTATCTCGCCTCGAAACTGATATATTTAGACTCAGAATGCCCAAATTAGTCAATCGGGCACCTGACATGTTTTTCAAAGTAGGGTCACACAGATCCTAAAAACTGATCCAGATGACCCCGGATGGACATAAAACTGATAAAAATGGAATCAACATATCCAAATTAGTCAAGAGAGACTGTGTCTGAAATTTCACCCAAGAACGCCTCGGTTTGCATGCGAAAGGACAACATAATGTAGACACAAGCACAGTATAGGAAACGAACAGTAAAATAGACTGATAAAGGGCTCTTAGACAGTATAACAAACCAGGAATTGACAAATTAGACAAGAGAGACTGTGTCTAAAATTTCACCCGAGAATGCCTCGGTTTGCATGCGAAAGGATAACATAATGCAGACACAACCACAGTATAGAAAATGAACAGTAAAATAGACTGATAAGGGGCTCTTAGACAGTATAATACAACTAGGAATTGACAGTATAAAAATCGGATTTAGAAATCTAATTTTTGGGTGATAATTGGAACACTACCGAGAAATAATCGAACACCGTAGTAGAAAATTAGACTGCAAGAGAAGCCAACACAAATAAAATTTTGGCCACAAAATCCATGCCCCCTTAGCTACAAAAGTAGCTGAAAATTGCTACTACATAGCCCAAAAGGTGACCAATAAAAAATGCAAAAGCCATGACACATTGAATGAAATATTCAAGAGATTTTTAAGCACATGGTCAAAGGGAAATTTTTTAATCCCCTTCCATTTAAGGCAGCAGCCCTCGGTTTCTTGGACTGAAAAAGGGTAGCAAAATTTGTCCCTTGATTAGGCAAAAATGGTAGACAATAAAGTTGGTTTAGGCTTAAGCGAGCTTGGTTAGAATTGACTATAAAAGGCACACATGACTTAGTGATACCATTTCCTTCTTTTGGCTCCCAAAACACCACAACCATTTCTCTCATTCTTCTAGCTGTAGCCGACCCCTCTAAGTCACCAAAAGACTTCATTTTCAAGCCATAAATCATACTAAAAACTCTAAAAATCTAGCCCCTCCAAGTTCATGTAGTTGACCTCAAATCCCAGCCATCCTAAGTCCATTCATGGGTAAGGTTTCTAATCAATCTTTGTGGTTTTAGTTATTATTTTGGTTTGATCTTAAGAGAAATTATTTTGGTGTTTTGATAGCACAAAACCGACCCCTATCCTCTTAATTTCCACATGGCCATTTTGGTTCCTCAAGCCCTAGTTTGGATTGTGCTTGGACCATAGCAAAAGAGGTAAAAACCGAAAACCCTATCTTGTGGGTAGATGATTTTTAAGTTCGATCAAGATCATTTATGTGTATTTGTTTACGCAAATGGTTTGTAATAAGTTTATTTTGAGCCCTTAACTTTTCATTTTTAAGTTTATGTGGTTGTGGTTGTGTTTAAGAGAAATTATTTTGGTGTTTTGCTAGCATAAAACCGACCCCTATCCTCTTGATTTACACATGGCCATTTTGGTTCCTCAAGCCCTAGTTTGGATTGTGCTTGTCCCATAGCAAAATAGGTAAAAACGAAAAAACCTATCTTATGGTTAGATGATTTTTAAGTTTGATCAAGACCATTTATGTGTATTTGTTTATGCAAATGGTTTGTAATAAGTTTATTTTGAGCCCTTAAATTTTCATTTTTAAGTTTATGTGGTTGTGGTTGTGTTTACATTATTTTTACGAATGGTTATGTGCAAATGAGAGCATGAACATTTTTAGTGATTTGGACACAATCTGTCCTCAAGGAAAGGCCATGGATTTTGGCTATTTTGACCCTCTTAGGTTCTGAATTTAGGATTTGGTAAAACATGATGTTTTAAGGAAATTTTGTTACAGTCATTTTTGTGGTCAAATAGCCTTTCGCCAAAAACGACACTACGATGGGTTTTATGAGTGGTTTTCACTCGGTGCCCAAAATTGGGAATAAAATCCAAGCCCAGACATAGGTAAGGGTTTTGCTGAAAACAAACCCCTTAAAGTTTGAACCGGACTTCAGGCTCAACATGAAAGTTGTAGAACACGTCAAAACCTTTAAGAAAACTTGTGCATTTTTTAAAAATTTAGCCGTTTCGGGCCTCAAACAGAGTCGTTTTCAAAGTGATGTAAAACTGGGAGTTTTGCAAAAAATTGGGCACACAGGCCATGGGTTCTGTGGTGGCCCACCCTGAATTGAGGCCTCAATGGGTAACAGGCATCTTACTTGTAACTTGTTCTTGTTAAATTACTATTTGTAATTAAAATGATTTTTAATCTGAAAACCAAGGGATTTTTTTTTTAACTGTTGGGGATTGTGAATTGTAAAAATATAAACAACATACAACATAGGATATACTACTATTATACTAGTTGTACATAATTTACATCATGATGTATTTTCCAAATACAACTTAAAATCTGCTCTCAAAATAACACTTTTAATCTGCTCAGCGGAAAACAGCAGCAGGACCATTTCCCTCGCCTAGCCCTGAAGGTAGATGCAATCCCGCCCCTCGTCCATCCTCTGTCTACTGGTGTACAGGTTTCTTACTTACAACATGAATAAACTAGTGAGCGACAGGCTCAGTAAGTTCAAACATACATGTAGGAACATAAATCACAAAATCCTGAAAAAGCACTATTCACATGAATAGTAAGTTTGACTTTTAATCATAAATAGTAAGGTTGACTTTGACGAGTACTATTCAATTCAACTAGTATCTAAGCTACTGCATAGTCTTTTAGCACATTTCATGCTCAATTATGAATGTTATGAAATCTTAAGTCTTTATCTGATACTGAATTCTGCTATTGGGCCCCTGAATTGGTCGTACCGTAGTACGCGCATAACTGAGAGGGACTCTGGGAAGCAACCCACTGGCTAATGCTCTACAGCCTGAAAATATCAGACTTCCAAACTCGGGACTTGTCACCAGCAGTTTGAAGTCCTACTGTAACTGTAACTGGAAACTGAGAAACCTCCACTTGTATGGGAGGCCGGTACGCCAATACTGATTTAATCACTAAGTTTCTGGTGGTTCCTCACCGATGGCAATTATGCTGCCTCTTGTGTCTGGAACTCTCTGTAATTTATTCTGTAGTTTTTTTAAGATTTTATATGTTATGTTAGTGTGCCTACCGCACCTAACTACTAAATTTTTGTCATTATATCACATAAGCATACTTAGTAAATTCATGCTGCAGACATATAAATGTTTAAACTTACCGATATTTTACTAGCAATTCCTTCCCTGAGTTAATCAGCTTCTTTAAATCGCCTCTTGGTTGCTTTTCTATAACCAAAATAAATTGCAGTTATTTTTACTATTCACTTCATATCTAAAATATAGTGAAAATATAAAATTTCTAATTGAAATTCTTAAATAATCATTTTAGGATTCATATTTTTAATTCTGGAATCATTCTGCTGCATGAAAAAATATTCCGGGCCTTAATATTACTTATCTGAACTTTTTGATAAAATGACCGTTTTACTCCTAACTTTCGACAAAATGACCATTTCATCCTTAACGGGTTTTCCCTCATTTGTTTGACTTACCACTCTATTTTAACATTTAGAATTTTAATAAAATTATTCTGAGGCTTTTACAGCCTTTTTCTAACAATTTATAAAATTTTGGTCAAAATGACTATTTTGCCCCTGACGGGATTATAGACCGAGAAATTCTTGTTTTATCATTTTATCTAGATTTTCTGATCCCAAAAATCCTAAAATAATGTTTCTTATGTTTTCCCAAACTTTTACAACATTTTATGTAAAAACGCTCGAGTTACTATTCACCCGACCCTCGGGGTCGTTTCTCGTTTTTCTAGCCTTTCCGGATCTCAAATGACTGTTTTACAAGTTATGTAATGGTCCCTTATTCTCTTCTCAAGCTTATGTTTCCGAGGGGCCTCGGGTTTCCAGTTCCTGACCCTACTTTTACTACTCGTTTACCAAATTACCCTTCGGGCGTTTTGAAAATTTCAGCAGCATTTCCGCTGAAATTCTAGGTTCCCGGCGTTTAGGAAACGCCTCGAAACCATCTATCATATTCTACGCTGCCAAGTATTATACCAAAAACCTAATTTTACGTAAAAGTTACAAACTTTTTACGTAAAATTTCATCACAAAACTTGCTTATTTTTAACGGAATTTCGACCCGTTCTTTATCATTTTTAGGCCCGGTTTTATACTCAAATCACACATTACCATAACTTAACAAAACTTTCTCATTTTCCACTAAACTCATACTCGGTTTTTCTTCAAAAACCCTAAACAAAAATTTTTGTTTTATAACTCAAATTCTTCTTATTTGTTTTCCACATCAACACATTCATTTTTCACCACAAAACCCTAACATAACTCTTCAAAATCTCACACATTATCCCATATATTTTCCTTGGAAAATCAACCTCAAAATTTTGGTTTCATTTCCATTTTTTTCTTTCTTGTTTTCTACACAAAATCAACATCACATCTTCTATACACAATCAACACAAAATCTCATTTTTTTCTTCCTTTCTTTCCCACGGTTTTGAATTAAAAAATAACACCAACATTTACTATTTTTCAATCTCATTTCATCTATTTCTTTCTTTCCATTTCCACATGATTTTCAACATAAAAAATCAACCAAAACAACATGAAAATTTCATCATTCTAACCCTAATAATCCACGGTTTTGATGAAAGAAAAACACACACAAACTTGCTTTTCATGCTCATGATTTCACACTTGTTTTAATCATTCACCATTTACACACTTTCAAGCATAAATCAATGAAACAAAAACTTATTTTCTTCCCATTAAAACAGCCCATTCCGCACGGTTTTTCTTCATGAAAAACAAGAAGAAATGGTACCAAAATGAAGGATTACCTTGCTTGCTTGATAACTTGAATCTTGTGATGAATTTTTCACTCTTTCTTGCACAAATCTTGAAGAAATTTTTGAGCTTTCTCTAAGGGTGATGCACGGCTGCTCTAATGGATGAAAACCAGAAAATTTTCTGGTTTCTAAGTCCCCAAAATCATGCATATAAACAGCCAAAAAGGAGGGACCAAATTGCAAAGGATTTAAGGGTATTTTAGTAAACTTTTTGTGTAATTTTTCTACTCTTTAGGGGCTGTTTTGCAATTAAACAAAAAGGACCAGATTTTCATCTGATTTTGGCCCCAAAATCTGCCACATATGTGCCCTAGTAGCTTCAAGAATTTTGCTTAAGCTTCCTTTGACTTTTTCTAGTTGACTTTGCATTTTAACCATTGATTTTTCGTGACTTTAAACCCTAGCCCTTGGATTGGAATGTATCCTTACATCCATTCAAAGGCAAACACTCAATCTTTGACTTCTTATATATATTTGGAGTCAAACTTTTGACCAAAAATCAAACCGAAGATTTTTGCACTAAAATCGTATAGACGAGTTCCTGAGGCTGTCCGCACGATCGGTTTTCCTTATTTCGCTCCGGTTTGCCTAAAAATGAATACTGTAAGTATTTTGTCTTTTAGTGGTTTATAGTATATTATCAAAATTTTTGAAACTGAAAAGGCATAATTCGTCCGATGGTTCGATAAAATTTCCTGTTTCTGAGTACTCTCTTGTCTGCACTGTCCGAACATTTCTGTGCATTCTAAATAGTATTAAAACATATATTTTGTAGTTTTTCACATGAAAATCATAGAGTACACAGGTTATACAAAATTTCTAGAAGCAGTAAAATTTTGCGATTATGACAGGTTCAATGAGTTTAGGAGTTGTTAGAGTTAGATTTAGCTTTGAGATGAACACGAGAATTATTCATCTCGTCGAGGATGAAAAGTTTCATGTTTGCTAAATTTGCAAACAAAGTCATTTTGATCAAGTTTCAAAGCAGTTTTCGAAAGTGGTTCAAAAACCACCCTTAAAATATAACCCCAAAAATTTGTTTTAGCACTTTAAAATATACACATGGTTTTCATAAAAACGTCCTCACCTTCCAACGGGATGATAAGGGACGGTTTCAAAATACGTAAATTTTCCAAGGATTTTATAAGGCGACCAAAACCACTTTTTTTCTAAAATAACCCGAAACAGTGTGTGTAGCCCGGTAGGCTACCACACCAAACAAGCCTTAGTAGCCTGGTGGGCTACCATACCAAACAAGCTATGATAGCCTGGTAGAACAAGCAATAGTAGCCCAGTAGGCTACCATATCCAAACAAATGAAGTAACTTGGTCGGTTACTATACTAAGTTCACGCATAGTAACCCGACAGGCTACCTAGTTACCAACGCACGAGGTAACCGGTCAGTTGATTGGTCAGTAACCAGTTAGGGACCTTGTTCTGAACAACATTATGAGGAACGATGATTAATCTTTCAAGAAGACAATTAATCAAACAATGATAGAAGTAGATGCCAATTCCCCAAAGTAGGCCAAGAGGGTACCGATGGACCTCAGTACCACATAGAAGCGCAAGTTACAGTCACTAACGGTAATGGTGACTTAGCAAGAGTATTAACGAGAAATGCTATTGATGATAGGTGGTAACCTGTAAGCTGATAGTGGCGTGAGTACGAGTTGCTTGCAACTAGATAAGTACAACTCCACCTACGGCATGAATAAAATGCTTTTAAAACGATGTTTTTACAATATGTTAAGTATGTATGCCATGCACACGTTGTTGCACAGCATGTATAAGAGCATGTAGTTTCACAATCAAGTAGATTACTGAAAGAACAAGTTAGATGCCGTAAGTTCCTATCGCGTAGGATTTGGGATAGCTTAGAGAAGCATATGACTAGAGCAGATAAACAAGATGGAATTAAATAGGTGTGTCATACCAGCCTTTTCAGTTGAAGAGGTTTTCAAGTTTAAGTAATTTAAAGCAGAAAATTGAGCATCTGTTGATGGCTCTCCAGCTTTTTAGTGACCTCAGGCGTTACCGTTGGTCTGTGCATACACGGTACTAATACATGGCCCCTAAATAGACAAGAGAAAGAAAAGAGAGTATTGAAGCATAAATGAACATAATCGGATTATGCATACGCATTAGTTATAGTTCGATATGCTTCTAGTCATAGTAAGATGCATTCTATACACAATGGTATCTACTATGTACAAAGTAAGTAAAGTTTTATATTCAATGTCATGTTATGTGATGATGTGGTACGTGATGTGTTAAGTGCTATATAACATGTTCATATGATTTTCAAGTATATACTATGTTTTAAACATGTTTTGCGGTAAACATGTTGTACTTACTGGGTGTAAAGCTCATGGAGTATATTCATGCTGTAGGTAAGCGTCCTACGGCATAAACCCTAATGGGCAATGATGGCGGCGGAGGTAGGTGTGAGGACACAGTTATGGATACCACCACAAGTATTGTCTTCCGCATAGTCTTTGAGTAACGGTATGTTTTGGAACAGTACACAGTATTTTTTTTGATAGTAACTGTTAAATGGTATTTTTAAATAGTAATCATTATACAGTATTTATGAATAGTAACTGTTGAACAGTATTTATGAATAGTAATTGTTAAATAGTATTTATTGAATGGTATCCATTATATAATATTTTTGAATAGTAACTGTTATACGGTATTTTTGAATAGTAACCGTTATACAGTACTTATGAATAGTAATTGTTAAGCAATATTTTTAGAAAAGTAAATAGTTAAAGTATACGTACATGAATAGCGAATACGTATGATGTATACAAAAAATCTCCTAAAATTTGTAGTATCAATTGCAAGAAAGCATAAGTATCATTTAAAAAAATAGTAGTTTTTCAGTGATGGCCCGGGCTACTAAGGGTTCGGGGCGTTATACTGAGGAACAAAATCTATGGTTTATATGGAGGGATATATGGAAAATTTTATAATGAAATCTTGTGAGGAAAAATTCGATAAAAAGGACCCTAAGAACAAGCAAATTTTGTCTAGGGTATAGGACATGAAAAACCGTGGCTATATGTAGGTTTGGAATGAAAGTTTTAAGGTTTTTGATGTGGACGTATGCATTAGAAACTATAAGATTGAAATGTGATAAATGAATTTGATGGTGAAAAATTTTACTGGTGGCTCACCTAAGGAAACCATGGCCTAGGTTGAGGAAAAATAATGAAATTATACGTTGGATAATCAAATGACTGATAATGTGGAAAAGTTTTACGTAAAAGTTTGGTAACTTTGCATAAAATAGGCCTTTGGTATAGTACATAGTAGGTACTAAGGCATGCTTAACTCCAAGAAAACCTAAATTTAAGTGGAAATATTACCGAAATTTTGAAAATGGTATAAAGGGGCATTTTAGAAAACAAGGGGAAAATTTATGATCGGGATTGAAAACCCGAGCCCTTTGGTGACCTAGGCTCAGGGAAAAGGATAACAAACGTTTCGGGAGTAGTGAAATACTTGTCTGAGGCTCTGAAACGTTAGAAAAAAAAAAACGAGAAACGACCCTAGGTGTTGGAATAGTGCCACATGGGGGTTGGATAACCAATAGTGGTGTAGGTGGTAGCAACGACTGCTACAAATATATAAAAATATATCGAAGCCTAAGAAATATTATTTTGTAATATTTGGGCTTAGAAAATCCCAGAAAAATGATGGAGTGGAAGAGTATGGTCCTGAGACTTACCAAGGGTAAAATGGTCATTTTGACCAAAGTTTCTGAAAAAGCTTGGAAAGGACCGATAAGGAGTTAAAATGATTTGAATAGGATTTTTAATGCTAAAAATCTGAATTTTTGAAGTACACGGCATGTACTTTGAGTACACAGTCGTGTGATGAAGAATTTCAAAAAACAGAGAAGTACACGAACTTGAATATGGGCGTATATCAAGTCGTGTACTGTTACATGGGTAAATAGTGAATTACACGACAGTGTGAGATCAAAACAGAGAAGTACACAGGCTTGAACATAGGCATGTACCAAGCCATGTACTGTTACACAGGTAAATAGTGAATTACACGACCGTGTGAGAGAAAAACAGAGAAGTACACAGGCTTGAACACAAGCGTGTAACAAGTTGTTTACAGTTACATGGGCAGTTAGGGGTTACACGGTCATGTGGAAAGAAAGACCTGAGAGTCATATGGCCTTGGACACAGGCATGTACCAAGTTGTGTACAGTTACACAGGCAATTAGGGGTTAGATGACCGTATTGCAAAGAACCTGAGAGGTACACAGCCTTAGACACAGGCGTGTACTAGGCCGTGTTTCACAAAGAAAGGTGAAAAATAGTGTGATGCTAGGAACAAAATGAATGCATTCAATGTAATGAATAATATTGGGAATTAATAGACAATGTTTTGTCTGCAAGGACCTAAACTAGAGGTGAAAAAAGAACTGCAAAGGACGTCAAGAAATGGACATTAGCACAGTTATGGTAAGTTCAGACATTTAAATTGTCTGCAATATGAAATATTGTGATGTTTAATTATGTACTATTTGTACATTAGATACAATGTCCTACAGGCACTAGGGTGTAACTAACACACCTAATGATTGATAAGTTGGGATGTGTACTGTGAGTACACTATGGAAAGAGTGTGACTAAATTTAAGACACACCTACAAATGAAAGAATGTGAAAAGACTTACGGGCATTAAGGTTCTTAACTTTAAGGTGATGATTAATGCCATCCGGTCGGAACTATAATTGAAAGATGGAAATAAAATCAAAGCTGATGTATCGGCCTCTAGTAAGGTGAGGGTTTATAAGTCCTTCAGGGACATGATAACCAGCTCAGGTGATGATAGACTGTGGAGGATTGGCCTGAAAGGGTAGCTCCCCAAGTCCCTCATAGTCAGTACGCACCATCGGTACAACCACTATGAGCCTAAAACCAGAACATAATAAAGATAATGATCAAAGACTGAATGAAAGTCATAAATAAGCATAATCGAGCATAACCGACACTAACTTTATGTATAGTGTATCCGGTTAAAGTTGATGTGAATAGTACTTGGTCAAAGTCAAATTTACTATTCACTGATCAAAGTCAAAGTTACTATTCATAGATGAATACTACTATTCATAGGAAATTTTATTATTGATGCTTTTGAATTTATACAATTTATAGTATGTATGTTTGAACTTACTAAGCCTATTAGCTCATCGGTTTGTTCATGTAGTAGGTAAGAAACCTATCTAGTAGATACTCTGGATGGCAGCAGGATGTACAGTGCCATGGGATAGGGAATTCCACTATGGATTATGGTCCTGTTACCAGTCTTCCGCTAAGATTTGAAAGAGGAGATTTGAAGAAAATGTATTTTGAGATACAAAATAGAACAATGTAATTCTATAAATTATGTTGTTGTACAAAGAATGACTAAAGTAGAGTTTTACAGTTTTATATGGCTTTTATATTTGAAAAGCAAAAAAAAAAAAGGGCTCTAAAATGCAAAAGTTTAAAAATAAAACAAAATTTTTGGTGACCCAATGAGGTTCACGAGCAGTTTTAATTGACTACAGAGTTGGATTGTAATGGTTTTGCGTGACTAAAATTAGGGGCATAACAATATAACTATGGTAATCAAGTCATTTCTATTATCATCCTGAAAACTAAACAACATATAGAATCATGTCTTTCGATTTACTAGGTATATATTTGAGTATCTAATCTTGTTCCTTATACTTTAGAGACATGATGAAGTAAGTAGCTGAGAATATTAATAATGTAAAATAGAATTCATTCTTTCGTATTTAAGAAGTAGATAAATAATTTTCTTTTATGTTGATTTAGGGTTTGAATGGTATGAGCACTTAATTCGTGATTAATTTTATGAATTTATTATTCATTATTGAATTAATGGTACGTAAGGATAAAGAAGTAATTAGATAAGTTAACGGATTTTACCTAGCTCTAATTATGAATTATTTATGGAGGATCGATTTATATATAATGGCTATATCAAAAAGACAACTTTATTTTTTGAGTAATTTTATATCTATAATTTTAAGAATGTAGTTCTAAGTTTTTAGTAGAGTAATATTAGAATTAATAAAGTTGATAAATTAATCAAAGAGTTTGATTAATTATTAAATTTATTAGAGCTTAAAATCATAAGTCCATAATTCCCTACACCCCTACATTAGCAATTATACAAGTATATTTGATGGATTGTATTCATACTCACAAAATTATGTGATATAAAATATAAAAAAGTATATACTTATATTATCAGAAATATTTATTTGTTATCTAAATAATTAATTATGAATTAATTGTATAATTTAAATAACAGAGATTATTTAAATATTAAAATTAGAAGAAATAGCAGGTACGACCCACTATATCTACGTCTGCTACTAGTGGGTAGTACCTACAAGTATACAGATTGATATATTTTAATTTGTAGTTATTAAAATAATAAATATTTATATTTACAATTGATTTTAAATTAAATATTTATAATATAATTAAAAAGAGAGGGGGAAACAAGGTTGTTTCCTTATTTGGCGCAGCACATTAAGGTGTGCCAAATCATTTATATATATCAATTATTATATATAGTAGTAATATATATAATGTGATAACCGAGAAATTTTATTATTCTTAGAAAACATGTACATTATATATATACAATGATTTTTATGTTTAAAATATAAAATATATGATTTAATATTGTTTAGAATGTAATAAAATATTTTAACAATGTTAAAGGAAGGGTATTCAATGATAGGAAATTTTATCGAATCGAAACGAGTAAAACGGTGCCTTTCGATATCAAAAACCCTAGATGGTGCACCATATGCACTAAAAGACGAAAGATTTGTGGCATAGATTTTCAGTCAAACGGAAGTGAATTAAGGAAAAAAGATCCTACAGACGGTCCTAGAAACCCGCCTATGCGATTTCGGTAAAGTTCCGTTCGGTTTGACTTTTGGTCAAAAGTTTGACCAAGAATGTACATATATATAGAGTAAAAATGCTATGGTGTATGACACTCACATGAATGCTAGAATACACCATGATCTAAAGGCTAGGGTTTAAAGTCAGTTTGATCCAATGGGTAGGATTCAAAGTCAACCCAAAAAGTCAAAGAAACACCTTAGAAAAATTCAAGAGTTTTCTAGTAATGCAAGGTGGCGGTTTTAGGTTAAAAAATGAAGAAAAATCAGAAAAAAATTTTATAATTGCTAAATGGCCCTTAAAAAGTCGCAAAACAATCCTTGAAATATTGCCAAATTGCCCAAAAACCTTTGCAACTTGGTCCTTCATCTTTTTAGCCAAAAAAACACACGGTTTGGCTTTTTAAAAACAGAAAATAACCAGCCAAGAAAATTAGTTCTTCTGGCCCCCTTACAGCCATGAGCCTTCACCTATCTCTAAGCCAAGATTTTCAAAAATTTTCACCAAAACTTGTTCCAAATTCTTCTCTAGCATCAAGTGATCAACAAAGTGAGGTCCCATTTTTGCAAGCTTTTACTCCCTATTTTCTCTGCTGAAAACTGTGGGAAGATGTGAAGAAATTCAAGCCGTGTTTTGTTTAATTTTGCTTTAAAGAGCTAGGCTAGCATATAGGTGAAACAAGCAATGAATTGGAGCATGAAAATAGAAAAATTTTAGGCTTGATTCTTCAGAAAAACTGTGGGCTATTGATGTTGGTGTGTGATGAAATTTTGAACTTTGGTTTTGTTGGGTTTTGCTTAAAAGAGTGCTATTGGCATGTGGTTGAAGAAAAGAATGAAATTGAGCTTGAAAAACTAAGTTTGATGCATATTTTGTTAACAAATCCGTGGGGGCTATAGGTGGATATTGATGATGAATTTCAAATGGTTATTGGTTAGTTTTGCTCTAGAAATTAATGTTGGCTTGTGGTAGAAATGAGTAGTGAATTAGAAATGGAAAAAACAAGAATTTTTGTACATATTTTCTTAATGGAAATCGTGTGTTATGGGGATGAATTTGAAGTTGTTATATTGATAATTGTTGCTTTAGGAAGTAAGGTTGGCATGAGATAGATTCAAGGAGTGAAATAGAGCCTGAGAAAAAAATTTTGGTGCTTGATTTTCCAAGTGAAAACCATAGGTAATGCAAGATATTTAAATAAAATGTTTACATGTTTAGGGTAGTTTGTTGGACTCAAAAATTTGTGTTGGAATGTAATGGAATTAAGGAAGAAATTAGGATAAAAAATAAAATAAAATTTCATGCTTGGTTTTCATAAAAACCCATGGCTAGGGTTGTGTGAGAAATGGGAGATTTTGTGAGGAAAATGTGAGTGAGGAATGTGGATAAAAAACTGAGGGCAAGAATAGGTAAAAATGAACCAAAACGTTGTTAGAAACGACTCAGTTTATAGGGAAATTTTTACGTAAAAAGTTTGTAATTTTAGGCCTTTGGTTTAGTACTTAGCAAGTACTAAGGTTTTAAGGCATTACCTAAACGCCGGGAACCTAAAAATTAAGCAGAAATGCTGTCGAAATTTTTAAAACGACTCGAAGGGTATTTTAGGAAATGAGGTGTAAAATAGGATTGGGGTTTGAAAACCCGAGCCCCCTTGGTAACCTAGGCCGGGGAAAGGATGACGGACGTTTTCAATATTAGTGAAACGTCTATTTGGAGCCCCGAAACGTAAGAAAAAGCAGATGAACGGCCGAGGGTCAGAATAGTACCACCTAAGGGTCAGGTGAAGGCAATTAAAGCTGAAAATGTGGCCACCCGGAGCCTTGGCGACCCGGACCGTCACTTAAAACTTGCTTAACTTAAACTTGAACATACTTAACTTGCTTAAAACTATTTAACTTAATACCATAATTTTAGGGGGATTTTTTTATATAGCTTTACTATAGCCATATATACTTAAATATACTTTACGAATACATAAAGGTCATAATACAACCATAGTTTAAACAAAGATACATACTTAGGAAATATTAAACTGGTCATTACCTAACATAAGTTTGGTTCTCAAAATAATAAGGGTTACTTAATATCTCATGGAAGTAGAACTTGTGGTGATATCCATACCCAACGATCACTTCAACCCTACTGCCATCATCGTCCATCGGAATCTAGCTCGTAGGTTTCTTACCTACAGCATGAACACACATGATGAGCTTTATGCTCAGCAAGTACAACACTAAATCCACAAAACTATCATTTAAAAATATATGCCATAACTTGAAGGTACATCATACTGATAAACATATCGTGACTTTAAAGTACATCATGAATATATATCATGTGTCATATAATTGAAAGTATAACATGTCGCATAACTCAGAAGCATATCATAACTATAACTTAAAGCACATCGAGAACTATTCATGAACCGATTATGCTCAATTATGCTTCATTATGCATTATCTTTCTTATCTTGTCTGAGGGCCCATGTGTCAATACCGAATGCGCGTGGATCTACGGATTCACTTAGACCACAAACTTTCTGCTGAGCCTTGGCTCATTATACTTAAATTGAAAAATCTCTTCTAGCTTGAGAGATCAGTACGACATGCTTAACAAGTCTTGACTCGCTTCTTAATTACCCAATTGTTGAGATCATGAGTCATGTCTGACATCATCATGCCTTAAGCTCTACTAGGCTATCCACTATTCATACACAATAGAGATATAAAGGCATCTAACTCATGCTATTCAATAATTTATGCAATTATGAAACATCTTATATTATGTTATGCAACAATCATTCATGATTAGTAGACATATCATAGAGTAAAACAACAGTTTCAAACTCATTTTATTCATGCTATAAGCGGAGTTATACTTACTTAATCTACAAGCAGTTTGTACCATGCCTCGTCAAGTTATAGGTTTCTACCTATAACCATAACGCATTCTATTAATTATTCGCTCTCAGGCCACTACTATCGTTAGTGACTAATAACATTCTATTGTTATATGGTACCGATCCCTATCGGTAATAAACTACTCTCTTTTGAGAGTTTGATAACTACCTTCTAATCATGGTTAATTAATTTATTTATTCAATAAATTAATTAACATCTCTCTCTCTCTCTTTCTATCTTGGTTTTGATTGGTTAACCGACTAGTCAACTAACCGGCTACCTTGCATATTGATTTTATAGCCAATCGGGCTACCTCTACTGATTTGAAAAATTATTATGGACAATGTCCTGCGTTTTTTTTTTCCTTCATGAAATACCTTTCCTTAGAATTTAAACACAATCCCCTTTTTCACCCCATTGGAAGGTGAGGGTGTTTACTTAAAACCATTTTCTCATTTTAAAGAACATATTTTGGTGTTCACTTAAAAGGTGATTTTTGAACCCTTTTTCAAAAAACTGTGTAGAACTTGCTTAAAACTATCGAGTTTGTGAAATCAGTGAACAGGACATTTTTAGTTCTCAACAAGATGAACAACTTTTGTGTTCAACTTGGAGCTTGTTTCAAACTTTATCGGGTCCTAAACACTACAAACCTATGGCTAAAAACTATCCCAGTTTTAGAAAATTTCTAGTTTTTTGATTAATTAAAAATCACTCTATTTGGGGTCCTAAACGGCCGAATTTTTGAAACTCATGCAAACCATCTTTTGGTTTTCAACGTGATCGATGTTTTTTGTGTTGAGTCCGAGACCTAGTTCGGATTCTAAGTTACTCGTTTTTAGAAAAATCCAAGATTACTCCCTGTTCCTAGGTTTCCAGTCCCAGTTTTGACCTCCGGTCAGAATTCATCCCGAAAACCTATCTTGACATCATTTTTGCCAAAGGCTATTTGATGCAAAAATATCTCATGTTTTGTAATAACTCAAAATCTGTACATAACATGCTCAAAACTTAGCAAAACTGTGGCAAAACATCTAGGACAGTTTGGTTTTCAAACAAACCCTAAAACATCCATGGTATCCACAAACCATAAAAACTTAAACTGTGACGTCCCCAGATTCCAACCACTCGTAACCGTCATGAATCGACTCTATGGCCGACTAAGACCGTTCAGGTGTTGAATCCGAGTCGTCAGTTTTAAACTCTTTTACTAAAACTTCTTAAACACAAGGGCCTAAAATTTCACCCCAAAATTTTTTTTTTATTTAATACATACTTTTTCTTATGAATATTAAGTAAGAAAGCGATGTAAAATATAATATTGGTTTTTCCCTGTCTGAAATAAATACAACATACTTGATACAAATATAATATTTATATGTATTGTAGGCTTTGTCTGCAAACATATTTTCTTTACTCAAAAAGCTCAGCGGAAAACTTATGGCAGGACCATGTCCACGATGAGTTCCCTATCCCTTTAACATGCTCGCATCCTGCCGCCATCCATATATCTACAGAACAGGTTTCTTACCTGCAACATGAACAAACTGATGAGCTAACAGGCTCAGTATGTTCAAACATTCATAATAAGAATCATACTGATTCAAAGAAATTCATAATAAGAATCATACTGATTCAAGAAAAACTCAATCTCCTATAAATAGTACTATTCACCATGAATAGTATAGTTGACCTTTGACCGGTGAATAGTATCAGTTACCCTAACTGGTTACTATTCACTTTACTCTATCAGGATACTATTCATTTACCCTAACTGAATTTACCTTACTCTAATGTAAGCTTCGGTTATGCTCAATTATGATTTCCATCATTTTATTGATTGTTTATTTTCTATTTGATTTCTAATGTAGAGCTCTGTTTATGGCAGTACCGATGATTATTAGCGCGCTGACTGGGAGGGTGTAAGGAGTGACCTTAGAACATCATCCTCCACAGCCCTGATAACCCCGTAGGATTTAACAAACCTCCACCACTATGTTGGAGGGGCGGCACGCCTTAATGGTTTCAATTACCATCTTTCAATTTACAGTTTTGACCAAGTGGTTGCATGAGTCACCTCAAGGTCACAATCCTCTATTGCCCGTAGATCTTACTTATTTTCTTGATTTGGGATATGTTATACTAACTAATTCCCAAATGTTTATAGGATTTTATATCTAGTGTGTAGCTAGTATAGAATAGATTAACACAGTATTTCATGTTGCAGACATGAAAATGCTTGAAATTACCAATACTGCGCTAGTGTCCACTCCCGGAACTCCTCCGTAGTTCTATCTTTATTGTGGGTTCCTACAGACATAATAGTGTTTGTTAATATCCCTTTTTATTTATTATCTAAAATATATATTTTACTAACAATTCTATATATTTAAATTTTATTTGTGGTACATGGTCTGCAACACGCCCGTGTTCCAGGTCGTGTACCTCTCGGGTCTATTTTACACGGTCATGTTATTTTCTTCCTTAGTCGTGTAACTGTACACGGCTCGATACACGCCCGTGTTCAAGCCCGTGTACCTCTTGGGTTATAAAATTTTTCCTATACACGGCTGTGTATCCCTCTACACGCCCGTGTTTCTTAAAATTCTTAGAATTTTAACTCTAAAATTCTTATTTTGAGTTTTATAATTTTATCTAAGTTATTCTAGGTCTTTTAGGGTTCTTTCCGAGCCCATTCGGAAATTTTTGATCAAAATGACCATTTTGCCCTTAACAGTTTTCGGAACCATAATTGGCTTCATTCTATTGTTTTTTTTTTTTCCAAATTTTCTAAGTCTAATAATTTTAAAATAATATTTCCTAAGCTTTCGTATCATTTTACAGCTTAAATTGCCGCAAAATCTCAACTTCATTTTTCCCGACCCTTGGTTACTATTCATCCGTCACCTAGGGTCGTTTTTTCATTTTTCGAGCGTTTCGGAGCCTCAAATGCCCCTTTCACTACTTACTAAACGTTATTCATCCCGTTCCCGACCCTCGGACCTCGAGGGCCTCGGATTTCCCATCCCGACCTAAAATTTTCCCTCGTTTCCCAAAATACCCCTAACATCGATTTTTTTCCTGTTTTAGGCATTTTAGTGATTTAGGGTCGGTTTACTATTCCGTTTGGGTTGGTTTTCCATTTCTAATCATAATTCACCGAGTGGTCTCGGTTTCCTTTCCGAGTTCAATATTTTTACCCCTCGTTTCCTGAAATGCCCTTTAGCTGATTTTAGAAATTTCGGTAGCATTTCCGCTTGTATTTTTAAGGTTTCCCGGCGTTAGGTACGCCTCAGAACCTTTGTACCTGCCACGTACTATACCAGAGGCCTATTTTATACAAAGTTTCCAAACTTTGTATAAAAACTTTTCATTTGATTTAATATTTACAAGTCACACCACATATTTATTTTTTTTTCCCAAACTACCCTTAATTTACTAGGTTTTCTTATCTAATTCATTTTTCATCACACCACATTATCATTATGCTTCTCAATGCATAAGTTAACATTCAAAAACTAAACAAATCATGCATTCTAACCCTAGATATAGCCACGGATTTTATGCCAAAAAAAGAAGAAGAAAATTTTACTTTCTTTCCTAGGGTTTTTATCACTTTTATCAATATTAAAATCTTCCCATTTCTCACATTCATGCCCACGGTTTTAGCAAGAATTCTTCCTCAAATTTTTCTTGTTTCTTAATTTCATTTCATGCTTAATTTATCATATGATTGAATGAACATCAACTAAATTAAAACAATAAAATTCATGAAGTTTTCACACCCTAGGAGCCACGGTTTTTACAAGAAAATCATGCAAAATTTTGATCGTTTTTCTATCCTAATTCATGCTTTAAATATCACAACATCAACCAAACATAGAATCAACAATTAACAATTTTTTTTCCATTGTTTTTTACTTTCCATACCCACGGTTTTTGATAAAAAAAACCAAAGAAAATGCTTCAAATTTAGGATTTACCTTGCTTGGTTGTTGTCTTGGTGTTGGAAATGAAATTCAAACTAGATTTGGTGTGAAATTCAAAACAAATTTTTTGGTTCAAGGGGGTTTTCTTCCACGGTTTTTGGCTGAAAAATTTGGCAAGAGTTTAGTTGTGTTTGTTTATTTTTTTTTCTTGAATTTTTGATGCCTATTTATAAGCAAAAATCAAGGGCCTTTTCGCAATTTTTTTTAACAATTTCTTAATTGTTCAAGGACCAAAAAGTAAAGGTTTTGGGGTCAAAAATCAAATTTCCCTTTCTCCCATTCCACATGGCCGAATGGCCTTTCAACAAAATGCCATAAAATTTTTTTATTTTTTTCTAAGTGAATTTTGGCATGATCTTGGCCTTTGATCAAAAAGTAAACCAATCCTAGCCATACACCTTTCAAAAGCTTTCTAATTTTGATAAAAATTTAATTTGCTTTATGACATTATCATAGTGATGTCATCAACTATTCATATTAATATCTAATTAATTCGCAGTCAATTTTTGACTGTTATCCGATTCGAACGGAACTTTACCGAAATCGCGTAGGCGAGTTCTCAGCGCCTCTCGTGCAGTCGGTTTGTCTTATTTTGCTTCCGTTTGATCAGAATTCTCTACCGTAAATTTCTATTGTTTTAGTACATTTCAATGCACTCTCTAGGGTTTTCGGTTCTGATTTCGAGCCGTCTTACCCAATTATGTCCGGTAGGATTTTCCATCCCCGAACTTACACACTTTAACACTGCAAGAATATTTTACACTATTCACAACAGTATTGAAATACAACTTTTTCACACTTTATTCATTAATATTGTTATTTACATACAAATTTTAACATAATTCGAGAATCTAAAATTCTCGGTCATCACATTAACCACAACCATGTAAACACAAAAATACAATGATCAAGGCTCAAAATAAACTTATTACAACCCATTGCTCAGAATACATAATAAATCTCCTTGATGTTGAAACTTAATAAAGGACAAAAACCTCAAAGGGATGGGTTTTAGAGTTTTTACCTTAGCGTGCTTCAAAACTAGCACAAACCGAACAAGACTTGTGGCCAAAAATTTGTGTGGATCAAGGGTGAAAAAGAGGTCTGCTTAGGCTAAGAAAAACAAAGAAATTTTGTTGGTTCACAAAGCTAAATAAACAACTAAGACTAAAAGGGAAAGGTTCCAACACTTTTACCTAAAATGACCTTGAAAAGTGGCTCCAACCAAGCAACAAACTAAGCAATTTGGGCTGACTTTTTGATGAGTTTTTGGTGTATTTTGGGGCTGTGGAAGCATCAACTAGGTAGAGGAAAAAGAAGAATAGAGTTTGGTGTTTTTGTGGCTTTTGGTATGCAAAAGAAAAAAATGGTGCAAAAGGTCATGCACACATATTTATAAACTAACCTTAAGCAAGATTTGATCAACCTAAACAACCTTAATTAAACCAAACTTAACTAAACTTGGGGAACAAATTTTTGTGCTGTTACCCCCTTCAAAACCGATGGGAAACATAGGAGAAAAGGAGCCAAATTTGCATTTAATGCATTGCTAAAGTCAATAGTAAGTTATCTTCACTAATAAGACATGTTCCCTTGTTTTGTGAAAAACTTTTCCACATTGTCTCATAGGGCTATGTTTGGCTGCCCACAAACATGGTTTTTGAGGGAAGAATTCCATCTGCAAAGGCTTCTCTTAGCAGTCTAATTTCCTCTAACGGTATTTGCCCCTTTTTTGGCTGTGTTCTAAACCTTGACCGAAAATAGATTCTCTTAATCCGATTCTTATTCTATTCATTCCTAGATGGGTTGTAGTACCTATGAGCCCACTCTGAGTCTATTCCTATTTATTTACAGTACTGTGGTTGTGTCTTAAACTATGCCGACACTGCGTACGCATAGTATAACTTTTTCGTGTGAAATTTCAGACACATACTATCTTGACTAATTTGGACGTGCTGATTCCAAATTTATCAGTTTTACGTCCATCTGAGGTCATCTGGACCAGTTTCTGGATCTGTGTGACTCCTACTCAGAAATCACTTTTTGTGCTCAACTGACTCGTTTGAGCGTTCTAACTCTAAATATATTAGTTTTGGGTTAAGAAAATGTCATCTTGACCCTTTTCGATATTGCGCATGTCTCATACATGACTTCATGTTTTGTGCCCATTTGACTAAATTGAGCATGCTGATTATAAATATATCAGTTTGGTGTCAAGAAAACGTCACCTCGACCATTTTCTTGATATTGTATATTTATCATTCAAAATTTCACTGTTGTATTCAGATAACTAGTTTGAGCGTACTAATGACTAGCTCATTAGTTCTGTATTAAGAAATGATCATCTTGACCAGTTTCTTGATACTATGTGCTACTCATGTGCACTCACACATAATAAGGTGAACAGATTTCAGTCTCGGTTGCCTCTTTCACTATATGAATAGAAATTAAACGTTTCTTTACTCGTTTAATTCACTCAAACTAGAAAATTATACTGTACTCATAGACTTAATTTCTTATTACATGGTAATTATATCTCATGAACATGGCGGTTATTACAGAAAAAGCTCGATAAGGCCTAAGAAAATTATTTTATGATTTTTGGGTTTAGAAAATCCCATTAAAACATTAAAATGAAAATTTTATGGCCTAAAGACCCATAAAGGTAAAATGGTCATTTTGACTAAAAATTTTCAAAACGATAAAAAAAGACAGGTAGAGCCTTAGAATGGCTTAATAAAAATTCTAAAGGCCAAAATTAAGCTTTAAGTCGAAAAAAGGAAGAAAAAACCCACTAAGGGTGAAATGGTCATTTTGTCAAAAGTTAGGGGCAAAAGTGACGTTAAGGTCCGGAATGGTATCCTAGGGCCTTAATTAATGTTTTAGTGATCAAACTCAAGACTTATAAGAAAAGTAAGAAAAGTCTATTAGAGACAAAATCGTCATTTTGTCAAAAGTTAGGGATAAAATGATCATTTTTCCAAAAGTTTATAGAGAGGTCAAAAATGAAATACTAGGCCCCAAAACGTATCGTTAGGGACTCAGACTTAGAAATTTTACATTTTTACAACATTTTTGAATATGAAATGAATGGTAAAAATAACCGTGAATTGTTTCGGTTACAGGATCCCAATTAAAACATGACGAGGGAATGTCAACGGATCCCAGTAAGCAGACTTTAGGAAGATACCTATAAGTTTAGACATTTTATTATTTACGACATGAATTTACATAATATGTTTATATACTATGTATGATATGTAAAGTATGTATCAAGGTGCTATATGCACACTAATGTGTAAAACAAAATACACATAAGTAAAGAAAGAAATATAAAGTGTTCCAGACCAAGGAGGCAATGATAATGCCACCGGGTTAGCTACCACATGAAAGATGGTAATGAACCACTCTTGGTGTACCGGCCTCCCAACCAAGTGGAGGTTCCTTATGTTCTGTTATGTTATGTCATGTTCATATCAAGTAGACTGTTGAGGATTGGCTAGTAGGTCGTTCCTTAAAGTCTCTCTCAGTCATGCACACACTACGATACGACCAATCATGGGTCCAAAAGCAAAACATAATGCAAGATAAAGACTTAAGACTTAAACTTTGCCCATAACTGAGCACAATTAAGTCTAACATGCACTAACAGTATCTTTAATGTTCTAAGTTATAGTTACAGTCTAAAGTTACTGGCTTTTATGTTTAAACTTACTGAGCCTGTCACTCACAAGTTTATTCATGTTGCAGGTAAGAAACTTGTACATCAGTAAAAATGGGATGGACAAGGGGCGAGATCTGCATATGCCACAGGGACTGGGCAAGGGAAATGGTCCTACCTTTTCCGCTGAGTTGCATTAAAGGAAATTTGAAACAATGTTTTATAACATAAATTAAGTATGACAATGTAAAATGTTTATCATCATAAATGTCTTATGATGTTCAAATCCTAAGATTAGTTTTAAAAAAAATCCCCAATTTTCACTAGAAAGTCAAGGTTTAAAATAAGAATGTTAAATAACAGAAGCAAGTTAAAAGTAAGTTACCGTCGACACAATGAGGTAACAATCTATCATAGTTGGCTTCAAAACTTGATTGTGATAGTACTGTTAGCCTCCACGAAGGACGGGCCACCGCAGTAGGTATAGGATTGGTTGCACGCTATAGAAATGATTCTACAACTATGCAACATTGACCAGGAATGTTGGGTCATGATAGCTATGAGCACCTTCTCGGGAGATGCTCGAGTGTTCTAGGTCTATTGTGACCAAGATGAGTTGTTAGGGTTCAACTGGGCCAATTTTCGCCAGACCATGAGACAACAATTGTGACGTCCCCGACTTTGGCCACGCGAAACCATCACAATCAGACTCTGTAGTCGATCAAGATAGCCCGTGTACCTCATCGGGTCACCACTAAAAATAATTTTACTTTTAAACTCTCATCTTACAGGGCCCAAAATTTACGCCCATTTTTTTTCCTTTCTTTTTAGAGTAATTTCCTAGCATGAAAGCCATGTATAAAAGCCATATAAAATTTAAAACAAAACGTTTAGTCTTCTTTTGTAATACAATATAATTTACATAAATACATTTTCTCAATTCTGTTTCTCAAAATATATTTTCTTCAATCCCTCTCTTTGATGCTCAACGGAAGACTGGTAGCAGGATCATAACCCACAGTGGAAATCCCTATCCCATTGGCACGGCGTATCGTGTCGCTATCCAGGTAATCTACTGGACAAGTTTCTTACCTGCAACATAAACAAACTAGTAAGCTAACAGGCTCAGTAAGTTCAAACATACATACTATAAATCACATAGATTCAAAAATATCAATAATAAAATTTCCTATGAATACTCCTATTCATCCATGAATAGTATTATTCACCCATGAATAGTACTTTGACTTTTGACTATGAATAGTAACTTAGACTCTAATCGGTTACTATTTATGTCACCCTAACCGAGTCCACTACACTTAACGTTAGTGTCGGTTATGCTCAATTATAGCTTTCATCACATTTTTGGTTATTATCTTTGTTTATATTCTGGTTTTGAGCTCATTTTTGCCTTGTACCGTAGTATGCGCATTGACTGTGAGGGACCTTGGGAGCAACCCTGAGGCTAATCCTCCCCAGTCCATCATCACCCGAAGCAGTCATTGTGTCCCCGAAGGACCTGTAAACCTCTACCTTATTATTAGAGGCCAGTACACCAAACATGGTTTCATTACCATCTCTCGATTATAGTTCTGACCGGGTGGCATTAATCATCGCTTCAAAGTCAGGAACCTTTCATGTCTGTAGGTCTTAACACATTCTTTCTTAAAGGATGTGTTTTAAATTTAGTCACACTCTTCCTGTAGTGTACCGACAGTACACCTCTCAATTTATCATTTCTCTGGGTGTGCTAGTCTAACTACACTCTAGTACCCGTAGGACTTTATATCTAATGTACAATTAGTACATAATTAAATATCACAGTATTTTATGTTGTAGACATGAAAATGTTTGAACTTACCACAACTGCAATAATGTCCACCTTCGGAAATCCTCTGCAGTTTTGTTATTTTCTCTAGTTTGAGTCCCTACAGACAGAGTATTATCTGTTAATACCCATCATCATTTATCATATTGGATATATTCACTTTGTGATTAACTTTACAACACATTTTATCTCTTTTTGTTGTATACGGCTTGATACATGCCCGTGTCCAAGCTCGTGTACCTCTCAGGTTTCCTATACACGCCCGTGTCCCATAGTACACGCATGTGTACTTATAAACTTTAGATTTTTAACTTTAAAATCTTAATTATGCACTTTAGAATCTTATTTAACGCATTCTAGATCTTTACGGTCCTTTCCGAGCCTTTTAAAAATTTTTGGTCAAAATGACCATTTTGCCCCTTACGAGTCTCGGGACCGCAACATTTTCAATCAATCATTTTTACGGGATTTTCTTAGCCCAAATATCATAAAATAATATTTCTTAGGCTTTGATATATTTTTACAGCATTATTTGTTGCAAAATCGATAACTATTCCTTTCCCGACCCTCGAGTACTATTCATCCGACACCTAGGGTCGTTTCTCATTTTTCTAGCATTTCGGAGTCTCAAATGGGTATTTCACTACTCTTAAAATGTTTCTCATCCCGTTCTCGAACCTTGGTTCCTGAGGGCCTCGGGTTTCCTATCCCGTTCATAATTTTCCTCTCGTTTCCTAAAATACCCATAACGTGAATTTTTTCCGTTCTCAGCATTTTAGACATTAGAGGTTCGTTTTCCTATTCCTCTTGGGTTTAGTTTTCGATTACCAACTCTAACATACCGAGGGATCTCGGTTTCCTTTCCGAGCCTACACTTTTACCTCTCGTTTCCCAAAATGCCCATATGCCATTTTAGAAATTTTGACAGCATTTCCACTTAAATTTCTAGGTTTCCCTAGTGTTAGCTATGCCTCATAACGTTGGTACCTGCCACGTACTATACCAAAGAATTATTTTACGTAAAGTTACCAAACTTTATGTAAAACTTTTTCACATTATTCATCATTCAAATCACAACACAATTTTCACCAATTTCCTTCAATCAAGGCCACGGTTTTCACATGGTAATCAACACCAAATTTATTTTTTTTTCATAATGCTCGTTTATCACCATTCATTCTTAGGGTATCTAATGCACAATTCAACATTAAAAACCTAAGAAATTTTCATTATAATCTAGCCTTTAAGTGCCACGGTTTCATGTTCAAAGCCATAAGAAAATTTTCTCTTATTCCTATGGTCTTTTATCATACTCCTTCATCAATTTTTCCTCATCATTTTCCATCACAAAATCTTTCATAATCTCATGTTCATAAGCCACGGTTTTCATGGGAAACATGCATCAAAATTTGCTTGTTTCAAGATTCTAAAACATGCTTTGATCAATATATCACCAAACCAACATAAACACTAAACTAATTCATCAACTTTTCATCATTTTTCCACACTAATAAGCCATGGTTTTCATGAAGAAAATCAACAAGAAATGCTCCAAAATTGTGGCTCACCTTATCAATTTGATGCCTTGATACTTGGACTAGGATTGAAAGCTAATATTGTGAAGAAATTTTGTCAAAATTTGGCTTGGAACAAGGTAGAAATGCACGGCCTAAAATGGGCAGGATTTTGGCTAGTTTTCTTCATTTTTCCAAAGGAATTTTTCACGCCTATTGATAGGCAAAAGAGTGGAGGACCAACTTGCAATTTTCCCAACAATTTGGTAATTATTTAGGGACTTTTTAGCAATATTCTAAGGACTAAAAAGCAAAATTTCTTGCTGATTTTTATGCCTTGGCAGACCACCACTTTTCCCATTCTTACAAAACTTTTATCATGCCATTTGGCTAAATCTTGGCCCTTCATCCAAGATTCCCTTAAATCCTAACCACTAATACTACCTACCACCTTTATAAGCCTTAATTTCCATATTTATTACATCACATTAATGATGTCATACTTGACATTATCTAATTAATTCATATATTAATTCATGGTCAAAGTTTGACCGAAAGTCAAATCGAACTGAAATCTACCGAAGTCGCGTATTTGAGTTTCTGAAGCCTCCAGTGCGATCGGTCTGCCTTATTTTGCTTCCGTTTAACCAAAATTCATTACAGTAAATTTTCGTCTTTTAGTGTACTTCGGTGCACTATCTAGGGTTTTTGGCTCCGTTCTAGGGCCGTCTCACCTGTTTCTGTTCCGGAAGATTTTTCATCTCCGAACTTACTCTCTTTAACTCTATTAGAACATTTTGTTGCATTCTCAACAGTATTAAAACATAACTTTTTCATATTTTATACATTAAAATTGTCATGTATATACAATTTTAAATCTCTCCGAGAATCTCAAAATTCCCGGTTATCATATTCACCCTTCCTTATAAAATTTTCTTCCTCGAAAATTTAGAACAAGTGGGGGTACAAATTTCTAATTTCATCCTCACGCTCCCATGTAGCCTCTTCGATGTTGTGATTTTTCTGCAGCACTTTAACTAATGGGATCGTCTTGTTCCTTAGTACTCTTTTTTCTCGTGCCAGAATTTGAATAGGACTCTCTTCACACATTAGATCTTCTTAAATCTGGATCGATTCATGTTTCAGTACATGGAACGGATCCGATATGTACTTCCACAACATGGATACATGGAACACATTATGCACTGCTGACATCTCTGGGGATAATGCTAACTTATCGGCAACCTTTCCAATACGTTTGATAATTTTAAATGGTCCGATATACCTCGGACTCAATTTCCCTCTCTTACCAAAATGCATTATCCCTTTCATTGACGAGACTCTTAGGAATACAAAATCCCCTTTATTAAACTCCAGGGATCTTCGTCCCTTGTCCACATAGCTTTTCTGTCAGCTCTGCAGAATCTACATTCGTCGTTGTATCTTTACAACTGCATCAGTTGTTTCTTGCACAAAATATGTCTTGTGCAGCGCTTTTCTTGTAGATCATACCAGTGGATAGGTGATCTACACTTCCTTCCATATAAAGCTTCATAGGGTGCCATTCCTATAGAAGCTTGGTAGCTATTGTTGTATGAAAACTCTACCAATGAAAGTTTTTCATTCCAGTTCCCTGGAAAATCTATTATACATGCACGAAGTATGTCTTCTAACATTTGGATCATCCATTCAGATTGCCCGTCTATTTGCAGAACTCAGACGCAATTTTGTTCCCATAGCTTCTTGCATGTACTTCTAGAAATTCGAAGTAAATCGTGCATCACGATCTGATACAATGGACTTAGGAACACCATGTAACCTGATAATATGATTTACATAGAGATTCACCAACTTTTCCAGTGAAAAATTCATTTCACTGCTATGACCCTTGCCGTTTTTGTTAATCTATCGACAATAAGCCAAATAGCATTGTAGCTTTCTCAAGTTTTCGGTAATCCTACCACAAAGTCCATTGTAATATATTCCCATTTCCATTCAGGAATTTCTAACGGTTCCAACTTTCTGCTTCGATATCGGTGTTCAGCCTTAACTCTTTGGCATGTCTTGCATCTGCTCACAAATTTTGCAATGTCCTTTTTCATCCCTTTCCACTAGAATTGCAGTTTCAAATCCTGGTACATCTTACTGGCTCCAGGATGCACTGAATATGGTGTTTCATGGGCTTCTACCATAATTCACCTTCTTAATCCTTCATCTTCGGGAATATGAATTCTTCCCTGATGCAGGATCAATCCATTCTTGGACACTCCTTTCGGAGGACTTGCTAGATTGGGATCTCGCTTTTGACCCACTCTAATATCCTCGTATAATGATGATTCTAATTGAAGTGTAGCCAATCTTCTGGATATCAGCTCCGTCCTTATTGCGTTAATCTCCTACTGCAATGGCCTTGGGAATTTTTCAATCGGCAGTTACTGCGAAACAGCAGATTTCCTACTTAACGCATTTGTAACGCGATTGGCTTTTTCGGCATGGTAGAAGATCTCATAATCATAATCTTTTACCAGTTCTAACCATCTCCTTTGCCGCATATTCAACTCCTTCTGCATGAAGAAGTATTTTAGACTCTGATGGTTAGTGTAGATCTGACATTGAGCTCCATATAAATAGTGTCACTAAATCTTAAGTGCGAACACTACTGCGGCAAGTTCTAGATCGTGCATTAGATAATTTCTCTCGTAATCCTTTAATTAATGCAAGGCATAAGCTATCACTTTGTCGCCTTGCATCAGGATAGCTCCTAACCCCATTTTTGAAGTGCCACTGTAAATCACAAACATCTCCCCTTCAGTAGGAAGTGTAAGGATTGGTGTGCTTGTTACTCGCTTCTTTAACTCTCGGAAGCTCCTTTCACACTCATCAGTCCACTCATACTTCCTCTCTTTGTGTGTAAGAGCCATGAAAGGTGTAGTGAGTCATGCAAATCCCTCTACAAATCTCCTATAATAGCCAACTAAACCCAAGAAACTTCGTATTTTAGTCACGTTCTTAGGTGTAGGCCATTCATTGATTGCCTCCACTTTAGCAGGATCCACAGTGATTCCTTCCTTGGAAACCACATGTCTGAGGAAATATACTCTATCTAGCCAAAATTTGCACTTAGAGAATTTTGCATAGAGTTGGTGCTTCCTTATGCTTTGAAGAACGATCCTTAGGTGTACCTCATGCTCCTCACGAGTTTTTGAATATATAAGTATGCCATCGATAAATACTATAACAAACTTATCTATAAATTCCTTGAAGACTTGATTCATTAAGTCCATGAACGTAGCTAGTGTATTTGCTAACCCAAACGACATCACAAGGAATTCGTAATGACGGTAACGGGTTCTAAATGCGGTTTTCAGAATATCACTCTCCTTGATCCGTAGTTAATGATATCCTGATCATAGATCGATCTTGGAAAATACCGCTGTGCCTTTGTGTTGATTGAACAAGTCGTCAATTCTAGGTAATGGATACCTATTCTTGACCGTGACTTTGTTCAACTCCCAGTAATTTATACACATGCAAAATGTTCCATCCTTCTTCTTGACAAATAACACGAGAGCATCCCACAGGGAATAGCTCGGACGAATGAATCCTTTGTCAAAAAGCTCTTTCAACTACACTTGCAACTCTTTTAGCTCCGCTAGTGCCATTCGATACGGTGCCTTTGAGATAGGTGCAGTTCCTGGCATCAATTTGATCTCAAAGGAAATCTCTCGTTCTGGTGGTAATCGGGGTAATTCTTCTGGAAAGACATCGAGAAATTCGTTCACAATAGGAACATCTTCAGGTTGAAACTTTTGTTCCTCCGTCACATCCACTATGTATGTTAAGTATCCAGCACAACCGTTAGATATTATTTTTCTTGCTTTCATTGAATTAATCGTCATCTTCCTCGATTTATGTGACGAGTCAACATATTTTAAGTCGTCTTCCTGGTCAGGTCAAAACACTATTTTCTGCTTTTGGCAATCGATCGTGGCTTAATACTTTCCTAGGAAATCCATTCCAAGTATCATGTCGTAATCAGCTAGCTCCATCAAGATTAATTCTGCATATAACTCCCTATTTGTCACAATTATTGGTATATGAGATAACTAGTAATTGGACATCAACACTTCGCCTAAGGTTAGTGTTAGGAAATGCCCTAAACATGAGAGACATTTTGATGTATTTATTTTGAACTTGATAATAAAATTATAAAATAGAGGTTATTCATTACATTGTTGTTTGTCCTTATTTTATTTACATGTTAAAGTAAATGTAAGCAAATTTGGTTCACTGACTGCTTGTGTTAAAACTGTTAGAATGTTGCATGCAATGGACTTTCGTATGCAAGAAGATAATATTCTAAAGTAAGTAGTCTAAACTAAGGTCTATACTCTATGGGGTTAGACCGAGCATCTAACTTATGTTAAGACTATTATGTTGTCTAAAGCCATGGTGGGGACTGTTTGTCTTGACTATCTGAAGCATAAACTCCCAAGTAGAGACATAGATATGTTGCTTGGTGGTGACATATTAGACCAAGACTAAAGCATGATTGATCTACGTAGTCCGCTATGAGTGAATCAATCTGCTTTTGACGTTCATTATGCAATAACCTTAATCCTGAGTAAACTACTTCATGTATATGACTTGTGTACTTTGATGATCTAATGGCTAAAGCATCTCAGAGGTAGTAAGCTTATCGACCTGTTCGTTGGGTGCATGACTTGTATACTCTTAAAGGTATTATACTGGATGTGAAAATGGATAAGGCCATGGGTAGTCTGCTGGGCGGATGACTTCTTATTCACATATGGTGAATAATCATTTTCTTATTTAGTAGTGTAATGGAACTTTAAGATAGCTTGATCAGTAAGATTGAACGGACTTTGACCTAAGGCTAATCATCGATATCATATGAGGATTTTGCATACATGACAAGGTCATTGGACCATAGCTCGTCATAGGCTTTCGCAATACGGTATATAATTGGGAGTTCAGTTTCAGGTTTATAATGGTGTGACTCTGAACTTAGTGATCATATGATTGAGTTGTTTGATATAGAATAATGATCATATGGATTCATGGGAGCCCGATTATATATGTTCAAGTGGTCCCTCTACTAGCTCCACATAATTCCTTAATGGTTGCCAAATTGATCAGTGTATACTTATTGGGTAGTTGACTTTGCATGGATGGTGTTGACATAGGATTAGGATGGTGGACAAGATTCTCTCCAGTTGAATTCGGATTTTATTTTGGATAATAGAGTACACAATTATTCGAACTCTAAATAAAGTTGCCATGATTTTATTTGAGATTGAATTAGAGTTGTAGAAAATTATGCATGAGGACAAAATTTGAAATATAGCTTTTTGTGGATTTTGAAAATTGAATTTTGAAATTTGAAATTTGAAATTTGAAATTTGAAATTTAAATTTTGAATTTGAAATTTGAATTTGAAATTAAATTTGAATTTTGAATTTTGAATTTAAAGTTTGAATTTTGAAATTTGAACTTTGAAATTTGAATTCAAATTTTGAATCGCAGTCCAAGTGGAATTCGAATTATTTGTAGATAATTCCACAAGGTTACAATTCGAATTTGAATTGGATTATGGAGAGGAAAATCTTGTTTAGATCCTGCTTGAATTTTGAATTCTAATTCTAACAAAAGTGGCCAAAATTTGTTGATGAAAATCCTCCAAGATATTTCTGGTTTTTGTAGATAAGATTCAGAGAAAAATTCAAGTTTCAATCCCAGTTGAATTTGGATTCTCTTCCTCCCTAAGTTGGCTGAAATTTATTAGATAAATCCAAAGGGAGTTTTGGATTTTCTAATGGATAAGGGTGAGATAAAATTCAATCTAGAAAATCCTATTTGAATTTGGATTCTCCTCACTGTAAAGTGGCCAAATCTAGCCTTGTTTATGGCCTAGGGAAATTTGGTTATTGTAGATAAATGAGGAGATAAAATTCAAGTAAAAATCCTGTTTGAATTTGGATTGCATAATCCCTAAAATGGCTGAAATTTTTTTGGTTGGATAATGCTTTGAAAATTTCAGATTTTGTGTGTGGATAAGGGAGAAAATCTTCTCTTAATCCAATTCGAATTCAAGGGATCACCTCATGCAAGTCTATAAATAGAGGTCCTGCCACTCTAGTTCTTTCAGACCATAGACTCTCAGGTGAGCAGGCTTATTGTTGCATAACTCACCGTGATAATAAGTTCTTTAGAGATCTGAGTGGTCGGAAGGAGACTAGCAGTGCTAGCATACCAGTCGAGAAACCGAGTGCCCACACACTCTGCCATCCATGAATTGGAGAATAGTAGAGAAGGTTAGTTGGTTGAAGCCCTCCAGTCGTTCTCCTCCTGTAGTTTGGCATCCTCTTGAGGTATGAGTTTTATTGTTGTTCGTTTATTGTATATGGCATCATGAGATATTTAACGGTCTTGAAAAAAATTTTATTGTTCCGCTGCGCAACTTTGATGCGTTTTTAACAATTTAATCCTACAAATTGGTATCAGAGCCATCTCGTGACTAAGCCATGTACATAAATTAGACAATTAGTTAGTCTTTTTATTTATGTATGGATTTGATATTTAGAGAGTGGCATTCTAGGTTTCATTTATGTTGTTATCATGTATTAGGTATGTAGTATGTGGTTATTTTAATTTTTTGAATTGTTATAAGCATGCTTGTTTTATGCCGATTATGGTTCCTTAGAATTTAGAAAATTGTATCTAGGAATTTTTATATAACCATGGGAGCGGTTTATAATCACCGTAATTTTTCCATGGATTTTAATTTTTTTATCTCTTAGAATTATTATGATTAGAATTTTTGTACACAATAAACGGTTTAGGAAATTTTATGTAATTATTCTTAGAGGAGATTAAAGTTTGAAGACCGTAATTTATTTATTGTCAAGGTGAGTTATGCAACAATAAGCCTGCGCACCTGAGAGTCTGTGGTCTAAGAGAACTGGAGTGGTAGAACCTCTATTTATAGACTTGCATGAGGTGATTCTCTGAATTCGAATAAGATTAGGAGAAGATATTCTCCCTTATCTACAACCAAAAAATCTGAATTTTCCAAGGGGAAAATCCCAACAAAATGTCGGCCACTTTAGGATTATCCAATTAAAATCTAAACAAGATTTTAACTTAAATTTTATCTCCCAATTATCCACTAGAAAAATCCAAAAATTCACTAGGATAAATCCATAAAATTTTCGACCATAAAAGGTAAGGGAAGAACCAAAATTCCACTAGGATTTTCAAGCTTGAATCTTATCTCATCCTTATCCAAAATAACCGAAAATCTCCTAGGATATCTTCCTCAAAATTTCAGCCATAATCAGGGAAGAGAGAATCCAAATTCAACTGGGATTGATACTTGAATTTAAATTTCAAATTCAAATTTCAAAATTCAAATTTCAAATTTAAATTTCAAATTCAAATTTCAAATTCGAATTTCAAATTCAAATTTCAAACTCAAATTTCAAATTCAAAATTCAAAATTCAAATTTCAAAATTCAAATTTCAAATTCCACAAAACGGTTGTGTTTCATATTCTTGTTCTCATGGATAATTTTCTACAACTCCAATCCAATCTCAAATAAAATCATGGCAACTTTATTTGGAGTTCGAATAATTGTGTACTCTATTATCCAAAACAAAATCTGAATCCAACCGGAGAGAATCTTGTCTACCATCCTAATCCTGTGTCATCACCATCCATGCATAATAAACTAGCCAATAGCATACACAAATCAATTTGCCAAACGTTAAGGAATTATGTGGAGCTAGTAGAGGGACTGATTGGACATATATAATCGGGCTCCCGTGATTCCATATGATCATCATTCTGTACCGAACAACTCAATCATATGATCACTAATTTCAGAGTCACACTACTATAAACCTAAAACTGAACTCCTAATTATATACCGTATTACGTAACCCTGTGATAAGCTATCGTCTAATGACCTTGTCATGTATACAGAACCCTCATATGATATCCATAATCAGCCTTAGGTCAAAGTTCGTTTAATCCTATTGATCAGGCTATCTTAAAGTTCTATTATACTATCAAATAAAGAAAATGATTATTCATCATATGTGAATAAGAAGTCATCCGCCTAGTAGACGACCCAAGGCCTTATCCATTTTCACATCCAGTATAATGCCTTTAAGAGGATACCCTTAACTCCTTATTAGAGCTCTGATTCTGATATCTGTAAACAAACCCTTCCTCATATACAAGTCATGTACCCAACGAACCGGTCTATAAGCTTACTACCTCTGACACACTTTAGTCATTGGAACATCAAAGTACACAAGTCATATACATGAAGCTACTTATCTACTCAGGATTAAGGTTACTGCACAATGAATGTCAAAAGTAGATCGATCCACTCAAAGTGGACTTCGTAGATCAATCACGCTTTAGTCCCGGTCTAACATGTCACCACCAAGCAACATATCTATGTCTCTACTTGGGAGTCCAGCTCCAGACAGTCAAGACAAACCATCCCCTCCAAGGCTTTAGATTACATAATAGTCTTAACATGAGTTAGATGCTCGGTCTAACCCTATAGACTACAAACCTTAGCTTAGACCGCTTACTTTAGAACATTGTCTTCTCGCATACAAAAGTCCATTGCATGCAACATTCTAACAGTTTTAACACAAGCAGTCAGGGAGCCATATTTGCTTACATTTACTTTAACATGTAAATAAAATGAGGACATATAGCAATGTAATGAATAACCTCTATATATAATTTTATTATCCAGTTCAAAATAAATACATCAAAATATCTCTAATGCTTAGGGCATTTCCTAACAATCTCCCACTTGCCCTAAGCTAGTAGATGTGCCATGTTACGCATCCTCATCGCCTCTACATGCCTCTCAGAGCTTCTAGTCACTAAAGTCTTAGTAAAGGGATCGATAATGTTGTCCTCGTACGCGATCTTACATATATATACTTGTCCTGTCTCCACGTGCCCTCTAATAATATGATATCTTCGATCTATGTGCTTAGTCCTCTTTTGGTGCTGAGATTCCCTTGTGTTGCCAATAGCCCCAGTGTTATCACAGTAAAGTGTGATAGGCTTGTCAACATCCGGAATGACCTCAAGGTCTCTAAAGAACTTGTGGAGCCAAACCGCTTCTTTAGATGCCTTAGTCGCAGCCACATACTCAGCCTCCATAGTAGAGTCAGCTGTGCAGCCTTGCTTCACGCTCCTCCATATAATGGCACCTCCTCCGAGCAAGAACACTGATCCAGATGTTGATTTCCTCGAATCCTTATAAGTCTAGAAGTCTGAGTCCGTGTATCCTATGGGTGTTAGGTCCCCTCCAGAATATACTAGCATATAATCCCTTGTTCTCTTAAGATACTTGAGTATATGCTTTGCTGGTTGCCAGTGCTTGGTTCCAGGATTCGCTTGATATCGACTCACCATACCTATTGCAAAACATATGTCCGGGCGAGTACAAAGCATAGCATACATAAGGCTGCCCACAGTGGATGCATAAAGGACCTTAGTTATACGCTCTCTTTCTTCCGATGTCTTGGGACAGTCATCTAATGAAAGAGTTAGGCCGACAATAGAAGGTTGTGTACCTTTCTTTGCCTCTTACATTGCATATTTGTCAATTATTTTATCTATGTATGAAGCTTGGGATAACGCTATCATTTTGTTCTTTCGATCTCTAAAGAGACGAATGCCTAGAGCATAATTAGCTTCTCCCAAGTCCTTCATGTCAAACTGTTGGTGTAACCAAAGCTTGACCGATGATAAGTTCCCTACATCATTCCCAATGAGCAGTATTTCATCGACATAGAGTATCAAAAAGACCATTTTTCCATCCTTAATATGTTTATAAACATAGGGTTCATCAACGTTCTACTCAAAACTGAAAGTCTTGATCGCTTGATCAAATCTCTGGTTCCATGAACGGGATGCTTACTTTAATCCATAAATGGATATAAGCAACTTGCAGACTTTCCTTTCTTGGCCTTTTGCTACGAACCCTTCGGGCTATCTCATGTAGATACTTTGCTTAAGATGGCGATTCAAGAATGCCGTCTTAACATCCATTTGCCAGATCTCGAAATCGAGAGCCACAACAACGGACAGAAGAATACGGATAGACTTCAGCATAGCAACAGGTGAAAAGGTTTCATCGTAATTGATTCCAGCTTTTTGCGTGTACCCTTTGCAACCAGTCTAGCTTTGAAAGTTTTCACTCTCCCTTCTGTATCCTTCTTTCTTTTGTAGACCCATTTGCATCCAATGGGTTTTATCCCATCCGGCAAATCTACAAGTTCCCAAACAGAGTTGGATTTCATAGAATCTATCTCATTGTTCATAGCCTGTTTCCAAGATTTAGAATTAACATCATTTATAGCTTCATCATAGGTGACCAGATCATCCTCATGCTCGTGAGCCTCGGCCTGGTATACCTCAGCATCATACATGAAAAAATTAGGTTTCTTCGAAATCCTCCCACTACGACGAGGCACCCTAAATTATTGATCGTCTGCAGGTCTTTCACCAGAACTTAGACTTATGTCCAAGACCGAAACCTGTGGAGCATTTCTTTCACCTGATAACTCCTCTAGCACTACTTTGCTTCGAGGCTTAAAGTCATTCATGTGACTTTCCTCCAAGAATGTTGCAGAGGTTGAGACAATGACTTTTTGTTCCTTCGGGTTATAGAACAGACCTCCTTTAGTTCCCTTTGGATACCCTACAAACATGTACAATTCTGATCTTAGTTCCAACTTCTTTGCATCCCCATCCAGTACATGTGCCGGGTAGCCCCATATTCTCGTATGTCTAAGGGAGGGCTTCCTGTCACGCCACAATTCATGCAGAGTCCTGGGAATTGATTTTCTTGGAACCTGATTCAGAATATAGCACGCTGTTTATAAAGCATATCCCCAAAATGATAGCGGCAACGTTGAATAACTCATCATGGACCGTACCATATCCAACAAGGTCCTATTTCTCCTTTCGACTACACCATTCTGTTGTGGAGTACCAGGTGCAGTCAATTGGGATAATATCCCATTCTCTACAAGATGTCCTAGAAATTCGTCGGAGAGGTATTCACCACCTCGATCAGATCGAAGTGTCTTTATGGATTTATGCAATTGCTTTTCCACTTCTGCACGATACTCGATCATGGGGCATTAGATACACATATCCATAACTCGAGTAATCGTCTATAAAAGAGACATAATACTCAAACCCTCCTCATGCTATGACATTCATGGGGCCACATACGTCAGTGTGCACAATTTCTAAGAGCTCCTGTGCCCTAGTACCCTTAGCTCCAAAAGACCTCTTAGTCATCTTTCCCTCTAGACAAGACTCACATTGAGGAAGATGTACCTCCTCCAGAGATTCCAGCGGACCGTCTTTCACCAATCTTTGAATCCTATCCTGATTAATATGACCAAGTCTTAAATGCCAAAGATACGCCTTGTTAGAGTGAGAAACTTTCAACCTTTTAGAGTTATTTATTAATTCAGTGTCAAGCAGTGAGTACATCTTTGGTTTGATCAAATATAGGTTTCCATCCATCCATTCAGAACAAATAAAAGACTTATTTCTACGAATATCAACTCTTTTACTAAAAGAAACTGAATAAGAATCCTTTATTAAATAAGCTACCAATATAAGATTCCTCCTAAAATTAGGAACATAAAAACAGTCTTTCAATAAAATAAACCTAAATTCATCAAAGTAAAGATAAATATCTCCCACTGCCTCAGCCACCACCAAGCTGCCGTCTCCAGTCTGTAATGAGAGGCTCCTATCATGTAGACTTCTCATTTCCACGAACCCCTGCATAGAAACAGAAACATGATTAGTGGCGCCCGAATCAATGACCCAAGTGTCTTTTGATTCTTCCCCCAAACATGCTTCCAAATAGTGAAGTTTCTTACCTTCCTTGCCCTTGGCGGCTAGGATTTCCCGGCAAGCTTTCTTGAAGTGACCTACCTTCCCATAGCAGAAGCACTTGGACTTTTTAGGATCCCTGGGCTTCTTGTTCTTTTCTTTTTCTTCCCATCTGAGATATGAGGATTAGAAGAACTGGAAGCCGCTTGCTTCTGATTTGGCCTCTTCCTCTTCCGTGAGGGTTTGGAAGATTCTGTCAAATTGGCCTCTTCTTTGGGTTGGACCGCATCCCCATCCCTGATCATCCGTTCATAAGCTTGGAGTTGCTTCATGAGCTCGGTTAGTCCTAACTCCCTTGTCGCCAGATTGTATGTGGCCTTGAACCTCACAAAATCCTTAGACAGAGTTTTGAATACCATCTCGATCTGGGTGTTGTAGTCTAACTCAGCACCATTCTCGGTAGCCTCAGCAAATAATCCCATTATAGTGATCGTATGGTCCTTCACCGAAGTACCCACCTTTTGCTTATAGTTCATAATGCTAGTTATAGCGGACTATCGGGCCAATTTTTCTTGGCCTTCGAACATGTCCTCCAGATTTTCCATGATCTCCCTAGTAACTTGATAAGTCTCATGCTACTTTTGTAAAGCACTCGTCATGCTAGCAAGTATGTAGCACTGAGCTATCTCATTGGATTCTCTCCAACAAGTATAGGTCACTGGGACCTCCTCAAGTGTTGTGTCAGGTTTGGGCCTAGGTGGGCATGGTTCATCCAACACGAACTTGTGTCTCTCGCAGCTGAGAACTATTAGCAGATTTCTTTTCCAGTCTTTATAATTATCGCCATTCAGCTTATTTTGAGTAAGTATTGAAATGAAGGGTGTCAGTGATATTTTGAACTGAAATAAAATTATACTAGACATCATTACAAAGCCCGAGTAAATATAGAGATAATTTAGCAAATAAAACATATAAGTATGTTCCTATATGAAACTTGAAAAAACATGTGGCATTGCAACAGTAATTCTCAGCACCTATTGCCCCAAGCCATGAAGGGGTGGTCATGAAACAAATAGCCGAAACATGGACCCTGTCCAATTGATATATGTTGCTTTAAATCCTCCAAGATTAAGACATATATTAATAACCACTTATTTTGACCACTAGTTTAGTTAACAGAGCTTCTAGGGAAGGTTAATAACTAAACGAGTCTTGAGTGTATAACCATTGTTTACGTAGTCCAATCCACGTCTTACCAAGCCACCAAGGGGTGGTCATGAATAGGATCATACCCGAACATGTTTTCCACATAGGAGATCCAACCTAGTATACCGACAGTGGTAAATACCTACCGACGGGTGTGGTCAGGGCAGAATTGACGCGAGGCGTTACCATGCTTTCACATATGGATCAACAATGGAGGCTATGGATTTTGTTTGAAACCCTCTCCCACTTAATATTTTGAAAAACATGCAAGTTTTGACAAATATGTATAATCAATATAGTATGAGCGGCCCTCACCTATCCTATATGACATGTTATCAAATATGCATATAAAACATCCATCAATACATATTTATACATCCATGACATATCACAGAAAAAATAATTGATAGATAAATAACCAAGCCATGGTTCCATCCCAGAACAAAGAAAATAAAGATTAAAAAAATCCATCCAAAGCATTCTTTGGGTCTTGAATTTTGTTCCGTCTTCTTGTATCCATCTTTATGTAGCCTCTCCATTTATTTCTCATCTCAAGAATCATTTAAAATTTAAATCCCAAAAATTTAAATTTCAAATTCAAATTCCAAATTCGAATTTCAAATTTAAATTTCAAATTCAAAATTTTTAAATTATTTTAAACATCATGTGTAATAATATGTAATTTCAAAATTTCAAATTTTCAATTACATATTTTTAAACATGATTTAAAATTAAATCTCAAATTTAAAAATAAATAATTTTTGATTTTCGAACCGTTGCCTCACCGCCCCGGAGGCCAGCAACCGCCGTGGGCAGCCCCCGGGGGCCTGGCAGCCCACGGCCACACCATGTGCAGCCTTGCTGGCTGCAGGCAGTGCCTGCAGCCATGGGCCGCAAGCCTGGGTGGGTGCAGCAGCCCGCCAGGCTACAGGCAGCACCTGCAGCCATGGGCTACACGCCTATGGGCTGGCCGCCCCTTGGGTGGGCCACAGCCGCCTGCAGCCATGGGGTGCAGCCGTGGGCAGGGGCTGCAGCCCCATCACGGCTAATGGTCCGTCCCGAGGGGATCGATCCTCGATTTCTGTGTCATATTTCAATTTACCCGTTAGGAACTCCAAAATTAATTTAAATCCTAATTAAATTGAAATTTTCCACACAATCAAAATTTCAACCTTGAAATTAAATTAAACTTTTGTGAAAAATAAATTATGGTCTTCAAACTTCAATTTCCTCCAAGAATAATTACATAAAAATTTCCTAAACCGTTTCCGGTGTACAAAAATTCTAACCATAATAATTCTAAGAGACAAAAATTAAGATCCATAGGAAAATTACAGTGTTAATAAACTGCTCTCATGGTTGCATAAAAATTACTAAATATAATTTTTCTAAATTCTAAGAAACCATAACCAGCAAAAACAAGCATGCTTATAATAATTCAAAAAATTAAAATAACCACATCCTACATACATAATCCATGATAACAACATAAAGGAATCCTAGAATGCCACTCTCTAAATATCAAATCCATACATAAATAAAAAGATTAATTAATTGTTTAATTTATGTACATGGCATAGTCATGAGATGCTCTGATATCAATTGTAAGAAATAAATCGGTAAAAACGTATCAGAGTGACGCAGCAGAACAATAAAAATTTTTTAAGATCGTTAAATATCTCATGATGTCATATACAATAAACCAACAACAATTTAAACTCATACCTCAAGGACGCCAATCTTGCAGGAGGAGAATGATTGAGTGTGTGGGCATTCTGAATATCAATCGGTATGCTAGCATTGCTAGTCTTCTTCCAACCACCCAGATCTCTAAAGAACTTATTGTCACGGTGAGTTATGCAACAATAAGCCTGCTCACCTGAGAGTCTGTGGTCTAAGAGAACCGGAGTGGTAGGACCTCTATTTATAGACTTGCATGAGGTGATTCTCTGAATTTGAATTGGATTAAGAGAAGATATTCTCCCTTATCCACAACCAAAAAATCCGAATTTTCCAAGGGGAAAATCCCAACAAAATTTCGACCACTTTAGGATTATCCAATTTAAATCGAAACAAGATTTTAACTTGAATTTTATCTCCCCATTATCCACTAGAAAAATCCAAAAATTCACTAGGATAAATCCATAAAATTTTCGGCCACAAAAGGTAAGGGAAGAATCAAAATTCCACTAGGATTTTCAAGCTTGAATCTTATCTCATCCTTATCCAAAACAATTGAAAATCTCCTAGGATATCTTCCTCAAACTTTCGACCATAATCAGGGAAGAGAGAATCCAAATTCAACTAGGATTGAAACTTGAATTTTTCCGTGAACCTTATCCACAAAAAATCTGAAAATTCCATGAGGATAATCCTCAAAATTTTCGTCCATTATTTTTAGGATTTGGATTCAAAATTCAAGTAGGACTCTAACAAGATTTTCCTCTCCCAACTCAAATTCGAATCCTACTTGGATTGTGATTCAAAATTTGAATTTCAAATTTCAAATTTCAAATTTAAATATCAAATTCAAATTTCAAATTCAAATTTCAAATTTCAAATTTCAAAATTCAAAATTCAAATTTCAAAATTCAAATTTCAAAATCCAAAAAATAGTTGTATTTCAAATTCTTGTTCTCATGGATAATTTTCTACAACTCCAATCCAATCTCAAATAAAATCATGGCAACTTTATTTAGAGTTCGAATAATTGTGTACTCTATTATCTAAAACAAAATCTGAATTCAACTGGAGAGAATCTTGTCCACTATCCTAATCCTATGTCAATACCATCCGTGCATAATCAACTAGCCTATAGCATACACAAATCAATTTGCCAAACGTTAAGGAATTATGTGGAACTAGTAGAGGGACCGATTGGACATACATAATTGGGCTCCCACAAATCCATATGATCATCATTCTTTACCGAACAACTCAATCATATGATCACTAATTTTAGAGTCACATTACTATAAACCCGAAACTGAACTACCAATTATATACCATATTACGTAAGCCTGTGACAAGCTATCGTCCAATGACCTTGTCATGTATACAGAACCCTCATATGATATCCATGCTCAGCCTTAGGTCAAACTCCGTTTAATTCTACTGATCAAGCTATCTTAAAGTTCCATTATATTACCGAATAAAGAGAATGATTATTCACCATATGTGAATAAGAAGTCATCTGCCCAGCAGACGATCCAAGGCCTTATCCATTTTCACATCTGATATAATGCCTTTAAGAGGATACCCTTAACTCCTTATTAGAGCTATGATTCCGATATCTGTAAACAAACCCTTCATCGTATACAAGTCATGTACCCAACGAACCGGTCTATAAGCTTACTACCTCTGAGATGCTTTAGCCATTAGAACATCAAAGTACACAAGTCATATACATGAACCTACTTATCTACTTAGGATTAAGGTTACTGCATAATGAATGTCAAAAGCAGATCGATCCACTCAAAGCGGACTTCGTAGATCAATCACGCTTTAGTCCCAGTCTAATATGTCACCACCAAGCAACATATCTATGTCTCTATTGGGAGTCCAGCTCCAAACAGTCAAGACAAACCATCCCCTCCAAGGCTTTAGACAACATAATAGTCTTAACATGAGTTAGATCCTCGGTCTAACCCTATAGACTACATACCTTAGTTTAGACCGCTTACTTTAGAATATTGTCTTCTCGCATACAAAAGTCCATTGCATGCAATGTTTTAATAGTTTTAACACAAGCAGTCAGGGAGCCATATTTGCTTACATTTACTTTAATATGTAAATAAAATAAGGACAGATAGCAATGTAATGAATAACCTCTATATATAATTTTATTATCCAGTTCAGAATAAATACATCAAAATATCTCTAATGTTTAGGGCATTTCCTAACACAGAAATCTAGGACGGGCCCCTCAGGATAGGCCACCGGCCTTGGTGGGGCTGCAGCCCCTGCCCTCGGGTAGGATGGGGCTGCAGCAGCCCCTGTCCAGGCATGGACCACCCATGGCCGCAGGCTTTGCCTACAGCCAGAGGTGGCCATGCCCCCCCTCCCCCCCTAGGGGCTACCTGAGGCCCGGGCATGCAGCCCACGGCTGCAGGCACTACCTGCAGCCTGGTGGGCTACTGCCCCCCAGCGTGCAGCCCATGGCTGCAGGCACTGCTTGTAGCTTGGTGGCTACACTGCCCACCCGGGCACATAGCTTGGGGCTGTAGGCTTTGCCTGCAGCCCGGCATGGCTGCTTCCAGCCTGTGGCCATGGGCTGCCAGCCCCCTCGGGGGCTGGGGGCTGCCCACGGTGGCTACGAGCCTCTGAGCCCTGTGGGCCGACGGGCTCAAATCAAAAAATTTTGATTTTTAAATTTGAGATTTAATTTTAAATCATGTTTAAAAATATGTAATTGAAAATTTTAAATGACATATTATTACACATGAAATTTAAATTGTTTAAAATTTGAATTTGAAATTTCAATTTGAAACTTAAATTTTTGGAATAGAAAATTTAAATGATTCTTGGGATGAAAAATAAATCAAGAGGCTGCATGAAGATGGATACAAGAAGATGGAACAAAATTCAAGACCCAAAAAATGCTTTGGATGGAATTTGTAATCTTTATTTTCTTTGTTCTAGGATGGAACCGTGGCTTGGTTATTTTCCGTCAATTATTTTTTCTATGATATGTCATGGATGGATGAATATGTATTGATAGATGAATTGTATGCATATTTGATAACATGTCATATAGGATAGGTGAATGTCGTTCAGACTATATTGATCATACATAGTTGTCAAAACTTGCATGTTTTTCAAAATATTGAGTGGGAGAGGGTTTCAAACAAAACCCACGGCCTCCATTGTTGATCCATATGTGAAGCATGGTAACGCCTCGCATCAGTTCTGCCCTGACCACACCCCTCAATAGGTGTATACCGTCGCTGGTATACTAGTTTGGATCTCTTATGTGAAAAACGTGTTCAGGCATGATTCTATTCATGACCACCCCTCGATGGCTTGGTAAGATGTGGATCGGGCTACGTAAACAATGGTTATACACTCAAAAATCGTTTAGTTATTAACCTTCCCTAGAAGCTTTGTTAACTAAACTGGTGGTCAAAATAAGTGGTTATTAATATATGTCTTAATCTTGGAGGATTTAATGCAACATATATCAATTGGACAGGGTCCATGTTCCGGCTATTTGTCTCATGACCATCCCTCGGTGGCTTGGGGTAATAGGTGCTGAGAATTACCATTGCAATACTACATGTTTTTTCAAGTTTCATGTAGGAACATACTTGTATGTTTTATTTACTAAATTATCTTTATATTTGCTCGGGCTTTATAATGATATCTAGTATAATTTTATTTCAGTTCAAAATATCACCGACACCCGTCATTTCAATACTTACTCAAAATAAGCTGAATGGCGATAATTATAAAGACTAGAAAAGAAATCTGCTAATAATTCTCAGTTGCGAGAGACACAAGTTTGTGTTGGATGAACCCTGCCCACCTGGGCCCAAACCTGACACACTACGTGAGGAGGTCCCAGTGACCTATACTTGTTGGAGAGAATCCAATGAGATAGCTCGGTGCTACATACTTGCTAGCATGATGAGTGCTTTACAAAAGCAGCATGAAACTTATCAAGTTGTTAGGGAGATCATGGAAAATCTAGAGGACATGTTCAGAGACCGAGAAAAATTGGCTTGATAGTCTGCTATTACCAGCATTATAAACTCTAAGCAAAAAGTAGGTACTCCAGTGAAGGAACATATGATCACTCTAATGGGATTCTTTGCTGAGGTTGTCAAAAATGGTGCTGAGTTGGACTACAACACCCAAATCGAGATGGTGTTTAAAACTCTATTTAAGGATTTTGTGGGGTTTAAGGCCGCATATAATCCGGTGACAAGGGAGTTAGGACTCACCGAGCTCATGAAGTAACTTCAAGCTTATGAATGGATGATCAAGGATGGGGATGCAGTTTAACCCAAAGGAGAGGCCAATTTGGCAGAATCTTCCAAACCCTTATAGAAGAGGAAGAGGCCAAATAAGAAGCAAGCGGTTTGTAGTTCTTCTAATCCTCCTGTCTCAGATGGGAAGAAGAAGAACGACAACAATAACAACAAGCCCAAGGACCCTAAAAAGTCCAAGTGCTTCAACTGTGGGAAGGTAGCTCACTTTAAAAAGGCTTGCCGGGAATTCCTAGCCGCCAAGGGCAAAGAAGGTAAAGAACTTCATTATTTAGAAGTGCACTTGGTGGAAGAATCGAAAGACACTTGGGTTATTGATTCTGGCGCCTCTAATCTTGTTTGTGTTTCTATGCAGCTGTTCGTGGAAACGAGAAGTCTACATGGTAGGAGCCTCTCGTTATGGACCGGAGATGGTAGCTTGGTGGTGGCTGAGGTAGTGGGAGATATTTATCTTTACTTTGATGAATTTAGGTTTATATTATTGAAAGACTATTTTTATGTTCCTAATTTTAGGAGGAACCTTATATCAATAGCTTGTTTAATAAAGGATTCTTATTCAGTTTCTTTTAGTAATTGAGTTGATATTCGTAAAAATAAGTCTTTTATCTATTCTGGATAGATGGATGGAAACCTGTATTTAATCAAACCAAAGATGTACTCACTGTTTGGCACCGAATTAACAGATAACTCTAAAAGATTGAAAGTTTCTCACTCTAACAAGGTGTATCTTTTTCATTTAAGACTTGGTCATATTAATCAAAATAGGATTCAAAGGTTGATGAAAGACAATCCTCTAGAATCTCTGGAGGAGATACGTCTTCCTCAATGTGAGTCTTGTCTTGAGGTAAGATGACTAAGAGGTCTTTTAAAGCTAAGGGTACTAGGGCCCAGGAACTCTTAGAAATTATGCATACTGGCATATATGGCCTCATGAACGTCACAGCACAAGGAGGGTTTGAGTATTATGTATCCTTTATAGACGATTGCTCGATGCATAGATATGTGCATCTGATGCACTACAAGAGCGAAACCTTTGATAAGTTCCAAGAGTATCATGTGGAAGTGGAAAAGCAATTGCGTAAATCCATAAAGACACTTCGATCTGATCAAGATGGCGAATACCTTTTCAATGAATTTCTAGGACATCTTGTAGAGAATGGGATATTATCCCAATTGACTACACCTGGTACTTTACAACAGAATGGTGTAGCCGAAAGGAGAAACATGACCTTATTGGATATGGTACGGTCCATGATGAGTTATTCAACGCTGACATTATCATTCTGGGGATATACATTATAAACGGCATGCTATATTCTGAACCAAGTTCCAAGCAAGTCAATTCCCAGGACTTCGTATGAATTGCGGTGTGGTAGGAAGCCCTCCCTTAGACATATGAGAATATGGGGCTACCCGACACATGTACTGGATGGGGATGCAAAAATATTGGAACCAAGATTAGAATTATGCATATTTGTAGGGTATCCTAAGGGAACTAAGGGAGGTCTGTTCTATAACCCGAAGGAACAAAAGGTCATTATTTCAATCCATGTGACATTCTTGGAGGAAAGTCACATGAATGACTTTAAGCCTCCAAGCAAAGTAGTGCTAGAAGAGTTATTGGATGAAAGAACTGCTTCATAGGTTTCAATCTTGGACACAAGTCTAAGTTCCAGTGAAAGAACTGCAGATATCAACAATTTAGGGTGCCTCATCGTAGTGGGAAGGTTTTAAGGAAGCCTAATTTCTTCATTTATGATGCTGAGATATACCAGGCCGAGGCTCATGAGCATGAGGATGATCCGGTCACTTATGATGAAGCTATAAATGATATTGATTCTAAATCTTGGAAACAGGCCATGAACAATGAGATGGATTCTATGAAATCCAACTCTATTTGGGAACTTGTAGATCTACCGGATGGTATAAAACCCATTGGATGCAAGTGGGTCTACAAAAGAAAGAAGGATGTGGAAGGGAGAGTGGAAAATTTCAAAGCTAGACTAGTTACAAAAGAGTACACGTAAAAGGCTAGAATCGATTACGATGAAACCTTTTTGCCTGTTGCTATACTGAAGTCTATCCGTATTCTTCTATCCGTTGCTGCGGCTCTCGATTATGAGATCTGACAAATGGACATCAAGACGGCATTCTTGAATGGCCATCTTAAGGAATGTATCTACATGATACAGCCCGAAGTGCTCATGGCAAAAGGCCAAGAAAGAAAATTCTACAAGTTGCTTAGATTCATTTAAAGATTAAAGCAAGCATCCCGCTCATGGAACCAAAGGTTTGATTAAGCGATCAAAACATTCAGTTTTGAGTAGAACGTTGATGAACCCTGTGTTTATAAACATATTAAGGATGGAAAAGTGGTCTTTCTGGTACTCTATGTCGATGATATACTGCTCATTAGGAATGATGTAGGGAAATTATCATCGGTCAAGCTTTGGTTGCCCCAACAGTTTGACATGAAGGACTTGGGAGAAGCTAATTATGTTCTAGGCATTCATCTCTTTAGAGATCGAAAGAACAAAATGATAGCATTATCTCAGGCTTCATACGTAGATAAAATAATTGACAAATATGTAATGCAAGAGGCATAGAAAGGTTCATAACCTTCCATTGCCGGTCTAACTCTTTCATTGGAAGACTGTCCTAAGACATCGGAAGAAAGAGAGCGTATGACTAAGGTCCCTCATGCATCTGCTGTGGGTAGCCTTATGTACACTATACTTTGAACTCGCCCGGACATATGTTTTGCAATAGGTATGGTGAGTCGATATCAAGCGAATCCTGGAACTAAGCACTGGCAAGCAGTAAAGCATATACTCAAGTATCTTAAGAGAACGAGGGATTACATGCTAGTGTATTCTGGAAGGGACCAAACACCCGTAGGATACATGGACTCAGACTTCCAGACTTGTAAGGATTTCAGAAAATTGACATCAGGATCAGTGTTCTTACTCAAAGAAGGCACCATTGTATGGAGGAGCATGAAGCAGGGTTGTACAGCTGACTCTACGATGGAAGCTAAGTATGTGGCTGCGGCTGAGGCATTCTAAAGAAGCAGTTTGGCTCTGCAAGTTCTTTAGAGACCTTGAGCTCATTCCGGGTGTTGACAAGCCTCTCACACTTTACTGTGATAACACTGGGGCTATTACCAACATAAGAGAATCTCGGCACCACAAGAGGACCATGCACATAGATCGGAGGTATCACATTATTAGAAGGCACGTGGAGACAGGACAAGTGGATGTATGTAAGATCGCATCTGAGGACAACATTGCCGATCCCTTTACTAAGACTTTGGTGGCTAGAAGCTTTAAAAGGCATGTAGAGGCAATAGGGATGTGTAACATGGCACATCTACTGGCTTAGGGCAAGTGGAAGATTGTTAGGAAATGCCCTAAGCATAAGAGACATTTTGATGTATTTATTTTGAGCTGGATAATAAAATTATAATATAGAGGCTATTCATTACTTTGCTGTTTGTCCTTATTTTATTTACATGTTAAAGTAAATGTAAGCAAAAATGACTCACTGACTGCTTGTGTTAAAACTGTTAGAATATTGCATGCAATGGACTTTTCTATGCGAGAAGACAATATTCTAAAGTAGGCAGTCTAAACTAAGGTCTATAGTCTATGGGGTTAGACCGAGCATCTAACTCATATTAAAACTATTATGTTGTCTAAAGCCATGGTGGGGACAGTTTATCTTCACTGTCCGGAGCATAGACTTCCAAGTAGAGACATAGATATGTTGCTTGGTGGTGACATATTAGACCGGGACTAAAGCGTGATTGATCTACGTAGTCCGCTATGAGTGGATCAATCTAGTTTTAACGTTCATTATGCAATAACCTTAATCCTAAGTAAATGAACTACTTCATATATATGACTTATGTACTTTGATGATCCAATGGCTAAAGCATCTCAGAAGTAGTAACCTTATAGACCGGTTTGTTGGGTGTATGACTTGTATACGATGAAGGATTTGTCTACAGATATCGGAATCATAACTCTAAGGAGTTAAAGGTATACTCTTAAAGGCATTATATTAGATATGAAAATGGACAAGGCCATGGGTCGTTTGCTGGGCGGATGACTTCTTATTCACATATGGTGAATAATTATTTTCTTATTCAGTAGTGTAATGGAAATTTAAGATAGCCTGATCAGTAGGATTGAAATGACTTTAACCTAAGACTGATCATGGATATCATATTAGAGTTTTGCATACATGACAAGGTCATTGGACAGTAGCTCGTCACAGGCTTTCATAATACGGTATATAATTGGGAGTTCAGTTTCAGGTTTATAGTGGTGTGACTCTGAAATTAGTGATCATATGATTGAGTTGTTCGGTATAGAATAATGATCATATGGATTCATGGGAGCCCGATTATATATGTCCAATTAGTCCCTCTACTGGCTCCACATAATTCCTTAACGGTTGGCAAATTGATAAGTGTATGCTTATTGGCTAGTTGGACATATATAATACGGTAATTCCTTTAGATTTTTAACTTTAAAATCTTAATTATGGCCTCTAAAATTTTATTTAAAACATTCTAGATCCTTTATGGTCCTTTCCAAGCCTTTCAGAAATTTTTGGTCAAAATGATCATTTTGCCCCTGACAAGTCTCGGGACCATAACATTTTCAATCTATCATTTTTATAGGATTTTCTAAGCCCAAATATCATAAAATAATATTTCTTAGGCTTTGATATATTTTTACAACATTATTTACTACAAAATTAGTAACTATTCCTTTCCCGACTCTCGAGTACTATTCATTCGATACCTAGGGTCGTTTCTAGTTTTTCTAGCATTTTGGAGCCTTAAATGGATATTTAACTACTCCTGAAACGTTTCTCATCCTGTTCTTGAGCCTTGGTTCCCAAGGGGCTCAGGTTTCCTATCCCGTTCATAATTTTTCCCTCGTTTCCTAAAATACCCCTAACGTGAATTTTTCCCGTTCTCGACATTTTAGACATTGGAGGTTCGTTTTACTACTCGTCTTGGGTTTAGTTTTCCATTACCAACTCTAACATACCGAGGGGTCTCGGTTTCCTTTCTGAGCCTTCACTTTTACCTCTCGTTTTCTAAAATGCCCTTATACCATTTTAGAAATTTCAGTAGTATTTCCGCTTAAATTTCTAAGTTTCCCCAGCGTTAGGTACGCCTCATAACCTTGGTACCTGCCACGTATTATACCAGAGACCTATTTTACGCAATGTTACCAAACTTTACATAAAACTTTTCCACATTATTCATCATTCAAATCACAATACAATTTTCACCAGTTTCCTTTAATCATGGCCACAGTTTTCACATGGTAATCAACACTATTTTTTTTTTTCGCAGTGCTCACTTATCGGTTTCTAATGCACAATTCAACATTAAAAACCTAAGAAATTTTCATTCCAACCTAGCCTTTAAGTGCCACGATTTCATGTTCAAAGCCATAAGAAAATTTTCTCTTATTCATATGGTCTTTTATCACATTCCTTCATCAATTTTTCCTCATCATTTTCCATCACAAATCTTTCATAATCTCTTGTTCATAAGCCATGGTTTTCATGGGAAACATGCATCAAAATTTGCTTGTTTCAAGATTCTAAAACATGCTTTGATCAATATATCACCAAACCAACATAAACACTAAAACAATTCATCAACTTTTCACCATTTTTCCATACTAATAAGCCACGATTTTCATGAAGAAAATCAACAAGAAATGCTTCAAAATTGTGGCTCACCTTATCAATTTGATCCCTTGATACTTGGTCTAGGATTGAAGGCTAATTTTGTGAAGAAATTTTGTCAAAATTTGGCTTGGAATGAGATAGAAGTGCACAGCCAGAAATGGGTAGGATTTTGGCTGGTTTTCTTCATTTTTCCAAATGAATTTTTGACACCTATTTATAGGCAAAAGAATGGAGGACCAACTTACAAATTTTCCCTGTAATTTGGTAATTATTTAGGGACTTTTTAGCAATATTCTAGGGACCAAAAAGCAAAATTTCTTGCTGATTTTTATGCCTTGGCTGACCACCCCTTTTCCCTTTTTTACAAAATTTTTATCATGCCATTTTGGCTAAATCTTGGCCCTTGATCCAAGATTCTCTTAAATTCCAACTATTAATATCACAATCAAGGAATTTTACTGCTCTTAGAAATTTTGTATAACATGAGTGTACAATGATTTTATATATATAAATTGTAAAATATATGTTTTAATACTATTTAGAACGCGATGAAATGTTCTAACGGTGCAAATAAGAGCATGTTTAGGAGCGGAAAATTTTACCGAACCGAAATCGGACAAAATATGCCTTTTCAATTTCGAAAATTCTAGATATATACTGCATGGCACTAAAAGACAAAATACTTACAGGATTGATTTTTAGGCAAACCAGAGTAAAATAAGGAAAATCGACCGCACGGACAGCCTCAGAAACTCGTCTACGCGATTTCGATGCAAAAATGTTCGGTTTGACTTTTGGTCAAAAAGTTTGACCTAAATTAATAAGGGGAGTCAAAGATTTAATATGGGACATTGAATGGATGTAAGGATACATCCAAATCCAAGGGTTAGGGTTTACAGTCAAATTAATTCAATGGCTAAGATGTAAAGTCAACATGAAAAGTCAAACAAAGTTTATCAAAAATTCAAGATGGTTCTAGGGCACTAAGTGGTGCAATTTTAGGGGCAAAAAACAAAAAAAAAAAAAATCTTCCCTGATTTGTTTAATTATAAAGCAGCCCCTAAAGAGTTCAAAAATTGCATAAAAAGTTTACAAAAGTGCACTTAAAACAATTGCAATTTAGTCTCTCCTTTTGGCTTCAAATATGCATGGTTTTGGCATGGAGAAACCAGAAAAAAAAAAAAAAAACTATGTTTCTCAGCCCCCATAATAGCCATGTGCCTCCCTGATTGAAACCAGAAAATTTTCTTCAAAAATTCCTCAAGAAAGTGTGTGAAATTTGTCTCCAAGTTCAAGAAATCAAGGAAATAAGGTGAGCTTCCATTCTTGCATGGTTTTTCACCGAAAAATCTGTGTATGAATGGGCTGTTTTGAAGTGAGAAAATTCAGTTTTTATTTGGTTGATTCATGCTTGAAAGTGTGTTAATGGTATGTGATTAAAACAAGTGTGGAATCATGAGCATGAAAAACTAGGTTTAAGGCATTTTCATTCACTAAACCGTGGGTTATACATGGTTTGGAATGATGAATTTTTGGTGTTATTTTGTTTGGTTTTTGATGTTAAAATTCATGTGGGAATGTGAAGAAAGAAATGGATGGAATGGAAGTGAAAAACATTAACTCTTGTGCTTGTTTTTCATGTGGAATCTATGGGTTATCTTTGGGAGAAATGAGATTTGTATGTTGTTGAATTTGGATTGGAAACATGGTGTTAACATGTTGATGAATCAAGTAAAGGAATGAGATAAGAAAAATAAAAGTTTGTGCTTGGATTCTTAATTGAAAATCCGTGGCTATCTAAGAAGAAAATGCATGAAAATTAGATGAGTTATGCTAGGTTTTGTGTTGTAATGTGTATGTGTTAATGTGGAAAATAAATAAGGGAAAATGGAGCTTTGAAACAAAAATTTGGTTTAGGTTTTTATCAAGAAAAACCATGTATAGGTTAGGGGTGAAAATGTTATTTTGGCATGATGTGTTATGGAATGAAACCATGTGCAATTGTGTATAAAACTGGGCCCAAATATGATAAAGAACGGGTTGAAATCCCGTTAGAAACAGTTAGGTTTTAATGGAAAATTTTATGTAAAAAGTTTGTAACTTTTACGTAAAATTAGGTTTGTGATATAGTACGTGGCATGGTAGAATAGGATAGATGGTTTCGAGGCGTTTCATGAACGCCGAGAACCTAGAAATTCAACAAAAATGCTGTTGAAATTTTTGGGATGCCCAAAGGGCAATTTGGTAAACGAGGAGTAAAAAATAGGGTCGGGAACAGGAAACCCGAGCCCCCTCGAGAACCTAGGCTCGAGAAAAGGATGATAGACGATTTCATAAGTAGTGAAATGTCCATTTGAGGTCCCGAACGGCTAGAAAAACGAGAAATGACCCCGAGGGTCGTAATAGTACCACCCGAGGGTTGGGTGAATATTAACCCGAGCATTTCGCTAAGAAATGTCGTAAAAGCAAGGTAAGACCTAAGAAAGATTATTTTATGATTTTTGGGATTATAAAACTCAGTTAAAAAGTTAAAACAAAAATTTTATAGCCTAAGTTCCCGTCAGGGATAAAATGGTCATTTTGACCAAAAAATTTCCAAATTACTAGAAAAAGGCCATAAAAGTCTCAGAATGATTTTATTAAATTTCTAAAGGCAAAAATAAGGCTGTAAGTCAGAAAAACATAGAAAAATCCTGGTAAGGACGAAATGGTCATTTTTTCAAAAGTTAGTGGTAAAATGGTCATTTTGTCAAAAAGTTTAGAAAAGAAAAATTAAGACTCGGAATAATAACCTAAGCCGTATAATAATTATAGAAATGAAAATACAAATTCCAAAACGAATAATTAAGGATCCAAACTAGAAATTTTATATTTTTATAATATTTTAGATATGAAATGAATAGTAAAAATAACCGCGATTTATTTCAGTTATAGGAAAACAACAAAAAGGTGATATAAGGAAGTCGGTTGACCCAGGAAAGGAACTGCTAGCAAAATATCTGTAAGTTTAGATATTTACTTATCTCCAGCATGAATTTACTTGATATGTCTATATGCTATGTATGATATGTAAATAAGTATTAAGGTGCTATATGCACATTAACGTGGAAAAATAAATAACCACAAATATAGAACATGATGTAAAGAGTTCCAGACCCAGGAGGCAATCATAATGCCACCAGTCAAGAACCATAAGAAAGTCGGTAATGAAACTAGTATTGGCGTACCGGCCTCCCACACAGGTGGAGGTTCTTCATGTTCAGATTTGATATGGCTTCCAAATCAATGGTGGTACATCCCGGGTATGGAAGTCTAATATTATGTAGACTGTAAAGGATTGGCCAGTGGGTCACTCCCCAGAGTCCTTCTCAGTCATGCGCACAGTACGATATGACTAATCCGGGGGCCCAATACCAGAACTTAATGCAAGATAAAGACCTAAGACTCAAGATTTGCCATAATTGAGCATAATATGTACTAACTGTATGTGTAGTAGCTTAGGTCAAAGTTGACATAAATAGTACCGGTTAAAGTCAATTTACTATTCATGGTCAAAAGTCAAAATTACTATTTATATGAATAGTACTATTGATGTGAATAGTACTTTTTATGATTTTATGTTTTATGTTCCAGTTTGTATGTTTGAACTTACTGAGCCTGTCGCTTACAAGTTTATTCATATTGCAGGTAAAAAGCCTGTACACCAGTAGTTAATGGATGGACAAGGGACGGGATCTGCATCTGCCACCAGGGCTGGGTGAGGAGAATGATCTTGCTGATGTTTTCTGCTGAGCACTTTTGAAAGTTATTTTGGATGTTTGTAACATGATGTAAATTTACTATGATAGAATACGATATGTATTACAGTATGCATTTTATAAGGTTTTACGACTTTACAGTTTAAAGTTCAGTTTAAAAATAAATATTTTAGTTTTTCACGATAAATTTAAGTTTAAAATTATAAGCAGTAAGCAACAAAGAAAAATTATAAGTAAGTTGCCGGTGACCCATTAAGGTGACAGGTTATCATAGTAGACTTCAAAGCTCTACTATGCTAGTACTGTTAGCTTCCATGAAGGGCGGGCTGCCACAGTTGGTATCAGAGTAGTTGACCATGTCCCTCAAGGCCTAATGCACATCCCGTTCATCGATCCAAGTAAGTTAAGTTTATTTTCATAATTAGTAACATGTTTATTTACATTAAGTGAACCTTATGTACGAACAAGATAACGAGGCCACCCTACTTCCAACCACATCCATATTGAGCTAGGGGTCCTTCAAGGTATGAATCAGACTCATAATTAGGTCATCCACACCCCGACAACTGATGGTACGCTCTTCGGCATCAGCCAACCCGGCCACTCCACAAGCAGAGGCACTGGTGACCACTAAGGCACCAACCTCTCCGCCAGTACTTAATCTACCACTAGTAGTAGTTGATATCCCAGTAGTTGGTAGACGAGATCACATTGGCTTGAGAGTTTCTGCTAGAGCTACCTAGGCTTTTAGGGCCTGTCAGCCACCTATATTTGATGGAGGATGTTAGTCAATAGTAGTACAGGATTGGCTGCACACTGTAGAGCTTACTTGCCGATCCTGTGATATAGAGCTAGATTACTGGGTCATCCCCGCAGTGAGCACTTTTCAAGGAGATACCCGAATCTATTGGGTGTTCTGTGATCAAAAGGCATTGTTGAGGCTTAACTGGAACAATTTTTGCTTAGTCATGAGACAATAATTTTCTCAAAGGAGCCCAGAGACATCTTCAGTTCCCCCGACTAGAGAGGAAAGTATGTCGTCACCAGCATTACCCCGAATAATGGACGTTAAGGGATAATCTTCAGAGAGTGGAAAGATTTCAGATGACATATGGGGATACGGTGCTGACATATACGGTGCGATTCGATGAGAATGTTGTAAAAAGGTGCCCACTCCCAAACTTTTTCAATGAAGATTTTCGTGAAATGTTCTGGAGAGCACTTACCGCTGAATTGAAACAAAGAGTGAGTTTACTTCATTCCATTCCTAGGCGTGAATTTGTCACCAGTGCCATTTAAGTTGAAAGAGCACAGTTAACGGAAAGTATGGAAAGGTATCAATGGGAAAAGGATCAAGAGAATGGAGTGTTGACATGTTTATATGGACCATCGCTGAGGGCTAATGACCACAAGGCCAGTTCGTCGTGACAGAGGACAAATGTGACTCGTGATCGAGGGACGTCTACGGGCGATGACTCCAACGAAGATAATGAAGACCCAGAGGAATTTCCATCGGGTCAAAATGAATAGGATAGTGAATCTTCAAAAGTGTGTAAATACGTCCCTTGTATAAATATTTATATATGTATGTATGTAAAGAAGCTAAGACAGATGCAGTTAGATGGTACAGTATATGTAAATGTTTGTGTATGCTATGTATAATGTAAGAAAATGCTATGAAATGATATGAGATGTTTTGAGGTGTTTATGCTTCGTAGTAAATGATATGTTAAAAAAAAATTTCCGCTACATTCCCAAGATTATTTATGGAAAATCTAACTCTTAATTATTGTGCAAGGTTAGAAGAAAGAGAACATAATGAGTGCAAGAAGGGGACGACGTCCTACATTGGTAGATAGAGTGGAGGAACTATAAGCCCTCCTAGAGAACCAGATGAAAAAGAATGCTGAACTACGACAACAGTTGTCTGTTATGGAACAACGATAGGGCCAAGAAGAAGGCCATGCTTCTTAGGCGGCAGAAACAGTACCAGTAGTGCCACCGGTTGTTCCAGAGGTCCAGCAACCTCAACCCAGGGTGAACCAGGAACCTTTATATGAACAACATCGGATGAAGTCGTCGGAGTTCGAGGGTTCGATTGATCCACTTGAGGCAGAGGAGTGGCTTTCTTCGCTACAAATGATCCTTGACTTTATGAATTTAATCGATCAAGAGAAGATTTTGTGTGCATCTTTCATGTCAAGGAAGGATGTCCGTTTCTGGTGGGACACGGTCTATATGAGGAGAGACGTGACCACAATGACCTGGGATGAGTTTCTGGAGGAATTCAATTAGAAATACTATGATCCAGCTGCCCTACGGCCCCAACAAAAATAATTTGCTAAACTAAAACAAGGGAACCATTCAGTGAGTGAAGTGTGCAAGTGATTTGATCAATTATCTCGGTTATATCCTTATGTGTGTCAGCTGACAGAGAAAAGATTCAGAAGGTGATTGGCATGTTCAGGCCAGAAATAGTCGCTTTAGTTGATAGTGGACCGGTACCACCTACATCAATAGCAGATTGTGTAAGCAGGGCCCTCAGATCTAAATATCACTTGCTCAGACAAAAAAAGGAAAGAGAAAAAGTCTGGGAAGTAAAGAAAAAGGAGAAGATCCTTACCAAATCAGCACAAACAGGGATACAGACTGGACAAGGTAGTAAGTCTGGCTAGAATAGACCAAATCAGTCCAACACTCAAGTCTCCCAACAACAGCAGGGTAAAAGAAAAGGAAATTTTTCTAGGAATAGAAGCTAAGACAGCCGTAACTAATAGCGAAAGACCAGCCAGGGTACAGGGTCGAGTTTTCCTACATATGCTATGTGTGGAAGGAGGCATCCAGGCCAGTGCAAGTTTGGCACGAACATATGTTATTAGTGTGGATGAGAAGGGCATTTTGCAAAGAATTGTCCAATGAATCGCCAAAACACTTCAGGGCCGATGCAGCAGTGTCAGCAATATCCTCAACGTCAACACCCGCCTCAAGCTCATGCTTTACAAGGAAGGATTGAAGGGCCTTCAGGAGTGCCACCAGCATGGTCTGAGCACCCAGAGCAAACTCCATAAGCAGATGCTCGTGTCATAGTCTTTACCAAGGAAGATACTACAGCGGGAACATCCAATGTGGTTACAGGTTAGATTTCTGTACTCAACCACGTGGCATGTGTCTTTTTTGATTCTGGAGCCACGCAATCTTTTGTGTCTTACGAATTCACTGACAAATTGGGGTATGCTAAGGAACCTATAGGAATGACTTTTAGGACGGCTCTACCTTCAGGGGAAGTGATGCTGTCAAATTACTGGTTACGCCATGTGCTAGTAATTATGGCAAATAGGGAGTTGCATGTCGATTTGATCATAATGAAGATCATCGACTATGATGTGATTCTAGGAATGGATTTCCTAGGAAAATATCGAGCCACAATCGACTATCGGAAGCGTGAAATAGTCTTTCGATCGGACGAGCAAGAGAGCTTTGAATATGTCGACACATCTCGTCAGTCGAGGAAGATGTTGATTAGCGCAATGAAAGCAAAGAAGTTGATAGCTAGTGGTTGTATGGGATACCTGGTATAAATGATAAACATGACCGAAGAAAATAAATTGCAACCAGAAGATGCTCCAATTGTTAACGAATTTCTCGATGTGTTTCTAGAGGAATTACCAGGATTACCGCCAGAAACGAAAATTTTGTTTGAGATTGAGATTATGCTAGGGACTGCTCTAATTTCTAAGGCACCATATCGCATGGCCCCAGCAGAATTGAAAGAACTGCAAGTGTAGTTAAAAGAGCTATTAGATAAGGGATTTATCCGACCAAGTTATTCCCCATGGGGTGCTCCAGTTTTATTTGTTAAAAACAAAGATGGAACTCTCCGGATGTGTATAGATTACAGAGAGTTGAACAGGGTTACCATCAAGAATAGTTATCCACTACCTAGAATTAATGACCTGTTCGACCAGTTAAAAGGAGCAGTGGTGTTCTCGAATATTGACTTACGTTCGGGATACCATCAATTAAGGATTCGGGAGAGTGACATTCCCAAGACGGTGTTCAAAACCCGATACGGTCATTATGAATTTTTAATGATGCCGTTCGGATTGACCAATGCTCCAGCCGTGTTCATGGATCTGATGAACAGAGTCTTTAAAGAATTTCTTGATAAGTTTGTTATCGTGTTTATTGATGACATACATATATATTCAAAGACTCATAAGGAGCATGAAGAGCATTTAAGAATTGTTCTCCACACTGTGAAAAGCCATCAATTGTATGCGAAATTCTCTAAATGTGAATTTTGGTTAGATAAAGTGCACTTTCTTGGGCACGTGGTGACTAAGGAAGGAATTGCTGTAGATCCAGTCAAGGTGGAAGCAATTAATGAGTGGCCTGCTCCTAAGAGTGTGACGGAAATACGCAGCTTCTTAAGTCTAGCCGGTTACTATAGAAGGTTCATAGAAGGGTTCGCACGATTAGCCACACCCCTCACTGCTCTCACTCGTGAGAAAAAGAAATACGAGTAGACGCAAAAGTGTGAAAGAAGTTTTCAGGAATTGAAGAGGCGATTGAAAAGTGCACCTATTCTTAAATTACCTACAGAAGGAAAAAAATTCACAATATACAGTGATGCTTCAAGGATAGGCTTGGGAGCTGTACTCATGCAAAATGACAAGGTGATAGCTTATGCGTCATGCCAGTTGAAGGACCATGAAAGGAACTATCCTTTACATGACCTGGAACTTACTGCTATAGTGTTCGCACTCAAAATCTGACGACACTATTTATATAGAGCTCAGTGTCAAATCTTTACTGATCATCAGAGCCTGAAATACTTCTTCATGCAGAAGGAGTTAAACATGAAACAGAGAATATGGTTAGAATTGGTGAAAGACTATGATTGTGAAATCCTTTACCATCTGGGAAAGGCGAACTGAGTAGCTGATGCCTTAAGTGTAGGAAAATAAACCGGTAAAAACGTATCAGAGTGGCGCAGCGGAACAATAAAAATTTTTAGATCGTTAAATATCTCATGATGCCATATATAATAAATCAACAACAATTAAAACTCATACCTCAAGGACGCCAATTTGCAGGAGGAGAATGACCGAAGGCTTCAACCAACTAGCCTTCTCTACTATTCTCCAATTCCCGAATGGCTGAGTGTGTGGGCACTCTGAACCTCGATCGGTATGCTAGCACTGCTAGTCTTCTTCCGACCACCCAGATCTCTAAAGAACTTTATTGTCACGATGAGCTGTGCAACAATAAGCCTGCTCATCTGAGAGTCTGTGGTCTGAGAGAACTGGAGTGGCAGGACCTCTATTTATAGACCTGCATGAGGTGAATCTCTGAATTTGAATTGGATTAGGAAAAGATATTTTCCCTTGTCCAAACCCATAAAATCCGAATTTTTCCAAGGGAAAATCCCAACAATAAATTCGGTTTTACTAGGATAAATCCAATCAAATCTAAACAAGATTTTAACTAGAATTTTTATCTCCCTTTTTCAACAAAAAATCCGAATTTCACAAGAAGAAAATCCTCCAAAAAATTTCGGCCATTATGGATAAGGGAGAATCAAAAATTCCACTAGGATTTTCAAGCTAAATCTCATCTCAACCTTATCCATAAATTACCGAATTTCCTAGGATAAAGGCTCCAAAATTTCGGCCACTTTTAGGGAGGAGAGAATCCAAATTCAACTAGGATTGAAGCTTGAATTTACCCTTGAATCTTATCCACAAAATCCGAAATCTTTCATGAGGATTATCCTCAAAAATTTCGTCCCTTATTTGTTGGGATTTGGATTCAAAATTCAAGTAGGATTCTAACAAGATTATCCTCTCCAAATCTAACTCAAATTCAAATTTCACACCTTGTGGATTTTCCACAACAAATTCGAATCCTACTTGGACTGTGATTTAAAATTTGAATTTCAAATTTCAAATTCAAATTTCAAATTCAAATTTCAAATTTCAAATTTCAAATTTCAAATTTAAATTTCAAATTTCAAATTTCAAATTTAAATTTCAAATTTCAAATTTCAAATTTAAATTTCAAATTCAAATTTCAAATTCGAATTTCAAATTCAAAATTCAAAATTCAAATTTCAAAATTCAAATTTCAAATTCCACAAAACGGTTGTGTTTCATATTCTTGTTCTCATGGATAATTTTCTACAACTCCAATCCAATCTCAAATAAAATCATGGCAACTTTATTTGGAGTTCGAATAATTGTGTACTCTATTATCCAAAACAAAATCTGAATCCAACCGGAGAGAATCTTGTCTACCATCCTAATCCTGTGTCATCACCATCCATGCATAATAAACTAGCCAATAGCATACACAAATCAATTTGCCAAACGTTAAGGAATTATGTGGAGCTAGTAGAGGGACTGATTGGACATATATAATCGGGCTCCCGTGATTCCATATGATCATCATTCTGTACCGAACAACTCAATCATATGATCACTAATTTCAGAGTCACACCACTATAAACCTGAAACTGAACTCCCAATTATATACCGTATTACGTAAGCCTGTGACGAGCTACCATCCAATGACCTTGTCATATATGCAAAACCCTCATATGATATCCATGATCAGCCTTAGGTCAAAGTCCATTTAATCCTACTGATCAGGCTATCTTAAAGTTCCATTATACTACCGAATCAAGAAAATGATTATTCACCATATGTGAATAAGAAGTCATCTGCCCAGCAGACGACCCAAGGCCTTGTCCATTTTCACATTCAGTATAATGCCTTTAAGAGGATACCTTTAACTCCTCAGAGCTATGATTCCGATATCTGCAAACAAACCCTTCATCGTATACAAGTCATGCACCCAACGAACCGGTCTATAAGCTTACTACCTCTGAGACGCTTTAGCCATTGGAACATCAAAGTACACAAGTCATATACATGAAGTAGTTCATTTACTCAGGATTAAGGTTATTACACAATGAACGTCAAAAGCAGATTGATCCACTCATAGCGGACTACGTAGATCAATCACACTTTAGTCCCGGTCTAATATGTCACCACCGAGCAATATATCCATGTCTCTACTTGGGAGTCCAGCTCCAGACAGTTAAGACAGACCGTCCCCTCCAAGGCTTTAGACAACATAATAGTCTTAACATGAGTTAGATGCTCGGTCTAACCCCATAGACTACAGACCATAGTTTAGACTGCTAACTTTAGAACATTGTCTTCTCGCATACAAAAGTCCATTGCTTGCAACGTTCCAACAGTTTTAACACAAGCAGTCAGTGAGCCATATTTGCTTACATTTACTTTAACATGTAAATAAGACGAGGACAAATAGCAATGTAATGAATAACCTCTATGTATAATTTTATTATCCAGTTCAAAATGAATACATCAAAATGTCTCTAATACTTAGGGCATTTTCTAACAATCTCCAACTTGCCCTAAGCCAGTAGATGTGCCATGTTACGCTTCCCCATCGCCTCTACATGCCTTTCAAAGCTTCTAGCTACCAAAGTCTTAGTAAAGGGATCGGCAATGTTGTCCTCGGACGCGATCTTACATACATCCACTTGTCCTGTCTCCACATGCCCTCTAATAATGTGATACCTCCGATCTATGTGCTTGGTCCTCTTGTGGTGCCGAGATTCCCTTGTGTTGGCAATAGCCCCTGTATTATCACAGTAAAGTGTGATAGGCTTGTCAACACCCGGAATGACCTCAAGGTCTCTAAAGAACTTGCGGAGCCAAACCGCTTCTTTAGATGCCTCAGCCGCAGCCACATACTCAGCCTCCATAGTAGAGTCAGCTGTGCAGCCCTGCTTCACGCTCCTCCACACAATGGCGCCTCCTCCGAGTAAAAACACTGATCCAGATGTCGATTTCCTCGAATCCTTATAAGTCTGGAAGTCTGAGTCCGTGTATCCAACGGGTGTTAGGTCCCCTCCAGAATACACTAGCATATAATCCCTCGTTCTCTTAAGATACTTGAGTATATGCTTTATTGCTTGCCAGTGCTTGGTTCTAGGATTCGCTTGATATCGACTCACCATACCTACTACAAAACAAATGTCCGGGCGAGTGCAAAGCATAGCGTACATAAGGCTACCCACAGCGGATGCATAAGGGACCTTACTCATACGCTCTCTTTCTTCCGATGTCTTGGGACAGTCATCCAATGAAAGAGTTAGACCGGCAATAGAAGGTTGTGAGCCTTTCTTTGCCTCTAGCATTGCATATTTGTCAATTATTTTATCTATGTATGAAGCTTGGGATAATGCTATCATTTTGTTCTTTCGATCTCTGAAGAGACGAATGCCTAGAACATAATTAGCTTCTCCCAAGTCCTTCATGTCAAACTGTTGGTGTAACCAAAGCTTGACCGATGATAAGTTCCCTACATCATTCCCAATGAGTAGTATATCATCGACATAGAGTATCAGAAAGACCACTTTTCCATCCTTAATACGTTTATAAACACAAGGTTCATCAACGTTCTGCTCAAAACCAAATGTCTTAATCGCTTGATCAAACCTCTGGTTCCATGAGCGGGATGCCTGCTTTAATCCATAAATGGATCTAAGCAACTTGCAGACTTTCCTATCTTGGCCTTTTGCTACGAACCCTTCGGGCTGTATCATATAGATACACTCTTCAAGATGGCCATTCAAGAATGCCGTCTTGACATCCATTTGCCAGATCTCGTAATTGAGAGCCGCAGTAATGGACAGAAGAATACAGATAGACTTCAGCATAGCAACAGGCGAAAAGGTTTCCTCGTAATCGATTCCAGCCTTTTGCGTGTATCCCTTTGCAACCAGTCTAGCTTTGAAAGTTTCCACTCTCCCTTCCGCATCCTTCTTTCTTTTGTAGACCCATTTGCATCCAATGGGTTTTATCCCATCCGGCAAATCTACAAGTTCCCAAACAGAGTTGGATTTCATAGAATCCATCTCATTATTCATAGCCTGTTTCCAAGATTTAGAATCAACTTCCTTTATAGCTTCATCATATGTGACCGGATCTTCCTTATGCTCATGAGCCTCGGCCTGGTATACCTCAGCATCATACATGAAGAACCCTCCCACTACGACGAGGCACCCTAAATTGTTGATCGTCTGCAGGTCTTTCACTGGAACTCGGACTTGCGTCCAAGACCGAAATCCGTGGAGCAGTTCTTTCACCCGATAACTCCTCTAGCACCACTTTGCTTCGAGGCTTAAAGTCATTCATGTGACTTTCCTCCAAGAATGTCGCATGGGTTGAGACAATGACTTTTTGTTCCTTCGGGTTATAGAACAGACCTCCTTTAGTTCATTTTGGATACCCTACAAACATGCATAATTCTGATCTTGGTTCCAACTTCTTCGCATCCCCATCCAGTACATGTGTCGGGCAGCCCCATATTCTCATATGTCCAAGGGAGGGCTTCCTGCCACGCCACAATTCATACGGAGTTCTAGGAATTGATTTGCTCGGAACCTGGTTCAGAATATAGCACGTCGTTTGTAAAGCATATCCCCAAAATGATAATGGCAGCGTTGAGTAACTCATCATGGACCGTACCATATCCAATAAGGTCCTGTTTCTCCTTTCGGCTACACCATTCTGTTGTGGAGTACCAGGTGCAGTCAATTGGGATAAAATCCCGTTCTCTACAAGATGTCCTAGAAATTCATCGGAGAGGTATTCGCCACCTCGATCTGATCGAAGTGTCTTTATGGATTTATCCAATTGCTTTTCCACTTCCGCACGATACTCTTTGAACTTATCAAAGGTTTCACTCTTGCGGTGCATCAGATACACATATCCATACCTCGAGTAATCATCTATGAAAGAGACGTAATACTCGAACCCTCCTCGTGCTGTGACGTTCATAGGGCCACATAAGTCAGTATGCACAATTTCTAAGAGCTCCTGAGCCCTTGTACCCTTAGCTCCAAAAGACCTCTTAGTCATTTTACCCTCTAGACAAGACTCACATTGGGGAAGTCGTACCTCCTCCAGAGATTCTAGAGGACCGTCTTTCACCAATCTTTGAATCCTATCTTGATTAATATGACCAAGTTTTAAATGCCAAAGATACGCCTTGTTAGAGTGAGAAACTTTCAACCTTTTAGAGTTATCAATTAATTCAGTGTCAAGCAGTGAGTACATCTTTGGTCTGATCAAATATAGGTTTCCATCCATCCAGAACAGATAAAAGACTTATTTCTACGAATATCAACTCTTTTACTAAAAGAAACTGAATAAGAATCCTTTATTAAACAAGCTACCGATATAAGGTTCCTCCTAAAATTAGGAACATAAAAACAGTCTTTCAATAAAATAAACCTAAATTGATCAAAATAAAGGTGAACATCTCCCACTGCCTCAACCACCACAAAGCTACCATCTCCAGTCCGCAACGAGAGGCTCCTATCATGTAGACTTCTCGTTTCCACGAACCCCTGCATAGAAACACAAACATGATTAGTGGCGCCCGAATCAATGACCCAAGTGTCTTTCGATTCTTCCACCAAACACGCTTCCAAGTAATGAAGTTCCTTACCTTTCTTGCCCTTGGCGGCTAGGAATTCCCGGCAAGCCTTCTTGAAGTGACCTACCTTCCCACAATGGAAGCATTTGGACTTTTTAGGGTCCTTTGGCTTCTTGTTCTTGTTCTTCTTCTTCCCGTCCGAGACAGGAGGATTAGAAGAACTGGAAGCCACTTGCTTCTTATTTGGCCTCCTCCTCTTCCGTGAGGGATTGGAAGATTCCGTCAAATTGGCCTCTCCTTTAGGTCAGACCACATCCTCATCCCTGATCATCCGCTCATAAGCCCGTAGTTGCTTCATGAGCTCGGTTAGTCCTAACTCCTTTGTCACCAGATTGTATGCAGCCTTAAACCCCACAAAATCTTTAGACAGAGTCTTGAACACCATCTCTATCTGGGTGTTGTAGTCCAACTCAGCACCATTCTCAGCAGCCTCAGCAAAGAATCCCATTAGAGTGATCATATGGTCCTTTACCGAAGCACCCGCCTTTTGCTTAGAGTTCATAATGCTGGTGATAGCGGACTGTCGAGCCAATTTTTCTTGGCCTCCGAACATGTCCTCCAGATTGTCCATGATCTCCCCAGCAACTTGATAAGTCTCATGCTGCTTTTGTAAAGCACTCGTCATGCTAGCAAGGATGTAGCATCGAGCTATTTCATTGGATTCTCTCCAACGATTATAGGCTACCGGGACTTCCTCAAGTGGTGTGTCAGGTTTGGGCCCAGGTAGGCATGGTTCGTCCAGTACGAACTTGTGTCTCTCACCGCTGAGAACTATTAATAGATTTCTTTTCCAATCTTTATAATTGTCGCCATTCAACTTATTTTCATTAAGTATTGAAATAAGGGGTGTCGGTGACATTTTGAACTGAAATAAAATTATACTAGACATCATTACAAAGCCCAAGCAAATATGCAGAAAATTTAGCAAATAAAACATACAAGTATGTTCCTACATGAAACTTGAAAAAAACATGTAGCATTGCAACGTTAATTCTCAGCACCTATTGCCCCAAGCCACCGAGGGGTGGTCATGAGAATAAATAGCCGGAACATGGACCCCGTCCAATTAATATATGTTGCCTTAAATCCTCCAAGGTTAAGACATATATTAATAACCGTTTATTTGGCCACCAGTTTAGTTAACAGAGCTTCTAGAGAAGGTTAATAACTAAACGAGTCTTGAGTGTATAACCATTGTTTACGTAGCTCGATCCACGTCCTACCAAGCCACCGAGGGGTGGTAATGAATAGGATCGTACCCGAACACGTTTTCCACATAGGAGATCCAATCTAGTATACCGGCAGCGGTAAACACCTACCGAGGGGTGTGGTCAGGGCAGAACTGACGCGAGGCGTTACCATGCTTTCACATATGGATCAACAATGGAGGCCGTGGGTTTTGTTTGAAACCCTCTCCCACTCAATATTTTGAAAAACATACAAGTTTTGACAAATTATGTATGATCAATATAGTATGAGCGGCACTCACCTATCCTATATGACATGTTATCAAATATGCATACAAAACATCCATCAATATATATTTATACATCTATGACATATCACAGAAAAAATAATTGACAGAATAACCAAGCCATGGTTCCATCCTAGAACAAAGAAAATAAAGATTACAAAATTCCATCCAAAGCATTCTTTGGGTCTTGAATTCTGTTCCGTCTTCTTGTATCCATCTTTATGTAGCCTCTCCATTTATTTCTCATCCCAAGAATTATTTAAAATTTAAATCTCCAAAAAATTTAAATTTCAAATTCAAATTCCAAATTCGAATTTCAAATTTAAATTTCAAATTTAAATTTTAAACAATTTCAAACACCATGTGTAATAATATGTAATTTCAAAATTTCAAATTTTTAATTACATATTTTTAAACATGATTTAAAATTAAATCTCAAATTTAGAAATCAAAATTTTCTGATTTTTTTGGACCGTCGGACCGCCGCCCCCGTGGGCGACGGCCATCGTGGGCAGCCACCAACCCCGGAGGGGCTGGTAGCCCACGGCCGCCCCATGTGCAGCCCTGCCGGGCTGTAGGCCAAGCCTGCAGCGCCAGGCTGCACGCCCAGGCTGGGCGCAGCAGCCGGTAGGCTGCAGGCAGCGCCTGCAGCCAGTGGCTGCACACCCAGGCTGCAGCCAGCCTTGGGTAGGCTGCACCACCCTCGGCTGCAGGCCAAGCCTGCGGCCGTGGGTGATGTTTGCCTGTAGAGGGCCTGCCGCAGCCCCATCCTGCCCTAGGGCAGGGGCTGCAGCCCCACCAAGGCCCATCGGCCTATCCCGAGGGGTCGTGTCTCGATTTTCGTGCCATATTCCAATTTACCTATTAGGATCTCCAAAAATTAATTTGAATCCCAATTAAATTGAAACTTTCCACACAATCAAAAATTTCAATCTTTAAATCAAATTTAACTTTTGGGAAAAATAAATTACGGTCTTCATTCTTCAATCTCCTCCAAGAATAATTACATAAAATTTCCTAAACCGTTTCCGGTGTACAAAAAAAATTCTAACCATAAAAATTCTAAGAGACAGAAATTAAAATCCATGGGAAAATTACAGCGTTAATAAACTGCTCCCATGGTTACATAAAAATTCCTAGATACAATTTTTCTAAATTCTAAGGAACCATAACCGGCATAAACAAGCATGCTTATAATAATTCAAAAAAAATTAAAATAACCACATATTGTATACATAATCAATGATAACAACATAGAGGAACCCTAGAATGCCACTCTCTAAATATCAAATCCATACATAAATAAAAAGACTAAGTAATTGTCTAATTTATGTACATGGCATAGTCATGAGATGGCTCTGATACCAATTGTAGAAAAATAAACCGGTAAAAACGTATCAGAGTGGCGCAGCGGAACAATAAAAATTTTTAGATCGTTAAATATCTCATGATGCCATATACAATAAATCAACAACAATTAAAACTCATACCTCAAGGACGCCAATCTGCAGGAGGAGAATGACCGGAGGCTTCAACCAACTAGCCTTCTCTACTATTCTCCAATTCCCGAATGGCTGAGTGTGTGGGCACTCTGAACCTCGATCGGTATGCTAGCACTGCTAGTCTTCTTCCGACCACCCAGATCTCTAAAAAACTTTATTGTCACGATGAGCTGTGCAACAATAAGCCTGCTCACCTGAGAGTCTGTGGTCTGAGAGAACTGGAGTGGCAGGACCTCTATTTATAGACCTGCATGAGGTGAATCTCTGAATTTGAATTGGATTAGGAAAAGATATTTTCCCTTATCCAAACCCATAAAATCTGAATTTTTCCAAGGGAAAATCCCAACAATAAATTCGGTTTTACTAGGATAAATCCAATCAAATCTAAACAAGATTTTAACTAGAATTTTTATCTCCCTTTTTCAACAAAAAATCCGAATTTCACAAGGAGAAAATCCTCCAAAAAATTTCGGCCATTATGGATAAGGGAGAATCAAAAATTCCACTAGGATTTTCAAGCTAAATCTCTTCTCAACCTTATCCAAAAATAACCGAATTTCCTAGGATAAAGGCTCCAAAATTTCGGCCACTTTTAGGGAGGAGAGAATCCAAATTCAACTAGGATTGAAGCTTGAATTTACCCTTGAATCTTATCCACAAAATCCGAAATCTTTCATGAGGATTATCCTCAAAAATTTCGTCCCTTATTTGTTGGGATTTGGATTCAAAATTCAAGTAGGATTCTAACAAGATTATCCTCTCCAAATCCAGCTCAAATTCGAATTTCAAACCTTGTGGATTTTCCACAACAAATTCGAATCCTACTTGGACTGTGATTCAAAATTTGAATTTCAAATTTCAAATTCAAATTTCAAATTTCAAATTTCAAATTTCAAATTTCAAATTTAAATTTCAAATTCAAATTTCAAATTCGAATTTCAAATTCAAATTTCAAATTCAAATTTCAAATTCAAAATTCAAATTTCAAATTTCAAAATTCAAATTTCAAATTCCACAAAACGGTTGTGTTTTATATTCTTGTTCTCATGGATAATTTTCTACAACTCCAATCCAATCTCAAATAAAATCATGGCAACTTTATTTGGAGTTCGAATAATTGTGTACTCTATTATCCAAAACAAAATCTGAATCCAACCGGAGAGAATCTTGTCTACCATCCTAATCCCGTGTCATCACCATCCATTCATAATAAACTAGCCAATAACATACACAAATCAATTTGCCAAACGATAAGGAATTATGTGGAGCTAGTAGAGGGACTGATTGGACATATATAATCGGGCTTCCGTGATTCCATATGATCATCATTCTGTACCGAACAACTCAATCATATGATCACTAATTTCAGAGTCACACCACTATAAACCTGAAACTGAACTCCCAATTATATACCGTATTACGTAAGCCTGTGACGAGTTACCATCCAATGACCTTGTCATATATGCAAAACCCTCATATGATATCCATGATCAGCCTTAGGTCAAAGTCCGTTTAATCCTACTGATCAGGCTATCTTAAAGTTCCATTATACTACCGAATCAAGAAAATGATTATTCACCATATGTGAATAAGAAGTCATCCGCCCAGCAGACGACCCAAGGCCTTGTCCATTTTCACATTCAGTATAATGCCTTTAAGAGGAGACCTTTAACTCCTCAGAGCTATGATTCCGATATCTGCAAACAAACCCTTCATCGTATACAAGTCATGCACCCAACGAACCGGTCTATAAGCTTACTACCTCTGAGACGCTTTAGCCATTGGAACATCAAAGTACACAAGTCATATACATGAAGTAGTTCATTTACTCAGGATTAAGGTTATTGCACAATGAACGTCAAAAGCAGATTGATCCACTCATAGCGGACTACGTAGATCAATCACGCTTTAGTCCCGGTCTAATATGTCACCACCGAGCAACATATCCATGTCTCTACTTGGGAGTCCAGCTCCAGACAGTCAAGACAGACCGTCCCCTCCAAGGCTTTAGACAACATAATAGTCTTAACATTAGTTAGATGCTCGGTCTAACCCCATAGACTACAGACCATAGTTTAGACTGCTAACTTTAGAACATTGTCTTCTCGCATACAAAAGTCCATTGCATGCAACGTTCCAACAGTTTTAACACAAGCAGTCAGTGAGCCATATTTGCTTACATTTACTTTAACATGTAAATAAGACGAGGACAAATAGCAATGTAATGAATAACCTCTATGTATAATTTTATTATCCAGTTCAAAATGAATACATCAAAATGTCTCTAATACTTAGGGCATTTCCTAACATTAAGTAGAAAGTCAACTAATCCGCAGAGACTGAAAATATAGGAGTTACCAAGAGCCTTACAACAAGAAATTAACTCCCTTAGATTGGAGTTAATAACCGGAAGGTTGTTAGCCTTACGACTAGAATCCTCTCTAGTTGAGGATGTTAGAGAAGCCCAGAAGCTAGATCCAAGTGCAGTAAAGCTCCAAGAAGTGATTTTCGATGGCAAGAAGTCAGATATAAGCATGTCCAGTGATGGAATGCTTTTATATCAAGGGAGAATCTATGTCCTTGCCAATGAAAGACTTAGAAGATGAATCATGGCAGAAGCTCATGAAACACCATATTCCCTTCATCTTGGAGCCAGCAAAATGTATCAAGATCTCAAAATATAGTTTTGGCGGAAAGGGATGAAGAAGAATATTGCGAAATTCGTGAGTAGATGCCTGACATGTCAAAGAGTCAAGGCCAAACATAGACATCCAGGAGGAAAATTGGAACCTCTAGAAATTCCAGAGTAGAAATGGGAGCATATTACCATGGACTCCGTGGTAAGGCTTTCCAAGACCCAAGAAGGTTATGATGCTATCTGGGTAATCGTTGATAAGCTGACCAAGACGGCACGATTCATAGCCATGAAGACAACTTTCACATTGGAGAAATTGGCACAAATGTATGTGACCAATATTATTCGGCTACGTGGAGTCCCGAAGTCTATTGTATCAGATCGAGATGCACAGTTTACTTCAGCATTTTTGGAGTGCATATAAAAAGCTATGGGGACAGAATTACATCTTCGTACAGCTTTTCATCCCCAGACAGATGGACAGTCAGAGCGGACTATTCAGACATTGGAAGACATGCTCAGAGCCTGCGTTATAGATTTTCCCGGAAGCTGGAATGAGAAACTACCGTTGATAGAATTTTCATACAACAATAGTTATCAAGCTTCCATAGGAATGGCACTGTATGAGGCTCTATATGGACGAAACTGTAGGTCACCTATTCATTGGTATGATCTACAAGAAAAGTAGCTGCACAAGACTGATTTCATATAGGAAACTTCAGAGGCAGTTGTAAAGATTCAGAAAAGAATGAAGATCACTCAAAGCTGACAGAAAAGTTATGTAGACAAACGACGAAGATTTTTAGAGTTCAAAAAAGAGGACTACGTACTCCTCAAAGTATCACCAATGAAGGGCATAATGCAATTTGGTAAAAAGGGAAAGTTAAGTCCCAGATATATTGGGCCATTTGAAGTAATTGAATGCATTAGGAAGGTAGCCTACAAGTTGACATTACCCCTAGATCTGTCGACAGTACATAATGTCTTCCATGTATCAATGTTAAGGAAGTAGGTACCTGATCCATCGCATATGCTGAAGTATGAACCTATACAAGTTCAGGAAGATCTAACCTACCAAGAACAACTAGTGCAGATTTTGGCGCGTGAAGAAAAGGTGTTGAGAAATAAGACGATTCCACTAGTCAAGGTTCTATGGAGAAACCACAGTGTTGAAGACGCTACGTGGGAATGTAAAGATGAGATGAAAGCTTTATACCCCCACTTATTCTAATTTTCGAGGACGAAAATTTTATAAGGAGGGGTAAATGTCACAATCAAGGAATTTTACTGTTCTTAGAAATTTTGTATAACATGAGTATACAATGATTTTATATGTATAAATTGTAAAACATATGTTTTAATACTATTTAGAACACGATGAAATGTTCTGACGGTGCAAATAAGAGCGTGTTCAAGAACAAAAAATGTTACTAAACCGAAATCGGATAAAATATGCCTTTTTGGTTTTGAAAATTCTAGAAATATACTGTATGGTACTAAAAGACAAAATACTTACGAGATTGATTTTTAGGCAAACCAGAGTGAAATAAGGAAAACCAACTGCACGGACAGCCTCAGAAACTCGTCTACGTGATTTCGGTGCAAAACCATTCGGTATGACTTTTGGTCAAAAAGTTTGATCTAAATTAATGAGGGGAGTCAAAGATTTAATGTGGGACATTGAATGGATGTAAGGATACATCCAAATCGAAGGGTTAGGGTTTAAAGTCAAATTAATTCAATGGCTAAAATGCAAAGTGAACATGAAAAGTCAAAGAAGTTTATCAGAAATTCAAGATGGTTTTAGGGCACTAGGTGGCACAATTTTAGGGTCAAAAAATAGAAAAAAAAATCTGCCCTAATTTGTTTAATTATAAAGCAGCCCCTAAAGTGTTCAAAAATTGCATAAAAAGTTTACAAAAGTGCCCTTAAAACAATTGTAATTTAGTCCCTCCTTTTTGGCTTCAAATATGCACAGTTTTGGCATGGAGAAACCAAAAAAAAAAAAAACTTGGTTTCTCAGCCCCCATAACAGCCATGTGCCTTCCCGATTGAAACCAGAAAATTTTCTTCAAAAATTCCTTAAGAAAGTGTGTGAAATTTGTCTCCAAGTTCAAGAAATCAAGGAAATGAGGTGAGCTTCCATTCTTGCATGGTTTTTCATTGTTTTTCATGGAAAAATCTGTGTGTGAATGGGCTGTTTTGAAGTGAGAAAATTCAGTTTTTATTTGGTTGATTCATGCTTGAAAGTGTGTTAATGGTATGTGATTAAAACGAGTGTGGAATCATGAGCATGAAAAACTAGGTTTAGGGCATTTTCATTCACTAAACCGTGGGTTATACATGGTTTGGAATGATGAATTTTTAGTGTTATTTTGTTTGGTTTTTGATGTTAAAATTCATGTGGGAATGTGAAGAAAGAAATGGATGAAATGGAAGTGAAAAACATTAACTCTTGTGCTTGTTTTTCATGTGGAATCCATGGGTTATCTTAGGGAGAAATGAGATTTTTATGTTGTTGAATTTAGATTGGAAACATGGTGTTAACATGTTGATGAATTAAGTAAAGGAATGAGATGAGAAAAATAAATGTTTGTGTTTAGATTCTCTATTGAAAATCCGTGGCTATCTAAGAGGAAAATGCATGAAAATTAGATAAGTTATGCTAGGTTTTGTGTTGTAATGTGTATGTGTTAATGTGGAAAATAAATAAGGAAAAATGGAGCTTTGAAACAAAAATTTTGTTTAGGTTTTTTTGAAGAAAAACCGCGTGTAGGTTAGGGGTGAAAATGTTATTTTAGCATGATGTGTTATGGAATGAAATCATGTGCAAATTGTGTATAAAACCAGGCCCAAAAATGATAAAGAACGGGTTGAAATCCCGTTAGAAATAGTTAGGTTTTAATGGAAAATTTTATGTAAAAAGTTTGTAACTTTTACGTAAAATTAGGTTTGTGGTATAGCACATGGCAGTGTAGAATAGGATAGATGGTTTTGAGACGTTTCCTAAACGCCGGGAACCTAGAAATTCAGCGGAAATGCTGTTGAAATTTTTAGGACGCCCGAAGGGCAATTTGGTAAACGAGGGGTAAAATATAGGATCTGGAACTGGAAACCCGAGCCCACTAAGGAACCTAGGCTCGAGAAAAGGATGACGGATGATTTCATAAATAGTGAAATGTCCTTTTGAGGTCCCGAACGGTTAGAAAAACAAGAAATGACCCCGAGGGTCAGAATAGTACCACCCGCGGGTCGGGTGAATATTAACCCAAGCATTTCGGCAAGAAACATCATAAAAGCTCGGTAAGACCTAAGAAAGATTATTTTATGATTTTTGGGACTAGAAAACTAAATTAAAAGGTTAAAACAAAATTTTTACAGTCTAAGGTCCCGTCAAGGGCAAAATGGTCATTTTGACCAAAAAATTTCCAAATTGCTAGAAAAAGGCAGTAAAAGTCTCAGAATGATTTTGTTAAATTTCTAAAGGCTAAAATAAGGCTGTAAGTTAGAAAAACGCAGAAAAATCCCGCTAAAGACGAAATGGTCATTTTGTCAAAATTTAAGGGCAAAATGGTCATTTTATCAAAAAGTTTAAAAAAGAAAAATTAAGCCCCGGAATAATAACCTAAGCCGTATAATAATTACAGAAATGAAAATAAAAATTCCAAAACAAATAATTAAGGATCCAAATTAGAAATTTTATATTTTTATAATATTTTAGATAGGAAATGAATAGTAAAAATATCCGCGATTTATTTCGGTTATAAGGAATCAACAAAAAGGTGATATAAGGAAGCCGGTTGACCCAGGAAAGGAACCGCTAACAAAATATCTATAAGTTCAGATATTTACTTGTCTGGAGCATGAATTTACTTGATATGTCTATATGCTATGTATGATATGTAAATTAGTATAAAGGTGCAATATGCACATTAACGTGGAAAAATAAATAACCACAAGTATAGAACATGCTGTAAAGAGTTCCAGACCCAGGAGGCAATCATAATGCCATCGGTCAGGAACCATAACCGGTAATGAAACCAGTATTGCCGTACCGGCCTCCCACATAAGTGGAGGTTCTTCATGTTCAGATTTGATTTGGCTTCCAAATCGATGGTGGTACATCTTGGGTATGGAAGTCTAATGTTATGTAGACTGTAGAGGATTTTGTTAGGAAATGCCCTAAGCATTAGAGACATTCTGATGTATTTATTTTGAACTGGATAATAAAATTATATATAGAGGTTATTCATTACATTGCTATCTGTCCTTGTTTTATTTACATGTTAAAGTAAATGTAAGCAAATATGGGTCCCTGACTGCTTGTGTTAAACTGTTAGAACATTGCATGCAATGGACTTTTATATGCGAGAAGACAATGTTCTAAAGTTAGCGGTCTAAACTATGGTCTATAGTCTATGGGGTTAGACCGAGCATCTAACTCATGTTAAGACTATTATGTTGTCTAAAGCCTTGGAAAGGACGGTTTGTCTTGACTGTTTGGAGCTGGATTCCCAAGTAGAGATATAGATATGTTGCTTGGTGGTGACATATTAGACCGGGACTAAAGCAAGATTGATCTACGAAGTCCGCTTTGAGCGGATCGATTTGCTTTTGACATTCATTATGCAGTAACCTTAATCCTGAGTAAAAGGACAGCTTCATGTATATGACTTGTGTACTTTGATGCTCCAATGGCTAAAGCGTCTCAGAGGTAGTAAGCTTATAGACCAGTTCGTTGGGTGCATGACTTGTATACAATGAAGGGTTCGTTTACATATATCAGAATCATAGCTCTAATGAGGAGTTAAGGGTATCCACTTAAAGGCATTATACTGAATGTGAAAATGGACAAGGCCTTGGGTCGTCTGCTGGGCGGATGACTTCTTATTCACATATGGTGAATAGTCATTTTCTTAATTCGGTAGTATAATGGAACTTTAAGATAGCCTGATCAGTAGGATTGAACGGACTTTGGCCTAAGGCTGATCATGGATATCATATGAGGGTTCTGCATACATGACAAGGTCATTGGACGATAGCTTGTCACAGGCTTATGTAATACGATATATAATTGGGAGTTCAGTTTCAGGTTTATAGTGGTGTGACTCTAAAATTAGTGATCATATGATTGAGTTGTTCGGTAAAGAATGATGATCATATGGATTTGCGGGAGCCCGATTATATATGTCCAATCAGTCCCTCTACTAGCTCCACATAATTCCTTAACGTTTGGCAAATTGATTTGTGTATGCTATTGGCTAGTTTATTATGCATGGATGGTGATGACATAGGATTAGGATGGTAGACAAGATTCTCTTCAGTTGGATTCAGATTTTGTTTTGGATAATAGAGTACACAATTATTCGAACTCCAAATAAAGTTGCCATGATTTTATTTGAGATTGGATTGGAGTTGTAGAAAATTATCCATGAGAACAAGAATTTGAAACACAACTGTTTTGTGGATTTTGATATTTGAATTTTGAAATTTGAACTTGAAATTTGAATTTGAAATTCGAATTTGAAATTTAAATTTGAAATTTGAAATTTGAAATTCGAAATTTGAATTTGAAATTTGAAATTTGAAATTTAAATTTGAAATTCGAATTTGAAATTTGAAATTCAAATTTTGAATCACAGCCCAAGTGGGATTCGAATTTGTTGTGGTAAATCCACAAGGAACGAAATTCGAATTTGAGTTGGATATGGAGAGGATAATCTTGTTAGAATCCTACTTGAATTTTGAATCCAAATCCTAACTAAAGTTGGACAAAAATTTTGAGGATTATCCTCAATGATTTTCGGATTTTTTATGGATGAGGTTCAAGGAAAAATTTAAGTTTCAATCCCAGTTGAATTTGGATTCTCTCCTCCCAGAAAGTGGTCGAAATTTAGGAGTGAATCTCCTAGGAAAAATTCGGTTATTTTGGATAAGGATGAGATAAGATTCAAGCTCGAAAATCCTAGTGGAATTTTGATTCCCCTTATCCAAAAGTGGCCGAATTTTTTGTGGAGATTTTCTCTTTAGAATTTTCGGATTTTTTGGTTGAAAAAGGGAGATAAAATTCTGGTTAAAATCTTATTTAGATTTTGATTGGATTTATCCTAAAGTGGCCGAATTTTATTGTTGGAATTTTCCCTTGGAAAATTCAGATTTTGTGCTTGTGGATAAGGGAGAATATCTTCTCCTAATCCAATTCGAGCTCAGAGAATCACCTCATGCAGGTCTATAAATAGAGGTCCTGCCACTCCAGTTCTCTTAGACCACAGACTCTCAGGTGAGTAGGCTTATTGTTGCACAGCCCACCGTGACAATAAGTTCTTTAGAGATTTGTGTGGTCGGAAGAAGACTAGCAGTGCTAGCATACCGATCGAGGTTCAGAGTGCCCACACACTCAGCCATTCGGGAATTGGAGAATAGTAGAGAAGGCTAGTTGGTTGAAGCCCTTCGGTCATTCTCCTCCAACAAGATTGGCGTCCTTGAGGTATGAGTTTTAATTGTTGTTGGTTTATTCTATATGGCATCATGAGATATTTAATGATCTGAAAAATTTTTATTGTTCTGCTGCGCCACTCTGATACGTTTTTACCAATTTATTTTTCTTACAATTGGTATCAGAGCCATCTCATGACTACGCCATGTATATAAATTAGACAATTACTTAGTGTTTTTATTTATGTATGGACTTGATATTTAGAGAGTGGCATTCTAGGGTTCCTTTATGTTGTTATCATGGATTATGTATAAAGTATGTGGTTATTTTAATTTTTTGAATTATTAAAAGCATGCTTGTTTATGTCGGTTATGGTTCCTTAGAATTTAGAAAAATTGTATCTAGAAATTTTTATGTAACCATGGGAGCAGTTTATTAACACTGTAATTTTCCCATGGATTTTAATTTTTGTCTCTTAGAATTATTATGGTTAGAATTTTGTACACCGGAAACGGTTTAGGAAATTTTATGTAATTATTCTTAGAGGAGATTGAAGATTGAAGACCGTAATTTATTTTTCTCAAAAGTTAAATTTAATTTAAAGGTTGAAATTTTGATTGTGTGGAAAATTTCAATTTAATTGGGATTCAAAATTAATTTTGGAGATCCTAATAGGTAAATTGGAATATGACATGAAAATCGAGACACGACCCCTCGGGATAGGCCATCGGGCCTTGGTGGGGCTATAGCCTCTGCCCTCGGGCAGGATGGGCTGCGGCAGCCCCTGTGCAGGCCATAACCACCCATGACCGCAGGCTTAGCCTACAGCCGAGGGTGGCCGTGGCCTCCCCAAGGCTGGCCGTAGCCTGGGCGTGCAGCCTGTGGCTGCAGGTGCTGCCTACAGCCTGCCGGCTACTGCGCCCAACCTAGGCATGTAACCTGGCACTGCAGGCTTGGCCCGCAGCCCGGCAGGGCTGCGCATGGGCGGTCGTGGGCTGCCAGGCCCCCCGGGGCTGGTGGCTTCCCACGGTGGCTATCGCCTCCGGGGGCGGTGGTGCGACGGTTCAAAAATTGAAAAATTTTGATTTTTAAATTTGAGATTTAATTGTAAATCATGTTTAAAAATATGCAATTGAAAATTTGAAATTTTTGAAATTACATATTATTACACATGATGTTTAAAATTATTTAAAATTTAAATTTGAAATTTAAATTTGAAATTCGAATTTGGAATTTGAATTTGAAATTTAAATTTTTGGAGATTTATATTTTAAATGATTCCTGGGATGAGAAATAAACGGAGAGGCTACATAAAGATGGATACAAGAAGACGGAACAAAATTCAAGACCCAAAGAATGCTTTGGATGAAATTTTGTAATCTTTATTTTCTTTGTTCTAAGATGGAACCATGGCTTGGTTATTCTGTCAATTATTTTTTTCTGTGCTATGTCATGAATGTATAAATATGTATTGATGGATGTTTTATATGCATATTTGATAACATGTCATATAGGATAGGTGAGTGCCGCTCATACTATATTGATCATACATAATTTGTAAAAAACTTGCATGTTTTTCAAAATATTGAGTGGGAGAGGGTTTCAAACAAAAACCACAGCCTCCATTGTTGATCCATATGTGAAAGCATGGTAACGCCTCGCGTCAGTTCTGCCCTGACCACACCCCTCGGTAGGTGTTTACCGCCGTCGGTATACAAGATTGGATCTCCTATGTGGAAAACGTGTTCGGGTACGATCCTATTCATGACCACCCCTCGGTGGCTTAGTAGGACGTGGATCGGGCTACGTAAACAATGGTTATACACTCAAGACTCGTTTAGTTATTAACCTTTCCTAGAAGCTCTGTTAACTAAACTGGTGGCCAAATAAGCGGTTATTAATATATGTCTTAACCTTGGAGGATTTAAGGCAACATATATTAATTGGACGGGGTCCATGTTCTAGCTATTTGTTTTCATGACCACCTCTCGGTGGCTTGGGGCAATAGGTGCTGAGAATTACCGTTGCAATGCTACATGTTTTTCAAGTTTCATGTAGGAACATACTTGTATGTTTTATTTGCTAAATTATCTGTATATTTGCTTGGGCTTTGTAATGATGTCTAGTATAATTTTATTTCAGTTCAAAATGTCACTGATACCCCTCATTTCAATACTTACTGAGAATAAACTGAATGGCGATAATTATAAAGATTGGAAAAGAAATCTGTTGATAGTTCTCAGCTGCGAGAGACACAAGTTCGTACTGGACGAACCATGCCCACCAGGGCCAAAACCTGACACACCGCTTGAGGAGGTCCCGGTTACCTATACTCGTTGGAGAGAATCCAATGATATAACTCGATGCTATATGCTTGCTAGCATGACGAGTGCTTTACAAAAGTAGCATGAGACTTATCAGGTTGCTAGGGAGATCATGGACAATCTGGAGGACATGTTCGGAGGCCAAGAAAAGTTGGCTCGACAGTCCGCTATAACCAGCATTATGAACTATAAGCAAAAGGCGGGTACTCCGATGAAGGACCATATGATCACTCTAATGGGATTCTTCACTGAGGCTACCGAAAACAGTGCTGAGTTGGACTACAACACCCAGATCAAGATGGTGTTCAAAACTCTGTCTAAAAATTTTGTGGGGTTTAAGGCCGCATACAATCTGGCGACAAGGGAGTTAGGACTAACCGAGCTCATGAAGCAACTCCAGGCTTATGAGCGGATGATCAAGGATGGGGATGCGGTCCAAACTAAAGGTAAGGCCAATTTAGTGGAATCTTCCAAACCCTCACGGAAGAGGAAGAGGCCAAATCAGAAGCAAGTGGCTTCCAGTTCTTCTAATCCTCCTGTCTCAGATGGGAAGAAGAAGAAGAAAAACAAGAAGCCCAAGGACCCTAAAAAGTCCAAATGCTTTCGTTGTGGGAAGGTAGGTCACTTTAAGAAGGCTTGCCGGGAATTCCTAGCCGCCAAGGGCAAGGAAGGTAAGGAACTTCATTACTTGGAAGCGTGTTTGGTGGAAGAATCAAAAGACACTTGGGTCATTGATTCGGGTGCCATTAATCATGTTTGTGTTTCTATGTAGAGGTTCGTGGAAACGAGAAGTCTACATGATAGGAGCCTCTCGTTGCGAACTGGAGACAGCAGCTTGGTGGTGGCTGAGGCAATGGGAGATATTTACCTTTACTTTGATCAATTTAGGTTTATTTTATTGAAAGACTGTTTTTATGTTCCTAATTTTAGGAGGAACCTTATATCGGTAGCTTGTTTAATAAAGGATTCTTATTCAGTTTCTTTTAGTAAAAGAGTTGATATTCATAGAAATAAGTCTTTTATCCGTTCTGGATGGATGGATGGATGGAAACCTATATTTGATCAAACCAAAGATGTACTCCCTGCTTGACACTGAATTAATAGATAACCCTAAAAGGTTGAAAGTTTCTCACTCTAACAAGGCGTATCTTTGGCATTTAAGACTTGGTCATATTAATCAGGATAGGATTCAAAGATTGGTGAAAGACGATCCTCTAGAATCTCTGGAGGAGGTACGTCTTCCCCAATTTGAGTCTTGTCTAGAGGGTAAGATGACTAAGAGGTCTTTTGGAGCTAAGGTTATAAGGGCATGGGAGCTTTTAGAAATTGTGCACACTGACGTATGTGGCCCCATGAACGTCACAGCACGAAGAGGGTTCCAGTATTATGTCTCTTTTATAGATGATTACTCGAGGTATAGATATATGTATCTGATGCACCGCAAGAGCAAAACTTTTGATAAGTTCAAAGAGTATCGTGCGGAAGTGAAAAAATAATTGGATAAATCCATAAAGACACTTCGATCTGATCAAGGTGGCGAATACCTCTCCGATGAATTTCTAGGATATCTTGTAGAGAATGGGATATTATCCCAACTGACTACACCTGGTACTCCACAACAGAATGGTGTAGCCGAAAGGAGAAACAGGGCCTTGTTGGATATGGTACGGTCCATGATGAGTTATTCAACGTTGCCATTATCATTTTGGGGATATGCTTTAGAAACGGCGTGCTATATTCTGCACCAGGTTCCATGCAAATCAATTCCCAGAACTCCGTATGAATTGTGGTGTGGCAGAAAGCCCTCCCTTGGACATATGAGAATATGGGGCTGCCCGGCGCATGTACAGGATGAGGATGCGAAGAAGTTAGAACCAAGATCAGAATTGTGCATGTTTGTAGGGTATCCAAAAGGAACTAAAAGAGGTCTGTTCTATAAACTGAAGGAACAAAAAGTCATTATTTCAACCCATGAGACATTCTTAGAGGAAAGTCACATGAATGACTTTAAGCCTCGAAGCAAAGTGGTACTAGAGGAGCTATCAGGTGAAAGAACTGCTCCACAGATTTCGGTCTTGGATGCAAGTCTGAGTTCAACAATTTAAGGTGCCTCGTCGTAGTGGGAGGGTTTCGAAGAAACCTAATTTCTTCATGTATGATGCTGAGGTATACCAAGCTGAGGCTCATGAGCATGAGGATGATCCGATCACCTATGATGAAGCTATAAATGATGTTGATTCTAAATCTTGGAAACAGGCTATGAACAATGAGATGGATTCTATGAAATCCAACTCTGTTTGGGAACTTGTAGATTTGCCGGATGGGATAAAACCCATTGGATGCAAATGGGTCTACAAAAGAAAGAAGGATGCGGAAGGGAGAGTGGAAACTTTCAAAGCTAGAGTGGTTGCAAACGGGTACACGCAAAAGGCTGGAATCGATTACGATAAAACCTTTTCGCCTGTTACTATGCTGAAGTCTATCCGTATTCTTCTGTCCGTTGCTGCGGCTCTCAATTACGAGATCTGGCAAATGGATGTCAAGACGGCATTCTTAAATGGCCATCTTGAAGAGTGTATCTATATGATACAGCCCAAAGGGTTCATAGCGAAAGGCCAAGAAAGGAAAGTTTGCAAGTTGCTTAGATCCATTTATGGATTGAAGCAAGCATCCCGCTCATGGAACCAGAGGTTTGATCAAGCGATTAAGACATTTGATTTTGAGCAGAACGTTGACGAACCCTGTGTTTAAAAACATATTAAGGATGGAAAAGTGGTCTTTCTGATACTCTATGTCGATGATATACTACTCATTGAGAATGATGTAGGGAACTTATCATCGGTCAAGCTTTTGTTACACCAATAGTTTGACATGAAGGACTTGGGAGAAGCTAATTATGTTCTAGGCATTCGTCTATTCAGAGATCGAAAGAACAAAATGGTAGCGTTATCCCAAGCTTCGTACATAGATAAAATAATTGACAAATATGCAATGCAAGAGGCAAAGAAAGGCTCATAACCTTCTATTGCTGGTCTAACTCTTTCATTGGATGACTGTCCCATGACATCGGAAGAAAGAGAGCGTATGAGTAAGGTCCGTTATGCATCCGTTGTGGGTAGCCTTATGTACGCAATGCTTTGCACTCGCCCGGATATATGTTTTGCAGTAGGTATGGTGAGTCGATATCAAGCAAATCCTGGAACCAAGCACTGGCAAGCAGCAAAGCATATACTCAAGTATCTTAAGAGAACGAGGGATTATATGCTGGTGTATTCTGGAGGGGACCTAACACCCGTAGGATACACGGACTCAGACTTCCAAACTTGTAAGGATTCGAGGAAATCGACATCTGGATTAGAGTTTTTGCTCGGAAGAGTGCCATTGTATGGAGGAGCGTGAAGCAGGGCTGCACAGCTGACTTTACTATGGAGGCTGAATATGTGGCTGCGGCTGAGGCATCTAAAGAAGCGGTTTGGCTCCGCAAGTTTTTTAAAGACCTTGACGTCATTCCGGGTGTTGACAAGCCTATCACACTTTACTGTGATAACACTGGGGCTATTGCCAACACAAGGGAATCTCGGCACCATAAGAGGACCAAGCACATAGATCGGAGATATCATATTACTAGAGGGCATGTGGAGACAGGACAAGTAGATGTATGTAAGATCGCGTCCGAGGACAACATTGTCGATCCCTTTACTAAGACTTTGGTGGCTAGAAACTTTGAGAGGCACGTAGAGGCGATGGGGATGCGTAACATGGCACATCTGCTGGCTTAGGGCAAGTGGGAGATTGTTAGGAAATGCCCTAAGCATTAGAGACATTTTGATGTATTTATTTTGAACTGGATAATAAAATTATATATAGAGGTTATTCATTACATTGCTATCTGTCCTCGTTTTATTTACATGTTAAAGTAAATGTAAGCAAATACGGCTCCCTGACTGCTTGTGTTAAACTGTTAGAACGTTGCATGCAATGGACTTTTGTATGCGAGAAGACAATGTTCTAAAGTTAGTGGTCTAAACTATGGTCTGTAGTCTATGAGATTAGACCGAGAATCTAACTCATGTTAAGACTATTATGTTGTCTAAAGCCTTGGAAAGGACGGTTTGTCTTGACTGTCTGGAGCTGGACTCCCAAGTAGAGACATAGATATGTTTCTTGGTGGTGACATATTAGACCGGGACTAAAGCATGATTGATCTACGAAGTCCGCTTTGAGTGGATTGATTTGCTTTTGACATTCATTATGCAGTAACCTTAATCCTGAGTAAAAGGACAGCTTCATGTATATGACTTGTGTACTTTGATGTTCCAATGGCTAAAGCGTCTTAGAGGTAGTAAGCTTATAGACCAGATCATTGAGTGCATGACTTGTATACGATGAAGGGTTCGTTTACAGATACCGGAATCATAGCTTTAATGAGGAGTTAAGGGTATCCTCTTAAAGGCATTATACTGAATGTGAAAATGGACAAGGCCTTGGGTCATCTGCTAGGCAGACGACTTCTTATTCACATATGGTGAATAATCATTTTCTTAATTCGGTAGTATAATGGAACTTTAAGATAGCCTGATCAATAGGATTAAACAGACTTTGGCCTAAGGCTGATCATGGATATCATATGAGGGTTCTGTATACATGACAAGGTCATTGGACGATAGCTTGTCATAGGCTTACGTAATACGATATATAATTGGGAGTTCAGTTTTAGGTTTATAGTGGTGTGACTCTGAATTAGTGATCATATGATTGAGTTGTTCGATAAAGAATGATGATCATATGGATTTCCGGGAGCCCGATTATATATGTCCAATCAGTCCCTCTACTAGCTCCACATAATTCCTTAACGTTTGGCAAATTGATTTGTGTATGCTATTGGCTAGTTTATTATGCATGGATGGTGATGACATAGGATTAGGATGGTAGACAAGATTCTCTCCGGTTGGATTCAGATTTTGTTTTGGATAATAGAGTACACAATTATTCGAACTCCAAATAAAGTTGCCATGATTTTATTTGAGATTGGATTGGAGTTGTAGAAAATTATCCATGAGAACAAGAATGTGAAACACAACTGTTTTGTGGATTTTGATATTTGAATTTTGAAATTTGAATTTGAAATTCGAATTTGAAATTTAAATTTGAAATATGAAATTTGAAATTTGAAATTTAAATTTGAAATTTGAAATTTGAAATTTGAAATTTGAAATTTAAATTTGAAATTCGAATTTGAATTTGAAATTCAAATTTTGAATCACAGTCCAAGTAGGATTTGAATTTGTTGTGGTAAATCCACAAGGAATGAAATTCGAATTTGAGTTGGATATGGAGAGGATAATCTTGGTAGAATCCTACTTGAATTTTGAATCCAAATCCTAACTAAAGTTGGACGAAATTTTGAGGATTATCCTCAATGATTTTCGGATTTTTTGTGGATAAGGTTCAAGGAAAAATTCAAGTTTCAATCCCAGTTGAATTTGGATTCTCTCCTTCTAGAAAGTGGCCGAAATTTAGGAGTGAATCTCCTAGGAAAAGATCGGTTATTTTGGATAAGGATGAAATAAGATTCAAGCTTGAAAATCCTAGTGGAATTTTGATTCTCCCTTATCCAAAAGTGGCCGAATATTTTGTGGAGATTTTCTCCTTAGAATTTTTGGATTTTTGGTTGAAAAAGAGAGATAAAATTCTAGTTAAAATCTTATTTAGATTTGGATTGGATTTATCCTAAAGTGGCCGAATTTTATTGTTGGGATTTTCCCTTGGAAAATTCAGATTTTGTGCTTATGGATAAGGGAGAATATCTTCTTCTAATCCAATTCGAATTCAGAGAATCACCTCATGCAGGTCTATAAATAGAGGTCCTGCCACTCCAGTTTTCTTAGACCACAGACTCTCAGGTGAGCAGGCTTATTGTTACACAGCCCACTATGACAATAAGTTCTTTGGAGGTCTGGGTGGTCGGAAAAAGACTAGCAGTGCTAGCATACCGATCGAGGTTCAGAGTGCCCACACACTCAGCAATTTGAGAATTGGAGAATAGTAGAGAAGGCTAGTTGGTTGAAGCCCTCCGGTCATTCTCCTCCTGCAAGATTGGCGTCTTTAAGGTATGAGTTTTAATTGTTGTTGGTTTATTGTATATGGCATCATGAGATATTTAATGATTTGAAAAATTTTTATTGTTCCGCTGCGCCACTCTGATACGTTTTTACCGATTTATTTTTCCTACAGATTGGCCAGTGGGTCGCTCTCCAGAGTCCCTCTCAGTCATGCACACACTACAGTACGACTAATCCGGGGGCCCAACACCAGAACTTAATGCAAGATAATGACCTAAGACTCAAGATTTGCCATAATTGAGCATAATATGTACTAACTGTATGTGTAGCAACTTAGGTCAAAGTTGACATAAATAGTACCGATCAATGTTAACCTTACTATTCATGGTCAAAAGTCAAAATTACTATTTATATGAATAGTTCTTTTTATGATTTTATGTTTTATGTTCCAGTTTGTATGTTTGAACTTACTGAGCCTGTCGCTTACAAGTTTGTTCATGTTGCAGGTAAGAAGCCTGTACACCTGTAGTTAATGGATGGACGAGGGGCGGGATCTGCATCTGCCACCAGGGCTGGGCGAGGGGAATGATCTTGGTGATGTTTTCTGCTGAGCACTTTTGAAAGTTATTTTGGATGTTTGTAACATGATGTAAATTTAGTATGACAGATTATGATATGTATTACAGTATGCATTTTATAAGGTTTTACGACTTTACAGTTTAAAGTTCAGTTTAAAAAAAATATTTCAATTTTTCACGATAAATTTAAGTTTAAAATTACGATTAGTAAATAATAAAGAAAAATTATAAGTAAGTTACCGGCGACCCATTAAGGTGACAGTCTATCATAGTGGACTTCAAAACTCTACTATGCTAGTACTGTTAGCCTCCATAAAGAGTGGACTGCCATAATTAATGCTACCTACCACCTTTATATGCCTTAATTTCCATATTTATTATATCACATTTATGATGTCATACTTGACATCATCTAATTAATTCATATATTAATTCGTGGTCAAAGTTTGACCGAAAGTCAAACCAAACAGAAATCTACCGAAGTTGCATAGGTGAGTTTTTAACACCTCCAGTGCGATCAGTCTGCCTTATTTTGCTTTCGTTTGACCAAAATTCATTACTGTAAATTTTCGTCTTTTTATGCACTTCGGTGCACTCTCCGGGGTTTTTGACTCCGTTCTAGGGTTGTTTCACCTGTTTCTATTCGGGAAGATTTTCCATCTCCGAACACACTCTCTTTAACACTGTTAGAACATTTTGTTGCATTCTCAACAGTATTAAAACATAATTTTTTCATATTTTATACATTAAAATTTTCATGTACATACAATTTTAAATCTCTCGAAGAATCTCAAAATTTCTGGTTATCACAACAATTTTCCTGAAGGAGCCCAGTAGTGATCCCAGATCCTCAGAGAAGTAAGGAGGTTATGCCGCCACCTACGCTACCTCAAATTGCCGACATTAGGGAATTTATCCAACGGATGGAGCAATTATAGATGATGTCTAAAGATACAATACTTACGTATGCGATGCGATTTGAAGAAAATGTTATAAGAAAATGCCCACTACCTAACCTCTCAAATGAAGACTATTGTGACATGTTTTGGAAAAGACTCACAATAGAGCTAAGACAAAGGGTGAGTCCACTATATTCCCTCAATCGGCGCGAATTCATCGTCAAGGCCATTAGAGCCGAAAGAGAATTGTTGAGGAAGCGCAGAGAAAGAGACTAGTGGGAACAAGAACATGAAAAAAGAGTATTGACATATTTATTTAGACCTCGATCGATGGCCAATGACCATAAAGCAGGTCCATCGCGTTGGAGGATAGATACGAATGTTAATCAAGGAACACCTTCTGGAGCCGGATATGATTCCGATGATGATGATGAAGATCCAGAAGAGTTCCCATTAGATCAAAATGAGCAAGATTACTAAAGTTTGAAATGTGTATAAATATATGTATATGTGTACATATATGTATATATGAAGTAAAAGGCTTTGATGAATATAGCCCAAATGTTAAAGTGTATGTAAGAATTCATGAATGATATGTAAATACGATGAAATGTTATAAGTGATATGAGATGTTTTGAAATGTTTATGATATGAAGTAAATGATATGTTGACATTATGATAAGTTTAAACATTTTCTTTTATGCTATCAAATTTATTTATGGAAAAATTTAACCTTTGATCATTGTGCTATGTTAGGAAAAGAGAAAGCACAATGAGCACCCGGTGAGGACGACCTACAATAGTAGATAGAGTAGAGGAACTACAAGCTCTCCTAAAAACCTAGATGAAAGAAAATGCCGAACAAAGACAACGATTAACGGCAATGGAACAAAGACAAGGCCAAGAAGAGGGCCAAACCTTACAGGCGGCTACGCCAGAACAAGCAGTGCCACCAGTTGTTCCAGAAGCCCATCAACCCCAACCTAGGGTAAACCAAGAACCCTTATACGAATGATTCTACTGGATGAAGCTGCCAGAGTTTGAGGGTTCCATTGATCCACTGGAGGCAGAGGAGTGAATTTCTTCTCTGCAGATGATTCTGGAATTTATGAATTTAACTGATTAAGAAAAATTTTTATGCACATCCTTTGTGCTAAAGAAGGATGCTAGATTCTGGTGGGACACAGTCTGAATGAGAAGGGATGTGACCACCATGATGTGGAATGAATTCCTGGGAGAATTCAACTAGAAGTACTATTATCCGGCTACTTTGTGCCCCCAACAAAAAGAGTTTACAAAGTTGAAACAAGGGAATCAGTCAATCAGGGAAGTATGCCGAAGATTGGACCAGCTGTCCTAACTATGCCCTTATGTGGTGTTGACTGAGAGAGAAAAGATCCACAAAATGATTGGCATGTTTAGGCCAGAAATATCTGCTTTACTAGATAGCAGGCCAGTATAGCCAACCTTGGTGGCAGACTGTGTCAGCCGAGCATTACAGGTAGATATCACTTGGTCAGATAAAAGGAAGAAAGAGAGAAAGTCTAAGAAGCAAAGAAGAAGGAAAAGATCCTTGCCAAGTCAGCACAGGCAGGGACTCAAATTGGCCAAGGTAGTAAATCCAATCAGACTAGACCCAATTAGTCTAACAACCAAGGCCCATAACTGTAGCAAAGTAAAAGAAAGGCAATTTTCCTAGAAATAGAAGCTAGAATAATCGCAATCAGCAGCAAAGAATAAGCCAAAGTACAAGATTAAGCTTTCCCACTTGTGCCACATGTGGGAAAAGGCATATAGGTCAGTGCCGATTCGGCACTAGTACCTGTTATTAATGTGGACAAGAAGGACATTTTGCCAATAATTGTCCGATGAACCGCCAGAATGTCTCGGGGCCGATGCCACAATGCCAATAATTTCTTTCGCGTTCACAACCCTCTCAAGTCCATATGTTATAAGTGTGAATTGAATGGTCTCCCGTGATGCCTCCAATATGGCTAGAACGTCAGGAGCATACACCTCGAACTGATGCACGTGTGATGGCCTACACTAAGGAGGATGTAGAAGCTGGAATGTCCGATATGGTTACAGGTAAGCTTTCTATAGTTAACCACTTGGCGCGTGTTCTTTTTGACTCTGGGGCTACACATTCCTTTATTTCCCATGAATTTTCTGATAAGTTAGGATATGCTAAGGACAATATGGGAAAAACATTTTGGACATCTCTACCTTCAGGAGAAGTGTTGCTGTCAAATTACTGGCTACATCATATGCCAGTAATTGTGGTAAATAGGGAGTTGTATGTTAACTTGATCGTGATGAAGATCATCGACTATGATGTAATCCTAGGAATAGATTTCCTAGGAAACTATCAAGCCACAATCGACTGTCGGAAGCGAAAGATAGTATTCCCCGACCTGATGAGAAGGAGAGTTTTGAGTATGTTGACTCATCCCGTCAACTGAGGAAAATGATAATTAGTACATTAAAAGCTAAGAAGTTGATAGCCAGTGGTTGTATGGGATACCTAGCATATATAGCAAACATAACGAAGGAAAAGAAACTACAACCGGAAGATGTTCCAGTTGTCAACGAATTTCTTGATGTATTTCCGAAAAAACTGCTAGGAGTGCCTCTAGAAAGGGAAATCTCATTTAAGATTGACCTCATGCCAAGGATTGCCCCAATCTTCAAGGCACCATATCGTATGGCACCAGCAGAACTGAAGGAACTATAGGTACAGTTAAAAATGCTGATTGACAAGGGGTTTATCCGACCGAGCTACTCTTCATGGGGAGCTCCGGTTTTGTTTATCAAGAAGAAGGATGGAACTTTCTATATGTGCATCGATTACAGAGAATTGGACAAGGTCACCATCAAGAATAGGTATTGGTTACCTAAAATTGATGACTTGTTTGACCAACTGAAAGACATAGCTGTATTCTCGAAGATTAACTTGCATTTGGGATACCATCAGCTGAGAATCCGAGAGAATGATATTCCTAAGACAGCATTTAGGACCCATTATGGTCACTATGAAATCTTAGTGATGCCGTTTGGACTGACCAATGCTCCAGCCACGTTCATGGATTTGATGAACAGAGTCTTTAAGGAATTTCTAGATAAGTTTGTCATTGTATTTATCGATGACATACTTATATATTCAAAGACTCATGAGGAAAATGAAGAGCAATTAAGGATCATTCTTCACACTATGAGAAGGCATTAACTGTATGCAAAATTCTCTAAGTGTGAATTCTGGCTGGACAAGGTACATTTTCTTGGACATATGGTGTCAAAGGAAGGTGTTACTGTAGATCTTGCTAAGGTGGAAGCAATCAATGAATGGCCTGCTCCTAAGAATGTGATGGAGATACAAAGCTTCTTAAGATTAGCCAGCTACTATAGAAGATTTATAGAAGGATTTGCATGATTAGTTGTACCTTTCACTACCTCACACGTAAAGAAAGAAAGTACGAGTGGACAGGAGAGTGTGAAAGGAGCTTCCAAGAATTAAAGAAACGATTGCCAAGTGCACCAATCCTTATGCTACCCACCGAAGGAGAAAAGTTTATGATTTACAATGACGCCTCAAAAGTAGGCTTAGGAGCTGTTCTAATGTAGAATGACAAGATGATTGCATATGCATCATGCCAACTAAAAGATCGCTAGAAAAACTATCCTACTCATGACTTGGAACTTGCTGCAGTAGTATTCACACTCAAAATTTGGGTACACTGCCTTTATGGAGCTCAGTGTCAGATTTTCACTAACCATCAAAGCTTGAAGTACTTCTTCACTCAAAAGGGGTTAAACATGCGGTAAAGAAGATGGTTAGAGTTGGTGAAGGACTATGATTGCAAAATCCTCTACCATCCCAGAAAGGCAAACTAAGTAACCAATGCTCTGAGTAGGAAATCAATTATTCTGCAACGGTTGCCGATAGAGGAGCTACCAAGATCATTGCAGCAAGAAATTAACTCCCTCAAATTGGAGTTAATATCTGGGAAATTATCTGCACTGCGATTGGAGTCCTCTTTGTTCGAGAATATGCGAAGCCCAGAAGCTAGATTCAAGTGCAATGAAGCTATAGGAAGAGGTTACTAAACATAAAAAATCAGATGCGAGCATTACCAGTGATGGAATGCTTTTGCATCAAGGAAGAATCTATGTTCTAGCCAATGAAGAACTTAAAAGGTGAATTATGGTAGAAGCTCATGAAACACCGTATTCAGTTCATTCTGGAGCCAACAAAATGTATCAAGATTTAAAGATACAATTTTGGTGGAAAGGGATGAAAAATGATATTGCGGAATTCATGAGTAGATGCCTATAAGGACCGCCATATTCTTGTAACTTAGAATTTCAATTAATGAGAAATTGAAGAATAATTGATGCATTTTAGTGCAAAAATTGAAGAACACGGGCATGTACATGGTCGTGTAAGTGGCCGTGTATTGTCCGGATTGTGCACATGCTTAAGGCCGTGTGAGTAAATATGGTCTTATAAGTGAACACGGTCAAGTACACGGCCATGTAAGTGACCGTGTATTGATTGGGTTGTTGGAATGTCAAAAGCCATGTAACTATACATGGCTGTGTAAATAGAACACGGTCAGGTACACGGCCGTGTAAGTGGTCGTGTACCGATGGTGCTGTACATGTGCATGAAATCGTGTAATTGAACATGGCCGTGTAAGTGAAACACGGCCAGGTACATGCCCATGTAGGAGGCCGTGTACCGTTCGGGAAAATAAAATTTCCCCAAGACACGATCATGTTGAGCAGGCTCAATGGATACACGCCCGTGTAGCCCTTGTACACGCCCGTGTATAGGGAAAAAAGCCACTAAATTGACTTTCGTGAATTATAAAACTTAATTACGATATAATTAAGCAATTTAGTTGAAAAATACAGTATAATTTCCAGTTGAATAGACTAAATAGATACAGTACTGTTTAAGTACTATCCATGCAATGAATATGGTGACTGACAATGAACCTGGTCTACCCTATTACATGTATGTATGCATGAAGACACGCAGTATCATAAGACTGGTGAATAGATCACCAGACCACTCGGATGAATCGTCTGAGCACAACAACGATGAGAAACCCTAGCAAGGGTATAGTACTGAGAACATGGTCCAGATAACCTCCTCTCACATAGAAACTGACAAAAATTAGAGCCAGAACACTCAGACTAGTCAGTTAGAACAGAAAGTAATGAATAGTGAATAATGACCGAGTAGGCTCATAGGCATTACAACCTAACCAAAAAATCTAGAAATAACTAGAATGAAAATCAAAAGCTATAGGTGTAATTTCAGGTGAAAATTAGAATACTACCAAGAAAGGATCGAAAATCATAGTAGAAAACTGGACTGTGAAGAAACTGACCCAGTTAAATTGTAACCACTCCAAAACCAAGTCCCATTGGATGGAAACTAGCTAGTTTGATTAGTTAGAAAGCCCCATAAAGTGAGAATAAACAATGAGAAAATGATACACCAAAAACCCCATAAACAATAATTTATTTTTATCACCATACATCACCATTTCACATCAAATTTGATAAAAAAAAATGGCCTTGTTCTTCCCAAGGTGTGCGACAATAATGGGGGGCCTGCATACATAAAATTTTTCTCTTGGTTTAGACAAAATTTGGGTTAATTTGGCTTGATTTGTTGAAGTTAATTGTGCTTAGATTTGCCTATAAATAGGTGTCACCTCCCTTGCCCTTCATTTCTTTCTTTCAACTACCAAAAGCCAAGTATTCTCCCTTCTCCTTACAGCCAAAATCCGTCACTTTCCCCTTAGCCAAACACCAAAATTTTCAGACAAAACTCTTACACAAGGCTTGTTTACAAGGGTGCTTAGGAGTACACATCTTGAAGCTCATTTCGGTAAGGTCCCAGAACAAAGTTTCATTTGTGGTTTAGTGTTATGTTTGGTTCGATATTACAAGCAAAATTTTTGTGTCCTCTCCTAGCTCACATCGACCCCTCAATGCTTAGATCCCACAGCCTTTTAGTCACTCAAGCCTAGCTCAGATTTATGCTTGAAACCGAAGCACACAAGGTATATTTGTGGTTAGTTGTTTCTAAGTTTTTTTATCAAGAAGTTTATGTATATTTGTTTATGCAAAAGGGTTGTAATAAGTTTATTTCAAGCCCTTAGCCTTCCATTTTCAAGTTTGTAGTTGTGTGGTTACGTTTACATGTTTTTACGAATGGTTTGTGGATGAATGATGCATGGACGTGTTAGGGAAAAAACTGGAAACAAATCTATCCAGTTTTAGGGGCACGGATTTGGCTACTTTAGGATATGTTGTGTTCTGTTTTTGAGAAAACATAAAACATGAAACTTTAAGGAAATTTCATTACGAGCATTTTTCCATCAAATAGAGCTCGGCCAAAAATGACTCTAAGATAGAGTTTTAAACTATTTTTCAACCGAAGGTCAAAACTAGGGCAAAATCCTGATTACAGGAACGACCTCAGATTTTCATTAAAACGACTGATTTAGAGTCCGAACCGAACTTCGGTCAAAACATAAAAGTTTTAGATCTCGACGAAACCTTAAACTAGCTCATGTAGGTTTCAAAAATTCGGCCGTTTCAGGCCCCAAACAGGCACGATTTTAAAAGTGCACAAACTAGAAATTTTTGGTAAAAACTGGACATGAAATTTGGCCACGTAGTTTTATGATTTTGGACCCCTTGGAGGTCAAAACAAGCTCTGAGATGTTCACAGAAGTTGTTCATCTCATCGAGGGAAAAAAATTTTTATGTTTACCAATTTCACAAATAAGATCGTTTCGGATAAGTTTTATATGGTTTTTTGAAAAAGGGTTCAAAAACCCCCTTAACAAATGAACACCAAAGTGTGTTCTCCTTGTAAAATGAAAACCAATTTTTTTTATAAAAACACCCGCACCTTCCAATGGGGTGCTAAGGGGTTGATTTTAAAGAATTATGTTGCTCCAAAACTTTACAAAATTTTTAGAACGTTTTCCGTAAAACTGGTGAAGTAGCCCGGTTGGCTACCAAGCAAAACTGTAAAGTAACCGGATAGATGACTAGCCCAACTAGTCAATAGGCCCAATATGAGGAAACCAGTTAGTGGACTAACTGGTTAAATAGTACAAATGCTAGGTAACCTGATAGGTTACACGGTCCATGTGCTAGGTAACCTAATATGTTACATAGTCCAATACGCAAAGAAGCTTGGTGGGCTACACCGTTGGCAAAACACGAGGTAACCGGTCAGTAGACTGGCCAGTCAACCAGTCAAAGATCAAGTTTGAACATGAAGGTGAAATACGTTGATTAACTTGTCAAGTAGATGAATTAATCAGTCTCGTTAGATACCAGTACTGTCAAAGTAGAACAGCTAGGTACCGAGGGGCATTGGTAACCTATAATAGTAAGAAGTTATAGTCGCTAACGATCGAAGTGACTTAAAAATGAATATTAACAACAATGTGTTATGATTATAGGACGTTACCTATAAGTGCATCGAGGTGAAGCACAAACTATTGGCTAACAAGTAAGTACAACTCTGCCTACAGTATGAACAAAATGAGTTTAAATGGTTGTTTAACCTATGTTAAAATATACTGTATTTTATGTTGGTTGCATGACATATAGGGGTTCATAATCATGTAGATTAATGAACATTATAAGGTGTCGATACATCCCCATCCGGGCATGATGGGGGATAAGCCTAGTTGAGCATAGGACACATGGTTATTAGTACTCATAATCCACAATTGGCTAATCAGATTAAGGGTGTTAGTCTAATGGGCCCCGTTGGGTTTGCAGGAGAGACAAGTATAAAAGATAACAGGCCAAGCCGAGCCCATGATCACGGTGAATCTGATGATCTGCATGTAGTAGTACTGACACCAGGGCCCTTTAGATAAGACAAGATTAAGAATAAATGAAGCATAATTTGAGCATAATCGATTCATACATTGATCACGTTATGCCTTAATCTCAGTATTGTATGTCTCTTAGTTGCATGATATGATACAATATGCTTAATGATGTGATTAGATGGGATGCTTTCTGTTATATGCTATATAATAAGTTTCCCTGTGATGTTGTGATATAACTGTTGGTTTTAATTATGCCCTAAGTATGGCATGTATGTTCAAAGCATGTTTTGCGGACGAATATATTGTACTTGCTGAGCGTAAAGCTCATGTTGTGTGTTCATGCTGCAGGTAAGTGACCTACATGCTAAACACTGCTGGACGATGACGTTGGTAGGGCAGATGTGAGGGTGAGATTATGGATACCACCACCAGAGTCTACTTTTGCAAATTATTTTGAAAGTTTATTTTATGAATAGTAATTTAACAGTTTAGCATTTTGTGTATGTATATGTTAATCCAAATTGTGCTAAGACTTTTGTATAGTTATAAGTATAAGTATGTAGTAGGGAATTGATAAACGTACTATTCAAAAAAAATACCTAAAATTCAGTATCTATAAGTAATGGTTTTTCAAACGAGATAAGTTAAGACAAGTGTTTTTAGTAACGGTTTGTGCTACCAGGCACGGGTCGTCACAGTTCAGTATCTATAAGTAATGGTTTTTCAAACAAGAAAAGTTAAGACAAGTATTTCAGTGATGGTATATGCCACTAGGGCATGGGTCATCATAATGCCTGACTTGCCAAAAAGTCAAGCCTAAACATAGACATCCCAGAGGAAAATTGGAATCTCTAGAAATTCTGAAATGGAAATGGGAGTATATTACCATGGATTTCATGGTAAGGCTACCCAAAACCTGAGAAGGTTATGATGCTATCTTGGTAATAGTGGATAGACTGACAAAAATGGTGCGATTTATAGCAATAACAACGACCTTCATACTAGAGAAATTGACATATCTTTATGTGACCAATATCATTATGTTACATGGAGTTTTGAAGTCCATCATTTCTAATCAAGATGCATGGTTCACTTCGACATTTTAAAAGTGCGTACAAGAAGCTATGGGTATAGAATTACGCTTCAACGCGACCTTTCATCCTCAAATAGATGGATAATCTGAACGGACCATCCAGACATTGGAAGACATGCTTAGAGCCTACATTATGGATTTTCTGGGAGTTTGGAATGAGAAGCTACCTCTGGTAGAATTCTCTTACAACAATAGTTACCAAGCTTCCATAGGAATGGCACCTTACAAGGCTCTATATGGATGAAAATGTAGATCGCCCATTCATTAGTATGGTCTATAAGAAAAGCAGCTGCACAAGATTGATTTCATACGGAAGACTTCAGATGTAGTTGCGAAGATCCAACGAAGAATAAAGATAACCCAAAGCTGACAAAAAAGTTATACAGATAAACGACGAAGATTCCTGGAGTTTAACGAAGGGGACTTCGTATTTCTCAAGGTATTACCAATGAAAGTTGTCATGCGTTTTGATAAAAAGGGAAAATTGAGTCCAAGATATATTGGACCATTTGAAATTATCGAAAGCATCAGAAAGGTAGCCTACGAGTTAGCGTTACCTTCAGATTTGTCAATAGTACATAATGTCTTCCATGTCTCAATGCTAAGGAAATATGTCCCAGACCCATCGCATATATTGAAGTATGAATCAATGCAAGTCCAAGAAGATTTGATGTACGAGGAACAACTGTACAGATTTTAGCTCGTGAAGAAAAAATACTATAAAATAAGACGATCCCACTAGTCAAGGTACTATAGAGAAATCATAGTATTAAAGAGGCTACATGGGAATGTGAAGACGAGATGAAAGCTTTGTACCCTCACTTGTTCTAATTTTCAAGGACAAAAATTTTATAAGAAATGGTGAATGTGATAACCAAGAAATTTTACTGTTTTCGGAAAACATGTCTATTATATGAATACAATGATTTTTATGTTTAAAATGTAATAAAATGTTCTAACAATGTTAAAGGAAGAGTATTCAGTGATAGGAAATTTTATCAAATCGAAACAGGTAAAACAGAGCCTTTCGGTATCAAAAACCCTAAATGGTGCACCGTATGCACTAAAAGATGAAAGATGTACGACATGGATTTTTGGTCAAATGGAAGTGAATTAAGGAAAACAATCACACGGATGGCCCTAGTAACCCGCCTACGCAATTTCAGTAAAGTTCTGTTCAGTTTGACTTTTGGTCAAAAGTTTGACCAAGAATGTATATATATAGAGTAAAAAGGCTATGGTGTATGACACTTACATGAATGCTAGAATACACCATGATCCAAAGGCTAGGGTTTAAAATCACTTTGATCAAATGGCTGGGATTCAAAGTCAACCCAAAAAGTCAAAGAAACAACTTAGAAAAATTCAAGAGTTTTCTAGCAATGCAAGGTGGTGGGTTTAGGTTGGAAAATGAAGAAAAATTAGAAAAAATTTTTATAATTGCTAAATTGTGACAGCCGAGGCTTTTCTAGTCCTCAGACTGATGTAAAGAGTAAACAGACAACCTATGTACAAAGAGTGTTAATTATGTTTCTAATATTGAGACCGAGTTTATAATTGTGTTATAATGATGTTAGACTGAGATGACAGTGATGGAAATGACTGAGGGATCGAAATGCTGGTGACAGTGCATTTTCGATACCTTAAAATGAAAATTTATTGAGACTAGAAACACACTATCCATAGACCTTGAATAGAAAAAGATGAAAAATCTAGGGTTATATACTTGTTTAATTCTGATTAGAACACATTAAAATGTTCTACTGATGTTGACGGACAAGAATTTGGTGAAGAAAAATTTTACCAAATTGAAACCGAAGAAATGGAGACGGTTCGGTATCCAAAAACCTTAAATGGTGCAAGGGGTGCAAGAGAGGACGAAAATCTTTCGGAATTAATTTTGGACAAATGGACGAAGAATAACAGGATCCGACTGCACTCGAGACCTCAGGAACCCGCTTGGGTCAATTTTTGGTCAAAAAGTTGATCGAATTAGTATGAATAGTAGAGGTGAATGGTGAGTCATCCCTTATGATGTCATGGATGATGCCATAAATGGAATTAATAAATGAAAAAGAAAGTAGTAGGTAGAATGAATGGTAGAGATCAAAAGAAAGATTGATCTAAAGGTTGAAATAGTGACAAAAATGCTTGAATTTCCATTTTTGAAAATTATGGAAAGTAAAGGCTTGCAAGGTGTCAAATTTGTATTGGCCAAGAAGGAAGAATAAGGCCAAAAGAAAGCAAATTAATTGCCTTCCCTTAAGCTAGAAGTTCGGCCATTTTGGTGAGAAAAAAACCGAGACTAAATTTTGATGTTTTCTAAGTGTTTCTCCTAAGGTGAAGCCATGAGGAAGTGTGCACCAAACCAAGAGGAAATTGCAACTTGGCCACAAAAAATTCCAATCGGTCTCCTCCTTGTGCAAGAGAAGATCAAAGAAACAAGGTGAGTTTCATTTAACTTGTTTCCTTGAACTTTTGTCAAGGTTAGCCATGGGTGATTTATGTGGGAATAATGGAATTTTGGTGACTTGAAAGCTATGGTGTTGTTGAATTAAGTGTTGATTTTGGTTGTGTTTTGATTAGAGAAGGAGGTTATGTGTTTAACTGCTTGAAAACTCAAAGTTTGGTGTGAAAATTCTTATGAAATCCATGGGTTGTGGTTGTGAGTTTTGGTGATCAAAATTTATGTAGTATGATGTTGTTGGTTAGTTTAAAGATTGAATGGATACATGTAATGGTTTGTGATATGTTTGAAACTTTGAAAATTTTGGTATGCATTATGATGTCTATTGTGGCCATGAGATTTTAAGAGGTAAACCATAGGGTTACCAAGAGTAAGAGTGGAATTCGGTTGAAATGCTATGTGTCTTATGATTCAAAGAATTGGACATTATTATGGAAATTGCTAGAAAGAAAAAAGTGATTGAAATGTGACTTGGAATGTGGACCCTATGTGTGTAAAATTTTTACGCAAAAAGTTTAAAAACTTTTGCATAAAATAGGCCTCTGGTATAGTACGTGGCAGGTTAGACTAGATTAGATGGTTTTGAGGCGTTTCCTAAACGTCGGAAGCCTAAAAATTAAGCGGAAATGCCGTCAAAATTTTTAAAACAGCGCGAAGGGCATTCCGGAAAACAAGGGGTAAAATATGTTGGGATGGAAGCCCGAGCCCCCTCAGGAAGGTTTGATGTGAGAAAAAAAGGATGAACGCTTTATGAATTAGTAAAACGCCCCTCCGAAGCCCTTAAAAGTGAGAAAAGAGGAAAATCGACCCCACGGGCGTTTTTGGGAACAACCCTGAAAACGTGACATCGAGTAAGGCAAACCCAAGCCCTCGGTGACCTTGACTCAACGAAAAGATGAGGGACATTTTCAAGATTAGTAAAATGTCTGTTTAGGACTTCGAAACGTTAGAAAAATTGAAACGACCCGGGGGGAATCGGAATAGTACCCCGAGGGTCAGAAATATGAAAAATCATGAACAATATAGAAATTAAACTGGGAAAGATATGGTAAGAATTAAAAGGTGGATTTGAGAATTTTTGAGCTTAGAAAATTTAGTTCAAAAATTTAAAACTAGATTTTACGGTTAAATGTCCCGTTAGGGGCAAAACGGTCATTTTGATCGAAACATTTCAAAAATGTGAAAAAATGACTATAACGACCTTAGAATAGCTTAATTAAGGTTCTAAGGGTCAGAACTTGGAAAACGGAAACGATAGATGGTAACACTCAGAGTTACTATTCATGATAACTAGTACTATTCATGATAAATAGTACTATTTATGATAAAAATGTAATTTTACCAAAAATTGATGAAAATATTAAAAATGAGGCTAGAAGACCTCAAATTCATTTTTAAGAAATAAAATGTAAGATTTTTATGTTTTACAAAATTTTCCTTATGAAATAAAGTTTTTAAAACAACCGTTAACTTTTCGGTTATAGGAATCCGACAAGACCGCAACAAGAGGACATCGATAAATCACGGGAAGCTAATGCTAGTAGAATTGCTGTAAGTTCAGATATTTAATTTGTCTGTGCATGAAAAAATTGATACTGTTGTGTTCTCGTGGAAAAACATAATTTCCACGAATTGATATGATTATGTGACATGTGTTTGACAACAGGTGCATGACCGCTGGTGGGGTCGTATACTAGACTGTACGTTTTATAATTAACTGGATAGTTACAAACTGTTTCAAATTCACTCGAATCTAACTCTTATACTATTAAGACTAGACTGATGACATGAACACCTTATATATAATAGGGCGACCTTCCAATGGTGAGAGGTACTATTTTGACGGAATGATGAGAGCGATGTGACTATTAAGAATAAACAAGACGGTAATGTAAAGATGTAATTTTGGCATACCGGCCTCCCACAAGGTGGAGGTTATTTTATGACTGATGATTGGACAGGTGAGAACAAGCTAGGGTTGCTCCCCGGCTCCTCGCTCTTGTGCACAAGGTACGACCAAAAAGGGCCCAAATTGACAGATGACTAATAAGACTGAAAGACAGACTGAATAAATAAAAACTGAGCATAATAAATGAGTGATATGACGGTATAACTGTTTAATAGGGTATTATTATTATTTTATGACTGTGATGGTATGTTTGAACTTACTAGACTTTTAACTCACCAGTTTGTTAGTGTGCAGGTAACAATGGTAAGCAACTTGCGATTTGAGCTATCCTAGAGATGCTGGACTGGTGGAATGGGTTGCAGATGTCATGACAAAGGTTATGGACCTACCAGGCTAAGTCTGCCAGATAGAAAGATAGAAGAAAAAAAATGTTTACTTTTGTGGACTGAACCTTTATGTTAACTGTAAATTATATATGACAGTGTCTTGTAAATACATGTATGTAAGAAAAAAAAATATAATAGTCTCCTTTTTTCCGCTATCGACAGAAAATAGTTTTAACAAATTATCAACGTAAAACGGTTCTTGGTTTTTTTAAAAAAATTTCAGCACAAAATACCAAGTTTTCATTACGGTTAAAGTAAGAAACAACAACAGAAGAAGAACTGATGGATAGTGATCCTAGGTTGGTATCAGAGTCAGCGATTCACCATAACCAATCATGACATTGTTTGCATCCTCTTCCGCACAGTCCAAGTAAGTTAGTATTTTATTTTCTAAGTTTAATTTAAACAGTAAATGGATGGTAGGATTGGGGGTTGGACTGTAAACTGAAAATGGTGATATCTTAACAAGTATTCGGACTGAATCATTTTGTTCTTGTTATTAGGTATAAAAGAGCAAGATGACATCAAGACGGGTACAATTGGGTAGATGTGGTCAACCCTAATCCTTAAAAAATAGAGTGACGGAATTAAAAGCTTCGTTAGCTGACCAGATGAGAGAAAATCAAGAACTTAGAAATCGGCTAAATCAACCGAATCAGGAACGAGTTGAAGAGGAAGTTTCACCCATACAGCAAGTGCCAGAAACTTCAAGGATAACAGAACTAGAACTGAATCTGGCAGTAGCACCTACTCAGTAAGAAAGAGTCCAGATATAACCATATATGGTAATTCAACAAGAGCCACTATATGAAAGGTTTCGGCGGATGAGACCACCCAAGTTCGATGGTACAATGGATCCCTTGGAAGCAGAGGAATGGCTATCATCTTTCCAACGCATTATAAATTTTATGAACTTGACTGATAAAGAGAAAGTTCTCTGCATGTCCTGCGTGTTAAACCGAGATGCCCACTACTAGTGGGAGACAGTTTGCCTCAGGAGAGATGAGACCCAAATGACATGGAGTGACTTTATAGAAGAATTGAACCAAAAGTATTATGACCTTGCAGTACTCATGTAAGGACCACCATTTTCATGGCACCTACTTACCATGTAATAAAACATTAAGAAATGAAATGGAGGAATAATTTGATGTCTTTTAGTGTAAATTTGAAGAACACGGTCAGGTACACGGTCGTGTAAATAACCGTGTACTGTTCAAACTGTTGAAATGTTAGAAGCCATGTAAGTGAACATGGCCGTGTAGTGTAACACGGTCAAGTACACGGCCGTGTAAGTGGCCGTGTACCGCTCGGGTTGATGAGCGTGTAAATGAATGTGTTCCAGATATGGCTGTGTTGAGCAAACTCAACTGATACACGCCCGTGTCCAAACAATACATGCATGTGTTACCTCATACACGCCCGTGTAAGAGGCCATGTTGAAAGCCGTGTAACGAGTAGAGGGCCGTTACATAGACTCTCAAAAATGCATGGAGCCTAATTACTATGTTTCGAGCAATTAAGTTGAAAAATACAGTATGATTTCCAATTGAATAAACTAAACAAGTATGATACTATTTATTACTATTTATACAGTGAAAAGGGGTAACCGACAGTGAACCCATTCCACCTTAATAAGTGTATAAGTGTATGAGATGTGTAGTGTCAAGAAACTGGTTCGGACGACCATTTGTTGACACAGGATTGGTGAACAGATCACCAGAATGCTTGGACCGATTGTCTGAGCATAACAACAATGAGAAACCTTAACAAGGGTACGATATCGAAAAAATAGTCTGGATGACCTCTTCTCACCAAAAGACTAACAAAATAGGAGTCAGAACACTCAGACTACTCAATTAGATGAAAGACTGTGAATAATGAATAGTGAAAAATGTAGTGTCAAGTTACTGGCCAAGATGGCCTTAATTTGACTTAAAACTGATATATTAACAGTCAGTAGGCTCAATCTAGTCAATTGAGCATAAAATGTGAATTTTAGTTTGGGAGATATGCAGTATCGGGATGAGGGTCAAGACGACCTTTACTTGTTTTGAAACTGATATATTTAGACTTAGGACAACCAAATTAGTCAAACGGACACCTGACACGTTTTTCGAGACGGGATCACACAGATCCAGAAAACTGGTCCAGACGATCTCTGATGGACGTAAAAGTGGTAAAAATGGAATCACCACGTCCAAATTAGTCAAGAGAGACTGTGTCTGAAATTTCACTCAAGAACACCTCGGTTTACATGCGAAAGGACAATACAATATACATACAACCACAGTATAGAAAACGAATAGTAAATTAGTGTAAAATGGGCTTTTAGATAGTATAAACCAATTAGAAATCATCAGTATAAAAATCGAATTTAGAAAATCTAATTTTCGGATGAAAATTAGAACACTGCCGAGAAAGGATCGAAAACCGTACTAAAAAACTGGACTACGAAGAGAGCAATACAGATGAAATTTTTTTGGCTCAAAACATGTTCTCTAGCTGGAAAACCAGCTGGTTTTCAGTTGTTAAAAACCTTAAAAAGTAAGAATAAAATAAAGGGTAGGTTATGACACAGATTAAAAAATGTCACACTTCCATCAAGCCATCAACCAAAAATTTTTGTTTATTTCCCCTCCATTATGGCTGCAGCAAATCCAGTAGGATGGGCTAAAATGGGGTAGATTTTGTTTCCTAAATTAACTTAAAGTTGACTTGATTAATCAAGCTTAAGTTGGTTAAGGATTGCTTAGAGTTTGCCTATAAAAAGGGTGACCATACCTTAGCTTGTGTTCCTTTCTTTAAACACCTCTAAAAATTTCAACTCATTCTCCCTTTCTCTCTAGCTACTGCCGACCACCCTTGATCCCCAAAACCCTCCACTTTTCATGCCAAAAACACAGCCAAAAGTTACAAAAAAATCAGCCCCCACAAGCTTGTGTTAGGAGGATTCATTTCGAGCCATTTCAAGTGCATCAAGGGTAAGTTTCTAGGATCCAAACTTTGTGGTTTTTGGTTATTATTTTAAGCTGATATTAAGAGAAAATTTTTGTGGTGTCTTGCTAGCACAAACCAACCCTTTTTCCTCTAAGAAACACACGGCCATTTTGGTCATCAAGCCTTGGGTCAAAATCATGCTTGGTTCAAAGCATAAAGGTAATAACCGAAAACCCTACTTTTGGTGATTTAGTGATTTTAAGAATTTGATCAAGAAATTTATGTGAATTTGTGTATGCATATGGTTTGTAATAAGTTTATTTTGAGCCCTTAGCTTTTTATTTTTAATTTTATGTGATTACGGTTGTGTTTACATTATTTTTACAAATGGTTGTGTGCAAATGAGGGCATGAACGTTTTTAGTGATTGGACACAATCTGTCCTCAAGAAAAGGGCACGGATTTTGGCTATTTTGACTGCCTTGGGGTCCAAATTTGGGATTTGGTAAAACATGGTGTTTTAATGAAATTTTGTTACAGTCATTTTTGTATAAAATAGCCTTTGGCCAAAAATGACACTACAACAAGTTTTTAGAGTAGTTTTCATTCGATGCCCAAAACTAGGACCAAAAATCTGAACCCATAAATTAGTCTCAGGTTTTATTAAAAATGGACTACTTAGATTCCAAACTGGACTTTGGGCTCAACATGAAAGTTGTAGAACACGTTGAAATCTTTAAGACGACCTATGTGAGTTTTAAAAATTTGGCCGTTTCGGGCCTCAAACAGAGCCGTATTTAAAGTGAGGTAAAACTAGGACTTTTACGAAAAACCGGGCACATAGGCCACGGGTTTAGTAAGATTAGGGCTGGTTAGAGTTAGAATTGTGCTTTAAGGTAACACGAGATTTTTTCATCTCATCGAGGAACAAAACTTTCATGTTTGCTAAATTTACAAACAAAGTCATTTCAGTCAAGTTTCGAAGCAGTTTTCAAAAGTGGTTCAAAAATCACCTTTTAAATGCAACCTCAAAAATGTGTTTTAACACTTTAAAATATAAACATGGCTTTCATAAAACGTCCCCCACCTTCCAATGGGGTGATAAGGGGACGGGTCCCAAACATGTAATTTTTTCCAAGGATTTTACAATTCAACCAAAACGATTTTCTTAAATAACCAAAATAGTATGTGTAGCCCAATAAGCTACCACACCAAACAAGCCTTAGTAGCCCGGTAGGCTACTACACCAAACAAGCCACAGTGGCCCGGTGGGCCACCACACTAAGGAATAGTAGCCCGGTAGGCTACCACACCTAAACAGGCAAAGTAACCCAACCGGTTACTACAATAAGTTTACACATAGTAACCTGATAGGTTGCCTAGTTAACGAACACGCGAGGTAACCGGTCAGTTGACTGGCTGGTAAACCAGTCAAGGATTGCATTTTGAACAACACTATGAAGAATGATGATTAATCTATCAAGAAGACAATTAATCAAACACGATCGAAGTTAGGTGCCAAATCCCCAAAGTAGGCTAATAGGGTACCGAAAGGCCTCGATACCACATAAAACCACAAGTTATAGTCACTAACAGAAATAGTGACCTAAAGAACGACAGTGATTAATTTATTAGGTAATAAATTAATTAACCACATCTAGAGAGCGAGTTAGTACCGACGGTAATGTACAAAGTAATTTATCTGCTTTAGTCACTAACAGTATTAGTGACTTAGTGAAGGTACCATAAGGTACGTTATTGATGACAGGTAGTAACCTATAACTTGACAGAGGCGAGAGTATGAGTTTATGTGTAAACTAGGTAAGTATAACTCCGCCTACAGCATGAATAAAATGAGTTGAAATGATGGTTTTAATTGTATGTTAAGTATACATTGCATGCACACGTTGATGTACAGTATCTATAAGAGCACATAGTTTCACAATCGTGTAGATTGATGAAAAACCAAGTTAGATACCATACGTCCGTATTGAGTAAGATGAGGGATAGCTTAGCAAAGTATTTGGCAAGATCAGATAAAGAATTAGGTAAGTAAATTAAGAAGTCGGTATAACGAGCGCAAGGTCCACAATAAAAATAACGTGTGGCGGCCTGCCCCTCGTAGAGATCATACAATACTATTACAGTTAAGCTTTATCGCTAACTGCGATAGATTGTACTCTCATGGGTCGCCGGCTAATCTCTCTCTCAGTAAATCATGACGTTTTTGGGGAAATTTGTTTTTTTCTTTCTTTAAACATCATGTAAAACATTTCCCACTATTTACTTTGTTGGCAAGTACAAAGTAATTTACATATTACAGTACTTTCATAAAATATATAATATTACAAAAGACTGTTTCTTTTTTTCCCTTCCCTTTTGATCGTTCAGCGAAAAGACTCTGGCAGGACCATATCCCTCGCCCATTTATCCCATTTGACACACGCTATCCCGTCCGCCATCCAGTCAATCAAAGCTACTGAGCTGGTCGCTTACCTGTAACATAAGCAAAAATGGTGAGCTACAGGTTCAGTAAGTTCAAACATGCAAGAAATAAAATTTCTATGAATAGTACTATTCATCATGAATAGTCCGTTGACCACTATTCATACATAAATAGTAACTTTGACCACTATTCATGATAAATAGTAAGTTTGACCATAACACAGTATCACAACAGTACATCTACCGCGATGTTAGTACCCTCACGAAACTATCTTATGCTCAATTATGGCATAGTTTCAGGTTTAGGTAATTATCTTTCATTACGTTCTGGTTTTGAGCTCAGGTTGGCAGTACCATTTAAGTGAGCATGATTGGGAGCGGTACATTAGTGCTGACCTCCACAGCCTTAATCTCATAGCCCCGAAGGCAAAATTGTACATGACTGGGAGCGGTACATCAGTGCTGACCTCCACAGCCTTAATCTCATAGCTGTTAGGAAATGCCCTAAGTATTAGAGACATTTTGATGTATTTATTTTGAACTGGATAATAAAATTATACATAGAGGTTATTCATTACATTGCTATCTGTCCTCGTCTTATTTACATGTTAAAGTAAATGTAAGCAAATATGGTTCACTGACTGCTTGTGTTAAAACTGTTAGAACGTTGCATGCAATGAACTTTTGTATGCGAGAAGACAATGTTCTAAAGTTAGCAGTCTAAACTATGGTCTGTAGTCTATGGGGTTAGACCGAGCATCTAACTCATGTAAAGACTATTATGTTGTCTAAAGCCTTAGAGGGGACGGTTTCTCTTGACTGTCTGGAGCTGGACTCCCAAGTAGAGACTTGGATATGTTGCTTGGTGGTGACATATTAGGCCGGGACTAAAGCGTGATTGATCTACGTAGTCCGCTATGAGTGGATCAATCTGCTTTTGACGTTCATTGTGCAATAACCTTAATCATGAGCAAATGAACTTCGTCATGTATATGACTTGTGTACTTTGATGTTCCAATGGCTAAAGCGTCTCAGAGGTAGTAAGCTTATAGACCGGTTCGTTGGGTGCATGACTTGTATACGATGAAGGGTTTGTTTGCAGATATCGGAATCATAGCTCTGAGGAGTTAAAGGTATCCTCTTAAAGGCATTATACTGAATGTGAAAATGGACAAGGCCTTGGGTCGTCTGCTGGGCGGATGACTTCTTATTCACATATGGTGAATAATCATTTTTCTTGATTCGGTAGTATAATGGAACTTTAAGATAGCCTGATCAGTAGGATTAAACGGACTTTGACCTAAGGCTGATCATGGATATCATATGAGGGTTCTGCATACATGACAAGGTCATTGGACGATAGCTTGTCACAGGCTTACGTAATACGGTATATAATTGGGAGATCAGTTTCAGGTTTATAGTGGTGTGACTCTGAAACTAGTCATCATATGATTGAGTTATTCGTTAGAGAATGATGATCATATGGAATCACGGGAACCCGATTATATATGTCCAATCAGTCCATCTACTAGCTCCACATAATTCCTTAACGTTTGGCAAATTGATTTGTGTATGCTATTGGCTAGTTTATTATGCATGGATGGTGATGACACAGGATTAGGATGGTAGACAAGATTCTCTCCGGTTGGATTCAGATTTTGTTTTGGATAATAGAGTACACAATTATTCGAACTCCAAATAAAGTTGCCATGATTTTATTTGAGATTGGATTGGAGTTGTAGAAAATTATCCATGAGAACAAGAATATGAAACACAACCGTTTTATGGAATTTGAAATTTGAATTTTGAAATTTGAATTTTGAATTTTGAAATTTGAATTTTGAATTTTGAATTTTGAATTTGAAATTTGAATTTGAAATTTGAATTTGAAATTCGAATTTGAAATTTGAATTTGAAATTTAAATTTGAAATTTGAAATTTGAAATTTGAAATTTGAATTTGAAATTTGAAATTGAAATTTTGAATCACAGTCCAAGTAGGATTCGAATTTGTTCTGGAAAATCCACAAGGTTTGAAATTTGAATTTGAGTTGGATTTGGAGAGGATAATCTTGTTGGAATCCTACTTGAATTTTGAATCTAAATCCCTACAAAAGTGGACGAATTTTTTTGAGGATAATCCTCATGAAAAAATTCAGATTTTGTGGATAAGGTTCAAGGGAAAATTCAAGCTTCAATCCTAGTTGAATTTGGATTCTCTCCTTCCCTGAAAAGTGGCCGAAATTAGGGAGAATATCTCCTAGGAAATTCGGTTATTTTGGATAAGGTTGAGATAAGATTCAAGCTTGAAAATCCTAGTGGAATTTTTGATTCTCCCTTATCCATAATGGCCGAAATTTATGAGGAGATTTTCTCCAAGAAAAATTCAGATTTTTTGGTTGAAAAAGGGAGATAAAATTCTAGTTAAAATCTTGTTTAGATTTGGATTGGATTTATCCTAGGAAAACCGAATTTAATTGTGGAGATTCTCCCCTGGAAAATTCGGATTTTTTGGTTATGGATAAGGGAGAAAATCTTTTACTAGTCCAATTCGAATTCAGAGAATCACCTCATGCAGGTCTATAAATAGAGGTCCTGCCACTCCAGTTCTCTCAGACCACAGACTCTCAGGTGAGCAGGCTTATTGTTGCACAGCTCATCGTGACAATAAAGTTCTTTAGAGATCTACGTGGTCGAAAGAAGACTAGCAGTGCTAGCATACCGATCGAGGTTCAGAGTGCCCACACACTCAGCCATTCGGGAATTGGAGAATAGTAGAGAAGGCTAATTGGTTGAAGCCTCCGGTCATTCTCCTCCTGCAGATTGGCGTCCTTGAGGTATGAGTTTTAATTGTTGTTGATTTATTGTATATGGCATCATGAGATATTTAACGATCTAAAAATTTTTATTGTTCCGCTGCGCCACTCTGATACGTTTTTACCGATTTATTTTCCTACAATTGGTATCAGAGCCAGGTTATGACTATGCCATGTACATAAATTAGACAATTACTTAGTCTTTTTATTTATGTATGGATTTGATATTTAGAAAGTGGCATTCTAGGGTTCCTTTATGTTGTTATCATGGATTATGTATAAAGTATGTGGTTATTTTAATTTTTTGAATTATTATAAGCATGCTTGTTTATGCCGGTTATGGTTCCTTAGAATTTAGAAAAATTGTATCTAGGAATTTTTATGTAACCATGGGAGCAGTTTATTAACAATGTAATTTTCTCATGGATTTTAATTTTTGTCTCTTAGAATTTTTATGGTTAGAATTTTTGTATATCGGAAATGGTTTAGGAATTTTTATGTAATTATTCTTGGAGGAGATTGAAGATTGAAGACCGTAATTTATTTTTCCCAAAAGTTAAATTTGATTTAAAGATTGAAATTTTGATTGTGTGGAAAATTTCAATTTAATTGGGATTCAAATTAATTTTTGGAGATCCTAATAGGTAAATTGGAATATGGCACGAAAATCGAGACACGACCCCTCGAGATAGGCCAACGGGCCTTGGTGGGGCTGCAGCCCCTGCCCTCGGGCAGGATGGGGCTACGGCAGCCCCTGTGCAGGCCCACACCACCCACGGCCGCAGGCTTGGCCTACAGCCAAGGGTGGCCGTGGCCTGCCCAAGGCTGGCCACAGCCTGGGCGTGCAGCCTCTGGCTGCAGGCGCTGCCTGTAGCCTGCCACCTGCTGCGCCCAGCCTGGGCGTGCAGTCTGGCACTGCAGGCTTGGCCTGTAGCCCGGCAGGGCTGCACATGGGGCGGCCGTGGGCTGCCAACCCCTCAGGGGTTGGTGGCTGCCCACGGTGGCTGCCGCCTACGGGGGCGGCAGTCCGACAGTCCAAAAATCAGAAAATTTTGATTTTTAAATTTGAGATTTAATTTTAAATCATGTTTAAAAATATGTAATTAAAAATTTGAATTTTTTGAAATTACATATTATTACACATGATGTTTAAAATTGTTTAAAATTTAAATTTGAAATTTAAATTTGAAATTCGAATTTGGAATTTGAATTTGAAATTTAAATTTTTGGATATTTAAATTTTAAATAATTCATGGGATGAAAAATAAATGGAGAGGCTACATAAAGATGGATACAAGAAGACGGAACAAAATTCAAGACCCAAAGAATGCTTTGGATGGAATTTTGTAATCTTTATTTTCTTTGTTCTAGGATGGAACCATAGCTTGGTTATTCTGTCAATTATTTTTCTGTGATATGTCATGGATGTATAAATATGTATTGATGGATGCTTTGTATGCATATTTGATAACATGTCATATAGGATAGGTAAGTGCCGCTCATACTATATTGATCATACATAATTTGTCAAAACTTGCATGTTTTTAAAAATATTGAGTGGGAGAGGGTTTCAAACAAAACCCACGGCCTCCATTGTTGATCCATATGTGAAAGCATGGTAACACCTCGCGTCAGTTCTGCCCTGACCACACCCCTCGGTAGGTGTTTACCGCCACCGGTATACTAGATTGGATCTCCTATGTGGAAAACGTGTTCGGGTGCGATCCTATTCATGACCACCCCTCGGTGGCTTGGTAGGACGTGGATCGGGCTACGTAAACAATGGTTATACACTCAAGACTCGTTTAGTTATTAACCTTCCCTAGAAGCTCTGTTAACTAAACTGGTGGCCAAATAAGCGGTTATTAATATATGTCTTAACCTAGGAGGATTTAAGGTAACATATATTAATTAGACGGGGTCCATGTTCCGGCTATTTGTTTTCTTGACCACCCCTCGGTGGCTTGGGGCAATAGGTGCTGAGAATTACCATTGCAATGCTACCTGTTTTTTTCAAGTTTCATGTAGGAACATACTTGTATGTTTTATTTGCTAAATTATCTGTATATTTGCTTGGGCTTTGTAATGATGTCTAGTATAATTTTATTTCAGCTCAAAATGTCACCGACACCCCTCATTTCAATACTTACTGAAAATAAGTTGAATGGCGATAATTATAAAGACTGGAAAAGAAATCTATTAATAGTTCTCAGCTGCGAGAGACACAAGTTCGTACTGGACGAACCATGCCCACCTGGGCCCAAACCTGACACACCACTTGAGGAGGTCCCGGTTGCCTATAATCGTTGGAGAGAATCCAATGAAGTAGCTCGATGCTACATCCTTGCTAGCATGACGAGTGCTTTACAAAAGCAGCATGAGACTTATCAAGTTGCTGGGGAGATCATGGACAATCTGGAAGACATGTTCGGAGGCCAAGAAAAATTGGCTCGACAGTCTGCTATCACCAGCATTATGAACTCCAAGCAAAAGGTGGGTACTCCGGTGAAGGACCATATGATCACTCTAATGGGATTCTTCGCTGAGGCTGCCGAGAATGGTGCTGAGTTAGACTACAACACCCAGATCGAGATGGTGTTCAAGACTCTATCTAAAGATTTTGTGGGGTTTAAGGCCGCATACAATCTAGCGACAAAGGAGTTAGGACTAACCGAGCTCATGAAGCAACTACAGGCTTATGAGCGGATGATCAGGGATGAGGATGCGGTCCGACCTAAAGGAGAGGCCAATTTGGCGGAATCTTCCAATCCCTCACGGAAGAGGAAGAGGCCAAATAAGAAGCAAGTGGCTTCTAGTTCTTCTAATCCTCCTGTCTCGGACGGGAAGAAGAAGAAGAAGAACAAGAAGCCAAAGGACCCTAAAAAGTCCAAATGCTTTCATTGTGGAAAGGTAGGTCACTTCAAGAAGGCTTGCCGGGAATTCCTAACCGCCAAGGGCAAGGAAGGTAAGGAACTTCATTACCTGAAAGCGTGTTTGGTGGAAGAATCGAAAGACACTTGGGTCATTGATTCGGGCGCCACTAATCATGTTTGTGTTTCTATGCAGGGGTTCGTGGAAACGAGAAGTCTACATGATAGGAGCCTCTCATTGCGGAGTGGAGATGGTAGCTTTGTGGTTGCTGAAGCAGTGGGAGATGTTCACTTTTATTTTGATCAATTTAGGTTTATTTTATTGAAAGACTGTTTTTATGTTCCTAATTTTAAGAGGAACCTTATATCGGTAGCTTGTTTAAAAAAGGATTCTTATTCAGTTTCTTTTAGTAAAGAGTTGATATTCGTAGAAATAAGTCTTTTATCTGTTCTGGATGGATGGATGGAAACCTATATTTGATCAGACCAAAGATGTACTCACTGCTTGACACTGAATTAATTGATAACTCTAAAAGGTTGAAAGTTTCTCACTCTAACAAGGCGTATCTTTGGCATTTAAGACTTGGTCATATTAATCAGGATAGGATTCAAAGATTGGTGAAAGACGGTCCTCTGGAATCTCTGGAGGAGGTACGACTTCCCCAATGTGAGTCCTGTCTAGAGGGTAAGATGACTAAGAGGTCTTTTGGAGCTAAGGGTACAAGGGCTCAGGAGCTCTTAGAAATTGTGCACACTGACGTATGTGGCCCTATGAACGTCACAGCACGAGGAGGGTTCGAGTATTATGTCTCTTTTATAGATGATTACTCGAGGTATGGATATGTGTATCTGATACACTGCAAGAGCGAAACCTTTGACAAGTTCAAAGAGTATCGTGCGGAAGTGGAAAAGCAATTGGATAAATCCATAAAGACACTTCGATCTGATCGAGGTGGCGAATATCTCTCCGATGAATTTCTAGGACATCTTATAGAGAACGGGATATTATCCCAATTGACTGCACCTGGTACTCTACAACAGAATGGTGTAGCCGAAAGGAGAAACAGGACCTTATTGGATATGGTACGGTCCATGATGAGTTATTCAACGCTGCCATTATCATTTTGGGGATATGCTTTACAAACGGCATGCTATATTCTGAACCAAGTTCCGAGCAAATCAATTCCTAGAACTCCATATGAATTGTGGCGTGGCAGGAAGCCCTCCCTTGGACATATGAGAATATGGGGCTGCCCGGCACATGTACTGGATGGGGATACGAAGAAGTTGGAACCTAGATCAGAATTGTGCATGTTTGTAGGGTATCCAAAAGGAACTAAAGGAGGTTTGTTCTATAACCCGAAGGAACAAAAAGTCATCGTTTCAACCCATGCGACATTCTTGGAGGAAAGTCACATGAATGACTTTAAACCTCGAAGCAAAGTAGTGCTAGAGGAGTTATCGGGTGAAAGAACTGCTCCATAGATTTCGGTCTTGGACGCAAGTCCGAGTTCCAGTGAAAGACCTGCAGACGATCAACAAATTAGGGTGCCTCGTCGTAGTGGGAGGGTTTCTAAGAAACCTAATTTCTTCATGTATGATGCTGAGGTATACCAGGCCGAGGCTCATGAGCATGAGGAAGATCCGGTCACATATGATGAAGCTATAAAGGATGTTGATTCTAAATCTTGGAAACAGGCTATGAACAATGAGATGGATTCTATGAAATCCAACTCTGTTTGGAAACTTGTAGATTTTCCGGATGGGATAAAACCCATTGGATGCAAATGGGTCTACAAAAGAAAGAAGGATGCGGAAGGAAGAATGGAAACTTTCAAAGCTAGACTGGTTGCAAAGGGATACACGCAAAAGATTGGAATCGATTACGAGGAAACCTTTTCGCCTGTTGCTATGCTGATGTCTATCCGTATTCTTCTGTCCATTGCTGTGGCTCTCGATTACGAGATCTGGCAAATGGATGTCAAGACGGCATTCTTGAATGGCCATCTTTAAGAGTGTATCTATATGATACAGCCCGAAGGGTTCGTAGCGAAAGGCTAAGAAAGGAAAGTCTGCAAGTTGCTTAGATCCATTTATGGATTAAAGCAGGCATCCCGCTCATGGAACCAGAGGTTTGATCAAGCGATTAAGACATTTGGTTTTGAGCAGAACGTTGATGAACCTTGTGTTTATAAATGTACTAAGGATGGAAAAGTGGTCTTTCTGATACTCTATGTCGATGATATACTACTCATTGGGAATGATGTAGGGAACTTATCATCGGTTAAGCTTTGGTTACACCAACAGTTTGACATGAAGGACTTGGGAGAAGCTAATTATGTTCTAGGCATTCGTCTCTTCAGAGATCGAAAGAACAAAATGATAGCGTTATCCCAAGCTTCATACGTAGATAAAATAATTGACAAATATGCAATGCTAAAGGCAAAGAAAGGCTCACAACATTCTATTGCCGATCTAACTCTTTCATTGGATGACTGTCCCAAGACATCGGAAGAAAGAGAGCGTATGAGTAAGGTCCCTTATGCATCCGCTGTGGGTAGCCTTATGTACGCTATGCTTTGCACTCACCCGGACATATGTTTTGCAATAGGTATGGTGAGTCGATATCAAGCGAATCCTGGAACCAAGCACTGGCAAGCAGTAAAGCATATACTCAAGTATCTTAAGAGAACGAGGGATTATATGCTGGTGTATTCTGGAGGGGACCTAACACTCGTAGGATACACGGACTCAGACTTCCAGACTTGTAAGGATTCGAGGAAATCGACATCTGGATCAGTGTTTTTACTCGGAGGAGGCGCCATTGTGTGGAGGAGCGTGAAGCAGGGCTGCACAGCTAACTCTACTATGGAGGCTGAGTATGTGGCTGCGGCTGAGGCATCTAAAGAAGCGGTTTGGCTCCGTAAGTTCTTTAGAGACCTTGAGGTCATTCCGGGTGTTGACAAGCCTATCACACTTTACTGTGATAATACAGGGACTATTGCCAACACAAGGGAATCTCGGCACCACAAGAGGACCAAGCACATCGATCGGAGATATCATATTATTAGAGGGCATGTGGAGACAGGACAAGTGGATGTATGTAAGATCGCGTCCGAGGACAACATCGCTGATCCCTTTACTAAGACTTTGGTGGCTAGAAGCTTTGAGAGGCATGTAGAGGCGATGGGGATGCGTAACATGGCACATCTGCTGGCTTAGGGCAAGTGGGAGATTGTTAGGAAATGCCCTAAGTATTAGAGACATTTTGATGTATTTATTTTGAACTGGATAACAAAATTATACATAGAGGTTATTCATTACATTGCTATCTGTCCTCGTCTTATTTACATGTTAAAGTAAATGTAAGCAAATATGGCTCACTGACTGCTTGTGTTAAAACTGTTAGAACGTTGCATGCAATGGACTTTTGTATTCGAGAAGACAATGTTCTAAAGTTAGCAGTCTAAACTATGGTCTGTAGTCTATGGGGTTAGACCGAGCATCTAACTCATGTAAAGGCTATTATGTTATCTAAAGCCTTAGAGGGGACGGTTTGTCTTGACTGTCTGGAGCTGGACTCCCAAGTAGAGACATGGATATGTTGCTTGGTGGTGACATATTAGGCCGGGACTAAAGCGTGATTGATCTACGTAGTCCGCTATGAGTGGATCAATCTGCTTTTGACGTTCATTGTGCAATAACCTTAATCCTGAGCAAATGAACTTCTTCATGTATATGACTTGTGTACTTTGATGTTCCAATGGCTAAAGCGTCTCAGAGGTAGTAAGCTTATAGACCGGTTCGTTGGGTGCATGACTTGTATATGATGAAGGGTTTGTTTGCAGATATCGGAATCATAGCTCTGAGGAGTTAAGGGTATCCTCTTAAAGGCATTATACTGAATGTGAAAATGGACAAGGCCTTGGGTCGTCTGCTGGGCGGATGACTTCTTATTCACATATGGTGAATAATTATTTTTCTTGATTCGGTAGTATAATGGAACTTTAAGATAGCCTAATCAGTAGGATTAAACGGACTTTGACCTAAGGCTGATCATGGATATGATATGAGGGTTTTGCATATATGATAAGGTCATTGGATAGTAGCTCGTCACAGGCTTACGTAATACGGTATATAATTGGGAGTTCAGTTTCAGGTTTATAGTGGTGTGACTCTGAAACTAGTCATCATATGATTGAGTTATTCGGTAGAGAATGATGATCATATGGAATCACGGGAGCCCGATTATATATGTCCAATCAGTCCCTCTACTAGCTCCACATAATTCCTTAACGTTTGGCAAATTGATTTGTGTATGCTATTGGCTAGTTTATTATGCATGGATGGTGATGACACAGGATTAGGATGGGAGACAAGATTCTCTCCGGTTGGATTCAGATTTTGTTTTGGATAATAGAGTACACAATTATTCGAACTCCAAATAAAGTTGCCATGATTTTATTTGAGATTGGATTGGAGTTGTAGAAAATTATCCATGAGAACAAGAATATGAAACACAACCGTTTTGTGGAATTTGAAATTTGAATTTTGAAATTTGAAATTTGAATTTTGAAATTTGAAATTTGAATTTTGAATTTGAAATTTGAATTTGAAATTTGAATTTGAAATTCGAATTTGAAATTTGAATTTGAAATTTAATTTGAAATTTGAATTTGAAATTCGAATTTGAAATTTGAATTTGAAATTTAAATTTGAAATTTGAAATTTGAAATTTGAATCACAGTCCAAGTAGGATTCGAATTTGTTCTGGAAAATCCACAAGGTTTGAAATTTGAATTTGAGTTGGATTTGGAGAGGATAATCTTGTTAGAATCCTACTTGAATTTTGAATCTAAATCCCTACGAAAGTGGACGAATTTTTTTGAGGATAATCCTCATGAAAAAATTCAGATTTTGTGGATAAGGTTCAAGGGAAAATTCAAGCTTCAATCCTAGTTGAATTTGGATTCTCTCCTTCCCTGAAAAGTGGCCGAAATTAGGGAGAATATCTCCTAGGAAATTCGGTTATTTTGGATAAGGTTGAGATAAGATTCAAGCTTGAAAATCCTAGTGGAATTTTTGATTCTCCCTTATCCATAATGGCCGAAATTTATGAGGAGATTTTCTCCAAGAAAAATTCGGATTTTTTGGTTGAAAAAGGGAGATAAAATTCTAGTTAAAATCTTGTTTAGATTTGGATTGGATTTATCCTAGGAAAACCGAATTTAATTGTGGAGATTCTCCCTTGGAAAATTCGGATTTTTTGGTTATGGATAAGGGAGAAAATCTTTTCCTAGTCCAATTTGAATTCAGAGAATCACCTCATGCAGGTCTATAAATAGAGGTCCTGCCACTCCAGTTCTCTCAGACCACAGACTCTCAGGTGAGCAGGCTTATTGTTGCACAGCTCATCGTGACAATAAAGTTCTTTAGAGATCTGGGTGGTCGGAAGAAGACTAGCAGTGCTAGCATACCGATCGAGGTTCAGAGTGCCCACACACTCAGCCATTCGGGAATTGGAGAATAGTAGAGAAGGCTAGTTGGTTGAAGCCTCCGGTCATTCTCCTCCTGCAGATTGGCGTCCTTGAGGTATGAGTTTTAATTGTTGTTGATTTATTGTATATGGCATCATGAGATATTTAACGATCTAAAAATTTTTATTGTTCCGCTGTGCCACTCTGATACGTTTTTACCGATTTATTTTCCTACAATAGCCTCAAAGGCAAAAGTACCTCCCTGTACGGAAGGCTGGTACGCCAGAAAATGGTTTCATTACCGATTTTTTTAAAGTTCTAACCCGGTGACTTCACATTGTCCCGTGATTAGGAATGGTTCACATTTTAATTTTAGGGGAGTGAGTTTTATTAACCTCGCTCTAGTGCCCGAAGCACAATTAACAATGTGTCCATTCTCAATAGTGCCCGTAGCACATTACGTCTCTCTCTCTATTCTATAATAGTGCCCGTAGCACATATGTACCTAACTTATAGTTAGTACATTAAAGTTAGCAACAATAATGCTATATGTTGCAGACAGGTAAATGTCTTAACTTACCTTATCAGTCTCTTCCCTTTTTCTCTCTTGGATCTTTGATCGCCTTCCTTGTAGGTCGATTTTTTGATCCTATAGACAAAACCTTGTCTGTTAATTTTATTTCCATTTATAGCTTTTATTTTTCATTAAAAAGCTTAAATAAAACCTATTTATAACTTTTTAGGCTTTATTTATCATTTTTCCCATTTTTCTCAACTTTTACAAAATTACGATTTTACCCCTATATTTTGGTAAAATTGCAGTTTTGCCCCTGACGGAATTTTCTCGATCTAGACTGCATTTTTGGCTCTCAGGAACTTTTCTGACTCTTTTCTAATCATTACCGGGTTCGTTTCTATTTTATTTCCATTTTTCACTTTCCCGACCCTCGGGAAGCACTATTCCGACCCTTACGTCGGTTTAGTGATTTTCTATCGTTTCGGAGCCTCAAATGGAGGTTTTACTAGTATTTAAAACGTTCATCTAGACATTCCCGATCTAGGTCTCCGAGGCTCGGATTTTCCGTTCCCGACTCGGACTGTTATTTCGTTTCCAAAAACGCCCCCCCCTCGGGGTCGGTTTTTCAGTTTCACTCACGTTTTACATTTTCAAGGGGACGGGTTACTATTCATGAACCACCCCTTAGGTTCCCTTATTCAATTTTCTGTTAGGGACTCGGGTTTCCGACCTGACCCCAAACTTTTATTTTTAATTTCCATTTTACCCCGAATGCCGTTTTCGAAATTTCGGCAGCATTTCGGCGTACTTTTAAGGCTACCGGCGTTAGGTACGCCTCGAACCCTATGTACCTGCCACGTACTATACCACAAGCCTATTTTATGTAAAAGTTTTCCAAACTTTTACATAAAAGCTCACAAAATTCAAATTTTCATTTTAAACCATATTACACAAATTTCTTTCATTTTTATCCTTAGTTTTTGGCCACGGTTTTGACAATCAAAACCTAACCAAAACTTCTCAAATTTTCCACCAAATTTTGGCTATTCCAATGTCATTTTTCTAGCACATTTTCAAGCCAATTTCATTGCATTTTTCAACACAATTCCTAGGGTTTTTATCCTCACATAACCCACGGCCACACTAAGGAAAACATACCCCAAATTTTCTTTTCTTGCTTTCAATCACAATTCCATCATTTACATTATAAAATGCATGATTTTAAATCATCCAAACATCAACAAAACCATGCAAAATTTTCCACCAAACCCTAATTAACCCACGGCCATTATAAGGTAAGTTCACACCACATCTTTTTTCAAGCTTTCCATAATGCAAATCATGCTTTATACTTAACCAAATTATGATTTAAAGCACGTTAACACTTAAACCACAACAATTTCTCATTGACTACTCATGGTGACCCACGGTTTTACCCTTGGAAAACCAACCAAAATTTGGTTTTTCCTTAAACCAAATACATGGTTTTTCTCCTAATTACACCCTTAACAAAACCCAAGCACCAAATCAATCAAAACAACCAAAATTTTTTCCATCCTCTACACTATTCATTACACGGATTTGTTGAAGAAAAATCAAGAAAAATTTCAAACCAAGGAGAGTTACCTTGTTAACTTGCTTCCTTAGGCTTCAATGAAAGGTTTGACACCAATTTTGTGAAGAAAGCTTGAAGAAATCACTTGGTTCCTCTTTGGTTGCTCACGTACTCACCATGGAAATACTTAGAAAAATTTTTCCTCTTATGTTTGACTTGAAAAATTGTCTCGGCCACTTTTGCCAAGTTTTGCCGACTTATGCAACAAATAAGCCAATTAATTTGGCTTTCCACCAATCAAAAATCAACACATTTCAACCTAATTCTTTCCATATTTTCCAAAAATTAAAATGGTGAATTTTTGGCCAAATCTTGGCCTTTAGATCAAAAAGACAACTTAATCATGGCCATTAATTCTACCAACCACCATTTTCCTTCCATTTATTAAATGGATTTATGATGTCATAAATGCAAAAGCATATGTTGACTTTGACTTTTACTATTCACATTAATTCGACTACTTTTTGACCGATACCGGTTCGAGTCGAAATTTTCCTGAAATCGTCCCGGCGTGTTCCTGAGGTCTCCTGTACAGTCGGATCAATTTAAACTGCTTACGTTTGATCAAAATTAATCCCGGAAGTTTTCCATCTTTTATTGTCCCGGTTAGGGTTTTCAATGCCATTTTTAGCACCGTTTCACCCGTTTCGACTCAGTGAATTTTTCCAACACTGAATTCTTACTCGTCAGTATTGTTAGAACATTTTCATACATTCTAAACAATATAAATACATTTATTTCACTCTTTAAATAGTACAAATTGTTATATACATACATTTGTACATTTTCTTCTGAGAATGCCTGATTTTCCCGGTTGTCACATAACGGGCGCAAGGACCACAATAAATATGTCGGGTGCAAGGTCCATAACTGTTACCAGGCGCAAGGTCCACATTTCGTTCATAAATAAAACAGGTGCATAGTACTCGAGCGTAAGGTTCACTATGCCCTTTTTGACATGTAACGATAAGGAATAATGAAGCATAATCTGAGCATAAACGGTTCATATACTGTACACGGTATGCTTTAGATACAATTAGAGTCAGCTTCCTAGTGCACGATAGGACATTCTTAGATGCCAGATAAAATGTTTTCATGTTCTGTGTGAATATATGACATGATTGCTAGTTTTATATATGCCTTAAGTATGGCTTATGATTTAACATGTTTTGCAGTTAACATGTTGTATTTACTAGGCGTAAAGCTCACGGAGTGTGTTCATGCTATAGGTAAACATCCTATGGCTTAAACCACAATGGGCGATGGTAGCGGCGGATGTGGATGTGAGGGCGAGGTTATGGATACACCGCGAGTAATCTTCCACACAATTTAAGTAACAATTGAATAGCATTTATGAATAGTAACCGTTGAATAATATATTTTGAATAGTAACCATCAAATAGTATATTTTGAATAGTAATCGTTAAATAGTATTTTTGAATAGTAACCGTTATACGGTTTTTTTGAATGGTAATTGTTACACAATATTTATGAATAGTTATCGTTAAATAGTATTTTTAAATAGTAACTGTTAAGCAGTATTTTTGGAATAATAAATAGTTAAAGTATATGTACATGAATAGTGAATACATACGACGTAAGAAAAAAAAATCTGCTAAAATTAAGGTATCGAATTAAGTAAATTTAAGTATCAGTTTTCAAGCCAAATAAGTTCAGCAACTGTTCTTTAAGTAAATAAGAACAGTTTTTCAAGCAAGTTAGGTATCAGTTTTAAAGAAAAAGAACAAGTAGTAATTTTTAGTGACGGTTCGGACTACTAAGGGCACGGGGCGTCACATTTGGTATCAAAGAGGTTTCCTGCTACCCTACCTCACATCATTGTACGCCTGCCTCATCTGTCCAAGTAAGTTAGTGTTTTTTTGACAGTATTGGTATGTAAGTTGTGGCGCCCCCGACCTTGATCTATCGAAACTATTATAATCAAGCTCCTTAGCCGACTGAAATAGCTTGTGAACTTCGTTGGGTCGCCTAAATTCTTTTCTTTCCTTTTAACTCTTTGTGAAATTTGGAATCATTTTTTTTCTTAAATATTTTTTTCTTGTTTGTAAATATAACGTAATTAAACTGAACTATGTTTGTCACTTTTAAAAGTACAAACATGCTTTATACACAATATATAATTCAAATCTTTTTACAATACATGTATTTTCTTTATTCAAATCTCCTCTTTCAATGCTTAGTGAAAAACTTATAACAGGACCATATCCACAGTGGATTTCCTATCCCTTTGGCACACGCAACTCTTACCATCATCCATAGTCAATATTCTGACTTACATGTTCCATACCTGTAACATGAACAAACTGGTGAGCTAACAGACTCAGTAAGTTTAAACATACTGAGTAAGAATCATACGGATTCAAAAACATTGAAAACTCAATTTTCTATGAATAGTACTATTTATCATGAATAGTGACTTTGACCTTTGATCGATGAATAGTAACAGTTACCCTAACTAGTTACTATTCACTTTACCCTAACGGATAACTATTCACATTACTATAACCGGATTCTATTTACATCAGCCTAACCGATTACTATTCATAAACCCTAACCGAAATCACTAAACTTAGCGCACCGCGATTATGCTCAGTTATGATTTTTATCATTTTATTGATTGTTCATTCTCTATTTTATTTCTAGTTTATAGCTCTGTTTATGGCAGAACCGATGATTATTAGCGCGCTAACTGGGAGGGTTTAAGGAGCGACCTTAGAACATCGGCCTCCACAGCCCTGATATCCTCGTATGACCTCTACCACTATGTTGGAGGGGCAGTACGCCTTAATGGTTTCATTATCATCTTTCAATTTATAGTCTTGACCAAGTGTTATCAATCATCACCTTAAGGTCACTATCCTTCATCGCCCGTAGGCCTTACATATTCTCTTTTCTCTTTATATGGGATATGTTATACCAACTAATCCCCAAGTGTCCATAGGACTTAATGCTCTCTTTTCTCGTTATATGAGATATGTTATACTAACTAATCCCCAAATGTTCATAGGACTTAATACCTAATGTACACTTAGTACATAATCAGTATCACTGTATTTCATGTTACAGACAAATTTAAATGTCTGAACTTACTGTATATAACGCATCAACATAAATATGTCAAGCCAATTTATATATGACTTAGACATAACACATAGTTCATAACATGACTTTCATAACATCTATATCATCGCATCTTGACATGAAAACAGACATACAATAGTCAGTTCATGTTGCAACCAATTAAATGCTTGAACTTACAGATACTTTCGCTAGCATTTCCTTCCCCGGCTCCGCAGATGTTCCTTTGCCGCGTCTGGATCGGGTTCCTATAATCGAAATAACCACGGTTATTCTAAGTCTTCATTTCATATTTAAAATTTAGTAAAACATAAAAATTCCACGTTTTATTTCCCGTAAATGGTCTTACGAATCTAAAATCTCATTTTTCATTTTTACACTAACTCTTGGCAAAATTACCATTTTGCCCCTGATTTGATTTCTCATCGTAAACCTACTTTTTGTTGGTTTAAGACCCAAATTTAACTTTTATAATTTCATTTTAACTATCCTTAGGCATTCACGGCCTTTTTCGAGCCTTTCGAAAATTTTTGGTCAAAATGACCATTTTGCCCCTGACGGGTCTCGGGACCGTCATATGCTCACTGTGACTTTTAACAGGATTTTCTAAGCCCAAATATCATAAAATAATATTTCTTAAGCTTTTACACACTTTTACAGCATCCATTGCTGTTCCATAGACGACTATTGATCATCTGACCCTCGGGTGGTACTATTCCGACACCTAGGGTCGTTTCTCGTTTTTCTCACGTTTCGGAGCCTTAAATGGGTATTTCACTACTCCTGAAACGTTTGTTATGCTAATCCTGAGCCTTAGACACCGAGTGGGCTCGGGTTTTCATCCTAACCTCAAATTTACCTTTCGTTTCCTAAAATACCCTTGACGTCAATTTTTCCGTTCTCTTACATTTCACAACCTCGGAGGGATGGTTTACTATTCCTCAAAGGTTCATTTTCCCATTTTCCGAGCTTAACTCATCGAGGGGTCTCGGTTTCCATTTCTGAGCATAATTTGCCACTCATTTTTCACTGAAATGCTCTTAGTGCCGTTTTCAAAATTTCGGCAGCATTTTCGCTAAATTTTTAGGTTCCCGGCGTTTAGGAAATGCCTCAAAACCATCTAACCTATTTTATTCTACCATGTACTATACCAGAGGCCTAATTTTTACGTAAAACTCAACTTTTTACGTAAAAATTTTCACATTTCCCATATATTTTCTTTTTCTGACATTTCATTCATTTTACTCCTTTTTTTTTCTTTTCTTTTTACAATTTGGATACAAATTACATATAAATCATTCCAATACATAAATAAGGAATGAAGGGAAATGAAATCGTTACCGAAATCATCCTGTCAGCGATTGGATGAACCGTTTGGCCTTGACCACGTAAACTTTTTGTCTCCATTCTTCACGTTCGGAATCCCGGTTGGAAATTCTAATGCCGCAAATGTGTCCAGAACGTCGAAAATAGGCCAACGGGCCATTCTTCATTTTTCCACCCACGGGTCACCGTTGACCGGCGTTGATCGCGTTGATCGACGTAGACTCCGGCGTTGACCGGCGGCACGAACAACGGAGGTGTCCACCTTGAAGATCTCAACGAGAGGAGTCCATTAGTGGTTTCAATTTCACCATTGGAGGCTCCGATCGTCGACAATCGGCCTCGAAAACTCGACCTACGGTGGCAGCGTTGAATCTCTGCCGTGCCGGGGTTGTTGCCCGAAATTGTTTGAGAGCTTTTGCTCTACACATCACTTTGAGTCTTTTGGTACCAACCATGTCACTTAACTCCGCTGGAATCGACGGATTCCACGGTGGCTTCATGGCGGTAACGGCGCGATGTTGGGCGGCACAATCCGATGACTGTTGAGCCGAAATGAAGCTTGCATTTTGTTGTACTTCTCACCATCAGTTTTTTGGGACCGGAATCGTGTTGATCGGAGGTCGGACGGCGGAGATACGACTGTTTGAAATTTTCAACCATCGGCGGCTTCGGGCAGTGCGTGGGACGTTCTCCGGCGTTGGTTCCGTCAATTCAGCACACCGTTGGACTCAGCTCGTCGAGAGCTTTCCAACGAGACCGGTGGTGTCGAAAATGGACACCGTTTTCGATGGTCGATTACTGTTCACCCATGGTGTATGTGTGGGGGAGAAAAATCTAGATAATGAGAATATGGGGCCTTTTCTGCAATTTCGACCATTTATACACTTTTTGTCTAAAATTTCAACATGAGCTATCCTGACTAATTTGGGTGTGCTGAACCCAAATATATCAATTTCGTCTTCATCTGAGATCATTTCGACCAATTTCCGATACTGCAAATTTCCAATCAAAAATTACCTTTGTGCTCAATTAACTAATTTGAGCATTCTGATAGGCTATACTGACTAATTTGGGCATGCTGAACCCAAATTTATCAGTTTTATCTTTATCCGAGGTCATCTTGATCAGTTTTCTGGTACTGTATATTTCCCGATCAAAATTTACTTTTCGTGCTCAAATGACTAATTTGAGCATTCTGATCCCAAATATATGAATTTTATATCAAGAAAGTGTCATCTTGACCAATTTCTTGATACTGCATATCTCCGGGTCAAATATTACTTTTCATGCTCAATTGACTAATTTGAGCATGCTGAATCTAAATATATTAATTTTAGGTCAAGAAGAGGTCCTCTAGACCAACTTCTCAATACTGTGTGTAACACACACACGCACTCACGTCTAAAATTACTACTATCAGTATTTTATCTTTTTGTACACTCAACTTACCCTGAGTCACCTACTAGGATTTACAGTTCACTGTTTTTCCCCAGCTTAATTCGGCATGCTTTTACATCACCGAATTCTTAATTTGTAATATCGTTAGAGCATTTTATCTCGTTCTACACATTATTAATCATACATTTCACATTTTAAACATGAAATTCATCATGTACATGCAATTTACCATATTCCGATAACAGTAAAATTTCCCGATTATTACATAAGTTAACATAAGTTATTATGTGAAACCATGGCTATACCAGTAGAGATTACGCCAGTAGAGCCCCACCGGAAGATGAGGATTCCAAAGGACAATATGGCAAGAATGAAAGCTCGGTCGAATCAAGCCTCCTGAGAAGACAAACTGATGGCACGGCTCGCAACCATGCAAGAAATGATGCTGAATCAACAACAAGAGCTTGCTCAGCTCAGGGAACGGCTGGACCGACAACCTTAGGCACCATAACCAATAGAGGTGCCAGTCTCAACAGCACCAGTAGGCCCCGATACCCCCAGAGAACAAGCGGCCCTACTAGTCCAGACAATGCCAGCACCACTAGCTATGGCTGCTCCCGTAGCAGCCAATGTCCTTGTGCCAGCCCACAGAGAAGGCAACCTATACGAGTGATTTAGGCGCATGAAGGTACCTGAATTTGAGGAGATTACAAACCCCATTGAAGTTGATGACTGGTTGACTGATGTCCAGGTCATCTTAGACTTCGTAGGACTGATGGAGAGAGAGGAAGTGTTGTGTGCATCCCTAGCCTTGTGCAAAGGAGCACAACAATGGTGGAAGATTATGATCATTAGAAGAAACATCAGTGAAATGAACTGGGCAGACTTTGTCGACAAATTCAAAGAGATGTACTTTAATGACAAGGCCCTGGCAGCGTAACAAGATGAGTTCAATAATCTACACCAGGGAAGCATGACTGTAATGGAGGCAGTGAGAAAGTTTGAGCAGTTGGCTCAACTCTGCCTAGACTTAGTGTCGACAGAGAAGGAGAAGGTCAGAAGGATGCTAAAGATGTTCAGGACGCACATCGCCATCCAAGTCTGTAGCGGTAGCCATGGGCCCGCAACAGTGGCTGAATGTGTCAGTCGAGCCATCCGAGCAGAGTATTGATTGGCTCAGGACAAAGAGAGATGAGCTCAGATCTTCAAGGCTTGAAGAGAGGAGGAGACGCAGGCTAAGTAGACTAAAGGAAGATGGAACGCCTACTCGCAGCATAAAGGGCAGAACGTGGGAACTAGCCAGAGCAACAGGCAATCCCACAGTAACAACAAGAGGAAGGGTAATCCGGGCAACCAAGATTCACAAATGGACTTCCCCCAAAAGAGAAACAACTAGGGAGGAGATGACAACAAACACCCAATGTGCCTGAAATGCAGAAAGAGGCACCCAGGAGAGTGCAGATGGGGCACAAGTGGCTGTTTCATTTATGGCAAGGAAGGCCACTACGCAAGGGACTATTATTCCAACCCACAGAATCAACAGAACCCAGCTCGTCCCACAAATAATCAACTCCATGCTATCTAGACCAGGATCGAAGGCCCTTCGATCGTACAAGGTAGACTGGAGGTCCCAGACGACTAAAGCGGAATCTTTTCTTAGGCTTTGTATATAAGCATGATGGGAAGTAGTAGCTTACTCCCACTAGACTTATCCTAGTATGTCCTTTTGATAGTATGTACTGAGATGTGCTTATCACTCCCAAGCAGACTAAAGTAATGTACCTTTTTAATGATATAAAATGTAGAGCAGTTTTGCCTAAGGGCTTAGAAATAACATTTTCCAAACGTGTCTGGAGTGCGACTGAAGGAACGGCTCAGAGTAAGAATGTGGATTGCTGCCCGAGTTACACCAATCTTTAGGGCTAGTTGTCCACTAAGTTTCGAGTAGCAAGCAGTACTCCTGCACTCCATGAAAATGTCAGGACTGGTTTCATGCTATCAAAGTGGCTCCCCGATTGTACTCTATTGATAAAGATAACTGAGTCTTGTTGGCTGTTGATATCTTTCATGAAGATACTCTCGTGTGTATTGGGTTCTTGTGACCAGGAGGAGCTCTTATCTAGGTCAAGTTTCGCCATACCATGATCGAGTAAATCACCGAGAGGAGTCTAGCATCAGCCCCAGTTTTTCTCTATGGGCAAGCGAGGAAGTGAAACCACCTAAGTTCCCTAAGAGTTGTAGATATATTAGAATCTGTTCATCGGACTGAGAGACTGTAGCTAATGTTCGGTGACACAATTCTAACATATGCTATACGCTACGAGAAAACTGATATGGACTTCTACAACACACGTAGTAGATAAGACTTGAGAAATAGAGATAGGACTCGAGAACGTGCCGATAGTCAGAGAATTCGTGGAAGAATTCCAGAAGATCTACTAGGACTCCCGTTAGAGTGCGAGATCTCATTCGAGACTGAACATCTACCTAGATTAGCCATCATCTCTAAGGCCCTATACCAAATGGGCCCTACAGAGTTAAAAGAGTTCCAAGTCAGCTGAAGGATTAATGGACAAGGGATTCATATGATCGAGCTATCCACCTTTGGGAGCACCTGTACTATTCATGAAGGAGAGAGACGAAACACTGAGAATATGTATTGACTATCAAAAATTGGAAAGGATTACATCCGTGAAATCCTATATCATCCCAGAAAAGCCCACAAGGTAGCCGACGCACTGAGCAGCCAGAAGCACTACAAAAAAGAGCTACATAGCAGCGAGATCAAGATTTTGATAGGGAGGTTGTCTGAAATAACCCTCCAACCGACGATCTTAGAAGAAATTAAGCCCAGCTAGGACCTTGATTCATCCCTGAATAAGCTCAAAGGGGAGGCAACGGAGGATCAAAGTTTAGAATTTTGAGTCTCTAAGGACGGCATACTCTATTTCAGAGATAGAGTGTGTGTTCTGAAGGATGAAGAACTTAGGAAAAATATCCTTTCAAAGGCTCATGACACGCCATACTTAGTACATCTAAGGGCAAATAAGATGTATAAGGACTTAAAAGAGAGTTTTTGGTGGCCTGAAATGAAGAATGATGCTGCCGAGTTCATTGCTAGATACCTTCCATGCCAAAAGGTAAAGGTGGAACACCAATGCCCAACAGGAGAATTACAAAAAATCAAGCTATCCAAGTGGAAATGGGACCAGATTACGATGGATTTCGTAGACAGATTGCCAAGAACGTCAATTAACAACGATGCAATTTGGGAAATTGTGGACCAATTGATAAAATTGGCTCAATTTTAACTATAAAGGTGAGCTACTCAGTGAGAAAACTAGCAGAAATTTATAAAGCTCAACTAGTGAGACTGCACGGAGTACATGCCGATCTGACATACGAGGAGGAACCGTGCGAATCCTAGCCAAAGAAGACAAAGTACTTAAGAATAAGTTTATACCACTTGTAAAAGTGTTGTGACGAAACCATAACATAGAAGAAGCCATATAGGAACGGGAAGAGTATATGAAAAGAAACTTCTTAGAACTATTCTAATTTTCGAGGACAAAAATTTTATAAGGGGCTAAGTTGTAAGGACCATCATTTTCAGGGCACCTACTTACCATATAATAAGACATTAAGGAATGAAATGGAGGAATAATTTGATGTCTTTTAGTCCAAATTTAAAGAACATGGTTAGGTACACGGCTGTGTAAATAGCCGTGTACCGTTTAAACTATTGAAATGTTAGAAGTCATATAAGTGAACATGACGTAGAGTGTAACACAGTCAGGTACACAGCTGTGTAAATGGCCGTGTACTGCTTAGGTTGATGGGCGTATATATGAACGTGTTCCAAACATGGCCGTGTTGAGCAAGCTTAACTGATACACGCCCGTGTCCAAACAATACACGCCCGTGTTATCTCATACACGCCTGTGTAAGAGCCCGTGTTGAAGGCCGTGTTGAAAGCCGTGTAATGAGCAGAGGGCCGTTACACAAACTCTCAAAAATGCATGGAACCTAATTACTACATTTCGAGTAATTAAGTTGAAAAATATAGTATTATTTCCAATTGAATAGACTAAATAGGTACGGTACTATTTATTACTATTCATACAATGAAAGGGGGTAACCGACAGTGAACCCAGTCCACCCTAATATGTGTACAAGTGTATGAGATCCGGACGACCATTTCTTGATAGAAGATTGGAAAACAAATCACCAGAACGCTCGGACCAATCATCTGAGCATAACAATGATGAGAAACCCTAGCAAGGGTACGATATCGAGAAAATGATCCAGATGACCTCTTCTCACCAAAAGACTAACAACATCGAAGTCAGAACTCTCAGACTAGTCAGTTAGATGAAAGACTGTGAATAGTAAATAGTGAAAAACGTAATGTCAAATTACTAGCCAAGACGGCCTTAATTTGACTTAAAACTGATATATTAATGGTTAGTACGCTCAATCTGGTCAATTGACCATAAAATGTGAATTTTAGTTTGGGAGATACGCAGTATCAGGATGAGGTTCAAGACGGCCTTTACTTGTCCCGAAACTAATATATTTAGACTCAGGACGCCAAATTAGTCAAATGGGCACCTGACACGTTTTTCGAAGTGGGGTCACACAGATCCTGAAAACTGGTCCAGACGACCTCCGATGGACATAAAACTAATAAAAATAGAATCAGCACATTCAAATTAGTCAAGAGAGATTGTGCCTGAAATTTCACCCGAGAACGCCTCGGTTTACGTGTGAAAAGACAACATAGTGTAAACACAACCACAGTATAGGAAATGAATAATAAATTAGTGTAGAATAGGCTCTTAGACAATATAAACCAATTAGAAATTATCAGTATAAAAATCAGATTCAGAAAATATGATTTTCGGATGAAAATTAGAACACTACTGAGAAAAGATAGAAAACCGCAATGGAAAACTGGAATGCAAAGAGAGTAACACAGATGAAATTTTTTTGGCTCAAAACCATGTTCTCTAGCTGGAAAACCAGCTAGTTTTTGACTGCCAAAAACCCCAAAAAGTGAGAATAAAATAAAGGGTAGGTTATGACACAGATTAAAAAATGTCACACTTCCATCAAGCCATCAACCAAAATTTTTTGTTTATTTCCTCTCCATTATGGTTGCAGCAAATTCGGTGGGACAGGCTGAAATGGGATAAATTTTTGTCCCCAAATTAACTTAAAATTGGCTTGATTAATCAATGTGATGCCCCCGACCTCGGCCACGCATAACCATCCCGAATCCGACTCCGTCGTCGATCAAGATAGCCCATGCGCCTCGTCAGTTCGTCAATTTAAAACACTTTCTTACTTTAAACCTCTTTCTTTCAAGACCCAAAATTTCCAACCATATTTTTTTTCTTTTTGTTTTTAAACACTTTCCTTGTACTAAGGCATTGTATGAAAGCCATATTAAATTTACAACTATACTATAGTTGTCTCTTTTTTACAATACAACATAATTTACAAAGATACTTTTTGTAAACTTGTTTTCAAAATACATTCTCTTTAATTCACTAACTTTTGTCACTCAGTGGAAGGCTAGCAACAGGACCATGATCCACAATCGATTCCCTATCCCATTGATACACGCGTATCCCGCTGCCATCCAGGAGTCTACTGAACATGTTTCTTACCTGTAACATGAACAAACTGGTGAGCTAATAGGTTCAGTAAGTTCAAACATATGTACTATGAATCACACAGATTCAAAAACATCAAAAATCCAATTTCCTATGCATAATACTATTCACCTATGAATAGTACTATTCACCATAAATAGTAACTTTGACTTTTGATCAATGAATAGTAACTTTGACTCTAACCGGTTACTATTTACGTTATCCTAACCTAGTCCACTACACTTAGTGTTAGTATCGATTATGCTCAATTATGCTCAGTTATGGCTTTCATAACATTTTATCTGTTATCTTTGTTTATATTCTGGTTTTGGGTTCTTTTGGCCTTGTATCGATATCATATGCGCGCTGACTGGGAGGGCCTTAGGGGTGACCCTAAGGCTCTTTCCTCTCCTGTCTTATCATCACCCGTAGCGGTCATTATATCCCGAAGGACCTGCAACCTCCACCACTCTTGCTGGAGGGGAGGTACGCCAGAAGTGGTTTCTTTACCAACTTTCAATTACAGTTCTAACCAAGTGACATTAATCATCATCTCAAGGTTAGGAGCCTCTGTTACCTGTAGGTCTTACTCATTTTCTCTTTAAGGGTGTGTCTTAATTTTAGTCACACTCTTCTCATAGTGTACCCATAGTACACTTCTCAATTTATCAGCTCATTAGGTGTGTTAGCATCGCTACACCCTATTTCCCGTAGGATTTGCATCTAATGTACCACTAGTACAAAATCAAATATCACAATATTTCATGTTGCAGATATGAAAATGCTTGAACTTACCACCATTGCGATAACGTCCAATCCCGGATGTCCTCCGCAGTTTTGTCTCTAATTTGGGTCCCTACAGACAAAATATTGTTTGTTAATGCCCAACATTATTTATTACTTTGGATATACTCATATCACTTAACAATTCAATACATTTCAATTTTTTTTTAATGTGGTACACGGCTTGCAATACACCAGTGTCCAAGCTTGTGTACCTCTTGGATTCACATTACACGGTCGTGTTCTAGGGTACACGCCTGTGTACCTTATAATTTTAAGATTTTTAACTTTAAATCTTTATTTTGGCCTCTAGAATATTATTTTAAGCCTTCTAGATCCCTCACAGTCCTTTCCAAGCCTTTCAAAATTTTTTGGTCAAAATAACCATTTTGCCCCTGACGGGTCTCGGGACCGTAACAATTCCATTCTATCATTTTTCTGGGATTTTCTAAGCCCAAATATCATAATATATTATTCCCTAGGCTTCTGTATCTTTTTATAGCTTTATTTGCTGCAAAATCAACAACTATTCATCACCCGACCCTTGGATACTATTCATCCGACACCTAGGGTCGTTTCTCATTTTTTTAGCGTTTTGGAGACTCAAATGGGTATTTCACTACTCCTAAAACGTTTCTAATCTCGTTTCCGAGGGGCTTGGGTTTTCTATCTCGTTCACAAATTTTCCCCCTCGTTTCCTAAAATACCCCTAACATGAATTTTTCTTGTTATTGGTATTTTAGATACTAAAGGGTCGTTGCGCTATTCCTTTTTCGGTTCAGTTTTCATTATCAATCCTAACCCACTGAGGGGCCTCGGTTTCCTTTCCGAGCATAATATTGTTACCCTTTGTTTCCCGAAATGCCCTTATGCCGTTTTAGAAATTTCGGTAGCATTTTTACTTGTATTTTTAAGTTTCCCCGGCGTTAGGTATGCCTCAGAACCTTTGTACCTGCCACGTACTATACCGAGGCCTATTTTATACAGAGTTACCAAACTTTATATAAAAATTCTCCACATTAACATCATTCAAATCACAACACAAATTCGTCAATTTTTCTTCAATGTTACCCACGGTTTTCACTTGGAAAACAACACCAAACATTTTTCATCACAATGTTCATTTATCACATATCACTCTTAGGTTTTCTAATGTAAAAATCAACATTAAAACCTAAGAAAATTTTATTCCAACCCTAGCCTTAAGCCACGGTTTTCATGCTTTAAAACCATGGAAAAATTTTCTCTTATTCCTAAGGTTTTTATTCAACATTTTCTTATCATTTCCATCACAAATTTTTCTCATTTTCTAGTGTCTATTGGCCACGGATTTTTTGTGTGAAACATGCATCAATTTGCTTGTTTCTTAATTCTAATTCATGCTTTTATCACTAGAACACCAAATCAACATAAACACCAAACCAATTATCAAACCTTTTATCATTTTCCAACACCAAGGAAGCCATGGATTTCATGAAGGAAATCAAAGAAAAATGCTTCAATTTGGAAGCTCACCTTATCAATTTGCTCCCTTGCAACTTAGACTAGGATTGGAGGCCAATTTGGTGTAATATTTTTGACAAATTTTGGCATAGAATGGGAGGAGAGTGCACGAATTCAAGTGGGCAGAAATGGGCAGAGTTTTGGTTGCTTTTCTTCATTTTTTTTCAAGTGATTTTTATGCCTATTTATAGGAAAAAAGTAAGGGACCTTTTTTGCAAATTTTCCCAACAATTTGCATATTGTTTAGGGACTTTTTAGCAAGAATTTTGGGGTCAAAATAAAAATTCCTTGCTGATTTGTTTTCCATGTGGCCGAGCCCCCTTTTCCATTTTTTCTTAAATTTTTTTCAAGCCTTTTTGGCTTGATCTTGGCCTTTGATCCATAAAGTATCAAATCTAGCCATACATGTAGCTAAACTTACTTTACAAGCTAAAATTTTCTATTTATGACATCATATTTACGATGTCATCTCATGACATCAATGAATTAATTCGTATATTAATTCGTGGTCAAATTTTGACCGAAAGTCAAACCGAACGGAACTTTACCGAAATCGCGTAGGCGGGTTTCGAGCACCTCCGGTGTGATCGGTCTACCTTATTTTGCTTTCGTTTGACCAGAATTTACTACTGTAAAATTTCATCTTTTAGTGCACTTTGGTGCACTCTCCAGGGTTTTTTGCTTCGTTTTCGAGCTGTCTTACCCGATTCTGTTTGGAAAGATTTTCCATCTCTGAACTCACACTATTTAACACTATTAGAACATTTTCACAGTATTCTCAACAGTATTAAAATACAGCTTTTTTCACATTTTATTAATTAAAATTGTTACATACAATTTTAATTCTAACCGAGAATCTAAAAATTCTTGGTTATCACATTCACCCCTCCTTATAAATTTTCGTCCTCAAAAATTTAAAACAATTGGGGGTACAATTTTCTAATTTTTTCCTCACATCCCCATTTAGCCTCTTCAATGTTGTGATTTCTCCACAGCACTTTGACTAATGGGATCCTTTTGTTCCTTAAAACTTTTTCTTCTCGTGCCAATGTTTGTATAGGCTTCTCCTCGTACGTTAAGTCTTCCTGGATCTAGATCGGTTCATGTTTTAGTACATGGGACGGATCCGATATGTACTTCCGTAGCATTGGCACATGAAATATATTGTGCACTGTTGACATTTCTAGAGGTAATGCCAATCTATAAGCAATTTTCCCAATGCGTTCGATGATCTCATATGGCCCAATATATCTTGGATTTCATTTTCCTCTCTTACCGAACCGCATTATTCCTTTCATCGACGAAACTCTTAAAAATATGAAATCCCCTTTATTAAACTCCAGGGATCTTCATCGTTTGTCCGCATAGCTCTTCTGTCAGCTCTGCGTAATTTTCATCCATTGCTGTATTTTTGCAACTACATCAGTTGTTTCTTGCACAAAATCCATCTTGTACAGCTGCTTTTCTTGTAGATCATACCAGTGGATAGGTGATCTACATTTTCTTCCATATAAAGCTACATAGGGTGCCATACCTATGGAAGCTTGGTAGCTGTTATTATATGAAAACTCTACCAATAGAAGTTTCTCGTTTAAACTTCCCAGGAAATCTATGGTACACGTGCGAAGCATGTCCTTCAGCATTTGAATTATCCGCTTAGACTGCCTGTCTGTCTGCGGATGAAATGCCAGACTTAGATGCACTTCCGTTCCCATGGCTTCTTGCACACACTTCCTGAAATTTGAAGTGAATCATGCATTGTGATCTGATACAATGGACTAAGGAACTCCATGTACCTGACAATGTGGTTAACATAAAGATTTGCCTACCGTCTTTGTCAATCTATCGAAAATAACCCAAATGGCATTGTAGCCTTCTCGGGTTTTCAGCAGTCTTACCACAAAGTCCATCGTAATATGTTCCCATTTCCATTTGGGAATCTCTAATGGTTCCAATTTCCCACTGGGATGCTAGCATTCTGCCTTAACTTTTTCGCACGTCATACTGTTAGGAAATGCTGTAAGCATTAGAGACATTTTGATGTATTTATTTTAAACCGGATAATAAAATAATATATAGAGGTTATTCGTTACATTGCTGTTTGTCCTTATTCTATTTACATGTTAAAGTAAATGTAAGCAAATATGGCTCTCTGACTGCTTGTGTTAAAACTGTTAGAATGTTGCATGCAATGGACTTTTTGTATGTGAGAAGATAATGTTCTAAAGTAAGCGGTCTAAACTAAAGTCTGTAGTCTATGGAGTTAGACTGAGCATCTAACTCATGTTAAGACTATTATGTTGTCTAAAGCCATGGTGGGGACGGTTTGTCTTGACTCTCTGGAGCATAGACTCCCAAGTAAAGACATAAATACGTTGCTTGGTGGTGACATATTAGAATGGGACTAAACTGTGATTGATCAACGTAGTCTGCTATGAGTGGATCAATCTGCTTTTGACGTTCATTGTGCAGTAACCTTAATCCTAAGTGAATGAACTACTACATGTATATGACTTGTGTACTTTGATGTTCCAATGGCTAAAGTGTCTCAGAGGTAGTAAGCTTATAGACTGATTCGTTGGGTGCTTGACTTGTATACAATGAAGGGTTTGTTTACAGATATCGGAATCATAGCTCTAATAAGGAGTTAAGGGTATCCTCTTAAAGATATCGTACTGGATGTGAAAATGGACAAGGCCTTGGGTCGTCTGCTGGGCGGATGACTTCTTATTCACATGTGGTGAATAATCATTTTCTTATTCAGAAGTATAATGGAACTTTAAGATAGCCTGATCAGTAGGCTTAAACGGACTTTGACCTAAGGCTGATCATGGATATCATATTAGGGTTCTACATATATGGCAAGGTCATTGGACAATAGTTTGTCACAGGCTTACGTAATACGGTATATAATTGGGAGTTCAGTTTCAGGTTTATGGTGGTGTGACTTTAAATTAGTGGTCATATGATTGAGTTGTTCGGTAAGAATGATGATCATATGGTTTCACGGGAGCCCGATTATATATGTCTAATTGGTTCTACTAGCTCCACATAATTCTTTAACAATTGGTAAATTGATTTGTGCATGCTTATTGGCTGGTTGATTATGTATGGATGGTGTTGACATAGGATTAGGATGGTGGACAATATTCTCTCCGGTTGAATTCATATTTTGTTTTGGATAATAGAGTACACAATTATTCGAATTCCAAATAAAGTTGCCATGATTTTATTTGAGATTAGATTGGAGTAGTAGAAAATTATCCATGAGAACAAAATTTGAAATACAACTGTTTGTGGATTTTGAAATTTGAAATTTGAAATTTGAAATTTAAATTTTGAATTTGAAATTTGAATTTAAAATTTAAATTTGAAATTTGAAATTTAAATTTTTCAAATTTGAAATTCAAATTTTTAATCACAGTCCAAGTGGAATTCTAATTTTTTGTGGATAATTCCACATGGCTAGAATTCGAATTTGAGTTAGATTATGAAGAGGAAAATCTTGTTTGAATCCTACTTGAATTTTGAATCCCAATTCCATCAAAAGTGGCTGAATTTTTGTTGAGGAAAATCCTCCATGAGATTTTTATTTTTTGTGGATAAGGATGCAGGGAAAAATTCAAGTTTCAATCCCAGTTGAATTTGGATTCTCTCCTCCCTAAAGTGAATGGAATTTATTGGATAAATCCAAAGGGAATTTCAGATAATTGTGAGATAGAATTGTGAGATAGAATTCAAGCTAGAAAATCCTATTTGAATTTTGATTCTCCTCACTTTTAATGGCTGAATCTAGTCATGATTTTGGCACTAGGGAAATTTGGTTATTATGGATAAATGAGGAGATAATTCAAGTTAAAATCTTGTTTAAATTTGGATTGAATAATCTCCAAGATTGGCCGAATTTTTGGTTGGGATTTGCCCATGGAAAATTTAGATTTTGTGAGTGGATAAGGGAGAAAATCTTCTCCTAATCCAATTTAAATTTAGAGGATTACCTCATGCAAGTCCATAAATAGAGGTCCCGCCGCTCCAATTCTCTCAAACCACAGACTCTCAGGTGAGCAGGCTTATTGTTGCATAACGCACCGTGACAATAAGTTCTTTAGAGATCTGGGTGGTTGGAAGAAGACTAGCAGTGCTAGCATACCGATCGAGGTTCAAAGTGTCTACACACTCAGCCATTCGAGAATTGGAGAGTAGTAGAGAAGGCTAGATGGTTGAAGCCCTCCGATCATTCTCCTCCTGCAGATTGGTGTCGTTGAGGTATGAGTTTAAATTGTTGTTGGTTTATTGTATATGGCATCATGAGATATTTAACGATCTTAAAAAAATTTTATGTTCCTGTCACGGCCCAAAATTTAGACACGTGACACGGCAGCCAAATCATAATATCAACCTGAGATTTAAGGAAAACATTTATTACAAAAACAACGGGTCAACATTATAATTTAGCTAAGCTTAATTATAAAGTAGCATCATAACCACAAAACAAAATAAAGTAGAAAGTAAATACCTTTTAATGCGGAAATCAAGCACAAAATCGGTTTTCAAAAGAAATTACCAACAATAAATATTCCCAAGCATAGAATTTAAATAACGTGAAATAAAGTCCAAACTTAATGTCTCATTACATCAGAACGAGAAACAGAAAGAAGAAGATGGAGAAAACGGATAGCATCATCCTCGGTAGAAACGGATAGCTCAACGATTTTCGGAACTGCTACCTCCCGCACCTGGAAGTAGTCATTTCGAAATCACAAAGAAAAAGGGACGTGAGCGCTGGCTCAGTAGGACAGAAACAAAGGTGGGTTAACAGATAACATTTAAAAGTATGGCATAATATTTGTTTCCAAAAATAATCAACAATTTAAAAAAAATACATGACATAATAATCATAAAAAAAATAATCAATAATTTCGTGAAAAACATTTTTAAAACAAGTTTTATTCTGCTGAGGACTTAGCGTAGCTGCAATATACATGCCCCAATATTAAAATAATAAATCATTAAAACAACCATCATATTATGAGTGAGGACTTGTCGTAGCTATAATATACGTGCCTCGAATTTGAATTATCCTAGATCATCTCGTTACGGTCTAAATAGGCCGAACGGCCCTGCGCAGGTTTAGGGACCTTCCCCCATGGCGTCAACTTTGGGACGCACGCATCATTTACAATGATCGTGTACTAGAGCTCAATTATGTTCACCGGATTATTCAAAAGATAGTATTTACCAAGTTATATTATGCCATAAATCAAAACACGTTTTAAAATACACATTTAATTACCAAATACGTTGCATGCGTTTATTTCATAAAAAAAACAATATAATAATTTCATAAACTGAAAACAGCATGCCATCGATAAAACAGGGAAATTTAAAACACTTGACTACTCCCAGAAAAGGCTAGAACGTCCTACCTCGATTATCGCACAAGCGTTACGATAACGTGATCTACAAATCCAGCAAGAACGTCAAATAAGTCCTATAATCACAACATATGATTAGTCTAGGTCTAGACATAATCATCCAATCATTTTAGTGTGCTACAAAAGATTTTAAAACGTTTAATAAACATTTGGGATTTAAAATTTTTGAAAAACTCTAAGTTAAGATATTACTGGGCATGGGCAGACTGACCTAGGCTGAATATAAAATCCATATTAATTTATTTTTCATCCCAAAAATTCTAAATTTTTAATATGTTAAACTAGACATCCGTAGCTTTAATTCCATATAACTTTTGTAATTTTTGGACATCATTTGGTCATTCAACTAGGCCAAAAACCGAGGGTTGTTTCCACGCATAAAAATCTGGGTTTCAGTTTGGTTCAAAACCTGGCAGTTCTGTCCGCCTATCTTAGAAAAATATTTTGACTAGGAAAACGGATGATTTTGGTTCTGAAATTTTTCAGGCATTTAGGGGACATCTTGAATTTAATTTTAGGCTCAAGAATCACTCAAAAATCGTTTTTAAAACTCAAGTTATGACCGACACAAATTTACTGTTCATATGGTAATTTTCCGGATTTCCGTTTTTCTGTGTCCGAATTTCGATTTAGCCCCAAACCAATTCAATTTTCATCCAATGATCACGAAATTTTGTGGAAAACCGTATTTATATGTCATTAACACAACCCAGGAATCAAATTGACAAAATCATAAAATCTTGCACATATGATAATAGGGTTTTTGAAAAGGGGATCAATGAGGTAAAATTTTAGGGTTTGAGAGAGAAATCACACCTTGTTTGTGCTACACTATTTTTGATGTTTGGTCTCCCTTTTGGCTGAATTTGTGTGAGTGTTGGAGTCTTCAAAACAGTAGGGAAACAGTGGAGAAAACCATATAAAATTTCGGATTTGAAATCAAAAGGAAAAGGAAGGAAAAAAAAATTTTGATTTCTCACCTTGTTTTTGTCTCAAAGATTGTTGAATTTTTGAGCTGCCCTTTGATAAGTTTTGTTTGCTGTTTTGGGTGTGTTTTGGGAGAGAAAATTCAGAGAGGAGAGAGGGGAAAGCTGGCCGAATTTTTTGAGGGTGAAAGGAAGGGTGAATGAGAGTTAAAAGGGGGTTTTTATACTAGGTTTTTCTTTCCCTTTCTCTTCCTTGTTTGGCCGAAAATTGTAAGGGGCAAAAGGGAAAGTTTTTGTGCTGTTTTGAGGCTAGGGTTTTCTCTCTTATTTCCCCTTAAGTGACCAAAATTATCCCTTAGTTTTTAACGAAAAATAATTTGAATTTTGATTGAGTTTTGACTTAGCTTTTAATTCAATAAAATCTCCTTTATTTCCTACACTTTATGGCCAAATTTCTTCTTTATATCTAAGGAATGAAATTTGAATTTGAATCCTCCTTGGATTTGTGGAATTTAAATTTTAATTAAAATCCCAAGTGATGGCTGAATATTTTAGGGTTTCTTTTTGAAGTTCAAATTGTTGACTTTTTGAGCGGAATTTGACTAGGAAACCAACCTAGGGTTTCCAAAATGATTTTTAATTAATTTTTGGCACACTAATTTTATTTAAATTATATATTGACCCTTAAATAAAATATAAGGCGTCACAGTTCTGCTACGCCACTCTGATACATTTTTACTGATTTATTTCCTACAATTGGTATCAGAGCCATCTCATGACTATGCCATGTACATAAATTAGACAATTAATTAGTCTTTTTATTTATGTATGGATTTGATATTTAGAGAGTGGCATTCTAGGATTCCTTTATGTTGTTATCGTGGATTATGTATGTAGTATGTGGTTATTTTAATTTTTTAAATTATTATAAGCATGCTTATTTTTTACCGGTTATGGTTCCTTAGAATTTAGAAAATTGTATCTAGGATTTTTTATGTAACTATGGGAGCAATTTATTAACACTGTAATTTTGCCATGGATTTTAATTTTTTTGTCTCTTAGAATTATTATGAGTAGAATTTTTTGTACATAGGAAAAGGTTTAGGAAATTTTATGTAATTATTCTTGGAGGAGATTGAAGACCATAATTTATTTATCCCAAAAGTTAAATTTAATTTAAAGATTGAAATTTTGATTGTGTGGAAAATTTCAATTTAATTAGGATTCAAATTAATTTTGGAGATCCTAATGGGTATATTGAAATATTGCATGCAAATTAAGGACCGATCCCCTCGGGACGGACCACCAGCCGTGGTGAGGTTGCAGCCCTTGCCCTCGGGCAGGATGGGGTTGCGGCAGCCCCTGCCCATGGCTGCACCCACGGTCGTAGGCTTTGCCTACAGCCAAGAGTGGTAATGGCCCACCCAAGGGCCAGCTCGCCCTTAGGCGTGCAGCCCATGGCCTGCAGCCTGGCAGGCTGCTGTGCCCACCCGGGCGTGCAGCCCATGGCTACAGGTGCTACCTGCAGCCGGTTGGACTGCACTTGACTGTGGCCGTGGGCTGCCAGCCTCCCCGGGGGTTGGGGCCTGCCCACGGTGACTGTCAGCCTCCGGGGCCGTGGGTCCGATGGTTTAAAAATCGAAAAATTTTGATTTTTAAATTTGAGATTTAATTTTTAAATCATATTTAAAAATTTGTAATTAAAATTTTAAATTTTTGAAATTACATATTATTACACATGGTATTTAAAATTGTTTAAAATTTGAAATTTAAATTTAAATTTAAATTTGAAATTTGAATTTGGAATTTGAGTTTGAAATTTAAATTTTGGGATTTAAATTTTAAATGATTCTTGGGATGAAAAATAAATGGAAAGGCTACATAAAGATGGATACAAGAAGACAGAACAAAATTTAAGACCCAAAAAATTCTTGGGTCTTGAATTTTGTTCTGTCTTCTTGTATCCATCTTAATGTAGCCTCTCTATTTATTTCTCATCCCTAGAATCATTTAAAATTTAAATTCTAAATTCAAATTCCAAAATTTGAAATTCAAATTCCAAAATTTGAAATTCAAATTCCAAAATTTGAATTTCAAATTTAAATTTCAAATTCAAAATTTTAAACAATTTTAAATATCATGTGCAATAATATGTAATTTCAAAAATTTCAAATTTTCAATTACATATTTTTAAACATGATTTGCTGGCAGTTGCCGTGGGCAGCCCCCAGGGGGGCTAGCAGCCCATGGCCACAGCCAGGTGTAGTCTAGCCGACTGCAGGCACATGGGCTGCACGCCCGGGTAGGCGCAGCAGCCTACCAAGCTGCAAGCAGCGCCTGCAGCCATGGGCTGCACGTCTAAGGGCAGGCCGGCCCTTGGGTGGGCCACGACCACCCCTAGCTACAGGCAAAGCCTGCGGCCGTAGGGTGCACCCGTGATGGGGCTGCAGCCCCATCACGGCTGGTGGTCCATCCCGAGGGGTCGGTCCTTAATTTTCGTGTCATATTTTAATTTACCCATTAGGAGCTCCGAAAATTAATTTGAATTCTAATTAAATTGAAATTTTCTACACAATCAAAATTTTAACCTTTAAATTAAATTTAACTTTTGGGAAAAAAATAAATTACGGTCTTCAAACTTCAATCTCCTCCAAGAATAATTACATAAAATTTCCTAAACCGTTTCTGGTGTACAAAAATTCTAACCATAATAATTCTAAGAGACAAAAAATTAAAATCCATGGGAAAATTACAGTATTAAAGAACTGCTCCCATGGTTACATAAAAATTCCCAGATACAATTTTTCTAAATTCTAAGGAACCATAACCGGCAAAAACAAGCATGCTTATAATAATTCAAAAAATTAAAATAACGACATACTTTATACATAATACATGATAACAATATAAAGGAATCCTAGAATGCCACTCTCTAAACATCAAATCCATACATAAATAAAAAGACTAACTAATTGTCTAATTTATGTACATAGCATAGTCATGAGATGACTCTGATACCAATTATAGGAAATAAATCGGTAAAACCGTATCAGAGTAGCGCAGCAGAACAATAAAAATTTTTTAAGATCGTTAAATATCTCATGATGCCATATACAATAAACCAACAACAATTTAAACTCACACCTCAAGGACGCTAATCTGCAGGAGGAGAATGACCGAAGGCTTCAACAACTAGCCGTCTCTACTATTCTCCAATTCCCAAATGACTGAGTGTGTGGGCACTCTAAACCTCGATTGGTATGCTAGCACTGCTAGTCTTCGTTCGACCACCCAGATCTCTAAAGAACTTATTGTCACGATGAGTTGTGCAATAATAAGCCCGAACTTATGGTTGTGTAATAGTTCCCGAATGGCTAAGTGTGTGAGCACTCTGAACCTCGATCGGTATGCTAGCACTGCTAGTCTTCTTCCGACCACCCAGATCTCTAAAGAACTTATTGTCACAGTGAGTTGTGCAACAATAACCCTGCTCACCTGAGAGTCTGTGGTCTTAAAGAACTGGAGTAGTAGGACCTCTATTTATAGACTTGCATAAGGTTATCCTCTGAATTCGAATTGGATTAGGTGAAGATTTTCTCCCTTATCCATAATAAGGGAGAACCAAAATGACTAGATTCGGTGCCAAAAACATGACTAGATTCTGCCATTAAAGTGTGAGGAGAATCAAAATCTAAATAGGATTTTCTGGCTTGAATTTTATCTCATCCTTATCCATAAAAACCGAAAATCCTCATGAGATCTTCCTCAAAAATTCGGCCATTCTCTAGGGAGGAGAGAATTTAAATTCAACTGGGATTGAAACTTAAATTTTTCCCTGAATCTTATCCATAAAATTTTCAAAAATTCCATAAGGATAATCCTTAAAATTTTTGACCAAAATTAGTTAGGATTGGGATTCAAAATTCAAGTAGGATTCAAACAAGATTTTCCTGTTCATAATCCAAGTCAAATTCTAATTCTAGCCTTGTGGAATTATCCACAAAGAATTCGAATTCCACTTAGACTTTGATTCAAAATTTGAATTTCAAACTTCAAAATTCAAAATTCAAATTCAAATTTCAAATTTAAATTTCAATTTCAAATTTCAAATTCGAATTTCAAATTCAAATTTCAAATTCAAAATTCAAAATTCAAAATTCAAATTTCAAATTTCAAAATTCACAAACAGTTGTATTTCAAATTCCTGTTCTCATGGATAACTTTCTACAACTCCAATCCAATCTCAAATAAAATTATGACAACTTTATTTGGAGTTCGAATAATTGTGTACTCTATTATCCAAAACAAAATCTGAGTTCAACGAGAGAGAATCTTATCCACCATCCTAATCCTATGTCAACACCATCCATGCATACTCAAATCAATTTGCCAAACGTTAAGGAATTATGTGGAGCTAGTAGAGGGACCAATTAGGCATATATAATCGGGCTCCCACGAACCAATATGATCATCATTATTTACTGAACAACTCAATCGTATGATCACTAATTTTAGGGTCACACCACTATAAACCGGAAACTGAATTCTCAATTATATACCGTATTACGTAAGCTTGTGACAAGCTATCATCCAATGACCTTGTCATGTATGCAGAACCCTCATATGATATCCATGATCAGCCTTAGGTCAAAGTCTGTTTAATCCTACTGATCAGGCTATCTTAAAGTTTGATTATACTACCGAATAAGAAAATGATTATTCACCATATGTGAATAAGAATTCATCCGCCCAGTAGACGACCCAAGGCCTTGTCCATTTTAACATCCAGTATAATGCCTTTAAGAGGATACCCTTAACTCCTTATTAGAGCTATGATTCCGATATTTGTAAACAAACCCTTCATCGTATACAAGTCATGCACCCAACGAACCGGTCTATAAGCTTACTACCTCTGAGACGCTTTAGCCATTGGAACATCAAAGTACACAAGTCATATACATGAAGCTGTTCGTTCACTCAGGATTAAGGTTACTGCACAATGAACGTTAAAAGCAGATTGATCCACTTATAGTGGACTACGTAGATCAATCACGCTTTAGTCCCGGTCTAACATGTCACCACCAAGCAACATATCTATGTCTCTACTTAGGAGTCTATGCTCCAGACAGTCAAGACAAACCGTCCCCACTATGGCTTTAGACAACATAATAGTCTTAACATGAGTTAGATGCTTAGTCTAACCCCATAGACTACTGACCTTAGTTTAGACCGCTTACTTTAGAACATTGTCTTCTCGCATACAAAAGTCCATTGCATGCAATGTTCTAATAGTTTTAACACAAGCAGTCAGGGAGCCATATTTGCTTACATTTACTTTAACATGTAAATAGAATCAGGACAAACAGCAATGTAATGAATAACCTCTATATATAATTTTATTATCCAGTTCAAAATAAATATATCAAAATGTCTCTAATGCTTAGGGCATTTCCTAACACAGGTTAATGGCCAAGACGGCCTTAATCTGGTATAAAACTGATATATTAATAGTCAGCAGGCTCAATCTAGTCAATTGAGCATAAATTGTAGATTTTTGTTTGAGAGATACGTAGTATCGGGATAAGGGTCAAGACGACCTTTTCTCGTCCCGAAACTAATATATTTAGACTCAAGATGTCCAAATTAGTCAATTGGGCACCTGAAATGTTTTTCGAGGTGGGGTCACACAGATCCCAAAAAACTAGTCCAGACGACCTCAGATCGACATAAAACTGATAAATTTGAAATCAGCACGTCCAAATTAGTCAGGAGAAACTGTGTTTGAAATTTCGCATGAAAACGTCTCGTTATGCATGCGTAGTGTCAACACAGTGTAGTCACAACCATAGTATCAAGAAATTGGTCAACATGACCTTTCTCGAAATAAAACTGATATATTTAGAATCAGCATGCTCAAATTAGTCATTTGAGCACAAAACGAAAATTTTGACCAGGAAATCACAGTATCGGAGAACTGGTCGAGATGACCTCGAATGAAAGTAAAACTGGTATATTTGGGTTCAGCACGTCCAAATTAGTCAATATAGCCTATGTTAAAATTTTTCAAAAAAATTAGTATAAAGGACGGAAATTTTGGATTCCTTGTAAAATGGCCCCCATAAGTTTTTCTTATCTCTTTTTCTTCCCCCAACACCTCACGAATGTGAACAGTAACCACAGATCGAATTCAACCTCCATTTTGGACACCGCCGGTACCATTAGAAATCTCTCGACAAGCTGGGTCCAATGGTATGTCGAGTCGACGGAACCGATGCCGGAGGAAGGCGCACGTGCCTCCCAAAGCCGTCAGTGGTCAAAAATTTTGATCGGCCATAGCTCCACGGTCCAACGTCTAAATGCCATGATTTTGGTCCCAATGGATTCGTGGTGAAGAGTAGAACAAAACCCAGGCTTCTTTTCAAGTCAATAGTCATTGGATCGCGCCACCCAGCCTTCGCCATCACCCCCATGGAATCTATCGATTCTGGCGGAGTTGAGTTGCAAGGTGGGTACCAAAATGCTCAGAATAACATGGGGAACAAAAGTCCCAAATCAATTTTGGACAACAACGCCGGGAAGACGGAGATCCAACCACCGCCATCGTCGCCGACTTTCGAGGGTCCATTTCTGGTGATAGGAGTCTCGATTGGTGAAATTGACACCACCAATGGGTTCCTCTTGTTGAGCTCTTCAAGATGGTGGCCAACTTTTCCATTGTCGCCGTGGTCAACGACTGGTCAACGTTGGTCAATGACGGTCAACGCAGTCAATGGAGACCCGATGACCAAAAATTGAAGAATGGCCTGTTAGCCTATTTTCAATGTTCTGGACACATCCGCAGCATCAGATTTGCAAATCAGAATTTCAGAAGTGAAGAATGATGATTCAAAGATTGTGCGATCGAGACCGAATGGCTCTTTTGATCGCCGATGGGAACAATTTTGGTAGTAGTTTTGATCCCTTTATTCCTCATTTTATTTATGAAATAATTGTGTATTAATTATGGACTAAAAAAAGGAATTGTAAGAAAAAGGGATAAAATGTCAAAAAAAGAAAATGTGTGGAAATGTGAATATTTTTACATAAAAATTTGAGCTTTTACGTAAAAATTAGGCCTCTGGTATAGTACGTGATTGATTAGAATAGGTTAGATGGTTTTGAGACGTTTCCTAAATGCCGGGAACCCAAAAATTAAGCGTAAATGCTGCCGAAATTTCTAAAACAACACAAATGGGTATTTTAGGAAACGAAGGGTAAAAATATGATTGGAATAGAAGCTTGAGCCCCTCCTCGATGACCTAGATCTGAGAAAGAAGAATGGACATTCTGAGGATTATTATACCGCCCATTCGAAATCCCGAAATGTAAGAAAACGACCTGTATGTCAGAATAGTACCACCTGAGGGACGGGTGCGAGCTAAGTATAGAATTTGGGGTGATTATATCAGTAAAGGTAACCCGATCGGCTAAACAGTTAATACGTGAGGTATACGGTCAGTTGACTATTCGGTTAACCAGTCAAGGACTGAGTTTGAATGGGATAGTGAGAGACAGTGATTAATTTGTCAAGTAGACAAATTAATTAAGCACGATTAGAAATTAAATATAAAATTCCCAAAGTAGAGCAGTTTGGTACCGATAGGCATCGGTACCACACAACGATAGATTTATTAGTCAATAACGATAGAGTGACCTAAGAGCGACGTTAATTAATTTATTGGGCAAATAAATTAATTAACCACAATTAGAAATCAAACTCTCATGAGCAGGGCAATTAGTACCGATGAGGATCGGTATCACCTAACGATAGAGTGACCTAAGAGCGATGCTAATTAATTTATTGGGCAAATAAATTAATTATCTACGATTAGAAAATCTAACTCTCAGGAGGAGGGCAATTAGTACCGATAAGGATCGGTACCACATAACTAGTACCGATAAGGATCGGTACCACATAACTAGTACCGATAAGGATCGGTACCACATAACGGTAAAGTTTTTATTAGTCACTAATGACCACAGTGACCTGAGAGTGAATGTTAACGAAATGCGTTACGATTACAGGAAGGTACCTGTATTGTGACGAACCGAGAGTATAAACTGTCTGCTGACAGGTAAGTACAACTCCACCTACAGCATGAATAAAATGAGTTTAAAATGATGATTTTTATGGTATGTTAATTATGCAAACCATGCACAAGTTATTGCACAGCATGCATAAGAGCATATAGTTTCACAATCGAGTAGATTGTTGAAAGAACAAGTTAGATGCCATATATTCTGATCGTGTAAGATTAGAGATAGCTTAGAAGAGCATATGGCCAAATCAGATAAACAAGATGGAAATTTATAGGCATGTCATACCGGCCTTTTCAGTTGATAGAGTTTTTAAGTTAAGATAAAGTAGAAAGTTGAGCATCCGTTGATGGCTCTCCAGCTTTTTGACCACGGGCATTACCGATGGTCTACGCGCAAACGGTACTGACACACGGGCCCTCAGCAGAGTAAAGAAAAGATGATAAATAATAAAGCATAATATAAGTATAATCGGATCATGCATTGTTATGATATGCCTTAGCTACAGTTCAGCATGCTTCTAATTACAGTAGATATGCATTTAGTACTCGATGTATTCTGTTATGCATAAAGTATGTGATGTCTTGCATCCATTGTTATGTGATGTTCTGATATGTGAAATATTTCAGTGATATATGTTACTGTTTGACGTGCTTATATGATTTTAAGTATGTATTATGATTTAAACATGTTTTGCGGATGACATATTATACTTACTGGGCATAAAACTCACAGTATGTGTTCATGCTATAGGTAAGCGTCCTATGGCTTAAATACCAATGGACGATGATGGCGGTAGAGGCGTATGTGAGGATTAGGTTATGGATACCATCACGAGTATACTTTCGTATAATTTATGTAATAAGTATTTTTGAATAGTAATCGTCAAATAGTATCTTTAAATAGTAATGGTTAAATAGTATTTTTGAATAGTAATAGTTAAATAGTATTTTTGAATAGTAACAGTTAAATAGCATATTTGGAATAGTATTTAATTAAATAGTCAGTATAAGTACATATGTATAATTCAAATCCCTATGTTTTCAGATTTTGCATTTTAATGGTATACGTACATGAATAGTAAATACGTACATGTAAAAAAAAATCCCTAAAGTTCTGATATCTGAACAAGTAAGTTTAAGTATCAGTTTTAAAGAAAAAGATCAAGTATCAGTTTTAAAGTAATAGTTAAAGAAGCAGTTTTTAGTGACGGTTCGGGCCACTAAGGGCACAGGACGTCAAAAATAGAATCATGCCCAAACACGTTTTCCACATAAGAAATCCAGCCTAGTATACTGACGGCGGTAAACACCTACCGAGGGGTATGGTCAAGGCAGAACTGACGTGAAACGTTACCATGCTTTCACATATGGATCAATAATGGAGGCCATGGGTTTTGTCTGAAACCCTTTCCCACTCAATATTTTGAAAAACATGCAAGTTTTGAAAAATATATGATCAATATAATTTAAGCGGCATTCACCTATCCTATATGACATGTTATCAAATATGCATGCAATTCATCCATGACATATCACAAAAAAAATAATTGACGGAAAAATAACCAAGCCATGGTCCCATCCTAGAACAAAGAAAATAAAGATTACAAAATTCCATCCAAAGCATTCTTTGGGTCTTGAATTTTGTTTCGTCTTCTTGTATCCATCTTCATGTAGTCTCTCCATTTATTTCTCATTCAAAGAATCATTTAATAAATCAAATTTCAAAAAATTTAAATTTCAAATTCAAATTTTAAATTCGAATTTAAAATTTAAATTTCAAATTAAAAATTTTAAACAATTTAAATTTCATGTGTAATTATATATAATTTCAAAAATTTCAAATTTTCAATTACATATTTTTAAACATGATTAAAAATTAAATCTCAAATTTAAAAATCAAAATTTTTTGTTTTTCGGCCCATAGATCCATGGGGCCTAAAGACGTACAGCCAAAGTGGGTAGCCCCCAGCCCCCGAGGGGCCTGGTAACCCATGCCCTGGGCAGGTGTAGCAGCCCGCCAGCTGCATACCCGGGTAGCCACAGCAGCCCCTGGGAGGCCACGACCACCCTTGGCTGCAGGCACAGCTTGTGATCGTGGGTGGTACAGCCTTGGACAGGGGCTGCCACAACACCATCCTGCCTGAGGGCAGGGGCTGCAACCCCACCAAGGTCGGTGGCCCATCATAAGGGGGCGGTCCTCAATTTTCATGTCATATTCCAATTTACCCATTAGGATCTCTAAAAATTAATTTGAATCCTAATTAAATTGAAATTTTCCACACAAATAAAATTTTTAATTTTCAAATTCAATTTAATTTTGTTGGAAAAATAAATTATGGTCTTCAAACTTTAATCTCCTCCAAGAATAATTACATAAAATCTCCTAAACCGTTTCCAGTGTACAAAATTCTAATCATAAAGATTCTAAGAGACTAAAGAATTAAAATCTATGAGAAAATTACGGTGATTATAAACCGCTCCCATGGTTAATAAAAATTCCTAAATATAATTTTTCTAAATTCTAAGGAACCATAACCGGCATAAAACAAGCATGCTTATAATAATATAAAAAATTAAAATAACCACAAACTACATACATAATTCATGATAATAATATAAAAGAATCCTAGAATGCCACTATCTAAATATTGAATCCATACATAAATAAAAAGAGTAATTAATCGTCTAATTTATTTACATGACATAATCACGAGATGTCTCTGATACAAATTGTAGGAAAAAATTGATAAATATGCACCAGAGTGGCATAGCGGAATTATAAAAATTTTTCAAAGATCGTTAAATATCTCGCGATGCCAGATATAATAAACTAACAATAATAAAACTCATACCTCTATAGGACACCAACTGCAGGTGGAGAATGACCGGAGGGCTTCAACTAATTAGCCTTCTCTACTATTCTCCAATTCTCGAATGGCAGAGTATGTGGGCACTCAGTTCCTCGACCGGTATGCTAGCACTGCTAGTCTTCTTTTAACCACCCAGATCTCTAAAGAACTTATTGTCACAGTGAGTTATACAATAATATGCTTGCTCACCTGAGAGCCTGTGGTCTAAGAGAACTGGAGTGGTAAGACCCTATTTATAGAGGGCATGAGGTGATCCCTTGAATTCGAATTGGACTAGGAGAAGATTTCCTCCCTATCTTTCCTCACAAAATCCAAATTCCCTATAGGCCACAATCATGGGAAGATTCAGCCACCTTAGGGGATTTTGCATTCGAAATTCAAATAGGATTTTAACTTGAATTTTATCTCATCATTATCCACTAAAACTGAATTTTCCCTAGGCCAAGAACAAGGCTAGATTCGACCATCCAAGCGTGAGGAGAATCAAAATTCAAATAAGATTTTCATGCTTAAATTTCCCTTTATCCTTATCCAGCAAAAACCAAAATTTCCTAGGGTAGATTTGCCTTAACTAATTCGGCCATTCTTGATAGATTTAGGATACAAAATTCAAGTAGAATTCAAACAAAATCTTCCTCTTCATTATCCACAAAAAATCTAAAATTTACCTTGTGGAATTATCTTCAACAAATTCAGTTATTATAAGATATTGTGATTCCAAATTTGAATTTCAAATTTCAAAGTTCAAATCTCAAAATTCAAACTTCAAATTCAAATTTCAATTTAAATTTTGAATTCAAATTTCAAATTTAAATTTCAAATTCAAATTTCAAATTTTAAATTTAAATTTCGAATTCAAATTTCAAATTTAAATTTCAAATTCAAAATTTAAATTTCAAATTTCAAAATCCATGAAAAGTTGTATTTCAAATTTTGTCCTCATAGATAATTTTCTACAACTCTAATTCAAACTCAAATAAAATCATGGCAACTTTATTTGGAATTTGAATAATTGTGTACTCTATTACCCAAAACAAAATCTGAATTCAACTGGAGAGAATCTTATCTTCCATCCTTATCCTATGTCTACACCATCTATACACAATCAACTAGCCAATAAGCATACATAGATTAATTTGCCATTCGTTAAGGAATTATGTAAAGCTAGTAGAGGGACCAATTGGACATATATAATCAGGTTCTCATGATTCCATATGATCATCATTCTGTACTGAACAACTCAATCATTATCCAGTTATATACCGTATTATGAAAGCCTGTGACAAGCTATTGTCCAATGACCTAGTCATGTATGCAAAACCCTCATACGATATCCATGATCAGCCTTAGGTCAAAGTCTGTTCAACCTACTGATCAGGCTATCTTAAAGTTCCATTATAGTACCAAATAAGAAAATGATTATTCACCATATGTGAATAAGAAGTCATCTGCCTAGTAGACGACCCAAGGACTTGTCCATTTTCACATCTAGTATAATGCCTTTATGAGGAAACCCATAACTCCTTAATAGAGCTATGATTCTGATATCTGTAAACAAACCCTTCATCGTATACAAATCATGCACCCAACGAATCTGTCTATAAGCTTACTACCTCTGAGACGCTTTAGCCATTGGAATATCAAAGTGCACAAGTCATATACATGAAGTAGTTCATCTACTCAGGATTAAGTTTATTACATAATGAACATCAAAAGCAAATTGATCCACTCATAGCGGACTACATAAATCAATCATACTTTAGTCCCAGTCCAATATGTCACCACCAAGCAATATATCTATGTTTCTACTCAGGAGTCTATACTTTGGACAGTCAAGACAAACCATCTCCACCATGGCTTTAAACAACATAATAGTCTTAACATAAGCTAGATGCTCGGTCTAACCCCATAGACTACAAACCATAATTTAGACTGCTTATTTTAGAACATTGTCTTCTCGTATACAAAAGTCCATTACATGCAACGCTCTAATAGTTTAACACAAACAGTCAACGAACCATATTTGCTCACATTTACTTTAACATGTAAATGGAATAAGTCAAATAACAATGTAATAAATAACTTCTATATAAAATTTTATTATCCAGTTCAAAAAAAATGAAATACATCAAAATATCTTTCATGCTTAGGGCATTTCCTAACAGGATTTTAATTTATTGTCTCTTAGAATTTTTGTACAAGGGAATCGGTGCAGGAAATTTTATATAATTATTCTTAGAGGAGATTGAAGATTGAAGACCATAATTTATTTTTCCCTAAAATTAAAAAGATTAAAATTTTTTTGTGTGGAAAATTCCAATTTAACAAGGATTCAAATTAATTTTTGGAGATCCTAATGAGTAAATCGGAATATGTTATGAAAATCAAGAGATGATCCCTCGGGATAGGCCACTGGCTTTGGTGGGGCTATAGCCCTTACCCTTGGGCAAGATAGGGCTGCAACTGCCACAGCTACGGCTATACTTATAGCTAAGGGTGGCTGTGCCCCACTCCTAGGGGTTGCAGCCCTTGGTTGTAGGCACTGTCTATAGCCTAGCGAGCTATAGGAGCCCCTCTAGGGGCTACAGCTTTTCGCTGTAGGCTTTGCCTACAACTTGGTGGGCTACCAGCCCTCCCCCCGGGAGTTCGAGCTGCCTGCGGTGGCTGTGGGCCTTTGGGCCTGTGGTCTAAAGGGTTGAGGGAAACTTTCAATTTTAAATTTAGAATTTAATTTTAAATTATGTATAAAAGTATGTAAATTCAAATTTTGAAATTACATATTATTATACATTAGATTTAAATTATTTAAAATTTAAATGTTTTCAAAAATTAGAATTTTAAATAATTCTAGAGATGAGAAATAAATGAAGAGGCTACGTGAAGAAAGAAACAAGAAGATGGAGCAAAATTCAAGACCCAAAGAATGCTTTGGATGGAATTTTGTAATCTTTAATTTTTCTTTTTTCTAGGATGGGACCATGGTTGGTTATTTAATTATTCCGTCATATATTTATTCTATGATATGTCATGAATGTATAAATATGTATTGATAGATGATTTGTATGCATATTTGATAGCATGTCATACAGGACAGATGAATGCTACTCAAACTATATTGATCATATATATTTTTCAAAAACTTGCATGTTTTTCAAAATATTGAGTGGGGGAGGGTTTCAAACAAAATCCACGACCTCTATTGTTGATCCATATGTGAAAGCATAGTAACACTTCGCATTAGTTTTACCCTGACCACACCCCTTAGTAGGTGTTTACCACTGCTGGTACATTACGTTAGATCTCTTACGTAGAAAACGTGTTCGGGCATGATTCTACTCATGACCACCCTTTGGTGGCTTGGTAAGATGTGGATCGAACTACATAAACAACAATTATACACTCAAGACTCGTTTAACTATTAACCTTACCTAGAAGCTCTGTTAGCTAAACTGGTGGCTAAAATAAGCGGTTATTAATATATGTCTTAACCTTGGAGGATTTAAGATAATATATATTAATTAGATGGCATCTACGTTCTAACTATTTGGCTCATAACCACCCCTCGATGGCTAGGAGCAATAGGTGCTGAGAATTACCGTTGTAATGCTACATATTTTTTTTTTAAGTTTCATGTAGGAATATACTTGTATGTTTTATTCGCTAAATTTTCATATATTTGCTTGGGTTTTGTAATGGTGCTCTTGTATAATTTTATTTCAGTTCAAAATATCACTGACCCCTTTTATTTCAATACTAAATGAAAACAAATTAAACGGTGATAATTGCAAAGATTGGAAAAGAAATCTGCTAATAGTTCTTTGCTGCCAGAGACACAAGTTCGTACTGGAGGAACCGTGCCCACCTAGTCCCAAACCTGACACACCACTTGAAGAGGGCCCAGTTGCCTATACTTGTTGGAGATAATCCAATAAGACAGCTCGGTGCTACATTCTTGCTAGCATGACAAGTGCTTTACAAAAGCAATATGAGGCTTATCAAATTGCCAGGGAGATCATGGAGAACTTAGAGTACATGTTCAGAAGCCAAGAAAAATTTGCTTGACAGTCTACCATTAGAAGCATCATGAACTCGACACAAAAGGTAGGTAATCTGGTGAAAGACCATATGATCACTCTTATGGGATTATTTACTGTGGCTGCTAAAAACGGTGTTGAGCTAGACTATAACACCTAGATCGAGATGGTGTTTAAAACTCTGTCAAAGGATTTTATTGGGTTTAAAGCCACATACAAGCTAGCAACAACAGAGTTAGGACTCGCTAAACACATGAAGCAACTCCAAGCTTATGAGCATATGATCAAGGATAGGGATGCAGTCCAACCTAGATGAGAGGCCAACTTGGTGGAATCTTCTAAACCATCTGGGAAAAAGAAGAAGTAAAGGGCTTCCAGTTCATCTATTCCTTCAATTTCTAATGGAAAGAAGAACAAGAAGTCTAAGGAGCCTAAAAAGTCTAAGTGCTTGCACTGTGGGAAGGTAGGTCACTTCAAGAAGGCTTATCAGGAATTCTTAGCTGCCAAGAGTAAGAAAGGTAAAGAACTTCACCATTTAAAACTGTGTTTGGTAGAAGAATCTAAAGACACTTAGGTCATTGATTTGAGCTCCACTAATCATGTTTGTATTCCTTTACAGGGGCTTGTGGAAACGAGAAGTCCACATGATAGGAGCCTCTCATTGCAAACTAGAGACAGTAACTTAGTGGTGGCTGAAGCAGTAGGAGACATTTATCTTTATTTTGATCAATTTAAGTTTATTTTACTGAAAGACTATTTTTATGTTCCTAATTTTAGGAGGAACCTTATATCCGCAGCTTGTTTAATAAGAGATTCTTATTCATTTTTTTACTAAAAGAGTTGATATTCACAAAAATAAGTCTTTTATCTATTCTGGATGGATGGATGGGAATCTTTATTTGATCAAACAAAAGATGTACTCACTGCTTAACACCGAATTAACTAATAACACTAAAAGGATGAATGTTTCTCACTCTAACCAAACGTACCTTTGGCACTTAAGACTTGGTAATATTAATTAAGATACGATTCAAAGGTTAGTGAAAGACGGTCTTTTGGAATCTCTGAAGGAGGTATGTCTTCCTCAATGTGAATCTTGTCTTGATGGTAAGATGAATAAGAGGTTTTTTTGGAGCTAAGAGTACTAGGATTTAGGAACTCTTAAAAATTATGCACACCGATGTATATGGCCCCCTGAATGTTGTTGCGTAAGGAGGGTTAGAGTATTATGTCTTTTTTATAGATGATTATTCAAGGTATGGATATGTGTACCTGATACACTGTAAGAGAAAAATATTTGACAAGTTTAAAGAATTTCATGTGGAAATGGAGAAGCAATTGGGTAAATTCATAAAGACACTTCGATCTAATCGAGGTAGCAAATACCTCTCCCATGAATTTCTAGGATATCTTGTAGAGAATGGGATACAATCCCAATTAACTGCACTTGTTACTCTACAATAGAATGATATAGTCGAAAGGAGAAACAAGATCTTGTTGGATATGGTATGGTGTATGATGAATTATTTAATGCTACCATTATCATTCTAGGGATATGCATTATAAAGGACATGCTATATTCTGTACCAAGTTCCAAGGAAATCAATTCCTAAGATTCCGCATGAATTGTGGCATGGCAGGAAGCCCTTCCTTGGACATATGAGAATATGGGACTGCTCGGCACATGTAATAGATGGGGATGTGAAGAAGTTAGAACTAAGATCAGAATTGTACATATTTGTAGTGTATCCTAAGGGAACTAAGTGTTAGGAATGCCTTAAGTATGAAAGATATTTTAATGTATTTCATTTATTTTGAACTGGATAATAAAATTATATTTAGAGGTTATTCATTATATTGCTATATGTCTTCGTTCTATTTACATGTTAGAGTAAATACAAGCAAATATGACTCACTGACTGCTTGTGTTAAATTATTAGAATGTTACATATAATAGACTTTTGTATGCAAGAAGACAACATTTTAAAGTAAGCAGTCTAAACTAAGGTCCGTAGTATATAGGGTTAGACCAAGGATCTAATTTATGTTAAGACTATTATGTTATCTAAAGCCAAATAGGGGATGGTTTGTCTTGACTATCTAGAGCTTTGACTCCTGAGTAAAGACACAAATATATTGCATAACGGTGACATATTAGACTGGGATTAAAGTGTAATTGATCCACATAGTCTGCTTGAGCAGATCATGTCACTTTTGCCATTCATTATGCAATAACCTTAATCTTGAGTAGATGAACTGCTTCATGTATATGACTTGTGTGCTTTGATGTTCTAATAGCTAAAGTGTCTCAGAGGTAATAAGCTTATAGACCGGTTCGTTGGGTATATGACTTGTATACGATAGAGGGTTTGTTTACAGATATTGGAATCATAGCTCTAATAAGGAGTAAAGGGTATCCTCTTAAAGGCATTATACTGGATGTGAAAATAAAAAAGGCCTTGGTTCATCTGCTTGGTAGATGACTTTTTATTCACATATGGTGACTAATCATCTTCTTATTCAGTAGTATAATGGAACTTTAAGATAGCTTGATCAGTGGGTTGATCAGACTTTTACCTGAGGCTGATCATGAATATCATATGAGGGTTTTGCATACATGATAAGGTTATTGGACAATAGCTTATCACAAGTTTTCGTAATACAGTATATAATTAGGAGTTCAATTTCAGATTTATAGTGGTATAACTCTGAAATTAGGGATCATATGATTGAGTTGTTCGATTCAGAACAATGATCACCTAGATTCACAGGAGCCCGGTTATATATGTTCAATTGATCCCCCTATTAGCTCCACAAAATTCCTTAATGGATGGAAAATTGATTAGGGCATACTTTTTAGCTTATTGTCTTGAATTTGGTGAAGAGAAAATCCGGATCACCTTTCCATAGGTTGTAGGTGTTTTCTCAGTGTGTTGGAGGGACAAAATTGTAATTTTGTATTATTTAATAAATAAGATAAATAATTGTTAATATTTATTTTTGGATGATAAGATTTAAATTTCAAATTAATTGTATTTGAATTTCAAATTTGAAATTCAAATAAGTGATTGATTTGAATTTTGATTTGAATTTTGAAAATCTTGTCTTAAAATGAATATTTGAAATTTGAATCCTATTTGAATTTGAATTGAACAAAATTTTGTCCTAGCACAAAGGGAGGTGATGTCCACTTTGGATAAGGGTGGAAGACAAGATTCTCTCCTATTTGAATTTGAATTTTGTTTTGGATAAGAGATTACACAATTATTCGAATTTCAAATAAAGTTGCCATGATTTTATTTGAATTTGAATTGGAGTTATGGAAAATTATCCATGAGGATAAAATTTAAAATTCAAATATTTGTGGAGTTTGAAATTTGAATTTCAAATAATTTGAAATTTAAATTTGAATTTTAAATTTTGAATTTGAAATATGAATTCAAATTTTGAATCACAAACCTAGAATGCAACTGAATTTTTTGTGGATAAATCCACATAAATGGATTCAGTTTTTCTAGTGGATAAGGGAGAGGAAATCTTATTCGAATCCTACTTGAATTTTGAATTCTTCCTTGCACAATTGGTGGTTGATTTTTTTTAGGCTTATCCCTTGGGAGAATCGGTTTTTATGTGGATAAGGAAGAAGAAAAGTTCAAGTTTCAATCCTGTTTGAATTTTGAATCCCTCCCTCACATGATGTAACAGAATTTTCTTCTAGGATATCTCCTAAGTAAGAATCGGTTTTTGTAGATAAGGAAGAGAGGAAATTCAAGTTAAAATCTTGTTTGAACTTTGAATTCTCCTTCTCCTTGGAATGGCCAAATCTAATCATGATCGAGGCCTAGAGGGAATCAGTTTTTGAAAGCCTGGAGGAGATAAAATTCAAGCTAAAAATCTTGTTTGAATTTTGAATCAAGAATCCCATAAGGTGGCTGAATTTGTTCATGCCTTTTTGGCCTAAGGAAGTTCGGATTTTTTGAGGAAAATTGGGAGAGAAAATCTTCTCTTGGTCCAATTCAAAATTCAAGGATCACCTCATGTAAGATTATAAATTATATCACGAGTTATTTAACGATATTTAAAAATTTGTAATTGTACTGTGCAATTTTTTCGAAATTTTCCTATAATTAGTATAAGAGCCAACTCGTGATTATTTCATATACATAGATTGGACAACCATTTTTGTCTCTTTAATATATGGATTTGATATTTAGAAAGTGGCAATCTAAGATTCCTTTATGTTGTTATCATGGATTATATATAAAGTATGTGGTTATTTTATTTATTTTTTAATTATTATAAGTATGCTTAATTTTGCCAATTATGGTTCTTTAGAATTTAGAAAATTTGTATCTAAGTTTTTTTTTTTTTTTTATGTAACCATGGGAGCGGTCTATCATCATCGTAATTTTCCATGGATTTTAATTTATCATCTCTTAGAATTTTTTTGATTAGAATTTTTGTACACCAGAAATGGTATAGGAAATTTTATGTAATTATGCTTGGAGGAGATTGAAGATTAAAGACCATAATTTATTTTTCCTAAAAGTTAAATTTAATTTAAAGATTGAAATTTTTTTGTGTGGAAAATTCCAATTTAATTAAAATTCAAATTAATTTTTTAGAGATCCTAATGAGTAAATTCAAATATGGCATGAAAATCGAGAACTGATCCCTCAGGATAGGCCACCAGCCTTGGTAGGCTGCAACCCCTACCCTTGGGCAGGATAGGGCTGCGATAGCTCCTGTCCAGGGCTACAGCCACCACAGATGCAGGCTTCACTTGCAGCCAGGGGTGGCTGTGCCCCCCTCCCCCCAAGGGGTTGTAGCCCTTGGCTGTAGGCACTATCTGCAGCCTGGTGGGTTGTAGGAGCCCCCCTAGGGGCTGCAATCCTTCACTGCAGGGTTTGCCTATAGCCTGGTGGGCTGCAGCCTGCCAGGCTGCAGCACCCTGGCCATGGGCTACCGCCCTCCCCCCGAGAGTTGTGGCTACAGGTCTTTGGGTCCGCGACCCGACATGTTGCGGGTAATTTCAATTTTAAATTTAGAATTTAATTTTAAATTGTGTATAAACATATGTAAATTCAAATTTTGAAATTACATATTATTCTACATCAGATTTAAATTATTTAAAATTAAATTTTTTTCAAAAATTTGAATTTTAAATAATTCTAGAGATGTGAAATAAATGAAGAGGCTACGTAAAGAAAGAAACAAAAAGATGGAGCAAAATTCAAGACCCAAAGAATGCTTTGGATGGAATTTTATAATCTTTAATTTTTTCTTTTTTCTAGGATGGGACCATGGCTTGGTTAATTATTCCATTATATATTTATTCTATGATATGTCATGAATGTATAAATATGTATTGATAGATAATTTGTAAGCATATTTGATAACATGTCATACAGGACAGATGAATGCTGCTCAAACTATATTGATCATACATATTTTTTTAAAAACTTGCATGTTTTTAGAAATATTGAGTAAGAGAGGGTTCCAAATAAAACCCACAGCCTACATTGTTGATCCATATGTGAAAGCATGGTAACACCTTGCGTTAGTTTTACCATGACCACACCCCTCAATCGGTGTTTACCACTGCTGGTATACTAGGTTGGATCTCTTATGTGAAAAACATGCTCAGACATGATTCTATTCATCACCACCCTTTGGTGGCTTGGTAAGATGTGGATCAAACTACATAAACAATAGTTATACACTCAAGACTTGTTTAACTACTAACTTTACCTAGAAGCTCTGTTAGCTAAATTTATGGCTAAAATAAGCGATTATTAATATATGTCTTAACCTTGGAGGATTTAAGGCAACATATATTAATTGGACGGGGTCCATGTTTTAGCTATTTGGCTCATAACCACCCCTCGGTGGCTTGGGGCAATAGGTGCTGAGAAATACTGTTGCAATGCTACATGTTTTTTTTTTTTTTTATAAGTTTCATGTAAGAATATAGTTGTATGTTTTATTTGCTAAATTTTCATATATTCGCTTAGGCTTTGTAATGATGTTCTTGTATATTTTATTTCAGTTTAAAATGTCACCGACCCCTCTTATTTCAATAGTCAATGAAAACAAATTAAACGGCAATAATTACAAAGATTGGAAAAGAAATCTGCTAATAGTTCTCCGCTATGAGAGACACAAGTTCATGTCGGAGGAACCATGCCTACCTAGTCCCAAACTTGACACACCACTTGAAGACGTCCCAGTTGCCTATACTTGTTAGAGAGAATCCAACAAGATAGCTTAGTGCTACTTTCTTACTAGCATGATGAGTGCTTTACAAAAGTAATATGAGGCTTATCAAGTCGTCAGGGAGATCATGGAAAACTTAGAATATATGTTTAGAGGCTAAGAAAAATTTGCTTAACAGTCTGCCATTAAAAGCATCATGAACTCTAGGCAAAAGGTAGTTACTCTGGTGAAGGATCATATGATTACTTTTATGGGATTCTTTACTCTGGCTACTAAAAAAGGTGTTGAGCTAGACTACAACACCTAGATCGAGATGGTTTTTAAAACTCTATTAAAGGATTTTGTGGGGTTTAAAGCTGCATACAATATGGTGACAATGGAGTTAGGACTCACCGAACTCATGAAGCAACTCCAAGCTTATAACCGCATGATCAAGGATGGGGATGTGGTCTAACCTAGGGGAAAGGCCAACTAGGCGAAATCTTCTAAACCCTCTAGGAAAAAGAAGAAACAAAGGGCTTCCTGTTCATCTATTCCTCCAATTTCTAATGGAAAGAAGAAGAAGATGAACAAGAAGTTTAAGGAGTCTAAAAAGTCTAAGTGCTTCCACTATGGGAAGGTAGGTCACTTCAGGAAGACTTATCAGGAATTCCTAGTTGCCAAAGGCAAAGAAGGTAAAGAACTTCATGTGGGCGACCTGACTAGTTCAAGTCGTCCACTCTCTTTCTTTGCTCTTTGCTTCTTCTTACGTAAATTGCTTTTCTTTTTTATGGTTTAAAAGATCTGTATTTGAAAAAAAAATAGATTTTTTTTCCTTCTTTATACCTTAATGAAAATGTAAGTTCTTTGAAATCGCTCATACATATATATATACTATTTTATATTTCTCAAAATATTTGTGATCTTGTTACATTAAAATACTTAATATAAACATACTTCTAAACTTGTCCCTCTTCTTTACATATACTTGTCTTGCCCTTCTATAGATATATTTACTTATACATTCCTATTATACTTCTTTTAGAGTGGAAAATTCTGCGAAGTGAATCCACAACCTGTCCATAATACCATGGGAATCTGCCTACCAGTCCTTCAGCTCTTTTTTTTTTTTTTTCATAATATAGGTTGTTTACCGTTGTTACCTACATTATAAACAGACTCGTGAGCTAAAACTCGGTATGTATAAACATACATATAAAACGTGCTTCATGCATAACACTTAGGATTAGTCCTCTTATGTGTATCTCTTTCTCACTCTTATGATTTCTTTGTTCTTTTTATTCCATCTTAGTATCTTTCTATTCTTTTCTTCTCTTTTTTTTTTCCTTTATCTTCCACTTGTGAGCCCGTGGTTGGATGTACCTAATGCTTACAAATCAATGGGGGAAAGGGGAGTGACCCACTAATCATCCCCAAGGTCAAACTTTGAACTACTACACTTAGGGTAGCACATTGAGCCATTAACTACCACATTATTGAGGTAGCACCACACACTGGGGTAGAGGCTATTATTAAACCTCACTCTGGAGAGGCCGGTATGCCAACCTTACATTTTTAGTCTTATTATCTTGCTTATCTTTATTTTTCTTTACATCTAGCTTATTATTCTTTTCTGATGTCCTGAGCATGTTAAACTATCATGTCCCAAATATATAACTTATATATAAAAACATAGCTCTATGGTAAGTTAGTTCATGAATAGACATTTAAATGTCTGTACTTACAATAACTATGCTAATGTCCACTTCTTCAATTCCTCCAATATTCCTTTATTGCTTCCCAATTAGATTCCTACAGACTAAATATCGTCTGTTAATTTTCCATTGTCATTTATAAATTTTTCATCTACTTATTTCATCTATATTGTTTTCAAACATTTTATTACTTGTAAGCAATATACGGTCTAATACACACTCGTGTTTATGACCGTATACCTCTCTATCTACTAAAGTCCTTCCTTATATGGCCATGTAACATGGCCGTGTAACCTGTTTATTCTTGCATATGTACATGGTCTAATACACGGCCGTGTCCCTGGCCGTGTAACTCTCGGGTGGTTAATATTCTCACTATATGGCCGTGTAGCCTGCCTGTGTGTCTTACCCGTGTAACCTATTCATTCCTGCATATGTACACAGTCTAATACATGGTCGTGTAACTCTTGATGATTCATATTCTCACTACATGGCCGTGTCCCTGGCCATATGGCCTACCCGTGTATTTTATATATTTCTACATATGTACACGGCCGTGTTTCTGGCCACTTAACTCTCGGATGATTAATATTCTCACTACACGGCAGTGTAGCCTGCCCGTGTGTCTTACCCATGTAACTTGTATATTTCTGTATATGTACACAGCCGGTTACACGGCTGTGTCCTTGGCCATGTAACTTATTCTCACTATATGGCTGTGTAACCTGGGCGTGTTCAAAATTTCTTCTTATTACACACCTGTGTACTAAAGTACACGCCCGTGTACTATACAAAACTTAAATTTTAGCTTAAAAATCTTAGTTATGACCTTTCTAAACCCAAAAATTCATAGCATAAATTTTTTTTAGGCTTTACTATATTTTTATAGTATTATTTCTCGGTTACTCTTTACTAGCCCTCGATGACACTATTTCGATACTTAGTCGTTAATTCTCTTTTTCTTATATTTAGAAGCTCTAAATGGACATTTCACTAATATTTGAAACGTCTGTCATCCTTTTCTCTAACCTAATTTACCAAAGGCTTGGTTTTTTAATCCCCAACCTTATTTTACTGCTTTTTTTTTCCAAAATACCTATTTGTACCATTCTAAAATTTTTGGTAGTAATTTTGCTTAAATTTTTTGGTTCTCGGCGTTTAGGTAACACCTCAAAACCATAGTACCTACCACGTACTAAACTAGAGGCCTAATTTTGCATAAGAAGTATAAACTTTTTACGTAAAATTTCTCATGTAAACCTTAAGAATCAACTTAAACTCCATTCATTTTCTTCTCAACACCCCACGATTCTTTATCAATAAACATGATATCAAAATTTTGTTTTTAAACTTCTTATGCATTCTTTACTTCATTCACATATTAACCTAACTCTCAAAACATAATTAAATCAAAGTTTTAACTTAAGAAACTCAACAATTTTCTCATGCTTTTCACATAGTTTTCACCTTAAAAATCACCATCAAACTTTATTTTTTAGCTGCCTAATCCTTTCTTTTCTTTCATTACTTAACAACATAATTTCTTAAGACCAAAAATCAACATAACCAAAATCTTAGAATTCATCCCAAAAAAATCTACATTATAGTCACTATTTCCTCTTCAAAATTTCAAAGAAAACTTGAAAATTTAAAGCTTACCTCACAACTAGTAATGACTTGAGCTTGGGGTGAAATTTAGGTGAGAAACTTTGAAGAAAAACTTGGCTAAATGGGGTGGAGAGGTCACGGCAGCAAGGGGCTGAAAGGACTGAATTTTTGCTAAAAATTTTTCTAGTTTCTTAAGCATGAAACCGACTTATATGGTAGCTAAAAGATGGAAGGTTTAGTTACAAAAATTCTAGGGACCTTTTGGCAACTTTTTAGGGTCAAAACATAATTTCCTAAACTTTTTTTTTTTTTTCAGATTTTTATCCCACCAAACCATCCTTATCCACAATATTTATCCTAATTTCCTTAAATTTACCACATACTATTTTGGCACAATCTTGGCCTTTAATCTAAGATTACTTTAAATCTAAACCTTTGGATTTGCTTAATTCTTTCCATGCTAATTACTTTCTTATTTATTACATCATGCATGTGACATCATACATGACATCACTTAATTAATATAGTGGTCAAAGTTTAACCAAAAGTCAAATAGAATAAAATTTTACCAAAATCGCGTAGGCAGGTTTCTGGGGCCTTCCACATGATCGGTTTGCCTTATTTCACTGTGGTTTGGCTGAAAATCAAAACCCTAATTTTTTGTCTTTTAGTGGACTTGGTTTACCTAAGGTAATCTCTTGGGGTTTTTAGTTCCAAAAAGGCATCATCATTTTTTTGAAAATGATGAAATTTCTCAGGAAACATACCGGAGGACTTACCTAGCCATCCGTGCTATCAGTTTGATCTAACTTAATCTCGAAAATCTTAAAAACCCTAAAACACTTATCTTGTCTTATCTTTGCTTTGTCTTTCTATTTCTTATATCTATCTTTTTCGGATATCGAAACCACTCCATTTTGAGTGTTTTGGTCCGAAATCACTTTCTTAATCATGAACATTATTCTTTGATCATTTTTTTGAAGATTTCAAATTCTCTAAAACATTTATTTATTTCTATTAACACTATCATTTGTTTATTCGCAAATACTGTGTTTTTTTACATTTACATTTATAGAAAATTTCCAAAAACCCTAACTTAATTCTAGGTAACACTGTTGAGATTCTCTGGTCCATCACACTTTACCATTTAGAAGCATGTTTGGTGGAAAAATCTAAAGACACTTAGGTTATTAATTTGGGCTCCACGAATCATGTTTGTATTTCTTTGCAGGGGTTCATGGAAATGAGAAGTCTACATAATAAGAGCCTTTTATTGTAAACTGGAGACAGTAGCTTAGTGGTGGCTAAAGCAGTAAAAGACATTATATCTTTATTTTGATCAAATTAAGTTTATTTTACTGAAAGACTGTTTTTATGTTCCTAATTTTAGGAGGAACCTTATATCGGTAGCTTGTTTAATAAGAGATTCTTATTCATTTTTTTACTAAAAGAGTTGATATTCACAAAAATAAGTCTTTTATCTATTCTAGATGGATGGATAGGAACCTTTATTTGATCAAACCAAAGTTGTACTCACTACTTAACACTGAATTAACTAATAACTCCAAAAGGATTAATGTTTCTCATTCTAATAAGACGTACCTTTGGCACTTAAGACTTGGTCATATTAATCAGGATAGGATTCAAAAGTGGGTGAAAGACGGCTTTTTGGAATCTCTGAAGGAGGTATGTCTTCCTCAATATGAATCTTGTCATGATGGTAAGATGAATAAGAGTTTTTTTTATAGCTAAGAGTACTAGGGCTTAGGAACTCTTAGAAATTGTGCATACCGATGTATGTGGCTCCATGAATATCGTTGCATGAGGAGGGTTCGAGTATTATGTCTCTTTTATAGATGATTACTCAAGGTATGGATATGTGTACCTGATGCACCGCAAGAGCAAAATACTTGACAAGTTTAAAGAATTTCATGTGGAAGTGGAGAAGCAATCGGGTTAATCCATAAAGACACTTCAATCTGATCAAGGTGGCAAATAACTCTCCTATGAATTTTTAGGACATCTTGTAAAGAATAAGATACTATCCCAATTGACTATACCTGGTACTCCACAGCAGAATAATGTAGCCAAAAGGAGAAACAGGACTTTGTTGGATATGGTATGATCCATGATAAGTTATTCAATGCTACCGTTATCATTCTTAGGATATGCATTACAAACGACATGCTATATTTTGATCCAATTTCTAAACAAATCAATTCCTAGGACTCCATATGAATTGTAATGTGGCAGGAAGCGCTCCCTTGGACATATGAGAATATGGGGCTGCCCAGCATATATATTGGATGGGAATGCAAAAAAGTTGGAATCGCGATTGGAATTATGCATGTTTGTAGAGTATCTTAAGGGAACAAAAGGAGGTCTATTTTATAACCTGAAAGAACAAAAAGTCATTGTTTCAACCTATACAACATTCGTGGAGGAGAGTCAGATGAACGACTTTAAGCCTAGAAGTAAAGTGGTGCTAGAGGAGTTATCAGGTGGTTAAACTACTCCTCAAGTTTTGATCTTGGATGCAAGTTCGGCTTTTAGTGAAAGTCCTGCAGACAATCAACAGTTTAGGGTATTTTATCATAGTATGAGGTTTTAAGGAAACCTAATTTCTTCATATATGATATTGAGGTATACCAGGCACTTAAGACTTGGTCATATTAATTAAGTTTGGATTCAAAGATTGGTGAAAGATAGTCCTTTGGAAACTTTGAAAGCGATACGTTTTCCTCAATGTGAGTCTTGTCTTGAGGGTAAGATGACCAAGAGGTCTTTTGGAGTAATGTGTACTAGGGCTTAGGAACTCTTAGAAATTGTGCATACCGATGTATGTAGCCCTATGAACGTTGTTACATGTGGAGGGTTTGAGTATTATATCTCCTTTATAGACGATTACTGAAAGTATGGATGTGTACCTAATGCACCGCAAGAGCAAAACCTTTAACAAGTTCAAAGAGTATTGTGCAGAAATGGAGAAGTAATTGGGTAAATTCATAAAGATACTTTGATCTGATCGAGGTGGTGAATACTTCCCCGATAAATTTCTAGGACATCTTATAGAGAATAGGATACTATCCCAATTAACTGCACCTAGTACTCCACAACATAATGGTATAGCTGAAAGGAGAAACAAGACCTTATTGGATATGATACGGTCCATGATGAGTTATTCAATACTACCATTATCATTCTAGGGATATGCATTACAAGCGACATGCTATATTCTGAATCGATTTCTAAGTAAATCAATTCCTAAGATTCTGTATGAATTGTGGTGAGGCAAGAGGCCCTCCTTTGCATATATGAGAAAATAGGGCTACCTGCCATACGTACTAGATAGGGATTCTAAGAAGTTAGAACCAGAATTAGAATTGTGCATGTTTGTGGGGTATTCTAAGAGAACTAAGTGAGGTCTGTTCTATAACCTAAAGGAATAAAAAATCATTATTTCAAACCGTGTGACATTCCTAGAGGAGAGTCAAATGAATGACTTTAAGCCTCGAAGTAAAGTGGTGCTAGTGGAAGATCGAGTTCTAGTGAATGATCTACAGACAATCAATAGTTTAGGTGTTTTGTCGTAGGCCAAAGCTCATGAACGTGATGATGATCTAGTCACTTATGATGAAGCTATAAATGATGTTGATTCAAAATTTTGGAAAGCCATGAACAATAAGATGGATTCTATGAAGTTTAACTTTATTTAGGAACTTGTGGACCTATTGAGTGGGATCAAACCTTTTTGTCTGTTGTAATGCTGAAGTCCATTCACATTCTTCTATCAGTTGCTATGGCTCTCGATTACAAGATCTAGCAAATGGATGTCAAGACAACATTCTTGAATGGTAATCTTGAGGAAAGTATCTACATGGTACAGCCCAAAGGGTTCATGGTAAAATATGAAGAGAGAAAAGTTTGCAAGTTGCTTAGATCCATTTATGAATTAAAGCAAGCATTCTACTCATGGAACCAAAGGTTTGATCAAGCGATCAAGACATTTGGTTTTGAGCAAAATATAGATGAACCTTATGTTTATAAACGTATTAAAGATGAAAAAGTGGTCTTTTTGGTGCTCTATGTCGAAGATATACTACTCATTGGAATGATGTAAGGAACTTATCATCAGTCAAACTTTGGTTACACCAACAGTTTGATATGAAGGAATTGAGAGAAGCTAATTATGTTCTAAGCATTCGTCTCTTCAGAGATAGAAAGTGTTAGGAAATGCCCTAAACATTAGAGACATTTTGATGTATTTATTTTGAACTGGATAATAAAATTATATATATAGAGGTTATTCATTACATTGCTATCTATCCTCGTCTTATTTACATGTTAAAGTAAATGTAAGCAAATATGGCTCCCTGACTGCTTGTGTTAAACTGTTAGAACGTTGCATGCAATGGACTTTTGTATGCGAGAAGACAATGTTCTAAAGTTAACGGTCTAAACTATGGTCTGTAGTCTATGGGGTTAGACCGAGCATCTAATTCATGTTAAGACTATTATGTTGTCTAAAGCCTTGGAGGGGACAGTTTGTCTTGACTGTCTGGAGCTGGACTCCCAAGTAGAGACGTAGATATGTTGCTTGGTGGTGACATATTAGATTAGGACTAAAGCGTGATTGATCTACGAAGTCCACTTTGAGTGGATCGATCTGCTTTTGACGTTCATTATGCAGTAACCTTAATCCTGAGTAAAAGGACAGCTTCATGTATATGACTTGTGTACTTTGATGTTCCAATGACTAAAGCGTCTCAGAGGTAGTAAGCTTATAGACTGGTTCGTTGGGTGCATGACTTGTATACGATGAAGGGTTTGTTTACAGATATCGGAATCATAGCTCTAATGAGGAGTTAAGGGTATCCTCTTAAAGGCATTATACTGAATGTGAAAATGGACAAGGCCTTAGGTCGTCTTCTGGGCAGATGACTTCTTATTCACATATGGTGAATAATCATTTTCTTTATTCGGTAGTATAATGGAACTTTAAGATAGCCTGATCAGTAGGATTAAATGGACTTTGGCCTACGGCTGATCATGGATATCATATAAGGGTTCTGCATACATGACAAGGTCATTGGACGATAACTTGTCACAGGCTTACGTAATACGGTATATAATTGGGAGTTCAGTTTCAGGTTTATAGTGGTGTGACTCTGAAACTAGTGATCATATGATTGAGTTGTTCGGTAAAGAATAATGATCATATGGATCTGCGGGAGCTCGATTATATATGTCCAATCAGTCCCTCTACTAGCTCCACATAATTCCTTAACGTTTGGCAAATTTATTTGTGTATGCTATTGGCTGGTTTATTATGCATGGATGGTGATGACACAGGATTAGGATGGTAGACAAGATTCTCTCCAGTTGGATTTAGATTTTGTTTTAGATAATAGAGTACACAATTATTCGAACTCCAAATAAAGTTGCCATGATTTTATTTGAGATTGGATTGGAGTTGTAGAAAATTATCTATGAGAACAAGAAATTGAAACACAACTATTTTGTGGATTTTGAAATTTGAATTTTGAAATTTGAATTTAAAATTTGAATTTGAAATTTGAATTTGAAATTTGAATTTGAAATTTAAATTTGAAATTTGAAATTTGAAATTTGAATTTGAAATTCGAATTTGAAATTTGAAATTCAAATTTTGAATCACAGTCCAAGTGGGATTCGAATTTGTTGTGGAAAATCCACAAGGTTTGAAATTCGAATTTGAGTTGGATTTGGAGAGGATAATCTTGCTAGAATCCTACTTGAATTTTGAATCCAAATCCTAGCAAAAGGTGGACGAAATTTTGAGGATAATCCTCAATAGAATTTTGATTTTTGTGGATAAGGTTCAAGGGAAAAATTCAAGTTTCAATCCCAGTTGAATTTGGATTCTCTCCTCTCTGAAAAGTGACCGAATTTTTGGAGTGTATCTCCTAGGAAAATTTGGTTATTTTGGATAAGGATGAGATAAGATTCAAGCTTGAAAATCCTAGTGGAATTTTGATTCTTCCTTATCCTAAAAGTGGCCGAATTTGTGGAAGAGATTTTCTCCTAGGAATCTCGGATTTTTTGGTTGAAAAAGGGGAGATAAAATTCTAGTTAAAATCTTATTTAGATTTGGATTGGATTTATCCATAATGGTCGAATTTTATTGTTGAGATTCTCCCATAGAAAATTCAGATTTTATGGTTATGGATAAGGGAGAATATCTTTTCCTAATCCAATTCAAATTCAGAGAATCACCTCATGTAGGTTTATAAATAGAGGTCCTGCCACTCCAGTTCTCTCAGACCACAGACTCTCAGGTGAGCAGGCTTATTGTTGCATAGCTCATCATGACAATAAGTTCTTTAGAGATCTGGGTGGTCAGAAGAGGACTAGCAGTGCTAGCATACCGATCGAGGTTCAGAGTGCCCACACACTCAGCCATTCGGGAATTAGAGAATAGTAGAGAAGGCTAGTTGGTTGAAGCCTCCGGTCATTCTCCTCCTGCAGATTGGTGTCCTTGAGGTATGAGTTTTAATTGTTGTTGATTTATTGTATATGGCATCATGAGATATTTAACGATCTAAAAATTTTTATTGTTCCGCTGCGCCACTGTGATACGTTTTTACCGATTTATTTTCCTACAATTGGTATCAGAGCCATCTCATGACTATGCCATATACATAAATTAGACAATTACTTAGTCTTTTTATTTATGTATGGATTTGATATTTAAAGAGTGGCATTTTAGGGTTCCTTTATGTTGTTATCATGGATTATGTATAAAGTATGTGGTTATTTTAATTTTCTGAATTATTATAAGCATGCTTGTTTATACCGGTTATGGTTCCTTAGAATTTAGAAAAATTGTATCTAGGAATTTTTATGTAACCATGAGAGCAGTTTATTAACACTGTAATTTTCCCATGGATTTTAATTTTTGTCTCTTAGAATTTTTATGGTTAGAATTTTTGTACACCGGAAACGGTTTAGGAAATTTTATGTAATTATTCTTGGAGGAGATTGAAGATTGAAGACCGTAATTTATTTTTTGACCAAAAGTTAAATTTGATTTAAAGGTTGAAATTTTGATTGTGTAGAAAATTTCAATTTAATTGGGATTCAAATTAATTTTTGGAGATCCTAATAGGTAAATTGGAATATGGCATGAAAATCGAGACACGACCCCTCGGGATAGGCCTACCGGCCTTGGTGGGGCTACAGCCCCTGCCCTCAGGTAGGATGGGGCTGTGGCAGCCCCTGAGCAGACCAACACCACCCACGGCCGCAGGCTTGGCTTGCAGCCGAGGGTGGCCGTGGCCTGCCCAAGGCTGGCCGCAGCCTGGTCATGCAGCCTATGGCTGCAAGCGTTGCCTGCAGCCTGCCGGCTGCTGCGCCCAGCCTGGGCATGCAGGTTGGCACTGCAGGCTTGGCCTGCAGCCTGGCAAGGTTGCACATAGGGGGTAGCCGTGGGCTACCAGCCCCTTTGGGGCTGGTGGCTGCCCACGGCGGCTGTCGCCTTCGAGGGCGGTGGTGCGACGGTTGAAAAATCGAAAAATTTTGATTTTTAAATTTGAGATTTAATTTTGAATCATGTTTAAAAATATGTAATTGAAAATTTGATATTTTTTGAAATTACATATTATTACACATGATGTTTAAAATTGTTTAAAATTTAAATTTGAAATTTAAATTTGAAATTCAAATTTGGAATTTGAATTTGAAATTTAAATTTTTGGAGATTTAAATTTTAAATAATTTTTGGGATGAGAAATAAATGGAGAGGCTACATAAAGATGGATACAAGAAGACGGAACAAAATTCAAGACCCAAAGAATGCTTTGGATGAAATTTTGTAATATTTATTTTCTTTGTTCTAGGATGGAACCATGGCTTGGTTATTCTATCAATTAATTTTTCTGTGATATGTCATGGATGTATAAATATGTATTGATGGATGTTTTATATGCATATTTGATAACATGTCATATAGGATAGGTGAGTGCCGCTCATACTATATTGATCATACATAATTTTTCAAAAACTTGCATGTTTTTCAAAATATTGAGTGGGAGAGGGTTTCAAACAAAACCCACGACCTCCATTGTTGATCCATATGTAAAAGCATGGTAACGCCTCGGGTCAGTTCTGCCCTGACCACACCCCTCGATAGGTGTTTACCGCCGCCGGTATACTAGATTGGATCTCCTATGTGGAAAACATGTTCGGGTACGATCCTATTCATGACCACCCCTCGGTGGATTGGTAGGACATGGATCGGGCTACGTAAACAATAGTTATACACTCAAGACTCGTTTAGTTATTAACCTTCCCTAGAAGCTCTGTTAACTAAACTGGTGACCAAATAAGCGGTTATTAATATATGTCTTAACCTTGGAGGATTTAAGGTAACATATATTAATTGGACGGGGTCCATGTTCCGGTTATTTGTTTTCATGACCACCCCTCGGTGGCTTGGGGCAATAGGTGCTGAGAATTACTGTTGCAATGCTACATGTTTTTTCAAGTTTCATGTAGGAACATATTTGTATGTTTTATTTGCTAAATTTTCTGTATATTTGCTTGGGCTTTGTAATGATGTCTAGTATAATTTTATTTCAGTTCAAAATGTCACCGACACCTCTCATTTCAATACTTACTGAGAATAAACTGAATGGCGATAATTATAAAGATTGGAAAAGAAATCTATTAATAGTTCTCGGCTGCGAGAGACACAAGTTCGTACTGGACGAACCATGCCCACCAGGGCCAAAACCTAACACACCGCTTGAGGAAGTCCCAGTTGCCTATACTCGTTGGAGAGAATCTAATGATATAGCTCGATGCTACATCCTTGCTAGTATGACGAGTGCTTTACAAAAGCAGCATGAGACTTATCAGGTTGCTAGGGAGATCATGGACAATCTGGAGGACATGTTCGGAGGCCAAGAAAAATTGGTTTGACAGTCCGCTATCACCAGCATTATGAACTCTAAGCAAAAAGCGGGTACTCCGGTGAAGGACTATATGATCACTCTAATGGAATTCTTCGCTGAGGTTGCCGAAAACGGTGCTGAGTTGGACTACAACACCCAGATCGAGATGGTGTTCAAGACTCTGTCTAAAGATTTTGTAGGGTTTAAGGTCGCATATAATCTGGCGACAAAGGAGTTAGGATTAACCGAGCTCATGAAGCAACTATAGGCTTATGAGCGGATGATCAGGGATGAGGATGCGGTCTGACTCAAAGGTGAGGCCAATTTGGCAGAATCTTCCAATCCCTCACGGAAGAGGAAGGGGCCAAATAAGAAGCAAGCGGCTTTCAGTTCTTCTAATCCTCCTGTCTCAGATGGGAAGAAGAAGAAGAAGAACAAGAAGCCCAGGGACCCTAAAAAGTCCAAGTGCTTCCGTTGTGGGAAGGTAGGTCACTTCAAGAAGGCTTGCCGGGAAATCCTAGCCGCCAAGGGCAAGGAAGGTAAGGAACTTCTTTACTTAGAAGCATGTTTGGTGGAAGAATCGAAAGACACTTAGGTCATTGATTCGGGCACCACTAATCATGTTTGTGTTTCTATGCAGGGGTTCGTGGAAACGAGAAGTCTACATGATAGGAGCCTCTCGTTGCAAACTAGGGACGGTAGCTTGGTAGTGGCTGAAGCAGTGGGAGATGTTTACCTTTATTTTGATCAATTTAGGTTTATTTTATTAAAAGACTGTTTTTATGTTCCTAATTTTAGGAGGAACCTTATATCGGTAGCTTGTTTAATAAAGGATTCTTATTCAGTTTCTTTTAGTAAAAGAGTTGATATTCGTAGAAATAAGTCTTTTATCTGTTCTGGATGGATGGATGGAAACCTATATTTGATCAAACCAAAGATGTACTCACTGCTTGACATTGAATTAATTGATAACTCTAAAAGGTTGAAAGTTTCTCACTCTAACAAGGCGTATCTTTGGCATTTAAGACTTGGTCATATTAATCAGGATAGGATTCAAAGATTGATGAAAGACGGTCCTCTAGAATCTCTGGAGGAGGTACGTCTTCCCCAATGTGAGTCTTGTCTAGAGGGTAAGATGACTAAGAGGTCTTTTAGAGCTAAGGGTACAAGGGCTCAGGAGCTCTTAGAAATTGTGCACACTGACGTATGTGGCCCCATGAACGTCACAGCACGAGGAGGGTTCGAGTATTATATCTCTTTTATAGATGATTACTCGAGGTATGGATATGTGTATCTGATGCACCGCAAGAGCGAAACCTTTGACAAGTTCAAAGAGTATCGTGTGGAAGTGGAAAAGCAATTGGATAAATCCATAAAGACACTTCGATTTGATCGAGGTGGCGAATACCTCTCCGATAAATTTCGAGGACATCTTGTAGAGAACGGGATATTATCCCAATTGACTGCACCTGGTACTCCACAACAGAATGGTGTAGCTGAAAGGAGAAACAGAACCTTATTGGATATGGTACGGTCCATGATGAGTTATTCAACGCTGCCATTATCATTTTGGGGATATGCTTTACAAACGGCGTGCTATATTCTGAACCAGGTTCCGAGCAAATCAATTCCCAGAACTCCGTATGAATTGTGGCGTGGCAGGAAGCCCTCCCTTGGACATATAAGAATATGGGGCTGCCCGGCGTATGTACTGGATGGGGATGCGAAGAAGTTGGAACCAAGATCAGAATTGTGCATGTTTGTAGGGTATCCAAAAGGAACTAAAGGAGGTCTGTTCTATAACCCGAAGGAACAAAAGGTCATTGTCTCAACCCATACGACATTCTTGGAGGAAAGTCACATAAATGACTTTAAGCCTCGAAGCAAAGTGGTGCTAGAGGAGTTATCGGGTGAAAGAACTGCTCCATAGATTTCGGTCTTGGACGCAAGTCCGAGTTCCAGTGAAAGACCTGCAGATGATCAACAATTTGGGGTGCCTCGTCTTAGTGGGAGGGTTTCGAAGAAACCTAATTTCTTCATGTATGATGCTGAGATATACTAGGCCGAGGCTCATGAGCATGAGGATGATCCGGTCACCTACGATGAAGCTATAAATGATGTTGATTCTAAATCTTGGAAACAGGCTATGAACAATGAGATGGATTCTATGAAATCCAACTCTGTTTGGGAACTTGTAGATTTGCCGGATGGGATAAAACCCATTGGATGCAAATGGGTCTAAAAAAGAAAGAAGGATGAAGAAGGGAGAGTGGAAACTTTCAAAGCTAGACTGGTTGCAAATGGATACACGCAAAATGCTGGAATCGATTACGATGAAACCTTTTCGCCTGTTGCTATGCTGAAGTCTATCCGTATTCTTCTGTCCAATGCTGCGGCTCTCGATTACGAGATCTGGCAAATGGATGTCAAGACGGCATTCTTGAATGGCCATCTTGAAGAGTGTATCTATATGATACAGCCCGGAGGGTTCGTAGCGAAAGGCCAAGAAAGGAAAGTCTGCAAGTTGCTTAGATCCATTTATGGATTAAAGCAAGCATCCCGCTCATGGAACCAGAGGTTTGATCAAGCGATTAAGACATTTGGTTTTGAGTAGAATATCGATGAACCCTGTGTTTATAAACGTATTAAGGATGGAAAAGTGGTCTTTCTGATACTCTATGTCGATGATATACTACTCATTGGGAATGATGTAGGGAACTTATCATCGGTCAAGCTTTGGTTACACCAACAGTTTGACATGAAGGACTTGGGAGAAGCTAATTATGTTCTAAGCATTCGTCTCTTCAGAGATCGAAAGAACAAAATGATAGCGTTATCCCAAGCTTCATACATAGATAAAATAATTGACAAATATGCAATGCAGGAGGCAAAGAAAGGCTCACAACCTTCTATTGCCGGTCTAACTCTTTCATTGGATGACTGTCCCAAGACATCGGAAGAAAGAGAGCGTATGAGTAAGGTCCCTTATGCATCCGCTGTGGGTAGCCTTATGTACACTATGCTTTGCACTCGCTCGGATATATGTTTTGCAGTAGGTATGGTGAGTCGATATCAAGCAAATCCTGGAACCAAGCATTGGCAAGCAGTAAAGCATATACTCAAGTATCTTAAGAGAATAAGGGATTATATGCTGATGTATTCTGGAGGGGACCTAACACCCGTAGAATACATGGACTCAGACTTCCAGACTTATAAGGATTTGAGGAAGTCGACATTAGAGGGCATATGGAGACAAGATAAGTGGATGTATGTAAGATCGCATTCGAGGACAACATCGTCGATCCCTTTACTAAGACTATGGCAACTAGAAGCTTTGAGAGGCACGTAGAGGCGATGGGGATGCGTAACATGGCACATCTGCTGGCTTAGGGCAAGTGGGAGATTGTTAGAAAATTCCCTAAGCATTAGAGATATTTTGATGTATTTATTTTGAACTGGATAATAAAATTATATATATAGAGGTTATTCATTATATTGCTATCTGTTCTCGTCTTATTTACATGTTAAAGTAAATGTAAGAAAATATGGCTCCCTGACTGCTTGTGTTAAACTGTTAGAACGTTGCATGCAATGGACTTTTGTAAGCGAGAAGACAATGTTCTAAAGTTAACGGTCTAAACTATGGTCTGTAGTCTATGGGGTTAGACCGAGCATCTAACTCATGTTAAGACTATTATGTTGTCTAAAGCCTGAGAGGGGACGGTTTGTCTTGACTGTCTGGAGCTGGACTCCCAAGTAGAGACATAGATATGTTGCTTGGTGGTGACATATTAGACTAGGACTAAAGCGTGATTGATCTATGAAGTCCGCTTTGAGTGGATCGATCTGCTTTTGACGTTCATTATGCAGTAACCTTAATCCTGAGTAAAAGGACAGCTTTATGTATATGACTTGTGTACTTTGATGTTCCAATGGCTAAAGCGTCTCAGAGGTAGTAAGCTTATAGACCGGTTCGTTGAGTGCATGACTTATATACGATGAAGGGTTCGTTTACAGATATCGGAATCATAGCTCTAATGAGGAGTTAACGGTATCCTCTTAAAGGCATTATACTGAATGTGAAAATGGACAAGGCCTTGGGTCGTCTGCTGGGCGAATGACTTCTTATTCACATATGGTGAATAATCATTTTCTTTATTCGGTAGTATAATGGAACTTTAAGATAGCCTGATCAGTAGGATTAAACAGACTTTGGCCTAAGGATGATCATGGATATCATATGAGGGTTCTGCATACATGACAAGGTCACTGGACGATAGCTTGTCACAGGCGTACGTAATACGGTATATGATTGTGAGTTCAGTTTCAGGTTTATAGTGGTGTGACTCTGAAACTAGTGATCATATGATTGAGTTGTTCGGTAAAGAATGATGATCATATGGATTTGTGGGAGCCCGATTATATATGTCCAATCAATCCCTCTACTAGCTCTACATAATTCCTTAACGTTTGGCAAATTGATTTGTGTATGCTATTGGCTGGTTTATTATGCATGGATGGTGATGACACAGGATTAGGATGGTAGACAAGATTCTCTCCATTTGGATTCAGATTTTGTTTTGGATAATAGAGTACACAATTATTCGAACTCCAAATAAAGTTGCCATGATTTTATTTGAGATTGGATTGGAGTTGTAGAAAATTATCCATGAGAACAAGAAATTGAAACACAACTGTTTTGTGGATTTTGAAATTTGAATTTTGAAATTTGAAATTTGAATTTTGAATTTGAAATTTGAATTTGAAATTTGAATTTGAAATTTGAAATTTGAAATTTGAAATTTGAAATTTGAAATTCGAATTTGAAATTCGAATTTGAAATTTGAAATTCAAATTTTGAATCACAGTCCAAGTGGGATTCGAATTTGTTGTGAAAAATCCACAAGGTTTGAAATTCGAATTTGAGTTGGATTTGGAGAGGATAATCTTGTTAGAATCCTACTTGAATTTTGAATCCAAATCCTAGCAAAAGGTGGACGAAATTTTGAGGATAATCCTCAATAGAATTTCGGTTTTTGTGGATAGGTTCAAGAGAAAAATTCAAGTTTCAATCCCAGTTGAATTTGGATTCTCTCCTCCCTGAAAAGTGACTGAATTTTTGGAGTGTATCTCCTAGGAAAATTCGGTTATTTTGGATAAGGATGAGATAAGATTCAAGCTTGAAAATCCTAGTGGAATTTTGATTCTTCCTTATCCTAAAAGTGGCCTAATTTGTGGAAGAGATTTTCTCCTAGGAATTTCGAATTTTTTGGTTGAAAAAGGGGAGATAAAATTCTAGTTAAAATCTTATTTAGATTTGGATTGGATTTATCCATAATGGCCGAATTTTATTGTTGAGATTCTCCTATAGAAAATTCAGATTTTATGGTTATGGATAAGGGAGAATATCTTTTCCTAATCCAATTCAAATTCAGAGAATCACCTCATGCAGGTCTATAAATAGAGGTCCTGCCACTCCAGTTCTCTCAAACCACAGACTCTCAGGTGAGTAGGCTTATTGTTGCACAGCTCATCGTGACAATAAGTTCTTTAGAGATCTGGGTGGTCAGAAGAAGACTAGCAGTGCTAGCATACCGATCGAGGTTCAGAGTGCCCACATACTCAACCATTCGGGAATTGGAGAATAGTAGAGAAGGCTAGTTGGTTAAAGCCTCTGGCCATTCTCCTCCTGCAGATTGGCATCCTTGAGGTATGAGTTTTAATTATTGTTGATTTATTGTATATGGCATCATGAGATATTTAACGATCTAAAAATTTTTATTGTTCTGCTGCGCCACTCTGATACGTTTTTACCGATTTATTTTCCTACAGAAAGAACAAAATAATACATTATCCCAGGCTTCATACATGCAAGAAGCAAAGAAAGGTTCACAGCCTTCTATTGCTAGACTAACTCTTTCATTGAATGACTGTCCCAAGACATTGGAAGAAAGAGAGCGTATGAGTCAGGTCCCTTATGCATTTGCTATGGGTAACCTTATGTACTCTATGCTTTGTACTCACCTGGATATTTATTTTGTAGTAGGTATGGTGAGTCGAAATCAATCGAATTCTGAAATCAAGCACTGGCAAGCCATGAAGCATATGTATCTTAAGAGAACAAGGGATTATATGCTAATATATTCTAGAGGGGACCTAACACCCATAGGATACATAGACTCAGATTTCTAGACTTGTAAGGATTCAAGGAAGTCAAATTTAGTATCAGTGTTTCTACTCGGAGGAAGTGCCATTATATGGAGGAGTATGAAATAGGGTTACACTACTTACTTTACAATAGAAGCTGAATATGTGGTTGCAGCTAAGGTATCTAAAGAAATAGTTTAACTCTGCAAGTTTTTTAGAGACCTTGAGGTCATTCCAAATGCTGATAAACCTACCACACTCTATTATGATAATAGCGTGGTGATTGCCAACATAAGGGAATCTAGGCACCATAAGAGGACAAAGCACATAGATCGGAGATACCATATAATAAGAGGGCATGTGGAGGCAAGACTAGTAAACATATGTAAGGTCGCATCCGAGGACAACATTACCGACCCCTTTACTAAGACTTTAGGAGCTAAAAGCTTTGAAGGGCATGTTAAGGTGATGGGGATGCAAAACATGGCACATCTACTGGCATAGAGCAAGTGAGAGATTGTTAAGAGTGTCCTAAGCTGAAAAGACATTTTTGGTGTATTTCGTTACTTTGAACTAGATAATAAAATTATATTTAAAGATTATTCATTACACTGCTGTATGTCCTCATTCTATTCACTTGTTAAAGTAAATGGAAGTAAATATGACTCACTAATTGCTTATGTTAAACTGTTAGAATATTGCATACAATGGACTATTGTATGCGAGAAAACAACATTCTAAACCAAGTAGTCTAAACAATGGTCTGTAGTTTATGGGGTTAGACTGAGCATCTAACTCATGTTAAGACTATTACGTTGTCTAAAGCCAATTAGGGGATAGTTTGTCTTGACTGTCCAGAGCATTGACTCTTGAGTAGAGATATAGACATGTTGCTTAGTGTTGACAAATTGGACCAAGATTAAAGTATAATTGATCTGCGTAGTTCACTTAAGTAGATCATGTCACTTTTGACGTTCATTATGCAATAACGTTAATTTTGAGTAGATGAATTGCTTCATATATATAACTTGTGTACTTTGATATTTCAATGGCTAAAGTGTCTCGTAGGTAGTAAGCTTATAGGCAAGTTCATTGGGTACATGACTTGTATACGATGGAGGGTTTATTTACAGATATTGAAATCATAGTTCTAATGAGAAATAAAGGGTATCCTCTTAAAGGCATTATACTGGATGTGAAAATGGACAAGGCCTTGGGTCTTCTGCTGGACAGATGACCTTTTATTCACATATGGTGAATAATCAATTTCTTATTCGGTAGTATAATGGAACCTTAAGATAGCTTGATCAGTAGATTGAACGGACTGTGACCAAAGGTTGATCATGGATATCATATGAGGGTTTTGTATAAATGACAAGGTCATTAGATGATAGCTTATCAGTGACTTGCATAATACGGTATACAATTAGGAGTTTAGTTTTAGATTTATAGTCACGTGACTTTGAAATTAGTGATTACATGATTGAGTTGTTTTGTATAAAATAATGATCACATGGATTCACGAGAGCACAGTTATACATATCCGCTTAGTCCCTCTATTAGCTTCACATAATTCCTTGATTGATAGTAATTGGTTAGGATATAATTATTGGATTGTTATCTTACATTTAGTGAAGAGAAAAATCCGGATCACCCTCCCATAGGGTGTAGATGTTTTTCTCTGTATGCCGGAGGGGCAAAATTATAATTTTATATTATTCAATAAATAGGATAAATATTTATTAATATTTATTTTTGGATGATTGGATTTGAAATTTAGATTAATTGTATTTGAGTTTAAAATTTAAATATGTGATTAATTTGAATTTTGTTTTCGATAAGAGATTACATAATTATTTGAATTTCAAATAAAGTTGCCATAATTTTATTTGAATTTGAATTGGAGTTGTGGAAAATTATCCATATGGATAAAATTCAAAATTCAAAATTCAAATATTTGTAGGGTTTGAAATTTGAATCAAATTTTGAATAATAAACCCTAATAAAAACTGAATTTGATTGTGAATAAAATCCACTACATAGAATTGGTTTTTATGGATAAAGGATAAGAGAAAAATCTTGTTTGAATCATACATGAATTTTGAATCTTCCTCTCCCTAGGTGTGGCCGAATCTAGCCTTGATTTTTGGCCTAAGGGGAATCGATTTTTTGGTCCATTGGAAGAGACAAAAATTCATGTTTGAATCCTGTTTGAATTATGATTCTCCTCACACTTAAATAGCTGAATTTGGTAGGGCTTGTTCCATTAGAAGAATCAGTTTTTCTTATGTGGATAAGGGAGAGAAAAATTGAAGTTTAAATCTTATTTGAATTTTGAATCCTTTTCTCCTTAAGGTAGCCGAATTTAACCATAGCTTTGGCCTATCGGGAGAATTGGATTTTAAGTGAAATTGGGAGAGAAAAATCGTCTCTTAGTCCAATTCAAAATTCAAAAGGTCAGCTCATGCAATATTATAAAATACGGTCCTTCCACTCTAGTTCTCTCGAGACCACAGACTCTCAGGTGAGCAGGCTTATTATTGCACAAATCATCGTAACATTAAGTTCTTACGAGATCTTGGTGGTTGGAAAGAGACAAGCTGTGCTAGTATATTGATTAAGGATCCAATTGTCCACACACTCTGTCGTCTGGGAATTGGAGAATAGTAGAGAAGGTTAGTTGGTTGAAACCCCTCAGTCACTTCCTCCAATACTCCTAGTATTTCCTCTGAAAGTATAATTGAATGTTAATTTATTGTATATGGCATCACGAGCATTTTTAAAGATCTTAAAAACTTTTTGTAATTCCACTGTGTAAATTTTACCGATTTTTTCTTACATAAACTATGATCCGTAGTCTATGGGTTCAGACCGACCATCTAACTCATATTAAGACTATTATGTTGCCTAAAGCCAATGGGGGGACTGTTTGTCTTGATTGTCTGGAGCTTTGACTCCTAAATAGAGACATAGATATGTTGTTTGGTGGTGACATATTGAACTAGGACCAAAGTGTGATTGAGCTGCATAGACCGTTCGAGTGGATCATGTCACTTTTGACATTCATTATGCAATAACCTTAATCCTGAGTAAATGAATCGCTCCATGTATATGACTTGTGTACTTTGATATTCCAATGGCTAAATCATATCATAGGTGGTTAGCTTATAGGCTGGTTCATTAGGTACATGTCTTGTATATGATGGAGGGTTTGTTTACAAATATTGGAATCATAGCTCTATTGAGAAGTAAAGGGTATCCTCTTAAAAGCATTATATTGGATATGAAAATGGACAAGACCTTAGATCGTCTGCTGGGCAGATGTCTTCTTATTCACATAGAGTAAATAATCATTTTCTTATTCGGTAGTATAATGGAACTTTAAGATAATCTGATCAATAGGTTAAATGGACTTTGACCTAAGGCTGATCATGGACAAGGTCATTAGACAATAGTTTATCATTGGCTTACATAATACAGTATATAATTGAGAGTTTAGTTTCAGGTTTATAGTAGTGTGACTCTGAAATTAGTGATCATATTGTTGAGTTGTTTGGTATAGAACAATGATCACATGGATTCATAGGAGCCCGGTTATATATGTCTAATTGGTCTCTCTACTAGCTCTACATAATTCTTTAATAGATGGTAATTGGTCGGGTTATGCTTATTAGCTTATTATCTTGCATTTAGTGAAGAAAAAAAATCCAGATCACCCTTCCACAGTGTGTAGTTGTTTCTCTATGTGTTGGAGGTGCAAAATTAGAATTTGTATTATTTAATAAATGGGATAAAAATTTAATTAACATTTGTTTTTGTAAGATAAGATTTGAAATTTAAATTAATTGTATTTGAATTTTAAATTCAAATATGTGATTGATTTGAATTTTGAAAATCTTGTCTTAAGATAAATGTTTGTAATTTAAATGGTTATTCTATTTGAATTTGGATTGAACAAAATTTTGTCATAGCACAACTAGGGATGGCGTGCATAATGGATACGAGTGGAAGACAAGATTTTCCTTATTTGAATTTGAATTTTATTTTGGATAAGAGATTACATAATTATTTAAATTTCAAATAAAGTTACCATGATTTTATTTGAATTCGAATTAGAGTTCTGGAAAATTATCCATGTGAATAAAATTCAAAAAGTTTGTGGAGTTTGAAATTTGAATCAAATTTTGAATCATAAATCCAAGCGAGGGCCAAATTTGTTCATGGATAATCCCACAAGGAGGAGTCGGTTTTTTTTATCGATAATGGAGAAGGAAAAATATTATTTGAATCCCACTTGAATTTTGAATCTCCTTACACGTGGCATGGCCGAATTTTCAAGGGGATAAATATCCTAGAAGGAGTCGAAGTTTGTATGGACAAGGGAGAAGAGAAAATTCAAGTTTGAATCCTTTTTGAATTTTGAATCCTCCTCTCCTTAATGTTGCCAAATTTAACCTAGGATTTGGCCTAAGGGGATAATCGGTTTTTAATGAGGAATGGGAGAGAAAAATCTTTTCTTGGTTTAATTCAAAATTCAAAAAAGTCACCTCATGCAATATTATAAATAGGGGTCATTCCACTCCTATTTTCTTTGTATTACAAACTCTCAGGTGAGTAAGTTTATTGTTGCACAAATCACTATAACAATAAGTTTTTAACAGATCTGGGTGGTCAAAAAAAGATAAGCCGTGCTACAATACCAATCAAGGAACCGAGTGCCTACATACTCCATCATTCAGGAATTGGAGAATAGTAGAGAAGACTATTTAGTTAAAGCCATTCAGTTACTTCTTCTGGTGTTCTTGGCATTTCCTCTAAAGGTATTATTGATTGTTGTTCATTCATTATATATGGCAACATGAGTCTTTTAATGATTTTTGAAAAATTTTTGTAATACCACTTTGTAATTTTTTTTATTTTTTCTTACAGAGCTCGATGAGACTGGCAAGGCAGTAGGCTGGGGGCGATGGTGATGGAAAGGGAGAAAGGAAGAAAAAGTGAGTGAGCAAGAAAGAGAGCGAGAGAAAGAGAGGAAGGTGAGAGAAAACTGAGAAACAAAGAGAGGGATTGAGAACAAGGTAAGGAAGAGAGAGAGTGAGCGACATTGTGGGAAAAAGGGAGGAAAGAGACCGATGAAGGTGAGAAGGGATAGAGAGAAATTGGGAAATATATAGAGAAAAACGGCAGGGAGAATTTAAGGGAATAAAGGATTTCTTTTAGGTAGGTTGTAGTGAGAGAAACAAAGGGGATGAAGAGTTTGTACATAAAATAGAAACCATACACAGTGGAATTTTAAAAATTTTCTAAAAGATAGTGCTAACTTGTATTGCTATATACAATAAATTATTCAACAATCTACATAACTTATGAGGAAAACACCAAAAACATCAAAGGATGTGATCAAGAAAACTTCAACCAACAAGCCTTCTTTACTATTCTTTAATTCCCAGACTGTAAAGTGTGTAGGTACTCAGTTCTCTAATTAGTATTCGCGTGACTTATCTCTCTCCAACCACCCAAAGGTCTAGCAATTTAATATTATAAGTAAGAGTTATAATAATAAATTTACTCACCTAAGAGTCTGTTGTAATGACCACCATTTTCATGGCACCTACTTACCTGTAATAAGTCATTAAGGAATAAAATGGACATAATTTAATGCCTTTTAGTGCAAATTTAAGTAATACGGTTAGGTACACGGCCGTGTGCCATTCGGACTGTGTATCTGTTAGTAGTCGTGTGAGTGTACATGGCCGTGTAGTGTAACACGGTCAAGTACACAGCTGTGTACCACTCAGATAGATGAATGTGTTTCAAAGACATGACCGTGCTCAGTAGTCTCAATTAGTACACGCCGTGTCTGAAATGCACACACCCATGTAAGAGTCCGTGTAAAAGGCTGTGTAATGAGCTGAGAGCCACTGTAATGACTCTCATGAATTATAAAACTTAATTACTATGTAATGATGTAATTAAGTTAATAAACACAGTGTGCGTTTCAGTTGAATGAATTAAATGGGTATAGTAACGTTTAATTACTATTCATGCAGTGAAGGGGCAATCGATAGTGAAATCAGTCCACCCTATTATGTGAGTGTGCGTTGAGACACCCAATATCAAGAAACCGGTCCAGACGACCATTTCATGATACAGAACTGATGAGCTAGTCATCAGTACGCTCAAACTGGTCACCTGAGCGCAGCAGCGATAATTGCCCTAATAGATGTACAGTATCGAGAAAAGTGGTATAGATGACCTCTTCTCGCCCATAGACTGACAAAATCAAAGTCAGAATGCTCAGATTAGTCAGTCAGATAGTGAATAGTGATTAATGAATAGTGAGAAACGCAGTGTCAGGTTAGTAGCCAAGACGGCCTTAATCTGGCATAAAACTGACATATTAATAGTCAGCAGGCTCAATCTGGTCAATTGAGCATAAAATGTAGATTTTGTTTAAGAGATACGCAGTATCGGGATGAGGGTCAAGACGACCTTTTCTCGCCCCGAAACTGATATATTTAGACTTAGGACACCCAAATTAGTCAATCGAGCACCTGACACGTCTTTTGAGATGGGGTCATGCAAATCCTGAAAACTGGTCGAGAAGACCTCAGATGGATGTAAAACTGATAAATTTGAAATCAGCACGTCCAAATTTGTCAAGGGGGATTGTGTATGAAATTTCACGCGAAAACACCTCGTTATGCGTGTGCAGTGTCAACACAGTGTAGGCCTAACCATAGTATCAACAAATTGGTCAAGATGACCTTTTCTTGATATAAAACTAATATATTTGAATTCAGAATGCTCAAATTAGTCATTTGAGCACAAAAAGTAATTTTTGATCGGAAACCATGCAGTATCGGAAAACTGGTCGAGACGACCTCGGATGAAGATAAAACTGATATATTTAGGTTCAGCACGCCCAAATTAGTCAGTATAGCCTATCTTAAAATTTTTCAAAAAATTAGTATAAAGGGGTCGAAATTTTTAGATTTTTGTAAAAAGGGCCCCTATTATTTTTTTTTCCTATTTTTTTCTCCCCACACCACCTGTAGATGAACAGTAACCACCAGTCAAATCTGACCTCCGTTTTCGACACCGCCAGCACCATTGGAAAGCTCTCGATGTGCTGATTCCAACGGTGGGCCGAGTCGACCGAACCGACACCGGAGCACGCCGCACGCGCCGCCCAAAGCCGCCGGTGGCTGAATTTTTCAAACCGCCGTATCTCCGCCGTCTGACGTCCAAATGCGACGATTCTGGTCCCAATGGATTTGTGGTGAAGAGTAGAACAAAACTCAAGCCTCCTTTCACGTCAACAGCTGCTGTATTGCACCGCCCAAGGTTCACCATCGCCGTCGCCATCATCACTGTCAAATCTCACTATTCTAGCAGAGTTGAGTTGCAAGGTGGGTATCAAAATGCTCATAACAACACGTAGGTCAAAAACCCCAAATCAATTTTAGGCAACAACGCTAGAAAATAAAAATCCAACACCGCTGCTGTCGCCGACTTTTCGAGGGCCGATTTCCGGTGATAGGAGCCTCGATTGGTGAAATTAACAAGACCAATGGGTTCCTCTCGTCAAGCTCTTCAAGATGGTGGTCGCCACTCCCATCGTCGTTGTGGTTAACATCGGTCAACGCCGGTCAACGATGATCCAGAGACCGAAAATTGAAGAATGGCCCGTTGGCCTATTTTCGATGTTCCAGACATATCTGCGGCATCGGATTTGCAAACCAAAGTTTCAAAAGTGAAGAACGATGATTCAAAGATTGTGCGGTCAAGATCGAACAGCTCGCCCGATCGCTGACGGGAACGATTCTGGTAGTGGTTTTGATCCCTTGATTCCTTAATTTATTATTGGAAATAATTATGTATTAATTATGGTTTATTGACTTGAGGAATTGTAAGAAAAAGGGATGAAATATCAAAAAAGAGAATATGAGGAAATGTGAATATTTTTACGTAAAAATCTGAGCTTTTACGTAAAAATTAGGCCTCTGGTTTAGTATGTGGTAGGTTAGAATAGGTTAGATGGTTTTGAGGCATTTCCTAAACGTCGGAAACCCAAAAATTAAGCGAAAATGTTGTCGAAATTTCTAAAACGGCATAAAGGGGTATTTTAGGAAATGAGGGGTGAAAATGTGATCGGGATGGAAACTTGAGCCCCCTCGATGACGTAGGTCCTGGAAAGAAGGACGGACGTTTATAGGATTAGTGAACCGCCCAATTAGAAATCTCGAAATGTAAGAAAACGACTCCTAGGTCAGAATAGTACCACCCGAGGGACGGGTATGATCTAAGTATAAAATTTGGGGTGGTTAAATCGATAAAGGTAACCCGACAGGCTAAATGGTCAATACATGAGGTATGTGGTCAGTTGACTGGTCGGTTAGCCAATCAAGGACCGAGTCTGAACGAGACAGTGGTTAATTTTTCAAGTAGACAAATTAATTAAGTGTGATTAGAAATTAAATATCAAAATTCCCAAAGTATAGCAGTTGGGTACCGATAGGCATCGGTACCACACAACGATAAATTTATTAGTTCCTAACGATAGAGTAACCTAAGAGTGACGTTAATTAATTTTTTGAGCAAATTAATTAATTAACCACGATTAGAAAATCAAATTCTTAAGAAAAGGGCAATTAGTACCGATAAGGATTGGAATCACTAACGTTAGAGTTTTTAGTAGTCACTAATGACCACAGTGACCTAAGAGTGAATGTTAATGAAATGCATTATGATTACAGGGAGGTACCTGTATTGTGACGAAGGTGAGAGTATAAACTGTCTGTCAACAAGTAAGTACAACTCCACCTGCAGCATGAATAAAATGATGGTTTTACAGTATGTTAAGTATGCCTGACATGCACGCGATGTTGCACCGTATAGATAAGAGCATATAGTTTCACAATCGAGTAGAATGAGGAAAGAACAAGTTAGAAGCCATATATCCCTACCGCATAGGATTGAGGACAGCTTAGAGAAGTGTATGGGTAGAACAGTTAAACAAGATGGAAATAAGTAGGTGTGTCGCACCGGCTCCTTCAGTCCAGTTAAAGAAAGTTAAGGCCAAAAGTTGAGCATCAGTTGATGGCTCTTCGGCATTAGTTGCCTCGGGTGTTGCCGTTGGTCTGCGCGTACGCAGTACTGACACATGGGCCCTAAGTAGACAAGAGAAAGAAAAGAGTACTAAAGCATAAATGAACATAACCGGATCATGCATAGTACACTGTTTGCATTAGTTCACTATGCTTTCAGCTACAGTAAGACACATGCTTTTACATGAAGTAATCTGTATGCATATGGTATGTAAAGTTTGTATGCTATGATATGATATGTGATGATATAGTATATGCTGAGTGGTATATGTGACTATCTTACATGCTTATGTGTTTTTAAGTATGTATTATGTTTAAACATGTTTTGCGGTTAACATGTTGTGCTTACTGAGCGTAAAGCTCACGGAGTATGTTCGTGCTGTAGGTAAGCGCCCTATGGCATAAGCCACGGTGGGCAGTGGTGGCAGCGGAGGCGGATGTGAGGAGAGATTATGGACATCCTACGAGTAAACTTCCGCATAGTTTGAGTAACCAGTATTTTGAATAGTAATAGTAACCGTTAAATAGTATTTTTGAATAGTAACAGTTACATAGTATTTTGAATAGTAATAGTTGATTAGTATTTTCGAATAAAAGCCGATGGGTACTATTCAAAAATACTATTCTACAAAATCAATAGTATAAGTATGTTTGTAAGATTAAATTTGTTATGTTTCAAATTCCACTTTTAATAGTATGTGTACATAAATAGTAAATATGTACGCATTTAAAAAAAATCCACTAAATTTATGGTATCAAATTAAGCAAGTTAAGTATCAGTTTTAAAGTAGAAGTTAAAGAAGCAAGTAATAGTTTTCAGTGACGGTCTGGGCCGCTGAGGGCACGGGGCGTCACAGTTGGTATCAGAGCGGTTTCTTGCCATCCTACCTCACATCGATGCATGCCTGCCTCATCTGTCCAAGTAAGTTAGTTTTATTTTTAGTCGGTAAATATTTATCTATTGAAGATAACATTTTATAGTAATGAAACGACGAAACCTATAATGACGAGGATAAGATGAAGAGATGCTGAGATCACTATATGCAAAATCATGACCATGCAGTGCTAGAGAACTGCTCAGAGAAAGAACATGGATTGTTGCCCGAGTTGTACCGATCATCAGGGTTAGTTGTCCACTAAGTTTCGAGTGGCAAACAGTACTCCTGCACTCCATGAGAATGTCGGGACTGGTTTCATGCAATCAAAATGATTCCCCAATTATACGCCATTTATGAGGATAACTGAGTCCTGTTGGCTGTCGATATCTCTCAAGAAGATACTCTCATGTGTATCGCGATCCTTATGACCAGGATGAGCTCTTAACTGCGTCGAGTTTTGCCATACCATGATTGAGCCAATCTTTGAGAGCAGTCCAACATCATTCCCAGTTTTTCTCTATGGGCAAGCGGGGAGTGAAACCGCCTAAGTTCCCTAGAGTTATGGATATACGAGAATTTGTTCATCAGACTGAAAGACTACAGCTGATGTCCGGTGATATAGTTCTAATGTATGCTGTTCACTACAAGGAACCGATATGAACTTCTACAATACATGTCGAGACAAAAGTGGATCAAGACAGGAGAAGACCTAAAGAGAGAAAGAGACCTTGCCAAACGGAATTAGAAGAGCGATCAAGCAGAAAGAGTAGCAAGCCTCATCCAGGAGATAGTGAACGTTGAGAGAGAAGTGCTCAACCCCGGGAAACCTGCACAAGCCCATGGCATTGTAGTAGTCGCCATAATAGAGGATGACCCTATAGACCCAGCACTCCAACCGGCCGACAAAGAGTTCATGGCCGAGCACCAGCCAGAAGCACCCGAGGGCAATGGGGAACTGATAGAGAACCACGAACCAGTCCCTCCGTCTCTTGAACACCTTCTAGAGGTGATAGACAACGACGATGATAATGAAGAGCTTCAGATGCCCCTCCCAAGGATGCGGAGACAGGTGACAATGAAGAAAATGAGATCCCCAACCACCTTAGTGATTACGATTGGATAGGGAGGTATGAACCCCAAGTATCCTAACCAGCGATGACAGAGCCAGTTTCATCTCCCCAGACGAAGAGGAGGACCCAAAGGAGTTCTCCCTCAACCGTAGTGGCGATGAGGAGATGCTTGATACTGAATCAGGATTGTCCTTCCAATAGTAGTAACCCTTCTGCGGGAATGTTAGTTATGAAAATATATAGAGGGAAGCAGTAGCTCTCCCCCATCAGTTGTAGCATAACGTACTTGTTGGGATCGTATAGGGGAAGTGTGTGTCACTTCCACTGAACTAGAATCTTGAATATATGTATATATATTTTGTGAAATATGTTATGAGATAAGTAGTAAAGTTTTGCCCAAGGGGCCGGATATAATCTTCTCACAGTGTGAGTATGGTATGACAGAAAGTGCAGGAGGAATCCTAGCACTCAGATGATGTCCCAATACAATGCGGAAATTGTATTGAACATCACAGTATGAGAGAAAGAAAGATGGATTTAATATGTATATTATATCCATAAGGTTTAAGTAAGATTGTTAAGTAAGAAAGAAAATGATATGTGATACGAGTCCCAAGTACAGAATTTAAGAGACTTATATTTTCTTTTCCCACTATACGATAGGGTTACATAGGAAAACATGGTAAGAACGAGAGCTTAGTTAAACCCAGCATCCCAAGAGCATGAGTTGATAGCACAGATCACAGCCATGCGAGAGCTGATGGAGAACCAGCAATGGAAGCTAAACCAGCTTAGGGAACAGCTGGGCCAGCAACCCTAGGCACCACAGTTAGTAGAGATACCAGCACAAGAGGCTCCAGCAGCCTCAGAAACTTTGAGGGAGCAAGCAGCTCCTCCAGCCCAGAAGGTACTAGTACCCATAGTAATGGCTGTTTTCATAGCAGCAATTGTTTTTCTACCAACCCCTAGGGAAGGCGACTTGTATGAGAGATTCCGACGCATGAAAGCATTAGAATTCTTAGGAATCACCAACCTTATAGAGGCTGATGATTGGCTAACAGATATCCAAGTAATCTTGGATTTTATAGGGCTAACAGATAGAGAGAAAGTGATGTGCATATCCTTCACCCTGCACAATGAGGTGCGTCAGTGGTGGACGACGGTAACCATTAGGAGGAACATTAGAGAGAGGAGCTGGATCGATTTCATTGAGGAATTCAAGGAGATGTACTTCAGCAAGGAAGCACTAACAATGCAGCAAAACAAGTTCAATAACCTGCGCCAAGGTAGTATGACTGTTATGGAGGCAGTCAAGAAGTTTGAGCAGTTGGCTCAACTTTGCCCAGATTTGGTACCGACTAAAAGGAAAGAGTTAGATGAATGCTGAAGATGTTTAGAACAGACATCGCAGTTTAGGTATGTAGCGAAAGCCATGGACCAGCGACACTAGCAGAACATGTCAGTAAGGCTATCTGAGCCGAGTACTGGTCGGCTCAAGATAAGGAGTGAAAGGCGTAGAATTTTAAGGCACGAAAGGAGGAGAAAACACAAGCTGAGCAGGCTCAGGAGAAGCAGAACCCCGAGTCACAACACAGAGGGCAGAATATGGGAATCGGCCAAAATAGCAGGCATTCCCATAACAACAAGAGAAAAAGGGAATCAGGGCAATCAAGATTCATAGAAGAATTTCCCCATAAGAGAGACGACTAGGAAGGAATGACAGCCAATACCTGACGTGCATGAGATGTAGAAAGAGGCACCTGTAGGAAAATAAATCAGTAAAAACATATCAGAGTGGCACAGTGGAACAATAAAAATTTTTTAGATTGTTAAATATCTCATGATGCCATATACAATAAACCACAACAATTAAAACTCATACCTCAAGGACGCCAATCTTGTATGGGGAGAATGACCAGAGGGCTTCAACCAACTAGCCTTTTCTACTATTCTCCAATTCCGGATGGCTGAGTGTGTGGGCACTCTGAACCTCGATCGGTATGCTAGCACTACTAGTCTTCTTCCGACCACCCAGATCTTTAAAGAACTTATTGTCACGGTGGGCTGTGCAACAATAAGCCTGCTCACCTGAGAGTCTGTGGTCTGAGAGAACTGGAGTGGCAGGACCTCTATTTATAGACCTGGATGAGATGATTCTCTGAATTCGAATTGGATTAGGAAAAGATATTCTCCCTTATCCACAAGCACAAAATCTAAATTTTCCAAGGGAAAATCCCAACAATAAAATTCGGCCACTTTAGGATAAATCCAATCCAAATCTAAACAAGATTTTAACTAGAATTTTATCTCCCTTTTTCAACCAAAAAATCCGAAAATTTGAAGGAGAAAATCTCCTCAAAAATTTGACCACTTTTGGATAAGGAAGAATCAAAATTCCACTAGGATTTTCAAGCTTGAATCTTATCTCATCCTTATCCAAAATAACCGAATTTTTCCTAGGAGATTCACTCCTAAATTTTGGCCACTTTCTGGGAGGAGAGAATCCAAATTCAACTGAGATTGAAACTTGAATTTTTCCTTGAACCTTATCCACAGAAAAAAAATCTGAAAATCATTGAGGATAATCCTCAAAATTTTCGTCCAACTTTAGTTAGGATTTGGATTCAAAATTCAAGTAGGATTCTAACAAGATTATCCTCTCCATATCTAACTCAAATTCGAATTTTAAACCTTGTGGATTTACCACAACAAATACGAATCCTACTTGGCCTGTGATTTAAAATTTGAATTTCAAATTTCAAATTCGAATTTCAAATTCAAATTTCAAAATTCAAAATTCAAAATTCAAAATTCAAATTTCAAATTCAAATTTCAAATTCAAATTTCAAATTTCAAATTTCAAAATTCAAATTTCAAAATCCACAAAACAGTTGCGTTTGAATTTCTTGTTCTCATGGATAATTTTCTACAACTCCAATCCAATCTCAAATAAAATCATGGCAACTTTATTTGGAGTTCGAATAATTGTGTACTCTATTATCCAAAACAAAATCTGAATCCAACTGGAGAGAATCTTGTCTACCATCCTAATCCTGTGTCATCACCATCCATGCATAATAAACCAGCCAATAGCATACACAAATCAATTTGCCAAACGTTAAGGAATTATGTGGAGCTAGTAGAGGGACTGATTGGATATATATAATCTGGCTCTCACAAATTCATATGATCATCATTCTTTACCGAACAACTCAATCATATGATTACTAGTTTCAGAGTCACACCACTATAAACCTGAAACTGAACTCCCAATTATATACCGTATTACGTAAGCCTGTGACAAGCTATCATCCAATGACCTTGTCATGTATGCAGAACCCTCATATGATATCCATGATCAGCCTTAGGCCAAAGTCCGTTTAATCCTACTGATCAGGCTATCTTAAAGTTCCATTATACTACCGAATAAAGAAAATGATTATTCACCATATGTGAATAAGAAGTCATCCGCTTAGCAGACGACCCAAGGCCTTGTCCATTTTCACATTCAGTATAATGCCTTTAAGAAGATACCCTTAACTCCTCATTAGAGCTATGATTCCGATATCTGTAAACGAACCCTTCATCGTATTTCGATATCTGTAAACGAACCCTTCATCGTATACAAGTCATACACCCAACAAACCGGTCTATAAGCTTACTACCTCTGAGACGTTTTAGCCATTGGAACATCAAAGTACACAAGTCATATACATGAAGCTGTCCTTTTACTCAAGATTAAGGTTACTGCATAATGAACGTCAAAAGCCGATCGATCCACTCAAAGTGGACTTCGTAGATCAATCACGCTTTAGTCCCAGTCTAATATGTCACCACCAAGCAACATATCTATGTCTCTACTTGGGAGTCCAGCTCCAGACAGTCAAGACAAACCGTCCCCTCCAAGGCTTTAGACAACATAATAGTCTTAACATGGGTTAGATGCTCGGTCTAACCCTATAGACTACAGACAATAGTTTAGACCGTTAACTTTAGAACATTGCCTTCTCGCATACAAAAGTCCATTGCATGCAACGTTCTAACAGTTTAACACAAGCAGTCAGGGAGCCATATTTGCTTACATTTACTTTAACATGTAAATAAAACGAGGACAGATAGCAATGTAATAAATAACCTCTATATATAATTTTATTATCCAGTTCAAAATATATATATCAAAATGTCTCTAATGCTTAGGGCATTTCCTAACAATCTCCCACTTGCCCTAAGCTGGCAGATGTGCCATGTTACGCATCCCCATCACCTCTATGTGCCTCTCAAAGCTTCTAGCCACCAAAGTCTTAGTAGAGGGATAGGCAATGTTGTCCTCAGACGCGATCTTACATACATCTACTTGTCCTATCTCCACGTGCCCTCTAATGTCGACTTCCTCGAATCCTCACAAGTCTGGAAGTCTGAGTCCGTGTATCCTACGGGTGTTAGGTCCCATCCAGAATACACCAGCATATAATCCCTCGTTCTCTTAAGATACTTGAGTATATGCTTTACTGCTTGCCAGTGCTTGGTTCCAGGATTTGCTTGATATCGACTCACCATACCTACTACAAAACATATATCCGGACGAGTGCAAAGTATAGCGTACATAAGGCTACCCACAACGGATGCATAAGGGACCTTACTCATACGCTCTCTTTCTTCTGATGTCTTAGGACAGTCATCCAATGAAAGAGTTAGACTGGCAATAGAAGGTTATGAAGCTTTCTTTGCCTCTTGCATTGCATATTTGTCAATTATTTTATCTATGTATGAAGCTTGGGATACTATCATTTTGTTCTTTCGATCTCTGAAGAGACGAATGCCTAGAATATAATTAGCTTGTCCCAAGTCCTTCATGTTAAACTGTTGGTGTAACCAAAGCTTGACCGATGACAAGTTCCCTACATCATTCCCAATGAGTAGTATATCATCAACATAGAGTATCAGAAAGACCACTTTTCCATCCTTAATACGTTTATAAACACAGGGTTCATCAACGTTTTGCTCAAAACCAAATGTCTTAATCGCTTGATCAAACCTCTAGTTCCATGAGCGGGATGCTTGCTTTAATCCATAAATAGATCTAAGCAACTTGCAGACTTTTCTTTCTTGGCCTTTCGCTACGAACCCTTCGAGCTATATCATATAGATACATTCTTCAAGATGGCCATTCAAGAATGCCGTCTTGACATCCATTTGCCAGATCTCGTAATCGAGAGCCACAGCAACGGACAGAAGAATACGGATAGACTTCAGCATAGCAACAGGCGAAAAGGTTTCATCGTAATCAATTCCAGCCTTTTACGTGTACCCCTTTGCAACCAGTCTAGCTTTGAAAGTTTCCACTTTCCCTTTCGCATCCTTCTTTCTTTTGTAGACCCATTTGCATCCAATGGGTTTTATCCCATCCAGCAAATATACAAGTTCCCAAACAGAGTTGGATTTCATAGAATCCATCTCATTGTTCATAGCTTGTTTCCAAGATTTAGAATCAACATCATTTATAGCTTCATCATAGGTGACCGGGTCATCCTTATGCTCATGAGCCTCGGCCTGGTATACCTCAGCATCATACATGAAGAAATTAGGTTTCTTCGAAACCCTCCCACTACGACGAGGTACCCTAAATTGTTAATCGTCTGCAAGTCTTTCACCGGAACTCGGACTTGCGTCCAAGATCAAAATCTGTGGAGCAGTTCTTTCACCCGATAACTCCTCTAGCACCACTTTGCTTCGAGGCTTAAAGTTATTCATGTGACTTTCCTCCAAGAATGTCGCATGTGTTGAGATAATGACTTTTTGTTCCTTCGGATTATAGAACAGACCTCCTTTAGTTCCCTTTGGATACCTTACAAACATGCACAATTCTGATATTGGTTCCAACTTCTTCGCATCCCCATCCAGTACACCCGCCGGGGAGCCCCATATTCTCATATGTCCAAGGGAGGGCTTCCTGCCACGCCACAATTCATGCGGAGTTCTGGGAATTGATTTGCTTGGAACCTGGTTCAGAATATAGCATATCGTTTGTAAAGCATATCCCCAAAATGATAATGGCAACGTTGAATAACTCATCATGAACCCTCCTCGTGCTGTGACGTTCATGGGGCCACATACGTCAGTGTGCATAATTTCTAAGAGCTCCTGAACCCTTGTACCCTTAGCTCCAAAAGACCTCTTAGTCATTTTACCCTCTAGACAAGACTTACATTAGGGAAGACGTACCTCTTCCAGAGATTCCAGAGGACCGTCTTTCACCAATCTTTGAATCCTATCCTGATTAATATGACCAAGTCTTAAATGCCAAAGATACGCATTGTTAGAGTGAGAAACTTTCAACCTTTTAGAGTTATCTATTAATTCAGTGTCAAGCAGTGAGTACATCTTTGGTTTGACCAAATATAGGTTTCCATCCATCCATCCAGAACAGATAAAAAACTGATTTCTATGAATATCAACTCTTTTATTAAAAGAAACTGAATAAGAATCCTTTATTAAACAAGCTACCGATATAAGGTTCCTCCTAAAATTAGGAACATAAAAACAGTCTTTCAATAAAATAAACCTAAATTGATCAAAATAAAGGTAAATATCTCCCACTGCCTCAGCCACCACCAGGCTGCCGTCTCCAGTTCGCAACGAGAGGCTCCTATCATGTAGACTTCTCGTTTCCACGAACCCGTGCATAGAAACACAAACATGATTAGTGGCGCCCGAATCAATGACCCAAGTGTCTTTCGATTCTTCCACCAAACACGCTTCCAAGTAATGAAGTTCCTTACCTTCCTTGCCCTTGGCGGCTAGGAATTGCCGGCAAGCCTTCTTAAATTGACCTACCTTCCCACAACGGAAGCACTTGGACTTTTTAGGGTCCCTAGGCTTCTTGTTCTTGTTCTTGTTCTTCCCATCCGAGACAGGAAGATTAGAAGAACTGGAAGCCGCTTGCTTCTGATTTGGCCTCTTCCTCTTCCATGAGGGTTTGGAAGATTCTGCCAAATTGGCCTCACCTTTGGGTTGGACCGCATCCCCATCGTTGATCATCCGCTCATAAGCCTGGAGTTGCTTCATGAGCTCGATTAGTCCTAACTCCCTTGTCGCCAGATTGTACGCGGCCTTAAACCCTACAAAATCTTTAGACAGAGTTTTGAACACCATCTCGATCTGGGTGTTGTAGTTCAACTCAGCACCGTTTTCGGTAGCCTCAGCGAAGAATCCCATTAGAGTGATCATATGGTCCTTCACCAGAGTACCCGTCTTTTGCTTAGAGTTCATAATGCTAGTTATAGCAGACTATCGAGCCAACTTTTCTTGGCCTCTGAACATGTCCTCTAGATTGTCCATGATCTCCCTAGCAACCTGATAAGTCTCATGCTGCTTTTGTGAAGCACTCGTCATGCTAGCAAGCATTTAGCATCGAGCTATATCATTGGATTCTCTCCAACGAGTATAGGCAACCGGGACCTCCTCAAGCGGTGTGTCAGGTTTTGGCCCTGGTGGGCATGGTTCGTCTAGTACGAACTTGTGTCACTCGCAGCTGAGAACTATCAACAGATTTCTTTCCCAATCTTTATAATTATCACCATTCAGTTTATTCTCAGTAAGTATTGAAATGAGGGGTGTCGGTGACATTTTGAACTGAAATAAAATTATACTAGACATCATTTGTAATAATCGGGAAATTTTACTATTCTCGGAATATTGTAAATTGCATGTACATGATGAATTTCATGTTTAAAATGTAAAATGTATGATTAATATTGTGTAGAACGAGATAAAATGTTCTAACGATATTACAGATTAAGAATTCGGTGATGTAAAAGCATGCCGAATTGAGCTAGGGAAAAACAGTGAACTGTAAACCCTAGTACGTGACTCAGGGTAAGCTGAGTGCACAAAAAGATAAAATACTGATAGTAGTGATTTTAGACGTGAGTGCGTGTGTGTGTGTTGCACATAGTATTGAGAAGTTGGTCTAGATGACCTCTTCTTGACCTAAAATTTATATATTTAGATTTAGCATGCTCAAATTAGTCAATTGAGCATGAAAAGTAATATTTGATCCGGAGATACGCAGTATCAAGAAATTGGTCAAGATGACATTTTCTTGATATAAAACTGATATATTTGGCATCAGAATGCTCTAATTAGTCAATTAAGCACAAAATGAAAATTTTGACCGGGAAATGTACAGTATCAGAAACTGGCCGAGATGACCTCGGATGACGACGAAACTGATATATTTGGATTCAGGACGTCCAAATTAGTCAGTACAGCCTATCAGAATGCTCAAATTAGTTAATTGAGCACAAAGGTAATTTTTGACGGGGAATTTGCAGTACCGGAAACTAGTCGAAACGATCTCGGATGAAAATGAAACTGATATATTTGGGTTCAGCACGCCCAAATTACTCAGGATAGCTCATGTTGAAAATTTAGACAAAAAGGGTATAAAAGGGCGAAATTGTAGTAAAGGCCTCATAATTTTCATTTTCTAGATTTTCTCCCCCACACCTACACCATCGGTGAACAGTAACCGACCACCAAAAACGGTGTCCGTTTTCGACACTGCCGGTCTCGTTGGAAAGCCCTCGACGAGCTGAGTCCAACGTTGTGCTGAATCGACGGAACCGACGCCGGAGAATGCCGCACGCGCCGCGCGAAGCCGTCAGTGGCCGAAAATTTCAAACGGTCGTATCTCCGCCGTCCGACCTCCGATCGAAATGATTCCGGTCCCAAAAGTTTCATGGTAAAGAGGAGAACAAAACCCATAGCTCATTTCACCTCAACAGTCATCGGATTGCACCGCCGAACATCGCGCCGCCGCCGCCGTGAAACTCGCCATTTCCGGTCGAGTCGAGGGACACCGTGGGTGTCAAAATGATCAGAGTTCAATGGGAAGCAAAAGCCCTCAAACAATTTCGGGCAACAACCCCGGCACGGCGGAGATTCAACGCCGCCACCGTGGGTCATGTTTTCGAGGCCAGTTGTCGATGATCGGAGCCTCCAATGGTGAAATTGACACCACCAGTGGACTCCTCTCGTTGAGATCTTCAAGGTGGGTATCTCCGTTGTTCGTGCCGCCGCTGTTCGCCACCGGTCAACGCCGGAGTCAACGCTAGTCAACGTGGTCAACGCTGGTCAATGATGTCCCGGGGGCGGAAAAATGAAGAATAGCTCGCTGGCCTATTTTTGACGTTCTGGACACATCTGTGGCATCAGAATTGCCAACCGGGATTCCAAACGTGAAGAACGGAGACAAAAAGTTTGTGCGGTCGAGACCGAACGATTCGTCTGATCACCAACAGGATGATTTCGGTAGCGATTTCATTTCCCTTCATTCCTTATTTATGTATTGGAATGATTTGTATGTAATTTGTATTCAAAATGTAAAAAGAAAAGAAAATAAAATAAAATGAATGAAATGTCAAAAAAAGAAAATGTATGGGAAATGTGAAAATTTTTACGTAAAAAGTTGAGTTTTACGTAAAAATTAGGCCTCTGGTATAGTACGTGGTAGAATAAATATGTTAGATGGTTTTGAGGCATTTCCTAAACGCCGGAGACCTAGAAATTTAGCGGAAATGCTACCGAAATTTTGAAAACGGCACTAAGGGCATTTCATTGAAAAACGGGAGGCAAATTGTGTTCGGTAATGGAAACCGAGACCTTTCGATGAGTTAGGCTCAGAAAATGGGAAAATGAACCTTTGAGGAATAGTAAACCGTCCCTCCGAGGTTGTGAAATGTAAAGGAACGGAAAAACCGACGTCAAGGGTATTTTAGGAAACGAAAGGTAAATTTGAGGTCAGGATGATAACCTGAGCCCATTCGGTGTCTAAGGCTCGGGATTAGCATAACAAACATTTTAGGAGTAGTGAAATACCATTTAAGGCTCCGAAACATGAGAAAAACGAGAAACGACCCTAGGTGTCAGAATAGTATCACCCGAGGGTCAGATGACAAATAGTCGTTTATGGAACAACAATGGAAGCTGTAAAAGTGTGTAAAAGCTTAAGAAATATTATTTTATGATATTTGGGCTTAGAAAATCCTGTTAAAAGTCACAGTAAGCATATCACGGTCCCGAGACCCGTCAGGGGCAAAATGGTCATTTTGACCAAAAATTTCTGAAAGGCTCGGAAAGGACTGTGAATGCCTAAGGATAGTTAAAATGAAATTATAAAAGTTAAATTGGGTCTTAAACCAACAAAAAGTAGGTTTATGATAAGAAATCAAATCAGGGGCAAAATGGTAATTTTGCCAAGAGTTAATAAAAAATGGAAAATGGGATTTTAGATTCCTAAGACCATTTACGGGAAATAAAACGTAGAATTTTTACGTTTTACAAAATTTTGAATATGAAATGAAGATTTAGAATAACCGTGGTTATTCCGGTTATAGGAACCCGTTTCAGACGCGGCAAAGGAACGTCTGCGGAGCCGGGGAAGGAAATGCTAGCGAAAGTATCTGTAAGTTGGAACATTTAATTGACTACAACATGAATAGACTATTATGTCTAAGTGTGATATGTGTAAGTTCTAGCATTTATTTGTCTGCTCATGAACATTCTGATGTTGTTCATTATATGAATGAATTGATCTGTTATGTCTAGGTTTATATGCTATATGAATGTTTCATAGCGCGATGCTATGATAAATGTTTGGTAAGCTCAGATATTTACATGTTCGCAGCATGAATTACTATTTGATTGATTTAAGTACTTTTCGTACAAACTTGTAAAGTCCTACCGGCAATAGGGGTGTAGTTAAACTAACTCACCTAATGAAATGAGAAATTAAAAAGTGTACAAATAATACACTATGGAGAAGTGTTAGGGCACTATAGTGTGGTTAATTAAAAACACACATAAAAAAATAAATGTAAAGACCTACGGGCAATAAGGGTTCCACCGTGGGATGATTCATATGAATGTCGCCGGTGGGGAACTATAAGAAAGATGGTAATGAAACCACTAAGGCGTACCGCCCCTCCAACATAGTGGTGGAGGTTTTTCTCAGATCCTACAAGGATATCAGGGTTGTGGAGGCCGATGTTCTAAGGTCGCTCCTTAGACCCTCCCAGTCAGTGCACTAATAATCATCGGTACTGCCATAAATAGAGCTCTAAACTAGAAATCCAATAGAGAATAAACAATCAATAAAATAATAAAAATCATAATCGAGCATAACCGAAGCTTACGCTAGAGTAATGTAAATTCAGTTAGGGTATGTGAATAGTATCCCGATAGAGTAAAGTGAATGGTAACCAGTTAGGGTAACTGTTACTATTCATCGGTCAAAGGTCAAAATTACTATTCATAGGAAATTGAGTTTTATTGTTTTTGAATCAATACGATTCTTACTATGTATGTTTGAACTTACTGAGCCTGTTAGCTCATCAGTTTGTTCATGTTGCAGGTAAGAAACCTGTCCAGTAGATTTCTGAATGGCGACAGGATGCGAGCTTGTCAAAGGGATAGGGAATCCACTGTGGATATGGTCCTGCTACAAGTTTTCCGCTGAGTGTTGAAAGAAAAGACATGTATTATAAAAAGATTTGATTTAGGTATTAATGTATAAACTAGTTTGCACTTTTAAAAGTGATAAACATAATCCAGTTTAATTACGTTATGTTTACAAACAAGAAAAAGGTATTTAAAAAAAATGATTCCAAATTTCACAAAGGGTTTAAAGAAAAGAAAAGAATTTAGGCGACCCGACGAAGTTCACGAGCTATTTCAGTCGGCTAAGGAGTTTGATTGTAATAGTTTCACTGGACCGAGGTTGGGGGCGCCACATCATTACAAAGCCCAAGCAAATATACAGATAATTTAGCAAATAAAACATACAAGTATGTTCCTACATGAAACTTGAAAAACATGTAGCATTGCAACGGTAATTCTCAGCACCTATTGCCCCAAGCCACCGAGGGGTGGTCATGAGAACAAATAGACGGAACATGGACCCCGTCCAATTAATATATGTTGCCTTAAATCCTCCAAGGCTAAGACATATAATAATAACCGCTTATTTGGCCACCAGTTTAGTTAACAGAGTTTCTAGGGAAGGTTAATAACTAAACAAGTCTTGAGTGTATAACCATTGTTTACGTAGCCCGATCCACGTCCTACCAAGCCACCAAGGGGTGGTCATGAATAGGATCATACCCGAACACATTTTCCACATAGGAGATCGAATCTAATATACCGACGGCGATAAACACCTACTGAGGGGTATGGTCAGGGCAGAACTTGTTAGGAAATGCCCTAAGCATTAGAGACATTTTGATGTATTCATTTTGAACTGGATAATAAAATTATACATAGAGGTTATTCATTACATTGCTATCTGTCCTCGTCTTATTTACATGTTAAAGTAAATGTAAGCAAATATGGCTCACTGACTGCTTGTGTTAAAACTGTTAGAACGTTGCATGCAAGGGACTTTTGTATGCAAGAAGACAATGTTCTAAAGTTAGCAGTCTAAACTATGGTCTGTAGTCTATGGGGTTAGACCGAGCATCTAACTCATGTTAAGACTATTATGTTGTCTAAAGCCTTAGAGGGGACGGTTTGTCTTGACTGTCTGGAGCTGGACTCCCAAGTAGAGACATGGATATGTTGCTCGGTGGTGACATATTAGACCGGGACTGAAGTGTGATTGATCTACGTAGTCCGCTATGAGTGGATCAATCTGCTTTTGACGTTCATTGTGCAATAACCTTAATCCTAAGTAAATGAACTACGTCATGTATATGACTTGTGTACTTTGATGTTCCAATGGCTAAAGCGTCTCAGAGGTAGTAAGCTTATAGACCGGTTCGTTGGGTGCATGACTTGTATACGATGAAGGGTTTGTTTGCAGATATCGGAATCATAGCTCTGAGGAGTTAAAGGTATCCTCTTAAAGGCATTATACTGAATGTGAAAATGGACAAGGCCTTGGGTCGTCTGCTGGGCGGATGACTTCTTATTCACACATGGTGAATAATCATTTTCTTAATTCGGTAGTATAATGGAACTTTAAGATAGCCTGATCAGTAGGATTAAACGGACTTTGACCTATGGCTGATCATGGATATCATATGAGGGTTTTACATATATAACAAGGTCATTGGATAGTAGCTCGTCACAGGCTTACGTAATACGGTATATAATTAGGAGTTCAGTTTCAGGTTTATAGTGGTGTGACTCTGAAACTAGTGATCATATGATTGAGTTGTTCGGTAAAGAATGATGATCATATAGAATCACGGGAGCCTGATTATATATGTCCAATCAGTCCCTCTACTAGCTCCACATAATTCCTTAACATTTGGCAAATTGATTTGTGTATGCTATTGGCTAGTTTATTATGCATGGATGGTGATGACACAGGATTAGGATGGTAGACAAGATTCTCTCCGGTTGGATTCAGATTTTGTTTTGGACAATAGAGTACACAATTATTCGAACTCTAAATAAAGTTGCCAGGATTTTATTTGAGATTGGATTGGAGTTGTAGAAAATTATCCATGAGAACAAGAATATGAAACACAACCGTTTTGTGGAATTTGAAATTTGAATTTTGAAATTTGAAATTTGAATTTTGAAATTTGAAATTTGAACTTTGAATTTGAAATTTGAATTTGAAATTTGAATTTGAAATTCGAATTTGAAATTCGAATTTGAAATTTAAATTTGAAATTTGAAATTGGAAATTTGAAATTTGAATTTGAAATTTGAATTTGAAATTTGAAATTCAAATTTTGAATCACAGTCCAAGTAGGATTCGAATTTGTTGTGGAAAATCCACAAGGTTTGAAATTCGAATTTGAGTTGGATTTGGAGAGGATAATCTTGTTAGAATCCTACTTGAATTTTGAATCCAAATCCCAACAAATAAGGGACGAAATTTTGAGGATAATCCTCAAGCAAATTTCGGTTTTTGTGGATAGGATTCAAGGGAAAATTCAAGTTTCAATCCTAGTTGAATTTGGATTCTCTCCTTCCCTGAAAAGTGGCCGAAATTAGGGAGAAAATCTCCTAGGAAATTCGGTTATTTTGGATAAGGTTGAGATGAGATTCAAGCTTGAAAATCCTAGTGGAATTTTTGATTCTTCCTTATCCATAATGGCCGAAACTTTTGTTGAGATTTTCTCCAAGAAAAATTCGGATTTTTTGGTTGAAAAAGGGAGATAAAATTCTAGTTAAAATCTTGTTTAGATTTGGATTGGATTTATCCTAAGAAAAACTAAATTTTTTGTGGAGATTCTCCCTTGGAAAAATTCAGATTTTATGGTTAAGGATAAGGGAAAATATCTTTTCCTAATCCAATTCAAATTCAGAGAATCACCTCATGCAGGTCTATAAATAGAGGTCCTGCCACTCCAGTTCTCTCAGACCACAGACTCTCAGGTGAGCAGGCTTATTGTTGCACAGCTCATCGTGACAATAAAGTTCTTTAGAGATCTGGGTGGTCGGAAGAAGACTAGCAGTGCTAGCATACCGATCGAGGTTCAGAGTGCCCACATACTCAGCCATTCTGGAATTGGAGAATAGTAGAGAAGGCTAGTTGGTTGAAGCCTCCGGTCATTCTCCTCCTGCAAGATTGGCGTCCTTAAGGTGTGAGTTTTAATTGTTGTTGGTTTATTGTATATGGCATCATGAGATATTTAACGATCTTAAAATTTTTATTGTTCCGCTACGCCACTCTGATACGTTTTTACCGATCTATTTTCCAACAATTGGTATCAGAGCCATCTCATGACTATGCCATGTACATAAATTAGACAATTACTTAGTCTTTTTATTTATGTATGGATTTAATATTTAGAGAGTGGCATTCTAGGGTTCCTTTATGTTGTTATCATGGACTATGTATAAAGTATGTGGTTATTTTAATTTTTTGAATTATTATAAGCATACTTGTTTATACCGGTTATGGTTCCTTAGAATTTAGAAAAAATTGTATCTAGGAATTTTTTATGTAATCATGGGAGCAGTTTATTAACACTGTAATTTTCCCATGGATTTTAATTTTTTGTCTCTTAGAATTTTACGGTTAGAATTTTGTACACCGGAAACGTTATAGGAATTTTTATGTAATTATTCTTGGAGGAGATTGAAGATTGAAGACCGTAATTTATTTTTCCAAAAAAAAAATTAAATTTGATTTAAAGGATGAAATTTTGATTGTGTGGAAAATTTCAATTTAATTGGGATTAAAATTAATTTTTGGAGATCCTAATAGGTAAATTGGAATATGACACGAAAATCGAGACACGACCCCTAGGGATAGGCCGACGAACCTTGGTGGGGCTGCAGCCCCTGCCCTCGGGCAGGATGGGGCTGCAGTAGCCCCTGTGTAGGCCTACACCACCTCGGCCGCAGGCTTGGCCTGCAGCCAAGGGTGGCCGCGGCCTGCCCAAGGCTGGCCGCAGCCTGGGCGTGCAGCCTCTGGCTGTAGGCGCTGCCTGCAGCCTGCCGGTTGCTGCGCCCAGCCTGGGCGTGCAGCCTGGCGCTACAGGCTTGGCCTGCAGCCCGGCAGGGCTGCACAAGGGGCAGCCGTGGGTTGCCAGCCCCTCCGGGGTTGGTGGCTGTCCACGGCGGCTGCCGCCTACGGGGGCGACGGTCCGACGGTCCAAAAATCAGAAAATTTTGATTTTTAAATTTGAGATTTAATTTTAAATCATGTTTAAAAATATGTAATTAAAAATTTGAATTTTTTGAAATTACATATTATTACACATGATGTTTAAAATTGTTTAAAATTTAAATTTGAAATTTAAATTTGAAATTCGAATTCGGAATTTGAATTTGAAATTTAAATTTTTGGATATTTAAATTTTAAATAATTCATGGGATGAGAAATAAATGGAGAGGCTACATAAAGAAGGATACAAGAAGACGGAAAAAAATTCAAGACCCAAAGAATGCTTTGGATGGAATTTTGTAATCTTTATTTTCTTTGTTCTAGGATGGAACCATAGCTTGGTTATTCTGTCAATTATTTTTCTGTGATATGTCATGGATGTATAAATATGTATTGATGGATGCTTTGTATGCATATTTGATAACATGTCATATAGGATAGGTGAGTGCCGCTCATACTATATTGATCATACATAATTTGTCAAAACTTACTTGTTTTTTCAAAATATTGAGTGGGAGAGGGTTTCAAACAAAACCCACGGCCTCCATTGTTGATCCATATGTGAAAGCATGGTAACGCCTCGTGTCAGTTCTGCCCTGACCACACCCCTCGGTAGGTGTTTACCGCCGCCGGTATACTAGATTGGATCTCCTGTGTGGAAAACGTGTTCGGGTGCGATCCTATTCATGACCACCCCTCGGTGGCTTGGTAGGACGTGGATCGGGCTACGTAAACAATGGTTATACGCTCAAGACTCTTTTAGTTATTAACCTTCCCTAGAGGCTCTGTTAACTAAACTGGTGGCCAAATAAGCGGTTATTAATATATGTCTTAACCTTGGAGGATTTAAGGTAACATATATTAATTGGACGGGGTCCATGTTCTGGCTATTTGTTTTCATGACCACCCCTCGGTGGCTTGGGGCAATAGGTGCTGAGAATTACCGTTGCAATGCTACATGTTTTTCAAGTTTCATGTAGGAACATACTTGTATGTTTTATTTGCTAAATTGTCTGTATATTTGATTGGGCTTTGTAATGATGTCTAGTATAATTTTATTTCAGTTCAAAATGTCACCGACACCCCTCATTTCAATACTTACTGAAAATAAGTTGAATGGCGACAATTATAAAGACTGGAAAAGAAATCTATTAATAGTTCTCAGCTGCGAGAGACACAAGTTCGTACTGGACGAACCATGCCCACCTGGGCCCAAACCTGACACACCACTTGAGGAGGTCCCGGTTGCCTATAATCGTTGGAGAGAATCCAATGAAATAGCTCGATGCTACATCCTTTAGCATGACGAGTGCTTTACAAAAGCAGTATGAGACTTATCAAGTTGCTGGGGAGATCATGGACAATCTGGAGGACATGTTCGGAGGCCAAGAAAAATTGGCTCGACATTCCGCTATTACCAGCATTATGAACTCAAAGCAAAAGGCGGGTACTCCGGTGAAGGACCTTATGATCACTCTAATGGGATTCTTCACTGAGGCTGCCGAGAATGGTGCTAAGTTGGACTACAACACCCAGATTGAGATGGTGTTCAAGACTCTGTCTAAAGATTTTGTGGGGTTTAAGGCCGCATACAATCTGGCAACAAAGGAGTTAGGACTAACCGAGCTTATGAAGCAACTACAGGCTTATGAGCAGATGATCAGGGATGAGGATACGGTCTGACCTAAAGGAGAGGCCAATTTGGCGGAATCTTCCAATCCCTCACGGAAGAGGAAGAGGCCAAATAAGAAGAAAGTGGCTTCTAGTTCTTCTAATCCTCCTGTCTCGATCGGGAAGAAGAAGAAGAAGAACAAAAAGTCAAAGGACCCTAAAAAGTCCAAATGCTTCCATTGTGGGAAGGTAGGTCACTTCAAGAAGGCTTGCCGGGAATTCCTAGCCGCCAAGGGCAAGGAAGGTAAGGAACTTCATTACTTAGAAGCGTGTTTGGTGGAAGAATCGAAAGACACTTGGGTCATTGATTCGGGCGCCACTAATCATGTTTGTGTTTCTATGCAGGGGTTCGTGGAAACGAGAAGTCTACATGATAGGAGCCTCTCGTTGCGGACTGGAGATGGTAGCTTTGTGGTGGCTGAAGCAGTGGGAGATGTTCGCCTTTATTTTGATCAATTTAGGTTTATTTTATTGAAAGACTGTTTTTATGTTCCTAATTTTAGGAGGAACCTTATATCGGTAGCTTGTTTAATAAAGGATTCTTATTCAGTTTCTTTTAGTAAAAGAGTTGATATTCGTAGAAATAAGTCTTTTATCTGTTCTGGATAGATCGATGGAAACCTATATTTGATCAGACCAAAGATGTACTCACTGCTTGACACTGAATTAATTGATAACTCTAAAAGGTTGAAAGTTTCTCACTCTAACAAGGCGTATCTTTGGCATTTAAGACTTGGTCATATTAATCAGGATAGGATTCAAAGATTGGTGAAAGACGATCCTCTAGAATCTCTGGAGGAGGTACGACTTCCCCAATGTGAGTCTTGTCTAGAGGGTAAGATGACTAAGAGGTCTTTTGGAGCTAAGAGTACAAGGGCTCAGGAGCTCTTAGAAATTGTGCACACTGACGTATGTGGCCCCATGAACGTCACAGCATGAGGAGGGTTCGAGTATTATGTCTCTTTTATAGATGATTACTCGAGGTATGGATATGTGTATCTGATGCACCACAAGAGCGAAACCTTTGGCAAGTTTAAAGAGTATCGTGTGGAAGTGGAAAAGCAATTGGATAAATCCATAAAGACACTTCGATCTGATCGAGGTGGCGAATATCTCTCCGATGAATTTCTAGGACATTTTGTAGAGAACGGGATATTATCCCAATTGACTGCACCTGGTACTCCACAACAGAATGGTGTAGCCGAAAAGAGAAATAGGACCTTATTGGATATGGTACGGTCCATGATGAGTTATTCAACGCTGCCATTATCATTTTGGGGATATGCTTTACAAACAGCATGCTATATTCTGAACCAAGTTCTGAGCAAATCAATTCCTAGAACTCCGTATGAATTGTGGCGTGGCAGGAAGCCCTCCCTTGGACATATGAGAATATGGGGTTGCCCGGCACATGTACTGGATGGGGATGCGAAGAAGTTGGAACCAAGATCAGAATTATGCATGTTTGTAGGGTATCCAAAAGGAACTAAAGGAGGTCTGTTCTATAACCCGAAGGAACAAAAAGTCATTGTCTCAACCCATGTGACATTCTTGGAGGAAAGTCACATGGATGACTTTAAACCTCGAAGTAAAGTAGTGCTAGAGGAGTTATCGGGTGAAAGAACTGCTCCACAGATTTCGGTCTTGGACGCAAGTTCGAGTTCCAGTGAAAGACCTGCAGACGATCAACAAATTAGGGTGCCTCGTCGTAGTGGGAGGGTTTCTAAGAAACCTAATTTCTTCATGTATGATGCAGAGGTATACCAGGCCGAGGCTCATGAGCATGCGGAAGATCCGGTCACATATGATGAAGCTATAAAGGATGTTGATTCTAAATCTTGGAAACAGGCTATGAACAATGAGATGGATTCTATGAAATCCAACTTTGTTTGGGAATTTGTAGATTTGTCGGATGGGATAAAACCCATTGGATGCAAATGGGTCTACAAAAGAAAGAAGGATGCGGAAGGGAGAGTGAAAACTTTCAAAGCTAGACTGGTTGCAAAGGGATACACGCAAAAGGCTAGAATCGATTACGAGGAAACCTTTTCGCCTGTTGCTATGCTGAAGTCTATCCGTATTCTTCTGTCCATTGCTGCGGCTCTCGATTACGAGATCTGGCAAATGGATGTCAAGACGGCATTCTTGAATGGCCATCTTGAAGAGTGTATCTATATGATACAGCCCGAAGGGTTCGTAGCGAAAGGCCAAGAAAGGAAAGTCTGCAAGTTGCTTAGATCCATTTATGGACTAAAGCAGGCATCCCGCTCATGGAACCAGAGGTTTGATCAAGCGATTAAGACATTTGGTTTTGAGTAAAACGTTGATGAACCTTGTGTTTATAAACATATTAAGGATGGAAAAGTGGTCTTTCTGATACTCTATGTCGATGATATACTACTCATTAGGAATGATGTAGGGAACTTATCATCGGTCAAGCTTTGGTTACACCAACAGTTTGACATGAAGGACTTGGGAAAAGCTAATTATGTTCTTGGCATTCGTCTCTTCAGAGATCGAAAGAACAAAATGATAGCATTATCCCAAGCTTCATACATAGATAAAATAATTGACAAATATGCAATGCAAGAGGCAAAGAAAGGCTCACAACCTTCTATTGCCGGTCTAACTCTTTCATTGGATGACTGTCCCAAGACATCGGAAGAAAGAGAGCGTATGAGTAAGGTTCCTTATGCATCCGCTGTGGGTAGCCTTATGTACGCTATGCTTTGCACTTGCCCGGACATATGTTTTGTAGTAGGTATGGTGAGTCGATATCAAGCGAATCCTGGAACCAAGCACTGGCAAGCAGTAAAGCATAAACTCAAGTATCTTAAGAGAACGAGGGATTATATGCTAGTGTATTCTGGAGGGGACCTAACACCCGTAGGATACACGGACTCAGACTTCCAGACTTGTAAGGATTCGAGGAAATCGACATCTGGATCAGTGTTTTTACTCGGAGGAGGCGCCATTGTGTGGAGGAGCGTGGAGCAGGGCTGCACAGCTGACTCTACTATGGAGGCTGAGTATGTGGCTGCGGCTGAGGCATCTAAAGAAGCGGTTTGGCTCCGCAAGTTCTTTAGAGACCTTGAGGTCATTCCGGGTGTTGACAAGCCTATCACACTTTACTGTGATAATACAGGGGCTATTGCCAACACAAGGGAATCTCGGCACCACAAGATGACCAAGCACATCGATCGGAGATATCATATTATTAGAGGGCATGTGGAGACAGGACAAGTAGATGTATGTAAGATCGCGTCCGAGGACAACATCGCTGATCCCTTTACTAAGACTTTGGTGGCTAGAAGCTTTGAGAGGCATGCAGAGGCGATGGGGATGCGTAACATGGCACATCTGCTGGCTTAGGGCAAGTGGGAGATTGTTAGGAAATGCCCTAAGCATTAGAGACATTTTGATGTATTCATTTTGAACTAGATAATAAAATTATACATAGAGGTTATTCATTACATTACTATCTGTCCTCGTCTTATTTACATGTTAAAGTAAATGTAAGCAAATATGGATCACTGACTGCTTGTGCTAAAACTATTAGAACGTTGCATGCAATGGACTTTTGTATGCGAGAAGACAATGTTCTAAAGTTAGCAGTCTAAACTATGGTCTGTAGTCTATGGGGTTAGACCGAACATCTAACTCATGTTAAGACTATTATGTTGTCTAAAGCCTTTGAGGGGACGGTTTGTCTTGACTGTCTGGAGCTGGACTCCCAAGTAGAGACATGGATATGTTGCTCAGTGGTGACATATTAGACCGGGACTAAAGTGTGATTGATCTACGTAGTCCGCTATGAGTGGATCAATCTGCTTTTGACGTTCATTGTGCAATAACCTTAATCCTGAGTAAATGAACTACTTCATGTATATGACTTGTGTACTTTGATGTTCCAATGGCTAAAGCGTCTCAGAGGTAGTAAGCTTATAGACTGGTTCGTTGGGTGCATGACTTGTATACGATGAAGGGTTTGTTTGCAGATATCGGAATCATAGCTCTGAGGAGTTAAAGGTATCCTCTTAAAGGCATTATACTGAATGTGAAAATGGACAAGGCCTTGGGTCGTCTGCTGGGCGGATGACTTCTTATTCACACATGGTGAATAATCATTTTCTTAATTCGGAAGTATAATGGAACTTTAAGATAGCCTGATCAGTAGGATTAAACAGACTTTGACCTATGGCTGATCATGGATATCATATGAGGGTTTTACATATATGACAAGGTCATTGGATAGTAGCTCGTCACAGGCTTACGTAATACGGTATATAATTGGGAGTTCAGTTTCAGGTTTATAGTGGTATGACTCTAAAACTAGTGATCATATGATTGAGTTGTTCGGTAAAGAATGATGATCATATGGAATCACGGGAGCCCGATTATATATGTCCAATCAGTCCATCTACTAGCTCCATATAATTCCTTAACGTTTGGCAAATTGATTTGTGTATGCTATTGGCTAGTTTATTATGCATGGATGGTGATGACACAGGATTAGGATGGTAGAAAAGATTCTCTCCGGTTGGATTCAGATTTTGTTTTGGATAATAGAGTACACAATTATTCGAACTCCAAATAAAGTTGCCATGATTTTATTTGAGATTGGATTGGAGTTGTAGAAAATTATCCATGAGAACAAGAATATGAAACACAACCGTTTTGTGGAATTTGAAATTTGAATTTTGAAATTTGAAATTTGAATTTTGAAATTTGAAATTTGAACTTTGAATTTGAAATTTGAATTTGAAATTTGAATTTGAAATTCGAATTTGAAATTCGAATTTGAAATTTAAATTTGAAATTTGAAATTGGAAATTTGAAATTTGAATTTGAAATTTGAATTTGAAATTTGAAATTCAAATTTTGAATCACAGTCCAAGTAGGATTCGAATTTGTTGTGGAAAATCCACAAGGTTTGAAATTCGAATTTGAGTTGGATTTGGAGAGGATAATCTTGTTAGAATCCTACTTGAATTTTGAATCCAAATCCCAACAAATAAGGGACGAAATTTTGAGGATAATCCTCAAGCAAATTTCGGTTTTTGTGGATAGGATTCAAGGGAAAATTCAAGTTTCAATCCTAGTTGAATTTGGATTCTCTCCTTCCCTGAAAAGTGGCCGAAATTAGGGAGAAAATCTCCTAGGAAATTCGGTTATTTTGGATAAGGTTGAGATGAGATTCAAGCTTGAAAATCCTAGTGAAATTTTTGATTCTCCCTTATCCATAATGGCCTAAACTTTTGTTGAGATTTTCTCCAAGAAAAATTCAGATTTTTTGGTTGAAAAAGGGAGATAAAATTCTAGTTAAAATCTTGTTTAGATTTAGATTGGATTTATCCTAAGAAAAACTGAATTTTTTGTGGAGATTCTCCCTTGGAAAAATTCGGATTTTATGGTTAAGGATAAGGGAAAATATCTTTTCCTAATCCAATTCAAATTCAGAGAATCACCTCATGCAGATCTATAAATAGAGGTCCTGCAACTCCAGTTCTCTCAGACCACAGACTCTCAGGTGAGCAAGCTTATTGTTGCACAGCTCATCGTGACAATAAAGTTCTTTAGAGATCTGGGTGGTCGGAAGAAGACTAGCAGTGCTAGCATACCGATCGAGGTTCAGAGTGCCCACACACTCAGCCATTCAGGAATTGGAGAATAGTAGAGAAGGCTAGTTGGTTGAAGCCTTCGGTCATTCTCCTCCTGCAAGATTGGCGTCCTTGGGGTATAAGTTTTAATTGTTGTTGGATTATTGTATATGGCATCATGAGATATTTAACGATCTTAAAATTTTTATTGTTCCGCTGCACCACTCTGATACGTTTTTACCGATTTATTTTCCAACAGAACTGACGCGAGGCGTTACCATGCTTTCACATATGGATCAACAATGGAGGCCGTGGGTTTTGTTTGAAACCCTCTCCCACTCAATATTTTGAAAAACATACAAGTTTTGACAAATTATGTATGATCAATATAGTATGAGCGGCACTCACCTATCTTATATGACATGTTATCAAATATGCATATAAAACATCCATCAATACATATTTATACATCCATGACATAGCACAGAAAAAAATAATTGACAGAATAACCAAGCCATGGTTCCATCCTAGAACAAAGAAAATAAAGATTACAAAATTTCATCCAAAGCATTCTTTGGGTCTTGAATTATGTTCCGTCTTCTTGTATCCATCTTTATGTAGCCTCTCCATTTATTTCTCATCCCAAGAATCATTTAAAATTTAAATCTCCAAAAATTTAAATTTCAAATTCAAATTCGAAATTTGAATTTCAAATTTAAATTTCAAATTTAAATTTTGAACAATTTTAAACATCATGTGTTAATGTAATTTCAAAAATTTCAAATTTTCAATTACATATTTTTAAACATGATTTAAAATTAAATCACAAACTTAAAAATCAAAATTTTTCGATTTTTGAATCATCGCACCACCATCCCCAGAGGCGGCAGCGGCCGTGGGCAGCCACCAGCCCCGGGGGGGCTGGCAGCCCACAGCCGCTCATGTGCAGCCTTGCCGGGCTGCAGGCCAAGCCTACAGCGCCAGGCTGCACGCCCAGGCTAGGCGCAGCGGCCGGCAGGCTGCAGGCAGCGCCTGTAGCCACAGGCTGCATGCCCAGGCTGCGGCCAGCCTTGGGGAGGCCACGGCTACCCTCGGCTGCAGGCCAAGCCTGCGCATCTTGGGTGGTTATGGCCTACACAGGGGCTGCCGCAGCTCCATCTTGCCCGAGGGCAGGGGCTGCAGGTCCACCAAGGTTCGATGGCCTATCCCGAGGGGTTGTGTTTCGATTTTCATGCCATATTCCAATTTACCTATTAGGATCTCCAAAAATTAATTTGAATCCCAATTAAATTGAAATTTTCCACATAATCAAAATTTCAACCTTTAAATCAAATTTAACTTTTGGGAAAAATAAATTACGGCCTTCAATCTTCAATCTCCTCCAAGAATAATTACATAAAATTTCCTAAATCGTTTCCGGTATACAAAATTCTAACTATAATAATTCTAAGAGACAAAAATTAAAATCCATGGGAAAATTACAGTGTTAATAAACTGCTCCCATGGTTACATAAAAAATCCTAGATACAATTTTTCTAAATTCTAAAGAACCATAACCGGTATAAACAAGCATGCTTATAATAATTCAAAAAATTAAAATAACCACATACTTTATACATAATACATGATAACAATATAAAGGAATCCTAGAATGCCACTCTCTAAATATCAAATCCATACATAAATAAAAAGACTAAGTAATTGTCTAATTTATGTACATGGCATAGTCATGAGATGGCTTTGATACCAATTATAGGAAAATAATTCGGTAAAAACGTATCAGAGTGGCGCAGCGGAACAATAAAATTTTTGTAGATCGTTAAATATCCCATGATGCCATATAGAATAAACCAACAATAATTAAAACTCATACCTCAAGGACGCCAATCTTACAGGAGGAGAATGATCGGAGGGCTTTAACCAACTAGCCTTCTCTACTATTCTCCAATTCTCGAATGGCTGAGTGTGTGGGCACTCTGAACCTCGATCGGTATGCTAACACTGTTAGTCTTCTTCTGACCACCCAGATCTCTAAAGAACTTATTGTCTTGGTGGGCTGTGCAACAATAAGCCTGCTCACCTGAGAGTCTGTGGTCTGAGAGAATTGGAGTGGCAGGACCTCTATTTATAGACCTGCATGAGGTGATTCTCTGAATTCGAATTGGATCAGGAAAAGATATTCTCCCTTATCCACAAGCATAAAATCTGAATTTTCCAAGGGAAAATCCCAACAATAAAATTCGGCCACTTTAGGATAAATCCAATCCAAATCTAAACAAGATTTTAACTAGAATTTTATCTCCCTTTTTCAACCAAAAAATCTGAAAATTCTAAGGAGAAAATCTCCTCAAAAATTCGGTCACTTTTGGATAAGGAAGAATCAAAATTCCACTAGGATTTTCAAGCTTGAATCTTATCTCATCCTTATCCAAAATAACCGAATTTTTCCTAGGAGATTCACTCCTAAATTTCGGCTACTTTCTGGGAGGAGAGAATCCAAATTCAACTAGGATTGAAAATTGAATTTTTCCTTGAACCTTATCCACAAAAAAAAAAAAAAAATCCGAAAATCATTGAGGATAATCCTGTTAGGAAATGCCCTAAGCATTAGAGATATTTTGATGTATTTATTTTGAACTGGATAATAAAATTATATATAGAGGTTATTCATTACATTGCTATTTGTCCTCGTCTTATTTACATGTTAAAGTAAATGTAAGCAAATATGGCTCCCTGACTGCTTGTGTTAAACTGTTAGAACGTTGCATGCAATGGACTTTTGTATGCAAGAAGACAATATTCTAAAGTTAGCGGTCTAAACTATGGTCTGTAGTCTATGGGGTTAGACCAAGCATCTAACTCATGTTAAGACTATTATGTTGTCTAAAGCCTTGGAGGGGACGGTTTGTCTTGACTGTCTGGAGCTGGACTCCCAAGTAGAGACATAGATATGTTGCTTGGTGGTGACATATTAGATCGGAACTAAAGCATGATTGATCTACGAAGTCCTCTTTGAGTGGATCGATCTGCTTTTGACGTTCATTATGCAGTAACCTTAATCCTGAGTAAAAGGACAGCCTCATGTATATGACTTGTGTACTTTGATGTTCCAATGGCTAAAGCGTCTCAGAAGTAGCAAGCTTATAGACCGGTTCGTTGGGTGCATGACTTGTATACGATGAAGGGTTCGTTTACAGATATCGAAATCATATCTCTAATGAGGAGTTAAGGGCATCCTCTTAAAGGCATTATACTGAATGTGAAAATGGACAAGGCCTTAGGTCCTCTGCTGGGCGGATGACTTCTTATTCATATATGGTGAATAATCATTTTCTTTATTCGGTAGTATAATGGAACTTTAAGATAGCCTGATCAGTAGGATTAAACGGACTTTGGCCTAAGGCTGATCATGGATATCATATGAGGGTTTTGCATACATGACAAGGTCATTGGACGATAGCTTATCACAGGCTTACGTAATACGGTATATAATTGGGAGTTCAGTTTCAGGTTTATAGTGGTATGACTCTGAAATTAGTGATCATATGATTGAGTTGTTCGGTAAAAGAATGATGATCATATGGATTTGCGGGAGCCCGATTATATATGTCAATCAGTCCCTCTACTAGCTCCATATAATTCTTTAACGTTTGGCAAATTGATTTGTGTATGCTATTGGCTGGTTTATTATGCATGGATGGTGATGACATAGGATTAGGATGGTAGACAAGATTCTCTCCAGTTGGATTCAGATTTTGTTTTGGATAATAGAGTATATAATTATTCGAACTCCAAATAAAGTTGCCATAATTTTATTTGAGATTGGATTAGAGTTGTTGAAAATTATCCATGAGAACAAGAATTTGGAACATAACTGTTTTGTGGATTTTGAAATTTGAATTTTGAAATTTGAAATTTGAATTTTGAAATTTGAATTTTGAGTTTCGAATTTGAAATTTGAATTTGAAATTTGAATTTGAAATTTAAATTTGAAATTTGAAATTTGAAATTTGAATTTGAAATTCAAATTTGAAATTTGAAATTCAAATTTTGAATCACAGTCCAAGTAGGATTCAAATTTATTGTGGAAAATCCACAAGGTTTGAAATTCGAATTTAAGTTGGATATGGAGAGGATAATCTTATTAGAACCCTACTTGAATTTTGAATCCGAATCCTAACTAATAATGGACGAAATTTCGAGGATTATCCTCAATGGATTTTCGGTTTTTGTGGATAAGGTTCAAGGGAAAAATTCAAGTTTCAATCCCAGTTGAATTTGGATTCTCTCTTCCCAAAAAAGTGGCTGAAATTTTGGAGAATATCTCCTAGGAAAATTCGGTTATTTTGGATAAGGATGAGATAAGATTTAAGCTTCAAAATCCTAGTGGAATTTTGATTCTCCCTCATCGTAAATGTGGCCGAATTTTTTGAGGAGATTTTCTCCTTAGATTTTTCAGATTTTTTGGTTGAAAAAGGGAGATAAAATTCTAGTTAAAATCTTGTTTAGATTTGTATTGGATTTATCCTAAATGACTGAATTTTATTTTGGAATTTTCCCATGAAAAATTCAGATTTTATGGTTATGGATAAGGGAGAATATCTTCTCCTAGTCCAATTTGAATTCAGAGAATCACCTTATGCAGGTCTATAAATAGAGGTCCTGCCACTCCAGTTCTCTCAGACCACAGACTCTCAGGTGAGCAGGCTTATTATTGCACAGCTCATCGTGACAATAAGTTCTTTAGAGATCTGGGTGGTCGGAAGAAGACTAGCAGTGCTAGCATACCGATCAAGGTTCAGAGTGCCCACACACTCAGCCATTCAGAAATTGAAGAATAGTAGAGAAGGCTAGTTAGTTGAAGCCTCCGGTCATTCTCCTCCTATAAGATTGGCGTCCTTGAGGTATGAGTTTTAATTGTTGTTGGTTTATTGTATATGACATCATGAGATATTTAACGATCTAAAAAATTTTATTATTCCGCTGCGCCACTCTGATACGTTTTTACCGAATTTATTTTCCTACAATTGGTATCAAAGCCATCTCATGACTATGCCATGTACATAAATTAGACAATTACTTAGTCTTTTTATTTATGTATGGATTTGATATTTAGAGGGTGGCATTCTAGGGTTCCTTTATATTGTTATCATGGATTATGTATAAAATATGTGGTTATTTTAATTTTTTGAATTATTATAAGCATGCTTGTTTATGCCGGTTATAGTTCCTTAGAATTTAGAAAAATTGTATCTAGGAATTTTTTATGTAACCATGGGAGCAGTTTATTAACACTGTAATTTTCTCATGGATTTTAATTTTCTGTCTCTTAGAATGTTTATGGTTAGAATTTTGTACACCGGAAACGGTTTAGGAATTTTTTATGTAATTATTCTTGGAGGAGATTGAAGATTGAAGACCGTAATTTATTTTTCCCAAAAGTTAAATTTGATTTAAAGATTGAAATTTTGATTGTGTGGAAAATTTCAATTTAATTGGGATTCAAACTAATTTTTGGAGATCCTAATAGGTAAATTGGAATATGGCATGAAAATCGAGACACGACCCCTCGGGATAGGCCGACGGGCCTTGGTGGGGCTGCAGCCCCTGCCCTCGGGCAAGATGGGGCTGCGGCAGCCCCTGTGCAGGCCATAACCACCCACGGCCGCAGGCTTGGCCTGCAGCCGAGGGTGGCCGTGGCCTGCCCAAGGCAGGCCGCAGCCTGGGCGTGCAGCCTGCCGGCTGCTGTGTCCAGCCTGGGCATGTAGCCTGGCGCTACATGCTTGGCCTGTAGCCCGGCAAGGCTACACAGGGGGCGGCCGTGGGCTGCCAGCCCCTCCGAGGCTGGTGGCTGCCCACGACGGCTGCCGCCTTCGGGGGCGGTGGTGCGACGGTTAAAAAATCAAAAAATTTTGATTTTTAAATTTGAGATTTAATTTTAAATTATGTTTAAAAATATGTAATTAAAAATTTGATATTTTTGAAATTACATATTATTACACATGATGTTTAAAATTGTTTAAAATTTAAATTTGAAGTTTAAATTTGAAATTCGAATTTGGAATTTGAATTTGAAATTTAAATTTTTGGAGATTTAAATTTTAAATAATTTTTGGGATGAGAAATAAACGGAGAGGCTACATAAAGATGGATACAAAAAGACGGAACAAAATTCAAGACCCAAAGAATGCTTTGGATGAAATTTTGTAATCTTTATTTTGTTTGTTCTAGGATGGAACCATGGCTTGGTTATTCTGTCAATTATTTTTCTGTGATATGTCATGGATGTATAAATATGTATTGATGGATGTTTTGTATGCATATTTGATAACATGTCATATAGGATAGGTGAGTACCGCTCATACTATATTGATCATACATAATTTGTCAAAACTTGCATGTTTTTCAAAATATTGAGTGGGAGAGGGTTTCAAACAAAACCCACGGCCTCCATTGTTGATCCATATGTGAAAGCATGGTAACGCCTCGTGTCAGTTCTGCCCTGACCACACCCCTCGGTAGGTGTTTACCGCCGCCGGTATATTAGATTGGATCTCCTATGTGGAAAAAGTGTTCGGGTACGATACTATTCATGTGTGATGCCTTAAATTTTATTTAAGGGTCAATATATAATTTAAATAAAATTAGTGTGCCAAAAATTAATTAAAAATCCTTTTGGAAACCCTAGGTTGGTTTCCTAGTCAATTTCCGCTCAAAAAGTCAACAATTTGAACTTCAAAAAGAAACCCTAAAATATTCGGCCATCACTTGGGATTTTAATTAAAATTTAAATTCCACAAATCCAAGGAGGATTCAAATTCAAATTTCATTCCTTAGATATAAAGAAGAAATTCGGCCATAAAGTGTAGGAAATAAAGGAGATTTTATTTGAATTAAAAGCTAGGTTAAAACTCAATTAAAATTCAAATAATTTTTCCTTAAAAACTAAGGGATAATTTTGGCCACTTAAGGGGAAATAAGAGAGAAAACCCTAGCCTCAAAACAGCACAAAAACTTTCCCTTTTGCCCCTTAAAATTTTCAGCCAAACAAGGAAGAGAAAGGGAAAGAAAAACCTAGTATAAAAACCCCCTTTTAACTCTCATTCACCCCTCCTTTCCCCCTCAAAATTTCGGCCAGCTTTCCCCGCTTCCCTCTCTGAATTTTCTCTCCCAAAACACACCCAAAACAGCAAACAAAACCTACCAAAAGGCAGCTCAAAGATTCAACAACTTTTGAGACAAAAACAAGGTGAGAAATCAAACTTTTTCCTTCCTTCTCCTTTTGATTTTAAATCTGAAATTTATATGGTTTTCTCCACTCTTTCCATACTGTTTTGAAGACTCCAATACTCAAACAAATTCAGCCAAAAGGGAGACCAAGCATCAAAAATAGGGCAGCACAAACAAGGTGTGATTTTTCTCTCAAACCCTAAAATTTTGCCTCATTGATCCCCTTTTCAAAAACCCTATTATCATATGTGTAAGATTTTATGATTTTGTCAATTTGATTCTTGGGTTGTGTTAATGACATATAAACACGGCTCTCCACAAAATTTCGTGATCATTGGATGAAAATTGAATTGGTTTGAGGCTAATCGAAATTCGGACACAGAAAAACGGAAATCTGGAAAATTACCAAATAAACAGTAAATTTGTGTCAGCCATAACTTGAGGTTTAAAAACTATTTTTGAGTGATTCTTGAGCCTACAATTAAATTCAAGATGTCCCCTAAATTCCTGCAAAATTTCAGAACCAAAATCCTCCATTTTCCTAGTCAAAATATTTTTCTAAGGTAGGCGGACAGAACTGCCAGGTTTTGAACCGAAACTGAAACCCAGATTTTTATGCCTGAAAACAACCCTCGGTTTTTGGCCTAGTTGAATGACCAAACGATGTCCAAAAATTATAAAAATTATATGGAATTAAAGCTACGGATGTCTAGTTTAACATATTAAAAATTTAGAATTTTTGGGATTAAAAATGAATTGATATTGATTTTACAAGCAGCCTAGGTCAGTCTGCCCATGACCAGAAATATCCTAACTTAGAGTTTTTCACAAATTTTAAATCCCAAATGTTTATTAAACGTTTTAAAATCTTTTGAGGCACACTAAAATGATTGGATGATTACGTCTAGACCTAGACTGATCATATGTTGTGATTATAGGATTTATTTGACGTTCTTGTTGGATTTGTGGATCACCTTATCATAACGCTTGTGCGATAATCGAGGTAGGACGTTCTAGCCTTTTCTCGGAGTAGTCAAGTGTTTTAAATTCCCCTGTTTTATTGATGGCATGCTGTTTTCGATTTATGAAATTATTATACTATTTTTGATGAAATAAACGCATGCAACGTATTTTGTAATAAATGTGTATTTTAAAGAGTGTTTTGATTAATGGCATAATATAACTTGGTAAATACCATCTTTTGAATAATCCGGTGAACATAATTGAGCTCTAGTTCACGATCATTGTAAATGATGTATGCGTCCCGAAGTTGACGCCATGGGGGAAGGTCCCTAAACCTGCGCAGGGCCGTTCGGCCTGTTTAGACCGTAACGAGATGATCTAGAATAATTCAAATACGAGGCACGTATATTATAGCTACGATAAGTCCTCACTCATAATATGATGGTTGTTTTAATGATTTATTATTTTAATATTGGGGCACGTATATTGCAGCTACGCTAAGTCCTCAGCAGAATAAAACTTGCATTAAAAATGTTTTTCACGAAATTGTTGATTATTTTTTTTATGATTATTATGCCATGTATTTTTTTAAATTGTTAATTATTTTTGGAAACGAATATTATGCCATATTTTTAAATGTTATCTGTTAACCCACCTTTGTTTCTGTCCTACTGAGCCAGCGCTCACGTCCTTTTTTCTTTGTGATTTCGAAATGACTACTTCCAGGTACGGGAGGTAGCAGTTCCGAAAATCGTTGAGCCATTCCGTTTCTACAGAGGATGATGCTATCCGTTTTCTCCATCTTCTTCTTTCTGTTTCTCGTTCTGATGTAATGAGACATTAAGTTTGGACTTTATTTCACGTAATTTAAATTCTATGCTTGGGAATATTTTATGGTTGGTAATTTCTTTTGAAAACCGATTTTGTGTTTGACTTCCGCATTAAAAAGCATTTATTTTCTCCTTTATTTTATTTTGTGGTTATGATGCTACTTTATAATTAGGCTTAGCTAAATTATAATGTTGACCCGTTGTTTTTGTAATAAATGTTTTCCTTAAATCTCGGGTTAATATTATGATTTGGCTGCCGTGTCACGTGTCTAAATTTTGGGCCGTGACAAATAATGGTATCAGAGCCCAGGTTTTCAAAAGGGTTTTCCATCAAAATGTTTTCCAAAGGGGTTTTTCATCAAAACGTTTTCAAAAGGGTTTTCATCAAAACGTTTTCAAAATACCCAAGCATAGTTTTCTTACTCTTAGAAGCTTGTAGGATTTCCTCTTCCTTCAATCTCATATAGCAAAATGGCTCGTCCCGGCATGCGTAGTCAGAGGCAGCAGAGAGGCAACGACGAAGAGAACCCCGAGAACGTGCAGCCTCAAGGGAGACAGAATGCAGCGGTTCCTACACCGAATGATCAGCTAACGGCAATGCAGAATCTCACGGCGGCGATACAGGCTCTCCTCACCGTCTTACCTTTTGGAACACCTAACCCAACTCCTGTAGCCAATGTTGTTCCTAATAAGACCCCGAGAGCGGGGAGTTCTTCTCAGACTCCTCAGCAAATACCTGCCCCCGAAAACCCTACCTCTGGAGCAGTACCTATCCAGCCTATGATACATCCTAAACAGGCAGCCCTAACTCTTTTCTTTAACCCTCACGTACCCACTTTCGACGGCACGGGCACAGAGACGGATGCCGACTACTGGTTTGATGCCATTCGCAAGCAGCTAAAGTTGACCGCTACACCCACAGAGTTCTGGGTTGAGTTTGCTTCCAACAAGCTGGTGGGTCTAGCCTCTACCTGGTGGGCTAGAATCGAGGATGGTTTGACAGAGGAGCAGAGGTCTTCTTGGACAGTTTTCGAGGAGTGTTTTCGCGAGCGTTTCTTTTCAGCTCAGTTCCGCGACAGAAAAGCTAGAGAGTTCGTCCGTTTGAAGCAAGGGTCTATGTCAGTGCGGGAATATGAAGCCAAGTTCACTGAGTTGGCCCGGTATACGAAGAATCAGGTTTTGGATGAAGCTACTAAGTGTCTCCGCTTTGAGGAAGGGCTTAGCCTCTATGTGAAGAGGGGTGTACAACCGTTCCAGATCAGGGATAGCTACCAGCAGATAGTTGCTAAGGCGTTGACAGTGGAAGAGGGCGACAAGGAGTTCCTTGAAGCTCGTAACAAAAACAAGTCTGGACCAATCCGCAACAAGCCTCAACATAAGCCGCAGACTCCTTACCAGAAGAACCAGCAGTCTCAGGGGTCAGGTTCTCATCAGTCTTCTAGACAGCGACAGGGTCGGGTGAATATGATTACCTGCTTCGAGTGTGGTGATGAAGGTCATAAAAGAAATTTCTGCTCGAAGAGACAGTCGAGAGACAATGCTCATAGACATCATCATCAGCAGAATCAGAATGGTTTTCCACAGAGACAACAGTTTACTTCCCAGTCTTCGCAGTCACAGCACCCTCAGCTTCCGATTCCCTATCAGCCTCAGCGCACGAGCCAGTACACTGCGCCTTATGCTCCACATGCTACACCGCTACAGCAGTTCCCAGTGCCGAGTTATCAGAGACCGCCACCACAGGGTCAAAGTATGGGCTATCAGCGAGGGAATACAGCTCAAAATCGTGGTAAGGCACTACAGGTACACACTCTTGGAGCTGACAGCATGGAGATAAATCATACACCGACTACATTAGATGGTATAATTCCTATCTTTGGTACATATGCACATGTTTTGTTTGACACCGGAGCTACACACTCTTTTATAGCCCAACATTATGCTCGTTCACTTGGTTTAAAACTGCAAAATCTTGACTCTCCCTTATGTGTGAAATCCCCGTTGGGCACGACTACCATTAGTTATGGGTGTCAAGCCTATGTTTATGTTGGGGATGTTTGTTTGGAGGCATCACTTGTAGTAATGCCTATGTTTGCTTATGATGTTATTCTGGGATATGACTGGCTTTCCCGATATGGGATTATGCTTGATTGTCGTAATCGTCGCGTTATCTTTACAACTGATTTCAGACATGTAGTGTCCTATCAGTTAAGCTTAGTTTCAGATGTTGATAGATCTGCTCTGAGGTTAGTGTCGAAGAGTAGACAGGGTATTCTTTGCTTCTTATCCTTGTGTGCGGTAGAAGGATCCAGTTCTGAAAAGAGTACCCAACCTATACCTGTTGTCGATAGTTTTCCAGATGTTTTTCCAAAAGCTCTTCCAGGTTTACCACCTCATCGAGAAATAGAGTTTCGTATCGACTTAGTTCCTGGAACAGCTCCTTTTGCTTCTGCTCCATATCGTATGGCACCTCTAGAGATGAAAGAGTTGCACAAGCAACTGGATGAGTTGAAATCGCTGGGCTTTATCTGAGATAGCAACTCACCTTGGGGTTCATCAGTCCTTTTTGTGAAGAAAGCCGACGGTTCGCTACGTCTCTGTGTGGACTACAGAAAGCTCAATAGTGTGACCATCAAAAATAAGTATCCGTTACCACGCATAGATAACTTGTTCGACCAGTTGGGTGGAGCTTGTTTCTTCTCCAAGATTGATTTGAGATCCGGTTATCATCAGCTTTGGGTTAGAGAGGAGGATATCCCGAAGACGGCATTCCGAACGAGGTATGGCAGTTACGAGTTCTTAGTAATGCCTTTCGGTTTGACAAACGCACCAGCAGCCTTCATGGATATGATGAATAGAGTCTTCCGACCTTTTCTTGATAAGTTCGTCATCGTATTCATCGACGACATCCTCATCTATTCCCGAACTCGTGAAGATCATGCACAGCATCTCAGTATAGTTTTACAGACTCTTTGTAAGCATCAGTTGTACGCCAAGAAAGAAAAATGTGAGTTTTGGATGACAGAGGTTAAGTTTCTCGGACATATCATCTCAGGATATGGTATATCAGTTGATCCATCCAAGGTTGAAGCGATTCTTAAGTGGGAACGACCGAAGAATGTTCCAGAGATCCGAAGCTTCTTGGGCTTGGTGGGATATTATCGATGTTTTGTATAGGACTTCAGCAAGCTCGCCGCTCCCCTCACCAATCTGACAAAGAAGGATGTAACTTTCGTTTGGGACAACAGCTGTGAGTCAGTCTTCTAAGAGTTAAAGAGTCGTTTGACGTCTACACCTATCCTTATCATTCCGGATCAAGATCAAGTATATGATGTCTGCACCGATGCTTCTCATCAAGGTCTTGGAGCAGTCTTGATGCAACAGAACCGAGTTGTCGCTTATGCCTCACGACAGCTGAAACAACACGAACGAAACTACCCTACACACGATCTAGAGTTAGCTGCAGTAGTGTTTGCGCTTAAGATTTGGCGTTGTTATCTGTACGGTGCCAGGTTTAGACTGTTTTCAGATCACAACAGTTTGAAATACCTGGCTACACAGAAAGATCTCAACCTGCGTTAGAGAAGATGGGTAGAATACATGCAAGACTATGACTTCCAAGTCGAGTACCATCCGGGTAAAGCAAACGTGGTTGCAGATGCACTAAGTAGGAAAAGAGAGGCAGTTCCCAATCCTGATCATGATGCTTCTATAATGGCGATGCAGATAGATGAGTGGGAAAAGGACAGAGTTCTCACAGCTTATCAAGTTCGTTTTGGCAAAGTTCAGGGTCACCCAGTGTTATACAACTTAGTGATGGAACCAGACTACGTGCAGAGGATCAAGGAGAATCAGTTGGCAGATACACGTTTCGTTGACATCCGAGATAGATTATTAAAGGGAAAGCGTGTTGCAGAGTGGTCGATGGACGCCAGTGGAATTCTTTACAACGAAGGTCGCTTAGCAGTGCCACACATCCCAGAGCTTATACAGGAGATCTTGTCAGAGTTTCATCAGTCGAGGTTCGCCATGCACCCAGGTGGAAACAAGATGTATCAAAACTTAAGACGGCAACTTTGGTGGAGAGGTATGATGTTAGATGTAAAGAACTTCGTGGCCAACTGTTTGACGTGTCAAAAAGTAAAGGCAGTACGGGAGAGGCCTGCAAGTCTGCTCCAACCACTTCCAATACCTTGGTGGAAGTGGGATAGTATAGGAATGGACTTCTTAACCGGCTTACCAAAAGCACAGGATGGATCTGATGGAGTCTGGGTAATAGTAGATCGTCTCACGAAGACCGCGCACTTCATCCCGTTTAAGACAACTTGCACCAGGAACCAGCTAGCCGAGCTTTACATGAGGAACGTAGTCAGATTGCATGGAGTCCCTTCAGTGATCATTTCTGATCGTGATACGCGCTTCAACGCTCATTTTTGGCAAAGTCTACAGGAAGCTCTAGGTACAGAACTGAACTTCAGCACCGCTTTTCATCTGCAGACAGATGGTCAGTCAGAGTGTCTCATACAGATTCTCGAGGATATGCTACGTGCCTGCGTTCTTGATCTTGGAGATGGATGGAGCAAACACCTCTACATGGCAAAGTTCGCATACAACAACAGTTATCAAGCGAGTATCGGAATGGCACCCTTTGAAGCGTTGTACGGAAAGCCTTGTCGATCACCCATCTATTGGGTTGACAACCAGGAAGCACCAGTGGGTGGACCCGAGATGATCCTAGACCAGTACGAAAAGATTGCCATCATCAAACAACGACTTCTAACAGCACAGAGTTGACAGAAGAGCTATGCAGATCAACACAGAAAGCCGTTAGAGTTCGAGGTCGGAGAGTTTGTGTTGCTAAAGGTTTCACCGAAGAAAGGTATCTCTCGTTTCGGAGTTAAAGGGAAGTTAGCACCGCGTTACATTGGACCTTTCGAGATCGTACGCAGAGTTGGTAAGGTCGCATATGAGCTGAAGTTACCCGACACCTTGGGAGTGCACAACGTTTTCCATGTATTGATGCTGAGGAAGAGTGCACGAGCAGAGTCAGAAGTCATTTCAACAGATGGTGTAGAAATCTAACCAGATGTCTCTTACGTCGAGGTTCCAGTGAAGATTTTGGATCGTAAGGTCAAGCAGCTGAGAACGAAAACAATACCCATGGTGAAGGTTCTTTGGAGTAACCATGGTGAAGAGGAAGCCACATGGGAAACCGAGAAAGATATGCATGAGAACCATGCTGAATGGTTCGATAAGCAGTAGAGTACTTGTAATGTAGTCGACCTAAGTTTGTTTTGTAACCCTACTCTATTCATAGTGGTAGATATACCACTATATGTTCTAAAAGGTGCATTTAGATTTGCTTAATGAAATGAGAAGTGACTCATATTCTTATTCTCTTCTTTAGTGTGGAGTAATTCTTAAAGTTTCAAGGACGAAACTATTTTTAGTGGTAGATATTTGTGACGCCTTAAATTTTATTTAAGGGTCAATATATAATTTAAATAAAATTAGTGTGCCAAAAATTAATTAAAAATCCTTTTGGAAACCCTAGGTTGGTTTCCTAGTCAATTTCCGCTCAAAAAGTCAACAATTTGAACTTCAAAAAGAAACCCTAAAATATTCGGCCATCACTTGGGATTTTAATTAAAATTTAAATTCTACGAATCCAAGGAGGATTCAAATTCAAATTTCATTCCTTAGATATAAAGAAGAAATTCGGCCATAAAGTGTAGGAAATAAAGGAGATTTTATTTGAATTAAAAGTTAGGTTAAAACTCAATTAAAATTCAAATAATTTTTCCTTAAAAACTAAGGGATAATTTTGGCCACTTAAGGGGAAATAAGAGAGAAAACCCTAGCCTCAAAACAACACAAAAACTTTCCCTTTTGCCCCTTAAAATTTTCAGCCAAACAAGGAAGAGAAAGGGAAAGAAAAACCTAGTATAAAAACCCCCTTTTAACTCTCATTCACCCCTCCTTTCCCCCTCAAAATTTCGGCCAGCTTTCCCCTCTTCCCTCTCTGAATTTTCTCTCCTAAAACACACCCAAAACAGCAAACAAAACCTACCAAAAGGCAGCTCAAAGATTCAACAACTTTTGAGACAAAAACAAGGTGAGAAATCAAACTTTTTCCTTCCTTCTCCTTTTGATTTTAAATCCGAAATTTATATGGTTTTCTCCACTATTTCCATACTGTTTTGAAGACTCCAATACTCACACAAATTCAGCCAAAAGGGAGACCAAGCATCAAAAATAGGGCAGCACAAACAAGGTGTGATTTTTCTCTCAAACCCTAAAATTTTGCCTCATTGATCCCCTTTTCAAAAACCCTATTATCATATGTGTAAGATTTTATGATTTTGTCAATTTGATTCTTGGGTTGTGTTAATGACATATAAACACGGCTCTCCACAAAATTTCGTGATCATTGGATGAAAATTGAATTGGTTTGAGGCTAATCGAAATTCGGACACAGAAAAACGGAAATCTGGAAAATTACCAAATAAACAGTAAACTTGTGTCAGCCATAACTTGAGGTTTAAAAACTATTTTTGAGTGATTCTTGAGCCTAAAATTAAATTCAAGATGTCCCCTAAATTCCTACAAAATTTCAGAACCAAAATCCTCCATTTGCATAGTCAAAATATTTTTCTAAGATAGGCGGACAGAACTGCCAGGTTTTGAACCGAAACTGAAACCCAGATTTTTATGCCTGAAAACAACCCTCGGTTTTTGGCCTAGTTGAATGACCAAACGATGTCCAAAAATTATAAAAATTATATGGAATTAAAGCTACAGATGTCTAGTTTGACATATTAAAAATTTAGAATTTTTGGGATTAAAAATTAATTGATATTGATTTTACAAGCAGCGTAGGTCAGTCTGCCCATGACCAGAAATATCCTAACTTAGAGTTTTTCACAAATTTTAAATCCCAAATGTTTATTAAACGTTTTAAAATCTTTTGAGGCACACTAAAATGATTGGATGATTAGATCTAGACTGATCATATGTTGTGATTATAGGATTTATTTGACGTTCTTGCTGGATTTGTGGATCACCTTATCATAACGCTTGTGCGATAATCGAGGTAGGACGTTCTAGCCTTTTCTCGAAGTAGTCAAGTGTTTTAAATTCCCCTGTTTTATTGATGGCATGCTGTTTTCGATTTATGAAATTATTATACTATTTTTGATGAAATAAACGCATGCAACGTATTTTGTAATAAATGTGTATTTTAAAGAGTGTTTTGATTAATGGCATAATATAACTTGGTAAATACCATCTTTTGAATAATCCGGTGAACATAATTGAGCTCTAGTTCACGATCATTGTAAATGATGCATGCGTCCCGAAGTTGACGCCATGGGGGAAGGTCCATAAACCTGCGCAGGGCCGTTCGGCCTGTTTAAACTGTAACGAGATGATCTAGGATAATTCAAATACGAGGCACGTATATTATAGCTACGACAAGTCCTCACTCATAATATGATGGTTGTTTTAATGATTTATTATTTTAATATTGGGGCACGTATATTGCAGCTACGCTAAGTTCTCAGCAGAATAAAACTTGCATTAAAAATGTTTTTCACGAAATTGTTGATTATTATTTTTATGATTATTATGCCATGTATTTTTTTTAAATTGTTGATTATTTTTGGAAACGAATATTATGCCATATTTTTAAATGTTATCTGTTAACCCACCTTTGTTTCTGTCCTATTGAGCTAGCGCTCACGTCCCTTTTTCTTTGTGATTTCGAAATGACTACTTCCAGGTGCGGGAGGTAGCAGTTCCGAAAATCGTTGAGCCATTCCGTTTCTACCGAGGATGATGCTATCAATTTTCTCCATCTTTTTCTTTCTGTTTCTCGTTCTGATGTAATGAGACATTAAGTTTGGACTTTATTTCACGTAATTTAAATTCTATGCTTGGGAATATTTTATGGTTGGTAATTTCTTTTGAAAACCGATTTTGTGTTTGACTTCTGCATTAAAAAGCATTTATTTCCTCCTTTATTTTATTTTGTGGTTATGATGTTACTTTATAATTAGGCTTAGCTAAATTATAATGTTGACCCGTTGTTTTTGTAATAAATGTTTTCCTTAAATCTCGGGTTAATATTATGATTTGGCTGCCGTGTCACGTGTCTAAATTTTGGGCCGTGACATCATGATCACCCCTTGGTGGCTTGGTAGGACGTGGATCGGGCTACGTAAACAATGGTTATACACTCAAGACTCGTTTAGTTATTAACCTTCCCTAGAAGCTCTGTTAACTAAACTGGTGGCCAAATAAGCGGTTATTAATATATGTCTTAACCTTGGAGGATTTAAGGCAACATATATTAATTGGACGGGGTCCATGTTCTGACTATTTGTTTTCATGACCACCCCTCGGTGGCTTAGGGTAATAGGTGCTGTGAATTACCGTTGCAATGCTACATGTTTTTCAAGTTTCATGTAGGAACATACTTGTATGTTTTATTTGCTAAATTATCTGTATATTTGCTTGGGCTTTGTAATGATATCTAGTATAATTTTATTTCAGTTCAAAATGTCACCGACACTCCTCATTTCAATACTTATTGAGAATAAACTGAATAGTGATAATTATAAAGATTGGAAAAGAAATCTATTGATAGTTCTCAGCTGCGAGAGACACAAGTTCGTACTGGACGAACCACGCCTACCAGGGCCAAAACCTGATGCACCGATTGAGGAGGTCCCAGTTGCCTATACTCGTTGGAAAGAATCCAATGATATAGCTCGATGCTACATGCTTACTAGCATGACGAGTGCTTTACAAAAGCAGCATGAGACTTATCAGGTTGCTAGGGAGATCATGGATAATCTGGAAGACATGTTCGGAGGCCAAGAAAAGTTGGCTCGACAGTCCGCTATAACCAGCATTATGAACTCTAAGCAAAAGGTGGGTACTCCGGTGAAGGACCATATGATCACTCTAATGGGATTCTTTGCTGAGGCCGCTGAAAACGGTGCTGAGTTGGACTACAATACCCAGATCGAGATGGTGTTCAAAACTTTGTCTAAAGATTTTGTAGGGTTTAAGGCCGCATACAATCTGTTGACAAGGGAGTTAGGACTAACCGAGCTCATGAAGCAACTCTAAGCTTATGAGCGGATGATCAGGGATGGGGATGCGGTCCAACCTAAAGGTGAGGCCAATTTGGTGGAATCTTCCAAACCCTCACGGAAGAGGAAGAGGCCAAATCAGAAGCAAGCGGCTTCCAGTTCTTCTAATCTTCCTGTCTCAGATGGGAAGAAGAAGAACAAAAACAAGAAGCCTAGGGACCTTAAAAAGTCCAAGTGCTTTCGTTGTGGGAAGGTAGGTCACTTTAAGAAGGCTTACCGGCAATTCCTAGCCGCCAAGGGCAAGGAAGGTAAGGAACTTCATTACTTGGAAGCGTGTTTGGTGGAAGAATCGAAAGACACTTGGGTCATTGATTCGGGCGCCACTAATCATGTTTGTGTTTCTATGCAGGGGTTCATGGAAACAAGAAGTGTACATGATAGGAGCCTCTTGTTGCGAACTGGAGACAGCAGCTTGGTAGTGGCTGAGGTAGTGGGAGATATTTATCTTTATTTTGATCAATTTAGGTTTATTTTATTGATAGACTATTTTTATGTTCCTAATTTTAGGAGGAACCTTATATCGGTAGCTTGTTTAATAAAGGATTCTTATTTAGTTTCTTTTAGTAAAAGAGTTGATATTCGTAGAAATAAGTCTTTTATCTATTCTGGATGGATAGATGGAAACCTATATTTGATCAAACCAAAGATGTACTCACTGCTTGACACTGAATTAATAGATAACTCTAAAAGGTTGAAAGCTTCTCACTCTAACAAGGCGTATCTTTGGCATTTAAGACTTGGTCATATTAATTAGGATAGGATTCAAAGTTTGATGAAAGACGGTCCTCTGGAATCTCGGGAGGAGGTACAACTTCCCCAATGTGAATCTTGTCTGGAGGGTAAGATGACCAAGAGGTCTTTTGGAGCTAAGGGTACAAAGGCTCATGAGCTCTTAGTAATTGGGCATACTGACATATGTGGCCCCATGAACGTCACAGCACGAGGAAGGTTCGAGTATTATGTCTCTTTTATAGATGATTACTCGAGGTATGGATATGTGTATTTGATACACCGCAAGAGCGAAACCTTCGACAAGTTCAAAGAGTATCGTGCGGAAGTGGAAAAGCAATTGGATAAATCCATAAAGACACTTCGATCTGATCGAGGTGGCGAATACCTCTCTGATGAATTTCTAGGACATCTTGTAGAGAACAGGATATTATCCCAATTGACTGCACCTGGTACTCCGCAACAGAATGGTGTAGCCGAAAGGAGAAACAGGACCTTGTTGGATATGGTATGGTCCATGATGAGTTATTCAACGCTGCCATTATCATTTTGGGGATATGTTTTACAAATGGCATGCTATATTCTGAACCAGGTTCCAAGCAAATCAATTCCCAGAACTCCGTATGAATTGTGGCGTGGCAGGAAGCCCTCCCTTGGACATATGAGAATATGGGGCTGCCCGGCGCATGTACTGGATAGGGATGTGAAGAAGTTGGAACCAAGATCAGAATTATGCATGTTTGTAGGGTATCCAAAAGGAACTAAAAGAGGTCTATTCTGTAACCTGAAGGAACAAAAAGTCATTGTCTCAACCCATACGACATTCTTGGAGGAAAGTCACATGAATGACTTTAAGCCTCGAAGCAAAGTGGTGCCAGAGGAGTTATCGGGTGAAAGAACTGCTCCACAGATTTCAGTCTTGGACGTAAATCCGAGTTCCAGTGAAAGATCTGCAGACGATCAATAATTTAGGGTGCCTCATCGTAGTGGGAGGGTTTCGAAGAAACCTAATTTCTTCATATATGATGCTGAGGTATACCAGGCCGAAGCTCATGAGCATGAGGATGATCTGGTCACCTATGATAAAGCTGTAAATGATGTTGATTTTAAATCTTGGAAACAGGCTATGAACAATGAGATGGATTCTATGAAATCCAACTCTGTTTGGGAACTTGTAGATTTGCCGGATGGGATAAAACCCATTAGATGCAAATGGGTCTACAAAAGAAAGAAGGATGCGGAAGGGAGAGTGGAAACTTTCAAAGCTAGACTGGTTGCAAAGGGGTACACGCAAAAGGCTGGAATCAATTACGATGAAACCTTTTCGCCTGTTGCTATGCTGAAGTCTATCCGTATTCTTCTGTCCGTTACTGCGACTCTCGATTACGAGATCTGGCAAATGGATGTCAAGACGACATTCTTGAATGGCCATCTTGAAGAGTGTATCTATATGATACAGTCCGAAGGGTTTGTAACGAAAGGCCAAGAAAGGAAAGTCTGCAAGTTGCTTAGATCCATTTATGGATTAAAGCAAGCATCCCGCTCATGGAACCAGAGGTTTGATCAAGCGATTAAGACATTTGGTTTTGACCAGAACGTTGATGAACCTTGTGTTTATAAACGTATCAAGGATGGAAAAGTGGTCTTTCTGATAATCTATGTCGATGATATACTACTCATTGGGAATGATGTAGGGAACTTATCATCGGTCAAGCTTTAGTTACACTAACAGTTTGACATGAAGGACTTGGGAGAAACTAATTATGTTCTAGGCATTTTTCTCTTCAGAGATCGAAAGAACAAAATGATAGCGTTATCCCAAGCTTCATACATAGATAAAATAATTGACAAATATGCAATGTAAGAGGCAAAGAAAGGTTCACAGCCTTCTATTGCCGGTCTAACTCTTTCATTGGATGACTGTCCCAAGACATCGGAAGAAAGAGAGCGTATGAGTAAGGTCCCTTATGCATCCGCTGTGGGTAGCCTTATGTACGCTATGCTTTGTACTCACCCGGATATATGTTTTGCAGTAGGTATGGTGAGTTGATATCAAGCAAATCCTGGAACCAAGCACTGGCAAGCAGTAAAGCATATACTCAAGTATCTTAAGAGAACGAGGGATTATATGCTGGTGTATTCTGGAGGGGACCTAACACCCATAGGATACATGGACTGAGTCTTCCAGACTTGCAAGGATTTGAGGAAGTCGACATTAGAGGGCACGTAGAGACAGGATAAGTAGATGTATGTAAGATCGCGTCCGAGGACAACATTGCCGATCCCTCTACTAAGACTTTGGTGGCTAGAAGCTTTGAGAGGCACGTAGAGGCGATGAGGATGCGTAACATGGCACATATTTTGGCTTAGGGCAAGTGGGAGATTATTAGGAAATGCCCTAAGCATTAGAGACATTTTGATGTATTTATTTTGAACTGGATAATAAAATTATATATAGAGGTTATTCATTACATTACTATCTGTTCTCGTCTTATTTACATGTTAAAGTAAATGTAAGCAAATGTGGCTCCCTGACTGCTTGTGTAAAACTATTAGAACGTTGCATGCAATGGACTTTTGTATGTGAGAAGACAATGTTCTAAAGTTAGCGGTCTAAACTATGGTCTGTAGTCTATGGGGTTAGACCGAGCATCTAATTCATGTTAAGACTATTATGTTATCTAAAGCCTTGGAGGGGACGGTTTGTCTTGACTGTCTGGAGCTGGACTCCCAAGTAGAGACACAGATATATTGCTTTGTGGTGACATATTAGACTGGGACTAAAGCATGATTGATCTACGAAGTCCGCTTTGAGTGGATCGATCTGCTTTTGACATTCATTATGCAGTAACCTTAATCCTGAGTAAAAGGCCAGCTTCATGTATATGACTTGTGTACTTTGATGTTCCAATGGCTAAAGCGTCTCAGAGGTAGTAAGCTTATAGACCAGTTCGTTTGGTGCATGACTTGTATACGATGAAGGGTTCGTTTATAGATATCGGAATCATAGCTCTAATGAGGAGTTAAGGGTATCCTCTTAAAGGCATTATACCGAATATGAAAATGGACAAGGCCTTGGGTCGTCTACTGGGCGGATGACTTCTTATTCATATATGGTGAATAATCATTTTCTTTATTCGGTAGTATAATGGAACTTTAAGATAGCCTGATCAGTAGGATTAAACGGACTTTGGCCTAAGGCTGATCATGGATATCATATGAGGGTTCTGCATACATGACAAGGTCATTGGACGATAGCTTGTCACAGGTTTACGTAATACGGTATATAATTGGGAGTTCAGTTTCAGGTTTATAGTGGTGTGACTCTGAAATTAATGATCATATGATTGAGTTGTTCGGTAAAAGAATGATGATCATATGGATTTGCGGGAGCCAGATTATATATGTCCAATCAGTCCCTCTACTAGCTCCATATAATTCCTTAACGTTTGGTAAATTGATTTGTGTATGCTATTGGCTGGTTTATTATGCATGAATGGTGATGACATAGGATTAGGATGGTAGACAAGATTCTCTCCAATTAGATTCAGATTTTGTTTTGGATAATAGAGCACACAATTATTCGAACTCCAAATAAAGTTCCATGATTTTATTTGAGATTGGATTGGAGTTGTAGAAAATTATCCATGAGAACAAGAATTTGAAACACAACTGTTTTGTGGATTTTGAAATTTGAATTTTGAAATTTGAATTTTGAAATTTGAAATTTGAATTTTGAATTTGAAATTTGAATTTGAAATTTGGATTTGAAATTTGAATTTGAAATTCGAATTTGAAATTTGAATTTGAAATTTGAAATTTGAAATTTGAAATTTGAAATTCAAATTTTAAATCATAGTCCAAGTGAGATTCGAATTTGTTGTGGAAAATCCACAGGGTTTGAAATCCGAATTTGAGTTGGATATGGAGAGGATAATCTTGTTAGAATCCTACTTGAATTTTGAATCCAAATCCTAACTAATAATGGATGAAATTTTGAGGATTATCTTCAATGGATTTTCGGTTTTTGTGGATAAGGTTCAAGGGAAAAATTCAAGTTTCAATCCCAGTTGAATTTGGATTCTCTCCTCCCAGAAAAGTGGCTGAAATTTTGGAAAATATCTCCTAGGAAAATTCGGTTATTTTGCATAAGGATGAGATAAGATTTAAGCTTGAAAATCCTAGTGGAATTTTGATTCTCCTTTATCCTAAATGTGATCGAATTTTTTGAGGAGATTTTCTCCTTAGATTTTTCGGATTTTTTGGTTGAAAAAGGGAGATAAAATTCTAGTTACAATCTTGTTTAGATTTGGATTGGATTTATCCTAAATGGCCGAATTTTATTATTGGGATTTTCCCATGAAAAATTCGGATTTTATGATTGTGGATAAGGGAGAATATTTTTCCTACTCCAATTCGAATTCAGAGAATCACCTCATGCAGGTCTATAAATAGAGGTCCTGCCACTCCAGTTTTCTCAGACCACAGACTCTCAGGTGAGCAGGCTTATTGTTGCACTGCTCATCGTGACAATAAGTTCTTTAGAGATCTGGGTGGTCAGAAGAAGACTAGCAGTGCTAGCATACCGATTGAGGTTCAGAGTGCCCACACACTCAGCCATTCGGGAATTGGAGAATAGTAGAGAAGGCTAGTTGGTTGAAGCCTCCGGTCATTCTCCTCCTGCAAGATTAGCGTCCTTGAGAGATGAGTTTTAATTGTTGTTGGTTTATTGTATATGGCATCATGAGATATTTAATGATCTAAAAAATTTTATTGTTCCGGTGCGCCACTCTGATACGTTTTTACCGAATTTATTTTCTTACAAATCCTCAAAATTTTCATCTAACTTTAGTTAGGATTTGGATTCAAAATTCAAGTAGGATTCTAACAAGATTATCCTCTCCATATCCAACTCAAATTCAAATTTCAAACCTTGTGGATTTACCACAACAAATTCGAATCCTACTTGGACTGTGATTCAAATTCGAATTTCAAATTTCAAATTCGAATTTCAAATTCAAATTTCAAATTTCAAATTTCAAATATAAATTTCAAATTCAAATTTCAAATTCGAATTTCAAATTCAAATTTCAAATTCAAATTTCAAATTCAAATTTCAAATTTCAAATTTCAAAATCCACAAAACAGTTGTGTTTTAAATTCTTGTTCTCATGGATAATTTTCTACAACTCCAATCCAATCTCAAATAAAATCATGGCAACTTTATTTGGAGTTCGAATAATTGTGTACTCTATTATCCAAAACAAAATCTGAATCCAATATAAGAGAATCTTGTCTACCATCCTAATCCTATGTTATCACCATCCATGCATAATAAACTAGCCAGGAACATACACAAATCAATTTGCCAAACGTTAAGGAATTATGTGGAGCTAGTAGAGGGACTGATTGGACATATATAATCGGGCTCCCGCAAATCCATATGATCATCATTCTTTTACCGAACAACTCAATCATATGATCACTAATTTCGGAGTCACACCACTATAAACCTGAAACTGAACTCCCAATTATATACTGTATTATGTAAGCCTGTGACAAGCTATCGTCCAATGACCTTGTCATGTATGCAGAACCCTCATATGATATCCATGATCAGCCTTAGGCCAAAGTCCGATTAATCCTACTGATCAAGCTATCTTAAACTTCCATTATACTACCGAATAAAGAAAATGATTATTCACCATATGTGAATAAGAAGTCATCCGCCCAGCAGACGAACCAAGGCCTTGTCCATTTTCATATTCAGTATAATGCCTTTAAGCGGATACCCTTAACTCCTCATTAGAGCTATGATTTTGATATCCGTAATCATCATATACAAGTCATGCACCCAATGAACCGGTCTATAAGCTTACTACCTCTGAGACGCTTTAGCCATTAGAACATCAAAGTACACAAGTCATATACATGAAGTTATCCTTTTAGTCAGGATTAAGGTTACTGCATAATGAACATTAAAAGCAGATCGATCCACTCAAAGTGGACTTCGTAGATCAATCACGCTTTAGTCCCGGTCTAATATGTCACCACCAAGCAACATATCTATGTCTCTACTTGGGAGTCCAACTCCAGACAGTCAAGACAAACCGTCCCTCCAAGGCTTTAGACAACATAATAGTCTTAACAGGAGTTAGATGCTCAGTCTAACCCCATAGACTACAGACCATAGTTTAGACCACTAACTTTAGAACATTGTCTTCTCGCATACAAAAGTCCATTGCATGCAATGTTCTAACAGTTTAACACAAGCAGTCAGGAAGCCATATTTGCTTACATTTACTTTAACATGTAAATAAAACGAGGACAGATAGCAATGTAATGAATAACCTCTATATATAATTTTATTATCCAGTTCAAAATAAATACATCAAAATGTCTCTAATGCTTAGGCCATTTCCTAACAGCACCCAGGAGAATGCAAGCAGAGAACAAGTGGTTGTTTAATCTATGGCAATGAAGGCCACTCTGCCAAAAACTGGTAGTCCAACCCACAGATCCGACAAAATCAACCCCACACTAGGAATAATCAACTTCACGCCATGCAGACCAGGATCGAAGGCCCTTCGATCACACAAGGCAGACTAAAAGCTTCAGACATCTAAGGGAGAATCTCGACTTACGCGAGGAGTGACACTGAAGCTGTAACTTCTGTAGTGGGGACAGGCCAGCTTTTTGTTGCCAACTTTGATGCGTTAGTTCTACTTGATTCTAGAGCCACCCATTCGTCGCATCATCAGATTCTACTAGAAAGTTAGGTAGGAGCTTAGATAGGACGAAATAAACCTTTAAAATGTCACTTCCTTCAGGGGAAGTTTATTTGTATAATTACTGGATATGTCAGGTGCCAGTAATTATCTGCTGGAGAGAATTGAGCGTTAACCGATGATATGTACAATCATGATGTAATTGTGAGGGTGGACTTCTTCACAAAACACAATGTCATCATAGACTATCGAAGGCAGAAAATTGTTTTCGAACCAATTGGATGCAAAAAGTTCATCTACAAGGGTTTATCGCTAGAGCAACCAAAGACGACAATTTCAACAGTAAAGGCCCGCGAGATGTTATCCAGTAGGTGCACGGACTTCCTAGCATACATAGTAGAGAAGACTCGAGGAATAGAGATAGGACCGAGAACGTTTCGATAGTTAGGGAATTCGTTGAGGTATTTCCAGAAGATCTTCCAGGACCCCTGTTAGAGCGCGAGATCTCGTTCGAGACAGAACGTCTACCAGGATCAGCCCCCATCTCTAAAGCCGCCATCTCTAAGGCCCTATACAGTATGGGCTCTGCAAAGCTAAAGGAGCTCCAAGCCTAGCTGAAAGACTAAATAGACAAGGGATTCATTCGACAAAGTTGTTTACCCTAGAGAGCACCTGTACCACCCGTGAAGAAGAAGGATGGAACACTGAGAAGGTGCATCAAATACAGAAAGTTGAACGGGGTTATGATTAAGAACAAGAACCCATTACTGCGGGTTAACGATTTATTTGATCAGCTCTGAGATGCTGCAGTGTTCTTGAAGATCGATCTACATTTAGAGTACCATCAACTGCGAATCAAGGATGAAGATGTACCCCAAAATAGCCTTTCAAATGCAATACGGACATTACGAGTTCTTGGTCATGTCATCCGGATCGACGAATGCCCCCGCAGCCTTTATGGGCTTCATGAACCACGTATTCGAAGACTTCCAAGACAAGTTGTCATTATGTTCATCCATGACATACTTGTATACTCCAAGATGAAGGAAGAGCACGAAGAGCACTTAAGGATCGTCTTGTGCATGTAACAAGACCATTAGCTATATGCGAAGTTCTCCAAGTACGAGTTTTGACTAGAGAAGGTCCATTTCCTAGGCCGCGTAGACCCCAAGGAAGGAGTATCTGTGGACCTGACGAAAATTGATGCAGTTAGCGCGTGGCCAGCTCAGAGGAATGTAACGGGAATTCACAGTTTCTTTAAACTAACAGGATGTTATCTACACTTAGTCGAAGGCTACTCAAAGTTAGCTACTCTACTTACATCGCTCACTAAGAAGGGAAAGAGGTATAAGTGAACCGACAAGTGTGAGGAAAGCTTTCAAGAGCTGAAATGAAGACTCACATGCGCTCCAATGCTAACCATTTTAAATGTTGGTCAAGGAAACTTCGTGATTTACAGCAATGCATCTAAAATCAGGTTGGGAGTCATGTTAATGCAGAGTGATAGAGTAGTCGCGTATGCATCACGACAACTCAAAAACCCTGAGAAGAGCTACCTAACGCGTGATTTGGAGCTAGCAGCTGTAGTTTTTGTGTTAAAAGCATGGAGGCACTACCTGTATGGAATCAAGTGCGAGATCTTACACCGATCACCAGAGCCTCAAATGTATCTTCATGAAAAAAGAGCTCAACATGAGCCAGCATAGATGACTAGAGTTGGTAAGGATTACGACTGCGAGATCTTATGCCATCCAGGGAAAGCCAATAAGATGGTCGATGCGCAGAGTCAGAAGCATATTACTATGCCTATGGCTATTAGTGCCTTGTCAGGAGTGCTATAAAGGAGCTATGCAGCAGTGAGATCAAGATTTTGACAGGGAGGTTGTCTGAAATGACCCTTCCAATCAACGCTCTAAGAAGAGATCAAGATCGGTCAAGGCTTCGAATTGTCCCTGAACAAGCTCAGAAAAGGAGGCTACAGAGGACCAAAGTTCAAAGTTTAGAGTCACTAAAGATGGCGTACTCTAGTATAAGGATAGAGTATGTGTTCCGAATGATGAGGAACCCAGGAAGCGAATCCTTTAGGAACCTTACAAGACATCATATTCCGTACATCCGGTAGCGAATAAGATGTACAAGTACCTGAAGGAAAGCTTTTGGTGGCTTGGAATGAAGAATGACATTGTCGAGTTCGTTGCTAGATAACTTACGTGCCAGAAGGTTAAGGCAGAACACCAGCGCCCAGCAAGATAATCGTAGAAAATTAAGCTACCTGAATGGAAATGGGACCAGATTACGATGAATTTCATAGTCGAATTACCGAAGATGTCAAATGATAATGGCGCAATCTGGGTGATTATAGACAGACTAACAAAATTAGCTAGATTTTTAGCAATGAAAGTTAGTTACTCAGTGGAACGACTAGCAAAAATCTATGCGGCACAGTTCGTGAAATGGCACAGAGTATCAGAGTCGATAGTCTCAGATCGTAGTGGATGCTTTACCTCTAGATTTTGGCAAAGTGTTCATGCCGCATTACGGTCCAAGTGAGAGCTCAGCACAGCATTTCATCCTCGGACTGACAGTTAGTCTGAGAGGACCATATAGATGTTAGAGGACATGTTGAGACCTGCGCCCTAGACGTTAAAGGAAATTGGGATCAGAAGCTCCATTGAGCGAGTTCTCGTACAACGCCAACTACCATTCCTAGATAGGAATGGCACCGTACGAGACACTTTGTGGAAGGAAATGCAGATCTCTAGCTCATTAGTACGAGTCTGGTGAGAAACGACTAGTTAGCTTAGACATCATCAAGAATACCATGGCAGACATGAAGCTGATATGAGAAACGTTAGATACAGCGCATAGTCGACAGAAGAATTTTGATGATAAGTGCCATAGACCGCTCGAGTTTCAAGTAGGAGACTCGATCTTTTTCAAGGCGACACCCATGAAAGGGGTGATGCGCATTGAAAAGAAAGAAAAGCTCAGTTCTAGGTACATAGGACCCTTGAGATAATAGAGAAAGTCGGGAAGGTGGCTTATAGACTAATGCTTCCTCCCGAGTTAGTTATAGTGCATAACGTCTTTCACATCTTAATGCTGAAGAAGTACGTGCCAAACAGCTCCCATTTTCTTAGCCAAGAATCCGTTGTAGTATACGCTGATCTGATGTACGAGGAGAGACTCGTGCGGATCCTAGTTAGAAAGGAGAAAGTACTTAGGAATAAAGTATACCACTAGTAAAAGTGTTATGGCGGAATCATAGTGTTGAGGAAGCCACATGAGAATGGGAAGAAGACATGAGAAGAGACTTCCCAGAATTATTCTAATTTTCGAGGACGAAAATTTTGTAAGGGGGGTAGGTTGTAATGACCGCCATTTTCATGGCACCTACTTACCTGTAATAAGTCATTAAGAAATAAAATGGACATAATTTAATGACTTTTAGTGCAAATTTAAGTAACACGGTCGAGTGCCATTCAGACTGTGTATCTGTTAGTAGCCTTGTGAGTGTACATGGCCGTGTAGTGTAACACGGTCAAGTACACAGTCGTGTACCGCTCGGATAGATGAATGTGTTTCAAAGACATGACCATGTTGAGTAGTCTCAATTAGTACACGCCGTGTCTGAAATGCACACACTCGTGTAAGAGTCCGTGTAAAAGGCTGTGTAATGAGCCGAGAGCCACTGTAATGACTCTCATGAATTATGAAGCTTAATTACTATGTAATGATGTAATTAAGTTAATAAACACAGTGTGCGTTTCAGTTGAATGAATTAAACGGGTATAGTAACGTTTAATTACTATTCATGCAGCAAAAGGGGCAACCGACAGTGAAATCGGTCCACCCTATTATGTGAGTGTGCGTTGAGACACGCAATATCAAGAAACCGGTCCAGACGACCATTTCATGATACAAAACTGATGAGCTAGCCATCAGTACGCTCAAACTGGTCACCTGAGCGCAGCAGCTTTAATTGCCCTAATAGATGTACAGTATCGAGAAAAGTGGTCTAGATGACCTCTTCTCGCCCATAAACTGACAAAATCGAAGTCAGAACCCTCAGATTAGTCAGTCAGATAGTGAATAGTGATTAGTAAATAGTGAGAAACACAGTGTCAGGTTAGTGGCCAAGACGGCCTTAATCTGGCATAAAACTGACATATTAATAGTCAGCGGGCTCAATTTGGTCAATTGAGCATAAAATGTAGATTTTGTTTAAGAGATACGCAGTATCAGGATGAGGGTCAAGACGACCTTTTCTCGCCTCGAAACTGATATATTTAGACTCAGGACACCCAAATTAGTCAATCGAGCACCTGACACGTTTTTCGAGATGGGATCATGCAGATCCTGAAAACTGGTCCAGAAGACCTCCGATGGATGTGAAACTGATAAATTTGAAATCAGCACGTCCAAATTAGTCAAGGGGGACTACGTTTGAAATTTCACGCGAAAACACCTCGTTATGCATGCGCAGTGTCAACACAGTTTAGGCCTAACCACAGTATCAAGAAATTGGTCAAGATGACCTTCTCTTGATATAGAACTGATATATTTGGATTCAGAATGCTCAAATTAGTCATTTGAGCACAAAAAGTAATTTTTGATCGAGAACCATACAGTATCAGAAAACTGATCGAGACGACCTCAGATGAAGATAAAATTGATATATTTGGGTTCAGCACGCCCCAATTAGTCAGTATAGCCTATCTTAAAATTTTTCAAAAAATTAGTATAAAGGAGTCGAAATTTTTAGATTTTTGTAAAAAGGGCCCCCATTATTTTTTTTCCTATTTTTTTCTCCCTACACCACTCGTAGATGAACAGTAACCACCAGTCAAATCCGACCTCTGTTTTTCACACTGCCGGCACCATTGGAAAGCTCTCGACGAGCTGATTCCAACGGTGGGCCGAGTCGACTGAACTGACACCGAAGCACGCCGCACACACCGCCCAAATCCGCCGGTGGCTGAATTTTTCAAACTGCCGTATCTCGGCCATCCAACGTCCAAATGTCACGATTCTGGGCCCAATGGATTCGTGGTGAAGATTAGAATAAAACCCAGGCCTCATTTCACGTCAACAGCCACTGTGTTGCACTGCCCAAGGTTCGCTGTCGTCGTCACCATCACCGCCCTCGAATCTCACTATTCCGGCGGAGTTGAGTTGCAAGGTGGGTACCAAAATGCTCAGAACAACACGTAGGTCAAAAGGCCCAAATCAATTTTGGGCAACAACGCTGGAAAATGAAGATCCAACACCGCCACCATCATCGACTTTTCGAGGGCCGATTTCTGGTGATAGGAGTCTCGATTGGTGAAATCGATACTACCAATGGGTTCCTCTCATCGAGCTCTTCAAGATGGTGGTTGCCACTCCCATCGCCGCCATGGTCAATGCCGATCAACGGCGACCCGGAGACCAAAAATTGAAGAATGGCCCGTTGGCCTATTTCAACTTTCCGAACACATCCGCGGCATCAGATTTGCAAACCGGAGTTTCAAAAGTGAAGAACGATGATTCAAAGATTGTGCGTTCAAGATCGAACTGTTCACTTGACCGCCAACAGGAATGATTTTGGTAGTGGTTTTGATCCCTTGATTCCTCAATTTATTATTGGAAATAATTATATATTAATTATGGTTTACTGACTTGAGGAATTGTAAGAAAAAGGGATGAAATGTCGAAAAAGAGAATGTGAGGAAATGTGAATATTTTTACGTAAAAAGCTAAGCTTTTACGTAAAAAGCTAAGCTTTTACGTAAAAAGCTAAGCTTTTATGTAAAAATTAGGCCTCTGGTTTAGTACGTGACAGGTTAGAATAGGTTAGATGGTTTTAAGGCGTTTCCTAAACGTCGAAAACCCAAAAATTAAGCGGAAATACTGCCGAAATTTCTAAAACGGCACAAAGGGGTATTTTAGGAAACGAGGGGTGAAAATGTGATCGGGATGGAAACCTGAGCCCCCTCGATGACCTAGGTCTGGGAAAGAAGGACCGACGTTTATAGGATTAGTGAACCGCCCAATTAGAAATCTTGAAATGTAAAAAAATGGCCCCTAGGTCAGAATAGTACCACCCGAGGGACGGGTATGATCTAAGTATAAAATTTGGGGTGGTTAAATTGGTAAAGGTAACCCGACAGGCTAAATGGTCAATACACGAGGTATGTGGTCAGTTGACTGGTCAGTTAGCCAGTCAAGGACCGAGTTTGAATGAGACAGTGATTAATTTGTCAAGTAGACAAATTAATCAAGCGCGATTAGAAATTAGATATCAAAATTCCCAAAGTAGAGCAGTTGGGTACCGATAGGCATCGGTACCACACAACAATAAATTTATTAGTTCCTAACGATAGAGTGACCTAAGAGCAACGTTAATTAATTTATTGAGCAAATAAATTAATTGACCACGATTAGAAAATCAAATTCTTAAGAAGAGGGCAATTAGTACCAATAAGGATCGGTATCACTAACGTTAGAGTTTTTATTAGTCCCTAATGACCACAGTGACCTAAGAGTGAATGTTAATGAAATGCATTATGATTACAGGGAGGTACCTGTATTGTGACGAAGGCGAGAGTACAAACTGTTCGTCGATAGGTAAGTACAACTCTGCTTGCAGCATGAATAAAATGATGTTAAGATGATGGTTTTACAGTATGTTAAGTATGCCTGACATGCACACGATGTTGCACCGTATACATAAGAGCATATAGTTTCACAATCGAGTAGATTGAGGAAAGAACATGTTAGAAGCCATAGATCCCTACCGCGTAGGATTGGGGACAACTTAGAGAAGCGTATGGCTAGAACAGTTAAACAAGATGGAAATAAGTAGGTGTGTCGTACCGGCTCCTTCAGTCGAAGGGGTTTCTAGTCAAAGAAAGTTAAGACCAAAAGTTGAGCATCAGTTGATGGCTCTTCAGCATTAGTTGACATCGGGCATTACCGTTGGTCTGCACGCACACGGTATGACACATGGGCCCTAAGTAGACAAGAGAAAGAAAAGAGTACTAAAGCATAAATGAACATAACCGGATCATGCATAGTACACTGTCCGCATTAGTTCACTATGTTTTCAGCTACAGTAAGACACATGTTTTTACATGAAGTAATTAGTATGCATATGGTATGTAAAGTTTGTATGCTATGACATCATATGTGATGATATGGTATATACTGAGTGGTATATGTGACTATCTTGCATGCTTATGCATTTTTAAGTATGTATTATGTTTAAACATGTTGTGCTTACAAGGCGTAAAGCTCACGAAGTGTGTTCATGCTATAGGTAAGCGTCCTATGGCATAAGCCACAGTGGGCAGTGGTGGCGGTGGAGGCGGATGTGAGGAGAGGTTATGGACACCCTACGAGTAAACTTCCGCATAGTTTGAGTAACCAGTATTATAAATAGTAATAGTAACCGTTAAATAGTATTTTTGAATAGTAACGGTTACACAGTATTTTAAATAGTAGTAGTTGAATAGTATTTTCGAATAAAAGCCGATGGGTACTATTTAAAAATACTATTCCACAAAATTAACAGTATAAGTATGTTTGTAAGATTAAATTTGTTATGTTTCAAATTCCACTTTTAATAGTACGTGTACGTGAATAGTAAATACGTACGCATTTAAAAAAAATCGACTAAATTTATGGTATCAAATTAAGCAAGTTAAGTATCAGTTTTAAAGTAGAAGTTAAAGGAGCAAGTAATAGTTTTCAGTGACGGTCCGGGCCGCTGAGGGCACGGGGATTTAATTTAAAACATTTATTTATATAAGATTATCTAGATATTTAAATTAATTATTTAAATAATTAATATATCCATATCTTTTAATTTAAATTAATCTTTTATTTATCTCAAAAGATAAATACAATCAATTTAAATTTCAAATTCTATCTTCCAAATAAATATTTATACAAATTAAATATTTATCCAATTAATTAAATGAAAAAAAATTTATATTCTACTCTTAGTGAAAAAAACACCTATGCATGTAGAAAGGTGATCTGGATTTTTCTTTTCACTAAATCTAAGAATAATAATCCATAAAGAATATCTCGATTAATTACCATCCATTGAGGAATTATGCAGAGCTAGTAAAATACCAATTCGACATATATAATGTGGATTCTAATAATTTATGTAATTAATTATTTTATACCAAATAAATTAATTACACAAATATTAAATTTAGAGTCACATCATTATAAACTTGAAAATGCATTCTCGATTATATACCATATTATGTAAGCCAGTGAATAGCCACAATCTAATAATCATGTCATATATGCAATACCTTCATATGATAGCCATGATCAATTTAAAGTCAAAGTCCGCTTAACCTTTTGATTACACTATCTTAAAGATTAATTAGATATCCAATAGGAAAATGATTATTCACCAGATGTAAATAATAAATCATTTACTAAACAACCAATCTAAGTCTTTATCTATTTTCATATCCTATATAATACTGTTAAGAGGATAAACTTTACTCTTCATTAGTATTATGATTTCATATTTATAAACAAACCTTTCATTGAATATAAGTTATGTACTCAATGGACCAGTTTAGTAGGTTATAACTCTGAGATGCCTTGTCCTTTGGAATATCAAAGTACACAATTTACACACATAAATCTATTTACTTACTAAGGATTAAGGTCATTACATAATATATGTCCAAAGTGAATTAATTTACTCGAGCAGACTATATAGATTAATTATACTTGGTCCAAGTCCAAATATGTCACAATCATTAGGTAACACATCTATGTCTCTACTTAGGAGCCGACTTGCTCCAAATGTTAAAATAAACTATCTCCCTAATTAGCTTTAGATAACATATCGGTCTTAATATGAGATAGATACTCATTCTAACCCCATAAATTATGGACTATAAATTTAGACTACTTACTTTAGAACATTGTCTTCTCGCATATAAAAGACTATAGCATGTGACATTCTAATAGTTTAACATCAAGTAGATAATAAGCCATATTTGTTTTTATTTACTTTAACATGTAATCAAGACAAGAATATATAGTAATGATGTAATGAACAGCCTCTAATATATTATTAATTAATTCAAAAATTAATAAAATACATTAAAATATATTTCCCTCTTAAGGCATTCTTAATAGAGTCTTTATAGGTGTCTTCAAAAAGAACTTCAAGATGAAGTAATTCAAAATAATAATATTATTATATATCTTTTATATTTATTATTTTTTTTTGAAAGAAATATTCATGTAAAGAGGTTAGAGATTAGCATTTCCAAGTTGATAAATCTCTGTTTTGCAGAGGAAATAATCAGTTAGTTACAGTAGGGGTCAAAACATAAATTTCAAAAGATTTGGGGATCAAAGTATAATTTTGTAAAAATTGAGGGATAGAAATGTAAATTTGTAAAAAAAATTCATCTTTTAAATTATAAAACTTAAATACTAGTTTATCATTTGAAATCAAGTTTTTTTACACACTAATAAATCAAATTTAGCCGAATTAAACATAATTAATTTTAACGGGTATTACAGTATCTAATCAAACAAAGTTTGAAATTTCATTTAAATCACTTGAACATAATAAGCTAAGTCTCAAATCATCTTATTTGAGTCTCCTAAAATAATGTGTCTACGTATATATTATTTTGATAAAAAAAACTTATATATATATCTTTATATACACTCCATTCAAAGTATTTTTATAAAATCATTTTATTTTCAAAAATGAATTTTAAATAAAAACATATGCAGAATAATAGTCATTTTGTAAAACAGGAGATAGTGTATCCCTATCTCTCAATAAATAATCTGTTGATAACTTCACATAACTCAAACTGAGGTTCCTCTCTTCGGTCACCAATTCCTTTTAAAATCAACAACACAGGTAAATTAAATATTTGCCACAATACAAACTCTAATTTAACTAAATATTAGGCCTAATTAATGTGTGTCTTGATATTATACCAAAATAATGTTTTCCATTATTTATCCCAAAATGATTATTTAAGCCCCTTTTTTGATATGGATTCAGGTTATGGATTAAAACTTTGTCATAAAGGTTTTAAAATATCGAAAAAGGGGAAAAAAGGTTGAAAACAGGGAACTAGCTAGCATTCTACCTCTATTCAATTAACTGACCCAGTAGGTCTAGTCGACTAGTCAAACATGGATTGTCTAGTCTTGGTTCTGGACTCATCCATCGACTGGACAAGCCTCCTAATTGATTAGACTATCACAGAACTGTGGGTTCCTAACTTTGTATGACCTGCAAGTTAAGCCATTTTCTATTCTAACAATCTTGAGAAGCTTAAAATAGAAAATAAATAGTTTCCAAAGCCTAAATAACTTGTTTGAAACTCAAAATAACATAAATATAATGTATAAATCAAAATCAATCAATATTCAATATTTTCTAAAACTTTTTGAAAACTTGAAAATAAACACAGATTCACTGTTCTAAGTTATAAATCAAGTATTAAATGAAGCATAAACATTTCTAACCTCATCGTATTTAAAACTTCAGAGTAGAATCACAACAAAGGGAAATAGAGTGGAAGAGGGCAAAGGATCAGTGAGTGGAAGTGAGGGGCTAAGCAAGAAAGTGAGTGGAGAGTGAGAAACAAACTGAGAAATGAAGCATATAAAGGAGTTGCTTCATGATAAAGTAGCTACAGCAGAACATTTTGAAAAGCTAGGGTTTTAGCATTTCTAGGAAAGGTGGGTGATGGGAATATCGACTAAAGGATGGTGGTCCGGTCAACAAGTGCTTTTGTCCAGTTGGCCGGTAGGGGTAAAATCATAATTTTGAAAAAGTTCTAGGTAAAAAATATAATTTCTTAAAAACATTTTCCATGGTTTAATTTTAAAAAATTTAATGCAAGTTAGTTATTTTGAACACTTTTGAGCTTACTAACTAACACAATTTTTGTTTAATTAAGCACGATTAATTCTAACGGACATTATAATCAATATTGAACAAAATCAAAAGGATATATTATATAGGAAAATGCTAAGGACACCAACTATAATCCCAACTCTTGAGTACTAACTTATATGACATATGAGTTATTGTTCTTTTATTGATAAGTGTTTAAAATATTTTCACATCAATTTATTGCATTTACCCATAAAAATATGACACATGAGTTGATACTTTAAAAGTTAGGATTAGAGTTGGTATCAATAGCACTACTTTATTATATATTTTGGGGACTCGAATCCTTTGTCAAGAAATGTTGTCCAAAACCCCCATGTTATATGGTGAGCTTTAAAGATTTAATATCTATTAAGTGTAACATGTAAAAGTTATAGCAAAACTTCTTCAAGACCTTTAGACTTCCCCACCATGAGTCCTCTCCACGCATCTTGACGATGCTCGTCTCTTCCTTGATGGTACTTTTGGTGAGCTCTTTGGTGGGTCCCCCCATAATCATTCCATTTTTGGTCAATGGTGTTATGGCTCATCCTCAAAAATCGATAGTGTTTCAACATGCCCCTTCGCCCATGGCTCGTCCTCACTCCTCCCATGTCTTTTTTTTTTTTTTTTTTGCTTTTGGTTTATTTTCTATTTGCTTTTCAAATTTCAGAACTCATCCATTTGTTAAATTTTTAAATAGACCTTGTGACAGCTGCCTAACCTATTCATACAACTAATGTACAATTAAGTTGGGTGCTGTTGGATTTACATAATATTGCTTAATTATACTATACAAAACACTAGGTAAATTTTGAACTTTTGAAAACCTTTATAGGTTACATATAACTATGGAGGTTTACTAGCAAAACATGGCCAACGTGATACATAAAATAAATTACATCACAAAATGAAATGTTTACCAAGTAGTATATATAATAATCTCCAGAGTTGAAACAAGTTCCAAAACGTGCAAGACAAAACAAAAGTCCATATAGAACTAAACCATAACCATGAAAAGCATGCTAGTTGACTTTTTGGCATTGACAACTACTAGGACGTAGCTCATCTACATCACAAAAACTATATAACCTAATGCCTAGTAAGTAAAAACTATGCAAATAAATGAATATGACATGATATATGTAAATATAAGCTCATCAAACGTTCATCGTACTTACTATTCTAGAAAAATATTAATAAAGCACGCATAATAGTGTGCACCATGAATCGCCCCCCACCCCCAGGCGTAAAAATTAGGATGCATGAATACTATCAAACCTTAGTTAACAATATAAAGTACCCTAATTCAATCCATGAGACACTGTAGTTCCTTGATCTTATGAACCACAATAAGGTTTAAAATGATCCCAATCTATTCTATGAGACCAAATTAAGTTCCCATCTAACCTGAGGAACTTATTAAGGCCACTTATAAGCAAACAATACAACACACACATAAAAAATCTCTCTCATATTATATGATGATTGCTTTATAAAAAAAATGCAAATTTCATGGTGTAATGCCTGCAAATACTCTAGCAAAAACATATCTCACTACTTATCTTGTGATGCAGTCGAAATGAATTTCTACTTACCTCATGTGACAACCGGGAAATTTTATCATTCTCAGAAAATTGGTACATGGAATGTACATGATGAATTTTATGTTAAAAATAGGAAATGTAGTGATTTTATGTGTGTATGCATGTGTATCGTACACAGTATCAAGAAATTGGTCATAATGACATTTTCTCGATATAAAACGGATATATTTAGATTCAGTATGCTCAAATTAACCAACTGAGCACAAAATGCAATTTTTGATCAGGAGACATGCAGGAAATTGGTCAAGATGGCCTTTTCTTGATATAAAACTGATATATTTATAATCAGCATGCTTAAATTAGTCATTTGAGTACAAAAAGTAATTTTTGACCGGGAAACATGCAGTATCGAAAAACTAGTCGAGATGACCTCGAATGAAATTGAAACTGATAAATTTGGGTTCAGCACGCCCAAATTAGTCAGTATAACCTATTAGTATGCTTAAATTAGTCAATTGAGCACAAAGGTAATTTTTGATCGGGAATTCACAGTACCGGAAACTGGTCAAGATGACCTCCGATGGAAATGAAACCGATATATTTGGGTTCAGCACACCCAAATTAGTCAGGATAGCTCATGTTGAAATTATGGACAAAAAAAAAGTATAAAGAGGGGGGGGGGGGGGGGGGGGGGGGGGAAATCAGAAATTGCCAAATAGTCCCCTATATTTTTCCTCACTCTCTTTTCCCCCACACCCCTACGAATGAACAGTAACCAACTACCGGAAACGATGTCTATTTTCAACACCGCTAACACCGTTGGAAAGCTCTGACCGAGCTGAGTCCAACGGTGGGTCGACGCGACGGAACGGCTGCCGGAGGAGCCCGCACGCGCCCCCCGAAGCCACCGGCTGTCAGAAAATTCAAACGGTCATTTCTCCGCCGTCCGACCTCCGATCAAGGTGATTCTGGTCCCAAAAGTTTCGTGGTTAAGAGGAGAACAAAACCCATAGCTCATTTCACCTCAATAGCCGCTGGATCGCGCCACCCAAGCCCTCATTGTCGTCACCATGTTACCACCTTGGAAGTCACTATTTTCGGTAGAGGTGAGTGACATCACCTAGCCAGAAAGGTTCAGAATAGGCCGAAATGTCAAAGCCCCAAGTCAATTTCACGAATTGACACCGACACAATGGAGAACGAACATTACCACCATCGTCGCCCTTTCGAGGCTCGATTTCCGATGATAGGAGGCTCGATTGGTGAAATTGACACCACCAATGGGTTTCTCTCATTGCGATCTACGTTTTTGTACCAAGCTTGGCCCAAATCGCCACCGGTCAATGCTGGTCAAAAGTGGTCAACGCCGGTCAATGGCGACCGGACCCCAAAAATTAAAGAATGGCCTGTTGGCCTATTTTCAACGTTCCGGACACGTCCGTGGTGTCGGAATTTGCAAGACGAAATTTCAAAAGCAAAGAACGGAGAAAAAAAGTTTGTGCACACAAGACCGAACAGCTTGTTCGATCACCGATGGGATGATTTCGGTAGTGACTTCAGTTCTTCATTCCTAAATTTATGTTTTGTTGGAATGATTATGTATTAATTATGTACTTTTACATGTGCAATTATAAGAAAAATGGACTATGTGTATGAAAAATAGTCAAATAAGAAAATGTGAAAAATGTAAAGATTTTTACGTAAAAGTTGAATTTTACGTAAAAATATAGGCCTTTGGTATAGTACGTGATAGAATAGAATTAGGTTAGATGATTTCGAGGCGTTTTCTAAACGCCGGGAACCCAAAAATTAAGCAAAAATACTGTCTAAATTTAAAAAACGGCACAAAGGGGTATTTTAGGAACCGAAGGGTAAAAATATGGTCGAGATGAAAACCCAAGCCCCTTTGGTGATCTAGACCCAAAAAAGAGGATTAACGACCTAGGGTCGAAATAGTGCTACCCGAGGGTCAGTGAATAGTGACCCAAGTATTTCGGCAATTAAGGCTGAAAAAGCTCGAAAAGGCTTAAGAAAAGTGATTTTATGATTTTTGGGTTTAGAAAATCCAGCCTAAGTAATAAAATGAAAATGATATGGCCCAAAGACCTGTCAGGGGCAAAACGGTCATTTTGACTGAAAATTTCAGGAATGATAGAAAAGGGCCCTAATGGACTTAGAATGACTTAATTAAGATTCTAAAGACCAGAATTAAGTTGTAAATTAAAAAAAGTAAGGTTATGATGAAAAATTCCGTTAGGGGTAAAATGGTAATTTTGCCAAAATTTTGGAACAAAATGGTAATTTTTCCAAGAGTAGATAGAAAAGTTATAAATGGGATAATAAACCCCTAAATTCATGATTATGAAATGAAACGTAGAAGTTTTATATTTTATTAAGTTTTATGTATGATTTAAGTAACGAAAATAACCATAAATATTTCGGTTATAGGAATCCGATATAGACGCAATAAAGGGACGTCTGCAAACCAAAGAAGTACGAAAGGAGATACGATCAGAAGTATCAGTAAGTTCGAACATTTAATTGACTGTAACATGAATAGACTATTATGTCTAAGTGTCATATGTGGTAAGTTTAAAATATTTCTATGTCTGCAACATGTATGGATTTTTTATGTGTTATATGTTGCAAGTTCAAGTATTTAGTCGACTGCAACATAAATTGACATGTTGTGTCTATGTTTACATGTTATATGAAATTTATATGTGTGAGTACTATATGCACCAAAGTGTGGCTAACAATTGCTATGTTATGAACTATGTGTCATGTCTAAGTCAAATGTAAATTGACTTGAAAGGTTTATTTCTATGTGTTATATATAGTAAGTTCAGACATTTTATTGTCTGTTACATGAAATTACGTAATATGTTTATATGTTATGTATGAAATGTAAAGTATAAATGTAAGGTGTTATATGCACAAAGGTGTATTTAATAAAATACACACAATGAAAGAAAGACATGAGAAGTGTTCCAGACCATGGAGACAATGATAATGTCCCCTGGTCAGAATCATATGAAAGGCAATAAGAAAAGATAAGAATCAGCAAAATAATAAGACTGAAGCTTTAAACGTTGGATGTTTATGTGTTAGGTCTAAGTCAAACATGAATTGACTTTTATGTTTAAGTGTTATTTACAGTAAGTTCGGGCATTTAATTGTTTGCAACATGAACTTACTTGACATGTTTATGTGTTATGTGTTCTAAATGGACTGGTCATGTTTATGTGTTTTATGTGCAGTTTTAGTGCCAAGATACTATGATTTGAATGTTACGAAATTCATGTTATGAACCATGCGTTATGTCTAAGTCAAATGTAAATTGACTTGACATGTTTATGTTTATGTGTTATATTTTGTAAGTTCAGATATTTATCTGTCTGCAGCATAAATTTAGTCAGTATGCTTATGTAATATAGATGACAGAAATTTAGTAGTCAGGTGTCGTATGCACACTAACATAAGAGATAAAATCTTAAGAAAACTATAGAATAAACTACAGAATAATTTAAAGAGTTTCAGACCCAAGAGGTAGCATAAATGCCACCAATCAGGAACAATAAGAATATCAGTAACTAATCAGTATTGGCGTATTAGCCTCCCACACAGGTGGAGGTTTTTCAAATTCAGTATTGTTAGGACTCCAAACTGCTAGTGATATGTCCCGGGTTTGGAAGTTTGATGTTATGTAGATTGTAAAGGATTGGCTAGTAGGTCACTCCCCAGAGTCCCTCTCAGTTATGTGCATATTACGGTACGACCAATCATGGGGCCCAAAAACCAGAACGTAATGAAAGATAAAGACTTAAGAAAAAAAATATGCAGTCCATAAACGAGCATAAAATATACTAACATTAGGAATACCGATGCAATCAAAGTCACTGTTCACGGTCGACGGTACTGTTTCATGGTCAGAGTACTATTCATAGTGAATAGTAATACAAAAGCAATGCATGTTATTTACTATGTTAATGATCCATGTTATGTTTGTTGTAAGGATATTTAAGCATACGTAAGTGTATTTCCGATACTTAAGTATATTTACAAAGTTTTACGTATTTAAGTATGATAAGTATATTCATGATAATAAATGTGAAAATATTTTCACAATAACAAGTGTGTCAAGTATGTTATATTTATGATGTTAAGCTTATGTTCAATATGCTATGTTTAAATCATGATATGTTTACAATGATAAGCATGAAATTCTATTCAGTTATTATAGGGCTCCCAAACCGATGGTGGTACGTCCCAGATTTGGAAGTCTAATGTCATGTAAATTGTAGAGGATAGCACGAAAGTATGTTCAAGATATTAAGTACGTTTAAAGTATGTCGAGAATGCAAGTATGTTCAAGATATTAAGTATGTTTAAAGCATGTCAAGAATGCAAGTACGTTCAGGATATTAACTATGTTTAAAGCATGTTAAGTATGAAAGTGTACTCACGGTGTGTAATATGTCAAGTATCGTTATGATGAAAAGTATGTATAAGTATGTTTTAAATATTATATATGTTAAGTATGAAATCTAAAGTAATGTATGATATATGTTGTGTTAATGTTCTGATGCCATAGTTGGTATCGTATATGTTATGTCAAATATGGTATGAAGGATGTTAAATATGTTTAAGTATTAATGTTAAGCAAACATAATGTTATAAAGTTACTATTTATAGTGAATAGTACTACTCATGGTAATAAGCAAGTATAACATGATTAACGTTCCTGTTAAAAATATGATATGTTATAACTATTACGCATAAGTTAATAAACGTAAGTTAATCATACTATGTTAAGTATGCTCTATATGATGATAATTATGCATGTTATATTTAAATATGAATGTCTAAGTAATAAACGATGCATGTATGCAATGTTTATATGTATGAAAGTATGTTTATGACGTTAAGGATATTTAAGTATGCGTAAGTATAATTTACAATGCTTAAGTACATTTACGATGTTTTATGCATTTCAGCATGACAAGTATATTTATTATGTTAAATGTGAAAGTATTTTCATGATAATAAGTATGATATATATGTTATGTTTATGATGTGTAGCATAAGTTAAGTATGCTATGTTTACGATGTTCAAGTATACACAAGTATGACTACGATGTTTCAAGTATGTTAAGTATAAAAGCAAGTTCATGATGCCAAGTATGTTAAGTATGTTCACAACGTTACAGTAAGTTCACAAGTATGAAAGCATGTTCATGAGATTAAAGCATGATAAGTACAAAAGTACGTTTATGATGTTAAGTACATACAAAGTACATTAAGTATGTTTACGATGCTAAGTGTGAAAGTAGGATTATGATGTAAAGTGTGTTCAAATATGTACACGTATGTTTGTAAGGTTATGTGTGATAAGTATGAATGTTAAGCAAAATATGATATACGTTATGTAATGTTCCAAGGCTACAGTAGGTATCAGAATTACCTTTTACTACATGGTATGAATTATTATATGTCATGAATGTATGTTTGAATTTATTGAGCCTATCGCTTACAAGTTGTTTATGTTGCAGGTAAGCATCCTGCATGACGATAAGACAAGTGATAGATAAAGAACGAGATCTGCATGTGCCAAGGGACTAGGCGAGGGTTATGGTACTACTATGAGTCTTCCACTGAGCTATTTAAAAAAGTAATGAAAAGAATGTTGAAATAATGTTTAATGATGTATATCAAGTTATGACGATATAAAAGATTTACTTTAGTAAATGTTTTACCACGATACGATTTGCAAGTTAAAAGTTAAAAAAAAAAATTTATTCCCTATTTTCACGTTCAAATGGGAAGTTAAAGTAAGCATTTTAAAGGAAGTATGTTAAAAGTAAGATACCAGCCATCATAGATGGAATCAGAATAAGTTAAAAACAAGTTAAAAGTAAGTTCCCGACGACCCAAGTGGTTACAGTCTATCGCAGTTGGCAACAGTAGCTGATTGTAATAGTATTATTTAACCCTACGTAGGGTGGGACGTCACACCTTATCTCCGAACAAACCATTAGAAGTAAAAGGTGTCAATATCCTCATTAAGTCATATATGCTAATGATCCTAATACTATCAATTTTCAACTCATAAATATTGTATTTCAATATCTTGTTAATGTGAAATAATAAAAGTAATTTATAAATAGATCTAAATATTCATATAAATCTATATATGCAAGGTGGCTAGCATTTCAAATGAGAATTTAAATCAATCAAAATATACTATATATATGAATACACAAGTCTAAATCACCATTTACTCATATTATATATGTGATAACTCGGAATTTTAAGATTTTCGGGAGAATTAAAAATTATATGTATATGACAATTTTAATGTATAAAATATGAAAAAGTTGTGTTTCAATACTATTTAGAATACGATAAAATATTCTAACAGTGTTAAAGAGTGTAAGTTCAGAGATAGAAAATCTTCCTGAACAGAAACGGGTAAAACAACTCTAAATTAAAGCCAAAAGCCCCAGAAAATGCACCGAATGCACTAAAAGATGAACATATTACGATACTGATTTATGGTCAAATAGAAGCAAAATAAGACAGACCCATCACACAGGAGGCGTCAGAAACCCGCCTACATGATTTCGGTAGATTTCCGTTCGGTTTGACTTTTGGTCAAACTTTGACTACGAATTAATATGTTGAATTAATTGGATGATGTCATTGATGACATCAAAAGATGATGCAATAAATGAGAAAGTTAAAAGTAATTAAGGTGGTAGGTAGATCCAAAGGTTAGCATTTCTTGTGATCATAGATCAAGGGTCAAGATCAAGCCAAAATGGCAAACAAAATTTGGCAAAAATTTTGAATTATGGGCTAGAATTGGAGTCGGTAGAGGGCTGAAATAATCAGGCAAAAAGTTACCAACTAGTCCCTAAAAAGTTGCCAAATTATGGAGAAATTTTGCAACTTAGTCCTCCAACCTTTTACCTATAAATAGAAGTGAAAATGGCCATTTAAAAATTAGAAAATTTGGCTAAATTCTATTAAATTGAAACTGTGAACTCCCACCCCTTTCCAAGCCAAAAATTTAGCAAAATCCTTCACCAAAATTGTTCCAAACCTCATCCAAGCATCAAGGAATCAAGCTATTAAGGTGAGCCTTTAATTTTGCTTGATTTTCCTTCTATTTTCATTGAAAAATTCGTGTCTTGTATGGGGGGAAAATGATGAAAATCTTGGGTGCAAACTTTGTGTTTTAGCGTGATCATTTAGTGTTATGATTGAATTGTATCATGGAAGCTTGAAATATAAAATTTGAGATGTGTCTTAGGAACAAAATCCATAGTTTATGTGGAAGGATATATGGAAAATTTTATAATGAAATCTTGTGAGGAAAAATTTGATAAAAAGGACCCTAAGAACAAGAAAATTTTGTCTAGGGTATTGGACATGAAAAACCATGGCTATGTGTAGGTTTGGAATGAAAGTTTTAAGGTTTTCGATATGGATGTATGCATTCGAAACCATAAGATTGAAATGTGAAAAATGAACTTTATGGTGAAAAATTTTAGTGGTGACTCACCTAAGGAAACCATGGCCTAGGTTGAGGAAAAATAATGAAATTATATGTTGGATGATTAAATAACTGATAATGTGGAAAAGTTTTACGTAAAAGTTTAGTAACTTTGCGTAAAATAGGCCTCTGGTATAGTACGTGATAGGTACTAAGGTTCTGACGCGTACCTAATGCGAGGAAAACTTAGGGGGTATTTGGGGGAGGAGGCTGGAGACATTATTTTTGGGTTGGAAAAAAGTTGTTTTTAAAAATGTGTTTGGGAAAAAAAACTGTTTGGGGTGCCAAAATAAAAAATTTTAAAAATTTTTTTAGAAAAAAAATATCAATATGGATATTATTTCGTTCCTCTCGAAATTCTGTGCAATTTAAAAAAAATTATCTCATTTGGACTTGTATACACAAAGTTATGAACTTTTAAAATTTGGAGTTTAATGTAGCATTTTGGAGATATAAATAATGAAAAGTGGTGAAGTTTTAGAAAAAAAAAAAAAGGTTTTGGAGGTCTCCAATACTAGAAACAAACGATCCTTTAAATTTAAGTGGAAATACTACCGAAATTTTGAATATGACATAAAAGGGCATTTTAAGAAACAAGGGGAAAGATTATGATCGGGATCGAAAACCCAAGCCCCTTGGTGACCTAGGCTAGGGGAATAGGGTAACAAACATTTCGAGAGTAGTGAAGTACTCGTTTGAGACTCCAAAACATTAGGAAAAAAAAAAAAGAAATGACCCTAGGTGTTGGAATAGTACCACCCGGGGGTTGGATAACCAACAGTGGTGTAGGTGGTAGCAACAACTGCTACAAATATATAAAAATATATCGAAACCTAAGAAATATTATTTTGTGATATTTGAGCTTAGAAAATCCCAGAAAAATGATGGAGTGGAAAAGTATGGTCTCGCGACCCGCCAGGGGTAAAATGGTCATTTTGACCAAAGTTTCTGAAAAAACTCGAAAAGGATCGTTAAGGACTTAGAATGATTTAAATAGGATTTTTAAGGCTAAAAATCTAAATTTTTGAAGTACATGGGCATGTACTTTGAGTACACGGCCGTGCAATGAAGAATTTGAAAAAATAGAGAAGTACACGGGCTTGAACACGGTGTATATCAAGCCGTGTACTGTTATACGGGTAGATAGTGAATTACATGATTGTGTAAGAGAAAAACAGAGAAGTACGCGGGCTTGAACACATGTGTGTACCAAGCCGTGTACTGTTACACAGGTAGATAGTGAATTACACAACCGTATGAGAGAAAAACAGAGAAGTACAAGGGCTTGAACACGAGCATGTACCAAGCTGTGTATAATTACATGCGCAATTAGGTGTTACACGGCCATGTGGAAAGAAAGACCCGAAAGGTACACGGCCTTGGACACGGGTGTGTACCAAGCCATGTATAGTTACATGGGCAATTAGGGATTACACGACTGTGTAGCAAAGAACCTGAGAGATATACGGCCTTAGACACGGGCATGTACCAGACCGTGTATCACAAAGAAAGGTGAAAAATAAGAACAAAGTGAATGCATTAAAAGTAATAAATAATATTGGGAATTAACAGACAATGTTTTGTCTATAGGGACCTAAACTAGAGGCAAAAAAAGAACTATAAAGGACGTCAAGAATTGGACGTTAGCGCAGTTGTGGTAAGTTCAAACATTTAAATTGTCTACAACATGAAATACTGTGATGTTTATGTTAGGAAATACCTTAAGTATTAGAGACTTTTTATATATTTATTTTGAACTGGATAATAAAATTATAATATAGAGGTTATTCATTATATTGTTGTTTGTCCTTATTCTATTTACATGTTAAAGTAAATGTAAGTAAATATGGCTCACTGACTGCTTGTTTTAAAACTGTTAGAAAGTTACATGTAATGGATTTTTGTATGCAAGAAGACAATGTTCTAAAGTAAGCGGTCTAAACTAAGGTCTGTAGTCTATGGGGTTAGATCGAGCATCTAACTCATGTTAAGACTATTATGTTGTCTAAAGCCAAGGTGGGGACGGTTTGTCTTGACTGTCCGGAGCATAAACTCCCAAGTAGAGACATAGATATGCTGCTTGGTGGTGACATATTAGACTGGGACTAAAGCGTGATTGATCTACATAGTCCGCTATAAGTGGATCAATCTGCTTTTGATGTTTATTATGCAATAACCTTAATCCTGAGTAAATGAACTACTTCATGTATATGACTTATGTATTTTGATGTTCGAATGGCTAAAACGTCTCAGAGGTAGTAAGCTTATAGACCGATTCGTTGGGTGCATGACTTGTATACGATGAAGGTTTTGTTTACAGATATCGAAATCATAGCTCTAAAGAGTTAAAGGTATCCTCATAAAGGCATTATACTGGATGCGAAAATGGACAAGGCCTTGGGTCATCTACTAGGGCGGATGACTTTTTATTCACATATGGTGAATAATCATTTTCTTATTCGGTAGTATAATGGAACTTTAAGATAGCCTGATCAGTAGGATTGAACGGACTTTGACCTAAGGCTGATCATAGATATCATATGAGGGTTTTGCATACATGACCAGGTCATTAGACATTAGCTTGTCATAGGCTTTCATAATATGGTATATAATTGGGAGATCAGTTTTAGGTTTATAGTGGTGTGACTCTAAAATTAGTGATCATATGATTGAGTTGTTTGGTATAGAATGATGATCATATGGATTCACGGGAGCCCGATTATATATGTCCAATTAGTTCCTCTACTAGCTGCACACAATTCCTTAATGGTTGGCAAATTGATCAATGTATGCTTATTAGCTAGTTGATTATGCATGGATGGTGTTGACATAGGATTCCGATGGTGGACAAGATTCTCTTCGGTTGAATTCATATTTTGTTTTGGATAATAGAGTACATAATTATTCGAACTCCAAATAAAGTTGCCATAATTTTATTTGAGATTGGATTGGAGTTGTAGAAAATTATCCATGAGAACAAAATTTGAAATACAACTTTTTTGTGGATTTTGAAATTTGAAATTCGAAATTTGAAATTTTAATTTGAAATTTAAATTTGAAATTTGAATTTGAAATTTGAAATTTAAATTTAAATTTGAAATTTGAAATTTAAATTTAAATTTGAAATTTGAAATTTGATTTGAAATTTAAAATTCAAATTTTGAATCACAGTCCAAGTGGAATTTGAATTCTTTGTGGATAATTCCACAGGGTTAGAATTTGAATTTGAGTTTGATTATGGAGAGGAAAATCTTGTTTGAATCCCACTTGAATTTTGAATCCCCATCCTAACTAAAATGGTCGAAAATTGTTGAGGGAAATCCTCCTAGATATTTTCAGTTTTTGTGGATAAGGTTCGAAGAAAATTCAAGCAAGAAAATCCCAGTTGAATTTGGATTCTCTCTTCCCTAAAAGTGTTCAAAAATTTTGTGGATAATCCTAAGGGAGGTTTTTGGTTTTTTAGTGGATAAAGGTGAGATAAAATTCCAGCTAGAAAATCCTATTTGGATTTTGATTCTCCTCACTTTTAATGGCCGAATCTAGTCATGATTTTGGCACTAGGGAAATTCGGTTATTATGGATAATTAAGGAGATAAAATTCAAGTTAAAATCCTGTTTGAATTTGGATTGGATCCAAAAAAAAAGTGGATGTTTTTTGGGTTGGATAATGCCTAAAAAATTCAGTTTTTTGTGAATGGATAAGGGAGAAAATCTTCTCCTAATCCAATTCGAATTCAGAGGATCACCTTATGCAAGTCTATAAATAGAGGTCTTACCACTCCAGTTCTCTTAGACCATAGACTCTCAGGTACGCAGGCTTATTGTTGCATAACTCACCGTGATAATAAGTTCTTTAGAGATATGGGTGGTCGGAAGAAGACTAGCAGTGCTAGCATACCGGTCGAGGAATCGAGTGCCCGCACACTCTACCATCTGGGAATTGGAGAATAGTAGAGAAGGCTAGTTGGTTGAAGCCCTCCAGTCATTCTCCTCTTACAGTTGGCGCCCTCTTGAGGTATGAGTTTTATTGTTGTTAATTTATTGTATATGGCATCACAAGATATTTAACGATCTTGAAAAATTTTTATTATTCCGCTGCGCTGCTCTGATGCGTTTTTACTAATTTTATTCCTACAGTTTAATTATGCACTATTTGTACATTAGATGCAAAGTCCTACGGGCACTATGGTGTAACTAACACACCTAATGACTAATAAGTTGGGATGTGTACTGTGAGTAGACTATGAAAAGAGTGTGACTAAATTTAAGACACACCCACAAATGAAAGAATGTGAAAAGACCTACGGGCACTTAGGTTCCTGATTTTGAGGTGATGATTAATGCCACTCGGTCGGAACTATAATTGAAAGACGGTAATAAAATCAAAACTAGCGTACCGGCCTCCAATAAGATGGGGGTTTATAAGTCCTTTGGGGACATGATAACCACCTCGGGTGATGATAGACTGTGAAGGATTGGCCTAAAAGGGTAGCTCCCCAGGTCCCTCACAGTCAGTGCGTACCATCTGTATGGCCACTACGGGTCCAAAACCAGAACATAATAAAGATAATGATCAAAGACTAAATGAAAGCCATAAATGAGCATAATCGAACATAACCGGCACTAACTTTACATATAGTGTATCCGGTCAAAGTCAAAGTTACTATTCACTGGTCAAAGTCAAAGTTAGTATTCGTGAATGAATAGTACTATTTATTGAAAATTTTGTTATTGATGCTTTTGAATCTATACGATTCATAGTATGTATGTTTGAACTTACTGAGCCTGTTAGCTCATCGGTTTGTTCATGTTGCAGGTAAGAAACCTGTTCAGTAGATACTCTGGATGGTGGTAGGATGTGTAGTGCCATGGGATAGGGAATTCCACTGTGGATTATGGTCCTGCTACCAGTCTTCCGCTAAGCTTTGAAAGAGGAGATTTGAAGAAAATGTATTTTGAGATACAAAGTGCAACAATGTAATTCTGTAAATTATGTTGTTGTACAAAGAATGACTAAAGTAGAGTTTTACAGTTTTATATGGTTTTTATATTTGAAAAGTATAAAAAAAAAGGCTCTAAAATGCAAAAGTTTAAAAATGAAACAAAATTTTTGGTGACCCAATGAGGTTCACGGGCTATTTCAATCGACTATAGAGTTGGATTGTAATGGTTTTGCATGGCTAAAATTAGGGGTGTCACAGGTTGGTATCAGAGCAGTTGACCATGTCCCTACTAGCACAAAGTGCAACCTGCCTGTTAATCCAAGTAAGTTAGCTTTCTTTAAGTTAGTTAGCTATTTGTTTATATGAGGTTATATATTTTGTAGGATATACGATGACTAGGCGACCATATGTGCGACCTCAGCTGTATAGACCGAGAGGACCGATTAGGGTATGGACTAGGTATGTGATTAGGCCATCCATGTCCCAGCGACCAGTACATAGACCATTGATGCCTGAGCCGCCAGTGCTGTTAGGAAATGCCCTAACTATTAGAGACATTTTGATGTATTTATTTTGAACTGGATAATAAAATTATATGCAGAGGTTATTCATTACACTGCTATCTGTCCTCGTCTTATTTACATGTTAAAGTGAATGTAAGCAAATATGGCTCCTTGACTACTTGTGTTAAACTGTTAGAACGTTGCATGCAATGGGCTTTTGTATGCGAGAAGACAATGTTCTAAAGTTAGCGGTCTAAACTATGGTCTGTAGTCTATGGGGTTAGACTGAGCATCTAACTCATGTTAAGACTATTATGTTGTCTAAAGCCTTGGAGGGGACGGTTTGTCTTGACTGTTTGGAGCTGGACTCCCAAGTAGAGACATAGATATGTTGCTTGGTGGTGACATATTACACCGGGACTAAAGCGTGATTGATCTACGAAGTCCGCTTTGAGTAGATCGATCTGCTTTTGACGTTCATTATGCAGTAACCTTAGTCCTGAGTAAAAGGACAGCTTCATGTATATGACTTGTGTACTTTGATGTTCCAATGGCTAAAGCGTCTCAGAGGTAGTAAGCTTATAGACCGGTTCGTTGGGTGCATGACTTGTATACGATGAAGGGTTCGTTTACAGATATCGGAATCATAGCTCTAATGAGGAGTTAAGGGTATCCTCTTAAAGGCATTATACTGAATATGAAAATGGACAAGGCCTTGGGTCGTCTGCTGGGTGGATGACTTCTTATTCACATATGGTGAATAATCATTTTCTTTATTCGATAGTATAATGGAACTTTAAGATAGCCTGATCAGTTGGATTAAACGGACTTTGGCCTAAGGCTAATCATGGATATCATATGAGGGTTCGGCATACATGACAAGGTCATTGGACGATAGCTTGTCACAGGCTTACGTAATACAGTATATAATTGGGAGTTCAGTTTCAGGTTTATAGTGGTGTGACTCTGAAATTAGTGATCATATGATTGAGTTGTTCAGTAAAAGAATGATGATCATATGGATTTGCAGGAGCCCGATTATATATGTCCAATCAGTCCCTGTACTAGCTCCACATAATTCCTTAACGTTTGGCAAATTGATTTGTGTATGCTATTGGCTAGTTTATTATGCATGGATGGTGATGACATAGGATTAGGATGATAGACAAGATTCTCTCCGGTTGGATTCAGATTTTGTTTTGGATAATAGAATACACAATTATTTGAACTCCAAATAAAGTTGTCATGATTTTATTTGAGATTGGACTGGAGTTGTAAAAAATTATCCATGAGAACAAGAATTTGAAACACAACTATTTTGTGGATTTTGAAATTTGAAATTTGAAATTTGAAATTCGAATTTTGAAATTTGAAATTTGAATTTTGAATTTTGAATTTGAAATTTGAATTTGAAATTTAAATTTGAAATTTGAAATTTGAAATTTGAATTTGAAATTTGAATTTGAAATTTGAAATTCAAATTTTGAATCACAATCCAAGTAGGATTCAAATTTGTTGTGGAAAATCCACCAGGTTTGAAATTCGAATTTGAGTTGGATATGGAGAGGATAATCTTGTTAGAATCCTACTTGAATTTTGAATCCAAATCCTAACTAATGATGGACGAAATTTTGAGGATTATCCTCAGTGGATTTTTGGTTTTTATGGATAAGGTTCAAGGAAAAAATTTAAGTTTCAATCCCAGTTGAATTTGGATTCTCTCCTCCCCAGAAAGTGGCCAAAATTTTGGAGCATATATCCTAGGAAAATTCGGTTATTTTGGATAAGGATGAGATAAGATTCAAGCTTGAAAATCCTAGTGGAATTTTGATTCTCCCTTGTCCTAAATGTGACCGAATTTTTTGAGGAGATTTTTTCCTTGGAATTTTTGGATTTTTTGGTTGAAAAAGGGAGATAAAATTCTAGTTAAAATCTTGTTTAGATTTGGATTGGATTTTTCCTAAATGGCTGAATTTTATTGTTGGATTTTTCCCTTGGAAAATTCAGATTTTATGGTTATGGATAAGGGAGAATATCTTTTCCTAATCGAATTCGAATTCAGAGAATCACCTCATGCAGGTCTATAAATAGAGGTCCTGCCACTCCAGTTCTCTCAGACCACAGACTCTCAGGTGAGCAGGCTTTTTGTTGCACAGCTCATCATGACAATAAGTTCTTTAGATATCTGGGTGGTCGGAAGAAGATTAGCAGTGCTAGCATACCGATTGAGGTTCAGAGTGCCCACACACTCAGCCATTCGGGAATTGAAGAATAGTAAAGAAGGCTAGTTGGTTAAAGCCCTCCGGTCATTCTCCTCCTGCAAGATTGGCGTCCTTGTGGTATGAGTTTTAATTGTTGTTGGTTTGTTGTATATGGCATCATGAGATATTTAACGATCTAAAAATTTTTATTGTTCCGCTGCACCACTCTGATACGTTTTTACCGATTTATTTCCCACAATTGGTATCAGAGCCATCTCATGACTATGCCATGTACATAAATTAGACAATTACTTAGTTTTTTTATTTATGTATGGATTTGATATTTAGAGAGTGGCATTCTAGGGTTCCTTTATGTTGTTATCATGGATTATGTATAAAGTATGTGGTTATTTTAATTTTCTGAATTATTATAAGCATGCTTGTTTATGCCGGTTATGGTTCCTTAGAATTTAGAAAAATTGTATCTAGGATTTTTTTTATGTAACCATGGGAGCAGTTTATTAACACTATAATTTTCCTATGGATTTTAATTTTTTGTCTCTTAGAATTTTTATGGTTAGAATTTTTGTACACTGGAAACGGTTTAGGAAATTTTATGTAATTATTCTTGGTGGAGATTGAAGATTGAAGATCGTAATTTATTTTTCCCAAAAGTTAAATTTGATTTAAAGATTGAAATTTTGATTGTGTGGAAAATTTCAATTTAATTGGGATTCAAATTAATTTTTGGAGATCCTAATAGGCAAATTGGAATATGACATGAAAATCGAGACACGACCCCTCGGGATAGGCCGTCGGGCGTTGGTGGGGCTGCAGCCTCTGCCCTTGGGCAGGATGGGGCTGCGGCAACCCCTGTGCAGGCCATAACCACCCACGGCCGCAGGCTTAGCCTGCAGCCGAGGGTGGCTGTGGCCTGCCCAAGGCTAGCCGCAACCTGGGCGTGCAGCCTGCCGCTGTAGGCTTGGCCTGCAGCCCAGCAAGGCTGCACATGGGCGGCCGTGGGTTGCCATCCCCCCCAGGGCTGGTGGCTGCCCACGGCGGCTGCCACCTTCAGGGGCGGTGGTGCGACGGTTCAAAAATCGAAAAATTTTGATTTTTAAATTTAAGATTTAATTTTAAATCATGTTTAAAAATATGTAATTGAAAATTTGATATTTTTGAAATTACATATTATTACACATGATGTTTAAAATTGTTTAAAATTTAAATTTGAAATTTAAATTTGAAATTTGAATTTGGAATTTGGAATTTGAATTTGAAATTTAAATTTTTGAGATTTAAATTTTAAATGATTCTTGGGATGAGAAATAAATGGAGAGGCTACATAAAGATGGATACAAGAAGACGGAACAAAATTCAAGACCCAAAGAATGCTTTGGATGGAATTTTGTAATCTTTATTTTCTTTGTTCTAGGATGGAATCATAGCTTGATTATTCTGTCAATTATTTTTTCTATGCTATGTCATGGATGTATTGATGGATGTTTTATATGCATATTTGATAACATGTCATATAGGATAGGTGAGTGCCGCTCATACTATATTGATCATACATAATTTGTCAAAACTTGCATGTTTTTCAAAATATTGAGTGGAAGAGGGTTTCAAACAAAACCCACGGCCTTCATTGTTGATCCATATGTGAAAGCATAGTAATGCCTCGCGTCAGTTCTACCCTGACCACACCCCTCGGTAGGTATTTACCGCCGCCGGTATACTAGATTGGATCTCCTATGTGGAAAACGTGTTCAGGTACGATCCTATTCATGACCATCCCTCGGTGGCTTGATAGGACATGGATTGGGCTACGTAAACAATAGTTATACACTCAAGACTCGTTTAGTTGTTAACCTTCCCTAGAAGCTCTGTTAACTAAACTGGTGGCCAAATAAGCGGTTATTAATATATGTCTTAACCTTGGAGGATTTATGGCAACATATATTGATTGGACGTGGTCCATGTTTCGGCTATTTGTTTTCATGACCACCCCTCGGTGGCTTGGGGCAATAGGTGCTGAGAATTACCATTGCAATGCTACATGTTTTTCAAGTTTCATGTAGGAACATACTTGTATGTTTTATTTGCTAAATTATCTGTATATTTGCTTGGGCTTTGTAATGATGTCTAGTATAATTTTATTTCAGTTCAAAATGTCACCGATACCCCTCATTTCAATACTTACTGAGAATAAACTGAATGGCGATAATTATAAAGATTGGAAAAGAAATCTGTTGATAGTTCTCAGTTGCGAGAGACACAAGTTCGTACTGGACGAATCATGCCCACCAGGGCCAAAACCTAACACACCGCTTGAGGAGGTCTCGGTTGCCTATACTCGTTGGAGAGAATCCAATGATATAGCTCGATGCTACATACTTGCTAGCATGACGAGTGCTTTACAAAAACAAAATGAGACTTATCAAGTTACTGGGGAGATCATGGAAAATCTAGAGGACATGTTCGGAGGCCAAGAAAAATTGGCTGGATAGTCCGCTATCACCAGCATTATGAACTCTAAGCAAAAGGCGGGTACTCCGGTGAAGGACCATATGATCACTCTAATGGGATTCTTTGCTGAGGCTGCCGAGAACGGTGCTGAGTTGGACTACAACACTCAGATCGAGATGGTGTTCAAAACTCTGTCTAAAGATTTTGTAGGGTTTAAGGCCGCATACAATCTGGCGACAAGGGTGTTAGGACTAACCGAGCTCATGAAGCAACTCCAAGCTTATGAGCAGATGATCAGGTGTTAGGAACGGTGCATGACTTGTATACGATGAATGGTTCGTTTACAGATATCAGAATCATAGCTCTAATGAGGAGTTAAGGGTATCCTCTTAAAAGCATTATACTGAATGTGAAAATGGACAAGGCCTTGGGTTTTCTACTGGGCGGATGACTTCTTATTCACATATGGTAAATAATCATTTTCTTTATTCGGTAGTATAATGGAACTTTAAGATAGCCTGATCAGTACGATTAAACAGACTTTGGCCTAAGGCTGATCATGGATATCATATGAGGGTTCTGCATACATGACAAGGTCATTGGACGATAGCTTGTCACAGGCTTACGTAATATGGTATATAATTGGGAGTTCAGTTTCAGGTTTATAGTGGTGTGACTCTGAAATTAGTGATCATATGATTGAGTTGTTTGGTAAAAGAATGATGATCATATGGATTTGCGGGAGCCCGATTATATATGTCCAATCAGTCCCTCTACTAGCTCCACATAATTCCTTAACGTTTGGCAAATTGATTTGTGTATGCTATTGGCTAGTTTATTATGCATGGATGGTGATGACATAGGATTAGGATGATAGACAAGATTCTCTCTGGTTGGATTCAGATTTTGTTTTGGATAATAGAGTACACAATTATTCGAACTCCAAATAAAGTTGCCATGATTTTATTTGAGATTGGATTCGAGTTGTAGAAAATTATCCATGAGAACAAGAATTTGAAACACAACTATTTTGTGGATTTTGAAATTTGAATTTTGAAATTTGAATTTTGAATTTTGAAATTTGAATTTTGAAATTCGAATTTGAAATTTGAATTTGAAATTGAAATTCGAATTTGAAATTTGAATTTGAAATTGAAATTCGAATTTGAAATTTAAATTTGAAATTCAAATTTGAAATTTGAAATTTGAATTTGAAATTCAAATTTGAAATTTGAAATTCAAATTTTGAATCACAGTCCAAGTAGGATTCGAATTTGTTGGGGAAAGTCCATAAGGTTTTAAATTCGAATTTGAATTGGATATAGAGAGGATAATCTTGTTAGAATCCTACTTGAATTTTGAATCCAAATCCTAACTAATGATGGACGAAATTTTGAGGATTATCCTTAATGGATTTTAGGTTTTTATGGATAAGGTTCAAGGAAAAAATTCAAGTTTCAATCCCAGTTGAATTTGGATTCTCTCCTCCCCAGAAAATGGCCGAAATTTTGGAGCATATCTCCTAGGAAAATTCAGTTATTTTGGATAAGGATGAGATAAGATTTAAGCTTGAAAATCCTAGTGGAATTTTGATTCTCCCTTATCCTAAATGTGACTGCATTTTTTAAGGAGATTTTCTCCTTGGAATTTTTGGATTTTTTGGTTGAAAAAGGGAGATAAAATTCTAGTTAAAATCTTGTTTAGATTTGGATTGGATTTATCCTAAATAGCTGAATTTTATTGTTGGATTTTTCCCTTGGAAAATTCGGATTTTATGGTTATGGATAAGGGAGAATATCTTTTCCTAATCTAATTCGAATTCTGAGAATCACCTCATGCAGGTCTATAAATAAAGGTCCTATCACTCCAGTTCTCTCAGACCACAGATTCTCAGGTGAGCAGGCTTATTGTTGCACAGCTCATCATGACAATAAGTTCTTTAGAGATCTGGGTGGTCGGAAGAAGATTAGCAGTGCTAGCATACCGATCGAGGTTCAGAGTGCCCACACACTCAGCCATTCAGGAATTGAAGAATCGTAAAGAAGGCTAGTTGGTTGAAGCCCTCCGGTCATTCTCCTCCTGCAAGATTAGCGTCCTTGAGGTATGAGTTTTAATTATTGTTGGTTTGTTGTATATGGCATCATGAGATATTTAACGATCTAAAAATTTTTATTTTTCCGCTGCACCACTCTGATACATTTTTACCGATTTATTTCCTACAAGTGCCACAGGCTAGAGCATTATCACTGATTAGAGTGTTACCTCCTCGACCGGTACTAAACCCACCAATCAAGATAGACATTCTGGTGGTCTGAAGGTGACCACATGTAGGAGTGAGGGTATTAGCTCGCACTGTACATGCGTTTCGAGGCAATCACCCACCCACCTTCTAGGAAGGTCAACAGGGGATTGCTATTAGAGATTGGCTGCGTGATATGGAGATGGTCATGAGTCAATGCAACATTGACGAGGACCGCTGGGTTATGTTGGCAGTCAGCATATTTCATGGAGATGCGTGGATGTACTAGGAGTACTACAACCAGGACATGCTTTTAGGGCTTGATTGGGCTGAGTTTAGGCATATTATGATACAGCAGTTTCTGCCTAAGAGCCCGGCACCATTTCCAAGCCTTCCAAAGAGCAGGGCAATGACACCACTACTGGCTTTACCCCGATACGCATATATTAGAGTGTTCGTTCTCCATGTAGAGAGACTCCAGATGCTGCTAAGTGATATAGTCTTCACTTATGCAGTACAATTTGAGGAAAATATTATAAGGATATGTCCCCTATCCAACCTCACTGATGAGGATTTTTGTGATATATTTTGGAAGGGGCTTATGATAGAATTGCGACAGAGGGTAACCCCACTATATTTGCTAACTCTACGAGAGTTTATAGTCACAGTAGCTAAAGTAGAGGAAGAGCTATTGTTGGAGCGCATGGTGCACAATAGTCGTGAAAAATTATTGCAAGAGGCAATATTACATCATCTTTATGGAGCATCACCTATGGCTAATGGCCATGAGGCTGGCCCATCTAAGTGAAGTGAGGGGACGAGTCCCATTAGAGGAACACCATCTGGGACCAGGAATGGTTCAGATAAGGATGAGGAAGATCCGGAACAATTTCTGATAGTTCCGGATCAACCAGAGGATTAGATGTACAAACATATAAAGATGTATAAATGTATATATCTGTATATGTAAATGTATAACTATATTGAAAGGCTATTTTGAGAAAAACCCTTAAAGTGGATATGTATATGAATGTTGTGATATGATATGTTTTGATATTATGATATGTTAAAATGATGTGATGTTGAAATTATATAATGTTTAAAATTTACTTTTACGTATTTTGTAAAAATAAATTTATTGAAAATCTAATGATTTGAGAAAGGGTTAATGAATTATAGGCCCTTATAGAAGCTCAGATGAAGGAGAATGCTGAGCTAAGACAACGTTTAGAGCAAATGGAATGGAGACAAGGCTAAGAAGAAGGCCAACTCTCACAAATGGCTATAACTGAACAAGCATTGCTACCAGTTATACCTGATGTAGTATAAGAACCCCAACCTCAACCCCGAGTAAATCAGGAACCATTGTACGAGTGATTTTGACCGATGAAGCTACCAGAATTCGAGGGCTCTACAAACCGTTAGAAGTAGAGGAATCGCTTTCCTCGATCCAAATGATCCTAGAATTTATGAATTTGACGGGACAGGAGAAAGTTATGTGTGCATCCTTTATATTGAGGAAGGATGCAAGGTTTTGGTGGGATACCATCAAACTGAGAAGAAATGTGGCCATGATGACATGGATTGGTTTCTTAGAAGAATTCAATTAGAAGTATTATGACCCCACACTACTACGACCTTAGTAGAGGGAATTTGCAGAGCTGAAATAGGGGAACATGACAGTAAACGAAGTCTGTCAAAAGTTTGATTAACTATCCCAATTATGTGTGACGGTCCGCCCTACGTAGTGTTAAACAGTACTATTACAGTCAGCCACTGTTGCCAACTGCGATAGACTATAACCACTTAGGTCGTCGGCAACTTACTTTTAACTTGTTTCTAACTTATTCTGATACCATCTATAATAGCTGGTATCTTACTTTTAACATACTTTCTTTAACATGCTTACTCTAACTTCCCATTTGAACATGAAAATATAGAATAAATTTTTTTTTTCTTAAACTTTACTTGGAAACTGTACCGTCGTAAACCATTTACTATAATAAACATTTTACATTGCCTTAACTTCCTTTACATTATAAAACATCATTTTAATACTCTTTTAAACAGCTCAGCGGAAGACTCATAGTAGTACCATAACCCTCACCCAGTCCCTGGGCACATGCAGATTCCATCCGTCATCCATCACTTGTCTTATCTTCGTGCAGGATGCTTACCTGCAACATAAACAAACTTGTGAGCGACAGGCTCAGTAAGTTCAAACATACATTCATGACAAAATACTAACTCATACCTTTTGGACAGAACATGTCTGATACCAACTGTGGCATCAGAACATGAACATACATTATATTTTACTTTCAACTTCATATATAACATATTCTAACATTGAGAGAACAATCTCAACGTTTTTTTTTTTTTTTGCATAACCTAATTTAAACATAATATACAGAATATATGCTTAACATCTTAAGCATAACATACTCAACATTATACAAAACAATGTATACACATATCAATTTAAACATAGCATACTTAATGTATGCTTAAACATCACAAATACGCTTAAAATTGTATAACTGACTTATGCATATCAATTTATGCATAACATAGCATATGCACACATGTTAGTCGCATTATGCTTGTTTACTTTCATTCTTTCTTCTTCGTGATGTTCTTTTGTTCTTTCTTTCTTTCATGTCATACTTTTCTTCTTCTTTTCTTTTCTTGCTAAGCATATGCACACATATTAGTCGCATTATGCTTATTTACTTTCATTCTTTCTTCTTCGTGATGTTCTTTTGTTCTTTCTTTCTTTCATGTCATACTTTTCTTCTTCTTTTCTTTTCTTGCTAAGCATATGCACACATATTAGTGACATTATGCTTATTTACTTTCATTCTTCCTTCTTCGTTGTATTCTTCTGCTCTTTCTTTTATATTATGTCATTCTTCTTGTTTTATAGATTATATCCTATTCCTTCATTCTATTTCTCTCTCTCTTTTTTTTTCTTTATCTGCCTCTTTTCTTTTCTTCTCCTAGCTTTTCTTAGCTTTTCTTTACTTTACTTTATTTTCTTTTATTTTCTTTGCTTTTCTTAGCTTTACTTTCTTTTCTTTTCTTTGCTCTTCTTAGCTTTTCTTAGCTTTACTTTCTTTTCTTTTCTTTCTTTTTACTTTCACTAGTGGATCATATCCTAATCTGTCGATCTATCTCCTTCCTTTCTTCTCTTTCTTTATTTATCTCTCTTTTCTTTTCTTTTCTTTTACTAGTGAATTCTATCCTAATCTGTCGATCTATCTCCTTCCTTTCTTCTCTTTTTTTATTTATCTCTCTTTTCTTTTCTTTTACTAGTGGATCCTATCCTAATCTGTTTCTTTTCTTTCACTGATGGATCATATCCTAATCTATTTCTTTTCTTTGGCTGATGAATCATATCCTAATCTTCTTTGACTGATGGATCATATTCTAATCTGTTTCTGTTCTTTGACTGATAGATCGTATCCTAATCCGTTTCTTTTCTTTGACTGATGGATCATATCCTAATCTGTCGATCCATCTCCTTCCTTTCTTCTCTTTCTTTATTTACCTCTCTTTTCTTTTCTTTTCTTTTACTAGTAAATCATGTCCTAATCTGTTGTTTTATCTCCTTCTTTTCTTTTCTCTCTTTATCTGTCTCTTTTCTTTTCTTCTCCTAGCTTTTCTTAGCTTTTCTTTATTAAGCTTCACTTTCTTTTCTTTTCTTTTCTTTTCTTAGCTTTTCTTAGCTTTACTTTGCTAAGCTTTACTTTCTTTTCTTTTCTTTTCTTTGCTTTTCTTAGCTTTACTTTCTTTGCTTTTCTTTGCTCTTCTTAGCTTTACTTTCTTTTCTTAGCTTTTCTTTGCTAAGCTTTACTTTCTTTTCTTTTCTTTGCTTTTCTTTGCTAAGCGTTACTTTCTTTTCTTTTCTTTGCTTTTCTTAGTTTTTCTTAGCTTTACTTTCTTTTCTTAACTTTTCTTAGATTTTCTTTACTTTTCTTATCTTTCACTTTCTCTTGTGGGCCCATGGTTGGACGTACCTAATGCGCGTAGACCAATGGGGGAACGGGGGAGCGATCCACCAATCAACCCCAAGGTCGATCTCACACTATAAACTTGGGGTAGTGCGTTAGCCATTAACTACCTTAAGCTTGTGGTAGCACCACACATCTGGGGTGGAGGCTATTCTTAACTCTTAAACCTCACAGCTGGGGAGGCCGGTACGCCGACCTGAACTTTTCAGTCTTATTATCTTGCTTATCTTTCTCGTTCTTTACTTTATCCTTTCGTTCGTTTGTTCATTCATTCTTTCTCTCTTTCGTTCATTTTCTTTTCCTTTCTTTCTTCCTTTTCTTTTCTTTTCTTTCTTTCTTTCTTTTGTTTCTTTTCTTTCGTTTGTATTTCATAAATCATTTATTTCTTAACGTAACTTTTCTATAGTGTGAATTATGTTAGTCACACTTTAGTGCATATAGCACTAACAGACATGGATTTCATATAACACTTAAACATAAACCTAACATAACATGTCAGTTCATGTTACAAACAAATCACATATTTGAACTTACCACATATCATACTTAGACATAATAGTCTATTCATATTGCAGTCAATTAAATATTCGAACTTACTACATAGAACACATAACACATAACATGACCAGTTCATTTATGTTGCAGTCAATTAAATGTTTGAACTTACTAATACTTGCTAGCATCTCTTTTCTTGCTTCCTTGGTCCGCAGACGTCCCTTCATATCGTCTGGCGCGGATCCCTATAACCGAAATAATAACGGTTATTTTCTATGCTTCTTGCATGTATAAAACTTAATAAAACGTAACAATTCTACGTTTCATTTTTCGATCATAAATTTAAGGATCTAATATCCAATTTATAACTTTTCTGCTAACTTTTAGTAAAATTACTATTTTACCCTGAACTTTTGGCAAAATTACCGTTTTTCCCCTAATGGGATTTTTCTCATTATAACCTTACTTTTCTTTGATTCGCAACTTAGCTTTGGCCCTTAAAATCTTAATTAAGCCATTCTAAGTCCATTAGGATCCTTTTCTATTATTCTTGAAATTTTCCAGTCAAAATCACCGTTTTACCCCTAATGGGTCTTTGAGTCACATCATTCTCATTTTATTGCTTAAACTGGATCTTCTAAACTCAAAAATCATCAAATAATTTTTCTTGAGCTTTACTAAATTTTTTTACGACCTTATTTACCATAATTTATTGGTTTACTATTTATTGACCCTCGGGTGGTACTATTCTGACTCTCGAGCGTTAAAGCTCTTTCTCGGGTCTAGGTCACCGAAAGGGCTCGGGTTTCCATCCCGACCACGTTTTTACCCTTCGGTTCTTAAAATACTCTTCTGTGCCGTTTTCAAAATTTCAGCAGCATTTCCGCTTAATTTTTGGGTTCCCGGCGTTTAGGAAACGCCTCGAAACCATTTAACCTAGTTCTATTCTACCACGTACTATACCAGAGCCTATATTTTTATGTAAAAACTCAACTTTTTACGTAAAAATCTTTACATTTTTCACTTTTTCTCATTTTACTATTTTTCATGCACATAGTCCATTTTTCTTACAATTTCACATTCCAGAATACATAATTCATATATACTCATTCCAAAAACATTAATTTCAGGAATGGAGAGACCGAAGTCACTACCGGAATCGTTCCACTGGTGATCGAACGAACTGTTCGATTTCGTGCGGACAAACTTTAATTCTCCGTTTTTTTTGCTTTTGAGACTCCGTCTTGAAATTCTGACACCGCGGATGTATCCGGAACGTCGAAAATAGGCCAACGGGCCATTCTTAAATTTTTGGTCTCCGGTCGCTGTTGACCGGTGTTGACCGCCGTTGCCTGGCGGTTGACGGCGGCGACGGTGGCAAATGAGTAGCCCATCTTGAAGAGCTCGACGAGAGGAATCCATTGGTGGCCTCAATTTCATGTTTGGAGGCCCCTATCGCCGGAAAATTCCCTCGAAAACCACGGTCACGGCGACGACGGTGGAACTCCGCCGTGCCGGAATTTTTTCCCAAAATTGGTTGAGGGCTTTTGCTCCCCTCAGCCTTGCGGTCGTTTCTGCACCAACGGCGTACTTCAACTCAGCCGGAATCTGGCGTTTTGACGGCGGCTCCACGGCGGCGTTTCACCAACTTTTTCGAAGCTTGGGCGGCGCGATTCCGCCATTGTTGAGGCGATCGGTGGCATGGGTTTTGCTCCTCTCTTCACCACGAAACTTTTGGGACCGGTTTCATGGCAAACGGTGGCCATCGGCGAGAGCTTTCCGATGACATCGGCGGTGTCGAAAACGGACACCGTTTCCGATGGTCGGTTACTGTTCATTTTCGGGTAAGGGGAGGAAAGAGAAAATAAGAGAAAGTTATGGGCTTGTTTTTCAAATTTCTGATTTTTCGCCCTTTATATACTTTTTCACCCAAAATTTCAACATGGGCTATCCTGACTAATTTGGGCGTCCTGAATCCAAATATATCAGTTTTATTTTCATCTGAGATCATCTTGACTAGTTTCCGGTACTATGAATTCTCGATCAAAAATTACCTTTGTACTCAATTAGATAATTTGAGCATACAAATAGGCTATACTGACTAATTTGGACGTGCTGAATCCAAATTTATCAGTTTCAATTTCATTCGAGGTCATCTCGATCAGTTTTCGGGATCTGTGTGACCCCATCTTGAAAAACGTGTCAGGTGCCTGATTGACTAATTTGGGCATCCTGAGTCTAAATATATCAGTTTCGGGCCAAGAAATTGTCGTCTTGACCCTTATCCCGATACTGCGTACCTCCCAACAAAATCTACATTTTGTTCTCAATTGACTAATTTTGAGCATTCTGATTCTAAATATATCAGTTTCGTATCAAGAAAATGTCATTTTAACCAATTTCTTGATACTGCATATTTCTTGATCATCACATTATGTCCATACATCATCCCTATTGAGAGGGAGAAAATACAAAAGATGCTTAGGATGTTTCAACCCGACATCTCAGCATTGGTGGACAGTGGGTTAATGCCACCCATTACAGTAGTTGATTGCGTCAGTTGAGCTCTGAGAGCTGAGTACCATCTAGCTTGACAAAATGAAGAAAAGGAGAAAATCCGGGATGCCAAGAAGAAGGAAAAAGTCTTGGCTAAGGCTACTCAAGTACTAACCCAGATTAGACAAGGTAGCAAGCAAAATCCTAATGTTAAAACTGGATAGTCAAGCACTTGTGGCCAACAGTCGCAAGGAAAAACGAAAGGGAATAGTTTCAAAAATAGGAATCAGCAACGGAGGATAAATAATAATAATGCCCTATACATGGTTCGCGACTGCGTTATGTGCAGAAAGAGGCACGCAGGCCGATGTAGATACACCCCAAATGCTTGTTTTCAATGCGGAAGAGAGGGCCATTTTCCAGAAACTGTCCAGAAAATTGGCAAAATGTATGGGGTACGTTTTAGTCACAGTAGCAACATCCCCAAGCTCATGCACTATAGGCTAAAACTAAAGGGCCTTCAGAGACACATGAAAGACCGGAATGTCAGAAAATAAACCGGAAAAAAACGTATCAGAGTGGCGCAGCGGAACAATAAAAATTTTTAGATCGTTAAATATCTCATGATGCCATATACAACAAATCAACAACAATTAAAACTCATACCTCAAGGACGCCAATATGCAGGAGGAGAATGACCGGAGGCTTCAACCAACTAGCCTTCTCTACTATTCTCCAATTCCCGAATGGCTGAGTGTGTGGGCACTCTGAACCTCGATCGGTATGCTAGCACTGCTAGTCTTCTTCCGACCACCCAGATCTCTAAAGAACTTTATTGTCACGATGAGCTGTGCAACAATAAGCCTGCTCACCTGAGAGTCTGTGGTCTGAGAGAACTGGAGTGGCAGGACCTCTATTTATAGACCTGCATGAGGTGATTCTCTGAATTCGAATTGGACTAGGAAAAGATTTTCTCCCTTATCCAAACCAAAAAAAATCCGAATTTTCCAAGGGAGAATCTCCACAATTAAATTCGGTTTTCCTAGGACAAATCCAATCCAAATCTAAACAAGATTTTAACTAGAATTTTATCTCCCTTTTTCAACCAAAAAATCCGAAATCTTTAGGAGAAAATCTTCTCCAAATTTTCGGCCACTTTTAGGATAAGGAAGAATCAAAATTCCACTAGGATTTTTCAAGCTAAATCTCATCTCAACCTTATCCAAAAATAACCGAATTTCCTAGGATAAAGCCTCCAAAATTTCGGCCACTTTTAGGGAGGGAGAGAATCCAAATTCAACTAAGATTGAAACTTGAATTTTCCCTTGAATCTTATCTACAAAAACCGAATTATCCATTGAGGATTATCCTCAAAAAATTCGCCCACTTTTGTTGGGATTTGGATTCAAAATTCAAGTAGGATTCTAACAAGATTATCCTCTCCAAATCCAACTCAAATTCGAATTTCAAACCTTGTGGATTTTCCACAACTAATTCAAATCCTACTTGGACTGTGATTCAAAATTTGAATTTCAAATTTCAAATTCAAATTTCAAATTCAAATTTCAAATTTCAAATTTCAAATTTAAATTTCAAATTCAAATTTTCAAATTCAAATTTCAAATTCAAATTTCAAATTCAAATTTCAAATTTCAAATTTCAAATTTCAAAATTCAAATTTCAAATTTCAAAATTCAAATTTCAAATTCCACAAAACGGTTGTGTTTCATATTCTTGTTCTCATGGATAATTTTCTACAACTCCAATCCAATCTCAAATAAAATCATGGCAACTTTATTTGGAGTTCGAATAATTGTGTACTCTATTATCCAAAACAAAGTCTGAATCCAACCGGAGAGAATCTTGTCTACCATCCTAATCCTGTGTCATCACCATCCATGCATAATAAACTAGCCAATAGCATACACAAATCAATTTTGCCAAACGTTAAGGAATTATGTGGAGCTAGTAGAGGGACTGATTGGACATATATAATCGGGCTCCCGTGATTCCATATGATCATCATTCTGTACCGAACAACTCAATCATATGATCACTAATTTCAGAGTCACACCACTATAAACCTGAAACTGAACTCCCAATTATATACCGTATTACGTAAGCCTGTGACGAGCTACCATCCAATGACCTTGTCATATATGCAAAACCCTCATATGATATCCATGATCAGCCTTAGGTCAAAGTCCGTTTAATCCTACTGATCAAGCTATCTTAAAGTTCCATTATACTACCGAATTAAGAAAATGATTATTCACCATATGTGAATAAGAAATCATCCGCCCAGCAGACGACCCAAGGCCTTGTCCATTTTCACATTCAGTATAATGCCTTTAAGAGGATACATTTAACTCCTCAGAGCTATGATTCCGATATCTGCAAACAAACCCTTCATCGTATACAAGTCATGCACCCAACGAACCGGTCTATAAGCTTACTACCTCTGAGACGCTTTAGCCATTGGAACATCAAAGTACACAAGTCATATACATGAAGTAGTTCATTTACTCAGGATTAAGGTTATTGCACAATGAACGTCAAAAGCAGATTGATCCACTTATAGCGGACTACGTAGATCAATCACGCTTTAGTCCCGGTCTAATATGTCACCACTGAGCAACATATCCATGTCTCTACTTGGGAGTCCAGCTCCAGACAGTCAAGACAAACCGTCCCCTCTAAGGCTTTAGACAACATAATAGTCTTAACATGAGTTAGATGCTCGGTCTAACCCCATAGACTACAGACCATAGTTTAGACTGCTAACTTTAGAACATTGTCTTCTCGCATACAAAAGTCCATTGCATGCAACGTTCTAACAGTTTTAACACAAGCAGTCAGTGAGCCATATTTGCTTACATTTACTTTAACATGTAAATAAGACGAGGACAGATAGCAATGTAATGAATAACCTCTATGTATAATTTTATTATCCAGTTCAAAATGAATACATCAAAATGTCTCTAATACTTAGGGCATTTCCTAACACGGAATGCATGCCTCGTGCAGATGCTCGGGTCATGGCATACACAAAGGAGGATGCGGAAGCTGGGACGTCAATGTAGTGACAGGTCAGCTTTCTGTCGCTAATCATTTGGCATATGTTTTATTCGATTCTGAAACTGCACATTCATTTATTTCATATGAATTTGCGAATAAGATAGAATATCTTAGGGATACTATGGGTAAGACATTTAGAACGGCTCTACCCTCAGGAGAAACTTTGCTATCTAATTATTGTTTACCTTATGTACCTATAATCGTGGCAAATAGGGAGTTATATGCGGAATTAATCATGATAAAGTTAGCTAATAATGACGTAATCCTAGGAATGGATTTCCAAGTGAAGTATCAAGCCACGATCGATTACCAGAAACAAAAATTAGTATTCTAACCTGATCTAAAAATAGTTTTGAATACGTAGATTCGTCACGTAAACCGAGGAAGATGATGATCAACTCGATAAGAGCAAGAAGGCTAATGTCTAATGGCTGTGCTAGATATTTAGCGTACATAATGGATGTGACTGAGGAGCAGAAGCTTTAGCCTAAAGACGTTCCGATCGTCAATGATTTTCTCGATGTCTTCCTAGAAGAATTGCCCAGATTGCCACCAAAACGAGAAATCTCTTTTGAGATTGAATTGATGCCAAGAACCGTACCTGTTTCAAAGGTGTCGTACAGAATGGCACCGACAGAGTTAAAGGTATTGCAAGTACAATTACAAGAGCTTCTTAACAAAGGATTTATACGTCTGAGCTATTCCTTATGGGGTGCTCCATTGCTGTTTGTCAAGAAGAAGGATGGAATGCTCCGCATGTGTATTGATTATTGGGAGTTGAACAAGGTCACCATCAAGAATAGGTACCCATTACCTAGAATTGATGACTTGTTTGATCAACTCAAGGGAATAGTGGTATTTTCCAAGGTCAATCTATGATCAAGATATCATCAGTTACGGATCAAGGAAAACGACTTCTCGAAGATAGCATTTAGGCCGTTATGGTAATTATGAATTTCTTGTGATGCCGTTTGGGTTGACAAATGCTCCAGCAGCATTCATGGACTTGATGAATCGAGTCTTTAAGGAATTCCTAGATAAGTTTGTCATTATGTTTATAGATGACATACTTATATATTCGATGACTCGTAAGGAGCATGAGGAACACCTGACGATCGTTCTTCATACGATAAGGAAGCACCAACTTTACGCAGAATTCTCCAAATGCGAATTTTGGCTAGATAGAGTACATTTCCTAGGACATGTAGTCTCCAAGGAAGGAATCATCGTGGATCCTGCCAAAGTAGAGGCGATTAACGAATGGCCTGCACCTAGGTATGTGACCGAGATACGAAGTTTCTTAGGCTTAGTGACTATTATAGGAGATTCGTAGAGGGATTCGCTCGACTCGCTACACCTCTCACAGCTCTTATGCACAAAAAGAGGAAGTACGAGTGGACAAAGGAGTGTGAAAGGAGTTTTCTAGAGTTAAAGAATCGACTAACGAGCGCACTAATCCTTACGCTTCCTACTGAAGGAGAGACATTTGTAATATATAGCAATGCATCAAAAATGGGACTAGGAGCTGTCATAATACAAGGCAATAAGGTGATAGCATATGCCTCACGTTAATTGAAGGATCACGAGAAAAAATATCCCACGCATGATGTAGAACTTGCCGCAGTAGTTTTCGTACTTAAGATTTGATGACACTATTTATATGGAGCTCAGTGTCAGATTTACACTGACCATCAGAGCTTAAAGTACTTCTTTACATAAAAGGAGCTGAACATGTGGCAAAGAAGATGGTTGGAGCTGGTACAGGATTACGATTACGAAATCCTCTACCATCCAGGGAAGGCCAATCGTGTTACGAATGCGTTAAGTAGAAATTCCATTGTCTCGCACCAACTACTGATAGAGGAACTCCTAAAGCCGTTGCAACAAGAGATCAACTCATTGAAGTTGGAGCTGATATCTGGAAAATTGGATGCACTTCAACTAGAATCATCGTTATTCGAGGACATTAGGGAGGCTCAAGAATGAGATCCAAGTCTGGCAAATCCTAAGGAAGGGATTCCCAAGGATGGACTAATCCTGTATCAGGGAAGAATCCATGTCCCTAAAGATGAAGGATTAAGAAGGCGAATTATGGCAGAAGCTCACGAGATACTATATTCAGTATATCCTGGAGCTAGGAAGATGTACCAGGATTTAAAGTTACAATTTTGGTGGAAAGGGATGAAGAATGACATTGCAAAGTTCATGGGCTAATACATGATGTGCCAAAGATTTAAGGCCGAACACTAGCATCCAAGCGAAAAATTGGAGCCGTTAGAAATTCCCAAATGGAAGTGGGAACATGTTACAATGGACTTCGTAGTAGGATTACCAAAAACCTAAGAGGGCTATGATGCCATTTAGGTTATTGTAGATAGACTAACCAAGACGACGAGATTCATAGCAGTGAAAATGACTTTTTCACTGGAAAAGTTAGCAAACCTCTATGTAGCTAATATCGTTAGGTTACATGGTGTTCCTAAGTCCATTGTGTCAGATCGCGATACATGATTCACTTCGAATTTCTGGAGGTGTATGCAGGAGGCCATGTGAATGGAATTGTGTCTTAGTATAGCCTTCCACCTGCAAGCAGATGGACAATCTGAACAGATGATCTAAACATTAGAAGACATGCTTCGTGCATGTATCATGGATTTTCTAGGAAAATGGAATCAAAAACTTCCATTAGTGGAATTTTCATACAATAATAGCCACCAAGTTTCTATAGGAATGGCACCCTATGAAGCTTTGTACAGAAGAAAATGTAGATCACTAATCCACTGGTATGATTTACAAGAAAAGCAACTGCACAAGATGGATTTTGTGCAAGAAACAATAGATGCAGTTGCAAAGATACAATGACGAATGAATATTGCACAAAGCCGACAAAAGAGCTATGCAGATAAATGATGAAGATCCCTAGAGTTTAACCAAGGGGATTTTGTATTCCTAAAGGTTTCACCAATGAAAGGAATAATGCATTTCGGTAAGAGAAGGAAATTGAGTTCGAGATATATTTGACCATTTGAAATCATTGAACACATTAGAAAGGTTGCATATAAGTTAGCATTACCCCCAGAGATGTCGGCAGTGCATAATGTGTTCCGTGTATCCATGTTGCGGAAGTACATACTGGATCTGTCCTATGTACTAAAACGTGAACCAATTCAGATCTAGGAAGATCTGACGTATGAAGGACAGCCTATTCAAATCTTAGCATGTGAGGAGAAAGTATTGAGAAAGAAGATGATCCCATTAGTCAAAGTTTTGTAGAAGAACTACAACGTTGAAGAGGCTACATGGGAGCATGAAGATGAAATTAAAGAATTGTAGCCCCACTTATTCTAAATTTTCAAGGACAAAAATTTTATAAGGAAGGGTGAATGTGATAACCAGGAATTTTAAGATTTTTGAGAGAATTGAAAATTGTATGTATATGACAATTTTAATGTATAAAATATGAAAAAGTTGTGTTTCAATACTATTTAGAATGTGATAAAATATTCTAACAATGTTAAAGAGTGTAAGTTCAGAGATGGAAAATCTTCTCGAACATAAACGGATAAAACGGCTCTAAATCAGAGCCAAAAGCCCTAGAAAGTGTACTGCATGCACTAAAAGACAAACTAACTTACAGTACTGATTTATGGTCAAATGGAAGCAAAATAAGGTAGACTGATTGCACAAGAGGTGTCAGATACCCGCCTACATGATTTTGCTAGATTTCTGTTTTGTTTGACTTTTGGTCAAACTTTGATCACAAATTAATATGTTGAATTAATTGGATGATGTCATTGATAACATCAAAAGATGATGCAATAAACGAGAAAGTTAAAAGTAATTAACGTGGTAGGTAAATCCAAAGGTTAGCATTTATTGTGATCATAAATCAAGGGTCATGATCAAGCCAAAATGGCAAACAAAATTTAGTAAAAATTTTGAATTATGGGCTAGAATTGGAGTCAATGGAGGGCTGAAATAATCAGCCAAAAATTTACCAAAAAGTCCCTAAAAAGTTGCCAAATTGTAGAGAAATTTTGCAACTTAGTCCTCCAATCTTTTGCCTATAAATAGAAGTGAAAATGGCCATTTAAAAATTAGAAAATCTGGCCAAATTCTATCAAATTGAAACTGTTAACTCCCATCCCTTTCCAAGCCAAAAATTTAGCAAAATCCTTCACCAAAATTTTTCCAAAACCTCATTCAAGCATCAAGGAATCAAGCTATTAAGGTGAGCCTTCATTTTGCTTGATTTTCCTTGTATTTTCATTGAAAAATTCGTGCATTGTATGGGGGGAAAATGATGAAAATCTTAGGTCCAAACTTTGTGTTTTAGCTTGATCATTTAGTGCTATGATTGAATTGTATCATGGAAGCTTGAAACATAAAATTTGAGATGTGTCTTAGTGTAAGGACTGTCCCATTCCTGTAACTTGATTTTCATGTAATGAGAAATTGAGGATTAAATTAATGCCATTTGGTGTAAATTTGCAGAATACAGTCAGGTACACGGCCTTGTAAGAAGCCGTGTACCGATCGGACTGTATATGTGAGAAAGGCCGTGTGAGTGAACATGGCCCTGTAGTATAACACGGTCAGGTACACGGCCGTGTAATTGGCCGTGTACCGCTCAGGTAAATGGACATGTTCCAAGACATAGCTGTGTTGAGCAAGCTCAACTAGTACACACCCATATCCGGAAGGTACACGTCCGTGTTGCCTTATACACGCCCGTGTAAAAGGCCGCGTTGAAGGCCGTGTAATGAGCTGAGAGCCGTTGAAAAGACTCTTATGATTTGTGAAACCTAATTGCTATACAATGAGTAATTAAGTTAGAAAATAAAGTGTATTTTCTCGCTGAATAGATCAAACAGGTACGGTGCTGTTTAAGTACTATTTGTTAGGAAATGCCCTAAGTATTAGAGACATTTTGATGTATTCATTTTGAACTGGATAATAAAATTATACATAGAGGTTATTCATTACATTGCTATCTGTCCTGATCTTATTTACATGTTAAAGTAAATGTAAGCAAATATGGCTCACTGACTGCTTGTGTTAAAACTGTTAGAACGTTGCATGCAATGGACTTTTGTATGCGAGAAGACAATGTTCTAAAGTTAGCAGTCTAAATTATGGTCTGTAGTCTATGGGGTTAGACCGAGCATCTAACTCATGTTAAGACTATTATGTTGTCTAAAGCCTTAGAGGGGACGGTCTGTCTTGACTGTCTGGAGTTGGACTCCCAAGTAGAGACATGGATATGTTGCTCGGTGGTGACATATTAGACCGGGACTAAAGCGTGATTGATCTACGTAGTCCGCTATGAGTGGATCAATCTGCTTTTGACGTTCATTGTGCAATAACCTTAATCCTGAGTAAATGAACTACTTCATGTATATGACTTGTGTACTTTGATGTTCCAATGGCTAAAGCGTCTCAGAGGTAGTAAGCTTATAGACCGGTTCGTTGGGTGCATGACTTGTATACGATGAAGGGTTTGTTTGCAGATATCGGAATCATAGCTCTGAGGAGTTAAATGTATCCTCTTAAAGGCATTATACTGAATGTGAAAATGGACAAGGCCTTGGGTCGTCTGCTGGGCGGATGACTTCTTATTCACATATGGTGAATAATCATTTTCTTGATTCGGTAGTATAATGGAACTTTAAGATAGCCTGATCAGTAGGATTAAACGGACTTTGACCTAAGGCTGATCATGGATATCATATGAGGGTTTTGCATATATGACAAGGTCATTGGATGGTAGCTCGTCACAGGCTTACGTAATACGGTATATAATTGGGAGTTCAGTTTCAGGTTTATAGTGGTGTGACTCTGAAATTAGTGATCATATGATTGAGTTGTTCGGTACAGAATGGTGATCATATGGAATCACGGGAGCCCGATTATATATGTCCAATCAGTCCCTCTACTAGCTCCACATAATTCCTTAACGTTTGGCAAATTGATTTGTGTATGCTATTGGCTAGTTTATTATGCATGGATGGTGATGACACAGGATTAGGATGGTAGACAAGATTCTCTTCGGTTGGATTCAGATTTTGTTTTGGATAATAGAGTACACAATTATTCGAACTCCAAATAAAGTTGCCATGATTTTATTTGAGATTGGATTGGAGTTGTAGAAAATTATCCATGAGAACAAGAATATGAAACACAACCGTTTTGTGGAATTTGAAATTTGAATTTTGAAATTTGAAATTTGAATTTTGAATTTGAAATTTGAATTTGAAATTTGAATTTGAAATTCGAATTTGAAATTTGAATTTGAAATTTAAATTTGAAATTTGAAATTTGAAATTTGAAATTTGAATTTGAAATTTTAATTTCAAATTTTGAATCACAGTCCAAGTAGGATTCGAATTTTTGTGGAAAATCCACAAGGTTTGAAATTCGAATTTGAGTTGGATTTGGAGAGGATAATCTTGTTAGAATCCTACTTGAATTTTGAATCCAAATCCCAACAAAAGTGAGCGAATTTTTTGAGGATAATCCTCAATGGAAAATTCAGTTTTTTGTGGATAAGATTCAAGGGAAAATTCAAGTTTCAATCCTAGTTGAATTTGGATTCTCTCCTTCCCTAAAAGTGGCCGAAATTTTGGAGCCTTAATCCTAGGAAATTCGGTTATTTTTGGATAAGGTTGAGATGAGATTTAGCTTGAAAAATCCTAGTGGAATTTTGATTCTTCCTTATCCTAAAAGTGGCCGAAAATTTGGAGAAGATTTTCTCCTAAAGATTTCGGATTTTTTGGTTGAAAAAGGGAGATAAAATTCTAGTTAAAATCTTGTTTAGATTTGGATTGGATTTTTCCTAGGAAAACCGAATTTAATTGTGGTGATTCTCCCTTGGAAAATTCGGATTTTTTGGTTTGGATAAGGGAGAAAATCTTTTCCTAGTCCAATTCGAATTCAGAGAATCACCTCATGCAGGTCTATAAATAGAGGTCCTGCCACTCCAGTTCTCTCAGACCACAGACTCTCAGGTGAGCAGGCTTATTGTTGCACAGCTCATCGTGACAATAAAGTTCTTTAAAGATCTGGGTGGTCAGAAGAAGACTAGCAGTGTTAGCATACCGATCGAGGTTCAGAGTGCCCACACACTCAGCCATTCGGGAATTGGAGAATAGTAGAGAAGGCTAGTTGGTTGAAGCCTCCGGTCATTCTCCTCCTGCAGATTGGCGTCCTTGAGGTATGAGTTTTAATTGTTGTTGATTTATTGTATATGGCATCATGAGATATTTAACGATCTAAAAATTTTTTTTGTTCCGCTGCGCCACTCTGATACGTTTTTACCGGTTTATTTTCCTACAATTGGTATCAGAGCCATCTCATGACTATGCCATGTACATAAATTAGACAATTACTTAGTCTTTTTATTTATGTATGGATTTGATATTTAGAGAGTGGCATTCTAGGGTTCCTTTATGTTGTTATCATGTATTATGTATAAAGTATGTGGTTATTTTAATTTTTTGAATTATTATAAGCATGCTTGTTTATACCAGTTATGGTTCCTTAGAATTTAGAAAAATTGTATCTAGGAATTTTTATGTAACCATGGGAGCAGTTAATTAACACTGTAATTTTCCCATGGATATTAATTCTTGTCTCTTAGAATTTTTATGGTTAGATTTTTTGAACACCGGAAACGGTTTAGGAATTTTTTATGTAATAATTCTTGGAGGAGATTGAAGATTGAAGACCGTAATTTATTTTTCCCAAAAGTTAAATTTAATTTAAAGATTGAAATTTTGATTGTGTGGAAAATTTCAATTAATTGGGATTCAAATTAATTTTTGGAGATCCTAATAGGTAAATTGGAATATGGCACGAAAATCGAGACACGACCCCTCGGGATAGGCCGACAAACCTTGATGGGGCTGCAGCCCCTGACCTCGGGCAGGATGGGGCTGCGGCAGCCCCTGAGCAGGCCCACACCACCCACGGCCGCAGGCTCTGCCTGCAGCCAGGGGTGGCCGTGGCCTACCTAAGGCTGGCCGCAGCCTGGGCGTGCAGCCTGCCGGCTGCTGCGCCCAGTCTGGGCGTGCAGCCTGGCGCTGCAGGCTTGGCCTGCAACCCGGCAGGGCTGCACAAGGGGCGGCCGTGGGTTGCCAGCCCCTTCGGGGTTGGTGGGTGCCCACGGCGGCTGCCGCCTACGGGGGCGGCGGTCCGACGGTCCAAAAATCAGAAAATTTTGATTTTTAAATTTGAGATTTAATTTTAAATCATGTTTAAAAATATGTAATTAAAAATTTGAAATTTTTGAAATTACATATTATTACACATGATGTTTTAAAATTGTTTAAAAATTCAAATTTGAAATTTAAATTTGAAATTCGAATTTGGAATTTGAATTTGAAATTTAAATTTTTGGGAGATTTAAATTTTAAATAATTCTTGGGATGAGAAATAAATGGAGAGGCTACATAAAGAAGGATACAAGAAGACGGAACAGAATTCAAGACCCAAAGAATGCTTTGGATGGAATTTTGTAATCTTTATTTTCTTTGTTCTAGGATGGAACCATAGCTTGGTTATTCTGTCAATTATTTTTTCTATGATATGTCATGGATGTATAAATATGTATTGATGGATGTTTTTTATGCATATTTGATAACATGTCATATAGGATAGGTGAGTGCCGCTCATACTATATTGATCATACATAATTTGTCAAAACTTGCATGTTTTTCAAAATATTGAGTGGGAGAGGGTTTCAAACAAAACCCACGGCCTCCATTGTTGATCCATATGTGAAAGCATGGTAACGCCTCGCGTCAGTTCCGACCTGACCACACCCCTCGGTAGGTGTTTACCGCCGCCGATATACTAGATTGGATCTCCTATGTGGAAAACGTGTTCGGGTGCGATCCTATTCATGACCACCCCTTGGTGGCTTGGTAGGACGTGGATCGGGCTACGTAAACAATGGTTATACACTCAAGACTCGTTTAGTTATTAACCTTCCCTAGAAGCTCTGTTAACTAAACTGGTGGCCAAATAAGCGATTATTAATATATGTCTTAACCTTGGAGGATTTAAGGTAACATATATTAATTGGACGGGGTCCATGTTCCGGCTATTTGTTCTCATGACCACCCCTCGGTGGCTTGGGGCAATAGGTGCTGAGTATTACCGTGGCAATGCTACATGTTTTTTCAAGTTTCATGTAGGAACATACTTTTATGTTTTTATTTGCTAAATTATCTGTATATTTGCTTGGGCTTTGTAATGATGTCTAGTATAATTTTATTTCAGTTCAAAATGTCACCGACACCCCTCATTTCGATACTTACTGAAAATAAGTTGAATGGCGACAATTATAAAGATTGGAAAAGAAATCTATTAATAGTTCTTAGCTGCGAGAGACACAAGTTCGTACTGGACGAACCATGCCCACCTGGGCCCAAACCTGACACACCACTTGAGGAGGTCCCGGTTGCCTATAATCGTTGGAGAGAATCCAATGAAATAGCTCGATGCTACATCCTTGCTAGCATGACGAGTGCTTTACAAAAGCAGCATGAGACTTATCAAGTTGCTGGGGAGATCATGGAAAATCTGGAGGACATGTTCGGAGGCCAAGAAAAATTGGCTCGACAGTCCGCTATCACCAGCACTATGAACTCTAAGCAAAAGGCGGGTGCTCCGGTGAAGGACCATATGATCACTCTAATGGGATTCTTCGCTGAGGCTGCCGAGAATGGTGCTGAGTTGGACTATAACACCCAGATCGAGATGGTGTTCAAGACTCTGTCTAAAGATTTTGTGGGGTTTAAGGCCGCATACAATCTGGCGACAAAGGAGTTAGGACTAACCGAGCTCATGAAGCAACTATAGGCTTATGAGCGGATGATCAGGGATGAGGATGTGGTCCGACCTAAAGGAGAGGCCAATTTGGCGGAATCTTCCAATCCCTCACGGAAGAGGAAGAGGCCAAATAAGAAGCAAGTGGCTTCCAATTCTTCTAATCCTCCTGTCTCGGACGGGAAGAAGAAGACGAAGAACAAGAAGCCAAAGGACCCTAAAAAGTCCAAATGCTTCCACTGTGGGAAGGTAGGTCACTTCAAGAAGGCTTGCCGGGAATTCCTAGCCTCCAAGGGCAAGGAAGGTAAGGAACTTCATTACTTAGAAGCGTGTTTGGTGGAAGAATCGAAAGACACATGGGTCATTGATTCGGGCGCCACTAATCATGTTTGTGTTTCTATGCAGGGGTTCGTGGAAACGAGAAGTCTACATGATAGGAGCCTCTCGTTGCGGATTGGAGATGGTAGCTTTGTGGTGGCTGAGGCAGTGGGAGACGTTCATCTTTATTTTGATCAATTTAGGTTTATTTTATTAAAAGACTGTTTTTATGTTCCTAATTTTAGGAGGAACCTTATATCGGTAGCTTGTTTAATAAAGGATTCTTATTCAGTTTCTTTTAGTAAAAGAGTTGATATTCGTAGAAATAAGTCTTTTATCTGTTCTGGATGGATGGATGGAAACCTATATTTGATCAGACCAAAGATGTACTCACTGCTTGACACTGAATTAATTGATAACTCTAAAAGGTTGAAAGTTTCTCACTCTAACAAGGCGTATCTTTGGCATTTAAGACTTGGTCATATTAATCAGGATAGGATTCAAAGATTGGTGAAAGACGGTCCTCTGGAATCTCTGGAGGAGGTACGACTTCCTCAATGTGAGTCTTGTCTAGAGGGTAAGATGACTAAGAGGTCTTTTGGAGCTAAGGGTACAAGGGCACAGGAGCTCTTAGAAATTGTGCACACTGACGTATGTGGCCCCATGAACGTCACAGCACGAGGAGGGTTCGAGTACTATGTCTCTTTCATAGATGATTACTCGAGGTATGGATATGTGTATCTGATGCACCGCAAGAGCGAAACCTTTGATAAATTCAAAGAGTATCGTGCGGAAGTGGAAAAGCAATTGGATAAATCCATAAAGACACTTCGATCTGATCGAGGTGGCGAATACCTCTCCGATGAATTTCTAGAACATCTTGTAGAGAACGGGATTTTATCCCAATTGACTGCACCTGGTACTCCACAACAGAATGGTGTAGCCGAAAGGAGAAACAGGACCTTATTGGATATGGTACGGTCCATGATGAGTTACTCAACGCTGCCATTATCATTTTGGGGACATGCTTTACAAACGGCGTGCTATATTCTGAACCAGGTTCCGAGCAAATCAATTCCTAGAACTCCGTATGAATTGTGGCGTGGCAGGAAGCCCTCCCTTGGACATATGAGAATATGGGGCTGCCCGGCACATGTACTGGATGGGGATGCGAAGAAGTTGGAACCAAGGTTAGAATTGTGCATGTTTGTAGGGTATCCAAAGGGAACTAAAGGAGGTCTGTTCTATAACCCGAAGGAACAAAAGGTCATTGTCTCAACCCATGCGACATTCTTGGAGGAAAGTCACATGAATGACTTTAAGCCTCGAAGCAAAGTGGTGCTAGAGGAGTTATCAGGTGAAAGAACTGCTCCACAGATTTCGGTCTTGGACGCAAGTCCAAGTTCCAGTGAAAGACCTGCAGACGATCAACAATTTAGGGTGCCTCGTCGTAGTGGGAGGGTTTCTAAGAAACCTAATTTCTTTATGTATGATGCTGAGGTATACCAGGCCGAGGCTCATGAGCATGAGGAAGATCCGGTCACATATGATGAAGCTATAAAGGATGTTGATTCTAGATCTTGGAAACAGGCTATGAACAATGAGATGGATTCTATGAAATCCAACTCTGTTTGGGAACTTGTAGATTTGTCGGATGGGATAAAACCCATTGGATGCAAATGGGTCTACAAAAGAAAGAAGGATGCAGAAGGGAGAGTGGAAACTTTCAAAGCTAGACTGGTTGCAAAGGGATACACGCAAAAGGCTGGAATCGATTACGAGGAAACCTTTTCGCCTGTTGCTATGCTGAAGTCTATCCGTATTCTTCTGTCCATTGCTGTGGCTCTCGATTACGAGATCTGGCAAATGGATGTCAAGACGGCATTCTTGAATGGCCATCTTGAAGAGTGTATCTATATGATACAGCCCGAAGGGTTCGTAGCAAAAGGCCAAGATAGGAAAGTCTGCAAGTTGCTTAGATCCATTTATGGATTAAAGCAGGCATCCCGCTCATGGAACAAGAGGTTTGATCAAGCGATTAAGACATTTGGTTTTGAGCAGAACGTTGATGAACCTTGTGTTTATAAATGTATTAAGGATGGAAAAGTGGTCTTTCTGATACTCTATGTCGATGATATACTACTCATTGGGAATGATGTAGGGAATTTATCATCGGTCAAGCTTTGGTTACACCAACAGTTTGACATGAAGGACTTGGGAGAAGCTAATTATGTTCTAGGCATTCGTCTCTTCAGAGATCGAAAGAACAAAATGATAGCGTTATCCCAAGCTTCATACCTAGATAAAATAATTGACAAATATGCAATAATAGAGGCAAAGAAAGGCTCACAACCTTCTATTGCCGGTTTAACTCTTTCATTGGATGACTGTCCCAACACATCGGAAGAAAGAGAGCGTATGAGTAAGGTCCCTTATGCATCGTCTGTGGGTAGCCTTATGTACGCTATGCTTTGCACTCGCCCGGACATATGTTTTGCAGTAGGTATGGTGAGTCGATATCAAGCGAATCCTGGAACCAAGCACTGGCAAGCAGTAAAGCATATACTCAAGTATCTTAAGAGAACGAGGGATTATATGCTAGTGTATTCTGGAGGGGACCTAACACCCGTAGGATACACGGACTCAGACTTCCAGACTTGTAAGGATTCGAGGAAATCGACATCTGGATCAGTGTTTTTACTCGGAGGAGGCGCCATTGTGTGGAGGAGCGTGAAGCAGGGCTGCACAGCTGACTCTACTATGGAGGCTGAGTATGTGGCTGCGGCTGAGGCATCTAAAGAAGCGGTTTGGCTCCGCAAGTTCTTTAGAGACCTTGAGGTCATTCCGGGTGTTGACAAGCCTATCACACTTTACTGTGATAATACAGGGGCTATTGCCAACACAAGGGAATCTCGGCACCACAAGAGGACCAAGCACATAGATCGGAGGTATCACATTATTAGAGGGCATGTGGAGACAGGACAAGTGGATGTATGTAAGATCGCGTCCGAGGACAACATCGCTGATCCCTTTACTAAGACTTTGGTAGCTAGAAGATTTGAGAGGCATGTAGAGGCGATGGGGATGCGTAACATGGCACATCTGCTGGCTTAGGGCAAGTGGGAGATTGTTAGGAAATGCCCTAAGTATTAGAGACATTTTGATGTATTCATTTTGAACTGGATAATAAAATTATACATAGAGGTTATTCATTACATTACTATCTGTCCTCATCTTATTTACATGTTAAAGTAAATGTAAGCAAATATGGCTCACTGACTGCTTGTGTTAAAACTGTTAGAACATTGCATGCAATGGACTTTTGTATGCGAGAAGACAATGTTCTAAAGTTAGCAGTCTAAATTATGGTCTGTAGTCTATGGGGTTAGACCGAGCATTTAACTCATGTTAAGACTATTATGTTGTCTGAAGCCTTAGAGGGGACGGTCTGTCTTGACTGTCTGGAGCTGGACTCCCAAGTAGAGACATGGATATGTTGCTCGGTGGTGACATATTAGATCGGGACTAAAGCGTGATTGATCTACGTAGTCCGCTATGAGTGGATCAATCTGCTTTTGACGTTCATTGTGCAATAACCTTAATCCTGAGTAAATCAACAACTTCATGTATATGACTTGTGTACTTTGATGTTCCAATGGCTAAAGCGTCTCAGAGGTAGTAAGCTTATAGACCGGTTCGTTGGGTGCATGACTTGTATACGATGAAGGGTTTGTTTGCAGATATCGGAATCATAGCTCTGAGGAGTTAAAGGTATCCTCTTAAAGGCATTATACTGAATGTGAAAATGGACAAGGCCTTGGGTCGTCTGCTGGGCGGATGACTTCTTATTCACATATGGTGAATAATCATTTTCTTGATTCGGTAGTATAATGGAACTTTAAGATAGCCTGATCAGTAAGATTAAACGGACTTTGACCTAAGGCTGATCATGGATATCATATGAGGGTTTTGCATATATGACAAGGTCATTGGATGGTAGCTCGTCACAGGCTTACGTAATACGGTATATAATTGGGAGTTCAGTTTCAGGTTTATAGTGGTGTGACTCTGAAATTAGTGATCATATGATTGAGTTGTTCGGTACAGAATGGTGATCATATGGAATCACGGGAGCCCGATTATATATGTCCAATCAGTCCCTCTACTAGCTCCACATAATTCCTTAACGTTTGGCAAATTGATTTGTGTATGCTATTGGCTAGTTTATTATGCATGGATGGTGATGACACAGGATTAGGATGGTAGACAAGATTCTCTTCGGTTGGATTCAGATTTTGTTTTGGATAATAGAGTACACAATTATTCGAACTCCAAATAAAGTTGCCATGATTTTATTTGAGATTGGATTGGAGTTGTAGAAAATTATCCATGAGAACAAGAATATGAAACACAACCGTTTCGTGGAATTTGAAATTTGAATTTTGAAATTTGAAATTTGAATTTTGAAATTTGAATTTTGAATTTTGAATTTGAAATTTGAATTTGAAATTTGAATTTGAAATTCGAATTTGAAATTTGAATTTGAAATTTAAATTTGAAATTTGAAATTTGAAATTTGAAATTTGAATTTGAAATTTGAAATTCAAATTTTGAATCACAGTCCAAGTAGGATTCGAATTTTTGTGGAAAATCCACAAGGTTTGAAATTCGAATTTGAGTTGGATTTGGAGAGGATAATCTTGTTAGAATCCTACTTGAATTTTGAATCCAAATCCCAACAAAAGTGGGCGAATTTTTTGAGGATAATCCTCAATGGAAAATTCGGTTTTTTGTGGATAAGATTCAAGGGAAAATTCAAGTTTCAATCCTAGTTGAATTTGGATTCTCTCCTTCCCTAAAAGTGGCCGAAATTTTGGAGCCTTAATCCTAGGAAATTCGGTTATTTTTGAATAAGGTTGAGATGAGATTTAGCTTGAAAATCCTAGTGGAATTTTGATTCTTCCTTATCCTAAAAGTGGCCGAAAATTTGGAGAAGATTTTCTCCTAAAGATTTCGGATTTTTTGGTTGAAAAAGGGAGATAAAATTCTAGTTAAAATCTTGTTTAGATTTGGATTGGATTTGTCCTAGGAAAACCGAATTTAATTGTGGAGATTCTCCCTTGGAAAATTCAGATTTTTTGGTTTGGATAAGGGAGAAAATCTTTTTCTAGTCCAATTCGAATTCAGAGAATCACCTCATGCAGGTCTATAAATAGAGGTCCTGCCACTCCAGTTCTCTCAGACCACAGACTCTCAGGTGAGCAGGCTTATTGTTGCACAGCTCATCGTGACAATAAAGTTCTTTAGAGATCTGGGTGGTCGGAAGAAGACTAGCAGTGCTAGCATACCGATCGAGGTTCAGAGTACCCACACACTCAGCCATTCGGGAATTGGAGAATAGTAGAGAAGGCTAGTTGGTTGAAGCCTCCGGTCATTCTCCTACTGCAGATTGGCGTCCTTGAGGTATGAGTTTTAATTGTTGTTGATTTATTGTATATGGCATCATGAGATATTTAACAATCTAAAAATTTTTTTTGTTCCGCTGCGCCACTCTGATACGTTTTTACCGGTTTATTTTCCTACACTATTCATGCAGTGAAAGGGGCGACTGATAGTGAACCCGGTCCATCCTAATAAGTGTATAAGTGTATGATGTGTGAAGTGTTAGGAAACTGGTCTGGACGACCATTTCTTGACACAAGACTGGTGAGCAGATCACCAGAACGCTCGGACTGAACATTTGAGTACAATAGCGAGAGATAAACCCTAGTAAGGGTACGACATTAAGAAAATGATCTAAATGACCTCTTCTCACCTAGAGACTAACAAAATCGGAGTCAAAACACTCAGACTAGTCAGCTAAGTAAAAGACAGTGAATAGTGAAAAGCACAGTGTCAAGTTACTGGTCAAGATGGCCTTAATTTGACCTAAAACTGATATATTAGTAGTTAGTAGGCTCAATCTAGTCAATTAGGCATAAAACAAGAATTTTAGTTTGGTAGATAAGTAGTATTGGGAAGAGGGTCAAGACGAATGTATCTCGCCCCGAAGCTAATATATTTAGACTCAGAACGCCCAACTTAGTCAATTGGGCACCTGACACGTTTTTTGAGATAGGGTCACATAGATCCCAAAAACTGGTCTAGATGACCCCGGACAGACGGAAAACTGATAAAAATGGAATCAATACATCCAAATTAGTCAAGAGAGACTGTGTTTGAAAATTCGCCTAGGAATGCCTCAGTTTGCATGCGAAAGGACAACACAGTGTAGACAAAACCATCGTATAGAAAATGAACAGTAAAATAGACTAATAATGGGCTCTTAGAAAGTATAAGACAACCAAGAATTGACCGTACGAAAATCAGATTCAAAATTCCAATTTTTGGGTGAAAATTGGAACATTGCCGAGAAAGGACCGAACACTGCAGTAGAAAATTAGACTGCAAGAGAAGCCAACACAGATAAAATTTTGGCCACGAAATCCATGCCCCCTTAGCTGGAAATGCAGCTAAAAATGGCTGCCACATAGCCCAAAAGGTGACCAATAAAAAATGCAAAAGCTATGACACATTGAATAAAATATTCAAGGGATTTTTAAGCACATGGTCAAAGGAAAATTTTTTAATCCCCCTCCATTTAAGGTAGTAGCCCTTGGTTTCTGGGACTGAAAAAGGACAGCTAAATTTGTCCCTTGATTAGGCTAAAATGGTAGACAATTAATTTGGTTTACGTTTAAGCAAGCTTGGTTAGACTTGTCTATAAAAGGCACACATGACTTAGTGATACCATTTCCTTCTTTTAGCTCCCAAAACACCACAACCATTTCTCTCTTTCTTCTAACTATAGCTGACCCCTCTAAGTCACCAAAAGCCTTCACTTTTAAGCCATAAATCATACTAAAAACTTACAAAAATCTAGCCCCTCCAAGTTCGTGTAGGTGACCTCAAATCTGAGCCATCCTAAGTCCAATCAAGAGTAAGGTTTCTAATCAATCTTTGTGGCTTTAGTTATTGTTTTGGTTTGATCTTAAGAGAAATTATTTTGGTGTTTTACTAGCACAAAACGACCCCTATCCTCTTGATTTCCACGTGGCCAATTTGGTTCGTCAAGCCCTAGTTTGGATTGTGCTTTGACCACAGCAAAAGAGGTAAAAACTGAAAACCCTATCTTGTGGTTAGATGATTTTTAAGTCTGATCAAGGCCATTTATGTGTATTTGTTTATGTAAATGGTTTGTAATAAATTTATTTTGAGTCCTTAGCTTTTCATTTTTAAGTTTATGTAGTTATGGTTGTGTTTATATTATTTTTACGAATGGTTGTGTGCAAATGAGAGCGTGAACATTTTTAGTGATTTGGACACAATCTGTCCTCAAGGAAAGGCCATGGATTTTGGCTATTTTGACCCCCTTAGGGTTAGAATTTGGGATTTGTTATGGTTTTTTAAGCAAATTTCGTTACGGTCATTTTTACATCAAATAGCCTTTAGCCAAAAATGACATGACAGTAGGTTTTTCGAGTGGTTTTCACTCAATGCTCAAAACTGGGAACAAAATCTGAGCCCAGATATACGTATGGGTTTTGCTAAAAACGAACCCCTTAGATTTCGTACCGAACTTCAAGCTCAACACAAAACTTGTAGAGCACTTTGAAACCTTTAAGATACCCATGCATGTTTTGAAAATCTGACTGTTTCGGGCCTCAAACAGAGCTGTATTCAAAGTGATGTAAAACTGGGACTTTTACGAAAAACTGGGCACATAAGCCCTGGGTTCAATAAGTTTAGGAGCCATTGGAGTTAGATTTAGGCTCCGAGATGAACACGAGAATTGTTCATCTCATTGAGACGAAAAGTTTCATGTTCACTAAATTTGCAAACAAAGTCATTTTGATCGAGTTTCAAAATAGTTTTCAAAAGTGATTCAAAAACCACCCTTAAAATATAACACCAAAAATTTGTTTTAACACTTTAAAATATAAACATAGTTTTCATATAAACGTCCCCGCCTTCCAATGGGGTGATAAGGGACGGTTTCAATACACGTAAATTTTCTAAGGATTTTACAAGGCAACCAAAACCACTTTTTTCTAAAATAACCTGAACAGTGTGTGTAGCTCAATAGGCTACCACACCAAACAAGCCTTAGTAACTCGATAGGCTACCATACCAAACAAGCCATAATAGCCCAATAGAATAAGTAATAGTAGCCCAGTAGGCTACCACACTTATACAAATGAAGTAACCCGATCAGTTACTACATTAAGTTCACGCATAGCAACCCAACAGGCTACCTAGTTACCAATACGCGAGGTAACCGGTCAGTTGACTGGTCGACAACTAGTTAAGGGCCATGTTCTGAACAACACTGTGAGGAACAATGATTAATCTATCAAGAAGACAATTAATCAAACAATGATAAAAGTAGATGCCAAATCCCTAAAGCAGGCCAAGAGGGTACCGATGGACCTCGGTACCACATAGAAATGCAAGTTACAGTTACTAAAAGTAATAGTGACTTAATAAGAGTATTAACAAGAGACGCTATTGATGATAGGTAGTAACCTGTAAGCTGATAGAAGCGTGAGTACGATTTGCTTGCAACTAGGTAAGTACAACTCTGCCTACGACATGAATAAAATGCTTTTAAAACGATGTTTTTATAGTATGTTAAGTATGTATGCCATGCACACGTTGTTGCACAGCATGTATAAGAGCATGTAGTTTCACAATCAAGTAGATTGATGAAAGAATAAGTTAGATGCCAAACGTCCCTACCGCGTAGGATTTGGGACAGCTTAGAGAAGCATATGGCTAGAACAGATAAACAAGATGGAATTAAATAGGCATGTCGTACCGGCCTTTTTAGTTGAAGAGGTTTTCAAGTTAAAGTAATTTAAAGCAGAAAGTTGAGCATCCGTTGATGGTTCTCCGGCTTTTTAGTGACCTCGGGCATTACCGTTGGTCTGCGCACACACGGTACTGACACATGGGCCCTAAATAAAGAAGAGAAAGAAAAGAGAGTATTGAAACATAAATGAATACAACCAGATCATGCATACATAGTAGTTATAGTTAGATATGCTTCTAGTCACAGTAAGATGCATTCTGTACATGATGGAATCTGCTATGTATAAAGTAAGTAAAGTTTTATATTCAATGTCATGTTATATGATGATGTGATACGTGATGTGTTAAGTGCTATATAACATGCTCATATGATTTTCAAGTATATACTATGTTTTAAACACTTTTTGAGGTAAACATGTTATACTTACTGGGCGTAAAGCCCATAAAGTATGTTCATGCTATAGGTAAGCGTCCTATGACGTAAACCCTAATGGGCAACTATGGCGGCGGAGGCAGGTGTGAGGGCATGATTACGGATACCACTACAAGTATTATCTTCCACATAGTCTTTGAGTAACAGTATGTTTTGGAACAGTATGCTGTATTTTTTCGATTGTAACTGTTAAATAGTATTTTTGAATAGTAACCGTTGAACAGTATTTATGAATAGTAGTCGTTAAACAGTATTTACTGAATTGTAATCGTTAAATAGTATTTTTAAATAGTGACCGTTATACGGTATTTTTGAATAGTAACTGTTATATAGTACTTATAAATAGTAATCATTAAATAGTAATTTTAAATAGTAACCATTAACTAGTATTTTTGGAAAAGTAAATAGTTAAAGTATACGTACATAAATAGTGAATACATACGATGTATAAAAAAAAATCCCCTAAAATTTATAGTATCAATTGCAAGAAAGTATAAGCATCATTTAAAGAAATAGTAGTTTTTTAGTGACAGTCCGGGCCACTAAGAGCTCGAGACATCATAGTTGGTATCAGAGCGGTATCCTGCCACCCTACCTCACACCGCCGTACACCTGTCTCATCTGTCCAAGTAAGTTAACTTTTGTTTTTTAATGTTTAGTATATAAGTTGATGCTTTAATTATAATAGGAGTTAATGGCCACGCCACGAGACCCTCAGCAAGTGCAAGAGGATCGACAGGCAAGTCTAGCTTTTGCCACCATGCGACTAGACATATACGATGGTCGATGCACAAGCGAGCTTCCATACTGGATTCACCACTTAGAGGTTATCTTCGAGGCATGCCATATTCCACCACGTCTATGGGTGATTTTGGCTAGTAGCAGATTACAAGGGTCGGTGCTGACCTGGTGGAATGGATGGCGTAGGATTGGGCGTCCAGTATAGTGGGCTGAATTCTATTGCGACCTCCGTGATAGTACTACACCAGCCCAAGACGGAGATATATGGGAGGATATGCGCGAGATGCGATACCAAGTCCTCTTTGGCATTTGGGATATCTATGAGGGAGAGACCATAGCGCACTATTGCCAGAGATTTCTGGACGCCATGATGCCTCACATCCCTCAGGGTAGACCTTTTTCAGAGATGTTGGACCTGCTATGGAGCGAAGCACCATGGTATGTGAGGGACCTCATTCCCTATCCTCTGTCACATGGGGATCTGAGGTGCCTTACTCAAGACATGGTAAAGGCTGAGAGAGTGGTCTCAACCCTATACCTGGCGAAGGCTTCGCAGTCGCAACTAACATAGAGGGTGACCCGATAGATGCAGCACCCCAACCGACCGATGAAGAGTTTGCGATCGAACCTCAACCAGCAGTACCCGAAGCATCCGAGGACCATGGGGATATGATGGAGGACCCCGAGCCAGCCCCTCAGTCTTTTGAGCACCATAAGGAGGAAAACAATGACGAGACTCTCCCTAATGCCCAACCTGATGATGAGCAGGAGGAGCTTCCCGATCATTTTAGCGACGATGAGTGGATGGGGATGTACGAGCCCCAAGTGATCATTGTTAGTGATGATGAAGGCAGTATCGTCTAGGGTCATGAAGATGAAGACCCCAAGGAGTTTCCCCTTAGTGATAATGAGGACGAGATGATGTCTAACGCTGAGTCAGGATTGTCTTTTGAGTAGTAGTAACCCTCATAGCGGGAATTTTGTTTTGTAAATATATAGAAGGGAACAGTAGCTTCCCTCATCTGACTTAGTTAATTGTACTTTATGGGATCGTATTTTAGGAAGTGTGTGTCACTCCCGTTAAATTAAAAGCCTGTATATATTTTTGAGTAATTTTATGAAAAGGTAGTATCATTTTGCCCTGAGGGCCTAAATACGATTTTTCTACACATGTCAGTAATGAGACAACAGTGCAGGATGGTTTCTGGCACTCGAATGATGTTTCAATGCAATGCGGTAGTTGTAATGAACATCACAAGAATAAGAGAAGAAAAGAAAGAGATAATATGTATATTTATGATGAAACTGTTAAGTAAGAAAATGATATGTAATACGAGTCCCAAGTACAAAGTTTAAAAAGACTTATGTTTCTTTTTCTGCTGTGTAATAGGGTTACATAGGAGCGATGGTGAGAACAAAAGCTCATACCACTCAAGCTACTCGAGATGATGAGCTAATGGCACGGCTCGCAACCATGTAGGAAATGATGTTAAATCAATAACGGGAGCTTAACCAACTCAGGGAGCAATTAAACTGACAACCTCAGGCACCACAACCAGTAGAGGTGCCAACTTAAGCAGCTCTAGTAGCCCCAAACACTCCTAGAGAACAAGTCGCCCCACCAGTCCAGACCATGCCAATACCATCAGCTGTGGCTGCTCCCACAATAGCCAACGTCTTTACGCCAGCCCACAGAGAAGGCGACCTATACGAGTAGTTTAGGCGTATGAAGGTACCTGAATTCGAAGGAATGACGAACCCTATTGAAGTTGATGACTGGTTGACTGATGTCCAGGTCATCCTAGACCTCGTGGGACTCACAGAAAGAGAGAAAGGACTATGCACATCCCTAGCCCTACGTAAAGGAGCACACCAATGGTGGAAGACCATGGCTATCAGAAGGGATGTCAATGCAATGAACTAGGCAGACTTCATCGTCGAGTTTAGGGAGATGTACTTCAATGACGAAGCCCTAGCATTCCAGCAGGATGAATTCAATAATTTACGCCAAGGCAGTATGACCGTGATGGAAGTGGTCTAGAAGTTTGAGCAGCTAGCTCGACTTTGCCTCGACTTAGTACCGACCGAGAAGGAAAACGTCTAGAGGATGCCAAAAATGTTCCGGATAGACATTGCAGTCCAAGTTTACAAGGGTAGCCATGGGCCCGTAACAGTAGCTGAGTGTGTCAACAAGGCCATTCGAGCGGAATGCTGGTTAGCCCAAGACAAAGAGAGAAGGGCCTAGATTTTCAAGGCAAAGAGAGACGAAAAGAACTAGCCAAAACAGAACAAGGGAAGGCCGAATCCTAACTCACAACACAAGGGGCAGAACACAGGGGCTAGCCAACACCACAAAAAGTCCAACCATAACAACAACAAAAGAAAAGGGAACCCAAGCAATCAAAGGAAACAGAGGAATTTCCCCCAGAAAAAGAACAACCATGAGGGAAATGAAAATCAACACCTACCCTGTCCAAAGTGCAGGAAGAATCACCCAGGAGAATGCCGCCTAGGGCCTAGTGGTTGCTACATCTGTGGCAAGGAAGGCCACTTTGCCAAGCATTGTGTTAGGAAATGCCCTAAGCATTTGAGACATTTTGATGTACTTATTTTGAACTGGATAATAAAATTATATATATATAGAGGTTATTCATTACATTGCTGTTTGTCCTCATTCTATTTACATGTTAAAGTAAATGTAAGAAAATATGGCTCCCTGACTGCTTGTGTTAAAACTGTTAGAATGTTGTATGTAATGGACTTTTGTATGTGAGAAGACAATGTTCTAAAGTAAGCAGTCTAAACTAAGGTCTGTAGTCTATGGGGTTAGAGCGAGAATCTAACTCATGTTAAGACTATTATGTTGTCTAAAGCCATGGTGGGGACGGTTTGTCTTGACTGCCTGGAGCATAGACTCCTAAGTAGAACATAGATATGTTGCTTGGTGGTGACATATTAGACCGGGACTAAAGCGTGATTGATCTACGTACTCCGCTATGAGTGGATCAATCTGCTTTTGACGTTCATTATGTAGTAATCTTAATCCTGAGTGAATGAACTACTTCATATATATGACTTGTGTACTTTGATGTTCCAATGGCTAAAGAATCTCAGAGGTATTAAGCTTATAGACCGCTTCGTCGGGTGCATGACTTGTATACGATGAAGGGTTTGTTTACAGATATCAGAATCATAGGTCTAATAAGGAGTTAAGGGTACCCTCTTAAAGGCATTATACTGCTTATGAAAATGGACAAGGCCTTGGGTCGTCTGCTGGGCGGATGACTTCTTATTCACATATGGTGAATAATCATTTTCTTATTCGGTAGTATAATAGAACTTTAAGATAGCCTGATCAGTAGGATTGAACGGATTTTGACCTAAGGCTGATTATGAATATCATATGAGGGTTCTACATACATGACAAGGTTATTGGACAATAGCTTGTCACAGGCTTACGTAATACGGTATATAATTAGGAGTTCAGTTTTAGGTTCATAGTGGTGTGACTCTAAAATTAGTGATCATATGATTGAGTTGTTTGGTAAAGAATGATGATCATATGGATTCACGGGAGCCCGATTATATATATCTAATTTGTCCCTCTACTAGCTCTACATAATTCCTTAACGATTGGCAAATTGATTTGTGTATGCTATTGGCTAGTTGATTATGCATGGATGGTGTTGATATAGGATTAGAATGGTCGACAAGATTCTCTCCGGTTGAATTCAAATTTTGTTTTGGATAATAGAGTATACAATTATTCAAACTCCAAATAAAGTTGCCATCATTTTATTTGAGATTAGATTGGAGTTGTAGAAAATTATCCACGAGAATAAAGTATAAAAAAAAAAAAACCTTTTTGTTGAGTTTGAAATTTGAAATTTGAAATTTGAATTTTGAAATTTGAATTTTGAATTTAAAATTTGAATTTGAAATTTAAATTTGAAATTCAAATTTAAAATTTGAATTTGAAATTTGAATTTGAAATTCAAATTTGAAATTCGAATTTGAAGTTTGAATTTTGAAATTTAAACTATGAAATTTGATATTCAAATTTTGAATCACAGTCCATGAAGGATTCGAATTTTTTGTGGATAATCCACATGGAGAAATTCAAATTTGAGTTGAATTATGAAGAGGAAAATCTTGTTTGAATCCTACTTGAATTTTGAATCCTAAATCTAACAAAAGTGGCTGAATTTTGTTGAGGAAAATCCTCCAAGATATTTTCGGTTTTTGTGGATAAGGATGCAAGGAAAAATTCAAGTTTTAATTCCAGTTGAATTTGGATTCTCTTCTCCCTAAAAGTGGCTGAAATTTTAAGGGTATATCTCAAGGAGATTTTTGATTATTTTGGATAAGGATGAGATAAAATTCACGCTTGAAAATCCTAGTTGAATTTTGATTCTCCCCCTACTTTTTGTGGCCGAAATTTTTGAGGAGATCTTGGAAGAGATTTTTGGATTTTTTGGTTAGATAATGGTGAGATAAAATTCAAGTTAAAATCCTGTTTGAATTTAGGATACAAAATCCTAGAGTTGGCTGAAATCTTTTGGTGGTTTTTTGGCTGAAAAAATTCAGATTTTGTAGATGGATAAGGGAGAAAATCTTCTCCTAATCCAATTCAAATTCAGAGGATCACCTCATGCAAGTCTATCAATAGAAGTCTTGCCACTCCAGTTCTCTTAGACCACAGACTCTCAGGTGAGCAGGCTTATTGTTGCACAACCCACTGTGACAATAAGTTCTTATGAGATCTGGGTGGTCGGAAGAAGACTAGCAGTGCTAGCATACCGATCAAGGTTCAGAGTGCCCATACACTCAGCCATTCGGGAATTGGAGAATAGTAGAGAAGGCTAGTTGGTTGAAACCCTTCGATTATTCTCCTCCTACAGATTGGTGTCCTCGAGGTATGAGTTTAAATTGTTGTTGGTTTATTGTATATGGCATCATGAGATATTTAACGATCTTGAAAAATTTTTATTGTTCCGCTGCGCCACTCTGATATGTTTTTACCGATTTATTTCCAACAATTGGTATCAGAGCCATCTCATGACTATGCCATGTACATAAATTAGATAATTAATTAGTCTTTTTTTATTTATGTATGGATTTGATATTTAGAGAGTTGCATTCTAAGATTACTTTATGTTGTTATCATGGATTATGTATGTAGTATGTGGTTATTTTAATTTTTAAATTATTATAAGCATGCTTGTTTTTTCTAGTTATGGTTACTTTGAATTAAGAAAATTGTATCTAGGAATTTTTATGTAACTATGAGAGCAGTTTATCATCACTGTAATTTTCCCATGGATTTTAATTTATTGTCTCTTAGAATTATTATGATTAGAATTTTTGTACACCAGAAACGGTTTAGGAAATTTTATGTAATTATTCTTGGAAGAGATTGAAGTTTGAAGACTGTAATTTATTTTTTCCCAAAAGTTAAATTTAATTTAAAGGTTAAAATTTTGATGTGTGGAAAATTTCAATTTAATTAGGATTCAAATTAATTTTTGGAGATCCTAATGGGTAAATTAGAATATGGTACAGAAATCGAGGACCTACCCCTTCGGGATAGACCATCAGACGTGGAGGGGCTGCAGCCCCTGCCCACGGCTGCACCACCCACGGCCACAGGCTCTGCTTACAGCCGAGGGTGGCCGTGGCCGCCCAAGGCCTAGCCATAGCCCTGGGCGTGCAGCTTGTGGCTGCAGGCGCTGCCTACAGCTTGGCGGCTACTACGTCCAGCCCAGGCATGCAGCCTATGGCTGTAGGCTTGGCCTGCAGCCCGGCATTGTTGGAAAATAAATCGGTAAAAACGTATCAGAGTGGCGCAGCGGAACAATAAAAATTTTTAGATCGTTAAATATCTCATGATGCCATATACAATAAATCAACAACAATTAAAACTCATACCTCAAGGACGCCAATGAACAGGAGGAGAGTGACCGGAGGCTTCAACCAACTAGCCTTCTCTACTATTCTCCAATTCCCGAATGGCTGAGTGTGTGGGCACTCTGAACCTCGATCGGTATGCTAGCACTGCTAGTCTTCTTCCGACCACCCAGATCTCTAAAGAACTTTATTGTCACGATGAGCTGTGCAACAATAAGCCTGCTCACCTGAGAGTCTGTGGTCTGAGAGAACTGGAGTGGCAGGACCTCTATTTATAGACCTGCATGAGGTGATTCTCTGAATTCGAATTGGACTAGGAAAAGATTTTCTCCCTTATCCAAACCAAAAAATCCAAATTTTCCAAGGGAGAATCTCCACAATTAAATTCGGTTTTCTAGGATAAATCCAATCCAAATCTCAACAAGATTTTAACTAGAATCTTATCTCCCTTTTTTCAACCAAAAAATCCGAAATTCACAAGGAGAAAATCCTCCAAAAGATTTCGGCCATTATGGATAAGGGAGAATCAAAATTCCACTAGGATTTTCAAGCTAAATCTCATCTCAACCTTATCCAAAAAATAACCGAATTCTCCTTGGATTTAGGCTCCAAAATTTCGGCCACTTTTAGGGAAGAAGAGAATCCAAATTCAACTAGGATTCAAGCTTGAATTTACCCTTGAATCTTATCCACAAAATCCGAAATTTTCATGAGCATTATCCTCAAAAATTTCGTCCCTTATTTGTTGGGATTTGGATTCAAAATTCAAGTAGGATTCTAACAAGATTATCCTCTCCTAATCCAACTCAAATTCGAATTTCAAACCTTGTGGATTTTCCACAACAAATTCGAATCCTACTTGGACTGTGATTCAAAATTTGAATTTCAAATTTCAAATTCAAATTTCAAATTCAAATTTCAAATTTCAAATTTCAAATTTCAAATTTCAAATTTCAAATTTAAATTTCAAATTCAAATTTCAAATTCGAATTTCAAATTCAAATTTCAATTTCAAATTTCAAATTCAAAATTCAAATTTCAAATTTCAAAATTCAAATTTCAAATTTCAAAATTCAAATTTCAAATTCCACAAAACGGTTGTATTTCATATTCTTGTTCTCATGGATAATTTTCTACAACTCCAATCCAATCTCAAATAAAATCATGGCAACTTTATTTGGAGTTCGAATAATTGTGTACTCTATTATCCAAAACAAAATCTGAATCCAACCGGAGAGAATCTTGTCTACCATCCTAATCCTGTGTTATCACCATCCATGCATAATAAACTAGCCTATAGCATACACAAATCAATTTGCCAAACGTTAAGGAATTATGTGGAGCTAGTAGAGGGACTGATTGGACATATATAATCGGGCTCCCGTGATTCCATATGATCATCATTCTGTACCGAACAACTCAATCATATGATCACTAATTTCAGAGTCACACCACTATAAACCTGAAACTGAACTCCCAATTATATACCGTATTACGTAAGCCTGTGACGAGCTACCATCCAATGACCTTGTCATATATGCAAAACCCTCATATGATATCCATGATCAGCCTTAGGTCAAAGTCCATTTAATCCTACTGATCAGGCTATCTTAAAGTTCCATTATACTAACGAATCTAGAAAATGATTATTCACCAAATGTGAATAAGAAGTCATCCGCCCAGCAGACGACCCAAGGCCTTGTCCATTTTCACATTCAGTATAATGCCTTTAAGAGGATACCTTTAACTCCTCAGAGCTATGATTCCGATATCTGCAAACAAACCCTTCATCGTATACAAGTCATGCACCCAACGAACCGGTCTATAAGCTTACTACCTCTGAGACGCTTTAGCCATTGGAACATCAAAGTACACAAGTCATATACATGAAGTAGTTCATTTACTCAGGATTAAGGTTATTGCACAATGAACGTCAAAAGCAGATTGATCCACTCATAGCGGACTACGTAGATCAATCACGCTTTAGTCCCGGTCTAATATGTCACCACCAAGCAACATATCCATGTCTCTACTTGGGAGTCCAGCTCCAGACAGTCAAGACAGACCGTCCCCTCTAAGGCTTTAGACAACACAATAGTCTTAACATGAGTTAGATGCTCGGTCTAACCCCATAGACTACAGACCATAGTTTAGACTGCTAACTTTAGAACATTGTCTTCTCGCATACAAAAGTCCATTGCATGCAACGTTCTAACAGTTTTAACACAAGCAATCAGTGAGCCATATTTGCTTACATTTACTTTAACATGTAAATAAGACGAGGACAGATAGCAATGTAATGAATAACCTCTATGTATAATTTTATTATCCAGTTCAAAATGAATACATCAAAATGTCTCTAATACTTAGGGCATTTCCTAACAATCTCCCACTTGCCCTAAGCCAGCAGATGTGCCATGTTACGCATCCCCATCGCCTCTACATGCCTCTCAAAGCTTCTAGTTACCAAAGTCTTAGTAAATGGATCAGCGATGTTGTCCTCGGACGCGATCTTACATACATCCACTTGTCCTGTCTCCACATGCCCTCTAATTATGTGATACCTCCGATCGATGTGCTTGGTCCTCTTGTGGTGCCGAGATTCCCTTGTGTTGGCAATAGCCCCTGTATTATCACAGTAAAGTGTGATAGGCTTGTCAACATTCGGAATGACCTCAAGGTCTCTAAAGAACTTGCGGAGCCAAACCGCTTCTTTAGATGCCTCAGCCGCAGCCACATACTCAGCCTCCATAGTAGAGTCAGCTGTGCAGCCCTGCTTCACGCTCCTCCACACAATGGCGCCTCCTCCGAGCAAAAACACTGATCCAGATGTCGATTTCCTCGAATCCTTACAAGTCTGGAAGTCTGAGTCCGTGTATCCTACGGGTGTTAGGTCCCCTCCAGAATACACTAGCATATAATCCCTCGTTCTCTTAAGATACTTGAGTATATGCTTTACTGCTTGCCAGTGCTTGGTTCCAGGATTCGCTTGATATCGACTCACCATACCTACTGCAAAACATATGTCCGGGCGAGTGCAAAGCATAGCGTACATAAGGCTACCCACAGCGGATGCATAAGGGACCTTACTCATACGCTCTCTTTCTTCCGATGTCTTGGGACAGTCATCCAATGAAAGAGTTAAACCGGCAATAGAAGGTTGTGAGCCTTTCTTTGCCTCTAGCATTGCATATTTGTCAATTATTTTATCTATGTATGAAGCTTGGGATAACGCTATCATTTTGTTCTTTCGATCTCTGAAGAGACGAATGCCTAGAACATAATTAGCTTCTCCCAAGTCCTTCATGTCAAACTGTTGGTGTAACCAAAGCTTGACCGATGATAAGTTCCCTACATCATTCCCAATGAGTAGTATATCATCGACATAGAGTATCAGAAAGACCACTTTTCCATCCTTAATACGTTTATAAACACAAGGTTCATCAACGTTCTGCTCAAAACCAAATGTCTTAATCGCTTGATCAAACCTCTGGTTCCATGAGCGGGATGCCTGCTTTAATCCATAAATGGATCTAAGCAACTTGCAGACTTTCTTATCTTGGCCTTTTGCTACGAACCCTTCATGCTGTATCATATAGATACACTCTTCAAGATGGCCATTCAAGAATGCCGTCTTGACATCCATTTGCCAGATCTCGTAATCAAGAGCCGCAGCAATGGACAGAAGAATACGGATAGACTTCAGCATAGCAACAGGCGAAAAGGTTTCCTCGTAATCGATTCCAGCCTTTTGCGTGTATCCCTTTGCAACCAGTCTAGCTTTGAAAGTTTCCACTTTCCCTTCCGCATCCTTCTTTCTTTTGTAGACCCATTTGCATCCAATGGGTTTTATCCCATTCGGTAAATCTACAAGTTCCCAAACAGAGTTGGATTTCATAGAATCCATCTCATTGTTCATAGCCTGTTTCCAAGATCTAGAATCAACATCCTTTATAGCTTCATCATATGTGACCGGATCTTCCTCATGCTCATGAGCGTCGGCCTGGTATACCTCAGCATCATACATAAAGAAATTAGGTTTCTTGGAAACCCTCCCACTACGACGAGGCACCCTAAATTGTTGATCGTCTGCAGGTCTTTCACTGGAACTTGGACTTGCGTCCAAGACCGAAATCTGTGGAGCAGTTCTTTCACCCGATAACTCCTCTAGCACCACTTTGCTTCGAGGTTTAAAGTCATTCATGTGACTTTCCTCCAAGAATGTCGCATGGGTTGAGACAATGACCTTTTGTTCCTTCGGGTTATAGAACAGACCTCCTTTAGTTCCCTTTGGATACCCTACAAACATGCACAATTCTGATCTTGGTTCCAACTTCTTCGCATCCCCATCCAGTACATGTGCCGGGCAGCCCCATATTCTCATATGTCCAAGGGAGGGCTTCCTGCCACGCCACAATTCATACGGAGTTCTAGGAATTGATTTGCTCGGAACCTGGTTCAGAATATAGCACGCCGTTTGTAAAGCATGTCCCCAAAATGATAATGGCAGCGTTGAGTAACTCATCATGGACCGTACCATATCCAATAAGGTCCTGTTTCTCCTTTCGGCTACACCATTCTATTGTGGAGTACCAGGTGCAGTCAATTGGGATAATATCCCATTCTCTACAAGATGTCCTAGAAATTCATCGGAGAGGTATTCGCCACCTCGATCAGATCGAAGTGTCTTTATGGATTTATCCAATTGTTTTTCCACTTCCGCACGATACTCTTTGAACTTGTCAAAGGTTTCGCTCTTGCGGTGCATCAGATACACATATCCATACCTCGAGTAATCATCTATGAAAGAGACATAGTACTCGAACCCTCCTCGTGCTGTGACGTTCATGGGGCCACATACGTCAGTGTGCACAATTTCTAAGAGCTCCTGTGCCCTTGTACCCTTAGCTCCAAAAGACCTCTTAGTCATCTTACCCTCTAGACAAGACTCACATTGGGGAAGTCGTACCTCCTCCAGAGATTCCAGAGGACCGTCTTTCACCAATCTTTGAATCCTATCCTGATTAATATGACCAAGTCTTAAATGCCAAAGATACGCCTTGTTAGAGTGAGAAACTTTCAACCTTTTAGAGTTATCAATTAATTCAGTGTCAAGCAGTGAGTACAACTTTGGTCTGATCAAATATAGGTTTCCATCCATCTATCCAGAACAGATAAAAGACTTATTTCTACGAATATCAACTCTTTTACTAAAAGAAACTGAATAAGAATCCTTTATTAAACAAGCTACCGATATAAGGTTCCTCCTAAAATTAGGAACATAAAAACAGTCTTTCAATAAAATAAACCTAAATTGATCAAAATAAAGATGAACGTCTCCCACTGCCTCAGCTACCACAAAGCTACCATCTCCAGTCCGCAACGAGAGGCTCCTATCATGTAGACTTCTCGTTTCCACGAACCCCTGCATAGAAACACAAACATGATTAGTGGCGCCCGAATCAATGAACCATGTGTCTTTCGATTCTTCCACCAAACACGCTTCTAAGTAATGAAGTTCCTTACCTTCCTTGCCCTTGGAGGCTAGGAATTCCCGGCAAGCCTTCTTGAAGTGACCTATCTTCCCACAGTGGAAGCATTTGGACTTTTTAGGGTCCTTTGGCTTCTTGTTCTTCTTCTTCTTCTTCCCGTCCGAGACAGGAGGATTAGAAGAACTGGAAGCCACTTGCTTCTTATTTGGCCTCTTCCTCTTCCGTGAGGGATTGGAAGATTCCGCCAAATTGGCCTCTCCTTTAGGTCGGACCGTATCCTCATCCCTGATCATCCGCTCATAAGCCTGTAGTTGCTTCATGAGCTCGGTAAGTCCTAACTCCTTTGTCGCCAGATTGTATGTGGCCTTAAACCCCACAAAATCTTTAGACAGAGTCTTGAACACCATCTCGATCTGGGTGTTATAGTCCAACTCAACACCATTCTCGGCAGCCTCAGCGAAGAATCCCATTAGAGTGATCATATGGTCCTTCACCGGAGCACCCGCCTTTTGCTTGGAGTTCATAATGCTGGTGATTGCAGACTGTCGAGCCAATTTTTCTTGGCCTCCGAACATGTCCTCCAGATTTTCCATGATCTCCCCAGCAACTTGATAAGTCTCATGCTGCTTTTGTAAAGCACTCGTCATGCTAGCAAGGATGTAGCATCGAGCTATCTCATTGGATTCTCTCCAACGATTATAGGCAACCGGGACCTCCTCAAGTGGTGTGTCAGGTTTGGGCCCAGGTGGGCATGGTTCGTCCAGTACGAACTTGTGTCTCTCGCAGCTGAGAACTATTAATAGATTTCTTTTCCAATCTTTATAATTGTCGCCATTCAACTTATTTTCAGTAAGTATCGAAATGAGGGGTGTCGGTGACATTTTGAACTGAAATAAAATTATACTAGACATCATTACAAAGCCCAAGCAAATATGCAGATAATTTAGCAAATAAAACATACAAGTATGTTCCTACATGAAACTTGAAAAAAATGTAGCATTGCAACGGTAATTCTCAGCACCTATTGCCCCAAGCCACCGAGGGGTGGTCATGAGAACAAATAGCCGGAACATGGACCCCGTCCAATTAATATATGTTACCTTAAATCCTCCAAGGTTAAGACATATATTAATAACCGCTTATTTGGCCACCAGTTTAGTTAACAGAGCTTCTAGGGAAGGTTAATAACTAAACGAGTCTTGAGTGTATAACCATTGTTTACGTAGCCCGATCCACGCCCTACCAAGCCACCGAGGGGTGGTCATGAATAGGATCGCACCCGAACACGTTTTCCACATAGGAGATCCAATCTAGTATACCGGCGGCGGTAAACACCTACCGAGGGGTGTGGTCAGGTCAGAACTGACGCGAGGCGTTACCATGCTTTCACATATGGATCAACAATGGAGGCCGTGGGTTTTGTTTGAAACCCTCTCCCACTCAATATTTTGAAAAACATGCAAGTTTTGACAAATTATGTATGATCAATATAGTATGAGCGGCACTCACCTATCCTATATGACATGTTATCAAATATGCATGCAAAACATCCATCAATACATATTTATACATCCATGATATATCACAGAAAAATAATTGACAGAATAACCAAGCCATGGTTCCATCCTAGAACAAAGAAAATAAAGATTACAAAATTCCATCCAAAACATTCTTTGGGTCTTGAATTTTGTTCCGTCTTCTTGTATCCATCTTTATGTAGCCTCTCCATTTATTTCTCATCCCAAGAATTATTTAAAATTTAAATCTCCAAAAATTTAAATTTCAAATTCAAATTCCAAATTCGAATTTCAAATTTAAACTTCAAATTTAAATTTTTAAACAATTTTAAACATCATGTGTAATAATATGTAATTTCAAAAATTTTTTTTTAATTACATATTTTTAAACATGATTTAAAATTAAATCTCAAATTTAAAAATCAAAATTTTTCTGATTTTTGGACCGTCGGACCGTTGCCCCCGTAGGCGGCAGCCGCCATGGGCAGCCACCAACCCCGGAGGGGCTGGCAGCCCACGGCTGCCCCATGTGCAGCCTGCCGGGCTGCAGGCCAAGCCTGCAGCACCAGGCTGCACGCCCAGGTTGGGCGCAGCAGCCGGCAGGCTGCAGGCAGCGCCTGCAGCCAGTGGCTGCACGCCCAGGCTGCGGCCAGCCTTGGGCAGGCTGCGCCACCCTCGGCTGCAGGCCAAGCCTGCGGCCGTGGGTGATGCTTGCCTGCATAGGGGCTGCCGCAGCCCCATCCTGCCCGAGGGCAGGGGCTGCAACCCCTCCAAGGCCCGTCGGCCTATCCCGAGGGGTCGTGTCTCGATTTTCGTGCCATATTCCAATTTATCTTTTAGGATCTCCAAAAATTAATTTGAATCCCAATTAAATTGAAATTTTCCACACAATCAAAATTTCAACCTTTAAATTAAATTTAACTTTTGGGAAAAATAAATTACGGTCTTCAATCTTCAATCTCCTCCAAGAATAATTACATAAAAAATTCCTATACCGTTTCCGGTGTACAAAATTCTATCCATAAAAATTCTAAGAGACAAAAATTAAAATCCATGGGAAAATTACAGTGTTAATAAACTGCTCCCATGGTTACATAAAAATTCCTAGATACAATTTTTCTAAATTCTAAGGAACCATAACGGGTATAAACAAGCATGCTTATAATAATTCAAAAAATTAAAATAACCACATACTTTATACATAATACATGATAACAACATAAAGGAACCCTAGAATGCCACTCTCTAAATATCAAATCCATACATAAATAAAAAGACTAAGTAATTGTCTAATTTATGTACATGGCATAGTCATGAGATGGCTCTGATACCAATTGTTGGAAAATAAATCGGTAAAAACGTATCAGAGTGGCGCAGCGGAACAATAAAAATTTTTAGATCGTTAAATATCTCATGATGCCATATACAATAAATCAACAACAATTAAAACTCATACCTCAAGGACGCCAATGAACAGGAGGAAAGTGACCGGAGGCTTCAACCAACTAGCCTTCTCTACTATTCTCCAATTCCCGAATGGCTGAGTGTGTGGGCACTCTGAACCTCGATCGGTATGCTAGCACTGCTAGTCTTCTTCCGACCACCCAGATCTCTAAAGAACTTTATTGTCACGATGAGCTGTGCAACAATAAGCCTGCTCACCTGAGAGTCTGTGGTCTGAGAGAACTGGAGTGGCAGGACCTCTATTTATAGACCTGCATGAGGTGATTCTCTGAATTCGAATTGGACTAGGAAAAGATTTTCTCCCTTATCCAAACCAAAAAATCCAAATTTTCCAAGGGAGAATCTCCACAATTAAATTCGGTTTTCTAGGATAAATCCAATCTAAATCTCAACAAGATTTTAACTAGAATCTTATCTCCCTTTTTTCAACCAAAAAATCCGAAATTCACAAGGAGAAAATCCTCCAAAAGATTTCGGCCATTATGGATAAGGGAGAATCAAAATTCCACTAGGATTTTCAAGCTAAATCTCATCTCAACCTTATCCAAAAAATAACCGAATTCTCCTTGGATTTAGGCTCCAAAATTTCGGCCACTTTTAGGGAAGAAGAGAATCCAAATTCAACTAGGATTCAAGCTTGAATTTACCCTTGAATCTTATCCACAAAATCCGAAATTTTCATGAGCATTATCCTCAAAAATTTCGTCCCTTATTTGTTGGGATTTGGATTCAAAATTCAAGTAGGATTCTAACAAGATTATCCTCTCCTAATCCAACTCAAATTCGAATTTCAAACCTTGTGGATTTTCCACAACAATTTCGAATCCTACTTGGACTGTGATTCAAAATTTGAATTTCAAATTTCAAATTCAAATTTCAAATTCAAATTTCAAATTTCAAATTTCAAATTTCAAATTTAAATTTCAAATTCAAATTTCAAATTCGAATTTCAAATTCAAATTTCAAATTCAAAATTCAAATTTCAAATTTCAAAATTCAAATTTCAAATTCCACAAAACGGTTGTATTTCATATTCTTGTTCTCATGGATAATTTTCTACAACTCCAATCCAATCTCAAATAAAATCATGGCAACTTTATTTGGAGTTCGAATAATTGTGTACTCTATTATCCAAAACAAAATCTGAATCCAACTGGAGAGAATCTTGTCTACCATCCTAATCCTGTGTTATCACCATCCATGCATAATAAACTAGCCTATAGCATACACAAATCAATTTGCCAAACGTTAAGGAATTATGTGGAGCTAGTAGAGGGACTGATTGGACATATATAATCGGGCTCCCGTGATTCCATATGATCATCATTCTGTACCGAACAACTCAATCATATGATCACTAATTTCAGAGTCACACCACTATAAACCTGAAACTGAACTCCCAATTATATACCGTATTACGTAAGCCTGTGACGAGCTACCATCCAATGACCTTGTCATATATGCAAAACCCTCATATGATATCCATGATCAGCCTTAGGTCAAAGTCCGTTTAATCCTACTGATCAGGCTATCTTAAAGTTCCATTATATTACCGAATCTAGAAAATGATTATTCACCAAATGTGAATAAGAAGTCATCCGCCCAGCAGACGACCCAAGGCCTTGTCCATTTTCACATTCAGTATAATGCCTTTAAGAGGATACCTTTAACTCCTCAGAGCTATGATTCCGATATCTGCAAACAAACCCTTCATCGTATACAAGTCATGCACCCAACGAACCGGTCTATAAGCTTACTACCTCTGAGACGCTTTAGCCATTGGAACATCAAAGTACACAAGTCATATACATGAAGTAGTTCATTTACTCAGGATTAAGGTTATTGCACAATGAACGTCAAAAGCATATTGATCCACTCATAGCGGACTACGTAGATCAATCACGCTTTAGTCCCGGTCTAATATGTCACCACCAAGCAACATATCCATGTCTCTACTTGGGAGTCCAGCTCCAGACAGTCAAGACAGACCGTCCCCTCTAAGGCTTTAGACAACACAATAGTCTTAACATGAGTTAGATGCTCGGTCTAACCCCATAGACTACAGACCATAGTTTAGACTGCTAACTTTAGAACATTGTCTTCTCGCATACAAAAGTCCATTGCATGCAACGTTCTAACAGTTTTAACACAAGCAGTCAGTGAGCCATATTTGCTTACATTTACTTTAACATGTAAATAAGACGAGGACAGATAGCAATGTAATGAATAACCTCTATGTATAATTTTATTATCCAGTTCAAAATGAATACATCAAAATGTCTCTAATACTTAGGGCATTTCTTAACAGGCATGACTACACATGGCCTGCGCCGTGGGCTGCCAGCCCCCCCGGGGCTGGGGGCTACCCATGGCGGCTGCTGGCCTCCGAGGACGTGGGGTCGATGGTTCGAAAATCAAAAAATTTTTATTTTTAAATTTGAGATTTAATTTTTAAATAATGTTTAAAAATATATAATTGAAAATTTGAAATTTTTGAAATTACATATTATTGCACATGATATTTAAAATTGTTTAAAATTTGAATTTGAAATTTAAATTTGAAATTTGAATTTGGAATTTGAACTTGAAATTTAAATTTTTTGTGATTTAAATTTTAAATGATTCTTGGGATGAGAAATAAATGGAGAGGCTACATAAAGATGGATACAAGAAGACGGAACAAAATTCAAGAACCAAAGAATGCTTTGGATGGAATTTTGTAATCTTTATTTTCTTTGTTCTAAGATGGAACCATGGCTTGGTTATTATTCTGTCAATTATTTTTTCTGTGATATGTCATGGATGTATAAATATGTATTGATGGATGTTTTATATGCATATTTGATAACATGTCATATAGGATAGGTGAATGCCGCTCATACTATATTGATCATATATATTTGTCAAAACTTGCATGTTTTCAAAATATTGAGTGGGAGAGGGTTCCAAACAAAACCCACAACCTTCATTGTTGATCCATATGTGAAAGCATGGTAACGCCTCACGTCAGTTCTGCCCTGACCACACCCATCGGTAGGTGTTTACCGCCGCCGGTGTACAAGGTTGGATCTCCTATGTGGAAAACGTGTTCAGGCATGATCCTATTCATGACCACCCTTCAATGGCTTGGTAGAATGTGGATCGGGTTACGTAAACAATGGTTATACACTCAAGACTAATTTAGTTATTAACCTTCCCTAAAAGATCTGTTAACTAAACTGGTGGCCAAAATAAGCGGTTATTAATATATGTCTTCCCCTTGGAGGATTTAAGGCAATATATATTAATTGGACGGGTTCCAAGTTCTGACTATTTGTCTCATGACCACCCCTCGGTGGCTTGAGGCAATAGGTGTTGAGAACTACCGTTGTAATGCTACATGTTTTTCTAAGTTTCATATAGGAACATACTTGTATGTTTTATTTGCTAAATTATCTGTATATTTGCTTGGGCTTTGTAATGATGTCTAGTATAATTTTATTTCAGTTTAAAATGTCACCGACACCTCTCATTTTAATACTTACTGAATATAAGCGAAATGGCGATAATTATAAAGACTGGAAAAGAAATCTATTAATTGTTCTTAGTTGCGAGAGACACAAGTTCGTGCTGGACGAACCATACCCACCTGGGCCCAAACCTGACACACTGCTTGAGGAGGTCCCGGTTGCCTATACTCGTTTGAGAGAATCCAATGAGATAGCACGGTGCTACATTCTAGCTAGCATGACGAGTGCTTTACAAAAGTAGCATGAGACTTATCAAGGTGCTGGGGAAATCATGAAAAATCTGGAAGATATGTTCAGAGGCCAAGAAAAATTAGCTCGACAGTCTGCAATCACCAATGTTATGAACTCTAAGCAGAAGGCAGGTACTCCAGTAAAGGACCATATGATCACTCTAATAGGATTTTTTGCTGAGGCTGCCAAAAACGGTGCTGAGTTAGACTACAACACCCAGATTGAGATGGTGTTTAAAACTCTGTCAAAAGATTTTGTGGGGTTTAAGGCCGCATACAATCTGGCAACAAGGGAGTTAGGACTAACCGAGCTCATGAAGTAACTCCAAGCTTATGAGCGGATGATCAGGGACGGGGATGCGATCCAACCCAAAGGAGAGGCCAATTTGGCAGAATCTTCCAAACCCTCACGGAAGAGGAAAAGGCCAAATAAGAAGCAAGTGGCTTCCAATTCTTCTAATCCTCCTATCTCGGATGTGAAGAAGAAGAAGAAGAACAAGAAGCCTAGGGACCCTAAAAAGTCCAAATGCTTCCACTGTGGGAAGGCAGGTCACTTTAAGAAGGCTTGCCAGGAATTCCTAGCCGCCAAGGGCAAGGAAGGTAAGGAACTTCACTATTTAAAAGCGTGTTTGGTGGAAGAATCGAAAGAATCTTGGGTCATTAATTCAAGCGCCACTAATCATGTTTGTGTTTCTATGCAGGGGTTCATGGAAATGAGAAGTCTACATGATAGGAGACTCTTGTTGCAGACTGGAGACGGTAGCTTGGTGGTGGTTAAGGCAGTGGGAAATGTTTACCTTTACTTTGATGAATTTAGGTTTATTTTATTAAAAGACTGTTTTTATGTTCTTAATTTTAGGAGGAACCTTATATCAGTAGCTTGTTTAATAAAGGATTCTTATTCAGTTTCTTTTAGTAAAAGAGTTAATATTCGTAGAAATAAGTATTTTATCTGTTCTAGATGGATGGATGGAAACATATATTTGATCAAACCAAAGATGTACTCACTGCTTGACACCGAATTAATAGATAACTCTAAAAGGTTGAAAGTTTTTCACTCTAACAAGGCGTATCTTTGGCATTTAAGACTTGGTCATATTAATCAGGATAGGATTCAAAGGTTGGTGAAAGACGGTCCTCTAGAATCTCTGGAGGAGGTCCGTATTCCTTAATGTGAGTCTTGTCTTGAGGGTAAGATGACTAAGAGGTCTTTTGGAGTTAAGGGTACTAGGGCTTAGGAACTCTTAGATATTGTGCACACCAACGTATGTGGCCTCACGAACGTTATAGCATGAAAAGGGTTCGAGTATTATGTCTCCTTTATAGACGATTACTCGAGATATAGATATGTGTCCCTGATGCAGCGCAAGAGCGAAACCTTTGATAAGTTCAAAGAGTATCGTGCGGAAGTGGAAAAGCAATTGGGTAAATCCATAAAGACACTTTGATCAGATCGAGGTGGCGAATACCTCTCCGATGAATTTCTAGGACATCTTGTAGAGAATGAGATGTTTTCCCAATTGACTGTACCTAGTACTCCACAACAGAATGGTGTAGTCGAAAGGAGAAACAGGACCTTATTGGATAAGGTACGGTCCATGATGATTTATTCAATGCTGCCATTATCATTCAAAGGATATGCATTACAAACGGTGTGCTATATTCTGAACCAGGTTCCAAGTAAATCAATTCCCAGGACTCCATATGAATTGTGGCATGGCAGGAAGCCCTCCCTTGGACATATGAGAATATGGGGCTGCCCGGCACATGTACTGGATGGGGATGCGAAGAAGTTGGAACCAAGATCAGAATTGTGTATGTTTGTAGGGTATCCTAAGGGAACTAAGGGAGGTCTGTTCTATAACCCGAAGGAATAAAAAGTCATTGTTTCAACCAATGCAACATTCTTAGAGGAAAGCCACATGAATGACTTTAAGCCTCGAAGCAAAGTGGTGCTAGAGGAGTTATCGGGTGAAAGAACTGCTCCACAGGTTTTGGTCTTGGACGTAAGTCTGAGTTTCGGTGAAAGACCTACAGACGATCAACAATTTAGGGAGCCTCATCGTAGTGGGAGGGTTTCGAAGAAACCTAATTTCTTCATGTATGATGCTGAGGTATACCAGGCTGAGGCTCATGAGCATGACGATGATCGATCACTTATGATGAAGCTATAAATGATGTTGATTCTAAATCTTGGAAACAGGCTATGAATAATGAGATGGATTCAATGAAATCCAACTCTGTTTGGAAACTTGTAGATCTGTTGGATGGGATGAAACCCATTGGATGCAAGTGGGTCTACAAAAGAAAGAAGGATGCGAAAAGGAGAGTGGAAACTTTCAAAGCTAGACTGGTTGCAAAAGGGTACACACAAAAGGCTAGAATCGATTATGATGAAACCTTTTTGCCTGTTGCTATGCTGAAGTCTATCCGTATTTTTCTATCCGTTATTGCGGCTCTCGATTACGAGATCTGGCAAATGGATGTCAAGACGGCATTCTTGAATGGCCATCTTAAGGAATGTATCTACATGATATAACCCAAAGGGTTCATGGCAAAAGGCGAAGAAAGAAAAGTCTACAAGTTGCTTAGATCCATTTATGGATTAAAGCAAGCATCCAGCTCATGGAACCAGAGATTTGATCAAGCGATCAAGGCATTTGATTTTGAGCAGAACGTTGATGAACCCTGTGTTTATAAACATATTAAGGATGGAAAAATGGTCTTTCTGGTACTCTATGTCGATGATATACTACTCACTGGGAATGATGCAGAGAACTTATCATCGGTCAAGCTTTGGCTGCACTAACAGTTTGACATGAAGGACTTGGGAGAAGCTAATTATGTTCTAGGCATTCGTCTCTTCAGAGATCGAAAGAACAAAATGATAGCATTATCCCAAGCTTTATACATAGATAAAATAATTGACATGCAATGCAATGCAAGAGGCAAAGAAAGGTTATTCATTAGGAAATTCCCTAATCATTAGAGACATTTTGATGTATTTATTTTGAACTGGATAATAAAATTATATATATACAGAGGTTATTTATCACATTGCTGTTTGTCCTCATTCTATTTATATGTTAAAGTAAATGTAAGCAAATATGGCTCCATGACTGCTTGTGTTAAAACTGTTCTAACGTTGCATGCAATGGACTTTTGTATGCAGAAGACAATGTTCTAAAGTAAGTGGTCTAAACTAAGGTCTGTATTCTATGGGGTTAGACCGAGCATCTAACTCATGTTAAGACTATTATGTTGTCTAAAGCCATAGTGGAGATGGTTTGTCTTGACTGCCTGGAGCATAGACTCCTAAGTAGAGACATAGATATGTTGCTTGGTGGTGACATGTTAGACCGGGACTAAAGCGTGATTGATCTACGTAGTCCGTTATGAGTGGATCAATCTGCTTTTGACGCTCATTGTACAGTAACCTTAATCCTGAGTGAATAAACTACTTTATATATACGACTTGTGTACTTTGATATTCCAATGTCTAAAGAATCTCAGAGGTATTAAGCTTATAGACCGATTCGTTGGGTGCACGATTTGTATACCATGAAGGGTTTGTTTACAGATATCGGAATCATAGCTCTAATAAGGAGTTAAGGGTATCCTCTTAAAGACATTATACTGGATGTAAAAATGGACAAGGCCTTGGGTATTCTACTGGGCGGATGACTTCTTATTCACATATGGTGAATAATTATTTTCTTATTCGGTAGTATAATAGAACTTTAAGATAGCCTGATCAATAGGATTGAACAGACTTTGACCTAAGGCTGATCATGGATATCATATGAGGGTTCTGTATACATGACAAGGTCATTGGACAATAGCTTGTCACAGGCTTACGTAATACGGTATATAATTGGGAGTTCAATTTTAGGTTTATAGTGGTGTGACTCTGAAATTAGTGATCATATGATTGAGTTGTTTGGTAAAGAATGATGATCATATGGATTAACGGGAGCCCGATTATATATGTCCAATTGGTCCCTCTACTAGCTCTATATAATTCCTTAATGATTGGCAAATTGATTTGTGTATGCTATTGGCTAGTTGATTATACATAGATGGTGTTGACATAGGATTAGGATGGTGGACAAGATTTTCTCCGGTTGAATTCAGATTTTGTTTTGTATAATAGAGTACATAATTATTCGAACTCTAAATAAAGTTGCCATGATTTTATTTGAGATTGGATTGGAGTTGTAAAAAATTATCCACGAGAATAAAGTTAAAAAAAAAAAAACAACCTTTTTGTGGAGTTCAAAATTCGAAATTTGAATATGAAATTTGAATTTGAAATTTGAAATTTAAATTTGAAATTTAAACTATGAAATTTGAAATTCAAATTTTGAATCATAGTCCATGAAGGATTCGAATTTTTTGTGGATAATCCACATGGAGAAATTTGAATTTATGTTGGATTGTGAAGAGGAAAATCTTGTTTGATTCCTACTTGAATTTTGAATCCTAAATCTAACAAAAGTGGCTGAATTTTGTAGAGGAAAATCCTCCAAGATATTTTCGGTTTTTGTGGATAAGGATGCAGGGAAAAATTCAAGTTTCAATTACAGTTGAATTTGGATTCTCTTCCCCCTAAAAGTGGCTGAAATTTTGAGGGTAAATCTCAAGGAGATTTTCGGTTATTTTGGATAAGGATGAGATAAAATTCAAGCTTGAAAATCCTAGTTGAAATTTGATTCTCCCCCTACTTTTTTTGGCCTAAATTTTTGAGGCGATCTTGGAAGAGATTTTCGGATTTTTTGGTTGGATAACGGTGAGAAAAATTCAAGTTAAAATCCTTTTTGAATTTAGGATACAAAATCCTAGAGTTGGCCGAAATCTTTTGGTGGTTTTTTGGTTGAAAAAAT